>OY365812.1:8155725-9460725 GCA_959347315.1 Bimastos eiseni | reverse complement strand
TTAGGCCATATCTGTGAGCCTATGTGATCTTATAACGGCCCTTAAGAAAAGAAATGTCATCTGCTACATGCTGAAACATTCATAGAACACCTGAAAAGGTCACCAGTGGTGGTTCCACGCACACCCCTAGATCCGGACCAACGGATTCCCATCGACAGTTGACAGATAGCTAACTCAATAATAAATGCAGACGTCTGTGACTTTTGACCAGAGGCCATAACATAAGTCTGCACAGACGATGCAGAAGGGTAGGGAACTAGGGATATCTACCAGCGGCACGCGACGATTCAGACTGCGTTCCGGAAAGAGAAATAGAATCAATAATTCAGCAGAACGACGATGACAGGTGTTATGGCCTAAGCCATGCAATAGTAATTCAATGCTTAATTAGGAAAACCAACAATGCCCTAAATGGTATTGGTTAGGCCTCTTCTACAAAGGCCTATCCATCGCCATTGGCTAATTAAGCAATGAAGCGATGACAATGCTGGCTTATCGGTTGCTGTAGCTCAGGATTGTCTTGGACAACAGATCGGTACAGTTAGCTGGACTAGGATACTAGAATTCTGACGAGTCTCTTGTTGTGATTCCGACTTCAGATCAAGACGGTAGGTTGTTCCATCTTTGCATTTAAGATCGAACTATCATTGCTTGTAACTATATAGATGAATGCATGTGTTCCTTATGGTTAATCTTGTCTTTTATTAGTATTGAACATCGGAAGGAAATGTTTACATCTGGAACACGGGACCACATGGCTAGAGCGCTCGGCTTGTATCACAATAATGTATTATACTGTATTTTTGTTTATTTCAATAACTAGTTGTCAAAACGCAACAGTTTGTCAATAAATAGCACACGCAAGATATGGGGGAATTGGGGTGCAATAATCGTTATGTCCGGGTTAGACGTGTCTTTAAAAGGAGAGTAGGCCTACAACGGAACTAAAAATAGCACGTGTACCTGAGGGCCGATCAATAAATATTCCTAAACATAATCCTTTACAAAAAGTTCTTGCTGTCCTTTCCTGGAAGGGCGAATGGACATTTAGAACTCGCGCATTATTCACACCCAAGTGAGAATCTGAGACGCGGATCGTCAGCAGCCAGTAGAAGATACAATTAGATATGCAAATGCTTGAATGTGACGCTAAAAATCATCGATAGTTACTTGTAACTTATAAACCTTATAAGCGCCTTATAAACGCACAGGTATAAAAATAAGGATTTGTATCCAAGCTATTATTTTCATCATCGTTATCAACAATATCGCTGTAGCTGCCATCAACACCGCCACACGTAAGCCACCCCAACGATATTGTTAGAAGTTGTAAAATTGTAAAAAGTATATTATTAGAGCAGCAAAGGACGGGGAATTACGACTCCGTTAAATATTAGAGTGTCTGTGAAAATGGTGAGTTCTCTGCCCGAAGGCAAGTCCATTGGTTTGTGTGTCAGTGAAGATTGTAACGTTTCCGTCATTTCCTGAAACGCAGAGAGATGTCATCCGTGAGAAAGCGACAGATAATTATTTTTTTGAATCTTGGACATGACTGTTCAGTGAATGAAGGAGACACACGAACGACAGTAAACGATAACAGACGCGGATCAAGTCATGTTCAATATGCTCGACGAAATAGGAACCCCGAATTTTAGGAACCCACAAAAATTGAATTGTTTATTGAATCATTTATCAGTATAAATGTAAATCAGCATCAGTAAAATATCAGTATCAGTAAAATAAAATATAATAATATTTTCTTACAATTGCTATTCATTCATCTTGATAATTAAAATGGGCTAAAACGATTGAAAACAAATTATTCGAAACTGTTTTTTAATATTATGCACAACATCCGCATATTTGTTGGTTACTATCGGAGTTTCCGTTATCAGACAGTCAAAATTAATCAACAGGAAACACCCATTTTCATTTGCTCATTTGAATACTTGGTATTGGTACATTCTGTAACAGGTACTCAGATGCTCTGTGACACATTATAAAATCACGTTATTTTGTTGTGTAAAGTATTTTCTCTGACGCAGTAAGTAAGTAGGTAAGATTATTCTTTATTAAACTACCAGAAAACGCACAGTAGCTAACAAAAGGTATAAATAATAGCATCAATTTGAAATAAGGTCATATAGCATTCACATAATGAATGTACTCTTGGCAAATATACAAACTCTAGTCATCTACAGTATCTGTAAAAAGACCAAATCGGTCAGCAATAGGACTCTAACAAATCAGTCTTTTAGTCTCAGGCATAAATGATGGCATCGATTTTAAACAAGGTCATATAAGGTTATATAGTCATATAAAGTCATAGCATGCTACTATGTCGAAAGCGAAATAGAATATAAATGTGATAGTATTAATATATACATCATGTGTTAATAGTGCAAGTATCAATGAACTACATGTATACCAGTATAACTTTATCAAAAATGCCTAACGTAGGCCTATCATCCATACATCAGTCTGACTACGTAAAGCATTAATCATAGAATACACAATCGCTATAATTAATTTTCGGTGTCGCTAACAAACGAAGTATCGTCATCGTTCGTGTCAGCGTTCTCTTTCGCCGTTAATCCTCTGCAATGAATTGGAATATAAAACAGAACAAGGCGGCGTCGATTGACAATGCAGCGCTCGATTGGTCTTAAACAGAAATGCTTTTAGCCGTATTGTTACTCCGCTTAATCCTCCGAATTGCCGGAGCACAGACAAGCGAACGACGGACGACGTATCAATCGATTCATATATGGCGAACTTACAAACCCAGCGTCTTGGAGAACGATTTGTAAGGGGTTCGCGTGGCTTGGCAACGAATTAGCAGAGGAAGTGCCGTGGACATTATTCCGGTGAAAGGCCGCCACTGTTCCGATTGGTCAATCGGTCGCCTATGGCAACCAGATTTATCATCATCTCTGTCTAAGGCTGGCTTTACATTTCTGTAAGTGAAACAACACGAATGTTTTATTTCGATGAATTGTAATTATCGATTCGTCTGGATGGCAAGTGAACAAAAGATATACTGAATTAATTTGGAAGTATAAAAAATGTATTATTAAGTAGTTTTCGACACGATAGCGGAATATGCTCGCGACTTGCAAATCCTCCTACATTTTTTAGCGCCTAACGACCATCATCCGGTGGTTCTCAATTCGTTATTGTTATTTGTTCTCTTCCAACTTATCCGTGGTATGCACAGTCAACTAATCTGAATTGTTCATCATTTTCTAGCCTCCGTTTTTCTCCACATCCTTCTTCCTCCTTTCATTTTCCTTCTCTTCATCCAGCTCATGTTTATTTTTCCAGTACTTCCTCATTTGCATAGTTTTCCATATTACTCACATAACTACTTTTCATTTTCTTCTACTTCTTCCTTTCCTCGTCGTCTCCGTCTTCATCCTCCAATTTCTCCCCTTCCTCTGTCCCAAACTTATAATGTAAAGATGTAAAGTATGAGTGTAAATAAACAACATATTACTATGTGACCGTGCACAGGTGATATCCAATATGACGAAGTAGAGGCATATAATAGCTGAACTGTCGAAACTTTCCCTCTGTTAATTACTGTCATCCTTTACTATGCTTATCCCTTTTCCCCAATTTAGCTTCCGTTCTGTTATCCATCTCATCCATTTTCTCATCTTATTCCTGCCAGTTTTCTCCCAATCATTTTCTTAACTTTCCCCCAGTATCTCTCTTGTCCTTCCTTCCATATGATTATCATTCTACTCTGCATTTGCTATTCTTTTCCACTAACCTGCTCCATTTCTGCTCCCTCTTTCCTCTCAATTTTCTCTCCTTCCTCATCGCGTTGATATCATTCTTCCTCTCCATTCCTTTCCCTTTCCATCTCCCTTCACGCTGTTCTTCCATTCCGTTTCATATTCTTTTGTTCTGTAATCAGCGCTGACATTCCGATATATTGTCCTGCTAACGATTTTTCCTCGTCACCAAGCTGTCGTCAAATCTCGTCTGATCATTGGATAAGAATTTGTCCACTTCATCAACTGTTCCAGCAGTGTCCAGCGTTTGGGTGACGTGTATTGCATGATTACCCACCCAGCGATTCTCTTTCTTCATTCTTAGACACCTCATCGCTCAATAACGCCTACGCTCCAGATTCATTCATTTACATCCTCCTGTCGTTTTTTCATCGTCTTCAATCGTCGCCAAGCACCTCTATTACTCTATAACTCGTTTTTCTTCTTCATGTTCTTAATGTCCTCGCTATCGGTGTAGTTATCTTTTCCTCCGATTGCCATTACATAAATAAGAAGAACATCTATCTGTCTCTGTCCGTCTCTGTGTATGTAGGCATGTCTGTCTGTCTCAATGTAGGCACTAGGAAACATAAAGGCGCGCTGCTCACTGTATACAGGTCATTTTAAACTTACTCTATCTCTCTTCGTCCATTTTTTACCTCTCTGTTTATGTCTCCTCGTACATGTAGTTTTGCATCTGCCTGCATTTCGTGTGTTCGTCTGTCTCAACATCTGCGTTTCTCTTTCTTCGTACGTGTAGGCCTATATGTGCCTCTACATGTATCCGTCTGTCGCTGTGTCTGTCTGCGTGCCTCCGTGTGTCGTGTAGTGGTCATTCTGTGAGCATTGATTCACTTAGCATCTGCGATCGGTCGCTCCTTGCGCCGCATAAACAGAATTCCATCCCATTTGGCCAAGTCGATGAATAGTCAATTTGTGTAGCGCCTCTACAGCAGCGACTGCAGCGCGTCCTCCTCCTAAGAACTCAGTCGGCGTACGATAAACGGACAGACAGCTCTGCCAGCTCAGCGGCTGTCAATTCAGACGGAAGTGCAAGAGACAAGAACGCGTGAAAGAAGCCTTGGTGGACTGCGTTCAGTCGTTTATCCTTTAGATCCAAAGTGCTGTCCGTCTGATAGGTGCTATTGCTGAATGTTGGCGCAAGTCAATTATTAGATCATAGATTTTACCGTATTTCAGCCAAATATGTGGTTATTTCTGACAGTTTAGATATCTTGAAGGAGCGGTATATAAATGCTCGACTACATTACATTACAGATGAGTGCTTCGAAGATCCGATGGTGAGGGTCTGAGCTGGAACATGTAGTACTATCATGATACACCAAGTCAGGCGATAGCGACAACAGTAACAATCATGATGTCCGATTCGCCGTACAACTACGTCAGACTCTATAACGACCAGGATGATAAGACTGAGAGTAAAATTGACGCCTCAACAACTACAGCAGCAATTCCAGCGGCTAGGCCTACAGTTGCGGAAAATATCGAGCAACAACTCAGTTCAGTAAGTATTCGAATTTCATTATCAAACAATGTGAAAATTGAACACAGTGCAATGTAAGAATTTCATATAGGGCAGTGTGAAATTGAATATAAAGTTTGGAGAAAATTGTATATAGGGCCTTTGGTAGTGTGAAAAATTTCTTATCAAGCAGCGTGAAACTTGAATACAGTATGATGCAGTGTAAAACCTGCATATAGAGCAATGAGAAAATTGCATAATAACTTATGTGAAAATTGCATATTGGCCTACGGAAGTGTAAAATTTCATATAGATCAATACGAGAATCACAACAATAGTCTACTTTTCAATTTCTTATTTTATTACGTCCGCAATAAACTTTTACAATTGCTCTCATTGGCGTATTGATTAGAGAAGAGAGTTCAGTTGAATTCACGATCACTCACTATTTCTCACACTGAGATCTTGGTTAATCCGTAGCAAAGATCCATCTTATAAAATTGAGTGCTAACAACGAGCTTGACAGTTATTCCCTTCATCGTCTAGAAGACTCCACGCCCTGCTGTACGCCATGCATGATTTGGGCACGCATGACTCTGAAAGACCACACCAAACCTAAAACGTCTTTCTCCATAGCGAAAAAGGTAACATAATTCTAAAAATAAGGGCAAAACGTTCATCACAACACAGTGGCCGTTTGATGAGTGGGTCTCCGATGGCTTTACCTCGCAGACGTGTAGGATCATAGCAACCAACAAAATCCTATCGACGTAGTCTACGCTGCGCTGAGGCTGGAATTGTAATCATGCTGTGGCTCCCGGGAATCAATCGATGACGCGTGCACTCTGGCAAATCCTTTTATCCAAGATGACAGCATCGGATCACATCCTCACTGTACATGCGCATTAATCGATCAATCAGGCTTTCGATGAATCTACTAACGCCTTCTGGAGGCATGACCCATAGCCCCGGTCCGACCCCGTCTGGATCTTGACTTGGACCGATTTTTGCCCTCCCTGTTCCGTCTATCAATTATATCTTGAGCACAGCGCCTGTGAATAAACGGGTTCTTCGTGATTTTGTATTTTTAACGCCATAGGAATTTCGATATTACGATATGATCATGATCAGCAAGAATCTGGCTGAATAACACCTTTTTGGAAACCATAATACCTGCCTATGACAGGACTTGATTAAGATCGAATGCGCTAATACTAAGTGGGCCAACAATTGGTGACTCCTCTGCCTTATTGTGCACTGTTTTGCTAACTGTCATTTAGCAGGCGTTGAAATGACAATTAGACCTAACATCACGTGTAGGCTAGCGCAGAGAGCGCCTCTAAGTAGATTTCTTGTAGAGGCGCTATATCAATCTCATTGATTCATTGACTGGCTATCTAACAGATCTGAATAAGTGCTGAGGTCTTGCCGAACGTCAGAGACGCGACTCTAACCCCAAAACTAGCGCTGACTCTGCTGAGCCCTGACTCTGTTGAGCCCTAACTCTGCTGAGTGTAAGCAGCACTCAAGATGTTTGAAGACTCAGCTGCTAAAAGACTGAGATAATTGCATCGGTGCAATCAAAGGCAGACTGCAATTAATTTACATCGTCTAAGTTTCAGTTGCTTTGAAACGCCTACGCGGTGAGCATCAACGGGAATTTAGTTAAGGATAGATTGACCTCATTCGTCAAAAGCTGCGCTTTCTATCAGACTCACTAGACCATACGATCATTTCATTTAGCCCAGCATTTGCACAGACTGGATGAGTGGAACGTAACCTAAAGAATAAGCCACCTACTGTCAATAAAATTATGCTAATCGTGAATGTAAATTATGTTATATACTATAGCGAAGTTAGTGACTATATATCGTCTAGGTCTGATTGCTCTATTGAACGCCATAGCAGGACATGAACTTAGTCGCCTTGATGTATATAATATACACTGTATCCGGGTAAAGGGGACTCATCACAGTAGGGCCCACTACAAATAATAGCCAGTAAATATTGACTGGTTTGTAAAATTCCAAGTGTTTCGATTCTGACATATTTACATGTAGCTAATCTGAACTGCCCCAGCCCCAGCGCGGCCAAATAAAGCAGTCTTAAGATGGGAGAGTAATGCCTGAGAAGACGTTTTAAGAAGGAAGAGGAATAGAACTCCTTCAAAGATTAGTAATAATCATTTTAAGTCATCAACTCACAGGTTAGTTTTTCTAGCTCCGTTGACTGTTTACTACATTATACAGAACACGTGCGGGAGCAAGAATGACTGGAGACTCTGCAATGACGAAGTCATATCTGGTGTTGACCTAGCGCAGCGAATCACTCAGGACAGTCGGGAAGAATCGGAGGACGAGGATGAGACACCGTAAGACGATTCAATACAATACAATACAACTGATCGTTGATGATTGTATTTATTAAGTTCAGATGCAATGCAACATAAGCATACACAGAATTAGAGGTAGAACGTCAATTTAGAGCCAAATGGTCTCATAGGAGATAGTTTTGAAATAAACGTCGGAGTTTCTCAAAGACTAAACGCTAAAGAATTTATACAGTTTCATAACAAAACTTTTCGAATATTAATTCATGTTTCTTATAGACTGCAGTCTGTATGTTGGAGCCGTTCATATTGTAAGTGATAATTATAGTGTCAAATCTGAGTCAATTCTCTTTAGCTCAATACTGTCTATTCTGCCAGTGGCACAACCGAGTTAGCTGCCTATGCATCGTCCATTCCGAAAATTTATAAAGCGCCTCTTCAAGATCCCTATTCAGAGGCGAAATGAAATATAATATAAAACAGGGCATTTATATCTTAGTACCCTAGCTTTTGTTAAGTAATGCTTAATATTCTACATCTATATTGATGGGTTTTACCCTCTAAGCATAATAGACTCAGTCAGTCGTCCTTTATTGCTTCATCCGCGAGCGTGTACTAAAATGCACGAGAAACCCATGCAGCTCATCGTTAAGGGTCAAACAATAAGAATAATTTTGAGTAGAATATTCAAGATTGTTCCACCGATAATGTGGGCCTACTGATATTACCCTAAAGAAGCGAAGCTAAGAAAAGTATCAATCTGCAGTGGAAGCACATAATCAATCAATCATTCAATTAATTATTAAGTCAGGATGTCAATCAACCAACCAATCACTCACTCAATCAATCGATCAATCACCCAATCAGCCAACCAATCAACCAACCAACCAATGAATCAATCAATCAACAAATCAATCAATGAAATTTGATATTGCATCTCTTCAAGAAATTTACTCATAGGCGCTCCCGATCCAAACAAGACAGATTTCAGAGTGGAATAAAAATAGGGTAAAGAGTTCTTAGGTAAAAGTCGAAGATCCAATGGGAGACTATTCCAAGCAGTCGGGTCTACAGCCGCAGAAGTACGACACTGCATCGTAGAGGTCCGAGAGATAGGGACAGGAAGAAGACCTTGCGAAGCAGAGCGCAGCGTCCTGCCAGCGTTAAAATGGACGGCAGAGATCCCTATAAGGTCATTAGGTGCAGCGCCATTTTAAGGTTGGAAATAAGTGGATATACATGCACTAGTGCGTACTTTTGAATTGCATGTGTAGTAAACTGGGCAGCTATGAGTCCAGATGCAACGAAGTCAGCAGATATCCGTTCTGTAACGATCGCCAACGCAAACAACAGAATCCGAGGAATGGAGATGGAAGTCTTATTCTACACAGGACGGTGACACACACAGGACTCACACTCGGTCAGTCATAAACAGACAATACTTCGATTTGGTGATGGTTGATCGGTGATACTAGCACAATTCTCTGTTGAGACTTTATAGAAACGTTGTTAAAGGATTTATCGGCAAAGATCAGACTAATCCTATTAACATTTGAACTTTCCTAGTTATTCACCGACTTAGCAGGTATGGCAGAAAATCAGACGAGATGTATTGTTATAAGTACAAGCGCCAAGGTATGTAACACTGGGTAGCTTCTACCTGAGCTATTTACCTGGTTGCTGTGAAGTTGAAACCAAAGTCTCGATTTCATCGGCTTAGATGTTACTTGCAACTAAAATCCGCTTAGAACTGTGCCTTCCAATCTTAATAGGACACGGTCTATTTAGGCTTGAATTTGTTAGGCTTGAGTTTGTTAGGCTTGAATTTGTTAGGCTTGAGTTTGTTAGGCTTGAATTTGTTAGGCTTGAGTTTGTTAGGCTTGAATTTGTTAGGCTTGAGTTTGTTAGGCTTGAGTTTGTTAGGCTTGAATTTGTTAGGCTTGAGTTTGTTAGGCTTGAGTTTGTTAGGCTTGAGTTTGTTAGGCTTGAATTTGTTAGGCTTGAGTTTGTTAGGCTTGAGTTTGTTAGGCTTGAGTTTGTTAGGCTTGAGTTTGTTAGGCTTGAGTTTGTTAGGCTTGAATTTGTTAGGCTTGAGTTTGTTAGGCTTGAGTTTGTTAGGCTTGAGTTTGTTAGGCTTGAATTTGTTAGGCTTGAGTTTGTTAGGCTTGAGTTTGTTAGGCTTGAATTTGTTAGGCTTGAGTTTGTTAGGCTTGAGTTTGTTAGGCTTGAATTTGTTAGGCTTGAGTTTGTTAGGCTTGAGTTTGTTAGGCTTGAGTTTGTTAGGCTTGAGTTTGTTAGGCTTGAATTTGTTAGGCTTGAGTTTGTTAGGCTTGAGTTTGTTAGGCTTGAGTTTGTTAGGCTTGAGTTTGTTAGGCTTGAGTTGTACTGGTCCAGACTGAGTGTCAGCTGTTTTGCCGTTGCTACTGATTTCTGTCTCTTTGTTTCTCTCTCTGCCTCTTTTTGATCCACTCTCTAGCTGACTCTCTCTCTCTCTGTGTTTCTTTCTCTGTTACTCTCTCTCTCTCTCTCTCTCTCTGTTTATCTCTGTCTCCGCTTCTTTCTTTTTTATTTCTCTCTCTCTCTGTCACTGTCAAACACACACAGTGTCACACACAGAGTGTCACACACACAGTGTCACACACACAGTGTCACACACATACACACACACATACACACACACTGACACTCTCAGACTGATATAGTCATCTCTTCTGCAGAAAAATCCGTCACCTGATATTTTATATGCTTAGATTCGTAAACCTAACGCAGCTTCCTTTGTATATTTCAGCCAATGGAGCTACATTTACTTAGATATACAATATTGTATGCATAGAATTATGCATATGAACGTAAATGTGTACGACTGTGATAAGTTCCTTGATACATACATTGTACAGTAACAAGCCTACATGCATGTAAAAGCGTATACCGAATAGTATGTAACGTTAAACATGGATCCATTTGGTAAGTACATTGTCAACGTACAGTTATGTCCTATTTTTTCGGGAGAAGATACATGTACCTACACATATTTCAAATAAGCTCATCAATCTGAGGGATAAAGCTATGAATAAATGGAAACCTTTATATATACAATGAACCCTCTTGTATATACATATATCTATTATATATATATATATATATTTATATATTCAAGGCATGTATATGAATGTGCTGATGGTTATATCATTATGGATTGCTGAGTAGAGCTATATATATATATATATATATAGATTAGAGCTCGCGCATGCGCAGTGGTGCGTCTGACTGTGATTATCTTTTCAGATGAGAAGCAGTGGTTGGCGATTGGCTTTCTGTCTCTGACCGTCCTCATCCTAGTCGTCGTCTTCTTCTTGATTTGACGACTACTGGCCACTGCTGCTGGTGGTGGTGGGGTGCACATGATGGTGGTGGTGGTGGCGGAGATGGCAGTCATCATCATCAACATCATCATCATCATCATCATCATCAGCTGTCGGTCAACGACGGATCAACGAAGATTAACGTCGACGATAATAACAGGAAACATCTCACAAACGCCAAACGGATTCTGTTCTGTCTGTGTGTATATGTATGTGTGTATGTGTGTGTATGTGTGTGTGTATGTGGCGGTCTATGCACATGTATGTCTGTTTACAGTCCTTTGTATTTATTATGTATGCATGCATCTATGTATGCGTAAGATGTATGTATGTTTGCACGGCTGTGCGTGCACATTTATTGTGTATTTGCAAGTGTATCGATATGTGTATCTGTATCTTTGTCTGTTTATATGTATGTATGTATGTATGCATGTGTTTGCGCATGAAAATACTTGACGTAGCGAGGATTGTGAATTCCCCGAAATGTTCTGAACCTTTAGTTGTCAAACGGGATAAAAACGAGCGAGTTGAAAGTGACCATACACCACTAAATTGACGACCCAGAGAAAACTGTGACCTTTAACGCATCCACACGGAAGGAAAGCGTCTAATATCAAATGTATAATTAGGCTGTAAAATTATCGGGTGATCAACTTTTGTTTGTTATCTGCTCAATATAAATGGAACAATAGCAGTGTAGAGGAAATTAAACCCTTAGTTTGATGCTCTGGAGTACGTTCTGACCGTGACAGGAAACATTTAACGATAATACGTAAATTAAAACACATAAATTGTATGTTGAATGTAGCTAGTCCGATACAAGCGTATAGTTATCATGTTAAGTAAGTGTCAGAGTACTACAACAAATAGCAGAATAATAAAAAAAAACTACATTGCTTCGTAATCATAAAATTTCCTAGCTTAATTCATCGATAGTGTACGAGTGATTGTACTTGAATCGCGCATAGTGACTGCAAAGCAGATAAGCAGAAATATGTCATGAACGCGTTGTATTGTATTCACGAATTTCTATAGCGCCTCTCACAGGAACGTGTTGAAGTATACGGCACCAGTCTCAAGGGCTGGTGCAAACATTCACGCCCTACACTTCATTAGCTTAATATAATCATCTAATCACCTAACTTAAATCAGTTCCTTAAATTATCACTGAGAGACTGGCGAGTAGGCCTACACTGAGTTCATGCATGTATTATTAGCCATTCCACGATCGTTATCCGATAGTATCTTATCGAGTCTTCCCGATGAATTCATTTCATAGTCGACGCCAATGGAATTATCGTCCTGTCGTGTCTTGGAATGGAATATCTGACAATCCTCCAGCAGGAAGGAGCATTTGTCTGACCGTAACATATGCACTGAGCTTTTGCGACGTGTCACTGTGCCCGAGTGACGAGGAATTCTTTGCTGACGATATCGTAAACGTTGGCACTTAGAAGACTGCCTCTGGAATGGAGCAATAACAGACATTATCAACGCAATGGCATCTTTTCATTTGCACCCGCTGAAGGTATTGGGTAGATAGTAGATCATAAATCTGAGTCAGATCGCTCGTGGCGAAACAGTACGTAGATAGGATTAGCATGTAGCAGTATCACGCAATGTGGAGACAACTAGCATGTCTAGTCATTATGGCCTCATTCAGACAATAATGTTGACAACTATGCTCGATTATTAATGGCATAAACTGTCCCTGGATCCGGATGCGGTTAAAACCAAACGTTATACAAGTAGTTCGAATAAGATGTTTATGTTCAAAATGATTACATCGCATTAAACACAAACCTTGGCTTAGCTATCATGACCACCTCCTCATCAGTTGATAGCGTTACTCCTCGTTGCAAAGGACGCAAAGTGTTTGTCCTGTTAACAAACATTTCAGAAATGGAATGACACCACGCTGTTAGTAAGCTACAACAGCTGCTATTATTGAATAGCATACGTCCAAGTTTTATGATAGGGACATGTGGATAGCGTTCAAACGTTCAGAGTTACAAGACGAGCCACATGCGTTGAAATGTAGTAAAAGATTAGTGTGAGATGTAGCAAAGGACATCTGTGCAGATGTAAGTGTAAAACACATCAGTGCAGTGTTTGCACTGGGGTTAAATGTAGTAAAATGGGTGCAAAATGTAGAAAAGTAATAGCGTGAAATGTAGTAAAAGACATGTGTTCAATGCAGTAAAACAATTTTGTGAAATGTAACACAAGACCGGTGTGTAGTAACACAATTCTGTAAAATGTAGGCCTATATATAGTAAAATACTAGTTTGAAATGTAACAATTGACTAGTATGAAATACGTTTGTAGACTAGTGCTATGTACATTGTAGGCGTATACTTTTGCAAAACATATGAAACACTGATAATTTTGAGCAGAAAAGAACACTCTTTTCATCCATCTGGCAACCATTCCAGGGCATATTCCACCAAAACATGTTAATGCCTATTTGTGAAACAATTGCATAGTACTAGATTTAGTTTGCAGTTATAGAAATGCTCGAATATGTTCTGACTAGGTTTATGAACCTCAGGTCGTAAATCCGCAGCTCCTCTAAGCTACACGTGTTCGAGTCTTGCTCGAATTCTATGCTATTCGGATTTGTCTGATCTCCAATGGAATAGGAAATGATGTTCAAATCCTGGTCATCTTCATCTTCATCTCCATCAGTGCTCTCGGAAATCGTGCTATTCGTATAAACACAAAAGTAATTCATAGGTTCATTTGTCTAAATGCTTTAACATGCACGATATACCGCAGCATATTTGAGAATGGTGTATGGGATAACAATATTAATGGAAATGATAATTGTAATAACACAAATAATATTTTTGTATTTTTCACCACGTTGAATAAACTGTAGGGCTATAGTAGCGTATGATGCGTTTCCGATCTGCATAATAAAACGTGGATGATTCAGAGGTCCAGTAAAGTACGTTCTAATGCAGTTATAGAAATGCTCGAATATGATCTGACTAGGTTTATTAACCTCAGGTCGTAAATCCGCAGCGTGTTCGAGTCTTGCTCGAATTCTATGCTATTCGGATTTGTCTGATCTCCAATGGGATAGGAAATGATGTTCAAATCCCGGTCATCTTCATCTCCATCTCCATCAGTGCTCTCGGAAATCGTGCTATTCGTATAAACACAAAAGTAATTCATAGTTTCAATTGTCTAAATGCTTTAACATGCACGATATACCGCAGCATATTTGAGAATGGTGTATGGGATAACAATATTAATGGCAATGATAATTGTAATAACACAAATAATATAAAATTATTTGTATTTTTCACCACGTTGAATCAACTGTAGGGTTATTGTAGCGTATGATGCGTTTCCGATCTGCATAATAAAACGTGGATGATTCAGAGGTCCAGTAAAGTACGTTCTAATCATACTTGCTTAGCGAGTTATTCTCACACATTGCATGTTCTGGAAATCATGAAAACGCGTCGATCTTGAGTCATTTAACATGTTAGTCAGTAAATATATAGGCCTATACGTTGAATTTGGAATTGCCTACCCTTGTTGCTGACTGTGGTTTGACCATTACTTACATAGTTGTTTCCGTTGACTTTTCATCCAAATCCTTTGAGCTGGTCTAAAATCGATACGTGAAAAATTAACACAGCCATTGAAGGGTATGTGCTGGACTGCTGGTGTTACAAAAAGTGCAACTCTGGTAAGACAAAGTTAAAAAAATCGTGCCCTAGAAAAGAAGACGACTTCAATCAAGTTGCCATACGAATTTGGATGATCTACGCGCATGTTTAATAGACTTATCCTAATAGACTTATCCTAATAGACTCATCCTAATAGACTTATCCTAATAGATTCATCCTAATAGACTCATCCTAATAGACTTATTCTCATAGACTTAGCCTAATAGACTTATCCTCATAGACTTATCCTAATAGACTTATCCTAATAGACTTATCCTAATAGACGTATCCTAATAGACTTATCCTAATAGACTAATCCTAATAGACTTATCCTCATAGACTTATCCTAATAGACTTATCCTCATAGACTTATCCTAATAGACTTATCTTAATAGACTTATCCTAATAGACTTATCCTAATAGACTTATCCTAATAGACTCATCCTAATAGACTTATCCTAATAGACTTACCCTCATAGACTTATCCTAATAGACTTATCTTAATAGACTTATCCTAATAGACTTATCCTAATAGACTTATCCTAATGGACTTATCCTAATAGACTTATTCTAATAGACTTATTCTAATAGACTTATCCTAATAGACTTATCCTAATAGACTTATCCTAATAGACTTATCCTAATAGACTTATCCGGACACTATGTGCTGATTGATTGACCTACACATATTTTCATATGTGTAGGTCATTTTTAGCACATATTTTCGTATCACAAGTTTTTTCTACACATCATAGTACATATTTTCTTACCAATGCTGAATTCTATAGGTTGATAAAAGAGTATGTTTTAATGGATTTGTTAATTATTTTTTGCGCAATGACAGAAACGTCAATAGTGAAAAAATACTGCGTGCAGTTTCGATAATGGAGGGCGTATGAATAAGTAAATTCTAAAACGCAGGTATAAAATGCACAAGAAATCAGGTCGATTTCCGGAAGATCAATGCTCTCTGAGCCAAGGAGTAACTTACAGTGAATAAGCAATTTTAAATGGATAATAAGTCTTAAGCTGAGAAGCATATGAGGTGGCGCCTGACTTAAACTAGGCTTACTCAATCTCTGTAATGACATCTTGTCATATATCTTGTCTCTACAAATGCTACCTGTAGCTCCGAATGAAGATTGTTTTTGATTGAGCATTCCTGAATTAGAATAGCATTAGAATTTTAAAATATATTAAGTTTCATATGCCAATAATGAATTACATGCAGGCCTACATTCACTTACTTTATCAGAATTTAGACGCATTTTCTTCGTAGTGCTTCGTTGATGCTCATATTCATCTTCGTCATGCGGCGACGTTCTTTTCGAACCACTGTTCGTGCCATGCACTGTTGCGCTTTGTTCGTTATCTGCGGCACAAAAGGCTACTTTAGTTTTAAGTTATTTGCGATGAAAAGTAACTGAGATTAATGGAATGTATTTGAGCTTTCGAGGTTCCTGGTTGGCTAGCTTTAAAAAACTCGGTAGCACGACTGAGTTTATTAAAATTCAGGAAGTACAGGTCTACTAAACATAATAATAAATAACACAAATAGATTATTGTTGGTCAATTATTTGTTTTAGCTCTAATGAGGATATAGTTTTTTCCAATATGTATCCGGTATATAGGCTTATATGAATTAAAATGAGCTTATGCAAATGTGTAAGCATGCACGTCTGAGCTTTCGCATAGGTTATTTATTGGCAGAGGATTGCAACATGAAAATGTTACTTGACTTACTGCTCGATTTCTCTTGTGTATCATCTTTAATTTCAAGCAATCCAACATTTCCAATCTGCTTTCGGTCCAGTGGATCTCTGACTGAAACATTCGAATCCGTAGAGTCATTTGAAATGTTAAATGATCAAAAGTTGTAAATACGAGATAATCCAAGTTTTCACCGCGAATGTGAAAACCCCTTGTATAATTCCAATACATAACAAAATGCTATTATTCACCTGAATGACTAGTATACACATTTTGGTTCAACGAGTATAATTATTAAGCAATAAATTCAGTTCGAAATGTCCTTGAGTACTTTTGTCTCAATATAGACAGTGGCCAAACTTCAAATTTCTTGCCCAGGGCAGATTGCCCAAATGTCATATAACAGGGCAGACAGTAATTGATTGTGCTCCTCTCGTTGCCATATTCCCGATTTGGTCCTGCGCTCCTCGCAGCTCATAGTCACGCAAATAAACACAGGTCTAAATGCACGCACTCTTCCGGCTTGTGAAGACTTGCATTTTCAGTTGTCCATCCTTTCCACATGAGCACCTTTTAAACAACGAAGTTATTGTGACGCTATTTTTTTTATTGGAACTGCTTTTAACCTTTACGCCATGTTTCGCTCGCCTTATACAAAAGTGTGATTCTCTTGTAAACCGAAATGCTTGTGGCAATTGGTATAGTCAGCAATAAACTTGCATTACTTACATGCACTTGTAGCGTGAATTTAGTTGCGATTAAGGTGACGATAAAAATTGTCCAGTTAATTAAAATTTTTAAATATTTTTATTGACATTAAATACCCGAGATGATTGAAAACACTAATTTACAAATATCCATTCACTTGAGCAGTTGCGAATCTAAATCCTAACCACAGACTTGTGTAGGGATAAAAATTATGTGGATCGCTTTTAATTTCAGATGAGATTTTGATGTAATCGACTTTTTCTTAATCAACTAAAGATTCAGTCTTAGAAAATGGTATGACTATTTGTGTTTTATTTATGGAAACATGATGTTATTTATGTACCTAATTAAAGCGCTAATGTGGATGATACTAAAATGATTAAGAACGACAGCTATTTTTACGGACACGCATCACATAATAGGCCTATATGTCTGAGCAAGAACCACAGGACATACATGGTATTGTCTTGTAGCATTGCAAATAATGCTAGTAGCAATTGCATTAAAAATCAAATTACTACTCAACTGTTTCCTCTGATGTACAGAATGACAAGCGGAACTGCGTACTCCATTATGTTGTGACTCGTAACAACATCAAACTTCGTCTCTTCATCGAAAACCGGTTTGATTATCTTCTCATTGAAATGCTCCACTTTTGTAGTCTGAATATGGTGGCAAAGGAAAACCGGAAATATAATCAGATGAACGTCAAAATTTCCAATTCCCTTTGTTCGTTGGAAATAGCGGCGTATATCTTTGATGTGAGCAGTATTGCTTAGACGTGCCACCAAATGCGATTTGCCTTTGCTCGTCTTAAGTAGTCCGTTAAGAATAAATCTTAAATCACTATAGCATTTTCTTCTGTCGTCAGGCAAGTCTTCAGCACTAATTAGCTTGCGATTGAGATATTCTCTAATTTTTGACGAAAGCGTTGGGATTCCTCCATTGCGAACTTGATCCATGACTTCTAGGCGTTTTGGAGGAGCAACCATTTGTATCCAATGTAGCGTAGTTTCAGCAGCAGAAGTCGGTTTAGGCAAATTATTTTCAAATAGCTCGACAACATCTGGCCAGAAGTACATACTCGGACAACAGAGAGACTGCAATGATTTTTTAAATAAAACGAATCGATTGAATTTGCATACGTGCAATCCATGGTCATCGCAATCATTGTTCAGATTGCAATCTTCTCGTACTTGCCATGGCTTGTAAAGAATACTTTGTTTTTTAAGTGCACGGATGTTTATCAATACAAGAGAAAACACGTGGGTCTTTTTGAAGCCTCGAATGATGGGTTGTGTGTAGGGGCGAAACTTCCGTATTCCCAAAACACCGTATGTCTTGGATGGCCCGGTATAAAAGTGTAGGTCATCTCCTGAACTTCTACACCGGCACTCAAGTGGTTCTTGCTGATTTGTGTAGGGCAGAAAATTCTTCTTTGGCGCCTTTTCGCAATCGAATAAAGATTCCAGTTGTTTGAGGACAGCGTACAATGAAATCTCTTCATATTCAACTTCACCCTCATATTTCAGTAGTCTTCTATTGTCATTCACTGACGAGTCTGAGAATTTCACAGAAGCCACCTGGTAGATACTATCATCAAGAAAAAATATTTTGTTGAGACCAAGTGCCTCTGCGAACATTTGAATGGCTCGTCTTGCAAATCCGATGCCTCCAGTATTGACATCCACATCGCAGTCTGGCAAAGTCTCTGGCAGCTGAAGTATGGCATGTGTAGTCTGCCAGTTCTCACAATAGGCGACGAAATCTTCTGATCTGACGACAAGTATCTGAACATATTGACAGAAGGAGTTTGTCTCCGGACAGATCATAGAATGGTGGTAGTTGACAGTGGCGATGCCCGATCTCTTGTAGGAGGGATTAAATATCCAGGTGTTTATTGTTGGACAGATAACTGCCCTTTGTGAACTGTGTGCATCCAGGGTTTGACTCTCCTGCTCTTCTGCTGATAACGTTGCATTTAGCTTATCAAATAGAGGTTTGAACCTCCGTAGACGCGGGATTGAAATTTTTATGGACATCTTCTTTGAATGCATGTTTATATTCCATTCTTTGAGCATGGTAGACGCAGAAGACAAACAGTCAGTGCAAGCATTATGCTCTATGCGGCTGAACATTCTGAATGTTTTATATTCAGGAATTATTGCTCTTCTCCTAGGTCTATGTAGTATGCTTTTAGGCGTAGCATTTCCACAATATTGAGGAGGTTTTTTATGAATATACGGACCATATAATCGATCGTATTTTGAACCCTTTATTTCCTTTTTCAATGGCTCGTTTTTGGCCATTGTTTTCCAGTGTGGAAATTGCCAATCATCAGCGAATAATTCATCCGGTGAACTCGGCTCTTCTTCGTTATCTGAGTCTTCATCTTCATCATCAGAATATGTCTCCTCTAAGTCAGGTTGTTTCGTTATTAGTTGTCTAAGTAGAGAAATGACCTTGAGAAACACTCCAGTTTTTCCAATTTGTGGCTCAGCCTGAAGAAGTAAACGGTTGTGGTGTTTCGTTGTATTCTCAAAATCGTAATTTTTTCGATTCGGTTCAAGACCCCCACGACCGGATGAAGTTTTTGTGATGCTACTGCTTCTACGCGTGTATCTATCTACATTCTTTTCATGGAATGACGTTTGCAAATCAGGACTAGTCACCAGACTACTCTTAAACTCGTCCATCAGTTTAGGCGCAACAAGAACATAGGGTATTTTTGAATAATCGGACCCATTCTGATAACGACATAAACGCCCGATCTCTTGCTGAAGAGAGGATAACTTTGGCTTACTGGCTTGTCGAGCTCTTAAATCCATTACGTTAAATGACGGTGGAAATGTATCTCCCATTCTCCCGTTTTCCACGACGATTAAGATACACGGCAAACGGTCAAGGTCTGAGAAATTCTTGAGAATGTTATGCGGGTGGAGGCAGTGTTGGCAATCAATTGAGTCTTTCCTTGGTTCATATTCTTTACAATCGCATCGTTCAAACGTCTTAGAAGCAGAATAATTGCTACATTCCCTGCGCTGTAATGTCTGCCAGATGCGAAAAACTGAAGCATTGATCTCGTGATTGGAAATCTTAAATGCGTCAAAGTATCTGATAATTTCGAAAAAACCAAGTTCTCCTTCTCTTCCTATTTTTCTTGCCAAGGTTAAAGTGGAATAAAATCTGTTTCCAGAAGCGATGTCCGAAGCTCTGAATACCTTCATGTGTCCATTCATTTCACCTTTCACATCCGATTCCGTCTGAATTAGATCGTTGACTACTCTAAAGGTCTCATTTTTGGATAAAATTGTCGCTGCTATGTCCTTGTAGTTCATGTTTCGACCGTGCTGCCGAATGAGCGGCTCAACACTCTCGGTTCTTGTCCACGTTTGTTGCATACGATAGGCTAATGTCTCAGAATTGGCAAGCAACAGATAACCAATCAAACTATGCAGAAAATGTTCGGAATCCTTAAGTAACCAATTCTTCTTTGCCTTAATCTTTTGCAGATTGTCCCAGGCCTTCTTTTCTATATAGTTTACGACGGCTTGAAAGACATCAGAAGAAATTGGCGAGAGTTCGTGATGTCGTTTTAGTTCAAAGCGAATTCTTTTTAGTATATTATGTCTCTCGTCTGCATATGATCTCCATTCCTCGGCTTTTTGTAACACGTTTGTTATCCTAAATGTTCTTCTTATGAGGGGTATCAGAACCACATAATACGCGTATTCAGCAGCCAAAATGTCATCATGCGAATAGTCAGATACACCTCGTTTCTCTTTAATATCTGATTTTGCTACAGGACGTCCACGTGTCTTTCCTTTCGGTTGTAATTCCTTAAACATGGCGCTTGTCTCACTGTCAGATCTGATAAGCTGTTGTTCTGTGGCTTCGTTACGGATTGAATTATAATAAAAGTTGAGTGACAAATACTGAGGTCCGGGTTCAGTTTCATCACATTGTTTCTGGCTGGCTATAAGAAAGCAAAATGTCTTATCAGGTAACAGTTTTGCATTGGCTGCTGGGCTTGGGCCAAGTTCAACCTTACAGCTTTTGTAGATGTACATCAAATGGCTTAACTTTGAATCCTTAGAGATAGTTTCAAGTTCTACTACATCCTCCCCATGATGCATATGAACTTTGAATAGTCGTGAACTAATTTCAACTTGATCACTGCCTGCTTTTGTTAACCCGACTTGACTTTCTTTTACAACGAGAATCAGTAACTCGTCCTCTGTAGTAACTGTGACAACGCCATTCATTCCTTTGAGTAAGAAAGGAGCTGCTTTTTCCGAATCGGTTGTTCCGGTAATTGGGTAAAAATTAGATTCACTTGCACTTTGATCAACGGTCAACCATATAGACTTTTTTCCGGATATCTGAGGTACTCGTAGGAACAGGACAAACCCTTTCTTGAGGTAGGTTTCAAAGTTCTCAGTCCACCTAAACACGTGCAGTTCTTTCACTGAGCCGACATCTTTCGTTATATCTCTGTTCGTTCCTTTTTCGATTATTTTCTTTTGTCTGAGATCAGGCTGGTACGAATCAACTACAATGAATCTCCCACAATCTGTTGCTTCTGCCACGTTTACTAAAGGAAGTCTAGAATTTTCTGTCAAAAGATTCCAAGGAGTGGCAGTCACCAACAAGACTACAACATTGGGATGTCTGGTATGATCCCATGCATTGATCAGCGTATGATTTGCTCCAATGCTATGAAGCTGAGTCGAATTTGAAATGCCCCAATGTGCCTCGTCAGCCACAATCAGGAACAATTTGTTGGGGTGTTTCGAGACATCCTGATCCAGTTCTTTGAGTTCACGGGGTGTGTGTTTCGTTTTAACATATTTACGGACCCGCTGTTTTGCTTTTTCTCTGAGATTCGTTTCATCATGATAGTCTTCTGCCGAGAAACACTGAGCTCTCCTGTCACACAACCTACTCAACGTTTGCTCTTCTAGCATGTTTGATCTCGCAGTATATATCCGAAAGTCAAACTCTGTGAAACTTTCCAGCTGTCTTTGCACATGATAGTATTCGAGGATGAAGCGAATTCTCTTAATGATTGTTGCAGCCGCGTATTCCTGTGACGGATAGTAGCAAGGTTTCGGAGGGTCAGTTCGACCGAGTCTTCGTGTCTGCTGGACGTCATCCTTAATTATATACTCAGTGTCTTCTTGGGACAATCTGATGTCCGATACATGACCCCAGAGTAGCCGCCGTAGGTCACCGTTTTGATCCAGAACATCATCGATTGCTATTCTCAGCTCTGGCCTTTCCGGGTCAAATTCAAAGGCCTTTGGGTCAAATCGCTTATGCACGCGATTGCAGTAATCAATTAAGCCACAGAGGATTTCTTTTTCCTTATCCGCATCGCTGACGTCTGAGGTACGCAATAGAGGATCTTCTTCATCTGATATTTCATTATCCGAATCTTCATCGCTGGTGTCATCGTCTCTTTTGCCGTATTCGTCTGATAACAGAATTTCGCTAATCAAGGTTACACCACTTTTCTCTTCAAATGCTTTTAGTAGACGATGTAAAACACTAAACATATTACTTTTTGTCAGATACGCTCCTCGTTTAATGATATCCGTGGCCCACTTCAATACAACATATCCGTCGTAAATATTCTCTTGTCTACCATGGATACCATCTTCTGAAATTATCAACAAAATATTCTGCTGATTTTCAGTCTCTGTAGTTTCTTCGACATCCGACATTTTAAGGTTTCTTTGTATTTATACGATGTCTTATCTTCGAACAGTAGGACTTTTCATTATTGGCTGCCAAATGCAGAAACCATTCTCCTTATGATTGATGCCTCTGGACGTCTATTTGCTTCATCCAGGTCACTATAATGAGAAGAAATCATTCGTACTTCACCTAAAAGGCAAGATATGGACACAACCATGTTCGCGCGGGTAAAAACAACCTCACAGCAAATTATTTGAGAGGTTATGTATTGTTTTACACATTCCTATCACCGCTACGCTTTAGGCTGAGCAAAACCGTCCAAAAGAAGCAATGGTGTCCAAGCTGTAGTCTGTACATGTATCCTATATTTTACCACCGGTATGTCAGATTATAGGCCTACTTGGTGTTCTGGCTTACGTATATGTAGGCCTAAACAAAATAACGTTCAATGTGCTAACCTGCGTTTCACTTAGCATCCTGGCTTACAGGCTGTTACTTAGTAAAAGAAAAAGAACCGATAAAGAGTTTTTACTCACAAATTGCGAAAGTCGTGAGGCACAATTTAGGTGAAGAGTTGAAGCCGTGGACATTGACTTCTGCGTATCCCCTTCACACAGAAAAGTCCCAATTCAGGCTATGAATAGAGTATGATATGTTTACAATCGTGTAGTCCAATAACGCACGCCTATCGATGGTAGGCGAATCATAAGCAGTGGTAGGTACATGTGTGTAAGCTACACCGTCGTGGCTTACGCTTAACAAAAACTCACAGGCCTAACTGAGATGAAAGGTTAAGGATCTATGTGTACCGCTTAACTGCCAGAATTCAAACATTGTAGTTTGCAGATTTCACCGTAAAGGCACTTTGAATACAAGAATGTATATAATCTTCCATGAATACCTTCGTCTAAGTTCATGACCCAATAGGCACATGGTTCCAAACGACATATTTCCAATTAGGAAGACATGTATACACAAACTCTCCGTTGCATTTGTGTACATGTAGGCCTACTGTTGTATTTGACGACATTCATCCATCCATCGCTCCGTGGGTTGGTTCATCGCCCGTACCGTTTTGTCCAATGCTTTTTTGACAATTTTCTTCCAATCCGCTCGGTCCTGCGCTCGCGTGCTAGGACATGTACTTCCTCGTTGCATCCTTCCTTGATATCGTCTGGCCATTATCTGTACTTGACGATATGTATACCACAAAGATATTTCATCTCTCTGTCATGTGTGTCTTGTTGAAGCAGCCTACTGCCCATTCTCAAACTGTATAATCATGCACATCATTTGGATATTGAGCCCAACTTTTAGCAATAATAATAATAAAATTAATAATAATAATAATAATACCGAGGGTACCTTCTCTTCGAGCCCTGATGACGAGGCCTGACCATCCAGACAATTTCGCATCATTTAATAATCTCTAAGTCCTTGAGATAATGAAGTAATTCAGGGCAAAATAATAATAATAATAATAATAATAATAATAATAATAATAATAATAATAAATTACTTCTAGATGGCGAACAAACCAAAATAAAAATGTACATCTATGTTTAATAAAACACTGACCCGGCTTCGCCCGAGATTTAAGTTCGCTTTATTATTTCAACACTTTTAACCATGAAAAATTGCTTCCTTGCAAATGTAGACAATGTGTTGCTTCGATTTAGAGTGTTCCATCGGCGATCATAATTTCTCCGATGGCCACATAGCAAATGCACCTGCTTCACACATTAATTAGTCCCGATATCACGTGACGTTCAAGATTAGCTTTAACGTATAAAATTAGTTTTGCCTTCGCATTAGAATGGCTGAGTAAATAATATGAAATGTCGGCAGTTCTTGACAACTCAAAACTTGAGAATGTCAAAATAAAGTAAATCATGTGCTGAAAATTTTTCCGCTAATTTAAAAATGCGCAGAAGAATGCTTTGTAGAGCCTCTCGTTACGGTTAAATGTATCTTTGCTTCATAGTTTAGATAATGTAATGTGTGGGCTGTCGTATCTGGTTCCAACAGAGACACGATTGAGATCACACCATCTTTTCCTTTAAGTGGACGCGGATATTTCTTGTTCAATAAAGGAAAATACAATGCAATTGAACTAAACCATGCGTGTGAGTGGGCTGCCAAATGCAACCTACGATTAAATAAAAAAAGACACAAGAGATGATTATCTGACGTCCTCGGCGGGGTCTGGGCGACCAGAGGGTGACACTGGGACTGTCACAAGTATGGCCATGACTGAAGACCTCAGCATTCAATTCCACATAAATAGATTACAATGACAGGCATTCTACAATGGTGGCCCGCATGTTCTATGCAGCACCGACATGGTGGGTGCGATGGGACTGCGTGAGACAGCAGGAATGCAGTCAGTGAGGAACAGATTAATTCTTCAACGATATCTACCAGAAGATGAGCCCACATTTGAGCAGTTTAATCGGTTGGCTGATGCTGGCCTATTTAGAGCGGTGTTAGACAACCCAGGTCACGTGCTGCACCGCTTTCTTCCTGCAATGAAGAGGACCTACTTTCTACGCCTACGACCGCATGACCCTGTTATTCCACAAGCAAACAATCTAGCTGGGCAACTCTTTGTAATGAGAATACTGTACTTTTAAATTTATGACTATTTAAAGAGATTCCAGATAACCCGGGTCATGTACTGCACCGGTTCCTTGCTCCAATAAATACAACCTCCTACCCTGCGCGTACGACCGCATGCAGAATTGCAGACATCAACTTTAGATGTTAGGTTACACCGTCTTCTTCTGACAGCGGTACTCTGTCCGTCAGTCAGGTTCAAGTGCACAACGTAGCCACTTCTCTCGCTGTTGGGCTCCTCTTTGAACCTCACACATCCACCTATCATCATCTAAATCATCATCTAAATCATCATCTAAATCATCATCTAAATCATCATCTAAATCATCATCTAAATCATCATCTAAATCATCATCTAAATCATCATCTAAATCATCATCTAAATCATCATCTAAATCATCATCTAAATCATCATCTAAATCATCATCTAAATCATCATCTAAATCATCATCTAAATCATCATCTAAATCATCATCTAAATCATCATCTAAATCATCATCTAAATCATCATCTAAATCATCATCTAAATCATCATCTAAATCATCATCTAAATCATCATCTAAATCATCATCTAAATCATCATCTAAATCATCATCTAAATCATCATCTAAATCATCATCTAAATCATCATCTAAATCATCATCTAAATCATCATCTAAATCATCATCTAAATCATCATCTAAATCATCATCTAAATCATCATCTAAATCATCATCTAAATCATCATCTAAATCATCATCTAAATCATCATCTAAATCATCATCTAAATCATCATCTAAATCATCATCTAAATCATCATCTAAATCATCATCTAAATCTGTCTTGGCTTTCCTCTTGTCCACTAACCCTTCAATTTTCTTTCAGTGATCGTTCTTTGCTGTGAGTCTTTTGTCATCGTGTGCCTAATCAATTTCCTTTGTCTCTTATTTTGTGAATGTACTAGGTTATTATACGGGGGGTCATAGGTGAATCTTTCGCCATCAATTTTTTGCCATCAATTTTTGCCAACAATTTGTTGCCATCAAGTTATCGCCGCATAAAATTCTTCGACTACGGAATTGATTAAATAAATGTATATCTAATTGAAAGCGGGATTGATGAAACAAATGTACCTGAATGGAAGAGGGATTGATGAAAAGAATGCCGGATGGAATATTTGTTTAATCAATCCAGCTTCCATTTAGGTGTAATTTTTTCATCAATACCACTTCCATTTAAGCATAATTATTTTCATCAATCCCACATATTGACATCGTATTATACTTAGACTCAGCACACTTAGTTCCTGCATTTTGGGTATACTTGAATGACGCCTGTATAAAATTCGGCCTCACCTTATACACCAGTGCTACTCAGGCGCATCTGTTATCTACTGTTGAACGCCCCATGCAGGATACATCCGGCAGTGATCCATCTCAGATGACAGACACGCTGCTACACTATAAATAGGCATATTATAAAGGTCTACTCCATAATTATGCGCCCGTGCACGATATAATTATACACAGTTTATTGTCCTACATAGCAGTTCACGTTCAGTCAACATAAGCTATAACTTGCAATCGCCTTGTGCACTTTGAATTAAATGTAACCGTACAACTGTTTGATTCGGTAACGAGATGTAGAACTATCCATTTTGAGGAACTAGGTACAGTGCGCTAAAATACACACGATCAGAGGTCTGTGCGTTCATGACATTAAAAATTGCATCATCATCATCAAGATTACAACCACCACCACCATTTATTCCGTCATCATGACGTATGTATGCTTATGAACATGTATGTATGCTTATGAATATGTATGTATGCTTATGAATATGGATGATTGTGAGAGCGCATATAGAGCGCCTATTAGATAACTCACAAGGATTCGTCGTCACGGACACTCAGGAATAACCGCTATCATTTTCATTGTCACCATCATCATTGGCATCATCGTCGTCATCACCATCATCTGTGACCAGCCATCTCAGTAGTGTTGCCATTTCCACAATGCGTCGCCAGGCATGTATGTTTTTGTCTTTTGTCCAGGCTGTTCGTGGTCTCAGGTTAATCCATTAGTGAAGCTGCAGGGTTTATAACTAACAATGTTCCAAGGTGTATCTATGCTGCTTTGCATTGTTTAATGGTGACAGTGTACAGCCTTGAGGCAAAGATTATATTTTAAATATAAATAGGCCTACTTAACGCAAACTCTCTTATTGAATGATTCATTTTCAGAGCCTCTGACAACATGACTTCAGAGTATACTAAGCGAAGTCATATAGACTGGGATTACATGAAGTTTCGCCGTCGTCTGTTTGCTCGAAGAGACTTAAATTGGCGTTTGCTAAGCGGAAGTCTCTACGAACGCCCTCTACTTTATGTCCTTACAGATCCCACTGACTTAGACGATTTATTCTGGCCATCAGACATCTGTGCAATAGTTCCACAACCTCAGTCTTCCTCCCCGAATCATTTCCAAGGTACCCTGCTTACAGTCATCACAGAAGGCATTCACGTTGGCTTTGCGAGGCTCAGAACAGCCGCAAATGTGTTCTATGAAAAGCCTATTAAACCAGGGAACGTTATTTCAAAGGGTGACACCTGGTATGAAATTTCAAAAGGACCTGCAGAGAAAAAGCGCATGATCTGGTCTTCAGATGTTGGAATGGTGCGAGTACATGACACACTGTGCAGATTCGATCAGAGCTGGAGAAGCGTTCAAGAAGTATCCATCGATCGAGTGGAAGCTATTCACTGTCAAACTTGGCCGCCAGAGGCCGCTGAGTGGATAACTCGTGAAAGAAAGAATGGATGGCCTTCAAGAGATGTCATTGAGAATATCGTCGGATTTGGATGTCACTTGGTTTCAAAGCCGCATCAAAGTACTCCAGATGATAATACCCAATGGCGATTTTCATTTTCACAAGCTGAAGTCATATTAGTTAGCAATTGGACAGATGTCCAAAAATACATCTACCACGTGCTCAGGTTAATCAAGAGTGAAGTGGTGAAGTTGTGTGGAGGAGAAGAGAAAACTGCGCTCTGCACCTACTTCTTCAAAACGCTAATGCTTTGGGCTTGCGAGCAGAGACCTCCTGGGCTTTGGACAGACGATAACCTGGAGACATCTCTCGGTGAGCTACTTTGTCAAATGATTGAATGGTTGATTGAAAGATATTGTCCCAATTATTTCATTCCTGGTAATAATATGATTGATCATCTGTCCAAGGAAGACGACTTTTCAAATGAGATTTCTTCGCTACTGTATTACAGAGAGAACCGTCTTTCTGCATTGCTCTCAAATACACCAAAGGCTTATCCACGAACAGAATATTATTTAAATTTTCCGAATAAGGCTCTGCATTATTTGCAGTTGCATATGGTTTTTGGCAATATTGTGAATCCCTTGCAGCCAAGAATGAGCGGACGCTTTATGAATGAGATTACTGCTTCAACGGACTTCTTGCCAGTTCTGAGAGACTTGCATGCTGGCATAAGTCAACACCTGCAACTAATGCTCTACAGAAAAGGGGGAAAATTAGAAAAGGTTGATGAATGTGAACTATTATCATCTGCCCTCGAATCCTTCGCCCTGGCAATTGAAGCAAGTGATCCTGGTTATGCGCGTGTATCAGTGTCTCTTAGCGATTCGCTGATTATTAACGCCGAAAAGACAATTCTACTTTCATTTATCAAAAAACAAATAAATTTCACAAAAATTAGTCAATTGGACAGGGTCGATAGTTCTGAATGTGATGATGATGGACTTCAAGTTGAGGACTACAAACTACACTTTCTTAGGGCAGCGATTGAAGCATACGTGCAGAATACAGCGGCTGTTCTAGCTGTTCCATCGTATTTCATCGCTGCTGCATATCGTGCAAATTTCTTCTATACTGGTTTGCGTGATTATCGCTCGGCTGCAAGACAATGCGACGAGGCTTTCAAAGTGTTTGAAACTCAGCAGAAATATGTGATTAGAGACCTTACAAGGGAAGTGTTCTATTTTATGCTGACGAACGAATGGTCGGCTGTGTTTGACAAAAACATCCAGACCGTCTTAGGTTTCACAGCCCTGTATCGATCCGTCTTCAAGGTTTATGATACACGAACCAGACTTAAGGCTTCTGGTAATGGAAGAACAATTGTCGTTCGTCTGTGTGCAATGGAATTCCTTCGCTACGTCAAATGCCAATCCTTGAGACTACTTGGTAAGGCAGGTACACCGTTTCTACAAATCAGTCTGGAAAAAGCATCGAAAGAATCCATGTTTTCTGAGAAGCACATGGATATATTCTCTAACTTATTCCTAGCAGCGGCCTTCCACAGCAGCTGCAGTAAGTTTGGACTTAAATAAAAATTGGCTTTCAGTCGTTCATAGTCTGCACGATATGCATTAATATAACATGCAAATCGTGCAAACCTTGCACGACTGAAAGCCATATAGACTATAATATGCTAGTGCCAATTGATATAGGCCTACTCTCGGCATGTACTTCATGTCAATGCTAAGTTTCTTAATTTGCATAATTTCAGTTTTTGGCAACATAAAGCGATTAATTGGTCAGTCTATGGAATAATGACTAATGAACATCGTAGACTTTTTAAATATTGAGGTGAGGGATAATCTGAGTTAATAATTATATCACATTTTTGAACACCCATGTAAGCAGTGTTAATTGGGGTGACGAGTGATGATTAATCGTCGGTAGTTCAGCGGCATTAAATTCTGGCATATTTAGTTTCTATGCGATCAATATGGCGAAACACTGGCAGTAGATTTCTGAACGGTTAGTGTTGTCTCATTGTATTCAAATGCCTTCGACATCATGAACCTATGCGTAATGACGTCAGAAGAGCGATGTTGATACCATTTCAGAGGAGCTTGTGTCTAAAAGCTGGTTCCGGCAGCATACAATGGCATATAAGATGCAATGCGAGATTAATGATGGGACATAACTCAACGCGAAACGGTGTTATGCTATCGATCATCGAGGAAACGTGATCCAGAAACTCTCAGCGTGACATACTAGTCTGTCAGCCAATGACAGGCAATCTTTTGGTTAGGCTAACGCATGCGTGTGCATCCGTCACTGGCGACCTCTAGTCTGTAGTGTGCTGTTCTACTTACTGATAAAATAGTGTTGCATCATGGCACTTCATGTGTTCTAGGCCAGATGAAGTCTCGCTCCTGAGAGGTAATTAAACGATGCTCTTCTTGATGACGCACTAACTTACCACATTATCACATGACGTTTCACGAATGACGACGTTTATATACTCTAACGTAGACAGCTTTATGTGTCCCATCTCTGTGTCTGTCTCCTTGTCTCTGTGTCTGTCTCTTTGTCTTTGTGTCTGCCTCTTTGTCTCTAGCCATTGCTTTGTGAAGGTTGATCCAGTGGAACCAGAGCAGAGAGCCGTTTCCAGTTAAACTATCCAGTGTATAGTTTCTGATTCGAGTATGTCAAGGATCTGTTCAGAACATGTTTGTTCGCTTTCCCCTATTTTCTATTTTCTCCAGATGCCAATGTTTACGCATTACATATTCTCATCGTTGTGTGCGTTATAATGGTTGAGGAGATAATGAAAACATTTGGTTGGTTATGGTTATTGCTAATAGTTTCAGTAGCTTCAGTTTAGTCACTTTAGTGATACTGTGATAATAATATTATCACACAGAAGAATATGAAGGACAAAAGCGACGCAAATTCTCTGTTATGGTACAATAGAATATATAGAGAATTTGCGTCGCTTTTGCTCTTCATTTAGACTGCGGAATTGCACTGCCTGGAACCAGCGCACGAACAACCAGTGGCTTAGCTGACATGTTTGATTGAAGTTGATCTAAACACATACGCAATTTTAAGATGTCCTCTATAGAAAATCATTACTTGGCCTAAGAGCAGGTAAAAACGGAACAGATAAAAAAGGCATTATTTTAGACGAGCCTATAATTATAGCCTGCAACTATTTATTGGTTACTGCTTCATTTGTTCTTGTAAATAAATCACATTAAAGCCAGTGCACCTACAATATGTTGTACCAGCGTAGACAACATTGGTCGAACATTGACGAAACGTTGGGGAAGGGTATCCAGACATTGTGATCTAGCTGTAATGCATAACAAGTCTTTCTTTATTTGCATGCACGGAACAAACCACTTTCACAGTAGTAATTCGCTTCTAAACACTTTCAGAGTCATATGATCCATCTCGGTAAGCTAGTAGACTGTTCAGGTGTTATGTGAAACGAAACTATTTTCCACGAGTGTAATGCAGAATGATGGGGCGGATACACGTGGAAGCCAGTGGTTAACTATTGTGTTTGTCGTAGCAGTCTTTGTTATCGGAAGGACTTCTATAGTTAACTCAGACGTAAAATACATATTTACACAGTGCCCAAAGCATATTTGCACAGTGCCCAAAGCATATTTGCACAGATTTACTGGACAATATTTTAGTCAACTTCCTTCTTTTGGTTTATTGAGAGTTAGAATACCCATCCTTAAATTGCTTCCTTTTAATAATATTTGCCCCTTAGCGCAACTAATGCATGTGTTCTGACTGTAAATCAGAGAATGCGAGTGTTCGTCAACAGATGAACTAATAATAAGAACAACGTCTGGTTAGTTTAGCTACATGTAGGCTGTAGGGCCTACTACTGCTAAGATCCTGTGTGACCGGCCGCTGCCAAAATGTGCACGATCACGAGCCTGCCTCAGTCCATGATTCCAGTAATCAAACTGTAGCAATGGCCACAAACTTCGTCTTTTTGCTCAGAGCCAAAAGAGGCCAATTTCAGAGAGAGCACGTCTTCATTGTTATCATGCACCTCTGCATCACTCTTCTGTATTTATCTCCGGCAAAGGGAACTGTTTTGCCATTGGATGACACGTGCGATTGCGACGTGACACCAGACAATGAGAGGGATTGTTATCAGCGCCCTAAATGGGTTTATATCTCCACGGTATAATGATAGGCAAAGCGTTAGAAGTGCTTAATTCACATATCGGGAGAAAATTTGATGTAATCTTTGCTATTGGTATGCCGTGCCAACTGACGTCTGATAACGGACGTGTTTGTGATTTGCATAATCCATCAAACAAAAGAACTTCCTTTAAATGCAGAATTGGCAATTTGTGAACGTCTGTCTATGATAAGGGATCTTGGAATTCTGTAACGACCGATGAGACACGATAGAATTGAAAACAACGCCTAGCTTGCAGTTAACATCTAGATCAACCAACAAGTGAGTCACTCAGCTTCACTGACCCAAGACCGAATAAATCTAGATTAAATCTAGATTAATTTTTGAAGTTGCTGTTGAGTGTCAAGTTGAAGAAATTCTTTTTTTCTGGGATTAGAAATGCTTATTGGCCACTGTATTACATCACAGTCTGCAAACAACGATTGAGTTCTACAGATGAGTCAGATGACAGGCTGTCAAATGAAATGTAGATTCTAGATCATCCGCATAGAAATGATATCGAAGCGATTAATTATCCAGCAATATTCCTAGCGGTGTAATGTACATGTAGGGAGCAACGAGACCACACACAGATAAGTAGGCCTATCCTAACACGTACAGGCTACTCTGAAGTTGCTGGTGTGACCAGAAGATTCAAATGCCAAATGTCACGTTCTAGTCGAGGTCTTAAGCTATGTAACATTAAAACATGAAGGTTGGCAGAAGTCTTAAGTATTATTTTTATTTTTAAAATACTTTACAAATTGTTTTTTTGGAAAGCAGTTGGAAAATTATTTCCATGATGCCTACTAAACCTAATCATACAATGCGCTTAAGAAAACTTTTCAGAAGTAGGTCTATGGGCAGCGTGTATCGCTATTTCAAAGGTAAAAAAATATAATAGTATTTTTAATTTTTATAATTTAGATCTATTTTTAAAATACTACTGGGCTTATCACTGCCTGCACAGTCAACGGGTGTGTTACTAAGAATTAATGCCATGGTTCTCATATTTTCTTCTAGCACCACTGCTTGGCGAATCAATATAAGAGACACGATGTTGTGAACACAGCCGCGTGATATATACGAACCTAACCGCCGCAATCGAGTCAGGCATTTATTTACACAATATATACTATTGACTGAGTAAGCATTGAGCACTGACCTAGAATATAGCCTGATAAAAATAAATTTTCATTATATATGAATGCAATTATAAAATTAAAGCTTCACTTATCATTGTCGTCAGAGTTGGCAGAGCGATCACTTGAAATTAAGCTGTCATTACTGGACTGCCTGTGAGTGTCCTAACTACTATTCAGGGCAATTATATTAGGCCCATACGATTAAAACAACGACATTCTTATCCTGCCGATGACATCTACGACACGGTCGAGGAATATACAATGAGCTGCGAAAAGGAATCAGAAGAAATGAGAGAATTTATTCACAATCTGTTGTACACTCGAAAGACGCACGGCCTTCTTCTGTGCGGAAGTGCTTTCGAGATGCCAGTTCAGTATGCCTTTACTAACTTAAGCGATATTGATGTAATGTATTTTCCGTTAGATATTTGTGCTCTGCCCGCTGACAGCAAACAGACGCCATGCGGATTCAAAGGAAAGATTTTGAGAATTCAAATCGACGTCTCTCACCCTGGCTTCGCCAGACTTTATGATGAAAGTCATTCGCCGATTAAACATTCTGAAAGTGGTCCTGCTTCAACAAAAATACTTAGTGGAAATAACGTCACTGAAATCATATCAAAAATTCTCTTTAAAACTGAAGGCGTCCTTAGTCACATTAAACTGGACAGAGTGTACGCCATTTATTGTCCCTGTTGGCCATCTGAAGCTGTCGAGTGGATATCACGAGAAAGAAAATACGGGTGGCCTTCAAATGATGTCGTGGAAAGAATTGTCAAACGCGGATATCATTTCGTTGAAAAGTCTCCACACAGCAGTTCATCTGATTATACTTTGTGGAGGATTTCATTTTCCTTGGCGGAAACAATACTGATTCACACCTGGACCGATGATCAGAAGTATGTCTATCATTTATTGAAACTCATTAAAAATAAAGTCTTGAAGGATGCTCAAGAAGATTGTAAAACAATTCTTTGCTCTTACTTTCTCAAGACTTTGATGTTTTGGGCTTGTGAGGAGATGAGACCAGAATTCTGGGAAGATAAGAGTCTGGAAAATTGTGTCACTAATCTGTTGTGTTTACTGATTGAATGGCTGATTGGAAAATGCTGTCGGAATTATTTCATTCCAAATAATAACATGTTGAGCGGAATAACAGATTGTTTTAATTTAAATGAAGTTATTAAATGCCTTTCAAAGCATTGCGACAACAGAAATATATTACAAATTTTGTCGACAAGCAAAAGAGCATATTCGAAAAAAAAATTTAAGATTTCGATACCAAATAAATTGTTGCTATACGTCCATTCACTTCAAGTACGAGAATTTTTTGATGATCCACTGGAGCCAGATATGAACAATTATGTTTTGGATGGCTTAACAAGAAAAGACTCTATATTCTGGTACCGATGGGTCAACCTTCACAAAGCAATCACAATTCATCTTCGGTTGATGTCTTTGTTGACGAGCTGTGGGACCCTAGCGGAATCCACAATTGACATCAATTTGGCTTTAGTTTACTTTATGCGTTCTTTAGTCTCAGTTGACGAAACGCATTCTGAGAGAACCTTGTCCTTAGGTGACTCCTTCAATGAAATTCTAGCATGTCTCTGTAAAGAAATGAAACTTCAATCCAACTCTCTTGATGATCACCAAGCTGATTCTCTGCTCAATTTCAAATCATCTGTCAAATGCGGCCGTCGCGTGTGCTGCTATCGACGCGAAGAAGTTGGAAGCTGGATAGTCAGTGAAAGACAAGGTTCTTTCAGGACATCAACGCTTTCGCCGATTCTAATCCAGGCTGCTATTGGGGAAATTGCAAAAACTGTGAAGAATCCTTGCTTCCTAGTCAGTGCTGCTTTCCTAGCGAATTTCTGCCATACAACATTAAAAGTTTTCGACCGAAGATTGGCGACAACTGTTTTTGAAAACATGTTTGTAAAGTTGCTAGATACAAGCGCAAATATTGTTTTATCTAAAAGACTGTATTCTATTGCAATAACACACAAATTATCCGCTGTGTTTGACAAGCATTTCCAGACTGTTCTAGGTTTTCTGACTTTGTGTCGTTTGATGACAAAATCTTCAGAAAGCAGTTCAGTAATTGTTCGGATATGTCCTACTCAGTTGTTGAAATATCTCGGCTTGCAGTTTGCACGATATGCGCACTTTAGGAATGATAGAAACCTGAATGATTTTCATTCCAAACATTCTTTTCATCTCGCATTTGTCCATCACGAGCAATTGTCAGAGAAATTCATGGCTGTAGTACGTCTCTTGAGTCAGTTTTCTAAACGGCAGGACTGAACTAAACAGTATCTAAACTATTTTAGCTAGTCAAGTTTTCATTTCGGGAGTCTATTTTATTTACGTGTACGACATTTTGTTCTATTTTGAATTCATCCTATTTTGTGACTGATTGGTATAACATTTTTTCGGCAGAGGTTATGAATCGTAATTTCCACCCTATTCCTAAATAGTGCTAATTTCCTTCCTTTCAATGATCTTTCATAGTTTTAGAGTATGATTTTGACTTGCAAGCTATTTTTAAACAATTCAATCATGTTCTATGATCAACACTGTCAAAATATTTTACAAGTTCCGTTTTCAAATAATATCGAAAATGCCAATCGTTTATGCTATCATGAATCTACGTGGCCATAGTCAATATACGAAGACTTGTGCCACTGAATTAAATAAGTATTTCTGCTTCGTTGTTTGTCAGACCAATATGAATCATAATATCAGTATGCGTAGGCCTATCTTTATTTCGACATGTTGCAGAACAGATTGAAGTCTACGCAGTTCAACTTAAAGAAACTGCATGATTCAAGTATATGTACGATACAGAGGAACCGAAAGGGATCTAATTAAAGAATTTTAAACAATTTAATAGAAATCACTGAATGTTGTTTTAGCTTTTCCATCATGCACAATGGCCGAGAAAAATAGTTTCATCAATGATTCAAATAAAATAGATGCTCAATGAGTGCGTAATTTCATTTATGCATTCAATGGGCTCCAACAAAAAGAATTATTTGACTCACATAGACATACTGAGGTTTGTCAAGGTAAAGCATTGAAGCCTGTTTCAAAGCCACATTTATATAACCATTATCATAGCTACTCTTTTATTGATTCCCTAAGTAGTAGCTGAACATGGTCATTATATAACAATTTCAGACTTTAAGCTTATGTCTACTGTACGTTGTGAGCAAAATAACACAAAATTCTATACTCAGAGAAATATTAAGTTGAAATTCAATAGGTTGACAGACTTATATTTATTAATGTCTGCATCCCAGGCCAAACGCCAATGTTTTGGACAATGATGGCCAACGTGGGCGTGATGGCTTCGAAAAGTGAACCCAGTTAACAAGCTTCCTACATAAGTCCAACTCTTTCTATGTATTTGTCCGTTCTGCGCATATTTGCATCCGTGCTCAGACCTTTTAAGCAGTCTCTTAAGCCAACTCAGAGTAGCAGGCATAGGTATGAGGTATCAATACCAACTGACAAATTGCAGTAAGATTACATTTAAACCAGTAACAGATGGCAACCATTTTAACGGGAGTCGAATTTAACGAAATGGGAGCCATACACGGTGCCCATAATTATGTCTGATTGTTCATTATAGTTACCATCTAATGTGTTGAAGGTTGAATCGACCTTCACGGTGATACCAGATTACAATCCCCCTTCCTGCTAGATGTTCCTTTCTTCATGCCAGAGTGTTTCTATCATGACCTCAACCACAAAACGACAGTAATAACTAGTCAAAGATTGAAATTCTTCTAATTTCAAATTATTACCAACAGCACCAGATCATTTGTAACACCACAAGCGTCGCAATTTATAGATTTATTAGTGCAATTGTACTATGCAATCACTTCAGTATAAAATAGGGTTTGTAATAATCTAAAACGTCACACGAAAAAGTCTACTAATTATTTATTCGCCTAATCATACTATTCAATAATTTCAGTATAAAATAAGGATAAAAATCTAAAATGTCAAACCAAGCAGTCTATACAGTTATGTGGTCTAATAAAACTCATCGAAGCAAAAATTTTGTCTAATCGTTACTTAAAGCATGTAACCAATAATATATAGTAAATATGTGTATTTATACGTTACATTTATTGTATTTTTTTTCATTTGACTAATACATTTATTGTTATCTATTTCACCATGCAAGTTAGTGGTTATGCCTTCTGATATCATCCAGCTTATAGTGTGGACCATTCTAACATTGTGTCACAGTTTCGTAACTTCCACTGTCTATCCACCAGCAGAGAACGCCAATTCTGTCTGACCGACCATCACGGTTCTCACTTGATATTGTACTTTGAGCAGGCCATTTTGTTGGCGTCTTCACTGAAATCGAACAATAACATACATTTAAACGCAATGACATTCTTTGATTTGCACACACTCAAATACATACATATGCAATGTAGGTAGATCTTAGATTGTGAATCATAAGCAGGTCGCTCATGGCGATATTCTACAATGTGGAGGCAGCCAACGTGTCTAGTTGTGTTAGTCTCAATCATAAATATTATGCATACAACTAGACACGCATCTAAAAAAAACGTAAGTAAGGAAGTAGGCTATATTATATTTTGAGGAGCGCTAGGAAAGCAAATTTCGATTATACTTAGTAATTTACATAAGTCAGCTTGGATAAGATGTTTATGGTAAAAGTTGGTAACAAAGCCTGCAACACCAACCTTAGCTTGGAGATCAAAACCAACTCCTCATTAGTTGCCAATGTGTCTCCTCCTTTACGCACATGACGACAAGTGTTTGCTCTGTTTACAAACGTTTCAAAAACATAATGAAATCATGCTTTTAGTATGATGTGCAAAAGAATTCGTCCAAGGAACAGATTTTAGCGTAGAGGACACGTATAGGAGTTTATAATAATTAATGTAACGATTATAAATACAGAGAGTAACAATGGGGAGTCACGGGCGTTGAAACGTCACACATGTGTACTTTTGCAAGTTGTGGACAAGATCAATGATATTAAACAGAAAGCAACGATCGTAATCGTAGCCGTAATCTCCAAACTTCCAAAGAGGAACTCGAAAGCCAAGCGCAGGGCACATTCAAATCAAATGTGTTGTCAAAATGGTTGTTTGAAGAGGGTCAGACAGAGTCTGGTTTCCAGAGGGTCAGAAGAGGTCAGATAAGATCTGTTTATCCTACAAATCATGGCAGCAATTCCATCGCCCATTCCGCTAATGAACAAGCATGTAGGTCCATAATTATGTGATAAGGACCTACTGTTGCATAATAATAGATTCATTCTTTAATTTACGGTTGTAGAAGCAGTCGAACACATTTTTACTAACTGTTGATTGTAAATCCACAGGTCGTTGAGGCTCAAGACCTTCATCTGCTGTACGAGTTCGTCTACGCTAGGATCTGTCTGACTGTCATTTGGCTGATCTTCCGTTGGCTTTGAGTTCGGTTTAGTTGATCTGATCTAAAACCCATAAGTGATAAATTTATGCAGACATTTAATGCCATTCGTTGTGGTCACAAGAGTGTTTAGCTCTAAGAATGATTTGTCGGTGTGACATAACATCTTATTTTTCGGACATTATACATGTAAGCCACCATGGGCTTGACGTGTCAGTTTATGCAATTGTTCTTACCAATCCATTGAATTCTATAAGTTTAGATTAGAAAATGTCCATTGATTTATTTTACAGCCATGGAAAAGACATGCCAAAGTGGAAAGTACTTATTGCAAATTCGATAATACAAACAGTGCAACAGCATTGATATTACGACCTTCCCAAGAGCCAGAAGTTCACACGACGGTCACGACCATACGATAGAACATCGATAAGACCAGGAAATTGTTAATGAAAGATTTGATCAAGGTCAATAGAGAGTGAAAACTTCGGATGAGGTTCAAACCCCACTCTACACAGTAAACGCCGAAAGCTCAAGATTATTATCATTCTATAATTGGCAAAATTCTTCGACGCAGGTGTAGGTCTATCTGGATCAGTGAAACCTACTTATGATAGAGCACTTGTGAGTCAATGTAGTTCTAACATAGCATTTTTAGTCCCAAAAATCCTGAGGTTACGGTAACAATAACGCATTTGCGAAAACTCACTTGATCAATGATTTGAGATTTCAGATGCTTCTTGTGTAAAACGAATCGATTGAATTTGCAAACATACAATCCAGAGTCATCGCAGTCGTTGTTCAGATGACAATCTTCTCGTAATTTCCATGGCTTGTAAAGAATTTTGTGTTCTCGAAGAGCACGAATGTTTAGCAATACAAGAGAATGCACGTGGGTCTTTTTGAAGCCTCGAATGATGGGTCGTGCGCAAGGGCGAAACTTCCGAATTCCCAACACACCGTATGTTATTGACGGTCCGGTATAAAAGTGAAGGTCTTCTCCTGAACTTCTACACCGGCACTCAAGTGGTTTTTTCTTATTTGTGTAGGGAAGAAAATTCTTCTTTGGCGCCTTTTCGCAATCGCAATCGAATAAAGATTCCAGCTGTTTGAGGACAGTGTACAATGACACCCTTGCAAATTCAACGTCACCTTTACGCGTTCGTTTTACTGTTCTTCTCTTGTCTTTTTCCGATGCGTCAGAAAATTTTACAGAGCTAATCTGAAAGATATTGTCATCCAGAACAAATATGTGGTTGAGACCAAGTGCCTCTGCGAACATTTGAATGGCTCGTCTTGCAAATCCGATGCCTCCAGTATTGACATCCACATCGCAGTCTGGCAAAGTCTCTGGCAGCTGAAGTATGGCATGTGTAGTCTGCCAGTTCTCACAATAGGCGACGAAATCTTCTGATCTGACGACAAGTATCTGAACATATTGACAGAAGGAGTTTGTCTCCGGACAGATCATAGAATGGTGGTAGTTGACAGTGGCGATGCCCGATCTCTTGTAGGAGGGATTAAATATCCAGGTGTTTATTGTTGGACAGATAACTGCACTTTGTACACTGTGTGCATCCAGGGTGTGACTCTCCTGCTCTTCTGCTGATAACGTTGCATTTAGCTTATCAAATAGAGGTTTGAACCTCCGTAGACGCGGGATTGAAATTTTTATGGACATCTTCTCTGAAAGCATGTTTATATTCCATTCTTTGAGCATGGTAGACGCAGAAGACAAACAGTCAGTGCAAGCATTATGCTCTATGCGGCTGAACATTCTGAATGTTTTATATTCAGGATATATTGCTCTTCTCCAAGGTCCATGTAGTATGCTTATAGGCGTAGCATTTTCACAATATTGAGGAGGTTTTTTATGAATATACGGACCATATAATCGATCGTATTTTGAACCCTTTATTTCCTTTTTCAATGGCTCGTTTTTGGCCATTGTTTTCCAGTGTGGAAATTGCCAATCATCAGCGAATAATTCATCCGGTGAACTCGGCTCTTCTTCGTTATCTGAGTCTTCATCTTCATCATCAGAATATGTCTCCTCTAAGTCAGGTTGTTTCGTTATTAGTTGTCTAAGTAGAGAAATGACCTTGAGAAACACTCCAGTTTTTCCAATTTGTGGCTCAGCCTGAAGAAGTAAACGGTTGTGGTGTTTCGTTGTATTCTCATAATCGTAACTCTCTGAAGTTGGTTTAAGGTCACCGCGACGAGGCGGTGCTTTTACCTTGCTATTTCCTTGTGTATAGCTATCAACATTATTCTGGTAGAATGATGCTTGCATATTGGTGCTAGTCTCTAGACCTTTCTCAAACTCGTCCATCAGTTTAGGCGCAACAAGAACATAGGGCACTTGTGAATAATCGGACCCATTATGATAACGACATAAACGCCCGATCTCTTGCTGAACAGTGGATAATTTTGACTTACTGGCCCGAGCTCTTAAATCCATTACGTTAAATGACGGTGGAAATGTATCACCCATTCTTGCACTTTCCACGACGATTAAGATACACGGCAAACGGTCAAGGTCTGAGAAATTCTTGAGAGTGTTATGCGGGTGGCGGCAGTGTTGGCAATCAATTGAGTCTTTCCTTGGTTTATATTCTTTACAATCGCATCGTTCAAACGTCTTAGAAGCAGAATAATTGCTACATTCCCTGCGCTGTAATGTCTGCCAGATGCGAAAAACTGAAACATTGATCTCGTGATTGGAAATCTTAAATGCGCCAAAGTTTCTGATAACTTCGAAAAAGCCAAATTCTCCTTCGCTTTCTATTCTTCTTGCCAAAGTTAAAGTGGCGTAAAATCTGTTTCCAGAAGGTATATCGGAAGCTCTGAATACCTTCATGTGTCCATTCATTTCACCTTTCATGTTCGATTCCGTCTGAATCAGATCATTGATTATTCTAAACGTTTCGCTTTGGGATAAAACTTCCGTTGCTATCTTCTTGAATATCAAGCTTCGACTGTGTTCCAAAATGAGCGGATTGACTCTCTCAACATGTTTCCACATTTCATCATACCCTTCTGTTAAGTTTTTGGAATTTGCATGCAGCAGATAACCAATCAAACTATGCAGAAAATGTTCGGAATCCTCACGTAACCAATTCTTCTTTGCCTTAATCTTATGCAGATTGTCCCAGGCCTTCTTTTCTATATAGTTTACGACGGCTTGAAAGACATCAGAAGAAATTGGCGAGAGTTCGTGATGTTGTTTTAGTTCAAAGCGAATTCTATTTAGTATATTATGTCTCTCGTCTGCATATGATCTCCATTCCTCGGCTTTTTGTAACACGTTTGTTATCCTAAATGTTCTTCTTATGAGGGGTATCAGAACCACATAATACGCGTATTCAGCAGCCAAAATGTCATCATGCGAATAGTCAGATACACATCGTTTCTCTTTCATATCTGATTTCGCATCAGGGCGTCCGCCTGTCTTTCCTTTCTGGTCTTTCGGTTGTAATTGATCAAACATGTCGCTTGTCTCATTGTCAGATCTGATAAGCTGTTGTTCTGTGGCTTCGCTACGGATTGAATTGTAATAGAAGTTGAGTGACAGATACTGGGGTCCGGGTTCAATCTCATCATGCTGTTTCTGGCTGGCTATAAGAAAGCAATATGTCTCTTTAGCTGTAATTCTGGCGCTAGTAGCAGCTGGTCTTGAGCCAAGTTCAACTTTGCAGCTTTGGTAGATGTATATTAAATGGCTTGACTTTGCTTCCGCAGAGACAGATGCAAGTTCAATGACACCCTCTCCGTGTTCCATATGAACTTTGAATAGTCTTGAACTATCTTCAACTTGATTGCTATTCGTTTTTGCAAACCCGACTTGTCCTCCTTTTACAATGAGGATCAGTAACTCGTCCTCTGTAGTAACTGTGACAACGCCATTCATCCCTTTGAGTAAGAAGGAGGTTGCCTTCTCTGAATCAGTTGTTCCGATAATCGGGTAAAAATTGGATTCACTTGCACTTTGATCTACGGTCAACCATATGAACTCATCACCGGATATCTGTGGAACTCGTAGGACCAAGACATATCCTTTTCTGAGGTTGGTTTCATAGTTTTCTGTCCATCTAAACACGTGCAGTTCTTTCACTGAGCCGACATCTTTCGTTACATCTCTGTTTGTTCCCTTTTCTATTAGCTTCTCCTGTCTGAAGTCATACTGGCCTGAATCAACTAAAATGAATCTTCCATCGTCTGTTTGCTCTGCCACGTGTTCTTCAGGAATCCTTGAATTTTCTGTCAGAAGGTTCCAAGGTGTGGCACTTACCTGCAGGACAAAAACATTGGGATGTTTATTATGATCCCAAATATTGATCAGCCTGTGATATGCTCCAGGGCAACCAGACTTAGTCAATTTTGAAATGCCCCAATGTGCCTCGTCCGCCACAATCAGGAACAGTTTATTAGGGTGGTTGAAGACATCCATCATCAGTCCCTCCAGTTCAATGTCGATATTACCTTTCTTTATACTATAATATTTACGGATTCGCATTTTGGCCTTTTCGCTGAGATTCGTTTCATCCTGATAGTCTTCTGCCGAGAAACACTGAGCTCTCTTGTCACACAACCTACTCAACGTTTGCTCTTCTAGCAGGTTTGATCTCGCAGTGTATATCCGAAAGTCAAACTCCGTGAAACTTTCCAGCTGTTTTTTCTCATGGTAATAATCAAAGATGAAACGAATTCTCTTAATGATTGCCTCAGCCGCGTATTCCTGTGACCGATAGTAGCATGGCTTCGGAGGGTCCGTTCGACCAAGTCTTCGTTTCTGCTGGACGTCATCTTTAATTATATACTCAGTGTCTTCTTGAGACAATCTGGTGTAAGATGATTCGCAGCTGTTTCTATTCTTCTCATCCTCGTCACTGTCTACCTCAGATGTCTCATCGTCAGCACATGTGTTGTAACTATCCTCATGTGATGCATCGAGGCTACCACCTGCGGAAGTAGCTAACAGTGTCTCTGCAGTTTTTTCGGAATCGGACATTTTAAAGTTTCTTCGTAGGTGTGAACTGTACTACTTACAAGGTTTTATCTTACGAACATTAGATTTTGCAATGTTGACTTCCACCGGATAATGATTGGCCTAGCTCCAAAGCTCAACATCAGATTGATGCCTTTAGACTGCTCTTTACTTCGTCCAGTTCAGCAGCATGGAAAGATATCATTTGCACTGCATCTGAAGGCAAAATAAGAACTTAACCGTGTTTGTGCATGTAAAAATTGTCTTTTTGGCTATTGTAATTTGAGAGTAGGAATATGTGCACGCACTGTGGTTGAGCCAAGTTCATCTTACCAAATTATACTTCACGCTGAATATACACTTGAAGACCAAGTACGGCTCGCTCCACCTTAGAATCTCAGGATATCTTGCACGGGTGAGATAACGTCGAAAATGTCGTTAAAATGACATGTTCGAGCTGTTTGATCATAGCAAGAGTAGGCAGTTTCCCTGTATAGGACCTATTCTAAAAGCGCGTAGTCATCATCATCCACAATGAAGTACTATATTTGAAGAAGGCTCACTTTTCATATGCAATAAACAGAAATACTGAATCCTCTCCTAGCACCTCAATGACTGAATCTTACACCCCTTGAGGTGCCAGCCCCCAGATTAAAGACACTACTGTACACGGTTATATATTATCGCTGGTATGTGTGATTTTGCTGACTTAAGTGGTATTCTAGCCTATGCGTAGCCTATGGTAACTTTCGTTTAAAATGCAAAGTAACGTTTTACTATGTACTGGTTTACGACCTTGTTCTTCAAGAAACCGATAAAGAGTTTAACTCACAGGCTGAAAAAGTTGCAAGGCACAAAATAAATTAGGTCAGTAGTGGAAACCATGCATTTTCATCGGCTTCTGCGAACCCTGTTCACACATAATAGGGCACAGCGCAAGCTATGATTGGTTACAGGTCAGCTTAGTCTATATAAAAAATTATGCTACAGCGCATGCATATTGCTGCTAGGAGATTCATTTTCCATTGTCAGATGTGTTTGCCCTACAATGTCACATTGTAGGCTATGCATAGCGTGACTGTCACGTAGGCCTATGCCTACATAAAAGGCCTCCATGTATATAAGGGGCATGACCTATAGGTTTACATCTTACCCTGAGAAAATGTAAAGAATTCATATTTGAGCTTTACTTCCACACCTCAAACATTGTATTTGCAGATTTCTAATAAAGAATACTTGTAAGACATGCATACTGTAGGCTGTGATGGATTTCAGCATGAATCAAATGGGCGTCAACCCAGGGACCCCGTCACTTAGATGCCCAACAAGCTGCAGTTTTAATTTGTTGTATCTATTCACTGCACGTGTCATCTGACTAGGAAAGATAGTCTAAGGCTAACTTGATATGAATGATAGACTAGTATTGAATAATGATAATCCTGAAAGATAGTCTAAGGCTAACTTGATATGAATGATAGACTAGTATTGAATAATGATAATCCTGAATTGCCTGCCCATCATTGATCAATATTAGTCACAAACGAGTTGTCAAATAGGTTGGCATCATACGAACGACTATGCCAAAGATTTGATTTAGTATGTACACTTGAATCACTCAGATCCTGTAATGAAGAAATATAGAACTCAACGAAAATCCGCGTGTCAGTAATTATATTATGACAACGACCTCGATGACACACGAGATGCTTAGTCAAACGTGCAGTTTTGAGACTAGAGAGGGGTCTTCAATGCCATTTGGATTTTAGTCGGTTTATTGGTCTCTTTGTAGGCCTAACAAGAGATGTGCGTAATGTCTGTTGTGGGTTAACTCAAGTTTGTCTCATCTGCAAGGCGAACTGAGCTAATGAAGGCATACATACTCAAGTCATCTGCTTTTAGTTATTTTGTTCGCCAAAGGCAATGTTTCTTTCTTTCTTTGTCTGTCTAGGCAACTAGTTTATAGTAAAACAAAAGAAACTCATTAAACTCATCCATTTGTCTGGCATTTGATAACTTATTCAAGCACCTATTAACATTTTTGAAGACACGTCTCATAAGCAGTACGATCTTCCCAAATTAATTTCTATTTACATCAATTAAAAAGGTTAAGCGTCTGTAAGTATGTAGACCTATGAGTCAGCAGCATGACATGGTATAACTGTAGGTGGGTTTGTGTCGGGGTATGTGTGGGTGACTGAGCATCAACAAAGGAAGAAAATCCGCTCCAGAAAAGGACCGACCCATATCTGGCGCCCGTAGATCCCGTCACCTTAAATCCGGTCCAGGACATAGATGTGCATACTTCACACCGTATCTCTGTCGTGGAACTGTGGGAATGTCAGTTTAAGAACGAGTATCACTGCAGCTTAATGGAAATGGCGGACCGATGTGTGAGGCTGATTGCCTTTCTTTAGCATTGCTTAGCAGTAACTGCGATTAATAACACGTGTAGGCCTAATAATCGCTTTATGTAACAAATATACTCAGATTTTCTACATTTGTTTTGAAAATGCGGTTTAATTTGTGATACTGCCGCACCATAAACAATTCCAATGACCTACCTTACGCGGATGTCGACAGACATTGATGATTTATTCAAAATGGCCGATGCGTGCCACGATGTACAGCGAAATCGAAAGTGAAAGCAATTTATCCATATCGAAACATATTATTGATTACAGGAGATTTCAGTGCTAGAATTGGCGAGGGTGCATTGGAAACCGATGTTCTCGGAATATATGGGCACTGCAAAAGAAACAACAGAGGACAAACTTTGGTGGATTTCTGCACAAAACACAAGCTGGTTATCACCAATACGTTTTCTCGACTGCACAATAAACATAGATATACTTGGAGAAGCCCAGACAGAAACACCAGATCGCAGATCGGCTACATCCTGATTAATAAACATTGGAAACAATCGATCAATAACGCCCACACATGCCTCAGCGCAGATTCTGACTCAGACCACAATCTAGTAATACTGACAATGCATTTAAGATTCAGAAAGAAACGAGCCATCAAACCTCTTCTCCTAGACTTGGAAAAATTCAGAAACAATTAGATAGAACAGCAATACCAAGTTGAAGTAGCTAACAGATTCGAAGCACTTGAGGGAATTGCCGAACCACACAACCAGATGAACTATGGCAACAACCTAAAGAGATCACTCTGAGTGCCGCCAAAACAACACTACTGAAGAACTGCGACAAGCGAAAGAATTGGATCTCCACACCTTTGAATTAATAAGAAAGAAAAGAGATGCAAAAACAAAGTCTCCACAAGAGTACAGAATTCTAAGAGGTACAACGGATGTTACGAAGAGACAAGCATTCGGAATTGGAGACATTATGCAACGAGCTGGAGGAGAACGAAGCGAAAGGTAACACCAGACCTGTATTGCAAATGGTGAAGAAGCTCACTGGCTCGTTCAAGCCTCGAACCACAGCAATCAATGACAACAACAACAAAAACTTGTTGAACCGGAAAAAGTAAACCAAAGATGGAAAGATTTCGAAGAACTCTACAGCAATGAAAAGAGGAAAAAGGCATAAAAATCGATATACAAGAAAAGGAACCACAGCCACTAAAAGAAGAGATAAAACGAGCCATATTGAAAGCAGCCATGCGGAAGTCACCAGGCCCAGATGGCGTAGCCGCTGAGCTGTTTAGATTTGGTGAAGAAATGACTCTGACAAAACTACTACACGAGATATGTGTGGACGTATGGGAGACCGAGGTTTGGCCAGAAGAATGGCCACAGTCAATTTTTATTCCAATGCCGAAGAAAGGAAATCTACTTCACTGTGGTAATCACAGAACAATTGCGCTAGTCCCACATGCCAGTAAGATTTTGCTACGAGTGATACTGGAACGCATCCAGACCAAGCTGGAAACATAGAGCGCTGAACAACAGACTGGCTTTAGGCCAAGAAGAGGCACGCGAGATCAAATTGTGAACTTAAGAATCATCTTCGAGAAAGCGAGAGAAAGGAAACACTCACTGAACCTCTGCTTCATTGACTTTACAAAAGCTGTTGACATGATTCAACACGATCAACTATGGATAACCATGTTGGAGATAGGTTTCCCATCCCACCTCATTCAGCTATTGCGAAATCTTTACAAACAACAACGAGCTACTGTAAAGACAGACGGAATTATGTCGACATGGTTTAGTATCAAGAAAGGAGTCCGACAAGGATGTAATTTATCACCAAGCCTGTTTAGCATTCTGGCAGAGCAGGTAATGCGAAAAGCACTACGACGCTACCACAAGGGATTCAGGATTGGAGGGAAGACTATAAATAATCTTAGATATGCTGATGACATCGTGCTACTGGCCACTTCACCAGAGGATTTACAGGAGTTGGTGCAACGTGTTGAGATATCAGCAAAAGAATACAGTATGCTGATTAACGTAGCAAAGACAAAAGTAATGACAAATAACAATGATGCACTTTTGATTAAGGTGGACGGATACAAACTGGAGCAAATGGACTCATTTACATAATTGGGGAACAGAGTAACGAAGGACGGGAACTGCGAGAGTGAGGTAAAATCAAGATTAGCTTTGGGAATGTCAGTCATGTTTAAGTTTGTATGTCTCTGGAAGAATAAATCAGTCAGTACTAAAACCAAACTGCGACTAATGAAGGCCTTGACTTGGCCAATAGCAACGTATGGTTGTGAGGCGTGGACAATAAAGAAGGAAGAAGAGAAACGTATACAAGCATTTGAGAACAAGTGCATGAGGAAACTGCTCAGAATTCCATGGACAGCAATGGTGGCCACCGAACAAGTGCATCAAATGGCGAAAGTTGACTGCAAATTGTTGGGCCACATCAAATCCAGAAAACTGCGGTACTTCGGGCACATCGTGAGACAGCCTAAAGACAGTATTGAGAACAGTGTGATGTTGGGTATAGTGAAAGGAAGCCGAAGTCGTGGAAGACCCAGAATCTGCTGGTTTGACAATGTCATGACGTGGACTAGTTTAAGAGGCACAAGTTTAATGAACTTCGTACGAGACAAAAAGCATTGGACATCACTTTCCCATTCATGTAGCCAACCGTCGCAAAGCGACGATGACGATGTGACATGACATGACATGAAGCGGAAAACTAATATTATTTAAGCTATTCTAATAGCTAGGGATGAACTGAAACTGAAAATATATAGCCTCTATTGAGCCGGGTTGTTCTGTCTATGATTGATTGGAAAACTCTTTTGGCGGAGATCGTAGATAATTATTTCTAACATTTTCTTAAATATAATTTCATTTCTTTTGTTTAATTTGTCTATTATAGTTTCTAGAATATGCTTTTGACGAACAAGTTATTCCGAAACAATTTAGACATTTTTTATGACTTTACGAAGCCAAAATATGCTGAAAATTGTATTTGGCAATTTTTTATATTCTTATTACCGAAATTTGATACCACCCTTCTTCCAACATCTTTTGCTGAGAAGTGCATACACGCGCCTCGACGGCACAACTGCAGTTGTACTGCAGAGCAATGGTGCGCGAAGGACTTGCTCAAGGTCCCTACACAGTGACTGACGCCCCGGACGAGGCTCGAACCGCGCGCTCAGCACACACTGAACGTTACAGGCTGACCGCTCTAACCGATCGGCCACCGTGCCACACCATAGTCATATCAATGCTAAAAATGATAAGTTCTCGTAAATTATGAATCTCCATTGGCATAGTTTGGTATTAAGTTAACTTCGAGAGTCTGACATGGGTATGAAATGTTAACGAGAACTTAACGTTTTTAGCATTGGCATGACTATGAGAGCGCATGAATGGTTCTCTCCTCGCCGCCTGATCTTCCCACTGACAGTGCAAGGCCAGGGTACTCAGCATAGCTAAGTTTACTAGGGGCGCAAGTGAAGCAAATTTTCATAGAAACAAATTCTCCATTGGCGAAGATTTGAATCCGCGAACCTCTATGTTGACAATCAAGTAGGTCTTTCAATAGACATTCTTGCATCTCTTACCTATCTCAAATTGCATATCCGCCATGAATTGCCTCTCTATCGTTGCAGAGTTATTTGGAAATTGACCTGATTAAGGCTTGGTTATTGCATAAGACTCGATAGAAGTAACTAATAACAAATAACTGTACTGATAATTGTATGAATTTCAAATTGCTCAAACCACAACATTTTCAAAGGGTCTGAACGGCACCATAGTCATTCATTCATAGTTTCATTCATTCATTCATTCATAGTTTCATTCGCTCAAGCATACTTGGCAATATCAAAATGTCACAGGCAGAAATCTAACAATTGTCTCATTGGACTAAAAAATGTTTTCTTCTATAAATGACCTATTCGATGGTCGAAAATTTAAACATGTTACCGAATGTAAAGAGTAAATGAATATTTTAATGCACTACACTGTACATTTATTGGATTTAATTAGTAAATGAATAAATCTATTGTCATTCATTTCATTATGCAAGTTAATAATTATCTGTTAGAAACACCACCAATTATTTTAGTGTCTATGATAGTGTGTAACATTAAAGATCACAGGTACGTAAGCCCAAAACAGCCGAATACGTTGTGATTTCAAGATAATTATTGATATTTCAATTGTTTTATCCAATACATGCATGCGCTTGGAAATTTATATAACGCCATCCAAGGTAACTTCTCATAAAATTACGGAGTGTGAGTCAGACGATACAGTCAAATTCCGCCAGGTAATCGTTGACAGAATTCAACGGTGCTGCCGTGAGCAATTCCCGAGTCATGTATTGAACCTTCGCTTTCGCATTCAAGTTGCTTGCCTATAACCAATAATAAAATACGTTCAACCTGTTTAAATTCTACAACAGCTTCGATTAGCTTCTAGTGTAAGATCAGCAGATACCCTACATATGGGACCGGATAAAAGAATTGAGTTCATTGAAGACAATAGTTGCGATAGCGTAGCGGATATTTAAACCAGTTTTCACTGTATTAGAATAGCAGACGACAACTTAAGGTAAGAAAAAAAGGAATGTGACAAGATACAAATAATGTAGATTGAATGATTGTTTTTTGTTACTATGTCATCGTTAACCTGGCAACACCGGTTTTAGTCATTCTATGGTATGACTGTTCAACCCATCTGACCTGACTTAGTAATTGTGAGTAATCATGGCCTACGCTTCGCGTTTAAGTATTAGGATTAACCACAGGACATTAAGATCTTGAAATTATAATATTAACAGAATAAACGCGTGCATAAGTATACATTTATTTATCCATAGATAAGCCTAGGCCTAAGCGCGAGCGTGCACCATTCCTGCCACAGTTGCTGATTGGTTACCTACCGTCATAAATAAGATAGATAGACCCCGGTTCACTTGCCAAACCAAAAGCTGACGAAACACTTGATATCAAGTCAGCAACGCTCGCATTCTGTACAATCAGACATGGCAAGGTTTCTATTATGACCGTGTGGTACTGAAGATATATTCGAGTTAGATAAACTCGGAACCGTTTCAAATAGGATGACATGTTAAGAACTGCTAAATTCGCGCTTTAGCATTAATTTTCTTAATATTATGTAACACAAGTGAACATTCTATTGCGCCTTTAAAAAGGACCCAACGGTGTGAACGTCAGCTAAAAGCGAGTTTATTAAGGACAGAAATTCCTCTGTAAAGAAATCCAAGAGAAATAACTGAACATCCACCTATAGGTGAGTGGTTGTCTATAATATTAGGAATAGTTTGCAATTTCTTAGAAATACACCATTTCAAGATTATGGTCGATAGAAAGTAGCAATTTAATTTAGAAACCGGATTCAAATTTTCATATCATACGCACGTCTTTACTTTGGATCATCTTTGTTCCTCCTGGACCACGTACAGATACTCCGATGGCTACAACAGATCCAACAGTTGGTTTATTGAAATCACTCATGTTTGAATGAATAGCAGGATAGTAATAGACACAAAATCACAATTAGCTTATAAAATCGTAAGCTGCTTTCTTATATTATTAATAAACAATCATAATTATATGATTGCAAACAGCATATGAGCCGAAGTTTCAAATTACTTATATATGGTTAAGATCACATGCGTTATAATAATTATACAATGTAGACCATATCTCTTTTTTCAAATTGAAATCAAACGTCATCTATAAAGATTTTTATACATCATGACTAATGTTTTGATGGTAATGATGCTGATGATAATGATGATGACGACGACGATGATGATGATGATGTTGAGAAGCTGGAGAAGGATATGGAGAAGTAAATTAAATGTAATATATATTGAGGTTGCTTATGTGTTTCGAATGATCCATTACAGGAAACTATAATATAATTATTATTATACTTACTTTCTCCAAAAAATGCGTGGTTCAGGAATTTTTCTGCGAAAAGAATAATTATCTCAAAAATAGATTATAAATGAAATTACTAAGAACACCATGAAGTAGTTAAGTATTCATGCAACTGCTTAAAAATGGCATTTGCAAAATGAGTGGTGTATTAGCAAAAAATATTTGGGAATTTGAATATCAATTTAAGTAAATCCGAAACGCGTGAAAGAATTGACTTAGAATGTGTTGTGGACGCGCGTGTCGCCCCGTGATTGTTGTATTATTGCTCGACAGAAAACTATTGACAGTCGTTCTTAACCGGATCACATTTTAGATAGATTAATATACAATTTAAAAATAAATACTGCAACTCCGAGTTCTGTTATATGTGTAGGCTTACTGTGATAGAACTAATCCGTGATATTAATAAGACATCTATAAATATAAGGCATAGACAAAGGTTTCGAGCGAGTTATTAGAAATGATCATTGTTCTCACTGCCATTGAGTCTCTGTCGTGGATCATGCGCTAGTAAACTCTGAAGGAGACTGGACAATGACGGTGATGTCCCAGCCGGCAGCCTGAAACAATTACACATTATATTTCCAATTTCTATTATAGCATTCTATTATAGTGGCTAATGTTAAAAATCCAATAGTTTAAATGTCAGGCTATTCGAAATATTATAAATTCTCAGCAGTTATGGTGCATACAGATTTTGAAGAGTAGGCCTATATAGTACAACTTCTTCCGAAGTTAAATGCAAAATTTATGATTCCGAATGTATGTGCTGTTACAGATGATGATCTAAACCTCTGTATCACAGGTTAAGCGTCACTGATCTCTTTATATCATGTTGTTTATAGATAATTGCCACTGACTGAAGCTGCAAGAATTCCGGTGGTCCATTCAGATTTCCTGTTACACACTGGTACATCATTGCTCCTACGCTCCACAGATCAACTTTGTTGGTGTAAGGTTCGCGTGAACGTATTTCCGGCGCCTGCCAACACCATCACAGATTGTTTCTTCAGTTAAATTATAAAAGAAAGTAGACAATCTCCATTAAGCTAGGCGGACATTAATGTGATGCCTTAGTTTAAGTGCTTCTATGACGAAACACTGTTTTAAAATTTAGAAATGACGAGTTTTTTCCACAGCACTTACTTTTCGTCAAACTTGACGAAGTCTAACACTATACTATAATGAAGAACTATACCACATTGGGAATTCATGTCTGCTCAGTGAGCGCTTACCATGTAATAATAACTTCCGCAGAAGGTCTCAGTCGTACCGTCAGCAGGAAGACATTTTCCGAGACCAAAATCCGCTGCAATGAACGAGATTAGTAGATGACTAATCAAGCTTTTATTTTCTTTATAGTCTCTTCAGCTAAAAGTTCTGAAATGTTTTTGACTCTCTTCATAAACGTAGGCCTAACAAGAGTATAATCTTAATAAAATGAATATAACATGAGGTGATTCAAGTCGAGATAGGATGCTTGAGGTATTACTTCTAGAAATGTTGATTTGGAACCCTGAATGATTGAAAAACAGGAAATATCAGCGATTATAGAAAATACCAACTTACTACATTCTTTAAAATCGGAAGCTCGAGTAACGTGTGGATTATATAAGTTTTGTAAGATACTGACTGAAAGCCTGCTAGAGCTTCATAAAAGCGCTATGAACATTAATGATTATAATAATCTACTTAAAATGTAGGCTGCCTTTTAAGGCAGCTTGAAAATGTTTTGATTTTGGCGCTCTATGTTTCACACTTGCCAATTTTTAGTGTGATGACTCCTGGAGCTGGATAGCGGTCTCCATCAAAGCAAAGCAGAACATTTTCTGGCTTTATGTCTCGATGTACAATGTTTCTGTCATGTAAGATTTTCAGGCCTGACGCTGAAATCATAAAACAAATCACAGCTTACCTCTCATTAGGCCTATAGACTGCAGTAATTTAAATAATTATGCGATAACTGAAACATCATGAAAGTTAGGAGGTCAATGCTTCATCCAGGGCCACTACAGTTAGAAACGCATGAATGTGATGTCTTCAGTGAATAGTCGCATAAGTGTACGGTAGTTGTTTCATGCACACATTTTCTACTGGAACTCTAAAACTTTCACCTTACACGGTAATTTACAGCGTCCGTCAGTGTGAATAGACGGCATAGTCCCTTAGACAACTCTATACGGAACGCATTAGAAGTATGAGAGCATAAATATTACTTCGGCTTTGTCTGGTCATTACGTTTCTAAAAAGGTTTCTGTGCCTTGTATCAATTCTTTAATAGCATTCTGGTCCAATCTCAAGACCGCATTTCTCCAAATGCTGTCCAAATTGCTTGTTCATCTAGCGTAATTTATGGTTCTTGTGACACTTACATTTTGACAGAGCTAATCAATTACATTACGAAATGGACAGGATGATTACGATTAGTAAGTATCAGGATTGAACAGTTATGATTTGAGTGGTCGAATTGATGTCAAAATCTGCTCATATGTTAGCCTGAATATTTTTCATAAGTGCAGGACACCCTAAATCAGGTTCTACTACACATGATTATAGTAATCATACCAATCTGTTTAAAGAATTGCAGAATGGTCGATTCGTCTAAGCGCTTTTTCTCTGAAGAAGAAAATCAAGAAATCTATACAAATAAAGAAGAAAGGCACGCAACTAACTATGTATGTTACACAACAACTTTTGATCAACTCAACCGATTGCACCAAAAGGCTGCACGAATACATTTCAGCAGCCGAATTAATGGGTATACGTCATCTGCAAGTCTCTCATTTTAATCGCCTTAGCTCTTGACAGGAATCTTTTAATACACATCATCGTACCTTTTATGCGCGATCTTACGAGTCGCGATCTTTTGTGCTCGCGACCATATTGACGTAAACCGAAACTAAAACTTGTAGTTTTATAACAAGTCAAATTGTGTACTTATAATAGGAATTTAAGAAACGGATAGTTTGCTTTTGCTAAGTTTCTTTCAAACTTTCATGCAGGGCTATACGATAACTACGATTACATTATCGTGTTTTCTTGCCAAATTGATCGGTAGGCCTACATATACCTAATATAGAAGACCAGTTTGAGCTTAGCCTGGCCTAGAAATCATTTGGCTACAGACTAGTGAATATGCCAGTCTTCACTGCCTAAAGGGAGACTGCTACAGATCACGCTACATAATAAACTTTCAATAATTCCCAATAATATGGTGCACATCTGAATCTTCGAGGCTGCTGAGTGTGATATTTTAATACTTTCTGTTGATTAATGACAGTGCCTACCTTTCAGGTAATCACCTAAATCTCCACCGTTGCAGAACTGCAATGCGAATCAAATCACTGCTACTGTCTCACTGTCTCTCGTTTTATTTTGTTTATTTAAAATGAAAAAATATTCCAATTATTAGATTTTGCATCAATATTAGCTTTAACCGTTATATATATTACATGCATTAATATATACAAATACATACTTACTTTAGCCATCATATATATATATATATATATATATATTATATTATATATATAATATATATATAAAATGGTAGAAGCATCCTATACACGTACTTGCAGGCAGTAGGGCCTACTGCTGAGTGCAGATATGCTACTCTGTGACAGATTCGCAAATCGTAGTGATTGAAGAAAGACTATAATTATTGGAGGGCAAAACTCGAGTTTAGGAATCATTTATTTTTTTATTCCACAAGTAATCATCGCCTATATTTTAACAAATGCTCCAATAGTCCACATAATTTGGTAATTTTTATTTTTTGATTAAATCTATTATTTACGTTTTATTTTGTATGCCAATCGGGCATCCACATTAGACCAATGCCAATCAAACGTTTATTGTCTAACGTATGTGTAGGCTGGACAGTGGTCGTCTTACCTCCATTATGAGATGAATATTGTCTGATGTTCGCTGCAACAACAATAAAAACTATTTCATTTTATGAAATAGGAATGTCTATAGTATCTAGGGAGAAGAAAAATTCGTATAAAACTGTTGCACTTTAGAGTTACATTCCTACTTACGAAGTACATAATGGTCATAAACAAACAACCAAAACAAAAAACCTTTATATTGTCACGAATTTTACAATGTCAAATAAACTTTGAAATATTCCACAAATGACGTTGACATAGGGGAGGACCAGAAGGAATATAATCCTGCTATTAGGGCCACCAAATTTTATTATCAAGTTACAATGGGAATGGAGGCAAGCACAGTAAAATAATAACTTTCGATTTGATGCAGCGCTCGTGATAAGTTGGTGCCCTGCGCTTGGCTTTCAAATGACGCTTTATAAATTTGGAACTTACGATTACGAGTAGGGACGTTAAAGCAAATGTTTAGTTTCTTTTTATTTTCATCGTTATCACCATTGTGACATAATGCACGTGTCTTTTGTCGACATAACGCCAAATCCTCCTCATCTCAAACCTCACAAACCGATGATTGATATAGACCTATATATTTTTCTGCGCACGCGAAAATGTTTAGTAGTTTGTAAAGCTCCTTTTAAGAATTTCGAATCTCACCTCAAAGTGCAGCAAGTGAACGAGGTTGGGATGTGGATGAGCCCACAAATCCTAAAAGCGTGGCATCGTCATAATAACAAAATCTTTGCTGCAATGTATTGATTAGAGTTTTAATATTAGTTAACTTAAATCATAAAACGTTGTTCCACAGATCGTTTAGCATGATTGATGACCTCCTGATTCGCTCTACAAGTTTTTTTAACCACGGCAAGTCACTAACATGTTACTATAAATAACCGAGTCTGTTTGCATGCAACCTGAATGGTTGCTAAGTAACGCAAAGCTTTCTCGGTTGCTTTACCTCCCGGTGTAGATGCCCTTGTTACCTCTTATCAATCAAATTGGCTCTGATTTTTTGTAGCCGCGACTAGGCCATATATAGTATTATTTCGCAGAATAAATGAACGGTTGAATTCAATTAATGAACGCATATATACATGTAACGTTGGGCTGGTCAACCTAAAAATTCAATGTCAAACGGGCTTCCTTATGAAATCGTCGGAGTTCACTTGTGAGCACCTTGTGTTTTTGACGCTTCGTTCTGGCAATACTTCATTCATTCATTCATTCAGTCAGTCATTCAGTCATTCAGTCATTCAGTCATTCAGTCATTCAGTCATTCAGTCATTCATTCAGTCATTCAGTCATTCAGTCATTCATTCATTCAGTCATTCATTCATTCAGTCATTCAGTCATTCAGTCATTCATTCATTCAGTCATTCAGTCATTCAGTCATTCAGTCAGTCATTCAGTCATTCAGTCATTCATTCATTCAGTCATTCAGTCATTCAGTCATTCATTCATTCAGTCATTCAGTCATTCAGTCATTCAGTCATTCAGTCATTCAGTCATTCATTCAGTCATTCAGTCATTCAGTCATTCATTCATTCAGTCATTCATTCATTCAGTCATTCAGTCATTCAGTCATTCATTCATTCAGTCATTCAGTCATTCAGTCATTCAGTCAGTCATTCAGTCATTCAGTCATTCATTCATTCAGTCATTCAGTCATTCAGTCATTCATTCATTCAGTCATTCAGTCATTCAGTCATTCAGTCATTCAGTCATTCAGTCATTCAGTCATTCAGTCATTCAGTCATTCAGTCATTCATTACGATAGTGTATATAGCGCCCTTCAAGGCTACTACTTAGAAGCGGTCCCGACCTCGGCACGGCTAAAAAGGACAGTTATAAGGCTAGTTTAAAAAGGAGCTGAGTGGACCCTGGATACAGCTGTAACACCAAAAGGAGCGTGTTTCAGAGCGTGGGACCAACCAATGAGAATGCACAATTTCATTTAGTAGTTGTACGGGCAAATGGGACAATGAGTAGGTCTCGCTCAGTAGAGTGGGGAGAACAGAGGCCCGGTGCACTCAAAACGATAAGCAGATTTCGCACAGATAGGCAGAGGCGAGACCCAGCAAGGACCGCCAGACCAAAGCGTTTGCAGACTAAAAGACTAAACACACAACCAACCTGAAGTATGGCGATTTCTCGGTCAAGAAATTCAGCAGGCATAGATTTAAAGATCGTCTTCTTTAGATTCAGAGTCTTTATTGCTGCCAACTGTGCTGAGTTCTGGAATTACACGAAAAAATGATAATCGTTTAAAGTATAAGGCCTACATCAGAAACAGAGGAATGAATGAAGGAATGAGTTCAATAAACGAACGTATAGAGGTACAGACGGGAGTTCCACATGCCAATGCCATTGATGGTGGTTCACGTAACGTTTAGATCATTAATTAATTCGACCATTAATCATTTATTAACTCAATAAATCAATCAATAAAAGCTGGGAGTCAGCAGTTAATAGGTGAATACTTCAAACCGTGGTATGGGTAGTCTGTACCTTAACATGGCGTCCCTTGTAAACAGCCCCGAAAGTTCCTTCACCAAGATTATCCTCGTCTTCGTCGTAGCGATAATTTCCGATTGTCTTCATTTCTTTCTGTGGTCGAATTCAGCTGCACTGCGATCGAGGTAAAACATCCGATAAAATGATGGCAAGGTATGAATCAAATGTCCAATCTAGAAAGGCAATCAAATAAGTTATTGGCTAGTAAATAAATGCAGATTGACGATAAGCGTAAAGCATGGCAAAGGAATCGAAATATAAGGATATGCGCATGCAGATGACACGAGGCCCTGCTTTTTACGCTATTTTGTTTAACTTGGCTTGCGCAAAGTTTGTCACGAATGGGACGTCGGATCGTCTGTTTGTCGGATTTTTTCACTTTTTTTCTGTATGTTTCCGTCGACCTTCAGAGATGAAATTTTGCACAAGTGTCACGCTTGAATGACATTGCAATGTCATATCAAATGTTTACAGACATAACTCAAAAATTGAGGAAAAATTTACAAGAAATGCACAAAATCAAATATCGTTTACCCACTCGAACGAGTCCTTCTTGACGAGCTCCACTCCGGCCAGTTTACTTCATAAATGATCTCTCAAGGAAATTGATCGATTGCGCCATCTACCAGATTACCAAAGTCAATAAAAGAGGGTCCCAAAAAACCTCTGTTTTTAAATTAACCTGTTGCTATACTAATTACAAATTAGCTTACAGTTCCTTGAGGCAACACGCACAGTCGACTATGGACGCAGCCACATAATCACAGCCGACAATGTAGCCTAATCCGATAATAAAAGTATTTCCTTAGCCCAAGGACTTGGGCCCCTGTTGGTTTCGTCTCTGAAGTCCGAAGAACCACGACTGTAACTGTGTGTTTGCATCGAGAGTTCTGTAAACCTATCTGTTTCGTCGTGCACATTAGACTTACATTCGCCCTGACTGACTCTGGGTAATGACCGAATTGACATTCAATTGAGATTGCATTCTGTTTGGATCGTCATTCTGTTTGGAATGACATTCTGCTTAGTTTGCAATTCTGCATTGATTGCCATACCTGAATTTTTAAAGATGAAATTAATTACACCTAGTTCATGACAAAGTTAGGTCCTCGTCTTGGCAAATTGCGGATTGTAGGTTGATATGTAAGGTCTTTGAGACAGTGATTGCCAAACAATTGTTTCGTTTCATCGACTGATTCTTAAAATATAAAAGCTCTATCAAAATATCCCTGAGCAATATCTAAATCACATTGTAGGCCTAACAATAACATAGAGGAAAGTAGTAAATAAAAGACCTTATCTCATCAATAGGCCTATGTAGTTATCTTTGAATATTGGGTTCGAGCTACTCAAGATTATCTTAGAGTAGACCAGTTTCTACAAGAACAAAGGAGTCTCTTTTACCAACCCGGCTTCTCCATCGCCGTCTGATCTTGCCACTGATAGTGCATAAGATCAGCGTACACTTCATAACTGATATGAATATTATGCGCATTTGAGCTACTGACCGTTCAGTTGACAGTCGAGCAAGCTGGCCACTAGATTATGCATTTCTGCGTGAACACCAGTGCACTAATGTGCACTGCACGGCACACGCACACTTTAACTATGGCTTTTAGCAGACCGTTGAGCTAATCAGATTGTGAGCCATGGAAATAAATCACTTAGCCTCGGCATGCGAGGGCGGATTGCTCTCAGTTCCGTCAAATCTTTCTACAGAGAGTTCACACCCAGCGTTTACTTTAGATAATAGCATAGTTTGTTAGTGAATCCAATTGGAGCAGAAATATTTAGAAACAACTTTCTGTCGTGGAACGGATTTGAACCGTCGTCACTCGCACAGTGTCCAGTAGACCTAATCCTACATGTGTGCTTCTTGCTCAGCTATTGTACTTTACCTTAGGCTATCATCATTATAGAAACCGTTTGCAACGAAACTAATTCGTCTATCTTAAATTAAAATTATCTGACTATTTTACTAATGTAATCCATGCAAATTTGTTTTTGACTTGTAGTGGAAACAGCCAGCAAAGCTCAAGCCTTGCTTATTTACGTACGTACTTCAAGACATTAGGCCTACCTCGAACGTTATCACATTTTCTAACGCGAGACCAAGGACTAAACATTAGGTTTTATTTATTGTGAAGCGAGTTGACTTTACTCGATTTATCTAGGGATAGCATTTAGTGTTTTATTGCATGATGGTTATGAAAGAGAAAAGGCAGTTATCGAAATCGAAACTAGAGATAGACAAAAATTTGATCAGACCCTGGGGAGCAAAATGGGTCAAATTCTTTAGTCTTTGGGGATTTAAACACTCTGAACAAAACAGAGGAGGGAATAGAGACCAATCGACATAGACCACCACAACTATTTCAGAGGGACATTACTTTGACGCTATAAACAGCAAACACTGATAGGGACCCTTTTGTACCGATTCTTGCAATGTTAAGGAAAGGATGGAAGCAGCGAACGGATGGTCATTGGCGGTTCGAAGAGACAACTCAAAAAATTTCCCAGATTTAAATTTCCATTGCGCCTTCCTAGCCAACTCTACTATGGTGACTATGTGCATTGTCCTAAGTTACACTGTTCATAACAGAGAGATTGTTGACCTCTCCCGTTTGTAGACAGATGAATGCACTGACATTGCATAATTCCATTCTAGAGAATGCTCTTCTTTTCGTCATTTTGCTGCTACTCGAAATTCAACCAAATAACTGACCACCTGACTGACTACCCCACAGGTCATTGTCAAAACAATGACGAAGTCAGTCTGCATGCGTTTCGATTTTAAGCAGTGATAACGGCATCCATTCTTAATGGTAACTAAAGGAAAAGGTAGAATACGCCAACAATTATGAATTTACAGTTAAGCGAAGTATGTACAACAGCTTAAACAAAATAATTATTGAAGCCACCAACCAGACTCAAAGACGTTGACACCAGAATTGATAACGAAAATAATCAGCTGTAGCCTTATTCTCTGGACGTTTACGACATAGGCTTACACAGAAACTATTAATAGCAGCAAAAACGCGTAGCAAGTTTCCCATGGTGTTAGATGCAAGAAAACGTTGATACAAATAGTTTATGATAATGATATCATTACAATTATGCGTCCGTACATCAGTGTTTCTAAACCCGTTATTATGAACAGATGTGTTTCAATTAATTTTAGCACATGGTTCAAGGATCAATATGATTGTACCGTTACCTTACAGTCCGAGAAACGATTAGATGGTAATGGCAACTAACTAAGTAATAGACTTTATGAGGTTAAACGTTTGCGGACTGCACAACAACACTCGACTTGAATCATTCCTGCCAAAGAGCTAATAGCAATTTAACGGGTAAAGACCATTAAAAGTTGACGTAAGCTCACAGTGAAGTTCAAACAGTATTGGTGTTTGAGTTAACACTCTCTTGCTTGACTACTTCATCTTAATATTATCAAGGTCAATAAATGCAGGTTAGATTCTACCAGAAACACTTGCTTTCTCTTTTACCCTTTGTTCTCATAACATTGTGAGAAACCGCATGATAACTTTTCTTTCAGAAACAACATCTTCTCAAAGAATTTATCTGGGAGACGGTGAATGAGTCTCACTACTTATGCAGAGGAAGGCAAGGCCATAGGGCAATATTAAATTGTGAAAATAGGCCTATTTATGTTCTACACAATGGAATTTCAATTGCTCAATTAAATTACTACAATTATAATACGCATTCCATCATTATTTCAAAGTGAGCAATTGCAATCACATATTAACTTCAGCCCATGACACTGACTGAGTCAATTTCTGTCCTTATGTAGTTCCTCAAGCATAGCAGTATGCAGTTCCAACTAGAAACAGACGAAGAACAATTTTCTGCCACCCTTCCATCGGTATTGTTGCCACCAGATTGTCTATGAGCGAGAGTGATAGTGCCATGTTGTATGATGCCACATTCACGTAGAGAATTACCGCTTCCACGCTCCAAAGGCGTACCTTTAAATAATACATCAGTTTAAAGATAGTGTCATTGTAAGGGTATTTGAATTAAACTATTCCGGTTAACTTCAGTTAGGTTCTCATCTTAACTACTTTATGATAGCTTTGTGCAACGTTCAGAAACGGCGATTGAAGTCCGGCAACAATAAATATTAAGTATTGCGATCACTAAGCAGGTTAGATGAGGTAAGCAAGCTTCAGTTGGTAGTCAGATTCGGCATGAGGTATTCGAACAGAGGGAGACAGAGTTGCCCACCGGTCCGGTCGACACGTTGTTCTGGTGTGGTCGCATTAGGTGGGTCCATGAATATCTGTGCTATTGGCGTGTCGGGTCGAGATCCTGGTGGGTTGGATTGGATCGGGTCTGCAGCCTGGACCCATTTCGACCAACCATTTTTTGTAGAGCCTAATTTCAACTCTGTGCCTTTCATAATGATTCGTTACTGTTTACAAGTAGGTTCCTCACAGAATTATAGAGAGATACGTAATACCTGTTTGACTGCAAACCTGATGATTGTTGTGGTTAGAATCAGAGTAAATCGGTTGGATAATGATATGAAGCTGAAACAGTCAACACGGGGTTGAGGAAAACAGCCAGTGGCCGGCGGTATGACCAGTTATGACTGGCTGGCTGACCAGTTGGATTCAGACAGATGAATGGGCAGGGTAGACAGACATGTGCCTGATACAGAGGGACGGCAAAATATAGTTAATAGAACTCTGGCTAACATCTCTTTCTGTGCACGATCGATGATGATGAGTTCTCTGTCCGAAGACAGGTCCATTGCTTTATGCCACCTGGGGATGAGATGAGTGAGGTGGTTTCCTGTTGCCTTACTCACAGAGAATTATAGGCAGTAGGTCTAACTTGTCCAAGGTCGCTACTCTGTGACTTTAGGATCTAACCTGCGACCATTCTGTTGCAAGGTACAGAACATAACGCTAACCCACCGCGTCTCATTGCGTGTGTATTTATCATTAAGGTAGTTATTAATACTATCCAAGATGCTTGCATTTTTAATGTGATGTAATCGAGCATCTAAATGCGATGCAATTTAGCGTAATGTAATCGAGCATTTATATAGCGCCTTTTTTCAAGTTATCTGCAATGGGGCGCTCTCTGCGCTGGCCCAAAAGATGTTGAATGTCAGTGAACGAGTAAAATCTAATACGCCTGTCTGCAAAACTTTGCACATTAAGCTTAAGAGAGGCACCAGTGGTGGGCACACGAACAAGCGTGGAATCAACCAACGAATACTCTTCGATACGGACTAATGGCTTGAAATCAGCCGTGGTCTTATGTGTTCCCCTCGGCACTGGTTTCAATCCTATTTTATGGATTGCATACAAATGATCATTCTACGCTACACCTATACCCCGTTGTTCCTGTTAAACTTGGCATTCTTCAAGGCTCTGAGCTGATTCTACTTCTTTGTATCATGCTCACTGATAATATCTCTCTCCCTTTTTATAAACATTCTACAGTGGGACACCTCTATTAAGCTGATGACGATCAAGCCTTCGCTCCTGGTCCGCCCGTTCACCAACCTGTCCTTTCTGAGTCAATTGGGTTTCTTTCTTCAGAACACTACTCCTGGATGTAATCGAATCGCCTCTCTCTCTCTCACTCTCACTCTCTTTCTCTCTCACTCACTCTCTCTCTCTCTTTCTCTCTCACTCACTCTCTCTCTCTCGCTTGGCACCCGTCAGAAGCTTCTCAAGCATGACCATGGCCTACTTTCAGAACGGTTTTCATTGCTCACCTTCTCTATACTAGCGGTCGTTATTTGGATTTTACCATTGACAGCCCTCTTTCGGTTTCTCTCCATGTTTTCGAGCTGTCAGGCTATCTGCCCCTCCTCCATTTTCGCCTCTATGGTCCATGCCTTTGTTTGCTCGTGCTGATTACAGTAACTTGCTGCATATTGTTCTTCTGAATTCTTGTCTGTCACCCCTTCAATCGGTGTTAAATTCAGCGACCATTCTGATTGCCCGCCTTCTTTGCTACTCACATATTTTGATCGTCGTGACAGAGCACTTACGCTGGCTTCCGCTCATAGCAAGCATTCGATTAGGAGTTCGTTTCCAGTGCGTTTTTTTGGCCAGGATCAGCGCTATCCTTGGTTCTCTAGACCGACATGACCACTTGGTACTTCTACTCGGACGGCTTCCGCCCAATTCCGCACAAATCCGTCTGTTGGTCGGACTTGGTCCTTTGCTTTTGAACGATCGTCCCTCTCCGACTCGCTCTTTGGCTGGGAGTGTTTCTACTTCTGCCCGTGTTCTTACGACTTTTCCGGCTGGAATCCTCGCACTGCGAACGCCTCTGATTAGGTTGTGCGTGGAAAGGCGCTATAGAAATCTGAAGATACAAAACAATTCAATTCAATTACAGAACCTGACTGATGCGTTGGGAACAGGTTGATTATGGAGAGGTAGCTGTAAAGCTGAGTTTGGAGTACTTAATCACTTTGAGAGCAGGTCAACAATTACTCATAAGTGACAGAGTCGATTCAAGGACAATTCAACAACTTACTGTGCAGCTGAAGTAAAGAAAAATAAAAAATCTCAATTATTATTACATTCTTAATTGGTTGAACAGCGATTAAGAGGGAGCGAAGAGAATGAGGATTCTTTGCACAAACCATGCTTTGGCTCTTACGCATTAGGGCGTCTTGAGATTACGATTGCTGTTATAGCATACGGTGCTAAATCGTATCTCCTGTGGTACTGAAGTTATCTATTAATGCAAAACTTGCAACTGTATAAACCATTCCTTGTAGGTACCCATAAGCGTCTTTTCTAGATTGTCACCGCGTTGTACCTCATCGAGGAGATTTGTATTGATGCAGGACGAAAACCATTAAAGGAACGTTGGAATGAAACAGTTATTCGCTTACCGTCCACATGAAAGAGAGAGACCATTTCAGAGTCTATATTGTAGTTGGCAGACACGAGGTCTATGAGATGATCGACACTTTCATTCTGTCTCACGACAATACAGCAAATATCGTTTTAAAATCAATAACATTATAATGTCCGATACATATTAATTCTACATCAGGAACAAGATGTATAAGTGTACAAGATTAGTCTCTGGCGTTAGTCAAACGACAAAGTCCAGACCATTGTCAGTAGATATATACATTGCAATTTAATTGAGGGATAGTTGCGGACAGTCTATAGACTACGCACTTACATGTAGTTGATTGGGCATTGGTCATTGGTCAGCCATTTCTGCACATCCTCAGAGGACGCGATGAGCGTGCACTCTGACCTAACGTACGTGAGCCGTACAACGGCGATAGAATTTGATAATTGTTTTAAATTATGTGCTTCTCGTGAAATACATAAATAGTTCGTGGTAGTAATTTAAACCACAAGACAGGAATCGCTCCATGCATACATGCACATGCGATACAATAACAGAGAATGTAGACCTACCAGTTGTTAAGATCTTAACAATTTGTCATTATTAGTTTCACTGCAAACTTACATGATTAACTTTTATCAGCTTCGTATCGTCATTGCCTGTTGCAATAACTGTCACCGAGATAGCTAAAAATGCAAGAAGACGCTATTTAGATGTAGATTCCAATATGCACCTGCTACAGGAAAGTAAGATCTGTTCATTAATCGTGAAATTGAGCATTCGGTAAAGAAATGGCAGTTAGTCTTCGAAATGACGTCTTCGTCAGCCACACAGAAATTCTTTTACCAAGAAATCTGGCAACGAAAGTCTCTAACGCATAGACTTGGTGGTTCAATCGATATAATAATAATAATAAGCTTAGGCCTACTGCGTCGGTTACATAAGGTCTACTATTTGCGAGGGAATTCTGAAATAGGAATTAATTTCATTGTGTGTCGCAGACGTCATCGGCGTCTTTCATGCTCGAAGTATTATTCTGTCCTGAGACTTCAAACGTAGTGTAAACTCTGGATAGGGAGTTCATTGGTTGGGCTCTGTGTTTGGAAATTTGTGTCTGCGGGAACTTGTTAAGTGGGAACGTTCGCAGTTCAAATTATAGGAGCATTGTTTGTTCAATGGTGAGCTTAAAATGGTTCGGCTTGCGCAGACTGTGCTAAAGCTGTAAGTGCTGTAATATGTGAAGCAAATTTCTGTCGACGGCAACGGCCATTGTTGTCATAAGCTGTCGTTAAACTCCTCCTCCTGCAGACTGTGCTCCAATGGCATGTTAATATATATATACATATATATATATGTATATATATAAATATAATAGCACACAGTAGCAACTAACTTATAAAATATTAAGCCGCTTCATTAGATACCTTGCTATTAATAAGTCTTCATACGTGAGTGTAGACTGATATTGTTAAGTTCATTGAAAATGCGTACAATTGAGTCGGTGAATAAACTAATCACTCTGACATGGTTACATACATGTAATTGTGAAATGGTGGCTTGATCACGTAGATTTAAGAATATCTTTATAGGCCCAGAACCTCGCGGGAGAAAGTTATAAAAATAAGCCTCTTGATACGCTGCACTCATAGTAAGGGGTTGACGATATTGAAGCAGGAGAATGAAATGGAAGAGGTGATTGGTTGCATTAAGAATTAAGGCTGCAAATAATTATGCTTCAAATGATCAATTACAAGACTATAATAATAGTATTTTACTTACTTTCTCCAAAAAAGACGTGGTTCAGAAATTTGTCTGTGAACAGAGCATCACGAATGGGTTGCAAAATGAACTTTCTAAGAACGCCGCAATGCATTAAAGTATTCACGCAACTATTTTCTATAAATATGACACTCTGCGAAAAGAGCTCCAGCGGAAATATAAAACAATAGCCAACGTTTGGTCAAATGGTTAGCAGATCATGATATATGGCTCTATGAGTGCTACGCTGCTAGATGTGTGATAAAAGCGTGGGTAGGTCAGCTTGGTTATAGATAAATAATTATGTTTATCGTCACTTCACAGATAAAAAAGATGCCTAATTTGTAAAAATGTAAGTATACACACAGTGTGTTCATAGGCTAATCACACGTTATTAGTGACATTATTAGCACAACAATAGATCCTTCGATGAATTTTACTGTGAAACTCAGGGATACAGTTAGCAAGCAACTATTGGATTGAGAGAGAAAGATCATTTGTATTTACAGACGCATCATTTCAGCCATGGTCGTCTATGCCTAGGACACACATCAGGAAGGGTCATTTAGGAATTGAATTTTTTATTTACAATTTCGGTAAATTCGAAAACCGTGAACCAATTGACTTAAAATTTATTGTGTCCGTGTGCGTGTTGCCCCTTCGATAGTCGCTCTTAACCGGAGCACATTTTGGATGAATGAACATATAATTTGTAAAATACTGGCGCTCTAGGTTCTATTACATGAACACAGTGATAGCACTTATCAATGATCAATAATAATGATAATAATAATACTCAGAAGTTGAAAATTAAAGGCCATCATTTTATTATTCTCACCGCCATTAAGTCTCTGTTGTGGATCATGCACTAGTAAACTTTGAATGAGACTGGACAATAACGGTGATGTCTCAGTCGGCAGTCTGAAACAATAACACGCATCCTTTACATTCCATTGATGACATTCTATAACTGGGAGTAATTTTAAAATTAAGAGAGCTCAGATCAAGGTATATATTCTACTTTATTAAAAGGTAGGCTGTGTGAAATATAATAAATTCATAGAAGTCGTGGTGAAAATATGCATGAAAGATTTTAAAGAGTTTGTAGGCCCTATATACTTTTCAAAAGTTAAAGACATAGTTCACTATTTCATATTTTTTGCCCCTTGCAAATAGCGATCAACCTCTGAACAGCCGAGGGAAACATCACTTGCACTCTTCATTTTATGCTGTTTCTAAACAACTGACACTGACTGAAGATGCATGAAATCCGGTGCTCCCTTCAGATTTCCTGTTAGACATTGGAACATCATTGCTCCTACACTCCAGAGATCAACTTTGTTGGTGTAAGGTTTGCTTGAACGTATTTCTGGCGCCTGCCAAATCATCATAAGTTTTATCTTCAGTCAAATTATAGAAATAAATAAGTAATGTTCATTAAGGCTAGGTAGCGCCAACACTTAACAGCAGCAAAGCATGAATACAATGCAAATGAGCAAATGTCATAAAACCATTCATTAGTATAAACACTTTTGTGACGAAGTACTATATTTTAAATTACATTTAGAAATGACGAGCTATTTCTGTAGCACATTCTTTTCGACAAACTTGACAAAGTCTAACACTGTCAATGAAACACTCAATAAATGTGAACTTAATATGACACCCCTTCAAGATGTATACTCGGAGGGTCTCCCTGTTTGACAACAACTTTAAAATACGGATTTGAAAAGAGAGTAAAATGGGTTACAAGGGAGGAATTTCTAGGCAGGAGGAGAGGCTCTCATTATTATAGATGTTCGGGTCCACGACCGAAAAGGCCCGATGTTGCATCGCAGTGGTACGAGCTAATTTTTCAAGAACTATTACAAAGGAATTCTTGTATTCTCACCATGTAAAAAAAAGTTCCGCAGATAGTCTCAGTCGTAGCGTCAGGAGGTACAAATTTTCCGACACCAAAATCCGCTGCAATTAATAGGACAATATGATGATTAATCAAGTATAATTTTTAATTGTCTTGCAGCTAAATGTTCTGAACTGCTCTTGATTCTCTTCATAGACATTGTCCTAACAGGATTGTTTTCTTAATAAAATTATTACACCTGCAGCTGATTCAAATCGCTAATCATAATAAAGTGCGCAGGTCGGTCGAGTATTAGGATACTTCGAGAGTAATTATAGATTGGGAACACTGAATGACCGCAAAAGCAAAGATAATTAACCATAAGAGAAAGGAACGATTAACTACTTGTATATTCTTTGACATTGTAAAGTAAATGACAGTTGACTGGCATCACTTCATCTAGCGCACGTATATACGTATGCATGTATATGTACAATATGTATTTATGTATGTACGTGTAATCGTGTATGTATGTATGCATATACATTTAAGTACAAGTGTGTACGGGCGAGGTTCTCAACCAGAGGCACACGCACCCCAGGAGTGCGACATGTCATTTCAGGTGCTGCGATATAGAGAGAATTGTGAATTTGTGGAATGTATGGATAATACATTATAAATAATTGGGCTGTCATAGAAATTGTATCGGTGAGACGTTAGGATTATAAGTCTATTTCCACGCAAAAATATAAGTCAGTATGGCCAGCCTAAGACTTGTAAGCACAGGTTTCAGTAGTGGTGCATTAGATGATTTACATGTATGTTTCGGCGATGAAGTTGGTCATCTACCATGGTTTGATGTAAATTGTCAACATGCAGTACCGTATGTGTGCACGACTACAGTGTATGTCACAGTTTGGGCATTGTATGTGATTATATTATGTTTTATAAGGGTGCGAATATTGGTCAAGCATTTCATAGAGTTGCGGAGCATTGAAAGGGTTGGGCATCCCTGATGTATGGTATGGACGCATGGGTGTATGTATGCACATAATATGCATTTGTGTCAATATGAGTAATATAATTTGTATGTGTGCATTGAGTATTATAAGATAGACCTATTAATTGAGCGCCTTCTAGAGTTTCAGAAAAAAAACATGAATGACTGGTCCAAGCAAGTGTAGGCTAACTTTTACTGCAGCTTGAATGTGTTTTTATTTTGTTATGTTTTTCACACATGCCAATTTTTAGTGTGATGTCATTTGGAGCGGGATAACGGTTTCCAGTAAAGCAAAGCAGAACATTTTCTGGCTTCATGTCCCGATGTAGAATGCTTCTGTCGTGTAAGATTTTCAGGCCTGACGCTGCAGACAAAGCACAAAACTTATCACAACTTATCTCTCACACTTGACTGCGTTGACTATAAAGTCGTAATATTACTGCAACATAGTGAAGATAAGGAGGTTTTAGAGTTACCAAAAAATCGAAATAAACCGATTGTGATGTTTGTACAACTGGTGAACAATAAAGAAATTCACTCTATCGTTCAAAATGTCGCGTCTTCAGTACATAGTCGCATATGTTCCCTCACTCCGTTTCTTCATGTAGGTCTATGTATTTTCTGCCGGAGCTACATAACTTTCACCGTCTTATTTTACAATTATTCTCTGCGATTGTCAGTATGAATAACGGTATAACCCTTAACGTATTAGAGATAATTATCTGATATGAGAGCCTGTTTCAGTATATTTGCCAGGCCATAGCGTTCCTATAGATGGAGGCCAATTACACCAGTTACGCCAGATTTTTGTGCATTCAGGATAGTCTGCTCTGATTATGAGCGGCGCTATAAAAATTTTCTAGTGCAATTACAGTCACAATAAATTTTTAATATTTCCTATTGCCAACGTAGCAATTCTTCTTTAAAACGCTCAACCAAATTAGTTCTCAGTTGTTGTTGTAAAACTTTTCTGTCCGTGCCATCAGTTCTTTAGTGGCATTCGGGTCCGACTTCAAGACCACGTTTTTCAAATTACTTGTTTATCTAAGCTTACAGGTGCGTGATTAATGGTGATTAATGATCCTAGTGACTCTTAGATCTTGACTAGGTTTATCAATTACTTTGCATTACATTGAGCGCAAGATGACCACGATTATGCTGGATCAGGAATCAACATTTATTATTGACAGAATTTATGTTAATATCTGCCCAAAGAGCAGTTTGGATATCTTTCACAAGTTTAGGGCACCCTTAGTCAAAGCAACGTCAGGCCAATGCCAAACACGTAACGAAGTTGTAGCACATCGGTACCAACCAAGCGAATTTACGCCTAATTATGAATTAGGTTCTACATATCTTCAACAAGTGCAATGCACACTTAGACATGTTCTATGATGCAGATTTGAGTAATCATACCAATCTGATTAAAGAATAGCAGGATGGTCGATTCGTCTAAGCGTTTGGTCACTGAAGAAGAAAATCAAGAAATACTACAGAACGTCATGTAAACATGTATGAATGTCACCGTTTACACGCAGAGCAACGTTGACACCGGTGGTTGAACATTCGCCAAGAGCATGAGCATGACGTATGGAGTGCAAAGTTCCTTATAATTATGTCATTAGTTGTTTGTTCATCCTGAGAAGGTTTAATAAACTTTGAAAAAGTAAGCGCCACAGTTACAAGCACCGAAATGTAACAAACAAACTGATCCAATTCCTATTTTCAAAAACGCCTCATTAACATTTTCAGTTCTACATTAACGAACATTTTGTTTTCATCATTTTTGAGGTGCCTTAGCATAGTCTTTGACGTGTATGACAGCTGTGGCATCTAACCTATTGAAATAAAGTGAACTTTTCAAAAGGTTACATAAAGGTCGATTTTATTACTAATATTGCAAATGACAATGAATCGGAGTGCCGATATACTCTTGTCATTAAATTCTAGCAACACATGAGTTGAAGTTCATGTAAGCTTAAGGTAAATTCAGGGAAGGACTATATATATCACATTGTTATACAGCCATTATGCGTGTTTTATGATATCATTTTAGACTTACATGTAGCCTGGCCAATAAGTCATTGGTTACATACTAGAATGCACCAGTTGCCTCTACCTTAAACGTACAACGTTAAAATAATGCTGTGATAAAAAATTCAGCTTTGCGCCATGTCATTGGAAGTTGTTGCAATTTTAAACCTCCAATGTTATGGTGCAACGTTGAACCTTGTGGAAGATAACTGTAATATTTTAAATCTTTTAATGACATTTCCTACCTTTGAGGTAATCACCTAAATCTCCACCATTACAGAACTGCAATGCAAAAATTTAAGCGCTATTATTATTTCTTGTTTGTTCGCGCACAGCCTATAATTTGATTTGAACTCAGTATTTGCATTATGGTAAAACATCCTAAACGTGCAGTTCTGTAGAGTGCAAAAATACAATTTTTCGACATTAGGCTACAGATACGAGAATCGAAGTCAACGAAGAAAATTGATATTAGAAGGCAAAATCATGCACTCGATAATATAAACCATTACATTGTACAGTGTTTTGATTCCATAAACAAGCATTGCCAGTATATGAACCCAAATGCTCCAATAGTCCAAGAAAAAATTTGGAAATTTTTGTTTTGCAATTAAATTTATTATTTACATAATATTTTATTTTGCCGATTGCACACACACATGCAAAGCCATGTTGGACCAGTGCTGAGCAAGCGTTGTCCAACGTGTGATGACTGGACACAGTCTTACCTCCATTATGAGATGAATATTATCTGGTGTTCGCTGAAATAAAAATAATAGTGATCTTATTGAACGAAACAGATCTAAAATCTTGGATGTGTATAGCATCTGTGAAGTTATTGTGCTCAAGAGTGACGCATTTTATAGTGACATTCCTACCGGTGAGGTCACAATTTCTGATTACCAACCCAGCGTGTGACTTTTATGAGTGTCTATTTAGAGCGTATGAAACCACGCTGACTGAAGTTACATGTAAGCAGTAAAGCCAAGTTGAGCTGGCTTGTATTGAAATGGTGATCACCAGGCAATGCCATGCTTCTTTATTCTAATTTGGGTTTTTATATTTTAGGTTCAACAATAATATTATGGACAAGGAAAAGTAAATCGGGATGTAAAATAATGGTGTACAGTGGCCGCTGTATTGCTGGGGTTTTGTCCGCGCTTCGGCAAGAAAATTTGCAATCTCAAGAATCAGTTTCTGAGAAGTTTAAGCAGCCAAATCCTCTCCTCAAATCTCATCAACTGAGTATGGCAGAGATTTTAACATATTTGTTAGACGTGTTTAGAATTGTTATCTTAGGCTTAGGTTAAACGGTAGGCCTAACGCTAAAAACACCTTGACAGAAACGCAGAAACGATGAAGTTAATATATTAAAGTTGCTGATGCATTTATTGAATTAAGACCAGGTTTTCTCACCTCACAGTGCAGCAAGTGGACGAGGTTAGGGTGAGGATAATCCGCCAACTCCTGAAAGCATTACTTCGTCATAATAAATCTTTACTGTAAGCTTACTGGTTAGAGTTTTAATCTATAGTAACTTAAACCATCAATAGATGTTCCATATTATCGCCTAAATAATGATGACTTCCTGATTTTCTCAATACAAGTTACTTTAAACCAAGATAAATCACTGATAATTATGTCGCCATTAATTACCAAGGCTTCCTGCGTGTAACTTATATCACTATAAATTTGGTTTCGTGCTTCATACTTGTCTGTGCTCAGTCTGATCTGTGCAATCTCCGCCGCTGAGTGTCTGATGCTGCAGAGCGTTGGGGCTTAATTTGCTCCGCAATGAAAAGGAACACCATGTCTCACGGGCTCGCTTGGTTTGCTAGCAACGCTCCGCTTTCTCGGTTGCATAGCCTAACGAGAAGCTGCACTTGTTACCTCTGGCCAATCAAATGGCTTTTATAAATCACTCACATCTTTATTCTTTAACCGTGACTAGGCTAGGGGCGTCACTGAGTTTTTTTTAGAATGGTTGCTATATATTTAGTATTAATTCCTCGAGAGTGAATGAACGAAGAACTCACTAAACGGCCACATAATTATAAAACGATCAAATTGAGCTGGTTAACCTCAAGGTTAAAGTTACATGTCGTCGGAATTCCCTTTTAAGCATTTGTGTTGCTTCGATGCTTCTATGTTATGTCAATTGTGCCCAGACTTCAGTATACAAAAACAAACCTTAAGTATGGCGATTTCTCGGTCGATACAATCAGAAGGCATTGCCTTTAAGATGGTCTTCTTTAGATTCAAAGTCTTAATAGCGACCAACTTTTCTGAGTCCTGGAAGTAGGCAAAAGATGATCATTTAAAGTGTTACAACAGTAAGACAAGGATACTTGAACGAATTAATTCAATAAACGAGCATAATAGGTATATACGGAAGTTGCACAGACCAATGCCATTGACGATGGTTTAGATGACTGTAAAACTATTCGTTAAATCATTAATTCGTCCATTGATAATTAATTAGCTGTATAAAGACTCAATTAAAGCTGACAGCCAGCCAGTTAATAAATGAATACTTCAGACCGTGGTATACACAGTCTGTACCTCTACATGACGTCCTTTGTAAACAGCTCCGAAACTTCCTTCGCCAAGATTATCTGTGCTTTCGTCGTAGCGATATTTTCCGATTATCTTCATGTCTTTCTGTCGTTGAATTCAGCCGCACTGCGATTGAGGCAAAACATCCGATGAAACAATGAAAAATGTGAATCAAAATGTCCGATTCAGAAAGGCATTCAAACTTTCGGTCTGTAAAGAATAAAGATAGACGAACAGCGTATAGCATGGTAAAGGAATCGAAATAGTTTAGGGAAAACGATTCAAAATCATGATTTCATTTATTAAAATAATTCAAAAAATATCTAACAGTTCTTCTAGATAACCCACCTTGACTGGACACAGCATCATAATCATTCCGATACTGTAGCCTATTCTGATACATCCTTAGTCCAAGACCGTGTGTCATTTTAGAATGCTAAATATATATTCCTTGACCTAGTATAATGGCCTCCCACTTGAATTTCGCTTCTTCCCAGGACAATGTCTCCTATTACTCCCCAGAAGCTGGTTACTATTGACCATAAATTATCATAACGTTTGTTTCTTTTGACTAAACTTTAAATATGCAACCCACTTAGCAAATCATAATAAAATTCATTAAATAAACTAGGTGTCAGGCTGATAACTTAACATTAATGCGGCTTCCTTAATTCTATTTCGTCTCTGAACTTCGAATAACCATGGGTGTATTTTTGTGTTTGCATCGAGTATCGAGTGGTCTGTATAAGCCTACTTATCTGTTTATTCGTAGTTATCCATATGATACAGACTTTCTACCTGAATGGCCACTAGACTATGGTTTGCTGTGTGCACGCAAGTATGATTATGTGCACACTTACACGTTAACTTTGGCTTTTAACAGATCGTTGAGTTAGTCAGATTGTGAGCCATGGAAATAAGTCACTTGGCCTCGGCATGCGATGGCGGAAAACCATTGCTTTCATTTCAGTCAGATGTTTCTACTGACAGTGTACGGTCAGCGGATGTTTAATTTCATAGCATAGTTTATTAGTGAATCCAATTGGAGTAGAAATATCTCGAACCAACTTTCTGTCCTGGCACGGATTCGAACCAACGTTCATTTGGGCCAATTGATCACAGTGCAAAATATGCTAACTGTTCAGTTAACGCGCATCACCTTAGGCTGTTATCATTGTAGGAACTTGTGCCTCGTACATAGGCCTACACAGAAGCTATTCACTTATTTAAAAAAAACATGCGCACGATGTTTCTTAAATAAAATATTACCTGATTTCTCGAGGGCAATTCTCAAATTGTGCTTAATTATTTACGTACATGCGCTTCAAGTAATTACCACGAACTTATAATAATCACGTTTTCTAACTTATGGCCAACCCGAACCATTAAGCTTTCGCCATTGTGAATTTAGTTTCGTTTTTTTTACTGTTATGCAAGAGAAAGAGGTGCTATCGGAATTGCAATTAGAGAAATAGACCTACCATAGTTTGATCAACAATTGTTGATCTCACAAAATGAGTCACAATTGTCAGTTTTAAGGACTTAAGCAGTCTGAACGAAGCATAGGAGGGAATAGAAAATCAGTCGATATTAAATACCACACAAAATCAGAGTAACATCACTATAAACAGCGAACGCTATGAGGGACCCTTTGGTTATGGTTTTTGTAATGTTTAGTAAGTCAATGATGAAAGATAGCAGATAGTCATTGGCGGTTCTAAAAATCACCTCACATTCTATTGGAACCTGTGTCGTGACGACCTGAGAAAAGCGATCTGGAACTGAAGCTGTCTCGACAACGGACCATGGCAACGCGAAACGTATATCATGCCAACAATTAGGAATTTACTGTTAAATTTAAATACAGTATGTAGCCTACAGCAGCTGAAACTAGACAAAAATTGTAGCTACCAACTAGATTCGAAGAAGTTGACATCAGAATTGAAAACGAAAGTAATCTGCTAACAATATACTCGGAACTTTTACAAGATGCACTGAAACTATTAATAGAAGCAAAACGCGGCAGCAAATTTTTCCACAATACAAGACGCAATCAGGCTTCGATAAAAATAGTTCATGGTTATAATAGGTTATCATTATTACAAATAATTAGACCTAATAAATTAAAATAATATCTTCGTCGCACCAGGCATCTGAACCCGTTAAAACGTACCAGTACGAAAGTGTTTCGGTTAATAAGAATGAATAGAAAATCGAGAAACGATGAGATGGTGATGGTAGCCTAAGTGAGTAATAATCTTGATGAAGTTAAGCGGTTGCGAGCTGCACAGCATAATTTAACTCGCACCTTTCCTATCAATGAGCCATTAACAATTAAATGGGCCAAGGCCATTCTAAGGTTGATGTAGGCCAACATTGTGGTTTGAACAGTTTTGGTGTTTAATTTAGCTCTCTTACTAGACAGCTTCAGCTCTATATTTCCTTCAGAGCAAAAGAGTTGCATACTCCTCCTAATCGTCATCATCACCGCCATCAACATCATAACGACGATCGTCGTTATCATCGTAACAATAACCCCCCGAAAGTGACGCAATACATGGACAGAGTTTTCATTCAGCTGCTTTACATTTTTTGAGCATCTCTTGCAAACGTGTTGGAAAATAAGTGAATATAGGAACTTCCAAAATTCATGATGCCCTGCATCATAGATAACTATCAGTTGCAGGGGCACTTGAGTCAAGAAGTGAATATACAAGTCCGTTTAAGATGAAAGGATGGCAATTTGTTGGTATATATTAGCTCATCTCTGCCCGATTAACCATTGCCTATATTGAAGTATCTGTAGGCCAAGTAGGTTCTCAAGGTCAGTTTGTCAACAATTATCTTTACGTCCTGTTACTGGTAAGCTACTGTCAAACACAGACCTACGACGATGTCATTAATGACAATGTTCTCGTAATTTGAAAGGCGTCCTCATAGTCATCTAGCTCTAAACCAGAGCAACACTAAAGACTTTTTTATTGTAGGTATTACCTTACATAGACAAGGAAAAAGTCTCGCAGATCTGTATCTTGGTGATGACTTAAATCCAAGTTGCAATTCACGTAGCCTACTTCATATAAGAGTTCTTTGAATTGCACACAATAAATAGGTCACCATTCAATACAACTAATCACCGTTTTCAAAAGCGTATGTTCGGGTCTAGTCGTATTATTATCTTACTTTTCTTTTTAACCTATGCTATATATACATATATATATTTGCAAAAGCAGTGTTATGATGCATATATATGCACCAGAAGTTACTGAGGATCCTGTAGACTGCAACGAATTAACATTGGGATTTATCAACATCGACAAACGGATTTGTTATAAATTGCATTAGTCGTCAATTACAGTCAGCTGTCACTAAGGATAATAGACTACCCAAACGTGCCTGTATCACTAGGCTGGCTGATGGTAATCCTAGCATTGGCGCCATTAGCATAGAGACAGTTCCATATAGAAAACCAGGAATAATAGGCTTTACTGCCAGAGACTTTCCGAGTTTCATAGAGGTAATTTGCGTCGTCTTCACTGATGACCGTTTTAGTGCATTAACTTAATTGAAGTCACTGCCGCCTGTTGAATATAGGTCTAGGTCTACAATGGCCTCCCACTTGAACTTCGCTTCTTTCCCAGGAAAACTAGTTCCTGCATGCTCACCCAAAAGGCTGGTAACAATTGCCAATAATAATTATAATTATTATAGCGTTTGTTTTTATTACCTAAATTTTGAATATGCAACCCATTTTAGCAAGTCCAAATAAAATTTACTAAATAAATTTGATGTCCGGTTGATATATTAATATTGATATGGTTACCTTAATATTAATCTAACAAATTCAATTGAGTTTCTGCGGCAACGAATTGGTAGACCCTATGGATTACATTATATATCGCTCTCTTTTAGACACCAAAATATGACCAAGTAGGTCGATAAGATCGGATCAGGAATACACTTCAAAACTAATTAACCTATGGTTACCAACGCAATAAGCTACTATGTATACTAGAGATAGGCCTTACTATGCATGCTATTCGCAATTTTTTTTATATAATTAAGCCTAAACGGATGTAGATACCTTGATGACCAAAGCCCATGGTGCTTTAGAAATGTGAAGTTTTCTGATAGACATTTGCGTATACAATGTTAATGATCATGGTAAACTTTGACAACTTGCATTTTTTTAACACCACGTGGAATAGCATTGCAAGAAATTTACATAATGTAGTTTTTGAGTGGTTAATCAGCTAATTCATTGCGTGTAACAATTGATAATTGTCCTAAGAAAACATATATAAATTAGCAATTTGCAATTCTTGCCCTGAGACGTGTGGCGTCAGTAACTGATGACGATGTTAAGGTTATGCTGCTTATGGTGACGATGATGACTTATGCTGCAATTTCTGCTCTACTCGAAAAGTAATTATAAGCATTCCATCACAATTCTAAATTGAACATTCACAGTCATAGGTTTACTTCAGCAACTGGCAGTAAATCAATTTCTGTTCTTTTGACGTTCTTCAAAGATAGCAAGACTTCAGCTGCTGTATGCTGTCCTAACTAGAGACATATGACGGGCCATATGTTGCCACAGTTCCATCCTTTTCGTTGCCACCAGATAACTGGATAACTAGAGTGATAGTGCTTTTGTCTATGATGCCTGATTCACGGATAGATTGGCCACTTCCATGCTCCAAAAGCGGACCTTTAAAACATGATATCAATTGAAAGTGAATTTCACAGCAAGGATATTGCAGTCGAACAACTTTATTTAAATCCAGTTAAGTTTTAACTTAAACCACTTTTGGCAGTGTGCGTGCGTGCGATAGCTGCTTTGGTATGACAACGCGTGTAACTAGTCGAATTAATTATGGCCTCTGCGTAGCTTCGCAATCACTGTTCCACTGCCCCCTTGCGCTAGGGTATATTTATTTCTTCGTTCATATGAATAGGGTCTAGTCCCTGTCCCTTTTGTTCACACCTACAGGGCAATGCAAATATAATGCAAATCTTCAAAAATTTCTCAGCGCCCACAAAAACCACGTCAGGAGACCAGCTTACTCACCGGCACTATGCCAAGCCAAGTTCGTAGTAGCCAATTCTCTCATTTCTTTCCAGTGCCAGGTCAAAATCTGAAAGGCTCAAGCAGGGGAGGTGCGCTCTCGTTTTCGAGCTTCCCTTTTGAATTAACCCTTCTCTATTACTTTTCTCATGTAATATATAATATCGTATATAATACAATATACAAAGAAACATATATTATATATATATATAATATATATATGTTCCTTTCTCACCCAATTAAGGGTAGGTATTTTTTGCGTGCTCGGGTTAGGAGCGCCTCTGAGTCGTTATCTGAAGTGGTGCTATGTTATTTTGCGATTTGAATGAATAAAATGAATAAATAATTTAGACATGTAGGCCTACCAGGTATGCCAGATTGTTGCAAGAACAGAGAAATCAAGAGGTATTAAGACAGTTAGCAAGCAAGGACAAGGCCATTACATACATCTGTTAAATTAAGAGCCTAGATCCTGACTAACGAGTTGGGAACAGATTGTTTACGGAGAGTCGGTGTAGGTCTGAGTGTGGAGCAATTCACCTTAAAATGCGGGAAAGAGTGACAAAGTCAAGAACTTACTGTGAGGCTGTCTCACAGATAAATATATAAAATGTCATTATAATTTAATTGGTTGAACAGCGAGTAATTAGTAGTAAACAGACAAAGCTTTTAAGAGAAAACTATAGGAGAATGTGGCTTCTTTAGAGTGGCTCCTACGCTTTATAGCGATGCAGAAATCTTAAGATTACGATGCTAAACCGTATCTTCTGTTACTGGAGATCTCTAGGCCTAATTATAAAGCAAAACGCTCAACTATAATTAACCATCCATTGAATCCACTTCGTCGTCCTTTCTTGATTGATACCCCGTGTTTAACCTTGTCGATGAGATTTGCATTGACTAATGCAGAAGACTGGCCATTTTAAGCAAAGTTGGAATAAAACAGTTATTCGCTTACCGTCCGCGTGATAAAGCAAGACAACTCCATGGTCTTTACTGTAGTGGGCAGAAACGATGTCGATGAGATGGTCAGCGCTTTTGCCCTGTTTCACCACAATACAGTAAAAAGAGGCTTTCAAATCAATGAAATTATTTAGCGACATGTTAAGGCTGCGTCCGAAAGACAAGAATTGGCACTGGCGCTAGTAGAATATTTCAGTCAGTCGACAAAATTCAGATCAGTATCAGTAGATATATTGCAATTTACTTGAGGGGCAATTGAGGACACTCAATAGACTACGTAGTTAGTCGAATAGGCCTTGGCTACCAATTCCTACAATTCCTGAGAAGACGAGAGGAGTTACGCTATACGTATGTAGGCTATACACTAGCTGTAACCTAATGTAAGCTATAGGTTGATGTCTCGAGCACCAGACGTAGGCGCAGTATAGAATCTGCTGATTATTATTGTTACATCATCATCGCCGTCATGATCATAATCATCACCATCATCAATAAAATGTTTGTTACTACATTTCTTTACATTGGCATTATACAGCTTTTTGTTTTCCACTGCGTCACAGCCTGATTGATCTTATTTACTTTCTTGCTAGTGCTGTGTATTACAAGGTCCACAGGGTATTAGCAGGAAAGAAATCTTTAATTTTCTTTAGTGCTGGCGGTAATTTAACCACGACTTTTGAATATTAAGAGTAATTTTGATAGCCCTATTTTATTCAATTACATGTATGTACTTCTGATGAATACACATGTACGTAGTTCACGGTGTTTAATTAAACCACAATGTACAAGAATCGCTTCATGCATATATGCATGCCTACATTTAAACACAGTGAATGTAGGCCAACACACGGCTAAGATCTTAACAATTCGACATTATTCAGTTTCACTGCAAACTTACATCATTAACTTGTATCTGCTTCGTATCATCTTTGCCTGATTCAACCACAGTCACTGAGATAGCTAAGAAAAACGTAGAAAGATGCTAATAAGATTGTAGGCCTACGCAGTTCCTGGTGGTTATTTAAAAAACAATACTAGAATCGCGCTTCATGCATACATGTACATTTAAACACAATACAGCTGCAACTGCTAAGCGAAAGTAAGATTTTAAAATTACAGGAAAATTCTACATTCGGAGAAGGAATGTCAGAGAGTCATCGAAGTAATGTATGTCCATTAACCACAGAGATGTTCTACTACCAGTGGAGCTGGCAAAGAAAGCCCATAGTGAGCACGTCTATTGTTTCAACTGATATCAAGATAAGCCTACCGCGCCTAATAGGGAGCCTACTATTTGCGAAGATATTCTGGACCCTGTATTCGTTTCATTGTGTGCGCAGACGTCATTCCTTGTTGGCAACGCATTCAGTCCTGTAAATTTACACATGGTGTAAACCCTGGGTACGGAGTTCATCGGTTGGGCTCTGCGTCTGGGAATCCTCAGTGGATCTGTGTCCGTCCTGAATAGGCTGCTAAAGTATGCGGATGATTCCTACCTGATCATTTGCTAGCGAAACATCTCAACGGCCACAGACGAGCTTTTCAACATCTCCTCGTGGGCGGTAGGTGAGCATCTTCACATCAACTTACAAAGACAGGCGAGACACGCGAGATGGAAGTTGTCCACCGGAATATGCCTTCCTTGTTATCCATGCCCTCTGTTACGCCACAGGAGTTGGACGAGTAACCGCAACAAAGCTACTGGGCGTCACGATTGGTGAGCGACTGTCAGTTGCTTAGCACGTTGACGGCGTTCTTAGGGCCTGGTCGTCCTCCCTGTATGCCCTGAAGACCCTCCGCACGCAAGGCATGCTTGGGCCGACCCGGCTGTGGTAATACGAACCACACTACAGACACGGATTATGTATGCGTCTTCTGCCTGGTGGAGAGTTCCTGAAAGCGCAAGAGCGTGACCGCTTGGAGAGCCTCAACAGAAGAATTAGGAGATCCAGGTTCCTACCGTCGGACTCACCAACCATTGACTGCCTGGCTGGTCGTGCAGACAACATCCTCTTCTCGGCCATAATAAACGATAGCACTCATGTGTTGCGTCGTATGTGTCGGGTTTGACCGACTGCTGGACATGACCTTAGACATCGGCCACATCCATTCACCCTTCCAGAAAAGGACAGCAAGAACTCTCTGTCAAGGAACATTTATTAATCGGCCCTCTGGTTCACGTGCGATTCTTAGCCCCGTTGTACTCTCCTTCTAAAGACATGTCTAGCCTAACCCTGACATTATGATTATTGCAACTCAATGCTGCCATATCTTGCTATTGTAAATTGTTGCGTTTTGACAGCAAATTATTTAAATAAACGAAAATACAATACAATTAATACATTAGTAGCAATCTTTCAATGATTTGCACAACATCTTGCATGTACATTACAGTACAAGTTTAAAAAGTATAGAGAGAGATTTCATATAATATGTTCGTTGCTCGAGACTTTCAGGCATGTAGGTTGTATATTTTTGCTGACCACGACATGGCTACCAGACATACACGTGACAGAATTGGGTAATTGTCCCAACACTTTAAATCCACATGATTATAAACATTTCTTCTCCGCAGTACGACTGACGTCGTGCCCAGATTCTCTTGGTTTGCCTCTACTGCAGAAATTTCTATGGGTACTCATATGTAGACCAAGCCAATTGAATACAACGAAATACTTCCAACGTCAAATGAACGCTGCCTTCCATTAGCCTGACGGTATACAAGCAGCCTGACGGAAAATATGACCTCTAATGTCAACGTTTAATTGTATTTGCTTATATTGAATCAATTATTGAATACGATAAGCATACACAGAGCCAAGGAAATAATAATTTAAGGATACTCACTAGCATCAAGAAATGTGTGATTAAAAAACTTTTCTGCAAACATAAACCAACAATATATCAGAGGAACCATTCCAGAGTGTTCAAAGGATTGAAACATTGTCCGTCCAAGTATACAATTCTAAAAAGAAGAGCATACTCAACACACACACACACACACGCACGCACACAACCATGTTTTTAGGTAGGCCAATCTATGATGAGCTACATTTATCATGGACTAATAATATTACAGCAATATCATCCCCAATTGCTAAATATCTAGGCATATTTGAATGCCTAGAGATTTAGAATTCCTAAAATCCTTCCTGCCAAGACACGATCGACCCTTTATTACGCACTTATATCTTTACTAAACACAATATGGCAACATCACAGAGGCCAGAGCATATAGGTCTGACTTAAATAGAATGCCTAACCTGCATAATAGGACTATTAGAGTTTCAACTAGCAAACCTTATGATGCGCGTATAAAAGTGAATTTGGAAAGAGAGCAACAATAAGAATAGAACAAATTCGAAATTTCCAGTTGGAACCTTTCTGTATCAATACTCAGTCTTTTCTATCTCAAATATTCCTATAGTCATTACTTTTCTCATAAACAAAAGTGCACTTGCGTGCATTAAGACAATCGAATGCACTCCTCGCCCCATAGGCGAGAACAAACATCAGAATCGCATCAATCAAGTGCATGAGTCCATACAGCATACCCTTTGCAATACGCCTTGCACCAAATATTAGACAATTTAAATCAAAATGGAGACATCTTGTTCTGGATAGCCTGGAATGATCTGAAATTTGGAGTTCACCATGCCCGGTCATGAGTCTACATCGGCAAAAATCAGGGATTAGTCGGTTCCAGCAATGCCAGTAATGGGTAAATTACCAAATTTGCCGTTTTTGTCTTAATCTTAAGTTGTAAATTATGACTGTGTCAAAGTGTTCAACTGTCAATGAATATAACACATTAATATTATTACATGCAATAAAATCTGTTTAATAAATAATTTTACTGTTATCTGTTAACAGTTAAAGATAGCTTCAATTTTTAATCTTAAAATGTTTAACTAAGTGAATGATTGATTCAAAGGTGAACGGTCATCACTATACTGACTTTTAAAAACTCCAATTACAATGGGTTGGTCCTAACAAGCGGGACCCATCAGCTCCTAATTGGATCTTCTTGGTGTTCGGCAATGAATAAAGTTGTACCTCATCTTGATGCTGGTTTACTGAATAAAATACTGAATGATTAATTGATTTACAAGAATTTTACTCCCTCAAGGTTTATCTGTGGAAGCTAACAGACAATTGCATCTAAAAAACATATTCTGATGCCAATGTCAATACACATAATGCTAATACGAAAAGCATGGAAAAATGTAGGCGGACTGTAGCAATACGTGGATTAGTTCCCATTTCTTACAATCCATTGTAAATTAGGAAAGGCAATCATAGGCCTATATCCTGTAAAACTAAAGAAATTCATAAACTGAAATAATTTGGCCTACCTGTGTCGAATCTTTTTGTCTCATCTTTTTCCAGTAATCCATTTAAAAAGTCTGCACAATCATCGCTGATATTAGTCGGAATTCTGAAATAAACTATGAGAATGACGGGTCGAGTCGACGGCAATTGCATGTTTCACTTAGCAAAGGCTCATGATTAGTATAACATGTAAACCATTAACAATCAAAGTCACAGCTGCTCGACTATTGGCTACGACACATCTCGGATGAGTTTATTCTTAATCATTAAGTACAAGAGCTCTTTATTCTGCAAGTGTCAAAACAAGGGCATACATAAATACATAAACAGACGCTACCATGTCTGCATATGCACATACATGCAGTCATTACCCATACAGTATAGATAGATTCATATTCACATAATGGTTCCTGCTCTCAAGGATAGCGGACGTGACTTATCTGGTCCAATCAATTTTCTACCGATCGCTAATGATTCATTTATATTAAAACGATGGTCGCCTTCCAGCTCACGGTTTGTATAGAGTCAAATGAAAGTTGCTTCGGAATACCAATCTGGCTTTCGGAAAGTTTATACCACTGAGGCGCTGTTACTCCGCCTCCTATCTGGTATTCATGATAACTCAACGTCACTCTACTGGATCTGTTTGTCGCCAGTGCCGCTTTCGTGGTCGATCATGATATGTTGCTTAATTAAGCGGCAAGAGATTTCGTTTGGCCTATCCGGTTACTTTCTCAGCTGATTGGCCTCATTCGTTAGAGAGCGCTCCATTTGGGTGGTTCATGGATTCTCCAGTTCCACGTGGCGTGGGTCCCTGACCCTTATGGCTTTCCTCAGGGCTCGGTGCTGGGTCCACTTCTATACGTCATTTGCATTTCTGGGATTGCTTCTGGCCTTTATGCCACTATTGTGCTGGGCTACATGTTCCTCTACTCTGATGACGTATAGGCCAACCAACACTGCTTGGCTTCTAATGCATCATCTGCTGTCCGGGCAGTGAGACATACTCTGGGTGCTCTAAGGCTTGGATGTCGACTCAACCTTAAAAAATCACTTGATGTGACAGGGCACTCGAAAGCAGCGTATGAAGCTGGACTCAGTCCCCATTACTGGCTTCCCCCACTTTATCTTTCCATCTTATGTCTGGAACCTTGTAGTCACACGCTGGATAAAGAGCTTACCTTTGCTTCTCGTATTCGTCGTCTTTGTGGTGATTGTTACTACCAGTTACGTGAGTTCCGCAATGTTGCTCGCTCGCTGACTAAACAAAATCGATTCTTCTCAGTCGATGACCCTCGCTTTGGAACACTTCCTTTGGCGTTCCGCTTGTACCCAAGGATTTATTCAGACACTTCTTCTCGCCATATAACTATTTTGGTCATAAGGTATAACTATTATCACACTATTATAGGCGTGCTGGGGTCAAGACCCTATTGAATAGTGACCTTGAAAGGGCGCAATACAAACAATTGTAGTGAATGAATGAATGAATGAATGAATGAATGAATGAACGTATACGTATGAATACCTGCTTTTACCACAAATACAATGTGCATACAATGCATGCTTGAATGCATTGTATGCACACCAGACACACTCGTTTATAACACTTATACCAATAGAGCACGATAAAGTCTTAGCTACATCAGGAGTACAAAATAATCAGCTCATTATAAAGCGGTCATCTAGTAAGGCGCTTTATTATTGTCCTGAAATTCAGTATTATATTGAGGTTTGTTGCATATGTTTACATAGATAGAGACGCAAGTGAATACATGGATGCATGCATACACAAAATACACGCATCAAGCCGAATTACATATTTATCAACGTGGATGTGCCGCGTTAACTAAGACAGCGGAATAGGCCTACAGTTTCCATTGTTCTGCTCATGCTCTAAATTTAATCATTTTTACATCGAAAATCAACCATCGAAAGAAAGCACACAACCTACTTAGCATCCTGGTGTGCAAAAGATCGGTCCCTTTTTTGCAGTAATCCGACAAGGCATTCGTACGCAATCACTCCAATAGTCCACAAATCAACCTTGTAGGCATAAGCTCTTCCAACGTGAACCTCCGGGGCCTGAATGAAAAAAGCACATTAGAAAATCATATGAACCAAGTAACATAAATTATAATCCCAGAATTCAGTAACCATATCCTGCCCAAAACTTTTAATTGCACTTGCTCAGCCACGTCAAACTGAACATATATTGCTAAGCCATTCAATGCAATTATGGTGCATTGCATGAGTTTTCTAACATTTTATAACTGGTCACATCAGCGAGATTAAACTTGAATTTCCACCAAGATAATCACATTCTGGATCGTTGTGCAATTTAGCGACTGGTTGACTTCCATGTTCATCTGTGCGATAAATGTCTTTCACAAAACTTTTATGTAATAAAAATGCTGAATTGGGTACTGTTGAAATTCATAATTTTAGAAGAATATCTGGGTTAGTCATACCTTATACAGCTGTGTCCCGCAATCTGTGAGCGCCATTTCCTTATCACCTAGAAACCTTCCAATTCCGAAGTCGGCTAAAATAGTGCACATTGTATCGTATTGTATTTACATATTGCTAATGGCCCCGCGCGAAGGTCTTAATAATAAGGACAGAAGCAGAAGCATCCCCTCCCAGTATAAATCAAAGAACTATTCGGAGTGGGGATATCATTCCAAAGCGAAGGCCAACTGATGCATAATTGCGGCATTGGGCAGGAGCCGTCCGGGTCCGATGTAGGCCTACCAAGAGTTCGTGATCGATCTAAAGAACAAAGAAAACGACGATATAGGATTACGGAGAAGGTCACAGAGATAGCGTGGAGCATGACCCAAAAACGCAATAGAAGCAAGAAAAGAATTTTAAATCGAATGCTGGCTATGAGTAAAAGCCAGTGTAAATGCTCAGTCATGAAGGTCGAGATATGTGGGAAGCGAGGAAGGCGAGCAATCAGACGGGCAGCCGCAATATTATCAGCGCTGCTTGTCACATCCTATATTATCGAGGCTAGCTAAAATTTGGCTGAACTCATTTGGTTGCATTTGGTTGGTATTCTAAGGTAAGCCATGGCATAGGTGTTTGAAAGTCTTGCAGTGTGGTCGCCCCCATGACATTAATTGGTACACCAATCAATTCAGAAGTTATACAGGGTATAAAACTACGCGAGTACCGTACGTGACCTATGTTACGAGATACCACCGTTAACGTGGGCCTATTTCTGCACTTCTAGCGCATCATATTATGATATCATGATGTGTACTAAAACGAAAATAAGGTTACTATAATTTCCCACATAGAATCAGTGAAAGATAAACTTTTTAATTGTTTTAGCCCTAACCTACATACACGTGTCATTCAATGTTGTCCGCTGCCGCGTATGCTTCTATAAATAGACCTAGTCATATAGGCCTACACCTAGAAGTTAAGCATTAAGGTAAGCCCCTAACTGTGTAGTAAAGTTACCGATTTTAAAGGTGATGTTGTGTGCATCTGGATATTTATGACCAGAAAAACATAAGAGAATATTCTCTGGCTTCAAATCACGATGAACGATGTGCATTTCGTGTGCAACCTTCAACCCAGCAGCTGCTAAGTCACAAAGCAAACAACGTCACTGCATTTAATCAAGAGTCTGGTAACTGTAGGCTATTAGTCCGCTTGTTTGATCTGACTTCTACAGACGTCTATTGAATTCACAAAACGTGGCAATAGCAGTAGTGCTGTTGTTGTTGTTGCTGCTGCTGCAGTTGCTGTCATTGATTGTGTGGTCTTACTCAAATTTCACTATGTAATAGAGTTTGAAACTGGCAAAATGGTTTGGACGTTAAACAGCATCAAGCATTTGGGGGAGGCTTCCGTGAATGCACGTGCCTCAGTCGAAGTACGTGGTCAAATGTTTCCACACTTTAGGGTTTCACTATAGCAGTGACTGCTATAGTGAAACCCTAAAGTGTGGAAAAATTTGACCACGTTCAATGGTGACCTCTAGAAACAAGACGCAACAATTCTAAGTAGTCCTAGGCCTACAGCTGTAGAACAAATTTGTTTTTTTACATTAGCGACATTGAACAACAACAATAATGCAGCGATACATTTGGCTCCTCTCGTTTCCCTCTGACCGTTAAATCACTGTCTTTTTTGGGTCCACACGCACTGCATGCCTCGGTTTCTATCCCATAATGACTTACCCCAAGGCTCGGCTCTGGCACCACTCCTCTACACATTGTTTGATGCTGACTTATCACACAGCAGGAAATGCACCCAAACTTTTGCCCATAACCAAGCCTGCGCAGACGCATCAATGGTCGCGAGTCCTTGAGACCACGACGATCTTGGACCCCTGGAAGTCTTCTAACTGCCTCTGCCTAAATTCAGATAAAATTCAACTCATCTGACTTTGCTGCCGAGCCAAACAAGCCTCGACTGGAATAGTTTTTCCGCATAAAGTACTGGAAGGCCATTATTCTATCTCAGTCCGCAATCTGGGCGTTACAGTGAACCCGGTTCCCTGATTCTTAGACCATGTCTGTCAATCGCATCTCTCCAACGTGCCTTTATCATCAACGTCATCTTTGCACCATGCGTCACTCGCTCTCCAATCACGGGATCAGCACTCATGTCCATGTTCTTATTTGCACCAGAGTTGACTTAGACAACTCCATCTCGGCTGGTCCCTCTTTCCTCAACCATACCCAGCTTCAATTAATATTTAGTGTTAGTGTCAGTCTCATTGGTGATTCCAGTATTAACTTACATATCTGCCTTAATAACAATTAGGCAACAATTAGCTTTTGCAAATTAATAATAATGCAGTAAGTAACTCTTACCAATCTGTCTTAGAAAGATACTAAGTTCACGCTCATCAAGTTGTCCTTTGCCTTAGAAAAAAAAGACATGACGTATACATTGACCAATGATGAAATCAAACTCTTCTTAATCAAACTTCTTATTTGATTGTTATTTTTGATAAATGCCACTTTGCCACAGTCGCGAAATTGTGGATCGCTATTTTGTCATCGCTATTATCATCGTAATATTTTTGCAGAAGGTCTGCAATTACATGGATCAATGTTTTTTTTTATTATGCATGAACACCACACCTGCAGCATGTTACGCGGTGGTGTAGATAGCAGAGACGACGATCTTGTTTTATAGGTGGCGGAGACACCCAATGAGAGGGGTAGAAAATGTAAATGTGGAGGGGCAAACGTATGACGTGTCCCCTCTCTCCAAAAGATGGGTGGACTTATCCCCTCGAGCGTAGCGGTATGTTCTGGGCCTTGCAACCGAAAGGTCAAAGGTTCAAACCCACTTCAAGCCAATGAGTAGCGACCTTGTTGCTCACTCGTAACTGGCTAGGAGAAAAGCAACTGGAAACCATCTCACTCATCTCATCATCGGGTGGCATAAAGTCAATTACAAATTCAGGCAGAGAACTCATCGTCATCGTCACTACCGTATGAGCTCTAAGATGTATTCTGTGAAAAGGCTTACTCTTAAGATAGTCTTCCAAGTTTCCTCCATTACAATACTGAAAGAAGACAAAGATAAATATTTTAAACATGCATTCAAACATAACTATGATAATACATAAAAAAGACAAAAGAAATATTAACATAATTGCGTCTCATATAGAGACTTTCGTTGAGCCTATGCTGCAATCAAGTGTATATATATAGGCCTATTCCAAAATTTGCAACAATCAATAAGATCAAGCGGGTTATAAATATATATATATATATATATATATATATATATATATATATATATATATATATATATATATATATATATCTTCCAATTGGTTAATTACACTTAATTCTGTTTAAATCAGGAATTATTGCACTGACTTGCTGCTGAATCACTACCACTATGGGTAGTGTAACAGATTTTGAGCTACTCTTGTCTGGATAAGTTTCTGTAAAAGAAGGAAGCCAGACGTTAAGCTTAAGGTCAGTCGCAGAGTATAAAATGATCTTATCAGAAATGCACTGGACTATGGAAGGTGAGATGAGGTCCACTGAAAATAATTTTAAAAGTCATGTAGTACAGATCTTCCTAATCGCTCTAATTATGAAAATGAAGATGACCGTTCTCTTCCAGACCGTCAACACAGTAAGAGATTGATCAGTTCATGAAATGCTCAGAAGTATATGTACTGTTCTTATAGGTTATAGACATGGTACCATGCATGACTCACCTCCATGAAGAAATACACATTATCACCTTGTTGCTGAATAACAAAATCACCAGAAATTAATTCGAACATATCGAAGATAGATGGTACTGAATAATGCATATTTATAGGATTAAAATACTGTATATCGCCAAAAAGCGGAACAGGGTCACTAAGCGAACAGAGAATGAAGCACAATCAAACACATTCAACCAACAACGTAACCATACGCTCCATGAAAGTGCAATGCATTACAAAAGCGGGATCTGACATCGGATTAAATTCTCTTCATTGACATAATACCATTAACTAGATAACTGAACTCGCGTTCATAAATTGTCAACGACAGCACACAAGGTGTAGTAATACCGACAGTTAGCAGGTCCTTAAAATGTTCCATGATGACTTATTTAAGATGCGAAATGCCAAGACTTACAGTAAATGCTTTTGCTGATATATTATTTCAGCTAGCGCTTGTAAACTTAATTCAGCCACCAATGAGAAATCTCAAAGCAACAGAACTATATCTCAAAACTAGGAGGCAATAAAAATCTGTCTGTTGTGACAGAAGCTGCATTTGCCAGTCAAACCAGAAGAGTTATTGAAACAAATATATCTTGTCGTGTGAAAATTGAGTTTTATTCAATAGGCCTACACATCAAGTAACAATTAACTATCGACAGCTCCCTGATCAGTCTACACAAGCTTTTGTGAATAAGCTTGGCTTTAAAGTGGCGCCTTAGAAGTTTGGAGATCACGACTTTTGCATATATGCATATCAGGCCTGCTTACCTCATCGACGACTGAACTAAGATTTTGAATAATTTTGAACTAATTCAGCAAATTTGCTCCAGCAGAAGAAGACAATGACAGAAGCATTTTTTTATTCCAATGTTGGATCAAATAACTGCAGCTTACCTGACTGTGAAACAAAGTGACGATGTTCCTGTGTGTTGGATCTGACAACCGCTGAGCAAGAAATGTCATCAAACAACATTTTTAACGGAGCTGGGAACTTATGCTCAAGAGAAACCATCTAAACACTTTAACTAATTTATGCAGTTCCTATCACCGAGTAATATCAGTGAGTGAAATGAATGACAGAAGACTGCGAATATCAGAGCAATAACATTAAGGAACAATTTCCGTAGAATTTTTGGTGCATTGTGGCCCAATTGTTCGAAATCGTCTTATCCCTTTACCTAATAGAATTTGAAACAAAACTAACAACGGTACCTTCATTATACTAGTTTCTCTTTCTATCAACTTCTGTCCTGGGCGTCCTAGAGCAACCTTCTTGGTCGCAACGATCTTTGTTGAATTCTGGCACAACATACAAAAAGACAACTGAGCATAACTCCATTGAAAAATCAACTTTTACGATATCAGATGCATGAAAACAGTAGGACCGACATCTCATCTATTGACTACTCTTATCGGGATGCATCATTAAGCAGACAGCGTCAATCAGTAGCAGTTCGAGTGAAACAGTGTTTACAAATGAACCGTATTCCGTTGCAGAAGCCCAGTTCAGCACGTCCATGGAACCCATACGGGCGCTATACGGATTACTTGTAGGAATATGGGTCTGTCTTATATCGATGCCATGTTACAATACTTGCAGGGCGAGGCCATCGCAGGTAAGCTAGTTTGGTAACTAATGAATCTGAAGCTTAGGCTTGAAAATTAAAACACCAGAAGGTCAAAGTTATAACTTATAACATGCCTATGGGAACTGGCTCATGCACTTTAGCAGCAATAATATTACTTAATGTGACTTATAAGCGTGTAACTGTAATGGCGATCAGTGACTATAGTATAGGCTGATGCCTTTGGTAATTAAATGATGCATTAAATATGACATTTTCAATCAATGCAACACATAAACGTTTCTTTGAATATTTGATATTAATCATACAACATAATTATCTGATTAGTGTGATGTTACCTACCGTTTTTTTGCAAAATGTTTGTCCCTTGTAGACTTTGCCGAAGGCGCCCTGTCCTATTTTATCTTTCTTGTCGTATTTGTAATCTCCAAAGACCTTCATATTTTTATTCAAATTTTGAATAGTCTCCCTGGTCAGAGTTTATAGGATCGCTAAGAAAATCTTTGTCTTGTTCATTACATCTCAACATTGTATCCTGTTTTCCATATACACACAATTCACGTCACGCATCAACATTAAACCAAAACTTTCTATCTGGTAATGAATGTATGTAAATCCCACTCTAGCATAGACAATTCACTGTTCTACGTGTCAGTGATGCTAGGCCCTATAAATCTTTAGACAAATATAACTAAGATGGTTATGATCTTAGAACAATTCCTACAGAAATGATTTTTATTAAATATTATTATCATTATAATTTTTTATTGAAAGTATTATTAAATTAATCAAAGTTATATAAAATTATTTTAATATAATCATCATTCATGATTATAATTATTATTATTAGTGTTGTTGTTGTTGCTGCTGCAGATGTGAGACCTGATATTTCATTACCGTAGCCAAGGGTGATATACACCTAATTTCATCAAGCTCATCTGACCATCACTTCGACCATTTTGCCTTTTCACTTACATGCCTCCTATGTGACCAAGCTGCAATCCCGTATAATTATTGCTCACAAACAAACTCACATACAAAGGCATTATTGCTGCCTTCTATTTTGCATCTAACCCTGCATCAGTGTTGTGAAACAGAATTTTATCTAAGTAGCTACATAAGCTTATATCATTTCAATCAAATAACATTTACCCATATTCAGGTCATATACTATAATATCCATATCGAAAGTGAAAGGATCAGAAATCGTTACAGATATGAAAGTAAAACGGTGGATCGTACTCACAAGTGTCCTTGCAACGAAGTCGATGTGAAAAAACCTGCATTCAATAAAACATATTAAACCATCAGGGTTAACTTGACAAAATAATCAGATTTGTATGCATTACACACTACCTATAAGTGTGAGGACATCGTAGAAATTAAACAGTTAGCTCAACAGTAAATACTAGACGCAGTGTGGAAACCACGCACATAAATAACTTTCCGATTATCTAAATTTACTCAGAGCTGTGGTAATTATTCACAACGTTATCTGACACACAACCGAATGGCTCCTCCTTCTTTTTCAACTAACGTCTCAATTGCGCTCAGCATAGACCTGTATGCCTACAGCCTTACGATAATCAGTCGTCGGTTCTTTCAATTTCGTCAAGTCTAACAACTTTTTTAATCAGTAGCCTAATTTTAGTTAGAATTAAAATTATACTCTCTGGTCTATAATATAATCGATCTGTAGGCCTACTTGGACCCTGGCAAAATATTAATTTTAGGCCTAAATGTATTTTATATGATTTTAATTTAAGTTGTATTTAGCCTTGCCTTCATCCTTTTTGAAAGTGTTAATTAATAAGCAGCATTACCAGTTTGTCACAAACGTACTTTTCTTAGTGAGCCATATAGGTCGGCCTAGGTCTACCATACGCGATCTGACTCTTGCAGGCATGCACATAGGTTTATTTTGACTCTTTATGCATGAATCTACCCGACATCGAAGGCTGAAATCGCATTAACGTGTGAGACTATTTATGGTGGAGAACCAGCGTATATATACAGAAGTACACTAAGCAAAGATGCGTTAATCAGAAGCGAGAAAAGGTCCGAATTTAATAGAAACACTGGAAAACGCACTTGGCTGGGAACAGTGACGGCTCTAGGTTTTGCCTTAAGGAGGTCCACGGGGGCCTCGAGGAACCTGACAGAGGGAATACAATTGAATACTCGATTTTGTCGAAATTGAGAGTGCCAGGTTTTGTTGACACTGAGTGACATCGACCAGATGCATTTATATGCATTGGATCAAAATGGATTCTTCATACCAACAGCCTCAAAATTATAACTCTTTGGAAAACATAATGACTTCACCTAGAAGTAAAGTATGCACAGCACCTACACTTAATGAAGAGCCCGTTAAAGATTATAATGGCTACAGTCAAACTCATTTACAAAGGCATTCTTGGTATTAGACTCTGCAGTATGCACCAGAGGATGTAATCAATAACATTGTCAGACAACTTAGACGAATATCAGATATAGGGCATAGAAATCTTTGTTCACTTTTGATCAGACTGCTGATGGTATTGGTAAAGCAGTGGCTATTAAGCCTTAACATTGCCCAAATTAATTGAAACAAAAATTTAAAATTAATATAAATTCATAAATTATTCTAGTTATAAATGGCCTATAATAACACATAGAAATAATACACGGTGTCTCAAAACATATGTACAAAATTGTTTCTTTCAGAACTGCGTCAAATTTCTACCAATGTTAATGAAGTTAGGTAGGTAGATGAAAACATGGCTGAAATGTTATGCTATATATAAATTTGTCCACCTCACCTGACTCATATCATCGCACCACCTTGTTAAACACAGATGCACCAATTTTTTGTATAACGCTTACATTTTATTACTTGGCTGCACTGAACTCCGTTTCATCGAGCCGAGTGTCAAAGTGAATGGGCCATGCTATCCCGACACACCCTCGATATCCCAGGGCGAGGTTTTTGTCTTTCAAAAGGATGGCGGCCCCGCGCATCGAGCTCGTGACACCGTCTCTTTCCGGGAGCGAGAGGCGCCCGACTTCATCCCTCCAACACTGGCCGCCGAATTCAACGAATCTTAACCCAGTCGAGTCGACTATATCACATGGAGTGTGATATCACATGGAGTGTGCTGCAGGAGAAGGTCTACCGCTCCAGAATAGCCAACGTCGACAAACTCAAAACGCGTCTGATCGACGAGTGAACGCGCTATGACCTGTCTCGATCGTTGATGCTGCTCTCGGTCAGTGGCGTCGCCGTCTAAGCGCGTGTGTCCGTGTAAGCGGGGAACATTTCGAGCACCAATTCTAACACTTTTAAGCAGATCTGTCATAACAATTAAAAACTCAGCTAAGTAAACCATAATTTACTTTACTGCGTGTTTATTTGGTCGTCAGATAGTTTGTTAAAAGTACTGAAATGTAAGCGTTATATAAAATTGATACATCTGTGTTTAACAACGTAACAACCTATGTAAAACTTTCCCGACGTTGAATTGAAAGCCGGATTGCATATCAGTCGTGCACGCTAAACACTAGACTATCGCATATAAACTGAATAATAATTTTTTGAAGTGTAAGTCAGTCACCACGAAGCTCAAGCTGATTGATCATCGGGTACATGTACACATACGAGGAAAGAGGCGGATACGACAATACACGATGACACGCAAGGCACAAACCGATATAGACATGGATACACCATTAGCACAAGTTGAGACTCTAATAATGGGCATGGGTGGACCAGTATACCTTACCAATTCAGCTTGTGGTTATCGATGGCCTCTCAAACTTTTAGTCAAATATTAAATAAATCATTGTACGAATAGATAGGACCTAGGTACATTCTTTATTTGGGCCAACTGCTTATACCGCACTTTGGTTTACAAGACATTTAAATATCATTGAATTCTTGTCAAGAACGCTTCACTCGTAAGGTTGTCAGAAATACTTCGATCACACAGTCTCGGCACCATGGGGTAGGTCTTTAGCGTTAGCGGTGGAAGGAGTGGGTTCAACGCATGGCCGGAAACAAGCAGGACTGCTGCAATGAGGTTCTTCCCGTCCGCCTTTCCACCTTTGCCGGAGGTCGGGTTGTCCTCAGGAAGACTATGCAGCCGTATGCCCGTGTCAAACGATTTATCACGTACTGTAGCCTCTTGCGCTTCTGCTGCACCGTAAGTACTCACCATGCCAGGATTGCGTATAACATGCGGTCCATTGTAACAGTGGCGTAACGATGGGGAGGCGGCGGAGGGGGTAACCGCCCCACGGCGCAGGTCAGAGGGGCGTAAAAGTTGAAAAGTATTTTTCAGTTCAATTTCCTCGTTAACCTAGCCAGGAGAAAACTTGTGAGCGCGCTGTTAATAGTATGGAAGGACGCAACAGCATCGGGTGCAGTAAGGTTTATTAACCGTCGCAAATAACTGAAACGTTACAGCATGACAGATGCATGTACGTTAGGTAATTGTAATTGCTGGTCTTTATCTATTATTTGTTAATTTCCTAAAGTCATGGCACCCTGCATTATAGATGATCAGATTGTAGATGCGAAGGGTGTTGATATAGGAGACTGATTGAATCACAAAGTAGAGATACATGTCCGTTTATTCTCACCATTTGCGCACCACTGTATTATCTTAGACATTGCATATTAGCATTCTGTCTTTGATGGCTAAATCATTAGAGTAGATGGTTTAACAGTCTAAGAAGGATGGGAATAAACAATGGAATGTCAGCTGATCGAATCCAACACGTACAGTAAGTGCACTGTTTTCTTCAAAAAGAAGCAAAAATAAATTAATCCAATACTTAATTGCATAGCGGTATAAACGAAAGCATGAAACGGCCTGAACAGTAGAACTAAAGTTGCGAGTATCAATTGCTAATTGACCGACTAAAATTGAAATAATTTATTTGTGCTCATAGCTGCAAAACGTCTTGCCTCCGTAACTGATGACGATGGTTAGATTATGCTGCTTATGGTGACGGTGATGAATTATGCTGTACATGATAAATAATTATATGCATTCCATCACAATTCGAAATTGAACAGTCAGTCACATTCTATAGTCACTGGTTAACTTTAGCACATGATAAAGAATTAATTATGTTTCTTATGAAGTTCCTAAAAATTAACAAACCTGAACTGTAATATGCTGTTCTAACTAAAAACAGATAAAGAACTATATATTGCCACCTTTCCATTGTTATCGTTGCCACCAGAGAGTTTCAAAACGAGAGTTATATTGTTATTATGTTTAATGCCATTTTCACGAAGAGAATTGTCGGTTCCACGCTCCAAAAGCTGACCTATGAAACATTATAATTATCAGTTCACAGTCAATTTCACAGCAAGGATATCACAATTAACAATTTTAATTAAATCAGTCACATTGTCACCTAAATTGTCTTACTATAACCCTGTACAGAAGTTCTCATTGAAGTCCGGCAGCAAGAAACAATAAAAATTTCAAGCAGACTAGAAGAGGAACAGTTTCAGTTGGCAGCAAAAGGTAGGTTAGTTATAACGTATTGCCTACGAGCAGATGGAGAGTCCCAGATAGAAGGACCAGCAACTGCGATCGAACCCGGTCAAAGACGTGATACTTGTGCGACGTCCTCCACTGGCTCTTCTCTTAGCAGTATATATAGATGCGCGTGATAGCTTCATTAGTATGACAATGCTTACTAGGCCCAGCCCCTGCCTATCTTCATCTGCCCGTAGCGCTAGGGCCTCTAAGATGCCTCCGCTCATCTGAACGGGGTTTGATACTTGTCACATCGCCACAAGGCAGAACCGCGCGTTTTCGTTTGTGGGCTGTCTCTTGAACTTCGCCTCTATCCCGGGACATTCTCTACTATGTTCTTTTCTCGCCCAAACGCTGCTAGTCTTAGTGTGCTCGGTTGGGAGCGGCACTGAGTCGCTTTCTGAAGTGATACCATACAAATTTTTGATACGAATCAATCAATCAATCAATAATTAGTTTACACATGTACCAGGTATGCCGGACAGCTGCAAGAACAGAGAAATCAAGGGGTAGTTAGCCATGGTCCGAAGCAAGAACGAGGTCATTATAGAATTCCATTTAGTGAAGAGTTAAGAGCCTGACTGAAGAGTTGGGAACAGTTAGCTTGCGGAGAGGGAATCATGTAGCTAAATGTAAAGTACTGTATCATTTTAGCAAGTACAACGTAGGTAAGCAATGCAGTCAATAGTGACAAGGTCACGGACTTAATGTGAGGCCGTATTAAGGATAAATGCTAAGCCTTAGTGATTCATTATATTTTAATTGGCTGAAAAGCAAGTAATTAACGGTAGACAGGCGAGGCTTTTAAGAAAAAGTTAGGAGAGTGGGACTTCTTTACACAACATTACAATGCCTCCTACGCTTTAGGATGCTGCAAAAGTCTTGAGATTACTATTACGATGCTAAGCCGTATCGGAGTTTCCTTTGTTACTGGAGGCCTATAATTAAATGATAATGCAAACATGCAGCTGTATTAACTATTCATTGTAAATACCTTTTTTTGGTTTTTGGTTTTTCCTAAATTTTCACTTTGTTATATTCTGTGTATGAAATTTGTATTAATTGACACAGGATCGAGAGTAGCAATTTAAAGCAAAGCTGCAATAAAACAGTAATTCACTTACCGTCCTCGATATAAAGCATAACCGCCTTAGAATCTTCACCGTAACTTTGAGAAACGAGGTCAATCAGATGGTCGACACTTCGGTTCTGTATCACCACAATACAATAGAATTAGAACCGTTAAAAAATCTATAACATTATTTACCGACGCGTAATAGCTGCGTCAGGAAGACCAGATTAGTGACTGTCGCTAGTTGAACATTACAGCCAATCGACGAATTTCTAGATCATTGTTTAATTGAACAGCAGTTGTGGACATTCTGTGGAATAGTAAGTTGACTAGGTTCTAGTCAACTCACTCCAACACATCTTGAGAAGACGCGTTGATTATGCACTCTGACAACCAACATGTAATGAGAGTCACAAGTTGTTTACTTGAGCATTGTAAACCAGCGCTATATAGAGTCTGCTGTTTATTATTGCAATATCATCGTTGCAATCGTCGTCGTCGTCATCATCATCATCATCCGTTAACATCATCATTCATTATCATCATCATCATCATATTCATATCGTCATCATTAACGATGTTTAAGTTATAAAATTTCTATACATTGGCATTATAAAGTTGTTTGCTAGTCCAATCAGTCGCAACCTGACTGTTTAAAATTGACTCTCTTGTTTATTCTGTGAAATAGAGGGTCTTAAAAAAAATCTTGGAAAAAATCTTTTATTAACTTTAGTCAAGTTTACTGCTTTTGGCAATAGGCCCACACGTAGATCCTCGACACGTTTAAGATCTTAGCAATTCGTAATTAGTCAGTTTCACTGCAAACTTACATCTCTAACTTGTATCACTGTCGAAGCATTGTTAAGTCCAACAACATTCACCGAGATAACTGAAAAAGATAGCATGAAGATTCTATTAAGATGAACATTCCAGTTTGCTCAGCTATAAGAAAGTAAGATCTGTTATATTACCGGGATATTTTGCATTCGGAGAACGAATGACACAGAGTCTTTGAAGTGACCAAACACAAATTCTATTGCGAGAGATCTTGCAACTAATGCTTCTAGTCCACAGACCTTGTGGCTCAATAGATATTTATAAAGCCAGGCCTACCGTGTTCATGAGGTAAACCATTTGTAAATGGAATTTTGTTCGGTCAATTCATTTAATTGTGTGTAGCTTTCTTAATTAATGCTAGACGAATTCAGTCCTGTAGTTTTTCCACACTTAGGCTAACATGGCGTAAAACCTGGAAGCGGAGTCCATCGGTTGGGTTCTGCGTATAGAAATGTGTGTTTGCGACAGCTTGTTAGTCGAAAATCTTTACTGTTCAAATTATATGAACTTGCTTTCTGCTGAGCTTGAACGTCCCGGCTAGCTCAACCAGCAATTTAATAGCATGTTTACAATGTGCTTCCTATGTATAATGAGAGGGACAACAACCAATCTTGAAAGTATAAAGATAGGCCTACATAAATTATTTCAAGCTTGTTTATGAATGTTCCCGAGATACATCAGCAGCAATCTTTCATTAATTTGCGCATCATTGTGTAAGCAGTTACTGTACAGGTTTACAGATTCTTGTGAGAACTTCTAATTTGTTGGTTGCTATAGACCCTCAGATGGTCTGTATGTTACTAATGACCACGATTAGGGTGCCAACATATAGAACTACATGTGGAAGAATGAGGTAATTGCCCCTTCTCTTGAAATTCACATCTAAAACTGTCGGCTCCATATTGCGACTAACATCGCATCAGGAGTTACAAGACTTGCCTCTTATGCAAAACATTATGTGAGCTGCGACTCCCATACCGCACGCAAAGCGGTGCGTTCCATTAGATTTAAAATATATACCGCAGCTTGGTGGTAAGCATGACCTGTTTTTTCTACACTTAGGCCTAATAGCATTTATTAAAATTGAATCAGTTAATCTGTAAAATGGGCATACATAGTGCCCGAGAAATAATAATAATAAAGATACTCACTTGCGGCAAGAAATGAGTGATTAAAAAATTGTTCTACAACACACAAGCCAGCAGTGTTATAAATTTATCAGAGTAGCCCATTCTAGAGTCTTTTAAGATTGAAACAGTATGCAAGTTGTATCGCTATAATATATTATAAAAGCGAGAGCATATTCGACATATCCACAAACAGTAATCATTCCAAGTAATTCACTTCTTCGAGGTTTATCTGCGAATGTTAAAAGAAAATTAAAGTAACCGATCAATTTTTCAGCTGCCAAAGTCAATACACACCACTAAGCAATCACCAGCCGTTTCTACAGAAACAATAAGTGAATTATTTCAGTAAAAATACTCCAAAAAAAATATGTTATTTCTCTCGAGTCTACAATTTTACAATTCAATTTAGGGCCTATACTTGAAAAGAATATTAAATATCTTCAAAAGCAAATAAATTGATAAATTTAAATAAGTACTTTTGTCGAATCTCTTGTTTTCATCTTTTTCCAGCAATCCTTTTAAAAGGCTTGCACAATCTGCGCTGACATTCGTTGGAATTCTGAAAAAGTATTAGAACGTCCGGTTGAGTCGGCAATTTTGTGTTTCAATTAGTAAAGTTTCACATTTTCTTGCACTCGCGCACACATACATTTCAATCTTGAACACAGTTGCTTGCTTATAAGGCATATCTGATAGAAGTTTCCACATAAACTTTGAATCAAAGACAAGTTGTCTATTGTGCCTAAACAAAGTCAAACGTACATGCACACACGCTCACATGCCAGCATACAGCAATTTTCACTTACATCATTCATGTAGATAGATGAATTTTTGAAATATACAATATGCATGCCTGAATTCTTGAAAGTATGTATGTATATGTAAATGAATACATATATGCACACACCAGACACTCGTTTACAACACTTGCAATGATATAGAACGATAATTCCATAATACTGAAAAGCTATGTTAGGTTTGAAAGTAGGCTCATTCTTCAAAAAGGCGGTTTATTATATTTACGAAAGACTGTGCTGCAGCGAGTTTCTGGTGTGCATGATCAGGGATTTAATTGGGGAAAAAGAGGTACCGGTATGGTTACAAGAACCATTCCCCTCTACACCATGTATAGCAGTCGGGCAGGAGAGGTGCCGTTATGGCATATCGTTTCATACAGTCACACTTCAAGCCCAGTGTATGGTCACATGGATGGAGGTATATGTGTGCGCAATAACTACATGCATGAAACAAAATCTCATTCACTTACATACAAGTGAAAGTGCTATGTAAATTTAAACACCCGAATGAAGATCCCATTTTGCTCTTCCTGCTCCTAATTTAATCTTTGTAGAACGAAAATTAACTATCGATAAAAATATCAAATTCAACCTACTCAGTATCCCTGACCGCCATAAGCGAGTTCTTTGGAAGGGATCCGATAAGGCATTCGTAAACAATTACTCCGACACTCCACAAATCAACCTTGTAGTTGTGAGGCCTTCCAACGAGAATCTCCGGGGCCTGAATTGAGAAAGTCACATGAACGAATGACACGGAGCAAGTAACTTTAATTATAATCGCAGAATCAGTAAACACATTGTTCTGCACTAAATTTTATTGCATTTGCTTTGACATGTAAAACTGATCACGTACTCATAGTCACAATGGTTCACTTCCTTATTTTCTACCATTCATAACTCCGCCTCAGACCTCTCCGGAGGTCTGAGTCTGTCCCAAGCCAGTATAAAGGAGGAGGATTCTGCGGTGGGCTTGCAAGTTGCAACCCACCCAGGTAAAACATAGCTTGCAACCGAAACAACGCAACAAATTGCGTTGCCCGATGTGTAGGCCTCGACCTACACAGGAAGGACTAAGAAATACTAAGAAAGTAACTCATAAAATAAAATTAGCGCTTACATCCTTTATCGTATCTTATACTTACACGATAGTTACGACAAATAAACATTCATTTTTGCTGAGCTAATACAATTTTCATATTCTTGACTCCTGTGATATATCGACTGACGATTTGTTGAGTGATATAACCTTAATTGAAATATTATAATGTTGAATTGTGCACTGTTGAGTTTCATGATCCTACAAGAATATAACGTTGGTTCAGCCTTACCATGTACAACGGTGTACCGCAAAGTGTGCTGGCCATCTCATCCTCATCTAGAAATCTTCCCATTCCAAAGTCGGCTAAAAATATTGCATACGGAATCTCTATTAACTATTTACGGTGTACGTTAAGGCTAAAATTAATCACAAAATATTTATGCAGCAACATCAGATGATACTGTGCACAGGTGAATGAAGCAAGATTTTATAAGATAATTGGTAATAAAAGATATCTTATGTACACACCTTTAAGGCTAAAAATGGCAATGAGGTTGAATAGCAACTATACAATTACATGTCAATATTCAAAAGATCGAACTGTTGGTCAGTTGCTTCAATTGCAGCAGGCAAAAGTTTGAGAAGTGTTGGCGTCTGAGTTTGTATGCGATTTTTAATATAACAGAACGTAGATTTATGCCCTGCTAAAAAAATAACTGCTGTCTAAAATGCTTTTACGATATACAATTTTAGAATTTCTGTTTCCCCAAAACAACAACATTTGTCTGCTCCTGTGTGCGTGCATTAATTGTTAGAAAATTAGAAAATGTACATTTTGTATCTTTGTGAAATAATGTCCCAAATTTCACGTATTAAAAAGCGCAGAGAATGCACATGAGATTGGTGTTGCTTGCTAAAGCACACGGTTGAAAGTCTTGCAGTGTAATCGCCCCCAATGATTTAAAACCTATAGAGTCTAAAACAGGGTTGAATATTACGTGTCCACTGCCCAACCCTCCGAGTCCAATAAACTTATTTTGAACTTCTATAGCAGCCTATGTGTCTAAAAATATAAATTAAAGTGATCATAGCTTCATACAACGAATCCGTCGAAGATGTACTTTATTTCTTAATTCATTCATTCATTCACTTTGATAATTTATATAGCACCTCTTCAAGGGAAACTACTCAGAGGTGCTCCCAGCCCAGCCACGGCCAAAAAGAAATGACTTTAGCAGCTTATAAAAGGTAGGTCTTTGTAAGGGGGAAGACGAAGGGCAACCGGAAGCCCATTCCAGGTGGATGGACCAGCCACTGAGAAAGCTCAACGCAGCATTAGCGACGAGCGGGCCCTGGACACCCGAAGCTCGCCTTTAGCAGAAGAGCGCAGAGCTCTACGCGAAAGGAGTTCAGACACCGAACGACACAGTTCAGTCAAGTAGGATGGCGCACAACCAGAGAGACACCGCCAAACTAGTGTAGCGATGCGGAAAATAATGCGCTGTCGAACCGGTAGCCAGTGAAGGACATTGTGCATATATGCTGAAACCGGTGAAAAATTTAGGTATATGTCCAATAAACCTGGCCGCAGAGCGAAGAACGCGATCTAAACGCACCACTAAGGCACAGAGAAGACCAGCCAGAACAGTGCTGCAGTGATCAATTCTGCTGGTTACAAAGGCATGAACGAGGACTACTGAAGCCTCAAAGGTAAGAGAGCGAATAACTTCACGAAGCTGACGTAGCTGAGAACAGTAGTTACGAGTAACTTGGTTTACATGCTGCGAGAGACTAAACTCCTGGTCAAGCAATACACCCAGATCACGCACAACATATGAAAAAATAATGTGAAGATAGGTCTCAGCCAATATCTGCATATCCAGCTTAGCCAGGTGCCTGCGACTGCCAATCCATATAAATTCTGTTTTGGAAGGATTTAGGAGGAGGCTATTCCAGGCCATCCATTCAGAGAGGACATTTATGGCATCACACATCAGCCCAACCGAGACCATTGCTGCAGCTGCTTTGCAATGGACATAAGCTTGAATGTCATCTGCATGCAATTGATGCAGGAGGCCAGGTAGAGTGAGCAGAGGACTGATATCAGAGGTATACAGAATGTAGAGTGGAGGACCCAGCACTGAACCCCGAGGTACTCCAAAAGGAACAGGGACTTTAATGTGCATAGGCCTACACGTCGTCCCATCTGTGTTTGTTTTTGCAGAAGTTGGTTGGTTGGTTCCACCACTGTCGACTCTTCTCAGCTTACTGTGAATAGTTCTACTAACTGATGTATTTATTCGTTTGTAATTACATTACGCATCATATAGATAGGCCCTAATTGTGTGGCGCGATGACCGATTCGTTAGAGCGGTCAGCCCGTAACGTTCAGTGTGCGCTGACCGAGCGGGTTTGACCCTCGTCCGAGGCGTCGCTGTGTAGAGACTTTGAGCAAATCCTTCGCGCACAATTGCTCTGCAGTACAACTGCAATAGCGCCGTCGAGGCGGATGCACAGTGCACGTCTGAGCAAAAAATATTTAAAGAAGGGCGATATCAAATTTCAGAATAACTAAATAAATAGAAATAAATTTAGATCAGCCTTCTGAATAGTTAGCTAGAAGAGGCGCTATATAAATGTTTGATTGCATTACATTTTAAGTCCGGCCACTTTTGCCCAGAACAAAAGCATTCTGTCAGGTTAAAATATGCAGCGAAGTTACCGATTTTAAGAGTGATGTCGCCTGGACCAGGATACCTATCACCAGTAAAGCATAAGAGAATATTCTCTGGCTTTAAATCACGGTGAACGATGTGCATGTCATGTGCAGCCCTCAACCCAGCAGCTGCTAAGTCACAAAATAAACAGTGTAACTGCATTAAATCAAGAGTTTGGTAGCTATATTAGTGTGCTTGATGTGACGTCAGAATATTGTGCAATTGACGGCTGTCGAATCCACAATACATAGCAGTTTGTAGTAGTTGCTGCAGTTGCCATTGGTGTTGTAAATTTACTCAATATTTCGCTTAACTAGACGATAGCTTCTGCAACTGGTTAATAATCATTGGTTAGGATGTTTGTGCGTAACAAGGGGTCTCATGGGTTCAAACTCCGCCGAAATAAATGCATTACTGTAATTAAAGCTAAAAACTTTTTAAAATACGACCAAGCTCTACGGAAACGCCCGACAGCTACTACACCCGCCAAATTATTTCCTGGTTACGTCTCAGACATCATTTCGCAACCATTTTATATGGCACTGAAGTTGTTTACTTAAGCGACACTTGTTGACAGTGAGGAAATGCAGCGATAGAAAATATGACCTTTTAACCAAATTTAATGATAATGATAATGCAGCAATGAGCTCTTACCAATCTGTCTTAAAAAGAGTCCGAGTACACGTTCATCAAGTTTTCCTTTGCCTTCCAAAAATAAGGTTTATAAAATGAACACTGTTATCGAGATTAGTCGACTACGTGCTAAACAATAAGCTTTCCTCTCTTACAGATAGAGATAGTTACGATCCACAGTTATACCTGGTTACCTATTATAACAATTGCAACAGAAAAACGAAATACCTTCACAAAATCTAATTAAAATAATGGCAGTTGATCGATGCTCCATCACCTTCATAAATTTGGACAAAAAAGCGTCTATGGTAGCCCACTACCATCAACAAAATAAATTTTAAAGAAGGAAGTTAATCTACAGATATTTTTAAATTCAAAGACAATCTTGAAACGTTAAGTTTAAAGACAAAAGAAAGTACTTACTTCTAACCTTAAGATCAAATATAACCAACACAACTTATGACTTAAGTCTATTTAAAAATAAAATAAATTGCTTGCCATGAGTTGGGCCAATCGTCTCTTTATTATGAGCATCATTATGCGGCAGTAGATTTGGATTTGCCGCGTAGTGTTCAAAATAGCGATAGCCAATATCCACATATTATATAAAGTTTCAGATGTATGACATAACATTACGTAATAAAAAAATGTGCATTGTTAAACTTGACGGCTAAATTCTGTCCAATACAACGGAACTCTGTGAAATGACTTACTTGTAAGATATTCCCGCAAGTTTCCTCCATTACAGTACTGAAAGAAGACAAATACAAATCTTTGATACATTAATAATCCTTTACATGTGTAATTTGGTTTCGTTTGGAGACTTTCACACAGTCGATGTTGCGTTCTCTAGGATCACAAATGAGAAACGGGATATTAGTTAGGCCATAGCAAATCTGTTGCCAGGATTCTTACTATGTGTGTCCATTTGATTCAGAAATTCTAGCACTGGCATGCTGTTGAATCACTCCTCATCTGGCTGTTGGTTGTTGTATACGATTTGCTGCTGTATGTATACGATTTTATAAACGAAAGGAAGTGTAACATTAAGTTTAGGGTGATTTGCAGAGGCACGTGAGGAACTTAAGCAACTCATCAGCAGCGTTCTGGGCTTCTGAGCCGCTCAAATGTTGTTAAAAAAGCTGATTGTTCATACATTGACGAAGATAACGAACAGCTATCTAAAAGTTGTAAACGAGGTTCTTGATCTTGTATAAAGCGACAAAACAATGATGCATCTATTGGTAAATTATAGTTTACATGATTGACACAAAGTAAACATTATTTTAGACATGGAAACATTATGACTCACCTCCATAACAAAATACACATTATTACCTTGTTGCTAAATGAAATAAAACACATAAAAAATATAATGCGAGTATCATGCAAGTAGATAATAATGAACAATATAACCATAACCGTAAACAACCATTTTTTACTGCCTCCAACCGAAGGAACATCAACACACACGATAAGCAAGTTCTAAGAGAAAAATCAATAACGATAAATAAATAAACTCCTAAAGGACCAACTTTGTTTTAGTCCTAGATGGGCGAATTAAGTTATGAGACCAGAGAATCTTATGGCGAGTTGCCTAGTATTTGTACGACAAAAATTGCTCTGTAACTATAAGTGGAGTGAGTCTGATAAGGATTTATGGTTGGATAATATTCATATCAAGAGGTCATCAAAACACGATGGCAGCAAATTATTTTCGAATTTATGCATAAACTCATTAATCTGGAGAGCATTTATTAGAGAAACAGTTAGAATATTAACAATGCTGAACATGATAGTAGGTGACCTACGTTCACCGCTATGGAATCCTAATAATTATTTTATTATACGAACAGTTATTTCTTATTTTCAAGGTTTGTAATCTTTGTGGTCTCGAGTTGTAGTTGGATGCCCACCCATATCACATCACAGTACAAGAGATAGGGATGGATAATCGTGTAGTATAAAATGAGAAGCATATTTGCTGGTAAGGGGTGTGTTATTCTTGATATTCTTATGGGTTTTTTTTTTAAATTTAGACGATACGGTTTTGGGCCTAATATAATCCTTCAATGAGTGCGACTGGTCAACCTGAATGCCAAGGACTTTAACAGACTGCACGCAAGAGATCAGAGTGCTATTCATTCTCAGAGATTCGTTTATTGGCGCTAGGTGTTTGCGATTAGATCTTAATACAATATTGTTTGACGACTTATTATGTGCTTAATGTCGCCAACGCAGAACTGACAAATTGAACGACGACTAGAAAATAAAAACATAACATGCAGCCATTGCAAGGACACCTTCACATAGCAGAGCCAACTGACAACTCAAATAAACGCTTTCCTGGAGCGTAATGGTTATAAGCCTGCTATTTGAGATAATAATTACTTTGTCGTTTATTGACAAAAGACTATAAACTAAATAGGGCCTAATAAAACCCACTTTCATAACTAAATATCAACGACAGCATACTGTTTGTAGTATGCCCATAATTATCGACGTAGTGTAATATTATTTCAAACATGTCAATTACTTTAATAGATTTAAAGTTCAAACAGCATAGACCTACAATAGATTATCTGCTTTCCGGTATTGGAAGCAAAACACTTTACCTCATAGTGCAACAGATTGACGATGTTCTTGTGTGACGGATTTGACAACATCTACGAAAGAAATGCCATCACATATACCTAAATTCTTACAATAGAGTTCACAACCATTGCTCAAACGATGCCATCTAGACACAAAACAAATGTAAGCTTTAATTAACCTTTATTTTAAATAAGTAAATTTTAAAGTTATTTTATCACCAAAGCAGTTTCCCAGCATGGTAGGAAGATATCACTGAGTGCACGACAAATACACAAATGCCTTAACGCGGACGCGTAAAGGGCCTATCATAACAATGAAAGAGCAATTTCTGTAGAATCTATGCAGCATCATAGCAGAATAGTTAGAAATCGCCGTAATATTTTCCCAAACAGAATTGATAAAAGCTAAAGGTAATACCTTCAAAATACCAGATTCTCTAATTATCGATTCAGGGAATGATCTCATTTTGTGGCAGTCTGCATCAACTTCTTTGATCGCTGCGGTCTCTTTCAATTCCTGACAAAGAACACAGAGCGTCAGATAATTTCATTAAGAAACCAAATAAAAGTTTCACTGTTTTAAATGTATTAAATAGCTAACCATAACTATTAGTATAATTAATTTATTATTATCAACGGCAGCATACTTAATTCACACAAAGTCAATCGCTTGTACTTCAAGTGAAACTGTTTTTGCATATAAATCGTATTCCGTTGGAGAATCCCAGTTGACAGAAGATCAAAGAAGGTCGGGGAAATTAGAGATGTTGCATAATAAGGTTCATGGGATCCACGTGTGTCACATGATCATAGGAATATGGGTTCCATGTGGATTCCATGTCGACATGCGGCAAGGTGAGGCCAAACCGAATAAGCTAGTTGAAACTAATGAGTCAGAATTTTAGACATGAAATTCCATTAAGTGACATGACATTAGAAACTGGTTGAACTTCGCATCAATATAATTTTTATTTTTAATATTTGTTTAATGGGATTTAACAACAAGTTACCAAGTGTGTATTGCCATCAATAGCCAAATTATCTTTAGCCCTCTGGTTTCCAATCGAATGAAGCAACGATGAGACATTATAAATTATGGCTACTAATATACATTCCCTTTAAATATTCAATATTAGCTGCCTAATAATGAAGCATAACTAAATATAAAATCATAATGTGAAGTGGCGTAGGCCTACCGTTTTATCACGTCCTTCGTAAACTTTGCCAAAGGTACCCTGACCTATTATATCCTTCATGTCGTATTCGTAATTTCCAATGACCCTCATAATTCTTGCAGCTCATAGACCTTGGTATAGTCTCTCTGATCAGTGTATGTAGTTAATAGGGTCGATAAGAAAATAGCTCTTTTGCTCACAGGATCCCAGCATCATGTTCTGGTCTTCCTGTACAAGCAAGTCATGTCATGCATAACCATTTACCAATACTTTTGCTAATAAGGAACGTATGATTTGCAAGTTTACAAATAATCCCATTCTAGTAAAATTAATCAGTAATGCCTTTATTTTATATGGACAAATTTGAATTAATGATCATCTTGGACTATATTCCATCAAATAGGCCGAGTTAATTTTCGTCAAGCTGGTGATGATTATTATAACTAAAATGCTTCTTATCCAGCCTGTAAACATTGTATTTATAGTTATTACTTATGCTAATACCCCAGGCTCTTAATACAATTTTATGACAAAAAGAAGAATGGCAAATAAAAAAACAGCAATATCTATTTCAGCGCATAGCCATGATGGTCCAGCTGTTCAATGCGGTGACAATGCGAGGTGGGCCTACTATTGGAACACTGGATATCAACGACGAATTGGGGCCGTTCTAGATGTTTTTCTATTATTCTTAAATAATATTCAAGTCCCTGAGTGATTCTATGTTTCCCAGGGCATCAAATAATATAGTGACAAATAATAATGAAGCCAGTGATAATGATAATAAAAATAATCATAAATAGTATTATCATCATTAGTTACAATTATAATTACGAACAACCTAACATAACCATCACATCAGCCATTTTGCCGTCACATATGCACGCGTCATAGCCTAATTATAACGAAACAGTAATAAGTTCTATTCTCATTCAAAAGCATTATTGTAGCATTTTATTTTGGAGCTTACACTGCATCAGTCTTGCCTGACAGAATACTAACCAAAAGCGATTAAGAGCGTTTCAATCGTTAAATTTTAAAACTATGTTCTAACCTTATCAAATATGAAAGCGAAAGTATTCGATGTCTTCTCAAACATGAAAGTAAAACGAAGAATCATAGGCCTTTTCAACATCGTGTCCATGCAAAGAAGCCCATTAAGATATTATATGCGAAAAGCCCAAATCCAGCAGAATCGAGTAAACAATCAGTGTTTACGTAACTATTTAATCAGATTTGTCAACATTATACACTACCTGTAAGTGTGGGGGCATCTTGGAAGAAAAACAGTAAGCTGAGCATATTAATACGAGACGCTTTATTTAAAGCCACGCACAGAGCCTGCATTCCGATGACCTAGATATACTCAGAGCTGTGCTAATTGTTCACAACGTTATCTGACACATGGCTCCTCCTTCTTTATGAACTCACATCTCAGGTGCGTTCAGAATAATAATAGGCTCACGCATACTGCCTTACGATAACAAGTCATCGGTTCTCTAAATGTTTCAAGTCAAACACCTTTTTCCATCGATTAATTTAGTTACATGTAGAATCATACTCCCTAGTCTATTATGATAGATTTATAGGCCTACATGTACTTAGATCTTGGATAATGGGTTTCCAGGTTAAAAAAATATGCCTAGGCTAACAATACAAAATATTAAGTAAAGCCCCTATTCAATGTTCATTATTTTCATTTAAATACTATTTAGCCTTATCTTTATTTTTACTGATTTGTTAATTAGCGATTTTAGGCCCACTAGAATGCTATCGTATTGCGCTTTTTATTAGTCAGCTATATAGGCCGAGCACAGGTAATCTGATTCTTGCAGGCACGTATTTTTTGACTCGTTTGCGCATGGGTCTACCCGTCTTCAAATGATGACATTGCGGCCATTTTTTACTTTTGACTCGTATTACGGTGGTAGGCTAAAATATATACTTACATACTTTAAACAAAGCAAGAATTAAACAGAAAAAGAGAATGTCCAAATTTAATAAAGAAGTTATTAAACTCACTAGGCTATGAATTATTTTCTATTTTTAGGAGGCCTATGTCGCAGGTGGGAATTTTTGCGGTTCTAAAGGACATAATATTGTCGGAAAAACTGACAATACGATGGAACTTTCAGAAGCAGCTGCTCTGTAAATAAACTCGTTTGTGCGTGGATCTATCTGACATCGAAACCTGACATCGAGAAAATATCGACTTTGAGATTCTAGGCTGCGCTACTAAGGTCATATGAATAATCAGGCCAGTTATAGTATCCAGGGTTCAACAGCATCAAATGACTGCCTTAATAGTTGGCATCGACTTACTTAACCTTAACATTGGTTGTGAGACTAGGCTTACACTTCAGAGCAAAACCTAATATTGGACAAATTAAATTACTACTAATAAATTAGAAATTAAAGCAAGTTAATAAATAATTCTAGTATAAATAATTAACAGCAGGTCTACTCATGTTCCATTTTTATAAGATCGAGTATGGTCGATATAATATAAAAAAATTGGGCCCAATAAACTTTCTTCCCATTTCAGTCGCGCTATATACATGTAGACCTATTGACGTCTGTTGAATCGTTAAGGACGTAGCGTATCGGTCTTTCGCATAGACTCCCACTTATCATTCACCAATATAAATTAATATAATTATTTTCGTGAGGAACCGCTGACAAAATATTTCATAATCTAAATGTATTATGTATGTATGTATTAGGCTCTTTATATAGCGCCTTATAGGAACCTCTCGAAGGCGCTTTTGATTGTGAACTTTGCGTCACCTGTGACAGAAGATGTAGCAGCTGGGGATGTTCCACACGTTCTCTTAAAATTAAAGCTAGTACCAGATCAATTTCTTCTAGGCTAATACTAGAGTGAAATATCTTTAAATTTGACGCATTAAATATAAAAAAGTTAAAAAACTTACAAATATTGCCGTAGACATATGCATGGAAAGCCAATTCATTTATGCTGGCCCACCCTCCATATTATATATATAAATATATAATATATATATATCGACTGAATAGAGGACACAGTTTCATGTCCAGTGTTTATGTACATGTTCACTGCTGACTTACATTTCAATGCATCTACTTGCTGAGTTTAGAACTGGCGACGATTGGCTGTAATTTCATGACGTTCGTTTCTCTAAGCTAAATTATATGCATGTAGCCCACTCTGTGAGTCATGATTAAATTTACCTATATAAGTAGACGTCCAGTCGACAGCTTAATTTTAGGTTTAATTATAATATTATGGCTTCCATGATATTAATCCAACAGCTTCAATTAAGTGTCTGTGGCAACCAATTGGTACAAATTACACTCATTACAGGATGTAAATAAACAGATGTCCAGCGCTTATTATGGTGCTCCATACATTTCGGAGCTTAATGATAGATATGTGAGAATGCAAAGTCATTTATCATGGGCTGACAACTTGCATTTTGAAGACCACTTGGATTACAGTTACAAGATCTTTACATAAGTGGGCCTCTGACCGGTTTGTCAGCTAACTAATGTGCATCAAATTCACTTTGTTTCTCGAATGCACGTCCAAGGCTGTAATTGACATCAAGTGCAAAGCAACGGAAGTGCGTAATGCTCGCTCTGCAAAAGCGCACGGGATGTATTTGTGCGATTTAGTCTATAACAGTAATAAAAGTGCCATGTATGATTGATGTATCACTATCATCCAGTAGTGTAGACGAGTGGGAACGGCCGTGACGGCGTTCCATTACATAAAAGGAACGCGCGTTCTGGTACACATTGTCAAATCAGCAGGAACGCTTCCATTTATCGTTCCGTCATTTATTCACACTGGGAAAAATAACGATTACGACTTTCTGACGCCACGTAGTTTATTAAACTTATAGCTAGTAGCAGATATTTAACAACATAGGCAGTCAGATTTTATTATGACTTCATTGAAATTCATAGTAACTAAAGTATTATTGCAATTTTACAAAATCACTCACAGCGTCGAACGGACCACTGCAAAAAGCCTAAGATAATTTTTTTTAAATGTGGTCCGATATCGTTTCTCTGCGGCGTAATAGCTGCTGATTACAGCAGAGAAGAACACATACAAAGAAGACATGGACGCTCCTCACAAGCATATGGATGATGAGCAATTAAAAAAACAAGAGAAGAATATAGAATACGACTGTATAGGCATACAGTAAAGTTATCTATGATGAGCAGAATACTATACAATGTGAAATCAAGACTTTAACAGAATTCTCACAGCAGACACGAGTTGGCTAAAAGAAAGTGCAGAAATTTCAAGACTAACGAACATTAGAAATGAGGACATGAGATAATTCCTATGCAAAATATTATTATGTTAATGTTGCTATTAGTATTCACGCATCGAAAAAGTGGCATCTTAGGTGGTAAAAAACGTTGGCATCTTATCGCGTATCGTTCACCTACCGCCACTTAATCTTCCAATCAGTGTCTAATATTCTCAAGGACATCTTTGTCTGATCTATTGCAATATGGTAGGGGCGTCGAATTATACCACTCACCTCAAACGATTGCAACTTCTTCAAAACAGAGTCTTTAGAATCATCTATCGTGACTTCATCCGTCATTCGTCCTTAACCACTGTCTCCAATTTAAATAATATACTCAATACTATGGACTATGTAATAAGTTAATTAAGTTTCTAGAAAGTCCTTCTAAATCTGTACTCGCTGTTACCTGCCCATGAGACGTGCCCATACTAGCGGGATCTTGGTCCCTCAAGGTTTCCTTCCCTATTAATACCACGTTCTCTTTTTCATTACTCTGTCAATTATTTGTGCTACTCGAGTGGTTGTTTGCTTGATTGATTGTGTTGTGCTCAATAAAAAAATTTGGTATTAACATAACATAACATAGCGTACCAATACAATTTGATAGAGGTAGATAACGTGTCAAATTGGGAATTTTTAACATTTCAATTGTAGTGTTAGCATAATTAGCATTTTTAATGCAATACATTTTAAATTAAAATGAAAAAAAGAAAAGACATTATCATATATTTAGAGTTAGAAGATGAGCACGCAAGAGTTTTTTTAAAGAGCAGGAGATGAGAAACTCCAAGGATGTCAATCGGAAGATTGTTCCAAACTGTGGGACCAGTAATCTTAATACAGGAGTTACGGGAGTTAGTGTGAGCAAAGGTAGTTCTATAATTGGAGGCTGTCCTAGTACTGTAAGAGTGAATGGCCAATCCAGTGTTAAAATACCAACTGAAGGTGTGAGGTAACAAGTCATGTTTAGAGAGAAACATAAATTCACCAGTTTTAAATATTCTAATCTGATCTAATGTTAGAATGCGATGGAGGCAGAAAAGATGAGCAGTAGGATATTTATAATCAGATTTTGTTATAATTTTAACAGCTCTTTTCTTTAAAATAACCAAACGTGTAAGTCGTGAGGCATAGTTCGACGCCCAAATCATGTTGCAATATCCTAAGTACGGATGAATAAACGAGTAATACATGTTGGTTAAGATGCACATTGGTAACTTATTTGAAATGCGCGATAAAATACCTATTATTTTTGGCCAATTTTATCGTTATTTGTTTTGAGAAATACGTTCCCTCCAGGTCAGATTTTGATCAATGACGACACCAAAAAAATTTACTTTAGTGATTTTAGGAATAAATACATCGTCAATAAGTAGTGGGGTATTTGCATGGGAAGGATTTTCCTGTGAGAATTGAACAGAATGAAAGATGTTTTAGATAAGTTAAGTGAAAGTCTGTTTGCTTTAAATCAGTCACCAATAAGGGGTAGTTTGTAGTTTGATGTTCATGGTTTCAAATAACTTTTCATGGGACTTGTGAGAGATAAAAACGTTCGAATCATCAGCAAACAATTCAAAGTGCAAAATGTAAGCAACAGAGGGTAGGTCATTTATGTAAAGCAAAAATAAAAGAGGACCCAGAATTGAACCTTGAGGAACACCGAAATCAATAAGGCGAAGTTTTGATAAGTTTGAGTTGCATTGGACCTGCTGTTGTCTATTACCCAGATAATTTTTGAACCAAAGAAGGGGTAATCTTCGGATGCCATAATTTTCCAAATATATCTTTGGTAATATGTCTTTGATGGCTGAACCATCTGAGTTAAATGTTTGGCTATCAGAGAAATAACACAAAGGTGAAGAGAATTAAGATGGAGTGGAGTGAGTGAATGTCAGTTGACCGAATACAACACGATGCACTGTTATGAGGACATAAATAAATGGAACCGACACTGCACTGTATAAAGACTATAAACGAAGGCATAACAGAACTTGGGACTAACACTCAACAGAGCAACTGACCGAAGAAAATAAAATGATTCATTCGTACTAATCGTCGTGAAATGTCTGGCATCAGCAATTGATGACGATAATTTTGTTACGTTGCTGATGGTGGTGATGATGTTGACCTATGATGTAAATAGTTGTATACGTATTCTATCGTTGTTCCACAGTGAACAATTATCGTCACAAGTCTACCTGAGTAAAGTGTATTAAATCAATATCTCTCCAGATGAAGCTCTTCAAAGGAAGTAAGCGTGCAGCTTCGAGTAGGCCTGTGTCTACAGTATGCTGCTCTAACTAGCACAACTAGACCAATACATGGTTATGTCTACCATAATATGGATTGTTTGGTTTTGTCTAATGCCAGCTTCATGGAGTAAAGTGCCGTCTCCACGCCTCCAAGAACCTACAAAATGCAATCCCTGTCTGTTATTTCCATCACTTTATTCGTGTGCATATCCCGGGAGATAGGCATAATATGCCTGTTTTGAGTGTTTTCATTATACATTATGATTATTCTATTTAGTATTCAATTCATGATACAGTTAGTAACAGCATCAGCATGCGCTGTCAAAATTAAAACTGTTTGACTAATAAAAATGCGTTATCATTTAATACAAAAAATAGGAAAATAGAATAAGATATTATAAATTAAGGGATCATTTATAGAGAAAAAAATCAAGCTTCACAATAAAGTACTGGAAACCGAAATCTGACCGCCCACGGACTACCCTTTGGACAACCTTCTTGATTTGACGCAGCGCTCGCAAATAAGCTGGTGCCTTGTGCTTAGCTTTAAAGTGGCGCTTTAGAAATTTGGAGATTACGAATACGATTACTAATCGTTTGCAGGCTATAGATCGAAAATTATAAAGTTCACATAAAATTAAAAAAATTGAAATGAAAGTTCTAAATAATGCCATTTAATCATGATGGGACTATAGTAAGCATAGTATTGAGAATAGACTAGTAATTAATTTGGCACTTCGCAGTCCTGCTTCCTGGATATTTTCGCTACTAAACGCAACCAATTTAATCTAATAAATGCTCAAAAGTGAAAATAGAAAAAAATGAACAGTTTTCTATTTATAACTAAAGTTAGTGTAAAAATATTTTGCCGGTGAGTCGAAATAAAGTTTTGATGAAAATAATAAATATAGAAAATAGCACAGTTGATCTTGTCGGCTGCAAGTTTGTAATTTATTAATCGCAAGATGACGATAATTAATTTAATTTCGCCATTACTTTCGCACCTATCGAATGAAATAAATTTAGTAATGATAATAATGTCTAAATTCTCTTTTGCGTCATATCCATCGGCAAAGGCGACATAGGAAGCGGAATGGGCAAGGCAAATTTTAGGGGCGCCGAATTTTAGAAATAAAACGGTAGTCTTTTTAGGAATAAAATTTTATGATGATACAAAAATAAATTCATGAATTAGTTACTAAAAACTAGTTTTGGGCTAATTCCAATTCCAATAAAGATATTCAATCTCTTCGCACCTCATGGAATCCTCCGCTCTGTCCCTATTAATTTTCCTTTGCCAGAATCGTCTATACAATTTTGCCAAAAGCAATTTTTATGTGCCCGTGCAGTTTGTGCCTTATCCAACATTTTCTCACATCTTGCTGATTATGCAACGCTCTTATATGGATGACTGCCTAGGGCGCCATATTACCTGAGGCCAATAAACTCTGATGCCCATAAACACTAGGTGCCATTCGACTTTTGATGGTACTTCGGTATATCGTATATGTTAGCTTTAAGTCGAGAAAAAGCTGAAATGCATTATGCTAGACTTAGACAATAGCAACAAGAATCTTGAGGAATGCAACTTATACAATAATAATTTTGTATTTATTTTTTTCACCGAAAATGCCGCCCATAGGAGACGTGTCACCTGAGGCGGTTCACCTCCCTCACCACTACGCAACAAATTAAAAATAAACATTTAAAATCGAAAGAAGACTGGAAGCGATAAGATTTTATTTGGCAGCTTAAGGCAATTTCGGCATAGGCTTTTCGAACAGATGAAGAGTCAAAGATGGAAGGATCCCCTACTGTAATCGAACCCGATCAAAGACGCGATAGTTGTGCGACCTTGTCCGAAACAAGACAAGGTCACTGTAGACCTCGGTTGAAGGAAGAGCCAAAAAGCCTCAGTGTAGAGGTGGAAAGGGTTGTTTACGCAGAAACAAGTGTAGAAGTGAGCGAGGAGTACCCTGCCACCTTACAAATTAGCTCAGCGATGCAGTAAAGAGTTACAGAATCAAGGGCTTATAGTGTGGCTGTAAAGAATATGACTAAACAAAACTTAATGATTCATTATAATTTTACTTGGTTGAACAGCGATTAATCAGTGGTACACAGACGAGTCTTTTAAGAGGAAGTTAGGAGAATGATACTTTTGCACAAGTTTTTCACTGGTTCTAGCGTTTTATGGCGCCGAAGAAGTTCTGAAATAGCGATTACTTGTACCATGCTAAACCGAATCTCCTGTATTACTGAGGGGCTCTAACGTGAAACTGTATAAACCATTCGTTGTCGGTAATCATTTCGTGTTTTTTCTAGATGGTCACCACGTTTTATCTTTTCGAGCAGATTTATATGGACTGACGAAGTAAAGTAGCCATTGGAAGCAGGTGTGGAATAATAAAATAGTTATTTACTTACCATCCGAATCACAAAGACAGACCCCTTCAGAGCTTGCAACACCATGTGCCGCACAAGCGAGATCAATCAGATGGTCGATACTTATGTTCTATCGTAACGCAATATGGCAAATGTCAATCAATCAGTCATTTTTATTTTAACCAACCAAATTAACAGCAGTAAGATAAGTACGATAATGCATTCAAGGTTCCTGTGATATTGGTAACAATTTGGGACCCTAAAGGATCTGGAACCCGCTGGACAGGGTCACTTAAGGTACATACTAATAATATAAACACTAGCTGTTACCTCGTGAAAATCACAGGTCGTACTCAATTTGTGAAAATTACAAGTCGGACTAAAATGTTCGACCTGTGATTTTTAACAGGTTACATACGACAGACGCAACAGCATCGGATGCAGTTGATTATTTTCTTAAAATTCACATACTAATAAATTTCAGCACTAGTCGATTCTACCTGAAATTCATCAAGAAAAATCTTTTTAATATCGGTCTCTGCATTCGCTTACTCGTCCAGTATGAGCTTTTAGCTAAAAGTACGCGTACTAGAGATATAGGTAACTTAGTTCATTCTAGGTCTAAGACACGACGCAAGTATCAAGGACACAGACCTAGAATGAACTAAGTTACCTATATCTCTAATACGCGTACTTTTAGCTAAAGCTCATACTAGACGCTCGTATAATATTAGCGGTTATCGTAAGTGCCTGTGGGACGTTTGGCCTAATACTGGGATGGGCTTGTGTGCGTCTAAGTAATCGTATGTGTTCGCTTGGCTATAAGTAGAAGGTGCTAGGAGCGTCATTAGAGCTTTCGACAGAATTCTCGTGTAAGGTAGACGGCTGAGTTGCACCCCGATGCGGTATCGTCTTATTTGGTTTAGTAAGAACTGTAAAAGTCGCAAGCTGTACATTTAAGACGTATGGGTAATGTTGTGCTTAAAGTCAACATTTAGCTCTTTCTTTGAGCCAAATTAGGCCAACCGAGTTGCTATTATCGCTGGTTCTGCTCGTTTTCTCCGTTTTCTTCACGCACGTGTTATATCGTTGTATAACTTTCACGTTGTGCTCAGGTTGTATGCTGCTTTGTTAATAAATATATTCTTTATCCATAAGGAATTCCTTAGGCTCATAAGCCTACGTTTGTCAAAGTAGTATCTTAACAATATTTTCAAATATGATGAACAGTTTCACGTAATCATACGACTAATCCAGTTACGACTCAATTGTTTAGCAATCTTTTAGCGACACTTGAAAACAGCGCTAGGAAGACAAGATTAATCATTGGCGCTAGCAGAATATCATAGTCAATCGACGAAGTCCTCGATCGTTACCAGTAGATATTTCTGTCTAATTGAGAGCAGTTGCGAATAATCTATAGACTGGTTGGTTGAATAGGCCTTGGTCAGCCATATCATCATAATCATAAATGATGCTGTAGTTATACACTCTGAATTTATAAATGTGTGCCATAAGTTGAAGCTTTGGGAATTAGACACCCACTCCATTTTTTAATAAGCTCATTATCATAATTGTTTCATCATCAACTGATCATCGTAGAGTCACCATCATCATCGTCTGCCAGCATCATCATCGTCATCATCATCATAATTATCATCCCAATTAAGCGACGTTACTGACTTTCCTTACATTGGTATTAAAAAGTTGTTTGCTATTCAACTCGGTCATTGCCCAACGTTATAATTTATACTTTTGTTTTATTGTGTTATAACACGGTGTACGAGGCCTTGATTGGAAGGAAATATTTGATTCAGTCGGGAATAGAGCCCCGCCCGTTGAATATTAAGAGTCAATTTGTTGGACTTGAGCTTTTTTATTAGGACTTTATTTTTCTTGCATGCACTTCTGATCAAGTACATTGTCCGTGACAGTCACTTAAACCACAACACAAGAATAGCATCGCGCGTCGAAATAAATCAACATGTATGGTAAAGATCTTTACAAAAAAACGTCTTAATTAAGTTTAACTGCAAACTTACATCTTTGACGTGTATTATTTTGGTGATACCGATGATTCCAATAACGAACAACTGGATGTCTACAAAAGTTGCAGAAAGATGCCAGAATTATTTACATTGCAATTTGCATGTTTGAGCTAACAGAAACAAAGATCTATTAAATTACCAAGAAATTCTGAATTCTGTGGGCAGAGTGTCTTCGAAGTAGCGTCGTCAATCAACTACAACGAAGTCCTTTTGTCTCCTGAACTGGCAATAAAACCCTTTAGTGCACTGATCCAGTGACTCAAATGATTCGAAGCTAAGCCTACCGCGTCTATTAATTATGGTCAGCTATTTGGACGGCGAATAAATTTCATTGTGTGCCGCGGATGTAATTATCTGCACGCTCCACGAAGTCAGTCCTGGAACTTGAAACATGGTGCAAATTAATCATATGGATTCCATGGGTTGGACGTCTGCGGGAAATTTTTAGCGGGAACGTTCACTGCTGAAAAAATATGAGCACTGTTTGTTTAACGGTAAACTCAAACTATTGCAGTTAGGTGGGGAGCGAAATATTGGCAAATAACAAACCATTTTTGGTATGCATGGAATATCACTCCGCAAGCCGTTACCCTACGTGAACGGTTTAGCACAACTGGACAACACAATGGAGCGCAGAGAGGAAGAACATAATTAGATTCCCTTGTCCTCTGTAAGGTTGACTTATTTTGCAATCCCGCGGCGGCGGCGGCTAAATTAGATGCACAACGTAATGTGCGTCTTGTCCGTTTGAAATTAGACGACAATTATCATTACTAATTAGCTAAGAAATTGCATTTAAATCTTTTTACGAATGTTCCAGAGTCACACCAATATCAGGCTTTGTACAAATTTGCACAGCATCGTTAAGTATCACTACAGGTTAACAGAGTCTTGTGAGAACTTCTACTGTGTTGGTTGCTCGCGACTCTCGGACAAAATGTAATACGTACTCTATGCTGTATAATTATAGATTTTGCTGACCACGACATTTATTCTGAAATTTGATATCGCCCTTCTTTCAACGTTTTTTGCTCAGAAGTGCACACGCGCCAATTGCAGTTGTACTGCAGAGCAATTGTGCGCCCAGGACTTGGCTCAAGGTCCCTACACACACGGTGACGCCAGGGACGAGGGTTGAACCCGCTCAATCTGCGCACACTGAGTGTAACGGGCCAACCGTTCTAACCAATCGGCCACTGTGCCACACATGGGCGCCAACATCTACATGTGGCAAGATGGGGTATTTCAACCTCTGAAATTCACATCCAAGCATTTCGACCACACATCAGGCCTGACGTCGTATCGAGATTTTCATGTTTTGTCACTTGTGCACGATTTCTGTAAGCGCCCTAGAACACACCAATTGAATACAACACAATTCCAGCATAAACGGAAAAATTGGTTTCCATTGTCCTCTAGATATAAGCAGCTTGACGGATATATCACTGGAATCAAGTAGTGTATAATAGGAACATTATGGAACCTGTGAATAATAATTTTAAAATACTTGTTGCCATCAAGAAATGTGCGTCTAACAAATTGTTCTGCAAAACTTAAACCAACAGTCAATCAGATGAATAATTTTAGAGTTTTGGATGTTTGAAACAGTATCCAAGTTGACGAAGAAAAACATACTCGGCATAATCAATTGTATTCATTACACTTAACTCGTTCAGTGTATATATTATATATTTGTTGACCGCGACATGGGCGCCCACTCATACATTGAGCATGTACATGGGGCAAGATGTGTCATTGATGTGTCAATGCGATGTGTCATTTAGGTCCTTGAAATTCATTTCCAAGCATTTCACCTCCGTATCAAAATAGTGAATATGGAATCTAATAGTCTATAGGCGCGATTTATACAGAAGTACATATTAATGTTGCTAATGACTGTTCCGGACCCATATCAAAAACAATCTTTCAAAAATTTATACAACGTCGTTACATTGCAGGAAAAGCTAACAGTCTGGTGAGAATCCTTTATCTGATCGTTATTCGACACGATCAATGTGCTATTTCTCAGACAGCCATATGGACGCCATGTTGCAAGATGGGGTATTTGTTCCTCCCCAAAAGTTACCTCTTAACAAGTGTGCCCTATATCAGACTTCCAGATTTTGATGCTTGTCGATTTTGCAAAAACATAAGCAACGCTCTTAAATACGAGAATGCACTTTCAACATCTGCTTGAAAAGTTGCTTTCCCATTCGCCTTTCAGAAAAAATACATGTATAGCAAACCGAGAGAAAATACGACCTGTTTTTAACACAGAAATGCATTGGCTAACATTGAATCGGTTGATGTACAACATGAGTATTTATAATAGCCTGAAAATACTAATTTAAAGATACTTATGGGCATACAAAAATGGGTGATTAAAAAGTTGGTCTACAAAACATAAACCAACATCGTGTTATTAGCAGTGATGGGCACCAACTACTTGACTAGTAGTTAAAACTACTTCCTAACTACTTTAAAAATATGTAGTTATAACTACAATTTAACTGCTTTAGATTATAAATAGTCATAACTAGATTGATAACTACCACATAAGTAGTTAACTGCTTTTAAAACTACTTTGCTAATGTTATGTCACGGTGCATTGATAGTCACCAAGCAGTATGCAACTTTAGTGTCAGTATTAATTGCTGATGTTCAACACAAGTAATGAAATTGATCAGAAAAGTTGTCTCTGTCTGTCTGTCTGTCTGTTTCTCTCAACTCTGTCGTTCTTGGCTCGACAATCACCTCTCTCTCAGACCCACTTCTAACTCAGCCGCCAACTGGTGGTCATCCAAATGCGTAATGGCTGCTTTCCTCATTTCTTAACCATGGATCATAAGCCCCAACCCCCTCTGTGACCGCTTTACTCTAGTTCTTATCGCGCAACAATCTCCAGGTAGGCCTATATGCCATTAAACAGGCACAATGCCTTAGGCTTTCTCTATAGTTCTGAGAGGAACCCACTTCGTCACAATAATTTTAATTAAACAATTACATAGCGAATATAGCGAATTTATATAGCGAATATAACGAATTATGGGCAACGTCCATGTTTGTTGTGAAATAACGGAAATTCCTATGAGACGAAATTAGTAAATGGGAAAAATGTAATTAATGTGAAATATTGTAGTTAACTTAAAACTACAGGATAAAAGTAGTTATAACTATTTATTTAACTACTTCTTAAAAACTAGTTATAAATACTAGGCAACTACTGCCATAGTAGTTATAACCACTAGTCAATAACTACAGTAGCTAAAAGTGTCCATCATTGCTCTTTCATATTCCTCAACTACTGCTTTGCACAAATCATTCAACCCACATCCTCAAAAAAGTATGCGCAAATTTTAATGAAACAATTACATAGCCAATTTACTCATGAGATTATTATGGGCAACATCCATGTTTGTTGTGAAACAACGGAAATTCCTATAAGACGAAATTAGTAAATGGGAAAAATGTAGTTAATGTGAAATATTGTAGTTAACTTAAAACTACTTGATAAAAGTAGTTATAACTATTTATTTAACTACTTCTTAAAAACTAGTTATAACTACTAGGCAACTATAGGTACTTCTTTAGTAGTTATAACTACTAGCTGATAATTACAGTAGTTTAAAATGCCCATCATTGGTTATTAGTTTACCAGAGGAGCCATTCTAGATCTTTTGAAGGATTGAAGCGGTATCCATGTGGCAATAAGCCTATTATCAAAGGATTCGCAAATTAATTTCTTGACATATCGTGAATATCTATCTATTCGTTACAAGCAATTAACTCCTTTGACGTTTATCTGCGTAGGGTAAAATACAATTGCAGCGTGGGTACACACACATTTAAGACTAGTCACGCACGAGATATTTTCTCATAGCCTACACATAATGCTACCAACACCGGCAAAATGTAAAGAAGCAACAAGCGAGTTTTATTCGAGAGGCGCTACATAAATCTAAGGATACGAAACGATATATTAAAGATAAGAATGACAGAAAAACAAATGTTCTCGTTTCTGCAAAGTCCACATTCCCACAGGAAGATTCTATTATGATGTAGGCCTACATTCCAGTTTGCACCTGATACAAGAAAGTAAGATCTGCTATATTATCGAGATATTTTGAGACTCTCTGAAGTGACCACACAAAAATTCTATTGCCGAGAGATCTTGCAACTAAAGCTTCTAGCGCAAAGACCTTGTGGCTCAATTGATATTTATAAAGCCAAGGCTACCGCGTCTCATGGGGTCAACCATTTGCGCAGGGAATTTTGTTCGGTCAATTCATTTTATAGTGCGTAATTAATGCTAGACGAATTCAGTCCTGTAGATTCAAACATGGCGTAAACCCTGGAAGCGGAGTCCATCGGTTGGGCTCTGCGTCTAGGAATTTGTATTTGCGATAGCCTATTAGTTCAAATTATATGAACTTGTTTGCTGCTGAGCTTAAACGTCTAGGCTAGCTCAACCAGATATTTAATGGCATGTTTACAATCTGCTTCATATGTAGGCCTATAATGAGAGCGAGACAACAACCAATTTTAACAGTATGATGATACATGTACATATTTCAAGCTTGTTTGTGAATGTTCCCGGGTCACGTCAGCAGCAATCTTTCAATAATTTGCATAACATCATTGTATAAACAGTAAACTGTACAGGTTTGCAGATTCTTGTGAGAACTTCTAATTTGTTGGTTGCTAATAGACCCTCAGATGGGCTGTGTATTACTTATGACCACGATTTGGGTGCCAACATATAGACCTATATGTGAAAGTAATTGCCCCTTCTCTTGAAATCTACATCTAAAACTGTCTGCTCCACATTTCGACTGGAGTCGCATCAGGATTTACATGGCTTGCCTCTTATGCACAACATAATGTGAGCTGCGACTTCCATAAACTGAAATAAGTACATTGAATACGATAGCAAAGTGTTGTGTTCCACTAACTTTGAAATATAGAGCAGCCTGACGGAAAACATGATCTGTTTTTTCTACACTTAGGTCTAATTGCATTTACTTAAGTTGAATCACTTAATCTGTAAAGTGGGCATGCATAGAGTCCGAGAAACAATAATAAGAAAGATAGGCCTACTCACTTGTGACATGAAATGAGTGATTAACAAATTGTTCTACAAAACACAAGCAGGAGTCTTATAAATTTATCAGTGGAGCCATTCGATAGGTTTTGAAGATTGAAACAGTATGCAAGTTGTATCATTATAATATTATCAAAGTGAGAGCATATTCGACATATCCACATACAGTAATCATTCCAAGTAATTTACTCCTTCGAGGTTTATCTGAGTAAGTTAACAGAGAATAAAACTAACCTATCGATTTTTCAGCTGCCAAAGTCAATACACACTATTATACAATCACCAGCCGTTTGCAAAGTAATGAGTGAATTATTTCAGTAAAAAATACTCAACAAAATAAATATGTTATTTCTCTCGAGTCCATCACTTCACAATCCAATGTAGGGCCTATATTATAAAAGAATATTATATATATCTACTAAAACAAATAAATAAATAAATTGAAATAAGTACCTGTGTCGAATCTCTTGTTTTCATCTTTTTCCAGCAATCCTTTCAAAAGTTTTGCACAATCTGCGCTGACATTCTTTGGAATTCTGACATAGAGTATATGAATATCAGGTTGAGTCGACAATTGCATGCTTCACTTAGTAAAGACTCACATTTTCTGGTATGTGGCACGCACGTACATTTACAGTCTAAATCAACATCACAACTGCTTGCTCAAATGGCACATATGAGAGAAGTTTCCACGTAAACTTCAATGAAAAAATGACAACACGAGCTCTTTATTGTGCCTGCCCAAACAATGTCATACATACATGCACACAAGCTTCCATGCCATCACACACACACATAGATCTATCAGCATTCGAGTTTACATCATTTACATCATACTTGTATATGTATACATACACGCACGCACCAGACACTTGTATTGACGATGAACGATCAAACCATGTAAAAAAAGCCACGTCAGTCATAGAAATAGACCAATTATGAATAATAGAATGCATTATTCTAAAAATGCGGCTTATTACATTTACAAAAGACAGTCCTATATCGTGTTTTTGGTGTGCATGTTCACATGGATTGAGGCATATATGCATGCATAAATAAATGCATACATGAAACTACTCTTCTTTCACCCAGTTGAAAAGTGCTATGTAAATTTAAGCACCAGTTTCCATTGTGCTGTTCCTGCTCTTAATTTAATTATTTCTGCAACGAAAATACCAATTCAACCTACTCAACATCAATGAACGCCATGAGTGAGTTGTTTGGCAGAGATCCGATGAGGCATTCGTAAGCCATTACTCCAACACTCCACAAATCAACCTTGTAGTTGTGAGGCCTACCAACGAGAATCTCTGGGGCCTGAATTGATAAAGTCACAATAGCCATTGACGCGTAGCAAGTGACTTAAATGACTACTGCAGAATCAGTAAACATATTGTTCTGCACTAAACTATTAATTACATTTGCCGAATCATGTCAAACTGAATATGTATTTATAAGTACAGTGATTCACTACCCAATTTTCTAGCATTCCTTACTCATAAAATAAATGCTTACATCTTCTGTAATTAGAAGTACACGAAAGTTACGAGGCATGTACATCTACTGAACTAGTACAATAATCGTCCTTCGTGATATAACGACTGACTATAAATTGAGTGGCATAATTATATAAAACGCAGAATTGACCTTGCATCAGCAATGTGGAATACGAACTAGAACTAAAACAAAACTGAAATTGCAGGCCTAAATGGCATTTGTCACTCCTGTAATTCTGTATGGATGAGTGCTGGTGCCTCCGTATGGAGTATGAGAGGGGATCGTAGTGGCGGTGATGAGCTTGCTAAGAAGAATAGCGGAGAGGACCAGATGGGACAGGATTCGCAATGAGGTAACCCGGATAGAGCAGTGATAGAGAGAAATAAGGGTAGACACTAGACAGGATTATAAAAATAAGACTGACATGGTTTGGTCATATAGGAAAAGTGGACTATAAGAGTTTACAAGCAATTGCTTATATTGCCACGTGGAGGGAGTACGGAGCCGAGGAACACAAACAAAGACATGGATGGTAAATGTGAGACAAGTTCTCGATGAAAATGACATGAACATGGGCACAACCTAGGATATAGTCAGATGTACACAGTAATGGAGTCATCAGGTATAAACCTCATTGTCGGCAAACACCTGATGGAAGAGAAAGATATATATAATATCAAAGCAGGGGTGTCAAACTATATATTTGTCTAATGGTGGGCCAATAGCAATATTTACCAGCAAGTGGCTGGCCAAAGTGCCGAAGGTGCATGAGAAAAATAGGGTAGGGATCTCAGAGGGGACCATACGAACAGTTGAATTAGGCTTTGAAAACGTGATTCGATATGTAGTATCAATTGCAAACATGACAGAAAACTTAAACAGCCCCAAAAATGAAAATTATACCATTTTTTCTTAATTGCGTTGTCTTTAGACAAGGTTTCGCGGCTCGGAAATATATCGTCGGAGGGCCAGAAATTGCCCGCTGGCCGACTCTTTGGCACCCATGTCTTACATCGTTACCGTAATCTGTAGGCCTACCAATCTCAACATCTGTGCAATAAAATGTTGATTTGAGCACTAGTGCGATTCATAATCTTACAAGAATATTATGGCTTAATCATACCATGTATCGCGGTGTCCCACAAAGTGTGTTAGCCATCTCATCCTCATAAAGAAACCTTCCAATTCCAAAGTCGGCTACAAAAATTGCACATAGCATCTCTCTTAATTATTAGTGGTCAATGTTAATTAAGTCTTTATGCGTTTAAGAAGCATCACGGCTCATATTATTTATAAAGCTTTTGTGCAATAACTTTTGATGATACCGTACACACGTGAATGAAGGAAGATTTTATCAGTGAATTGGTTACATAATTCAATGTAGAAATCTTTCGGGTCAAAAATTGTAATGCAGTTGACCGGCAATAACAATTAAATGCATATTATCACAAAATTCAACATTACTCTTGGTAAGTTTTTCGACTGCAGTAGGCAGTGAAAAGTAATGGTTAAAAGTGCTGTCATAGGCTTATGCGCTGCTCAAAACAGTGGCCTCAATGTTTAACATTATGATATTTTGCATATTTCTGTTTTCATGAAACTGCAACATTTGTAGGCATGACCTACTGTGTGCGTAAGTCAATTGTTGGAAAATGTACAATTGATTTTTGCGTCAAAAAGTGTCGCAAATTTAACGTAATAAATATAAAGGTAGAAAATGCATACGAGATTGGTTTTGCCTGCTTAAAGCATTTGGTTAAAACTCTCGCAGTATAATTGCTTCCATTAAATTGCGATTTAAAATTCATACGGAGTAGTAAATTGCGAGTCCAATCTTATGAGTCCAATCAACTTATTTTACACTTCTACAGCAGTCCAAGTGTCTGAAAAATAAAAAATTATGGTTAGCATGATTTCCTGCAACTAATCCGTCAAAGATGTACGTTATTCTTAATGCTAGGCCTAAAATCTACTTGCATACACGTAATTCCATAATTATGTGCTTGTGTTTGCAGAAGTTGGTAGGTTCCACGCTCATGCGTGGGTCCACCACTGACTACTCTTTTCAGCTTACTGTGCATAGTTTTGACAACTGATGTATTTTATTCGCTCATAATGACATTTAACATCATAACAGCGTAGAGATATCTTGAAGAAGCATTACATAAATGTTTGATTACACTACATTATAAGTATATGTGCGCCTACGTGTGCCCATAACTTAATTATTTTTTTAAAACCAATATGCAGTTACCGATTTTGACAGTGATGTTATCTGGATATATATATTCAGAAGCAGGGAAGCATAAGAGTATATTCTCTGGTTTCAAATCACGATGAACGATGTGCATGTCGTGTGCGGCCTTCAACCCAGTCCCTATAAAGTTATAGAATAAACAATGTAATGGCATTTGATCAACAGTTCGGTTGTCTACTTATACGATGTGACTTCTAAAAATAACGCAACAGAACGTCTACTTAATCCACAGAACTTATCAGTCTAAAAATAACGCAACAGAACGTCTACTTACTCCACAACACTTATCAGTCTAAAAATAACGCAACAGAACGTCTACTTAATCCACAACACTTATCAGTACTTGCTGCTTTCGCCATTGGTGTTGGAGGCCTACTCAATATTTCGCTTCAACAACTGATAGATACAATAATTGCCTAATAATTATTGGTTAGGATATCTATGCGTAATAAGGTGCTCGTGGGTTTAAACTCAGCCGAGAACATACATTAGTGTAATCAAAACTAAAGAAATGTAAAAAATATGCCTTATGGAATCACCCGAAAGCGACACCCGCCAAATAATTTACTGGTTACATCCTAGACACCGTGTCGATACCATTTTATATGGCATTCAAGTTGTTTACTTTCCTAGAATTCTGTACAAGTGACGACTGTATAATTTTTTATTGACTTTTATAATTTTGGATTTACATATTTTGTAACTGACTGCGGTTTGACATTCAGACATAGTAAACGAATATATAGGCCTACACACTTAAGCGACACTTGTTGAAGCTATAACAGCGTAGCGATACAAAATGGTGATCTTATAAACTAACTTTAATGATATTAATAATGCAGTATTGAACTCTTACCAATCTGTCTTAAAAAAGGTCGGAGTACACATTCATCAAGTTTTCCCTTGCCTTCGAAAAACAAAGTTTTCAAAAAGAACACCGTTATTGAGGTGAGTTGACTATGTGCCAGAGAATAAGCCTTACTTCTTATAGAGATGTTTGTGCTCTACAGTTAGACAATGTCGCCTATTAAATCTCTTGCAATAGAAAATACTTTAAAATATTTTTACTAAAACAATGGCAGTTGCTCATGATCGATGATCCATCACCTCCATAACTTTGGACAAAACACAAGCCTACTACCAGTAAAAAACGATTTTTTAGAAAGAATTTAATCTATATTCAGCAATTTCACCGACGTATTATATAAAGTTTCAGATGTATGACGTAATTTAAAAAATGTGCATTGTTAAACATGAAGACTAAATTATGTCCGATTCGGAGAAGATAGTACGATATGCAATCATTGGGCCTAATTTGATTATCTCTTTGTTCGCAATTAGGACAAATTGACGTACATTAGCACAAGGTTAATAATATCAATGCGCATTCGCCAATAATCATATAACATTTTTCTTTTGAAATAGACCTTCCAATTTAATCGCTATTTTAATCACTGTGTTTTAACACAGTCGCGAAATTGTGCACCGCCATTTTGTAATCGCGTTTCCGTCAATCGCCGTTTTTTGCTCGAAATAAATAGGCAAACCCCAAACCGTAGATTTGTAGTGTGCCTACAGTTTTAGGCCCCTAGGGATATGAATTCTTCGTTGTGTGCTACACACACATGAACTCTGTGAAATGACTTACTTTTAAGATATTCCTTCAAGTTTCCTCCATTACAGTACTGAAAGAAGAAAAAACAAAATACTATATATATTAATTCATAATTTGGTTTCGTGTGGAGACTTTTATAGGGTCAATGTTGCGATCTCATGTTTCACTGGGACCAATAGCGAAATCGCGATATGAGCCAGGCTAAAACAAATATTATTTTATTATTATCGAAATTTGATACCGTCTTCTTCCAAAAATTGTTCCTATGATCGTTACAACTGTGTCTATTTGAATCCGAGGATCTAGCACTTCCGTGCTGTTGAACCACTACCCATCTGGGTACTTTAAGCTGCTGTTGCTTGTATTCGATTCGATAAACGAAAGAATGTAGCTTTAAGTTTAGGGGCATTTTCAGAGAAACGTTAAAACTGATCAGCAATGTTCTGGGCGAAGGTCAAAATGTGGTCTATCGAACACAATATTGAGATCAATAACATGTAAAGCTATCTTCCGAGCCCCTTAAATGTTGTTAATGAGGCTAATGATGACTTACAATCTACATTGACGAAATTAACAGACATCTAACCAAAGTTTGCAAGCGAAGTTCTTGATCTTTTATAAAGCGACAAGACAAAGCTCCATCTATTGATCAATATAGTATAGATATTCGTGAGGTTCATGATAGTCACACAGTAAGCAACCTTTTAGACATGGAAACATTATGACTCACCTCCATAATGAAATACACATTATTACCTTGTTGCTAAATGAAATAAAACACATAAAAAATATAATGCGAGTATCATGCAGGCAGATAGTAATGAACATTTTCTGTCTATAACTTATTATGTACTTGATGTCGCCAAAGTAAGAACTATTAAACTATAATATATTATAAATGACAACTAGAAAAAACATACACTAAGACACTTTCACACAGCAAAGCCATAATGACGACTCAAATAGTAACACGCCCGCTATCTGAGATAATTATTATAAGTTTTTTATTGAGAAAAGGCTATAAACAAAATAGGGCCTATTAAAGCCCACGTTTATTACTTAATATCAACGACAACATAATGTGTGTAGTATTATCGACATATCGCAAGCATGTTAATCACTTTAATTGATTTAAAATCCAAACTTCCGAAACCTACAATAAATTACTGCTTTCCGGTATTGGAAACAGAGCACTTTACCTCACAGTCAAACAGATTGACGATGTTCCTGTGTGATAGACTTGACAAAGTCTACGAAAAATACCATCACATTAGTTCTTACAATAAAGTTTTACTACCTTTGCTCAACCTGAGCCATCTAAACACTTGTACAAATTTAAGTAATTCTTATCACCGAGCAATGTTTCCCATCATGGTTGGAAGATATCAGTGAGTATACGACAACCAGACAAATGCCTTAAAAAGTAAATAAGTAAGTAAGAATATTCTTTATTAGACTGCCAGCAAACACACAGTAGCTTACACAAGGTATATACAATAGTATTAAATTTAAACAAGGTCAAAGAACATTCTCGTATTGAAAGTACTCTTGACAAATATACCAATTCTAGCTATCATGGCACTAACAAATACTGCAAATAGAAAAAAATGAGTCAGCAATAGGATTCTAACAAACCAGGCTTTTAGTCTCGTATACAAAGAAATCTGGATAAAGCAGTTCAAATTGTGGCTAAGAAATACAAGTTTCATGTATGTAGTGTAATTTAAGTAAGTAAATAAGAATATTCTATATTAGACTACCAGCAAATACATATGAGCTTACAATTGTAAACAAAGTCAAATAACATTCGCATGATATAGGATCTCTTTTCAAAGGTATCAACTCTAGGTAGGATGAGGTCATGTGGCCTGGATCACATGTTGCAAAGGGTGATCTTACGAGGAGGGAGCAGGTCATGCAGGACGTGACATGGATTCAACAGGGCTGAGCGGAAGAAAGCAAAGTCAGCTTTAGAGCAGTGCTCTCCAAAAGAAGGAACATTAACAGAAAGGAAGCCAGAACGGGTCAGTTTTCTAAGAACACCATTTAGGCGATTTGGCTCATGTGCATTGGCAAATTCCCACCAAACGGGGGAGGCGTAGAGTAGTCGAGCTAGGGTGGTAGCACGAACAACATCAAACAATCGTTGACCATGGAGCTAATGGGACTCTAAAACACGTAGAGCAAACATGGATTGCCGGGCCTTACAGCAAATTTGGTCAATTAGTGCCTCAAATACGTAGGCTATATCCTATTATTTCTGTAGAATCTGAGCAGTATCATACCAAAATAGTTCGAGATCAGAGTATTTTCTCACACAAACCGAATTAATAAAAAAAAACGATACCTTCAAAATATCAAGTTCTCTAATTGTCGAATCAGGGAATGATCTCATTTTGTGGCAGCCTACATCAACCTCCTTGATCGCAACGTCATTCCAAAATACCTGAGAAGCATACATAACGCCAGGTAATTTCATAAAGAAACCAACTAAACTTCTCACTTTTAAAGGCATTAGACAGCTAACCATAAGTATTATAGTCAACGACAATTACTGTTAATTAATTAATAGTACTGTCAACGACAGCATACTTGATTCACACAGCGTCAATCGCTTGTACTTCAAGTGAAACTGTTGTTACATATACTGATTGACGATGTTCCTGGGACTGGGATTCTCCGTTGGAGAATCATAGTTCAGAGAAGTTCAGATTAGATCGGGGAAATTAGAGATGCCGTACAATAATATGGGAACCACGCGAGGAGATGCAGGTCACATAATTATAGGAACATTGGTTTCGTGTGGATTCCATGTCGACATACTGGCAAGGTAAGGCCAAAGCGGATGAGCTAGTTGACACTAACGAACCTGAATCTTAAACTTGAAATTAATTTAAGTAACATGACATTAGGAAACGGATAAACTTGGCATCAATAGGCCTATGTATACATGCACATTGAAAGTCTGCTAAATGGGATTCAACAGCAAGTTGCGATTCGTCAGCTTGATTATGACTAAACGAATATTGACTTTAATTGAAGCAATTGTTTGCGTATGGCGATCAGTAACTAGGCCTAAATTATCGCATTTGGTACTGGTGTAGCGATTTCAAATTACCCCCCATTCACCTTACCCCCGGGAACTTGAAATCGATTTCAAGTTACCCCCTACGAGTTCAGATTACCCCTGGGTTAATATGAAATCAGCTTCAGGCTACCCCCTCCCCGGTAACTGACTACTCCACTGCCTTGCAGTTCAGCAGTGCCAGTCCCAAGCCTGGAAAAGGAGCAGGATTCTTCGGCAAGCTTGCGGGCCTTCCAGATAAAACCATATCTTGCAACAGAAAGGACACCTGAAAATCTCAAACTCATTGTCGTGGCAAGTCGATCGGGAGATTAAAGGGTCATGAACCCATCTGTGAAGGGTCGTGGTGAAAGCCGAAAGAGAGCCAAAACTCAGAAGTCTCACATCTTAACTACCAAAGCCAAGGCAAAAATTAAATACTGGAATGTAAGAACATTATGCTACAGGGAAGTTGGCGCAGGTGGTGAGAGAGATGTATGAATACAGACTTAAAATATTGGGGCAGAGTGAGATGCGAAGGATCTGCAGTGGCAATATTGTGTCTGAAGGAATAAGCATCTACTACTCAGGTGGAGCCAAGCATTGAAAGAGAAGTGGGCATAATGGTCAGTAAAAAATGATATAAGCTAATTGGATGGTAACTAGTATGTGAAAGAATAATAACCGTCAGACCACAAAAAGGGCATACCAACACTTTGAACCTGCATCATCTGCTAAGTCGTCTAGTTACTTTTGATGAGCTAAGTAGAGAATTGAGTTATCTAGTCAAAAGTTAGCCGACATCAGTAGTTGTTGTATAGTATTGCTGTAATTACAGTAATTTCTTCACCAGTTAGGCTGAATTTTTATTATCTTATGCTTCAATGTAGCAATGTGATGCACCATATGATCTCGTGTGGCCTATTACTGATTTCACACAAATTACATTTCTTTAACTTTTATGTATTTTTCACGCGTTAAAACTAGCCTTCTATCTTATGATAATATGTGTCACGTGTTTTATTCAATAGACTGATTATCATTAGTTGAAAGCAATTTAACATTTTGACTCATTCAGAGAAGGGTAATGTGAACACGGAGGGGGTAATCCGAAATCGATTTAAGATTACACCGGAGGTAATCTGAAATCGATTTCAGATTACCGAGGGGTAACCTGAAATGGAGGGGGGCCCTGAAGTCTTTACACCGGTTTCCAATAAAATGAAGCAACGATGAGACGCTCCAAATTAAGGTCAATAATAAAAATTATACATTTCCTGTAAATATTAAATATTAATCATGAAACATAGCTGGATAGAAAATCATGATGTGATGTGGCGTACCGTATTATTATGTCCTTTGTAAACTTTGCCAAAGGTACCCTGTCCTATTATATCCTTCATGTCGTATTTGTAATTTCCAACGACACTCATAATTATTGCAGCGCATAGACCTTGGTATAGTCTCTCTGGTCAGTGTATGTAGTTAATAGGGTCGATAAGAAAATAGTTCCTTTTCTCACAGGATTCCAGCGTCGTGTTCTGTACAAGCAAGTCATGTCATGCATCACCTTTTACTGATAAGAAATATCAACGACGAATTGAAGCCGTTTTATACGCAAATTCATTATTCTTGAATAATGTTCAGATCCTTGATGGATCCTATGTATCATTGGGCAATAAAAAGATAGTGATAATAATAATGATGATAGCGATATTGATAATGAAAAATAATCATAATTAATATTTTTATCTTGGTTATCACTATTATAATTACTATTATAATTACGAAAGAGCTGATATTTCAGGGCGGTTGCCGAGTGCGAAATACAACTAACTTGAGTCTTGATCAAACTAACATAGCCATCACGTCAGCCATTTTGCCATTACATTTACACGCATTTATAAGGTAGCATGCAGAAACAGATTATCGTCCAATTCTCATTCAAAATAATTATTGCGGCTTTGTAATTCGGATCTTACACTTGCGTGACAGAATGCTAAAAAAGCGGTTAGGAGCGTTTTAATCGGTTAATTATAAGATTGTTTTAACTTATAAATACGAAAGCGAAAAGATTCGATGTCGTCTCAAACATGAATGTAAAACGATGGATCGTAGATTCGTGGGCCTACTCACATGTAACCTTGCCTCCTTGGCCATAAAAATATCATATACAGAAAGCTCACATCTTACGGAATCGTTTAAACAATCAGTGTTTACGTGACTATTGAATCAGATTTTTCTACATCATACACTACCTATAATCGTGTAAGTAAACCAGTAAGCTGAACAATAAATACGAGACGCATTATGTAGGGCCTAAGCCACGCAGAAGGGTCTACTTTCTGGTGACCTAGATTTAGGATACTCAGAGCTGTGTCAATTGTCCACAACGTTATCTCTTTACCTCACATCTCAGGTGCGCTCCGCATAGGCCTATCATTTGGGCCCACCGCCTACTAAGAAGAAGTCGTCGGTTCAATAAATGTGTCAGGTCAAGCATATTTTTCATCAATTATTTTAGTTATAGTTATACTCCGTAGTATATATATAATACATCTATAGGCCTCAGAGGCACTCCAAGTGCGAAGAACCACTCGAAACAATTAAAGACTTAATCAAGAGCACGGGCATAAACAGTTGTGCTACCAGATAAGATTTCAACACGAGTTATAGAAGGAAGATCATTCCATAGCAAAGGACCAGCTACCAATGTTATACATGTAGGCAGTTCAAGACAAAGGTAAGTCTACTAGAAGGTCATGTCGGTCCAAAGATAAGATCAAAAAGATAACGTGGAGCCTGACCCAAAACGCTATCTAAGTAAGCAATATAATTTTAACTGAATCCTATTACTTATTGGAAGCCAATGAAGATGTTCAGTCATAAGAGTAGAAACATGTAGCTGCATTAGGTGCAGACTGGAACAAGGAGAAGCTGAGTTTTGGTAGGCTGATGAGTTACAGTAGTCAATGCTGGAACAGTTGAGGGCATGCACCATGGATGAAAATATCGTCGAGAACAGCCGTATGATGGCGCGTTGACGCAGCAATGATAAAAGCTGAACTGAGTGCGATTAGAGATAGGCCTACGTGTTGTAGGCATATGAGTAGAGTAGGAAGTTGGACATAATTTACCCCTACTTCTAGCTGCACATTACAAATGTTCAGTAACAATAACAAATAATTGCAATACAGAGTTTACTCTTGTCTTTATTGTTCAATATTCATTTCTCAATCGGTCTCTAGTCTCCACACCTTCCCTATTCATAGGGCCCATTTGGGAAGCTTCCAACACTTGCCTCACTTGGGATGTGACTGTTTCAGACACTTATGCGTCTTCATACCTGACAGCTGCGTCAACTGCAGCAGGGGGAGAAGCAGCAAACCGTGCAGCAATCGCCAAGAGAGCAAAGTACGCACCGATCACCCGAACCCATGCTTTTTTGGCGGTGGCACTGGAGTCCAGTGGTGCTTTGAGTTCCGAGGGTTTGAACTTTGTGTTGGATTTGGGACGAAGGCTGACCTATGTGACCCTTGACACACTCGAGACAAGCCACCTATTCCAAAGACTCTCGGTAGCTGTCCAGCGAGGGAACGTCATCTGTTTTTCGTCAACATCATCATCATCATTATTATTATTGTTATTATTATTATTATTATTATTATTATTATTATTATTATTATTATTATTATTATTATTATTATTATTATCATTATTATTATTATTATTATTATTATTATTATTATTATAATTACTATCACTATCACTATTTTTTTATTTTATTATTATTATTATTATCATTATTACCACTATTTTTATTTTTAATATTACTAATATTGGTTTTGTTATTATTATTATTATTATTATTATTGTTATTATTATTGATATTATTACTATTATAATCATCATCATTATTAATATAATCGTATCGGTCGCATTGCTGTTGTCTTGTTTTCACTTGCGCTGTTATCGCCCATGTAGGCGAGCTACTTGAGTGGTGGCAATGACCCGAAGAGGCAGGCGGCATTCCCACGCTTAAGAACCAAGGGTCTCAAAGGCCACCGATACCAAATGATGGTTGGCCAACAGGTGGCCGTATTTCGCATTCTTTATTTTGGCCTCGCCATTTCCGCTGCCTCAGCCGCCCTCGCATGGAGGCAGGATGGTGCAACCTTGTCTGGAGGTAAGCTGAGGCAGAGTAACTGTTAAGGAGAGTGTCCTTTTGGTCGAGGATTGACAGAAGGAATATTAAGTAAGGAGTCTTGTTATATCGAATGACTCACTGCCACGTGGATGTTGACCAACCTACTTATCCTTAACTCCGAAAAGATTCAATTGACTTAGAATCAAACAGCATCGTCTTAAACTTGATCTACCACTTCTACCGCCAATATATTCTGACAAAACACATTCATCCAGTGTCCGCAACTTGGGTGTCACCCTTGATAGCATCCTATCTTTCTAATACACCTCCTCCGTTTTACGCGATGTTTACATGTCCTTGCTCACCTGAGGCGCACTGGTGCAGAAACCGAATATTAATGTCAAATTATGCAATAACCCAATAGTTAAGGCAGAAAAATTCTATTTTAATTGTCTGGCAAATTCGCTTTTAGCCAAAATGTCTCCTGCTAAGAAAATCTACCATGAATAGCCTACACGTACATGTCCACACCGCTCTAGTGCTTCTTTGTAGAGTACCTACTCCTACCTACATTCTCATAGTAACATGTGGCATGAATCTGATTTGTGACCTTCTAGGTGAAGTAATAAATTGCTCCCTCAGAACAGGTACATTACTATTGGCGATTAAGATGGCGTAAGTACTTTCTATATTGAAGCACGGTAACGAATGTGAGATTTCTAATTACAGATCCATATCGATACAACCCTCAGTCTCCAAGTTATATGACAAGAGATTCCGCGTGTATGACCGATTGACCTTTTATGTAAAACCAAACAACATCCCACACCCGCAATATCATGGTTTTCAAACAAACCATTTCATGTTTACATGTCCTTGCTTGATACACCAAACAACATTTCTATTCATTCATTCATTCATTTTAAAATTTTATATAGCGCCCCTTCAAGAAACCTATTCAGAGGAGCCCCCAGCCAGGCTGCGGTCAAACAAAAATGATTGTTCCTGGGGAGTATGGGCAGCGCTAGCAGAAGTTCATTCCAAATTGAGTGCCCGCAACCGAGAAGGCTCGGTGCTGCTTGATCGAGGATCGAGCTCGTGGGACCAGTAGCTCCTCCTACCCGAATTAACTGACAATGGAGGTATAACCTAGTAAACATGTAAAATAAGAAATAGGAAATTATTGATCATTGAATAGGTTAGGTTACAAGGGAATGCTGTAAAGGCTGTAAAGGATATATCCTCCCGCTGACCCATAAGCAAGAATAGTGGGGGTGGACCAGCAAGTACATATGCCAGCTGTCCAGCTATGCAACGAATGACTCCTTTTTGTGCATACTAAGTGCATAGTATACTAGAAATTTGACAAGAGACCGGAATATATTATTCTGCGTATAGGCCAACACCTCTATTTTCTTAAGTTACCTAAGTAAAGAATTTCTACTAAGTGCTTATTCTGCTGCCGGTTTTTGAGTCTTCGCAACTAATCAGTCTGCGTTTCTACATTGCTTCACTGCGTCAACCCCTCCTGTGGAAGAGGACCTTGTGACGCTTTCTGACGAAGTCTATTAAAGGTTACATGTTCAGATGATTGTATAATATAGAATTTTCTTAAACCCTACACTTTGTACTTAATCATAGGGCGCATGCTACATTTTTGTCAATACCAGTGAACTTTGTTCTATGAGTAGTGGCTTTGGAGTGTGATCATGGTCCTTGCCTCTCTATAGAGCAACCTCGTCATGGTGACCGGACGTCAACTAGTCGCTTTCCTCCCTCTCTTTCACTGTTGATGTTGTCGGCCACTCATCTTATCCGCACACACTGACCTGCGATGTTCCTCAAGGTTCTGTCCTTGGTAATCTGCTGATCAATCTTTAAATCTCTCCTCTTGGCATTATCTTCTGTTGATCATGACCTCTGCGCTAAAGATACATAACTGTTCTTATCTTATGCATAATACGCCTACCGTCACCCAGATGTCAGCCTGGATGACGGCTAACCCGCCGTGCTTAAACCCCTCAAAAGCACAACTCATCGTTATTGGCCTCCGCTGCAATAAAACTAACTAACCTAACCTTTCAGACTTTTCCCAGTCGATAAAACTTCTCCCGTACCTTACTCTTCTTCTGTCAGCAATCTTGAATCATCTTCTATTAGAGTCTTAAGTTTATCGACCACATGACCAGCTTTCATTTAGGCCTACCTGCTAAATGCATATCCATTACTTTGTCAATAGCACCCAATACCTGACTACAAGACCGAGGGCTAAATAGTCACCTCAACTGTTCAGTCCAAACTCTACTACTCTAATTCCATCTTTGCAAAATCGACTCTTCTCGAACAAACCGTTAGCGCTGCCTTTGTCTTTCCGTATTTTATCCAAATCACGCATTGCGAGTTTGCCCACTGTCATTCTTCTTTTGACTTCCATATCACCGCGACCATTCCTTCCACTCTTGATCCCAAAAATGCTCAAGTAAATGATGTCATATAAGCATAAAGTTGACAACAGTAAGCCTTGTAAATATTCACAATGTCAGTTGTATGCGGCAATGGGGCAACACAGCTACAAATTTGCCCAAAACTTCGTCGAAATCAAATTGAACTTCTCTGAAAGAACGCATGGACAAAACTGCTACATTTAAAAATCTTTCATCGAGCAATGTAGTCTTCAAGAGTATCTTTTACTAGTTTCAGACAAGTGAAAGAGCGCTCGGATTGAGTATATGCAACTGGAATAGTGCTTGCAATTAAACTAGTCTTTTTAGCTCCTTCAACGTAGAAAGATTCCGCAAATTGTGTAATGAAACGAGTGAAAGCAATCAGTATATCACCTTAAGCTGTTGGCAATGTTCCGTTGTACGTTTATTTCCCTCAAGCATTTCTCAACTGGCAACCTGGTATGCTGGCAGGTGCAGTGTACTGCATGCACCAAGAGTATTGGAGTCTGGCGACTATTGTATTGTATTGTATTTAAGCATTTCTAGCGCGCTTTTAGTAGGGTGAACCGTTCAGAGGTGTTGCCATTGCGCAAGTCCTCCCGAGAAGAAGTAGGTTTTGAGTAAAGCGAAGGAGGATGAGAGACCGCCAGATAGAATTATAGAGCGAACAGATGGAGCAAGCACATTCCAAAGAGATGAAGTAAAGGATCGAGACAACCAAAGCTGTTCTAGTTCAAGGAACCAAGAGGTCAAGTCTATTGAACGAGCGAAGTGGACGGAGGGACGAAACTGAATGAGTTCGAAGTATTACATCAACCAGGTATCTCGGGGCAAGACCCCGCTGAGCCTTGAAAATGAGAATTACAATTTTAAAGTGTATGCGGGCATGGAGAGGGAGACAATGAAGTTCATCAAAAATAAAGGTAGAGATGCGAGAGAAACGAGGAAAGCGAACAATCAGTATATCAGCTGTCTTAAGTTCTGACTGAAGAGGAGATACGTGTAGACTAGTGGCAAGGCAGTGATCAGGGTAGAGATATTTTTACCAGGGCATTTGCCCTGCCTTTCCCTGGTGTAACGCCGCCACTACAAATACAGTGGACGAATAATAACTTTGTATCAGTGAACTGTTTGTTGTTAAACCATTTGACGCGACACAATCCCTATAATTATTATTACCTTCGGAAAATTGAACCTTCGGATTGATGAACCAACGGACTATAGCCACAGAATCCCATTTTAGCGATAGCTGTGCTGTCAAAGTGGAACAGCAACATGCGCTTAATCTGGAACACAGTAATCCAGCTTAAATGGGCCTATACTGTTGATACTTAATTTCGAATATCAACATGTAGACCTATTTCAGCTGATGAGAAGAGTGATTAATAAAATGCGTGATTCCAGAAGTGATAAGAATCAGAAGCGAAAATTGAACAAATGGAATTCATGGTATCGTGGAGAAGGTTGCTAATGAATTTAATGAAGGGAAGTTAAGTCTTCAGCAAATTTCTCGATCCTGGGAGATTCCAAAGTCTACACTCAGCGTGCTTGACTGTCAAGGTGAAGCGCTGTGGACATGATAGTGACCGTCATTCAGCTCTGTCGCAAAACATCGAGACTTATTTAGCGGATTACTTGAGAGATTTGTCCACACGTGGATTCTCGTTGTGTCCTCCTCTTCTTGTGCGTAGTTTGGCATTCCAGTTTGCAGTTTAGAGCAGTTACGGTGGCATTAAAGAAAACAATGACGGCGGGACGATTTTTGTTTAAAACGTTTATGCGGCACCATCCAGGACTGTCATCATACAAGTAGAAAGGTCTGTAGGCAACTCGAACAATGGGCTGCATTAAAGTAATTGTTTCTATATATGTTTTTAATTCCAAACAAGGTTTTTGACGAAAGGAGTCTTTAATCTCATCAATTTACTTCAGGCGAAAAAGGAGCGACCACAACTATTTTGTCTGGCTTCGACGGTTATGGTGTGTATACCCCACGGCTTGTATTGCTTAAGGTGAGACGAATGAAGCCATATTGGATAGTTGGGTCACTTAAGGACACCTTCATCCGGATGATTGACAATGACTACAAGTGGCCCATTTACCGAATGGGCACAGTCATTCGTAAAATTCGTTGCAAAGGATGGAAACGCCCATTTGCCCAATTGCTTCCTGGATGGTCAAAGGTCACATACATTTAACAAATTATTTTTTGATTCAATGGCTGCTAACAACATTCATATCTTAAGTTTTCCTAGTCACACAACACATTTGGTGCAACCTGTATCATTTTCTACGGAAAAACTCATTTCTATTGATGATACAAGCAACATGCAATAAACTAAGATCATTTATGACATGTCCCAATGTGATATACAATATGCAACAAATTTTATGCAATACATTTAACAAATGTGATTCTTTATTTAGTGCTGACATAAGATACATTTTCAGTCTGTTTTTGAACTGAATCAATGTAGGGAGGCAAGTTAGTAAGTTCTAGAGTGAATTCCAGAATACCGGTCCAAAGATGCGGATACTGTGCTGTATGATATTTATGCGCGTACGATGTTGACGATACTTAGCTGAGGAACTGGTCGAGTGGGCATGTAATTGAAGGTGAGTGTAGAACCACCTGTCATACTTTTTGAGTGCTAGGCGTTTACGAATCTTGAACATTAACGCCCTGACTGAAATTTTTTAATACTTTCAATAGGCAAAATTTGTAGCCTAAAATATAAGTTCTTAGTATGTGCTCTTATCGGCGCATAGCATACAACTCTCAGGCACGTTTTTATAGACATGTTAGACAAGCCAAGCGAGAGCGATAGGTAGATGCCCATATAATGTTGCAGTAGGATATGTAGTTGAACAAGCATTGACTATGGGTGGTACAAGGATACTAATACATAGCGTGGCAACTGTTTGATATTTCAGTTATGTGTAGGCCTACATTCCAAGTTAGGAATTCATCTGTATGTTCCCCTAGACATTTGGATGAGGCCACGTTTGTTATTGTCTGTTTGTCTATATTGATAGTAAATTAATAGTCGTGCTTAAGAGCTGTTATTCCCTTTGAGGAGAACAAGATATAATTTGCTTGGTCAAGGTTTATGGACAGTTTATTTGCTTTAAACCAGTTATTCCCCTTCCTTGGCTCAGTATTTAGTTGGTTAACTTGGTTAAGGTTGGTTAATGTTCAGCCAGAGATTTGCTGGACATCAGTCTATATGTAAACACATTTAGGCTCGTTTAGCAAACATGATGAACTGGAGTATTGATGAGGAATGTAAGTTATCACTTACATGCACCAGGAACACAAGTGAACCCATGGACGGAGCCTTTGGGACGCCAAATTCGACATTTAACATAGTCAATGCTTGTTCATTATATGAAACACAATGTTTTGCTATTAAGATAATTTCTGATCTAATGGAAGCCCAATAAAGATGCAGAAGAAGAAACAAAATGAAGTGAAAGCTGCAGCTACCAATAGGCCTAAACCAACAAAGAAGACAGCAAGAAAGAATGAGGGGCACACTATGCAAACGAGCCATTAATTGGCTATACGTGTTCTATGTTGTCGAGAACAGTCAAGGTGACAAGAAAGTAGGGCAGTCATGGGTAAAATGCTGCTTCTGTTCTGTATGGCTCCATTAGCCATATGGAGAGATAAATGTCAATTTAGATGACGATGAATTGTGCTCTCTGTGTACAACAGGTTGCCGTTTAGCCTGAAAAGACTTAACATTCAGGCTATTGAACTGTGTCAACATTTGCTTAAACGTGCACTTACCATAGTAATAGCCTAGCAATTTCAACTTCATATTTTTGCCCCACTTCACTATTAGTAGTGGATCGCCTTATAGTCTTCTGAAGAAATTATAGCATATGATGCCTTTCTAAGCAGCATCAGGTTATGGACTACTTTAGTACATTTTTGTCCCACTTAAATAGCAGACTATCTATGCCGTCTTTTTATACATTTAGTTTGGTCTCTTGTAAAAATGGCCTACCTACATTTGTACTACGCGACTGCACACCATCCACTTGAGCGTGTAACTGTGACTACACTCAGCTTACTGCTGTGTCCTATCCCAAAGTCAGTGAGTGAATAGCCGCTTCCACGTTTCAAGCTCCAACCTACAACATGATCAAATTTAAAATTGAACTCAATAATAACGATATTTGAATAACAATAGCAATATATACAATTATATATCTTGCCTTCAGCAGTAACTCTTTACTCTACTTTCAAGTGGCAGCGTTCCTGGATCAATTTAAAGGGCAAAACTGTTCAGCCATTAAAAAAGCAATAAGAAAATTAGACCTATGTCTATTTAACTCAGCGCATTCTACTCAGAAAGAGCACTTTAATAATAGCTGGCGGCTTAAATTTCTATGATATACAGGGTGGGCCAAAAAAGTAACCCCTAAGGATGTTTGCTAATATTTCGGCCAAAAGTAGGAAATATTAAATAAAATGTTATAGGCTAAAAGCCCATTAATATTTGCCTATAACAACCAAAATTGACTAAATATTTCAAACAGAACAAAAGTTATATGACTTTTAATGAGGGCAACAACTGATTATTGATGGTCAATAAACATTTAACTCCGCAAAAAGTTATAAAAAGCGAATTTATGAAGTCACATTTCAAGTACATGTAGTTGCAATAAAACACACTCCATAATTATTATTATTGAGAAAAGAAACTGGAAATTATCGCATATGGAAGTCATTTTGAGGTCATCTAACAAGCAGTCAATTAAATTGGTGAATAGAAATGTTTGCGATTAATCATTTTATGATAGCATTTGTAACTAAAAAACATGGGCAAGGTGTTCGTGACAGATAAAATGCGTATACAGACACTTCATGAATAATGAGCATGCTCTTGGAGCCAAAGTTGTAATCAAAGCTTACTCTGAAATCATTGGAGCTGAGCACGGATGGGTCGAAAAAAACGGGTTATAAAAATATGCGGACGCATTGATGATATGGGGTGGGCGGTGGAACGTCGTAAGGGCAGCGGAAGGCAGAAATCAATCGCACCCAAACAAATATCGATCATGTTGACGAACTTATTTGCTCACAGAATAGCAACATCAGAAATAATCTCTGTACTAGGCGAATTTCAGCAGAATTGAACATCTTCTGTTAGAGGAATTGCCAAAGAAGATTTGAACTTAACCCGCTTTTCGTCGTGTCTCTGGGCAAGTTACAATCGATGCAATGACCCCCAGCCAGATCATCAAAACATGCCAAATAGACTCAGAATATGTATGGCTACTGGTGGTAGACACAGGTTGTGAAACAATATGATATTTGTTTTATATAAATTTCCTTGAGATGTGACCTCATAAAGTCGTTTTTGTAACTTTTTGCTGCATAAAATGTTTTTTGACTATCAAAAATCAGTGGTTGCACTCACTGAAAGTGATATAACTTTGTTCTGTGTGAAATATTTTAGTCAAATATGGCAGTTATTTGTAAGTATGAAGTAGCTCAGCGTCTGTAAAATTTCATTTACTAATCTCTACTTTTGACTGAAATATTTGCAAAAACTATGAGGGAGTTACTTTTTAATGGCCCACCCTGTATATTCCTGCTTATAAATAAACTGGCTTAATCAAAAGAATCATGTTTAAATAGAAGCTGGATTGATGAAAGAAATGTGCCAAGATGTAGCGGCAATGATGAACAGAATTCTGATTAAATGGAAGATGGATGAAAATATATCTTGCTTTAAATAAACATTTCTGCGGCTGAATTTTGGGGCCTATCTAATGACGACACTGCCCCAAACTCTAACCACGCATATCATCCTTGTTATGGATGCGTAGTTAAATAAATTTATATCAGTCAGCCAAACTCTAACCGTTACCGAACCTCGTGATGCGAATTTAAAAGAAAATAGGCCTACGGAATTACGGAGGCACTAATTAAGCTCCTAGTTTAGCAAAATTCTTTTCACCAATGCAATTTCATCAATGCTACTTAGAGAACAATTCTTTACATCAATCCAATTTCTTCTTCAAATTGAAAGCGCATACCATGTGCAAGAAAATAGCTGTGACAAAATACTTTACAGATCTAAACCGCAGTTTAACCAAGATTATCAAGGAAGCATAATAAGCGGCGTTTGTTATTTAGATAATTTATAACAAATAATTACTTTAAAATAGTCAATACAATGCAATTTCTCATCAATATTTATGCTGGTTAAGTGACCAAACGCCGACAAACGGCAAACGGGGAAGAGGAATGTCCGAGAGGCGATAGGTCCCTACCTCTATGAAATGTCCGAAGGAAATGTTCCAATGGAAATGTTCCAATGGAAATGTTCCAATGGAAATGTTCCAATGGAAATGTTCCAAGGGAACTGTGCGGATACCATATTATAGAATGCGACGAGATAGTGTGGCCATTAGTAAAACGCTAATAATAAAGCAATAACAAAATACTCGTTGGAAAGAAGCGAGGTCTGATTTAAAAAATCTTTCAGTTACCTTTGTGAGCAAGATAGACGTTCCCCGAGTCTCTCCCAAGAGCGAAGATTTCACAGACTTTGTTGATCAGGTCGTCTACTCTTGCGTTCTATTGCAAAGCAATACATTCGATACGAATAAGCATGATTATATTATTATGAAATAATTCGTATTCGTAAGCTGCACAGGTTATCCCATTTGTCAGAGATATCAGCACAACCATCATAATTCATGGTTCAAGCCTAGGCCTATATTGCCAGAGACTCGACAAGAACCCCACTGATATCACATAGGCCACTGTGTCCATAGTGTATACGTTACGATGGCCGTCTATTGAGCTGCTAGAGAACAAATGATAACGTTTTGAAATGATTTAAAGACTTAATTGTGTTATAGACAGAAATGTTATAATATCAAGGCTTAAATGCTTTACCACGTTTCGATTGAGGACACGGGATTGGGAAGCCCGCGAGAGCTAATGAATCTTTAATAATTTTTTTATATCTGCCATCCTTTTTTGGAAAGATTTATGGATGGGCCCGAAGTCGAAGGTTTTATCGAACTGTCGGTCAAATCTGACGCATATGCCGCAGTATGTGACTACAATCGTTCACGATGGCCGAAAGCAGGACGTCGTTATAAGAACGTTAAGACTCATCTTTTCCAACTCACCAATGCGGCTTGACTTCTGGTGAATTTTATCTAGCAAATGAAAACCTGGCTTCTCCAAGTAATTGTTATATTTTATTGCGACTTACTCTACACAATCGTCTTCTATTGCCTTGGGAATTACGACAAAGAGTCGCTTAACTACATGGACAAAAAGAAAAGTTTACCAACTATAGAGGCGATTCAAGAAAACTAAAAAAATGTCTGGCTTTTTGGTCTAAATTAATGGCTTAATACAATTTCAGGACTGCAAGAGTGTTACTTGAACAAGAGGAATGTAAAACAACATGGTTTTTATTGGAGAGTTGCTACTGCGTTTTGAGAAGAATCAAGCAGAGGCAGATCTTTGCGAATGAGGTGATGTTTCTCGACAAAGTCTGTAGAGTTTCATTCAGTTAGTTAACAGTAAAAATGAAATTTATTTCAACAATCTATCGGGATAAAATAAAATGGTAATAAGAAGTAATAAATTGCTCCCTCAGAACAGGTATTGCGATTAGGTACAGTTGAAGATTCAGGTGTAATATTCTCAGAGGCAAGAGGATAGTCGTTGTGGAGATCGTGTAAATCTCTAGGATATTCCAAGTCGACTTCTAATATACACGGTATTGATCTCCAATCGTTTAGCTCATCATTACCCATCCACTGGAACCCGTGAGTTGATAGATTGTTACACATTGCCCATCCGTACAGATTGTTCGCGTCTAAATAGGTTATAAATGTTGAAGGCTTGCTATCGTCAAATGATGGCATATACTTATTGTTTGCCTGCCCATAACGATGTGAAATGGTGCAAACACCGCCTCTTATCCCATGCTTAACCAATAGTATCATATCATAATCGCTCAACAACTCCAACTCTACTCCAGTCAACTTTAATGAGGCGTTCCAAGCAAGCCCTGGTGACGTATAATACCAAGCAGGATCTAGACCATAGTTCGCACAACAGACATCTCTAAAATTCTCAAATACATCAGCGAGCAAGAGAACATCACTCACGTTATATAAATCGTGGTATTCTCTAAACGTTTTGTGTCCGAATTCATTCCATACTATCTGTGCATGGTTGTAGTCTTCGTCACTGATGCCAGAGTCGTTAAGTCTCGAATAGAATGCTGACTTTGGTGGTAGTTCTGTTTCGCTCAAGCGGTCGATGAAATCAACATAGTCGTAAGGATACGCCCCTTTTCTAAGCAAGAGATCGAGCTGATTACCAGAATAGTGTTTGCTTATATTCTTACACTGATCTTTGCTCAGGTTCCTCGATAAAGCGTCAAGACTCGATGCCATGAATCTAAAGCTATTGATGAAACGTAATTCCCGTTTAACCTCTACTTCCTTATCTTCTTTATTTTCAAACTTATCGACTACAACCTCTCTGCTAAATGAGATGTACTTTTCTTCGTTGCTAGGGAAGCAGTTAGTTTTTTCGTTATCATCACCTCGTAATTTCTTTATGAATAGATGGCTGTCATAACCGGATAGATTATGGAACGATACTGGGAAAAACTTGAGGACTTCATAATTTAGATTACAAATTTTATGAGCGGCGCCTCTGTATTTTCCAGTTAAATGGTAATGGTCTCTCACTCGATCATCACCTAGTTCGCCTTCGCATATGTGACAAACTGTAGCCGAGTTGAATAGAGTATGATCTTTCTTTCTGAATATCATTTTCTTTGGAAATTTAAATCGATTATAAATATCTTTTATATTATCTATAAGAGTGTCTATAAATATCTGAGCTAGATCATCGTCTTCACTCTCCGCTGTAAACGTTACGGGAGCTTGCGAATATAGGTCATCGTCAAAACATTTTATATAATAGCAAAAGAAACTAGGAACGTGTTTTTGATATTTGTTGGTGTAAGGCATGATGGGATCTGGTTGACAAGTGTCTATAGGTTTTATTAATGACTCAAAATCAGCAAACACGATAAATGGGACTCTCATCTTTCTATAATAATTTTTGAAACTCAACATAGTTCCTGGTTCTGGAAGTTCTATCTTTTCAGCGTCGTGTTGGGAACAGTATTCGGTGTGCTTGTGTAGCGAATCTATTCTACTGAATCCAATCAAACATCTTTTACAATAGTGCATCGAAGTGTATGAGTTTTCTCTATGAACCGCCATCAATCTGTTAAAGTTCTTTATCCAACAATAATGCTTCTTTTCTCCATCAGAAATGAGCAATAGATCTACACACCTATTACTCTCATGCTTTGATAAATATAGTGGGAATAGGTAAACATAGTTCTCATAACCGAAGATATTAATACTAATTTTATTATTTCTCTCAAACTTACTTATCACATTAGCATCCGCTGCTACTGGGAATTCGATGCCAGACCAATCAAGTTCTTCAGACTGCTTGATTTATTCTTTCGTTATTCTTTCTAGATTGCCGTCAACCGGATTTAAGGCTCTCGTTACACACCACTTTAAGCATTCTTCGTCTTTGTTCTTCATATTAATAATACCCTTTTTACTCGCTAAACATTTCGGTAGTGGAATGTATGAACTGCCTTTCAGCGGTTTATAAACAATTGTGTTGATGTCTAATTTTTGAACCGCTCTAAGTTTCCAGTTACTACCTTGAATCTGGAAGGCTGTCGTAGACTCTAGGATTTTATCTTTCGCATTATTAAATATTTCGCTCGGGTCGGTAGAGTTTAAAACAACTTCGGTCATAGAGACAAATGGAAAATCCTTGGTATCTACTTTTCCGGATTTCATATCTACACGCTTTTTTGTGCAGGTAAGAACAAAATTGACCTGAGTCTGGCGATTTCTAGACAAAAGGTCTTCCAGTTGTGGTTGAGCTGCTTTGAGAAAAGATGTGGCGTCAATTCCGCTTGCGCCTTCGACCGTGTATTGTTTCGTGAAGCCTTTGATAGCTGTAGCCGTCTCTTTTATTTCGCGTGTTTTCATAAGAATTTGACTGAAAATAGAATTCACTTTGGCTTTCAGTGCTTCTAACTTCTTATCCATTATTTTTGGTTCTTTAGGTATATAATTTACAATCCATCTTGCAAATTTATTAATCGCTGATTTAGTCTTAACGTACTGTCGTGGCTGGTACGGGTTTGAGTGTTGGGATTCCAATGTCGGGAACGGGGGCATCAAGCAAACTAGCATTGGTTGAAATTGAGGGTACGCTGTGGGCTTTAATTTTACTAATCAAATCCGCTTTTCGTAGTCATGTATAACCAGCCAAACCGCTCTGTTTGGCAATTTTTCTTAATTCAATAACAGTTTTCTTCGAGTATTCTATTTTATATTGTGGTGGCATTTTTTTAAGTGAAAAAAATGGAAAACATTTTCTTTAATTTTATATACGCAAGAAAATATTTTTTCCTTTTTGTTCAATAATGACTCATCATCGAAACTGATGAGTCATCGAAACTTTTGGAAATTCCCGTGACATTTGACCTATAGGTGGATATTCTAATCAAATCCTAGGTCTGCACAGGGTAGGTGGCTTTTGCAACGCTAGAACGCTAGACTTATTTGATACCAGCTTGCCCCAGGGCAAAACAGCCACATGTGGCTAGGGTTTTTTGCCTCTTTATGAGTCAGGTTAATATTTTAACCTAAGTACGAAGCGACAATAACTAAATTATTGGTTGATTTGATGTGATTATAGGTGTATATAGATTAAATGCACTAGGTAGCAACAAATATAACTACTTACACGTACGCCAATCTTGCTTTAAGGTACGCTAGCTGTGGTCAACACGTGTCTTATTTTATATTTTATTTTACACAATATTAACACTTGTACAGCACAGTCTTCTAAGTATATAAATTATGGTCCATTGATTCAACCAATCACCTAAAAGAAACAACTGTCCACGTAAAGACAGAATTAATTCACCCCACCAGTCATCCAGGACAGGACAGACCGGGACTCTGAAAATAATATAATAACATGATTTGTTGTAATTAACTTCTTCATCAGATGGACTTCTAAATCGAACCGTTTTCCTGAGAATTACCGTTAAAGAGAGGATATTGAACCATTTGCTGGGCAACTATTTCACCTGCCAACAATTTGATTGTGTTTTTCTTTTAAATACAATATCACACAAACGTGCTATTGACAATTGACCTATTGATTTTGTTACCGAGACGTCAAGTAGGCCATCGTACGGAGAAATGTGTGTCGTCATGCTTCCTTGGTATAATTCCACTTATGCGTATTGCCGTTAGTAATAGTATTCGTGACGCGTACTCACTATCGAACTGTTCACTAAACAAATTCTTGATGAGATCGCCAAAGTCACATCTGAATTCGACAACTTGCCCTCTGTCCAGTTTTCGAACGCTCTGAAAATGAATATATTTTAAGAATTCAAGCGGACAGATGTGGATAACAACCATTCGTCCTCGATTTCCTTCAGATCTACCAGAAATGGACTTGCACAACGTGAAAAAACCCAAAATGATTTGCAAATATTTGTCAAATAACACTGACCATTTATTTGTCATTAAGACATAGAGGACTTTTGTCATTGGCGCCAGAGCAGTTTTTTTTTCTAGAGCTCCTAAACATTTTAAAGCTTTCTCACACTGTTCGGCTGCTGAACTGTAATCGCTCATGGCTGTGTAATAAAAGTTGGCATAATATGCAGCGTTGATGAGATACGATGGAGAAGGATAATAATTGGAAACATTCTTTAGCAGCTGCGATATTGCGTTTCCGATTACATTATGTTCTTTACTGGTTGTTGTAAATTCCAGTTTGCGAGGTCTTAGGTCTACATTGCCTTTACGAGAATAACAGCAGACAAATCCAGGATGAATACAAGATTTACGGCTATGCAGATTCTGTGCGTACGAAGTTAATTGGTCAGACAAGAGTTCATTTAGAGAAAATTGAAGCGACGTAGATTGAAGTGAAACATCTTCAGTTTGCGTCGTTGTGGCTAAATCAAAACATTTTGCGGCCAAACAAGTGGCCCTATATCTGCAGAGTAACTGCATGATGTCCTGCTTCATTAAGCTGAGGTGAATTTGAATGCCTCTGAAAAGAAATTGTAATTCAGGTACAAAGTTATCCGAAGCTATCATTGTCGCCTGCGAAGACCTCCATCGTGAATCCTTCGGATAGTAGCTATTGTTATATAGCAACAAGACATAATCAATGACTTTGTGAGGAATAATGACGGAGATAGGATCTTTAAGATATGCTTTCGGTACAGCTTTTAAGAGTGTAGATAGGTAAAATTCTTTGTAATACAAAATGGACGAGATTTCTTTGATTAAATCGATGTTGTTTGGTAAATGATTAATCATGTTATTCTTTGGAATGAAATAATTGGGACAACATCTGTCAATCAACCATTCAACCATCTGGCACAATAAATCACCGATAGATGTCTTCAGGTTCTCGTCTGTCCAAAACTCGGTAGATTTCTGTTCGCAAGCCCACAGCATTAGCGTCTTAAAGAAGTAGGTGCAGAGCGCAGTTTTCTCTTCTCCTCCACATAACTTCACAACTTCACTCTTTATTATCCTAAGCACGTGGTAGATGTATTTCTGGACATCTGTCCAACTGTTAACTAAAACAACCTCTGCCTGTGAAAAAGAAAATCTCCATTGAGTGTCGTCACCTGGATTGCTTTGATGTGGCTTTGAAACCAAGTGAAATCCGAATCCGACAATTTGATCAGTGACGTCTTTTGGAGGCCATCCATTTTTCCTGTCACGTGTTATCCATTCCGCTGCTTCATTTGGCCAAAACGGACAATACACAGAGTATACATTATCTAATTTGAAATTTTGTAATTGAACCAATCTAGGACTAACTTTAGATAAGAATATTTGGCAATAAGGGACGTTGCTAATCTGCACAAATCTCTGCCAAGATGGACCTTTTATGTCTCGATAATAATGCGATATCACCGATGGTCGTCGGTAATACGAAGTTTTTTCGTTTTCCTGCAATTTATCGCGTTTCAATAACCTTGAAAATCCAACGGGACAGTCTTTTGTGTCAACAATTAGACTTTCACTCTTTTGTTCTTCAAATGTTTCGCTTAAATGACCAACTTGAGATGCCGTTTTGGTCCAAATGAGCCTGTCAGCGTCCGTGGGATTGACAAGTACATACTCGATAGGAAGTTCTAAAGCGCTTCCACATGCAATACTAGTCGTCAATTCTTTTCTTTCAAGCAACATTCTTCTAAATCTTCGGTACTCTGTCTGTCTGTAAGTAATCTCAGCTTCTGATGACATCTTTATTCTTCCGTTTTGTCCAAGTTCTCATTATGCAAAACAAGCACGCATCAGTTAAGTTAGATGTAACACAAAATAATAAAATATATTAAAAAATTCTAGCCCAATACTAGTTTAGTGGAAACTGACTGGGTACTTTAATTTTAATTCAGCGCAACAATTTCTTCAATTTTAATTTATCGCACCGCAAAATAAACCATTATAACTGATCCAACCGGTCGTCATAATTACGTCTCCAATAAGTAACACTATATAGAATTAGGGTTGGGGTAAAAGATTAGGGCTGGGGTTAGGGTTCTGGCTGGAGTTATATAGCTGGGGTAGGAGTTAGGATTGGGGTAAAATTTAGGGTTGGGGTGGGGGTTAGGGCTGGGGCAAGAGTTAGGGTGGAGTTCAGGTCAGGATTGGGGGTTAGGGTCGATGTTAGGGACAGGGTTCAATTCTGGCCACCATCGTAATTCTAGTCTCGACGTGTGACGCTATTATAGCCACCACACATATTCTAGTATAGTAGGCCAGTTTCTGCTGTTGGCTGTGAAAGAATACCATCACAGAAATAGAAAAATACTGACGCATCAATACATTATATATTCACTGGAATAAAAATTTGCGTGTGGCATTTATATACTAGTAGGCACAGAGGGGAACTGTGACTGCTCCCAGAGCGTTGGCCCCCTATGTTACATATAAGTTGGCCCGTTCATGTCACGACTCACCTGGTAACCCTGATTAAGTTTCTGCCCTCACATAAACTGGCTAGCGGTAAACTAAAATTTACATGCAAGTTGGTTTTAATGCGTTGCGGTGAATTAAAATTGAAGTACCACTGACTGGGTTATGAGTGACCGAACAGAGTTTCTAATTTAAATTAACCCTGCGATTCCTGCATTTTATAAACTATAATGTGCACAAATATAGAGCCTTGAAACCTGTATGCACAGTTTATCTACCTATATAATTGATTAAATCACGTGACCTACGTGTGTCTGTTCGATTCAAGGTGCGTGATTGGACAGCGCGCAAGCGTTGCTGCTGACCTAATTAGCCTATTGTTTACGAATTAGTTGGTTAAACATCGTGTCTGAGTACGTCCGATTCGAATTTCAAAAACGTTTTATTCACGTCGGTGTAACCATATTTGCAGATATTAAAATTAAATACATCGTGTAATGTAAGTATATTTGCAGTTATTAACATTAAATGCACACTTATTGGATGAAACTCGATTTTGAATCGGTTGAATCGCCGTTACTAATATACGGATGTAAACAATGTTGTTCAGAGGGCGATTATGGAGAAACAGTACGACGACCACTGAATTTAATGGCCTTCAGAGCGCAAGTTGTAGCAGCCTTTCTGTGTAATGGGAGGAACCGGGTTGAATCGTGAGCTATTATATTTTTCGACCCGTGATTCTTTACGGGTTAACAGCTAGTAGTTTAAGATTAAGCTTAAAGTGTTATTCGGAGCTATAAATGATTAGTTGTGTGAACAAATTGGAATATGTTACGAATTTTGAAATATAATTGCGCAGTTTATAGTATAGGCTTCAAGCGCTTTCAAAACTAAAATCAAATAGTTGTACGAACTCTATGAACAGAGGCATCAGCATCATATATAAAAAAACATTCGGACATAAGTAAATGCAGCCTATGCACGGGGTCCAAATACATATATACACACAGGCTGACTGAAAACCCATGGCCTACTGAAGCATATTGCGCAGCCAGATGAATAATCAGCACAGAGGACATCCACAGATCCTGAATGTAATCGAGATAGATAGATGTAGATCAGAAGCTCTGTTGAATTCTGTAAAATTCTTTGCACTGAAAAAGTGGTTCTTTCAGATGATGCACATGTTTATTGTTAGGGCCTACATTGTAATTTAGAAAAAATCTTGTGGTTAACTTTGGGAGGAGATACAGTAGTCAATCTTATATCATCCATCAGATCAACTCTTATCTTCCCTAACTTCTAAAATCCTAGCGACGCCACTGTCTACATGTGATGGAGCTCAAAAAGGTTTAAACAGAGAACATTGCTGCATTAGGGGTTCGGAGCAGCCCGATTCGACAATGAGTATGGTCGCTATACGTCAGTACAATCAGTGTGACATTTGATATAATGATTATGGAATAATCTCTGTCATTGCGTCGTGCTGTTCGATTGATGTCGATCAACGTATTGACTTCATCGTTAGCCTAGTGACTCTGATTTCTATCATCGGGACAGTTTAAATCCTGCGCCAGACCGGGCATGTCTTACTAAGCGGAAATTAAGAAGAAGACGGGGAAAACCTCGAAGCTCGGACTTCCGAGGTACCAGAAGAAGACGGGAAGAAATTCAAGGTTTTCCCAGGGCCTTCGCCCCAATGCTACTGACTTGCGAACGCCTGGTGCTAAACCGATAGGGGTTCGCCACAGTGCATGTATACATATATGTAATTTATGTAAGAAGTTTCCCTGTTGGAAGCTTCCCAAATGGGTCCTATGAATAGGGAAGGTGTGGGGACTAGAGACCGATTGAGAAATGAATATTAAACAATAAAGACAAGAGTAAACTCTGTATTGCAATTATTTGTTAATGTTACTGAACATTTGTAATGTGCAGCTCGAAATCAGCGAAACTGAGTAGGGGATAGAACTATCAGCTAAGCCTGAGGGTGGAGAGGAGACTATTCGAACTGGAGGGGCCCACATAAGCAAAAATGTTTGGGCCTGGGATGTGATCTCGAGACCGCGGTCTTGGTCTCGAGACAGTCTCAAGACCGGAAAACTGCGGTCTTGATCTTGGTCTCTAATGCATCGGTCTTGGTCTTGATCTTGGTCTCGGACCATCGGTCTCGGACCATCGGTCTCGGTCTTGGTCTCGAATGCGTCGGTCTTGGTCTTAAAGGAACGGTCTTGGGATTGGTCTGCGTCTTAGATTACCGCTATTGGTCATTTGCCGATCAGTGCAATATTTTATATTTGTCGGTTATTTTCGATTGTTAGATACACCGGATCCTTAGGCCACGCGCGAATGTTATCGATTTATAGCATGCTGATCATCTATATATTTACATGTTACTATGGTCAAAAATGCATTTACAACGGAGCCAGCCATTTCGAAATTTGCTTTCACAAATTTCAAGTTTTTATAACAATCTAATAATTATGTGGTCAGCCACGTCCAGACACTGTTGATCTACAATTCCGAGTACAAGTATACCATTCAAACAGAACTTTAATCTACTTGTTCAGATGTCTTAAGATATTTACTTATCGTATACTGTAAGTAATTTATAGTGTCATATTTTCTGGCCGAAGCCAAGGGCTGAACCCGCAGAAGTTCAGACTGGCCTGCAAAACTGTTTTACATAAAAAATCCTACAAATGTCAAAAGTTTTTGGGCCATGTTGGTAATTGCAAATGTTGGTGCCTGTTATATAGCGCCTCTTTCGACAGAACTCATCAAAGGTGCCACAGACCTGATTATCAAAATGACTGTATGGAATGGTCTTTGTGTAAATTAGAAGCATGGTAAGAAAAAGAAGCTCGTGTCGCCGATTACATGAAAGAGTGTACCACTATGATCGATCAACTAGGCACCCAAGGACCTGCAAAAAGTATCCAAGGTCCTACCAGCTCACGGTACCCAAGGACCTGCAAAAGGTATCCAAGGACTTGCTCAAGGTACCCACGGACTTGCCATGGTGCATTGTGAAAGTAGCAACGGGAGAACATCCAGTTAACCATGTGTTGCAGATAGAATAGATTCAAGACCAGATAGTGATTATACTTTAACATGTAGTTATGTGAGTTGGCACGGAGCACAACGGATCAAATGTTCTAAAGAAAGTAAGCGTTTTGCTTGCTTATAATTATGGGATCGGATGACAAAACAAAGATATCTGGATTGTCATCAGCAATGGATTCGCCCAGATTGTTGAGATAGAATTCTTAAAGCAGTGTCGATATTCCGGCTTGGATAAAAGTGACACTAAAATTAGTAACGCTTTCGCTTTCGATTATAAGTCTTCTGTATACATTATTGATGAAGCAATACTCTCAACATATTGACTTGATATATGCGACATCATACATAGATCTAAGTCTATTTTTCATAACTAGATAAGGCACCGTGCAATATTAATCCGATACTTGCAATTGCAATTTCTGAAGCACGGGTGTCGTTTGAAATATTGAGTTAAGAAAGGCTATACATAAATAGCCTATATATAATATATAAATAAATATATAGGCGCTTTATCCCCAGAATTTTGTATAACTTTAAAGTTACCGACAAAGTTGCAATGAAAAGATAACAATCTACAAAGTAGAATTGAACTAAAATCGGACCCAATGCAGAAGGCAGCAAAGTCTCGCATCATGTAGGTTAACTTAGGCCTACTGCAGTATGTCAGTTTGTCAAATAAACAAGGATACATATATATTAATTATAGGCCTAACGTGTTCTGCAGAGCCCTACAATTAAACTGCAGACATGCAATTTTTTAGGCTTTTGCGTTCGAGAGGTAAAAATTGTTCCTCAGACTACGCCATACATGAACGTCTATGATTATGTATTTTACCTGATAACACTGTAGATTATAACAAGTTACTCCGAAAAGACTCTAGAGGTTTTTACATCGACAGATTATTATACAGCAGTCAAGTAGGTCGAAAGACGAACTTTGTATTCTGTATAATGTATGCTTGCTCTTGTGAGGTGGGCGTAGTTATTCGGGGCAGAGCCATCCTCGACTCCTCGGGTAATTTGGCGCCCTAGGCATTCATCTACATAAAAGAGACCACCATCCAGTTGCATGAATAGTAAAATGTGAGAAATATGGGGTCAGGCGTGCCCTGCACGGAGCACATAAAAATCACAAAATATAAGTGATTCTGGCTAGTGAAAATTTCAAGAGAAGACGAGGGAGCGCCGATTATCATAAAATTGAAATTGCTGGAAAAACAGTTTTCCAAAAAATTGGCGCCTCCTATGATTTAGCGAACTAGGCGGCTGCCTATGTCGCCTATGCCAGAAGCCGGTGTAAAGACTTCAAGTTACCTCCATTTCAGGTTACCCCCCCCCTGGATCTGAAATCGATTTCAGATTACCCCCTACGTGTTCACATTACTCCCTTTCTGAATGAGTCAACATTTTAAACTGTTATCCTTTCAACTAATGATAACCAGTCTGTTTAATACAACACGTGACACATAATTATAAGATGGAAGGCTAGTTATAACGTGTGAAAAATATAAAAAAGTCAAACAAATGTAAAATGTGTGAAATCAGTAATAGGCTACACGAGATAAAAAGTGCATCACATTGTTACATACAAACATAAGATCATAAAGATTTAGCCTAACTGGTGAAGAAATTAGTGTATTTACAACAATAATATACAACAACTAGGGATGTAATTTTTGACTTGCTAACTCAACCCTCTACTTAACTCATCAAAAGTAACAAGAAGACTAAGCAAATGCTGCAGGTTGGAAGTGATGGTATGCTCTGTTTGCGGTCTGATGGTTATTATTCTTTCACTTACTAGTTCCCATCCAATTAGCTTATATCATTTTTGGCCAAACATTATGCCCACTTCTCTATCATGCTTCACTCCACATGAGTAGTAAATTCCTTGAGACACACTATTGCCTCTGCAGGGTCATCGCATCTCACTATGCCCCAATATTTAAAGTTTGTACTCCTACATCTCTCCCATCACCTGTGCCAACTTCCCTGTATCATAATGCTCTTACATTCCAGTATCCAATGTTAGACTTGGCTTTGGTAGTTAAAATTTGAGACTTCTGAGTGTTACTTCCTTTCGGCTTTCACCACGACCCTTCACAGATGGGTCCATGACCCTCTCATGTCCCGACCGACCGACCTCCCACGACAATGAGTTTGAGCTTTTCATGTGTCTTTTCTGTTGCAGGATGTGGCTTTACCTGGGAGGCCCACACGCTTGCCGAAGAACCCTGCTCCTTTTTCCAGGCTTGGAACTGGCACTGCTGAACTGCAAGGCAGCGGAGTAGTTAGTTACCGGGAGGTAACTTGAAATCAATTTCAAGTTACCGGGTGGTACCCTGAAGCTGATTCCATATTATTACCTCTGACCTCCTCCTTGGGGTTCTGTGGCAGGGGCGTCGATGACCCCATGAGTGATGGAGGCAAACCCTCGTTCCCCAGTGTTAGAAAGGCAAGATAATCCCCAAGACTAAAAAATGATCACCTACCTAAAATTGGAGGAATTTACCTCCGGACCCCCCCCCCCCTAATGTGGATGCCACTGTTCTGTGGTATCAAGATAGTGCTTTTCGCCTGTTTGCACACATGCCATGCTAGTTGCATTTACTGAAGGCAGTATGCTGTGCTCTGCTGTTCTGTTTGTGCGGCGATGTATAAGTTAAAGCGAGTTTGCTTCGAATAAGTTGTCTCAACTGAAGACTATTGGTGCAAAGAATTTCATGTAGCTCCAATACAGATCTCATGTCAACACTCTCGTATTGAAGAAGACAAGACATCCATCTGTCAGGTTCCTCGGTCTCTCCGTACTTCTTCCTCTCGGTTAAATAAGTCTAGAGCTACCGCTGCAATAACGTACCGTCTGGTTCCTGCCAGTAGGCCAACAAAAGATTCCATGCAGGACCAATATTGCCTAATTTCACTCGAAGAAAACCTGTACGGCTCCCATCAAAAGCCACGAATTATTTGCAAATACTGGCTAAGAAAGCAGTCTTTTTGCTGTGAATAGGACATTGAAATCTTCTGGCATGTAAGTCTCAACTTCGTAATTTCTACAGCGACCAAGTGAGCGCAGACTCGGGAATCAGCATATTCACAAGCACACTGCAAATGTTAGGTTTTATTTCTGTGTTATGGACTTCTTTCTCGTCGGTGACACCGAAAAACTGCACGACGTAACATAACGCCACTTGTTCCATGGATAATGGCCTACTCATACATTGTGCATCGATGTCGGGCAAACTATATTATATTGACAATACCTATGCTAATCGTGCATTGATAATTGAGTATTCATCTTTCTATTCGAGCAGAGGCCAGCGTTAACAGTCGCAGGCGTGACAGTCCTTGCCGAGGCTGCTGATACAGTACTATGTATACCGAGCCATGCGCAGTGAATTCTGCTATGTTCTTAGCCGTATCTTCCATTCTCAACGAGTAGGCCATTATTGTAATTATAAGATCGCACAACCTTACCCAATCCACCAAGGATAAGCGAAACTGCAGAGATGTGCATTTATATTGCAAAAATTACGTTTATTCAATAGATTTGTATTCAAAGATAGGCGTATAACTTCCAATAAGTCTCACTCGACTCAACAACAATTGCTGTCAATGTCAAAATTTGTGTCCTTCAAAAACATTTTTTTAATTAAACGAATATTGATTGAGTGATCGCACATGCTTAAATAAGGCCACAGAAAAGACGATCTCACATAAAACATACACGATTGAATATTTTGAACAGCCTGTAGTTTTAACAGGAGGATTTATATGCCTTTTTCGCTCAACAATAACTCACATTAAAAATAAGTTAACAATAAAAACCTACAGTGTCAAATAAAATAATCATAATGTACACATGCATTATTGGACTGCTTAGCATTCCATTACATTTATTTCTAAATATCGAGCCTGCCAACAAAGTTCCAAATAAAACGCCGTCCACTGCAACAAATCGAATAGGCCATGCGACGACAGCATTAGGCTACTTCCCAAACATAACACAGATGGAGCAACGTTCTTAAGTCTTATTACTGAACGCTGTCGAAGTCTGAATTGTAGCCACCAGAAACTTTCATGCCAAAGGTGATGGTGCTGTTATGTCCAATTCCAGCGTCAGAGAGTGAGTCATCGCTTCCACGTTCCAAGCTCCGACCTATAGCATGATAAACAGGTTCAAAATAAAACTCAATTAAAAAGACATTAAACAATAGTTTACTAACCCTAACCCTAACAATACGATAATAACCCATATCTTAACTTCAGCTGTAACCCTCTGCTGTACTTTCGGGTGGCAGACCTGCTTGCGCATTCCTGTATCAATTTAAAGAGCAATACTGTCCAATCATTAGAAAAGCATTACAAAAATTGGACCTAAGTCTATGTCTATTTAACTCATTGCATTCTATTCAGAAGGAGCGCTTTAGTAGTATCTCGCTGCTTAAATTACTGTGATATAATACTTGCTTGGATTATAAGCTGGATTAATCAAACGAATCTTGTATAAATAGGAGCTGGAATGATGGCAAAAATATGCAAACATGTAGCGAGATCGATGAACAGAATTCTGTTTAGATGGAAGCGGGATAAAAATAAGCCTTGCTTAAATAAACGTTTTTGTGGTTGATTTTAATCTAAGGACGACACCAAACCAAACGCTGATCCTAGCCGACCATAACGAGGCTATGCGTGACACTAACCTATCCTCAAGATGCCAATTTAAGGGATTGCGAAGGCAAAAATTCTATTCACCAATTCAGTTTCTACTTATTAGGCCTAAGCATAATTCTTTTCATCAATGCAACTTCTGTTGAAGGAAGAATTATTATTTGCATCAATATTACTTTCAATCAGAGCTTTTTTCTAGAAATAAATGTGCCGCAACGCATCTGTAGACCTATATAGCCTATTTCCGAAAGAAATGATGCTAAACTTAGACCAAATAAGATAAATTTATTAACACAATGATCACAATCAATAAATTTTATAATGTAAAATTTTATATCAAATTCCAGAGTGTTTGCACAACAACTATTTTGCAAATATTATTATTATTTAGTAATTGCCAGAAAAAAGCACTGCACCAATTTTTAGAAGAATCCTTTTCATCAATCCGACTTCTATTTCGAATTGAATTCCATGTGAAGGAAAATGGCCGTGAGCGAATACTCTATAGCCTAACCGGCAGTTTAAGATTGTTATGCAAACATAATAAAAAATATAAACAATGCAATGCAATTTCTTATCAAAATATTTTTTTCTGGTTGAGTGACCAAATGGGATGAAGAATGTCCGGGAGTAAATGGCATAGAGCGGTACGTCTGGAAGACGTACGAGAGATAAGTTCTGCGAGAAATGTAGTGATGTCACAGTTCAGAACGCGACGGAATAATGTGGCTTCAGTAGGCTGGCTAATAACAAAACCGCAATAATAAAACAAAAATAGTTTTTGGAAAGAAGCCAAGTATGTTTCAGAAAGTCTTGTAGTTACCTTCGTGAACAAGATACACGCTCCCCGAGTATTTTCCAAGAGCGAATATGTCGCCGACTTTGTCGATCAGGTCGTCGACTCTTGCGTGCTATTGCATAGCAATTCGTACATTCGACATGAATAAGATCATTATAATATGCGATAACTCGTAGTCATATGCACAATGGTTATCATACATGTCAGGGATATCTGCGCAAATTGAAAACGGTTCAGGCTAATGTTGCCAGAGATACGACAAGGACCTGTTTGACATCAACATACTGCTGCCATTATGTTTTCGTTATAACGGGCGCCCTCTGAGCGGCAGGTGCAACGATTAATAACGGTTTTTAAATGGCTCCATTTCTACATTGGCCTTAAAGCTCATCAGGCGCCGTTCTGCCTTTAACCAACCGACTTACGAAGGGCGTTCAAAAAGTTTTTTTTCGTGACCTACTTCTAGGAGTTGTAGAGATTTGAAATTTTAAACAGTTTATTAGTCTTCCTATATTTATGCTCCAGCCAGAGTTGCGCGCTTCTCCCGACGATTCTTCACCTTTCTAATACCCTCTGTGTAACCTCACTGTTTTTGCTCGAAAAGTACTCTTCAGTTACGGCAATGACATCATTATCGTTATGATGTAGACTTCAAGTTTAAAACAGGAACCCGTCTGATAGTGCTATATCAGGTGAATAAGGTTGGCGTGGCAGTATTTGATAGCCACATTCTCTAGCACCTAGACATTGTTTGGGACTGTCACGCCGTGCATATTTGCACTGGTGTCGGTAAGCGAGGAATCCATCGTGCAGAGACCTTCATCATGTTCAGTTCACCTTGAACAATGTTGAAATACCAAGTTCAATAAGAATGTTTTTTAACTTATACTCTACGGCCCTCGAGTATCATCTTCTCAACTTTGTGAATCATGTAATCGAAAAGAGGATGTTAATCATCGACCACTTCTAGGTTCATCGTGGATACTCAAACGATCACATTTTAGATGTTTGCACCAGTGCTTAACATCGTCATATGAAGGACAGTCATCGTGGTAAACACCAAGCATCTCTTCATGGATAATGTTTGGTGTTTTCTTACTAAGGAACAACAATTTTATCACAGAGCGATACTCCGCTTTCTCCATAATGTCAGGTGACTCAACAATTCATGCAAACACAGATTAATTCACACAAAATTTTCCCAAACTTGCAACATATGTATTATATTTCCACAAAATATTCATTCAGCTTTCCACGGCTTCTAGAAGTGGATTATGTAAAAAAAAACTTTGTAAACGCCTCTCATACGTATGCCCCATGCTCATTATTACTGGCAAAGTATATTGCACTTGATAAATCGAGTCAGACAATGGGATCTGACGGCCCTTAGAAGTACATTATTCAACTAATTTCTTCAGCATTTAATGGATGATTGATCTTTTAGACCTATTGCTTATCACATCGCAAGATTTGTATTGCACACTTACCTCTTTAATTTGTATTGTTCTGTGTTGATGTGATGGACCCGCGACAGTTACTGAGATAGCTACAAAAAGATTTGCAAATATTAAGTAAGAACGTCAAATCAATTCGCCAGGTGGCAGCTAATGGTGCTAGTTTTGGTTCACAGCGTATTGTGAACTTCGATTAAATAATGAAGGTCCGTGGTACATGGAATTTCCAATTGTCAGCCAAACAGACAAAATAGCATAAGCTGAAAAAAGTTTGTTATATAACAAAACCTTCAACCTACCCCCCACCCTACACAGTGTAATGTTAACAAAACTAGAATCCATCCACCTACCCCTTGAGCGTTATATAATATGTGAACGGCCACTAAGTCTGCAATAATATTTTAAATAAATACGAAAGGTCTTAAACTGGAATTTGTGAACTCACTTTTGGAAAGAAATGAATGATTCAGGAATTGTTCTGTAGAAGGAAAACAAATAAAAAATTAGCTTTACCAATTTACATAAAACAGCGAAGCAGAATATGAATATGAAAAAGGCAGATTAACTTACAGCCAAAAATTACTAAATCATAGTTCAACATTTTCAATCAGCAATTACCAGAATAGCCAAAAATAACTTACATGAATTAGGCCAATTTTCTTTTCTATGTGGAGTCCACGTTCTCATGCTCAAGTCCACAGTGTATTATCGCATATACAATGAACTTATTCATACCCATTTAATAAAAAGATATAAGTTAATAAACTGAATAAGTACTCATGTTGAATCTTCTGGCCTGATCTTTTTCCAGTAGTCCTTTTAGAAGATTAGATAAATCTGCACTGATATTCTTTGGAATTCTGAAATAAACAGAACAAGTCAGCAAATAATATAGCGTGGTTCACATAGCAATGGCTCATATTTTCTGGCATTTGACACGAAAAAACAATACATAAACACACATGATCACATTTGTTCGCTTACACATCCTACAGACGTTTCCACTTAATCCTTGAGTCAGCAACTGATCCCATACATGTAAGCTCTTTACTGCGCTTGGTCTAAAAAAGCCATACATACATGCATACATAGGCCTACATACAAGCACATGCGCTTACATGCATACACACATATACATCTATTCGAAACCACAAACATCGTACATTAATACATGAATATATCATTTTGTGGCTCTGAGCAAATTTCCCGAAGAGGCGCTATATAAAGTTTCATTGATTGATTGATCATAAATTTTACAAGCATGCATGAATGTTTGCGTATAAATATAAGTTTCTTCTCTCGATTTTCCTTTCTTCTCTCGTCGTTTCATTGTGTCAAGCGGGTTGTTTATAGAGATGATATTACAGTTAACCTCGGAATCCCTGTGTTGATGTCATATTTACTTGACTGACAAATTGTTTTGGAAATGTAGGCATCTGATAAATCCTCAGTTTCCTTTCGGTCTTTCAGAATTAATTTTTTTATAGCTGATTTATCGTTGAGTTGCTCAAAGCAATATATCGGTAAAACAGTCTTTCAGCGACATTTTCCCAATTGTAATTGCCAAAAAGGCCTTTTTCGTGACCTATGTTTACTGAAGAGTAACTAGTGGACTACAGGATTCCGGTGGGAGGAAAAAGGTATATGGTTGGTTTTTTCTCTATTGATGTAAAGCTTGTTATGAGTAAGCCAATAATTTACATGGTTAAGCTCTTTGTTCAATAGTGAGAATAGTTCGCCATAAGGTTTATGGGCAGCATAAGTTTTTAGTATCATCAACGAAAAACAAGACAGTGATGACGCATTTTGTAGGTAAACAGTAAATAATAAAATAACAGGGACCAAAGATCGAGTCATGAGGTACCCCATATTCAAAAGGTCTATAGTTGATGTAAAACCATTGCGCTTCATCTGCTGGTCTTGATTGGTTAAGTAACTTGTGAACCACGAGTGAACGATATCCCGAATCCATAAAATGGGCAATTTCGCCAACAGGAGGCTGTGGTTGATTGTAGTGAATGCTATTGCAAAATCGATGAAATACTCACAGCGATATAACACGATCAAACCTTATCGCCATACATATATTTAAACAGAATTTAATTTCACATAGAAATGAGTTCATTAAAATGCTATTTCCCAATAAGGCGGATGGTTTTGCTAAAAAAGACAGTCTTATAATGAAGTTTGGTGTGTGTTTTTTTGAGTGTGTGTATGCGCGCACGCATTAGTGTGTGTTCACATTGATAGAGGTACAAAATGTATACTACATACACACATACACAAATCAACACACTTGAAACAAATCGCATTTTCACCTATAGGTGAAACTGTCATGTAAACTAAAACATCGGACTACGGTAGGGTGACCACACGTCCCGAATTGACCGGGAAAGTCGCGGAATTGATCAAAATGTCCAGGTCCATTTCGGGACAATGTAACGTCCCGGAACGGTGTTTCTGTGATCGGACATGTAGAAGATACCATTTAATGTTCGAATTATCTGACAGTAGAAAAAATCCAGTCCCGAAGTTAGTCTCTTTGACGCCTTCTGGCTTAGCTTTTCAAGACGCCCCTTTCAAAATGAGAAAATGAATACGACATGTTCATTCTAATGTGACAAACTCATTCGGCGTTCTCTATAAAGATAATTATTGGCCTACATTCTCCAATAGGTGCTAATAAGTTTATGTCTAATCGTAAGCCCTAATCATAATAGTTAACTTTAAACTTCTTAGGTGCCACTCGAAGCCAAGCGCATGGCACCGTTAATTATCGTCAAGTCAGAGGGGTTGTCCAAAAGGGTTTTCCGAATGAGGTCCGAGTCCGGCTGCCAGAGGGTTAGCGGAGGCAAAGCAGCTGCTAAGTTGGATGTCGTTTAGAATTGAAAGGTGGAGGTTCGAATGAGGCGGGGTAGGAATTCTTGAAGAGGTCAGACTTCAGTTCTGAGTGGAATGTTCGAGGGATGATAGTAGAATATGTGACAGAGCTACAGGCTTAGCAGTCACCGATTGACAAAGACATAGAGGAACAGAAAAAATCGAAAGGAAGATCGTCGTGCGTTTCAGAGACGTGGTGCAATGTGGGCTATACCTCAGTTGGAGTACTTGAGATGAGAACTGACCGGGTATCGAGAAAGATTAAAACAGTTCGAGGATCGGGTAGAACGAGCTGGTTAGATGGTAATTAAAGTGTTCACGAGCACATTTGAACTTGCAGAACGGAGTAGCAGGTTGGTTATAGGACTCGGTTGTGATTTCACTAATTTTTAGCCAACGCAGTTATTTTAGGATAGGAGTGACATGATGCTGCCCGGGCATTCTGGTAGTAGCTTGGACTAGTAAGCTTTGGATAGAGTTTAAGTCGCAGTAGCTTGAGCTGTGTTAATTCAACGTCTTGGTCCTATGCGCATCATAGCCTAGTGGCGCACTCTGCCATTATAAGACTCCAATTTTTGAAATTGCGTGATCATGTGACATTTGCCGTCTTGAAATGAAAGTTCATAATTTAAAAAACTTCAAATACATGCTTTTTTAATTAAAAACCTTGATATTAATTTCAGTTGGGTCATTGCGCAAGTATAGCCCTCATTCCAATGAACCCAGCTCCCAATTGAATTTGATTTAGGTTGGAGAAAATTTGGTGTCCCGGAATGGCAGATGAGAATTGTGGTCACCCTAGACTACGGATTCCATTTTTCTGTTCACGCTCTTGATTTAATTATTTACACAACGAAAATCAACCATCGGTAGAAAACACACCATTTTAACCTACTCAAAATTTTGGATCGCCATAGGTCGATCCGTTTTTGGCAGTGATCCGACAATGCATTGGAACGCAATAACTCCAATACTCCACAAATCAACCTTGTAGTCATAAGGTTGCCAAATCAAAATCTCCGGGGCCTGGATTGATAAAAAACACATGAACTAATTACACGGACAAAGTAAACGCAGTAACGCAGAGTTAGTAGCCCATTCGTTTTGCACTACACTTTTAATTGTCAAATTGTACTTGCATTGCCACGTCGAACTGAACATTTATTAACATTTTATTCATGCACAGCAATGGTAGCGGCCTACAATGCCTACTACTTCTGCTAATAGGCCCCTAATGACTAATAAAATAACTGTAACGCGACAAACATGAATTATTCTGCAACTGAATACATATAACAATCTACAGGCCTACAGTTGTGCTACATCGACTGTCAATTTATTTTCATTGACTGTTTGAATTTAATAATGGGCTAATCTGTACGATGAATTCTTTTCTTTATATAATCTTGAATATGCTGCATTGAAGATGTGAATAAATTCTGATGAACAATAAAGGTCCTTCAATTGCAATGAATAGGCCAATGTGAGAAATGAAATGTTCTTTAGTTAGTTGTGTAGGCTACTATTCCGGTTCTTAATCCTACCATGTATAGCGGTGTTCCGCAATGTGTGTGTGCCATTTCCTTATCATCTAGAAACCTTCCAATTCCAAAGTCCGCTAAAACATTACGCATAGTACCATGCTTAATAATAATTACTAGCGTACTAATTTTATATGTAATTCTCATTAATGACATAGATCTTGGACATAGATTGGACATAGACATAGATTTGTTTCTTAAATTTCAAAATTCGCAGATGACACAAAATTATGCATGGAGGTGGTCACAGGTGAGGATGCTGATATATTGAGAGAAGACTTAACCCTTTAACGACCGGCGTGTACTAAAATGTATGGGAAAACATATGTAGCTGGTCGTTAAAGGGTTAAAAGGATTGTACTAATGGTCCATGGACTGGCAAATGCTATTATAACATCAGTATGTGCTACGTTATTCACGTGGGGAAGATCAATGAGAGCTTCCATTATGAGATGAGAGGAACAACCTTGAAAATATCGGAAGAAGAAAGGAACTTTGGAATTATTATTCAACAAGGTGCGAAGTTATCAAGACAGTGGGCTGAGGCAGCTGAAGAGGCGAACATGGTACTGGGAATGATCAACAGGACCATACCATCAGTAGAGAAAAGGAGGTTATTTTCCAGATCTATAAAACATTGGTCTGGCCCCAATATGAGTATCGTGTGCAGGCATGGAGCCCATATTTGAGACAGGACATCGATAAGCTGGAGAAGGTACAGAGGAGGGCAAAAAAAATGATAAAAGGATTCAGTAAATTGACATACGAAGAAAGATTGAGTAAACGACAATCAACAACTATGGAAAGACGCAGAATCAGATTAAACTTGATATAGACGTACGAGATTGTTACGGGAAAGGATACGACTTCAACCCACAAACTATTCAAATACTCCGTGGAAACTAGAACTCTACAATGTTTGAAACATTTGGGTGACCACTTTGAAATCCAAAGTTTGGATATTATTGTACACTCATGAATGATGCAAGATTTTATGAATCAGCGGGTGAAACATGTAGAATTTAATATAGACAAAAATGAGTTATAACGTAATGAAGTTGAAGAACAATTGCAATATAATTCCAATGTTCAGAAAGTCTTACATTTGGTTGGTTGCTTCAACTGCAGTAAGGTTTGAACAGTTTTTGTGCCAAAGGTTTTACGTAATAACTGATAATTATTCGAATGATCATGCGCTTCTCACAAAGGTTATCTGTAGTTAAGTAATGTCATCAAATATTACAATTTATGTTTGCCCAAAAGAACAACATTCGTGTCATCATAAATGCGTAGGATCATTTTAAGAAAAAAAGTAGGCTACAAATGATATCTGGGTCCAATTGTGTCCCAAATTCAACTTATTAAATTAAAAAGTAGAAAGTGCATATCAGTCTGTTATTGCTTGCTAAATCATTAGTTGAAAGTCTTGCAGTGTGTTCGCTTGCATGAAATTAATTGGAGTTGCGATCACGAATTTATGCAGAGTAGAACCATTGAAATTTAACCTCATTGGCTAGAACACTATGTGTCCAATTTTGAGAGACGCGATCAATGATGTATTCTACACTTGTTCAGCATAGAATCATGAACAGAATAGAAAATAAAGTATCTGTCATTTTTAATTACGATTCAGTGAAAGATGCAATTTATTGTTTAATGTGTAAGGGTTCTGTGTCGGTAGTTCGAGGGTTCGATAGTCCGAAGGTTTGATAGTCTGGAGTCCAGGACGTTCGGATGTCGCTGGTATTTTAAGACAATTTAGTAACTGCCATTCTGCATGAAATAAAAATAAATGAATTTTTCTATGCTCATCACAGTCATTATTTCATTTAATCCTGAACCATTTGTCGCTGAACCTTTCGTCGGGAACCATTTGTTGTGAACCATTATGTCGGTGAATCATTTGTCTTTGAAGAATTTATCGTGAATCTCAGTTAACCATTAGCAAATATTATATTAGCGCGGGATTTTGAGAGCCCTTGTTGTAGTCTCTTTGGAGAGGCACCATAAAATTCATTCTCGTAGCAAAGGAATGAATGAATACCCGATCAATGTCGGAGTGTAGTACGTGTCAGGACTATCGAACCCTCGGACTATCGAGCGGACACCTTGTGTAGAACCTACAGTCCTACATGCAACTGCATATAGACCTTCGTCATTTATAAGCTTATAAGCTGTGCCTAGAACTTTAACAATTTGTAATTAGAGTACGCTGTGTAGTAAAGTTACCGATTTTAAAAGTGATGTTGTTTGGATCTGGATATTTAGGACCAGAGAAGCATAAGAGAATATTCTCTGGCTTAAAATCACGGTGAACGATGTGCATGTCGTGTGCAACCCTCAACCCAGCAGCTACAAAATAAAATATAGGCTGCATGTACAATGTAACTGCACTTAATCAAGAATTCGCTTGCTGCATAAGTCTGCTTGTTTAATTTAACTTCAATAAATTATATAAATTATATAAATAACTTCTAACAAACGTCTACTGAATCCACATAACTTAGCAGTAGTAGTATAATAGTTGTTATTGTAATTGGATTGGAAACCTGCCTAGTCAATAGTTAGCTTTACTAAAATATGACAGAGTCTTCAAATGACAAAATGGTTTGGTGCTAAGTAGCATCAAACATGAACGTATTTAGGGTTGTTTACGGGTTCAGACCCCGTAAAATAAATGCAAGGCAGTTATTACAACCAAATAACAGGCCCTATAAAAGGAACCGGCAGAACTCGAAGAAATCCTGATACTAATAAATCCCCGAAATTGCTTGCTGGCTGCGTCTCTCGCATCAAGCCGCAACTATTTATATAGGCGTAAAGTTGTTGACCAAATTTCCAAGATCTTACTGAAACGACCCGGGTGGACAATGACAAAATTCAACGATAAGCCTATATAGACTTTAACGAATTATTAACAATAGTGAAGTAACGAACTCTTACCAATATCTCTTAGAAAAATCATCAATGTGCGTTCATCAAGTTTTCCTTTGCCTTAGAAAAAACACGATACTTTAAAATAAAACACTTTCTGTGAGGTTAGCTTAAAGTGTGATTAGGAATAGGCTATACTTTCTTATCAATAGAAATAGTTATATTCAACATTGCTCTAAATGTTGATATAGTTGGCTTACTTATTACAACTTTTTCAACAGAAAAAAGCAATTTATTCAAAAAATATTGCCAAACCAATACCAGAACCTTGTGATCGAGGTTCCATCACCTGCATAACTTTGACCAAAATTCAAGAGTTTTAGTTATCCTTATATCAGAAACAAAAGGAAGTTTCAGGAAGAAGTACGCCTACAGAATACGGTTTACGTTACGTTAAAAATTATCATTTATAGAAACTCCTATTTTTAAATTAAACGGTAAAAGAATAACTACAAACTCTTAGCCTTAGGCCTAATTTTAAAGAGATCAAAATTCCTTACTAGTTAGTTCTATTAAATAAATTGTATGAGCCTATATTAAAAAATTTTAAATGCTTTCTTTCAATTAATCCAATCACGCGTATTTGCATAATTAGGTCTGCTCGGTATTAGATTTGGTTTTACAGCGGCAAAAACCGCGATCCAAAAAACCAGTGACCGTCAAGTGTGTGACAACACAAATTTAAAATCAGCGAGTGTAAAAAAGCGGCTAGCTTATGCTGCGATTACACCGATTTGTTTTACATAGGCCAACATAGAGGACAAGAGCCCACAGCAGCAGTTCGAGCTACGTATTTCGACTAACATCAAATTTCTTTTTTCAAGCTTTCTCACTTATTTTTCATAAGTCCACTCAGTCAGTCTAACGCATGAAATCAGGCCAAATTTCTCCTATCTCAGCTAAAATAGTTTCAACTATCTCCAAACAGTTTCAGATTAACTTTTAAATTCCACGCACCAGTCCTTTGTTTTACTACTCCTGCGTCATCTTGACCGGTTTACTATCAAAAAGGCAAGTTCAAAAGGGTGACTATCAAAAGGACGACTTCGAAAGGGCGACAATGGTAAAGGTGCATGTTTAAAAGGGCGACGATCAAAAGAGCGCAAAAACAAAAAGAGCGCACAAGCAAAACGGCGAATATCAAAAAGGATGACCTATTTATAATGCCTGCGTTCGTAATCGTAATCTCAACATTTCTACAGCGCCCACAGAAACGATATTGTCAGTTCGTTGAACTCTAGCTTCTTTCTTTCCGAAGTCGCGTCCCTTAGTTCCTCTCAGTACAATACTTTCAGCTCAATTAAAATCCATCTGCCTTATCTACATACTCTCGCCGTGCCATCGGCCACGGACAATTCGGCGCCGGACAGTTGGGCGCAGATAATTCGGCGACGGACAATTCGGCGAAGGACAATTCAGTGCCTTGAAACTTTTGATCAATCCAGCTTCCATTTAAACAGGTTTCTTCTCGTCACATCCAGCTTCTAATTAGGGCATGACCCTTTTCATCACATCCAGCTTCCGATTATTCGTGAATCAATTCATTAATCCAGCTTCCATTTAAACATAATTCTTTTCATCACATCCAGCTTCTACTTAGGTATGATTCTTTTCATCACATTCAGCATCAACTTAAACATGAACCTTTCATCACATCCAGCCTCAATTTGAACGCTAAAATACAGGATGTGAAATAATTAAATACGCTAAACTACAGTTTTACCTGGTTAATCAATCGTTTAGTCAGCACAATTATGCCGAATTTCGCCGAATTGCCCGTCACCGACTTGTCCTAGATCCTCTAAAACATTTTCATTATTCACTTCTCATGCACGAGCTCTAAAGTAAGATCGGTGAAATGACTTACTATTAAGATATTCCTGCAAATTTCCTCCATTACAATACTACAAAAAGAACAACAGAAATCTTGATAGATTAATCATAGCATAATTTCGTCTTCTGTGGAAAGTTTCCTAGAGCTGATGTTGCGATCAAGTGTGTTCAAAATTTCATTGGGATCAAAAAGAGCAGGCAGGATATAATAGGGCCCTACAGTTCGAATCATAAAAGTAACGCCGTCTTGCAATTGAACCACTTCCACTCTATGTAACATAGCAGCAGTCGTCTATGTACGCTTCTATAAAAGAACGTAAGTGTAGCGTTAAGCTTAAGGGTATTTGCGGAGGCACGAGAGAAACTTAAGCAACTCGTCAGCAATTAATATGCAGGGCGAAAAGGGTCTAAACGTCTCATCAGCAATGTACAGGGCGAAAAAACGTGCTCTACCGAATATAATTTTTAGTCTAGCAAAGATGAAACGTTCTTCCAAGCCGCTATAATTTTTTTTAATAAAGCTGATGGTACTGTAGGTCTACAGAGATAGATATAACAAAACTACGGGTTGCAAACGAAATTCTTAATCTTTTACCGAATATAGCCTAAGTTGTAGCTATGAGTCAACTTATCCAAAACTCACTAGTAAGAGATGTCACCTGAACTCTCAAGCAGCATCACATCACTCCCATCCTCAAATCACTCCATTGGCTTAAATTCCCACAGAGCATCCACGTCAAAGTCTTGTCGCTGACCTACAACTCCATGCAGTTCTTCCAGCCCAAATATCATCGAGGACTTTTCACCATCCAAACAACTCGCTCAACTCGGATGCTTTTCACTCGAAACATAAGTCTCACCTATTCAAGAACACGTACTCCGATTCACCTGATCATCCACCGTCCAAATCTCGACCTAACCTACAACCACGTCATCTGCCTCTTCTGACTCTCTAGTAACAAGAGTCGGACATCCTTCTGACTAGCCTATTCTTCATGCAGACAGTCCCAGCGCTCGTGGATAAACTGGTGCCCTGCGCTTGGCTTTAGAGTGGCACTTCAGAAATCTGGACATTACGATCACGATTGCGAAAATATGTTCTTATAGACATTGAACCATGCATGACTCACCTCCATGACGAAAAACGCATGATTTCCTTGTTGCTAAATGACAATGTGTATAATTTATATTTACTTCATTTCGTCAAAAGCTGAACAGATAAACCAAACTAAGACTTAAACACACTAAGACATACAAAGACACCTTCGCAAAGATGAGGTAGATGACAACTCAAACTAATACACGGCATTCGCGTTACAAACACCCTATCTGAGATAAGAAATAATTATTGTCCTTTATAGACACAAGATCATTAACTAGATAACTAAACGCACGTCTATTAGTGAATGTCAATGAATACATACTGAGTGTTGTATCACCGACAGTTAGCATGCTTCTAGGAAGTTCAAACAATTCAATAACTTTACTAGATTCAAAAGCCAAACAGCCTAGATCTACAATAAATTCTCTTGTCAATTCCCGCATGTGGAAACCTAATGCTTCACGATACACATCATTCAAGCTGGTGTCTAGCATTGCACATTCAAAACGAAAAATCTCGATGCAACTAAGCCATATATTCAGGCTTCAGCGCCCTTGAGTAGCTCTGTGAGATGCATCATATAATTATATCTAAAAATACAATATACGTAGAAAAATTGGAGATCATCATTATCTAAGCTACAAGCGAGGCTGGGTCTAGCTTCCATAAACTCAATGAGTCATTGAACAAATTACTAGCAGCGTAAAAATTGCTGTCCACATCACGGCCCAGTTTATTACCAGCACGATAGGTAACTGCTAAGTAATTAACCTGCCCGGGCCAGACAGCAAGCAGTTTTAGACATAAAGACATACCTGTATCAGGCATTGCATTGCAAGATTTAGAACAAATTAGAGCTGATGTGATGTAAATTCAAGGACTCTGTTCCAGCGCAAAATAGAATGATGGCAGAAGAAGGAATATACACTATCATTCATATTTCAACATTGAACGATTAATTGCAGAAATAATTAAATTGCCATAAAGCCATTAAATGAATGGACAACATGCGATAATTTAAGATAAACCAACGATTACCTCATAGTAAAACAAATTGACGATGTTCTTGTGTGTTGGATTTGACAACGTCTACGAAAGAAACACCATCATATAAATTCGTACATTATTGGATTTGACAACTTTTGCTCAAAAGAAACCATCTAAATAGTTAAATGAATTTGAATAATCCTTATCATGTTATCACCGAGCTCATTTTCCCCATCCTCGAAGGAAAATATCAGTGAGTGCATAAAAGTTGGAAAACGCCTCAATGAGAATATCAGAGCAATTAAATCTATTAAATTAAATTAAATTCATGCAGCATCATAGTATAATAGCACAATGGTTCAAAATCGTCTCTTCTTTGTAAGTAACAGAGTTCAAACAAAGTAAAGACGGTACCTGCAAAATATGTGTTTCTCTGTTTATTGAATCAGGGAAAGATTTAGATTTGTGACATCCTACATCAACCTTCTTGATAGCAGCGACCTTGTTTGATTCCTAACAAAACATACAGAGCGCCAGATAAGCGTGATTTCATCAGGATAATCCACTACACTTTTGATGGTATCAAAGTATAATATAAGTTACATATTGTAATCGAAATTCGAATGACTTCTTTGAAGCCGTTATCAACTCAAATCATGACTGTGTTATTCCACAGGCAAACATTCTGGAGCGAAAATCCATTTTAATCAGAACGCTGTTCATTTAGATGTATTGTACACCAGAGTGCGGATATGCAGTTGGTTCTATAAATAATAAACTTACTTACGTTATTTGTCAAAAACATTACCAATCTTCAACAATGCTTAATTAGCATGGTGAACACAGCGTCAATTCATAATATCACTGCGTGTGAAACAGTAGCAACAAATAAATCATTATTTCCTGGAGAAGACCAGTTCTCGGAAGATCCGCGCAGTTCATATAAATGAGAAATATCGGTTAACCCGCCAAGAGGAGGTCAGGGAGGCAGATGCACAGAGGTGCAGCATTACTAATTTACCTGCGTATTACAAACAAAGGCAGTGCAGCTATCTACAGAAAGGTGTTTATATAGTTTGAGACCCGCCACTGTTTTGTGTAGGGACCCTGCATATCTGTCGCCGCACTGAATATGTGTTCTACATCGGTTCCATGTGAGGCAGAGTGAGGCCATGGTGGGTGAGCTAGTTGAAACTAACGAGTCTGAAGTTTAGACTTGAAATATCATTTGGTTTGTATCATCAGGAACTGGTTGAACGTAAAGCTATATATAATAAAGTTCTCTGAATGGAATTCATTAGCGATCGGTTGCTAAATTGTAGCTTGCCGCACAGTTTCCAATCGAATGACTCAGTATTAATAATAATAACAATAATTTAAAAATAATTTTACAGCCAGTAGCCATTCAGAACATGGGTCCGCTGAATCCCTCGCTACTGATTTTATTAACGCAATTGGAGCTCGCATCTCTGCCATTAGTGGTGATAAGCGCGAGGCTTCTTTTCTTTTCCATCGCTTATCTATCTGTATTCAACGCTATAATCTAGTGGCCTTCAGGGTATCTTTCCCTCACCCCTAGAAGATGAGGCTAGGCCATCCGGACAACGGTTTTAACATGCATGTATTAGTAATCTCTAAGTCCTTGGGGAATGAAGTACCTCAGGGCAAATAATAATAATAATAACAATAATAATAACAACAACAATAATAATAACAATAATAATAATAACAATAATAATAATAACAATAATAATCCACTGACAAGCGGCGACCAAGATGGCCTGATGACAGATCCGTTGGCAATGCCAATGATGAATAACACTATATGTGACATAATAATTATATTATTTGAATCGAACATATATTTAAAATAATAATATTAATAATAATATTATTATTATTATTGCTATTAATAATAATAATAATAATAATAATAATAATAGAATAGCAAAGTGTGTTGTTGCGTACCGTCTTGTTATATCCTTCGTAGACTTTTCCAAAGGCACCCTCTCCTATTTTCTTGGTCTTATCGAATTCGTAATTTCCAACGATCCTCATGTTGTCAAATAACTGTGTGATGATCTCTCTCGTCAATCAATGTAGCCTATGGTTTGTTGGTCATTGGTTCACAAATTTTTTTTATCTTTGTTTTGCTCATCAGATTCCAATATCATATCCTTTTCATCCTGTACAAAGCAAGTCATGTGAAGCGTAACACCTAGTAAGACCTTTACTGACAAGGATTGTATGATATGTAACTGTAACGTAATTGTAGCCCACTTTAAATTCCATTCTTGCACAATTAAACAATTCAGCTTTCTCTTTGATGCTTCATAATTATATCGATGGACAAACACAATTATTATTGATTATGTTAGTCCCACCATTCCGTATTTATCTGGCTATTTAGTTAGGTATAATACGTAGCAAGGTAGGCCTATGATCCATTAGGATCAAACCATTACCCATAGACATCGACATCACCATTGCTATTAGGAATAGTTGTATCATTGTTGTTATGGAACATAGCTTATAGGCCTACTATCAATATATTAATTCTTCTTCTTCTTCTTCTTCTTCTTCTTATTATTATTATTATTATTATTTGGTTAAATTACAGCTGCACAAAAGAGCCTCTGAAGGCAACTGCGTTGAAGCGCTGGATGCACATTGACAATCGTTGGAACAAGTAGCTTGTCTCTCTAGGGTCTCTGGTGACATGTGTCAAAAGGCGACCAAAGTCTTTGATGAAGTCTATTCCTTCGTTATTGACTGGGCCCATGGTCTCAAAGGCCAATGGAATGAAGAGATAGCTGACAGCGAGCTGGCTGTACTTGATGGTCTTCCTGGTGGTAGCCACCTCCGCTGCAGCCCCCACCGAAGATGACGTCGCTTGGAGATATGATGGAGCCACGGTGTCAATCACTGTCGCATCCCATATCAGGTTTCGTCCTCTTCGCCAAGGGATCAGCGTCAGACCATCAGGGCGTTTTCCGTCCGTTCTGGAGAGTCCAGAGGGTTCCTTAATGTTTGTGAAACCAGCGCGTGTGAGGCTACGACTGATTAAGTCGTTTAATGCTGCGTGCCTGGCGAAACCGCCCTGGTCCAAGACCACAAGAAAGCCCGTGTGCTCCTTCCGCATTGACTCGTGACCCGCATGGGCATACGTGTGGCTCACAAATGCGTGTCCCCAGACGGAGACCCACCGCTATTCTGACAGATTCGTCGTCTAGCCGAAGTCCACATGAAGTGATTGGTAGGGCAAAGAGCCAGTCTCCGGCATGCGGTGCTGCGGCTGCCTTGAATCGCGCCTGATGGTATGGGTCGGTTTGGGCAGTGCTCAGCTCGGCAGCTGCCTTCTGCAGTAGCGGCTTGTCCCAGTTTGATTGCTTGTGTGCTGCATCATTGACAGGACGCATCATATGGCTCTAGGTGCACCACAGATGTTCCATCTTCTCAAGCAGTCCGTCGACGTCGGACCAGGTGCTGCCTAACATGGAGGACTGCAGTGGTCGGGTGCTCGCAGCGGAAGCCAAAAAGGCGGGAAGCGCCAGCGAGGTGACTCGACCAATTCCTAATCCTCCCATCTTTACTGGTAATGATGCTTGAAGCCATTGGTCGTTCGATAGGGCGATGTTGAGAACTGCCTCTAAACCGCTTTGAAGAAGGTCGTCGAATTTGTGTAGCAAAGAGTGACCCGTGCATGAGCTGCATCTTAATGTATATATCAGTTTCTGGGAACTGAGCGAATATCTGAGGAGCACCAGAGCGTCGTGTTTGGCTACAGACTCTAGTCTGGTAACTGCTAAGGTCAGTTCCTTGCATCTGCCCTCCAGACATGTCGTCAAGGCCTCGCTGGTGGACAATGGCGTGCCCAGCAAACAGGCTCTTTCCGGCGAAATTGACATATAGTGCTTGAAGACATGGTCGGAAACTAGTCTGTCTTGGCGATGGATGATCTCGCATTTGTCTTGGTTGAGTCGAAGCCCTAGTTCCTCTCCTCGCAGTTCCAGCATTCTCACATCTTCCGCCACCGTCGCTTCCTCTCCTCCTAGGGTTAGATCTATTATTATTATTATTATTATTATTATGATTATTATTATTATTATTATTATTATCATTACTATTATACATATATGTTTCACATTATGCTGTTATCGCCCATGATGAGCTAATGGAGTGTTGGCAATGTCCCGAAGAGGCAGACTGCGTTCCCACGCTGAAGAACAACTGAGATACGTTGGAACAGAAATGACGTCTCCATTGGATCGTGGGTTGCAGCACTCGTTCAACTATTATTATTATTATTATTAATATTATTATTATAATTATTATGGTCTTCAATGTTAATTAATGGTGATGTCGTCCGGAGTAGCCCTGCTCGTTGGACTCCTAAGCAGCGAAAGTTCCCTTGAAAGCAACTGCGTTGTAGTGTTGAATAATCATCGAGATGCGTTGGTAGAAGAAAGTCGTCTCCCTCTGCTCCCCAGTGACGGCGCTCAGTCTGTGTTCCAGTTCTGAAAGGAAGCTTTGGCCTTTGGACTTGATGGGGCCAAAGGTTTTGAATGCCACCGGTGTGAAGACGTACGTGGAGGCTAGCTCGGCGTATTTCTGAGCTTTGAGGTTCGCCGCCCTCTCTGTCGCTGCGCCCGCTCTTTGTGATGTTTCTGGCAGATACGACGTTGCCATTGTATCTGACACTGTCGCGTCCCATATCAAACACAACCCCGCCCGCCATGGTATATGAGTGAGTCTGTCTGGTCTTTTACCATCAGATCGGGTCAAGCCCACCGGGTCTTTGACAGTGGGGATCCCTGCACGGATTAGACTCCTACAAATAAGGTCGTTCAGGGCCGCGTGTCTGGGCCAGTGTCCCAGGCCCAGGCCACATGAGAGACCGTGATATCCGTTTCTCTCGACCAGGGCACCGCATGGGCAGGAATGAGGTAAACAGACGGGTAACCCAAGTCTGTAACCCACCGCCACCCTCAGGGACTCATCGTCAACTCTCAGCCCGCAGTTTGTGATCGGTAGGGCTAAGAGCCAGTCGCCTGCGTGTGGTGCTGCCACTGCTCTAAGACCTGCCTGATTCTGGGAATCAGGCATTCTGGAGGCGAGGTCTGCCACTCCGAGCTCGATCAAAGGGTCGTCCCATCTCGATTGTTTGTGAGCCCAAGCTTCTTCCGGCTCTGGTACTCCGCTGGCTTCCCTCCAATTGGCCTGAAGGATCTCCAGGGCAGGGTCCTTTTTAGGCTTTCCTCGCAGAATCCTTGTCTGGAGTATATCAGTGGCTGCGTCCGATGCCAAGAAGGCTGGAAGTGCCAGCGAAACCGCTGATCGGATGCCCAGTCCTCCTCTTTTGATGGGTAGGGTGGCTTGGAGCCATGCCTCGTCAGTGAGAACAAGATTGAGCACCTCAGCGAGGCCCACCCTCAAGGCCTTGTCATACTCCTCCAGTCCTTTGTGGCCTTCGCATGGGCAGCTTCTGAGGTTATATAATAACGGGTGGCACTCAGCGAGTATCGGAGCAAGATGAGGGCGTCATGTGTGGCGATGGACGTTAGTTTTTCCATCATGCGCATTAGCTCCACTGTGCGCGTATTCAAAGTGTTTGTCAAGGCCGTATCCGTTGACAAGGGTGCGCCAAGGAGTGTGGCCTCTGAAGGGTTAGTCCATCTAAACTGTCTTAGTGGTTCGAAGTCTCTCTGGATATCAGCAGAAGTCGAAATGATCTCGCATTTTGTTCGATTTAGGACAAGGCCGAGTTTTTCGCATTCGCATTGTTATTATTATTATTATTATTAAATAATAATAATTACTATTATTGTTATTATTGTTATTTTTATTACTATAATTATTAAAATGATAATAATAATAAAAAATAATAATGACTATAATTATACTAATTATAATGATAAAGTAATAATAATAGCAGTAATAACTATTATTGTAATTCATTCATTCATTAATTACGACAATTTATATAGCGCCCCTTCAAGGCTGCTACTAAAGAGCGCTCCCGACACCGGAACGGTCAAAAAGAACAGTTTTAAGGCAAGTATAAAATGAGTCTGAGTGGATCCTTGGCGACAACCGCGACGCCAACGAGAGCGTGTTCCAGAGCGAGGGGCCAACCACTGAGAAGGCACGATTCTGTTTGGTAGTTGTACGGGTAAATGGGACAATGAGCAGCCCTCACTCAGTAGAGCGGAGAGAGCGGCGACTCGGTGCTTTCAGAGTAGAGTAACAGAGGTCGCGAACATAGGCAGAGACGAGACCCAGCAAGGACCACCATACCAAAGAGACGATACGGTACGAGATTCGCTGTTGGAGGGGGAACCAGTGGAGCACATCCAGCATATAGCCGGAGACACGGCCAAATTTCGGAATGCGTGCGACAAGACGTGCAGCAGAACGCAGCAGAACGCAAGTGTCCAGAGCTTGAAGTGGGGATAAAGAGGTACCGGTATATGGCTATAAGAACCATTCCCATCTCCTGCCATGTGTGGCTCTTTGGTCTGGAGAAGTATCGGTATGCGTACACTCGCCAGTCGGCCAGGAGACGTGCCGGTAAGGAATACCGTTTCCTATCACTATCACTATCACAACCACTAATATTAGGTTTATTATTATTATTATTGCTAATATTATTAGTATTACTATCCTTTTAATTTTAGCAATTACGATTATACTAATTATTATTATTAGTAGCATTATTTTCGTATCATCATTACTATGAAATAGCTGATATTTCATGGCGTGTAGGGGCGAGGGAGATATGCAGCTTTCTCGAGCTTTCCTGAAGCCATTTTCTCATTTCACTTACACGCGTCATATCACAAGAAGTAGGTGAATACCGTTGCATATGCTCAATTCCCATTCAAAGTCATTATCATCGCCTTGTATTTTGCATCTTACACTGCTTCAATCTTGCGTAACAGAATACTAACCAAAAAATGTGATCTAGAGAATTTCGATCGCATAACATTTAAACAATATTATGAACTTAACGAATATGAAAGCGAAAGGATTTAAAATAGTCTCAAATCTGAAAGTAAAACGGCGAATCGTAGGCCCTACTCACATGCATCATTGCAAAGAAACCTTTATACGCAAAGATTAGATTCTCAGTGGTAGCTTGAAAATTAAATCACACTGCTCAAATTTTACACTGCCTATAAGTGTGAGAACGTAAGATGGTAAGCAAGAAGTAAAAAATTCTAAACACCAGACGCATAATATGTAAAACTATGCACAGAGTTTAGGTTGTTCTGATGACCAAAATTTACTCAGAGCTAAGTATAAAAAGTTGGTAGAGGAAGTGGTTACCAGGTTAACTCCGGTAAATGGTTAGTCCGAATGGCTTGTCCCAATTTACATAAAGATGCATAACATTAATTGATCAACGGTTAGTGGTTACCAGATAAACTACGCCGCTGCAAGAACTCAGGCAGTGCCAGTCCCAAGCCTGAATAAAAGGAGGGGGGCGACGCTAATGATCTTTGTTATCACACAGTGTCGTTAAACTGCAACTACCGGTTACCAGGATTCTACAGCATCTAATGGCCTTCATAGCAGTTGACATCGACTTACCTTATCTTAGCATGAGCCTTAAATTGTGGTAATCCTGCCCAGGGCACAGGTTAACACTACACAGATTTAATTATCTCTTTGTCGATAAAAATAAATTAATGAATAATTGTAGCCGTAATAAATTATTCATACAAATAAAGTGTAATAGGCCTGCAATGCCCTGCATCATGTTCGCTTTTAGGTCTACTGAGGTATATACTATATAGGCCTATTAATAGGTGTACGTTAAAACCCACGATCACAAAACAGCGATCATCAAAACCGCGATCACAAAATAGCGACGCACAAAAGCGCTACTGTTTCAAAATGGCGATTGTCAAAACAGAGATTACTGATTGAAGATTTTTAATTTGTTTCTTAATGTGCATGAATTGGTTCAATTATTAAAAATGTCATTATAAGGTTTATTTCGAAGGATAGATTGTTGATACTTGTGTACGTAGGCCTACGCAGTTTAACATAGGCTCTATCGTTCTATCGTTTTTTATATCCACGGTATTGATGTTAGCCTAATGCCTATGATAAATGCATGTTCTATTTTCATCAATGAAACGTCTAGCTTCGCAATAAACTGCTTTTTCATCAGCGACAATGTATAATGTTGTGGAATTCCTTGCTCTCGACATTTCAACATAGGCCCACAGCCCAGTATATAACTTGGCGTGAAATTGCATCCCCCAAAAGTTTATCTTTGGTTTTTTGTTTAGATTCCTGATTAAATAATGTAATTGTAACCTGAGGCTGGATTAATGGAAGTAGGCCCTATAGTTTCTTGTGAAACTAGCAGTTTCATTTATAAAAATACTGTTTTACTGAATGTAATGGATTGACGATAAAAGCGTTTCATTTTACATCTATAGGCCAGATGCTTTATTTAGGGCTTACATAAAGCTTCATGCTGAAATCGCTGTTTTGATGATCGCTATTTTGAGACAGTCGCGATTTTGTGCATCACTATTTTGTGATCGCGGTTTTTACGATCGCAGTTTTCGTTAACATCTACTATCCAGTAGCGCAATATACTGTATAGCTGCTCTGAGTAACAATTTATGGAGAGAGTGCAATAATAAAATAAAGTTGGCCAACACACAATGACTACAACATATATAAGCTATAGGATAAATAACTTCGTATAATGATTTAATTTTGTGCACCGACTGAACTCATAGCTTAAATGTCTTTAAATGGTAGCCAGTTACTCTAAACCTGCATGTAGGTCTACCATTTTTTTCAGTGGAATATTGAGATCCATCAACTTCATTGGGCTATGTTTTTCATGTAAAACTGAGTTCATTCGTTATAATCTGAGTTTCGGAACATTTAAAAGAGGGCAGTACTGTTGCCTAATCCAACGCCTTACATTCAATAGCCATGTTTGCATTGTCTTACAAACGAAACACATTTAAATGTCTTGTTCTTGGTATATAAGGACAATTCTCTTCCCAACTTCTGGTCTGATCTACTAATCCCGTCAACTGCTCAAATGTCAGCTACACCAGTGTTTTGGCTACAAGGTAGGCCTATATAGGCCTACATGTAAGTTATTTAAGTAAGATGTAAAACACAAGCGAAAACGGACTCAATATATATGAAATAACACGAGTCCGATGGTTCGTCCCAGTTTTCATAAAAGTGCATAACCTTAACAGAACAAATCCTATGTTTATACAGTAAGACAGTACGTATCCTCTTCAATGCACATAACATGCTCATCCCACTCTAGATTAGTCTATGCAAAATTTTCCTGGCGTAGATCTGTATCCGTTCAGGCCCACCAGCACTGCCTCGCCTCTAGCACCGTTACGACCGTCCACGCAACGAGCTTAGCCATGGGATCTGTATATCATCAAACCGGCTCCGACTCAACTCCCTAAAACTCAGTTTATTTAACTTGGCACTCACCAACAAGCCGGTTTAGTCTGAAATGGCTGCCATTGCAAGCGTCTTTCCTCGTATTATTATTAGTATTATTAAACGGACGATTTCTAAAGCGCCGTAACGCAGCCATGCCGCTACAAGGGCGCTTTACAATAGTGTCTTATCCTCCGAGTTCTTGGTGTTATTCTGGACCAGGAGCTCACTGTTAGGGTCTACTACTCACAGTCACTCTGCTGTGCTCGTTATTATCAATTGCGACAAACTGCACGCTGTTGCACGTTCATTTACACATTCCTCTTATCTATTCTTACGTGACCACCGGACTCGACAACTCTTGTCCTCTCTGTGCAGGCCTCCCGGCTGTCGACTTAATTGCATGGTTTAACCGAATGTTGAACATCTTTAACTAAAGCGGCAGAAAACAAGATCACACAAAACCCTGCACGGCTGAATATTTCGATCTTGATGTAGTTTCGAATAGACGATCGTGTGCTTTCTTCGCTCCACAATTACACGCATAAAATAAGTTAATTACAAAAAACCTGCCGTTGCAATTTAGATTATCATACAATACACTTGCATTACAGAACTGTTGTAGGCCTACATTCCATTGAATATGTTTTTAAACAATGAGCCTGACCCTGAGATATGTTTAACACGCATTAGGGCCTATAACTAATCCAAAGGGGCATTGGATCATCGTTCTCGTCGTGCCCCTCGTCAGTGTCCACAGTTCAACTATGGAGAAGCCAATGATCCTACTATCAGGACCAAAGTCACTCAACATGAATCTTTGTCACGCGCCACACGCGGCCCTCGTCCACCCAGTGCCCGAAGACGTTTACGGAACAGTCGCAAATAACTTGAGCGTTCCCACTTCAACAAATCAAATTTGCTATGAATGTGACGACAGATGGCCTATTACTTTCAAAACGCAAGACGGATGGTAGCAATGTTCTTAGGTTCTAGACGTGAACACCGTCTAAGCCTCAATTGCAGCCACCTGGAGCTCTCATGACAAAGGTAATAGTATCGTTATGTAAGATACCCGAGTCAAGGAGTGAATTTCCGCTTCCACGTTCCAAATGCTGCCCTACAACATCGTATACCGGTTAAAGATGAAACTCAATTACACAGATGTTTGAATAATAAGAACAATCCATATCCTGCATTCTCTGTCCTCTCGGATCGCTGACCACCAAAAGGGGTTATGCTTTTTTCAAATAATTGTTTCCACAATTATTGTAGAAAAAACCCAATGTGAAATTAATATGTATATGGGTACTAGTAGCTTAACGTTTAAATAGCTGTGATTATATATATATTCTATATCTATATATCCTTATTTATCCTACATCTTACATATGTTTTATATATATATACTTGCACCTTGTGGAAGTAAAATAATCTTTCATCTTTCTTTTTCTAGAATATATATAATTTTATATATATATCACAAAAAGCGTATCTTATAGGTTTCTGTCTCACAGGCGCAAAATACATTTCTTTAAATATAAATTACACCTCCATGAATTGCCAAAGAACGCCATGCAGTGAATGAAATTTGAAAACTAGTGAACATCTTCGTTGGCAGTGTTTCACACAGATGGCGACACAAACAATGGACTCGCGACTACGATTGACTAATGTCAAGTTTTGAGCTGTTCATTATCCGTTTTTTAATTATGACGAATAGGCCCTAACACTGGCAGCCGAGGAAAGCGTTCGCAATACACAACTCCCTGCATTACCTCGATTAATTAAGAACAAAATTCAAGAAAAGATTAGCCTATTCTAACAAAGAAAGTTGAACGATTGTTTTACTTCCATAAGGTGCATGTCAAACCTGGCTACTTTTATTTATTTGTAGGTAAAAATTCGATATGGAAATGTCGTACCAGTAGGTCAATAGCAAAACCTCAGCAATACTAAAACACTCGCTGGAAAGAAACGAAGTCTGATTTAAAACGTCATGGAGGACGTACCGCAGTGAACAAGGTACACGTTCGTTGATTCTTGGTCAAGAGCGAACATATCGCAGACTTCGTCTATCAGGTCATCGACACTTGCGTTCTATTGCAAAACAATACATTCGATATGAATTAATCGAAAATACATGCCATAACTCATATTCATATGCAATTTGTCATGTTTATCGCACAAACAACAAAGGGTTCAAACTTATCTTGATAGATTATAATTATGACAAAGGCACCTTTGACATAGCAACATATTGCGCCATAATGTTTTCATTACTCTGGCAGCCCATTGAGCGACAAGTGTGACGAAAAATAATGATTTTGAAATGATTATATTTCAACATTTGCCTTTCAGTTCACAAGGCAGTGTATTACATTTTTACCTACCGACTTTCCAATGCAGCAATGCTCCATACCCATCACTTGTGGGTTACAGATTTTCACTGAAGACTGACTTATGTCTGGCTTTGGAATTCGCTTCCCAATGCAGTTCAAGTTCAGGCTTTTATGTATTATACAGATAGAAACTCAAGACCAACTTGCCTACACGACTTAGCTTGGCTTCTGGTGCCTCTGATGTAGCAAATGTTAAACTGGCTTCTCCAATTGAATAATATTTATAGTCATTACTTGCGACAATACGCGGAACGAACATTCTTTAATATCTTGGAAATTACGAACACGTTAGGCCTACTCTTAACTACATGAAAGAAAAAAAAACAACTCGAAACTATGAAAGAAATGTATAGAACGCATGCCTACCTTTCATTGGACGAAATTTGTGATCTAATAATCATTTCAGCACTGATGTACGTGAAGAAGAAGAATATAAAACACGATTTAAAATACAGATTTGCCACTGTGAATGAATCTACTTAGGACTGCAGAAATGTGTACGAAGTTTACCTACTAGGCCTACTGTATATATTTTCCCAAAGAAACGACAATGTAGACCTGAAGTATTAGCTCTTGGAAGTATATATTCAGCTAATTTCTTTAGCAGTTAATGCATGTTTGGTGCTTAAAACGTTCAGGTAGGCCTATATTGTAATGTGTTTATTGAATTGTACAATTTATGTGGAATACTTACGTCCAAAATTTTGATCATTCTGCTTCGCTGTGACGGACCAGAGACAGTTACTGAGATAACTACAACGAGATTTACATGTAAGCTACTTTCAACTCAGTAGCTTAAATAATTTAATTTTTTTTCAATGTATGCTTAACATTCGCTTGCAAATTAACTTGTCGCTAGTAAGCATTTAATCTTATCAAATCGGTGCATGATCTGTCCTAACGATTTGTGGAATTCACAAAAGGCGATTCCTACAAGATGTTAGAAATTTACATAATAAGTTTTGTTTTATTCGCGCAACTTATATTCGAAGCCTACCGTGCAGCACGGCTTATGAGCTCTCGCTATATGAGTTAGTCATGGGCGAGGGGCTAGTTTTATTCTGCTTGTTTGCCAAAGCCATCCAGTGGAGTCTGTTCCTGATTGTTTATCTGCTACATCAATTGAGAAAGCTGCATGGGGATGCCTTAGCGAGGGTATCGCGTCAATTGATCCCCCGTCAGTTGATCCCCCATCAGTTGATCCCCCGTCAATTGATCCCCCGTCAATTGATCCCCCGTCAGTTGATCCCCCGTCAATTGATCCCCCGTCAGTTGATCCCCATCAGTTGATCCCACTTCAATTGATCCCACGTCAATTGATCCCTTGTCAGTTGATCCCCGTCAGTTGATCCCACGTCAATTGATCCTCGTCAGTTGATCCCACGTCAATTGATCCTCCGTCAGTTGATCCCACGTAAATTGATCCTCTGCCTATTCGTCCTAAATTAATCTCTAGGCTGCGCGTCACTGACTTGTAGCTGAGACCGTTAGGAAACAAACGATTGCCCAGGTTTCGTGTCACTCGTCCAGGACGGACTATATATTTCTACACGGAGTTGTCGGTATGGAACATCAGGCAACGAAACGATATAACATGCTTGAGGCTCGTGTCAACCGCACTGTAAACGCTTACGGCCGGTCGGAGATTCTGTCATATCTCTGAGCAATGACTCATTTATCCCATGCATAGACACTTATGCTTAGAACTTTATGACTCTCAATTACGCTTTTGTAATTTCTTATCATTTTAAAACTTCGTGCTCTGTTACGTCGTTCTTTTAATAAATGAACAAGATCGCAAGTGGAACGTGAATGTTGTATCAATTGGGCTCAATAGGCAGGGGATCAATTGACGTGGGAATCAATTGACGTGGGGATCAATTGACGTGGGGATCAATTGACGTGGGGATCAACTGTCGGGGATTAACTTACGGGGGATGAAAAGACGTAGAACGCTTAGCAAGGTATCATTTGCATTACAGAGGTTCTTTGGAAGCTGTTTTAATTGCCTAGGTACAGGTATAATTTATACGTCCATCATACATCATTAACATATGTCTAAAAAATCGTATCATATACAACTAAGCTGGTTCAAAAACCTGGATTTGACAATCCAACTTAATGCATTACATGAATTCTTTTATGCCTTTCCTGAACTTCATACTCATCTTGCTTTAACCTGATTAGACGCTGTAGAACGATATCACTGTCGTGTCACCACAATATTCAACGATCAATTGAGCCGTTGCATATGGAATCAGATGGCAGTATACAATGGATGCACACATAGATCAAAGGTTCTGGCAAATGAACGTTCGCGGTTTATAGCAACTCTGAGAGAACGCTGGGTCACGTTATTTTACACATTCAACTTGAGTAAACGCAAGTTGGTTAATGGTTAATGCGCTACAAATTTTAACAGAGTACGGCCTACGAATGATAAACCATAAACAAGTATTTGTGTACTTACTTGTGGAAAGAAATGGATGATTCAGGAATTGTTCTGTAGAACGCAGACAAATAAACATTAACTTTAAAACAATTTACATGAAACAGGCAAGATAAATAATTAATTTAAACGTGCAAATAAATTTGCAGTGAAAATTCTCGGAATAAAACAATTAGCATTTTGTATCAGAATTTATATTGACCGTAACAATCAGCGTGATATATTTTGCTTCTATGTGCAATTAGCCTACTTGAATTAAGTCGTTTTTCTTGATCGTCTTCCAATAATTTGGTAAGCATTTTATTCAGCTCCGGATTATTCGTCTTGGGAATCCTGAAAAACAGGTATCATACGATAATTCTAAATTAATCATTGTGTCACATAAATAGACAGCAACCCTTTACTAGTTGCCCATAATTTAATTCAGACTTTTTTCTCCTTGGCAGACATAGCCTATTCAAAGACTGCATTTTCTGGCATGCTCGAAGGTTTTTGTAACAAATATACAGTGCTTTATGCAAATAGGCGGCCAATACACGTTTTGCTGCGCTTAACTCATGACCAAGTTCATTGATCAAATTTATAGGCGAGAAGTCATCATCATCACGCATCATGGGCACATTTTTGTCATTTTCTTTCACCGCTGTCTGCTAAGTGTGCCAGCTCCTGAAATCGTCTTGTGACCCAGTCAAAGATATCATCCAGCCATTCCCTGTGTGGAAGACCTCTTTGTTTGGGCCCTCCATCCTGCTAAACATCACTCCAATGCGAGGAATGTCTTATTTATATGTTTTGAGACAAAAGATTGAGATGGAAGCCAATTATATCGAACTTGAAAACTTGTGTGTTTGAAACTAGGCATATCCTTATCCTTTTGAAGTTCACAGTAGCAAAAAAAGCTAGGCCTACGGGAAAACAAATATTCAGCGGTAATTGGTGTTAATTACAAAATAAGTATTTTCCAAAAGTGTTTGACACTTTGCGACTCAATTGCGAGTATATTTCTTGCCTCTTCGCAGCTATTTAAGTTCTAATAAAATATTGCAGTTCTCATAAAATTATATTCACAATATAGACCTAATTCAGCCTAGTTTATTATTCCATAAAATTATCAGGTTATCGGGTTCTGGAATTGGCCTATTGCAATAATCATAATCGTAAACTCTACACTTCTACAGCGCACACAAAAGTGAAGTCGGGGAAAACAGCTCATTCACAGGCGCTAAATCAGAACAAAAATCTATAGCCTAAGTAAGATTCAGAGAGTGACGGCTAAGGTGGATAGTATTTATAGAGTTGAAACGGCTAGGGAGGTAGAGGGGCTTACTATGATGTGTTCCTTATGGAAGGGCTATTGTCATACTGTATGCTGCAAATGTAAAATTGTACTACTAAAGCAATCAGGGAAACGCGATCGATCGAAATTTGGTTTTTTTAAACACCATCCACCTTAGGCGCCTGTTTTACTCGGAAAAATGTTACATATAAAATAAAACGGTGATGTAACCTACTCAACACTGCCTGTAGCAATTGGTGCCTGTGGCAGTGATCCAACAAGGCACTGGTAAGCGATGACTCCAACGCTCCACAAATCAGCCCTATAGTCATGGCCACAGCTTCTGTGGAAGAGAACCTCCGGCGCCTGGATTAACAACATTTCGTCCTAAAGCTATTATTGTTATACAGCTGCTGCACTAATCTTGGTATATTTATGACTTCGTTTAGCGACATAGTTTATCCAAACAAAAAAGCATCTGCTTTTTCATTTCTATTAGGATTCTTCTTCAATCTTTTTTTCCAGCACATTCAACCGAATTTCATATGTTTTTGGCCTTTTTCAACAGTTAATGCGTTCGACAGTCTTGTCTACTTGTTTTATTACGATGATTATTATGATTATGATCATTATGTTTTTATAAATATGAGGTAATTTATTCGCACACATCGTCGTCAAATAGCAGGCGTCAGAAATTGTTGTTGATGATCAAATCAAATAAATCAAATCCGTTTTTCATTTTAACTAAGTGCACAAAATACATTAGCAGAGAATTAACAAAGTACACTTAACATTTGCCTAAAAGGCAGCCTTTAAAAAGACAATTTTTATTATCCCGCTCGATTGGACACCGGTGTTGAAAGCATTTATTATTAAGCCTATCTATTACTATGGTCAGTGGCCGGTATACGTGATGCTTTGGAGCAGCCGTTTAGGCACAGGACGTTTTGGCAGAGAACGTTTTGGCGCAGATATCTGATAAAATAATATTGTATATTATATATTATATAAATTATAATTATTATATGGAAATATATCACTTTAGTGTCGTAAATTATTCATAATGGCAAATCAGGTTAAGGCTAGGGAGTGTCGGTAGTAGAAGAGGGATCGGTGAAAAGAATCATGTTTAACTAGAAGCTGGATCAATGAAACAGACACTGTTAAACTGAGAGCTGGATAGACGAAATAATCAATCATGCTTAAATGGACGCTGGATTGGTGAAAATAATCAGGCTTAAAGGGACGCTGTGTAGATGAAAATAATCATACTTAAATGGAGGCTGGGTTGGCAATCGATTACCGTTTTCCACTGGTTCTTATTTCAATTATAAAACCCCTCGCATAAAAGTTTACTGCAAATATAACAGTAGATAAAAGTTAAAATATGGCCTACCATGTAGCTCTGTGTCCCACACCATGTGTAAGCCAATACACCCTCAGAAAGATACCGTCCAATTCCAAAATCAGCTACAAAAAGTTGCGCAATTGTTAACGATTTTGACACAAGGTTGTTTCTTCAATTGCTTTGCCAATTAATAGGCCTATTTGTGTGCATAAATAAAGAAAAGCTTTACTTTGGCTATTGCTAGAATGTTTTCATGAAGATATGTGTAATATTTTTTATATATTTGTGTGTGTACGTTATGTACGTATACTGTTTTTATAAATGCACATAAGCATATGAGTAGAGTATTAATGCTTGCATGAATGAATTAAATGTAGGCCTAATCACATAAACGTATTTATCTAGAAAATTCATATAGCGCATGTCATCTGCCTTTCAACAAGGTTGCGCTAGCTAACCCAAGCAATGTTAAAATCCAATAAAGTTATCATGTGTGACCAACTACTGACAAAGTAACTGTAAAGTTACAATGATGGTCACACTCGGGTCCTAATAGAGTCCCCTGCCGAAGAGTCCCCTGTACAGATTTCGGAGTAAGTACTGCATTGGGGGAAATGAGTGACTCGTTGGTTTCGTCTGTATCTACTCCAGGCCACATCTTTGAGTGTATCCAGTTCCTCCAATGTCATGTTTCAGGTTTGAACTCGATACGTGGATGCATGTGACCTTGCCAGTGATTTTTTACGACCTCAGTACCCTTGTCTCAGATGACAACTATTCGTCTTATCATGGCTAAAGTTGAGTGAGCCAGGACCTTTGTGATGCTTTAGCATATTGCCTTGATGGCCTGCACTTTTGTGCATAATCACTCAAAAATCCTTTTCTTCTTTGCTCACTTTCAATAGCGCACATCCCCATTTAATGATAAAATTCGTCGTTTCTCTTTTCCAAATGGAATTTGCTGGAGAGTTGAGCCCTCCTATTAACTCGACAATTCAATTCCTGAACACAACCAAATGTATAAGATATGTAGAAGCTTGACTACTAAATCTAGAAATAACGGTTCGTGAAAAATACCAATTTTCAGAGTGATATCTTTGGGTGCCGGATACTTCTCACCACTGAAGCATAAGAGTAAGTTCTCTGGTTTGAGATCGCGATGGATAATATTCTGGTCATGTGCCACCTTCAAGCCATTTGCTGCAAAATACATTCAAAGGCGTATTGTCAGTATTATTGCAATGGACGCATTCCTTTTTTTTCAATGACGAAAAAATAATAGTAATCGTTCATTTAGGCTTACATTACATTCGTTCTGGATCTTTTCCTGCATCGTTCTCCCTTTCAAAACCATTTTATGCTCTCGGGGTTCTAGTAGGCCTACTGGAAGCGCTAATGTATGGCCACTAATGTGAGCAGCGCCATGATAATACAGCACGTGAGAAGATTTCGGCACACACATATATACTATGAATATATATACACATATATACTATATATATACCCTGAATAGGACATATATCATCTATATATATATATATATCGTATATACATTGATAAGAAAACAGAGGTGATTTTTTTAAATAAGTAAGGCTCTAGGCCTATTTTAAATATCTTACCGATCTGCTTAAGAAAAATCTTTATCGTGTCTTCGTCAAGCTTCTCTTTGCCTTAAGAAACATAATAATAGAAGTGTACATCGAGTTAACATATCAAGCATGTTAGGTGATAAACGTGTAATGCATAGGAAGCTGAATAATGTTTTTACTTTAAATAATCATTTGGGCATTGCCCCAGAAGACGCCCATGTGCCATAACACTTAACGACTTGCTGCATTTGATCCAAATCTCCTTTATAACCTCCTCGTCGTTAAAGCGTTAAGGAGTTACCAATGGCTGTATCTCACAAATAGGCCTACTGGTATTGTCCATTGCTAAATCTCACCCAATGGATCACCTGAGGGCTACGTCCTGAGCACACCCCTACCTTATTTCATATATACGCTTCTAATCCTACTTTTCTCCTTGCTTGCTATGTTGCCTTGGCTCAGCCGTACATGTGTACTTAAGCTGAGTCGCTGACGATGTCCGAGCCTATACTTACATTGCTTAGCTTCTGACGTGATTATGACCACTCGGATTATACATGTAAGCTCGATCATCGAAGCCCTTAAGACCAGCTACCTTCACCCTTAATACCATTATCCATGTCTTTATCATAACTAGACTGGGCTACTGTTGCTCGCTCTATACTTCTGTCCCTGCTAGTCGACTGGGCTACTCTAATATCTGATCATGCGCTCCGCTGCTTATCGTCCGTATAAAAAATTGTCCATGTATCCATAATTATATTACATGTGCGACGTTGTTCGCCCCTTGCACTCCACTCAGCAGCGTACTGCGCATAGGATAGCTGCCTCTGTCTGGTACTGCTTTCTAGGCATCTTCTGCCTAACTTCTCGAGACTATCCTTAGTGATGGAATTGTTGATCCTTTCGCTCATCTGAATAGGGTCTTCTCCGCTAGGGCAATTCGACCTAGAATGACCTCCATCTTGAGCTTAGCGTCTTTCCAGAACCTATCGTCTTTCCCGGTCCTTTCACTCTTGTACTCTTTTCTCACCCGAAGACTGTTCTCTTAAGCCGTGCTGGAGTTGATAGCGCTTGATCAATTTTGTTGAATGGCTGCTATAAATTTATATGAATGAATAAATTATATAGGCCTAGGCCTACATTTAGAGATATAAATGAATGAATGCAAATAAATATATAGGTTTACACACAGAAGCGACCTCTGAAATCAACTTACATTGGAGATATTCAAGTAAGCTTCCTCCTGTACAGAACTGAAATGTATCGCATAATAAAAGTTAAATTGTGAAGCTTAAGGGTAATTATGCCCAATTTTTTAAAACCTGCATTTCACAAATACACTGTATGTGCAGTGTGTACGAACCTTTTGTGATACGCTGGTGCCATGATACTCGACTACATGAAGATATGGTTCTGGACAATATCCATAACGTGAAATAGAATTGGACTTTCAGAGTAAACAGAAAACTAGGGATATACAAAATTTACATGTAGCATATATTTTTACATTAGCCTATGTATCTCTAAATGTAGGCCTATATAATAATTCAAGTTTAAGCAGATATTGTTGTTTCTGTGAGCAATAGCCCTATGGCAACCTTTTCTGATATCTATACGACAGTGTACGTCGGTCGTTTTCAGTTTCAGTTTCAGTATTATCTTGTCGTTTTATGACGTGACAATACAGGTCAACATCGATAACGACCTTATTTAGGCCTATATACACGTGCTGCCAACGATGTTCACATTTGATCGATAATGGTCTTATTTATCTGCTGACAGTTCATATGTAATTGTGAACTATTGATTGTATTTATGACTCACCTCCATAACGAAATAGATGTCATTTTCTTTTCGCTAAACAATAAAACTGCAAATTTTAATAGTAGGCCTAACCTAATAATACAAACATAAGCAGCACTATATAGAGGGCCTACAATGTAGCTCAATGCGATATAACAAGACATTTATATAGCACTTTCAAAGCCTTTAACAAAGGGCTACTCATTCAGTTACGAATACAGGTAGACCTAAACAGAAGTGTGCTCATCTGGACCTGTTGAAACAGTGCGTAGAATTCAATTAGGCTTCGATTACTTTCCGAAGTCGTCAATCGATTAAAGTTCAAGCAAATTTAACATGTTCTACCATTGATAATTATCCTTCACCGTTCACTGTCAGACCCATTTGGTCACCAACGACAGGCTGCGTTTCCAGTCAGAGAATTCGGGTTGCCATTATATAGTTACGCTTTTAACATTTCGTCCATTTCAGAACGTGCCTGATAGGCCTACATGTATGTATACATGTATGTATACACTGCTGTACAGCTAATACAGCCCTGATGTAGAACGTTTGTCTTGTTCAGCCGAAACGGATTTGATTAAATCCTACATGTTGCCTAAACCACCCGAAGCAACGGTTTGAGTATCCAACACGCAGGCATATGCGTCAGATGGATGATAGGTAGGATTTATGCATCAGAACATCGATCGTCAGCTTCCAAAAGATACCTCAATTCGTGGCTATGGTTATGAGCTGGGTCTGTTCGGCCGTGTCGGGTTGACCCATGGAAGAAGAACAGCGCCATGATCAAGGTCTCTGTAGTCCTCTTAGGCCGTGGTTAAACTTGGTCTGCCTGCCGCTGAGTAGTTTCTCAATAAGACGCTATGTCAAATTTCATTGATTGCATAATTGACTATGGAATAGCATGATTAGATAAATGCAAGCATGTATTTCAGCGCAAGTGATCGGCTGTGTCGGTAGGATGATCGACCACACCTTACGTTGTGGTCGATCATCCTACCGACACGTACAACACGGGGGCACTAGGCTAATATATTCTCTTAGCCTAGTGCCCCCGAGTTGCCTGATTGATATATTATATGTATGCAAGTATGTATAACCATAACCATATTGTAAGTGCATAATGAGACGTGTGCAATTACCTCAGAGAGAAGTTAAACAAAGCACTTACCTCACAGTACAATAGTGTCACGATATTTCTCTGTGGTGGATTCGACAATGCCTGTTGAGAAACGTCGTTATGAGCTACATTGTATCCGTGACTGTCAGCATTAGTAGGAAAAGGCTTGACAACGATATCTCTGATATTTACACCATCAAAGCAGGCCCTAGTTAACGAAGCGTTTATGATGCATCCAATATTTATAATACATGTATGTCAAACTATATAGGTTACAGTAACTTCTGGCGTCGACAATCTACGCCGGAAGCTTAGGCCTGTATGATAATTTGGATTCCTTGCTCAGTTTATGGACATACGGCGTCTTTAAAAAAATGCATTGCATATAGAATAATACATTGGGTAAAAATTCTTCTTCCGTGATCATTTCATAATTGCCACCGGCCACCGTGCCACACACCGCGTGAGGCACTGTGGCCGGTTGGTTAGAGCGGCCAGCCCGTAACGCTCAGTGTGCGCTGAGCGCGCGGGTTCGACCCTCGTCCGGGGCGTCACTGTGTAGGGACCTTGAGCCAGTCCTTCGCGAACTGCAATTGCGCCACTGAGGCGGGTACACTTCTGAGCAAAAATTTTTGCAAGAAGTGCTATAACAAATTTCAGAATAAATTTCTAAAAATTATGATACATGTTAAATAAATCCCAAATGAATAGTTATCATATTCGAGTTACTTGTCTAGTTAATTTGGGTCTTAAATGTCGTTGACTATTTTGATCAGTGTTGGGCACGAGACCAAGACCGAGACCAAGACCGAGAGGTCCAAGACCAATACCAAGACCGGGTGGTCCGAGACCAAGACCAAGACCGATGCTCTTTTGAATAAACAATTCAATTTATTAAGATGTTAAAACGGAATACCACGCTTAAAACATTAATTTTAGTGCTGAAGATTACTAATCTTAATAATGGTCCAGAAACTTTTGCGGGTTCAGCCCTTGGCTTCGGCCGGAGAATATCACACTATAAATTACTTACAGTATACGATTTAAATACTAGATACTTTAAGACAAGTAGATGAACGTTCCGTTTGAATGATGTAAACCTACTTGTACTCGGAATTGTTGGTTAATAGTGACTAAACGAGGCTGACCACATAATTATTAGATTGTTCCAGAACCTTGAAATTTGTGAAAGCAAATTTTGAAATGGCTGGCTCCGTTGCAAATGCATTTTTGCCCACAGTAACATGTATACATATATAGACGGTCTAAACACAGGTGTCTCTAATTGAAAATAACCGACAAATATCAAAGAAATTGCTCTGATACGGCAATTGACCAAGAACGTTAACCTAAGACGACGACCAATCCCAACACCGTTCCTTTCGGACCAAGACCAAGACCGACGCATCCGAGACCAAGACCAAGACCAAGACAGAAGCCTTCGAGACCAAGACCGAAGCTTTCGAGACCAAGACCGCAGTTTTCCGGCCTCAAGACCAAGACCGCGGTCTCGAGACCACATCCCTGATTTTGATCAATCCAGCTAAAGAAGCGCTCTCATATAAATCATTAGGCCTATAATTCATAAGTTGACGATGTCTATACTAAAATTGAACAACAGAGAAAGTGAAAGACGGCACCTGAAATATTTTAATTTCTCTGTCTATCCATTCCATTTGGGTAGAATTTAATTTCTTTAGAATCACGTGTTTGACTGCAACATTCTTTTCCTGAAAACATGCACAGACACAAACATGCCACAGAAATTCAAAACTCTATATAATAAGCCTGCTTGAATCAAAATCGATCGATCAAGTTGTAAGTGCCTGTAAAAAGAAGAATTAAGGAGGAGCTAGGTGCATCCGTGGTCATTAGTCCAAATGGTAGGCCCTACGATTAAATCTACGTGTGAGCGTTGGTCGATTGTCCATCTAGTCCATTAAGCAGAGAGGTAGAGGCAGGGGTAGAGAGAGACAGAGAGACAGACAGAGAGAGACAGAGAGAGAGAGAGACGAAGAGAGACAGAGAGACAGAGGCAGAGTGGGAGACAGGGAAGGAGTCAGAGAGGGAACGCGTGGGGAAGAGAAAGAGAGAGAAGGGGAGACAGAGAGAATCTTGTGCGTAGATGCTCTACCTCTTTGACAACACGGGACACCGAATAGATTACTTTTGAAGTCCGCTAACTCAAAAGCAACAACGACTACAATTAGGCTAATTAACACTTATTGACAGTATTAGCAATTTATTATTGAATCATAGTGGGAATACGATCGAATGCCATGTGCTCACATTGACAAATTATAAGCCACGATAATATCAACAAATAGCTGTGCAAATGGGCCAATGACTACCTGTAAGCAATCAGCTCACCTCCCACCTCTCCTTCGTCTCAATTCCGTTTCCACCAACATTGTTGTCTCCCTGATTTACGATTTTCTGAGTAAAACAAAACAATGATAAACAGGCGCATTGGACTGTTGGGTATAATTGTGAAATTGTGAGGCCGTCCCACACCTTACAACATACCACAATCAAAATTCAGAAGGTTAATCCTTAAATGCAATTGATAAATACAAGCAGTTGACTATAATTGTTCATTCTAATAGTTGATAAAGATTAGTTTTTTCCATTTTACTACTAATAGGCCAACATGTAAAGTCAACCATCAGCTGGAAAAACTTTCAGTTAGGCCTGCTTTAATTCTGGACGGCACTTCAAAGACGAATTGAAATTGACATTGTCTTTTACTTAATTTTTACATAAATTGCAAACATTTAGCGATCACCTGAGGACTAATTAATTTTTTCCCCCGCGGTACAGGCGTGTCGTAATAGTAATAGACCTACCCTCTTGCTCAGTCCTCTGTAGACTGTAGCATATGCTCCTCGCCCAAGTTCGTCCTTCTCGCTGTACTGGGTATCGCCGATAGAATTCATGGTGTCATACAACGTAGCTGCTACGGTTAAAGAAAATATGGACCTCTTGATGGCGAATATAATTGTGTTGATTTGCCATTAGCGAACCAATATTCATCAAGTAATAAATAGAAGATAGAAAAATGACTCAGCATCACATCATCCAAATACCATTTACTATATAAAGTGTATTCTAGGTCTACTGGTGTTCTTTTTTTAACCCGATGTCATTATGATCCATCAGGTTCTGGTAATTGTCCGGGGAGAATACTGGAATTTCTGAAATTTCTGGAACGGATACACCTCATTACGTTTCGGCTGACGAAAAAGTAACAGTGATTTGAGACAGGTACACTCTTCAATCCACGTCCTCCTCGATCTTCTCTTCCACCTCCCCTTCTACCTAGCTCCTCCTGTTCCGTCATCTTCTTCACATTTTACTCCTCCACTTCCACCTCTACCACCACCATCTTCTTCCATCCACTTCCTCTACCTCGCGCTTCTTCTCTTTCTACTTTGGAAGAGGATATGGACGAGAAGAAGAGGAAAGGAAGCAGAGGAGGTGGATGATGAGGCGAAGAAGATGGAGGGGAAATGCAGAAAATGAGAAGTTGGAAGCCATTTCAGAATTGTTTTAACCGTTCTAGGACTGGCTATAGCATCTAGTAAATTATAACATTATGTTTTCTCCGTAATATTGTCTTCGCTTTTCGACAAGCTCAGATCTATGGCCTATGCAAAAGGATAAAAAAGTTGAACCTATACTTGGTAGGCTTATACATAGCTTGTGAATAAGCTGGTGCCCTGCGTTTGGCTTTCAAGTGTCTATTTTCATGCTTGGAGTAGGAACTATGGGCTTGCAATTGCGAATTATCTGTTATCTACCTTTAACTCATTAGAAGAGGCAGGAAAGTAATCTACTGAGCTAGCATGAGAGGTACCCATGGGCATGAAGGTAATCTACTGAGCTAGCATGAGAGGTACCCATGGGCATGAAGGTAATCTACTGAGCTAGCATGAGAGGTACCCATGGGCATGAAGGTAATCTACTGAGCTAGCATGAGAGGTACCCATGGGCATGAAGGTAATCTACTGAGCTAGCATGAGAGGTACCCATGGGCATGAAGGTAATCTACTGAGCTAGCATGAGAGGTACCCATGGGCATGAAGGTAATCTACTGAGCTAGCATGAGAGGTACCCATGGGCATGAAGGTAATCTACTGAGCTAGCATGAGAGGTACCCATGGGCATGAAGGTAAGAAACGATATGCCATACCGGCAACTCTTCTGACCGGCTCCAAGCATACCGAGAGGGGAGGAATATGGTTCTTGTATCCATACGAGCACCTTTAACTTACTGCGGTTTGTCAGTTTGTTTCTCATTAAACGAAGATATATGTAGACCTATTTTCCCACTTCAAGCCTTGGTTATATTATATATATATATATATATATATAGGCCTATCCCTAGCAGTCTCATCTTGGTATCGACAATGTATGGTCATCGTAGGCCTATTAAAAATCCAAGTAGGCTAGGGCCTTGAAGATCTCAGATGAACCAAATATTTCTGCCCGGGCACCCCGAGGAATACGCGGATGCACTACCAGAAACCTTATTGGCAATACAGTAGGCCTATAAACAAAAGACTCACTTTTATTGACAATATGGGTACGGCCTAATGTAGTCGCCTGGGAAAGATTTAAGTATCCTACAAACTAGGCTTTTTCGACGCAGTTTAGTCCACATCTAAACTTTCTTTCAGCATCTCGTCACGCCGATTTCTTAATTAAACACTGTATTAAAATAAGTGAATTTAGCATTTAACTCCCATGGCTTAATTACTATCACTATCATAACTCAGAAAAGAAACTAGCTTTGTCGAAAAACCCGATAGAGTTCACATTGGAATAGGGCTTATAAAGGGGAATTTAGGTTGTTTCTATTTTCAGCAAGCATAGGCTAACCGAAAGTTAGATCTATTATTATTGCAATCTATCGATTTCTACAGCGCCCAAAATCTAAGTCGCGGGAACCAGTTTATTCCAGGCGCTTATTAATCAAAACAAAATCTATAAGCAGAATGTCGAGATCCAGAGAGTCCGACAGGAATAGGCCTACGTCTAAGGACATTTGGTGAGACAGTGAGCTATGGAGTGTGGAAAATTCGCAGGATGGAGCAGATTATAAGTGTCTAAATAATGGATGGAGTTTGTTCCAAAGAGGCAGAACAGCAATGTTATGCTATGGAGCGATTTCAAAATTCTAGAGATGAGGTGACGGAAGGGTGGGGCAGTGTTAGAATGGCAGAGGAAGGAGTTGTTGAGCGAAGTGGCTGGATCGTGAACAATTGACGGAGGTAGGAGGGCTTGGAGGACTGGAGTATATTGTAGGTGCGTGATACGACTGTATTTAATTCGCTCAGGTATTTTGAGCCATTGGAATGATTTGCGGACAGGAGTGAAGCGGTGGTGTTTGGAGTTTTCAATGGTTTTGGTGACGGCACGAACGAGAGGCTTCTGAAAGATTTGAAGATTTTTTAAGGCCTATTTATAAGCGTCTGTGTTGAGGAAAAGAGAAGTGCAGTAGGCCTAGTCTAGTTTAGCACGAACTATAGATGAAGCGATTGTAGAAAGTTTTGAAGTCGAGCATTTAGTTATTTCACGGATATGCGTCAAATAATTAAGAGCGGGAAACATTGGGTGATATGCTCGGATAAGCTAATAAAAAATAGTAGAATATTACACCGAAGTTGCTGATAGGAAAATTTGAAGTGAATGTCAGTGGATGGAGAGTCAATGTTCAGGAAAATAAAGCGATAGGGAATTCAGTGAGCTACTCACGGATGCATCTATAGGCCTAAGTATGAATTCCATTTTGGAGCGGTTGAAGCACAGGAGATTCGTGGTCATCCAGAAGGAGTTCTGGGTAACGAAATAAGACGATGATCAATAGAAAGAGATGAACAATTGGGTGTCGTCAGCAACTAGGTGATGGTCAACTGCGGATGCTTCTCTGGGTGAACTGAATGGAGTAGTGAATGACCATTCAAGAAAGTAAGTAGCCTTTCATCAATGCAAGACAAATGTTCATACTTCACAGACAGCAAAAGTAAAATAATGCAGAAGGTTACTTATTCTGCTAAGACTGCATCCACGATATTCTTGGCAAAAAAAGTTGTGTTGATGGAATCTCAATTTCTTGTTATGAAGGCCCACAGAAAAGTATGCAGAAATGTGTGACCAGCAGTACCCTGGTCATTTTAAATGTCGGTACCTGTAAAGCAGCTTGTCATACAGATCACTTTAATACATTCAACACAACAATAATGAACATTTAATCTGATAACAATTAATTAATATATATATATATAAGTGAATGTCGAACCAAAATGGCATAACAACATATTATGTTCAGGCACATTGCATGAATACATTTAGCCTTCAACCCATTAAATTTTACTCAAAAAAAAACCCATTAAAACGACTCTAATGTGTCGTGCTATGATTACCAAAGTGTGTTTTCGCCCTAAGTTTTCATTATCACACTCTGTTAATGTCATGAGCTTACATTAATGAACCATAGGAGAGGAAAAAAGCTCAGTGGAACACTAGGAGACGTGCTCAGCCCATTGTACATGGGTGCCTGGGAAGCACTTTGTCACACAGATCATGTTGATATATTTAACACCGTAGAAACTCTCAGATGTCTTTACAGTCAAAGCCTTTCATCAACCAAGCTTGCGACTTATATGGTCTAAATAGCTTTCACTGACATTTCTAGGCTGCATGTGAATTTCAGTATGGTTAATTTCAGATAAAACAAAACCGTAACACTGCATATGTAAATCAACATGACAAACTGTAATAACGTAGGACAAAAAGCGTTAGATGTTCACCATGGGCACAAATTAACTTCTAATTGGTAGGCTTAAGCAAGTCACATTAACAAGCTAATGTTCATTGTTTCACCTGCCATTGTGCACAACATCATCAATTATTATGAAATGCCAATATGTCTTGACAAGTATACACAGGCAAACACAAGTGCATGTACATACACACACACATATGGATACACAAACGCAAGTATTATACAAAGTATTTAATCAACAGATTACAACCAATTGGACAAAACAAATAATCCACAAATTTTACAAAATAAATATCATGTAAAAAAAGTACCAAAACTTAACACTAAAACCTCATCACAACTCTCAACAAACTTTTGTGCATAACTAAAATGTTCAAAAAAATTTCTGTCCATAGCAACTACTTTTTTGTCTCCAGTCCAACGCAACCAAATTTAGGAAGGTAATCGGTAGTACATCCAAACATCAAGGCACCAGTCAACACCAGGGTCAACCACGGAATTATTGTGTAGATTCGTAGACAGGCTTCTTCTGATTTATATTTAACTATATCTCAAAAAGATATAAACTTAATACATCCTACAGGTTAACTGTCATAATATTGCTTACTGCTGTTTAGTGCCAAATATTGCCAAATCCTTCAGCATCATAAGGCATGTTTCCCTAAGACTGCAAATGAGTCCACAAGGCAACATATTCCGAATGAGATATTTCCAAGCTGCAGAACCCTAGTTATAAATATATTTAGGAAAATTATTATAAATATATATGGAAATATTTTGGTCTTTCTGAGCAGAAACTCTGCTCTGCCTCAGTTAAGGCAAATTTATCACTTGTATAAAGTCTGCGACATTGATTTGTGGACAGGATAACCCCTTTGGAAGCAAAGTCTCCTCAGAATGGTCGCTGAGAGAGCAATGACAAGGAATATAACGTAGGAATAGAGGAGAGGATACCGCGAAGGCAACCACAGCACAGTGTATTCAAGTGTTCCAGCAGAACCTGTCAACAAATTATAAAAGCAAATTTTTCTATGTTGTTACTGTTCAGTGCTTCGCTATTTCTAAGATCAACAATGTACACTTACCCTGTAATGGTTAATCAGCTGAAAACATATTCTGTCATAAAATGCAAATTTATTTAATTCTATTCATAATCCAAATACAATGCTCAGCTGAGATCATTATCAAACAACATCAGGATTTGCAGCATTATGCACTATCTCACTCGTTCCCCAGAACAGCATAAGACTTTATAGTTAAGGCTTGTAAGTGCAAATTATTATGAATCTACCGGTAAGTGCAAATTATTATGAATCTACCGGTAAGTGCAAATTATTATGAATCTACCGGTAAGTGCAAATTATTATGAATCTACCGGTAAGTGCAAATTATTATGAATCTACCGGAAAGTGAAAATTAATATAAATCTACCGGAAAGTGCAAATTATTATGAATCAACCGGTAAGTGCAAATTAATATAAATCTACCGGAAAGTGCAAATTAATATAAATCTACCAGTAAGTGCAAATTGTTATGAATCAACCGGTAAGTGCAAATTGTTATGAATCTACCGGTAAGTGCAAATTATTTTGAATCTACCGTTAAGTGCAAATTATTATGACTCTACCGGTACGTGCAAATTAATATGAATCTACTGGTAAGTGTACATTAATATGAATCTACCAGTAAGTGCAAATTGTTATGAATCTAGCGTTAAGTGCAAATTATTTTGAATCTACCGGTAAGTGCAAATTACTTTGAATCTACCATTAAGTGCAAATTATTATGAATCTATCGGTAAATGCAAATCATTATGAATCTACCGTTAAGTGCAAATTAATATGAATCTACCGGTAAGTGCAAATTATTATGAATCTACTGGTAAGTGCAAATTATTTTGAATCTACCGTTAAGTGCAAATGTTTATGACTCTACCGGTAAGTGCAAATCATTATGAATTTACCGATAAGTGCAAATTATTATGAATCTACTGGTAAGTGCAAATTATTATAAATCTACTGAGGTGCAATGCAAAAGTAGGCACAGCAATCTAACACATCTAAACAGGTGCAACTTAAGTGTATTTACAAGAAAAACTCCTCAGAAGCGTCTCTCACCTAACGATGGAGATTCAGGATCAAAGAAATTGGGTTTTCAATAGATTATGGAATATAAACAATGATATAGGAGCAACCTATTCCAAAAACTTGTACAGACCACGTCAAAGGAAGATTATAGCAATTATTCTACAACGATTTTTCTAGAAACGCTTTTCATTTGTGTTTCTGTAACCATACGAGTAGATTAAAATACAAACAATAATGACATATTGTGTAATTACACAATTAGTGCTCAGATATACATAGAAGGAACTTGGTATACCTATAACTGCCACTCCATATCCCATTTCTTTAACTCCCATCCTGTAGCTACAAGTCGGCACAACCAATTCCAGGTAGCCATTAAAGACGTCAAATTTAAAACTGTGCCATTTCGAGTCTGATATGGATGTTATGCTTCCACCCCAGCCCTGGTCTGCACGTCCTCTAGATTTGGTTGGATCAACTTTAGGTCTGTATGGATGATAGTTATCCGCACAGTCTACGCAGTGATACACAGCGGCCTGAAAGGCATAAATGAACACACATAAACTGAGTTAATGATCAAATTTTTCCTACCTGTAACACACTCTATATATAGATTCTGTGGTTGCAAACTGTGCAATCAAAATGTATGAAGAAAAATGTAATACAATTCCTGAATTTATCATTCAAACGCAGTCATTAATTATTTTAGCGCCTTTTTATAAATTCCTTAAATGCTACCTGATTAAATTCCAAATTGGTAGACTTGACTTTCTATAGCTCTGTTAAGTAAGCTGGTTTTTGTATGGAGCTGAAAATTTCAAAGATTTACATTACATTAAAATAAACTATGCATATCTACAGTGAAACACCATTAATGTGGCATCAATTACACATGTGTCCAGTTTACACGCGATGACACCATGACTTCTGACACCACGAGATTGAAGCACCTTTAATACATGGTGCTAATATAATGAGAGATGATGACATTGAGAAGGCTGTTTAAAACCACCAACGAATTTCACATACAGATGCTCGCAATGTGACAGACTCGAAACTCAGTATCTCGAGGAGAAGGATGCCAAGTAAATTCACATCTTCCATATAAGACTGCTATGTCACCTCCAAGAAGGTAATGGAGGGGCGGCCTTCAGTAGCCTTTGTTGATCCCTACTTCATCAGCACATGAGGATTCCTCAGCAAACATCGATGCGTGTGGACTCATTTTCAGAAACTAGTTTAACACAGCTGTCATTCTCTTTCCTTCAACTCCCAACAAATGTGGGTACTTCTCTCTCTCTCACCCTTCCCCTTATGTCTCTCTCTCTCTCTCTCTCCCTCTCTCTCCCTTTCCCCTTCATGGATATGGTCTACACGGTTGGTCCCCAATGATAACCATTATTCACGAATAGCCTCAAGCCTTTGATACATCGCCTGTTCAAAAACACTTACGCCTATTGCTTCTTTTTGTGTTTCTACATCAGATTGGCATAGCACGAGTGTTTAGTCGATGAATCTCAGAACGTCATCAGCTAAAAATTTACATTCACTCTGCTAAGTACAATACGATTGAATTGAAGTAGAACACAAAAGGAAACAACTTAATGTACTTAGCAGTGTGAAGGCAAATTTTGAACTAATGACGTTCTGAGATTCGTCGACTAAACACTCATGCTATGCCAATCTGATAAACTCGTTAAGATACAAATGTTTTACTGCCATAACATGCATGCCTCCCATCGGCAGTGTTCTAACGGTGTTTCACTTATACAAATGCTGCATATCAAAATACTCTGCACTGGTGTAGAAGGCCATTCCAAGAAGTCACCAAGCTTATCAGTCTTTTAACAGTCATCGAACAAATATATTAGGAAATTAATAAATTGGGCAAGAGAAAATTCTTAGTACCTCGTGTTTGTGAGCTGTTATGAAAAGGATTGGCTTTGTCATTCTAATCAACTGCAAAATATAAACAGTTCACAGACAATACAAATACATTTGCATACATGTTTTAAGTAATATGCGCATTGCAAACAACTCAAAAATCAAAGCGGTAATCGTTTCTGGTACTTTAATAAACCCTCTTGTTGAAATTATTCAATATTTCTTCATGTGTTTTTGCACTGAAAGTACTCAGTTCTTCAAGATATGTTTATAATTCAATTACGCTACCATAAATGTAATATACTGTTAAAGAAACATTTATATATCACCTTTAGATGCCTCTCAATAAATTTGCTAACATGACTGTCTAACCAATCTAGGAGTGCATGACATACATGTAGGACTGTAGGTAGGTATGAACGTAGCGCTTATTCGCAAATGAACAGCCAGATAGTCTAACAGAAGATTGTTCAAATGTTCAAACTGAATAAATAATATGAAATAAAAGGTTAACATTAAATTGTAGCATAAATATGAAATAATTTAGCTTATTTCATTAACGGTTCAAAATAGGCTAATTTTAAAAACCTTTTGTTCATTTTATCGCTAGAACAATCGATATAACACTTTTTTGTAAGATATATTCATATCTAACATAGTCAAGAATTTATTCCTAAATTTTAATCACGTGTACAGAGCACATTTTTCATAGGGCATTTCTGTGATTACAATCTCAGTAGAATAAAGAAAGCAAATGTGTTTTATATAAGCGAATAAGTGAATTGATTTTTGGTTCAATGTGCTGACTATGCTAGATCAGAAGTTGTCTAATAACAGTGTTTGATTATTCTAGCGATAAAACTAATAAATAGGTTTTATAAATTAGCCCATTTTGAACCATTAATGAAATAAACTAAACTATTTATCTACTGAGAGTGTAATCACAGAACTCACTGGTATATACTGCATCGGATGCCTTGAGAGGATTCCCATGTGATTGCAGATGACCCTAAATGCTGCTTTCGACCTCCGCGTCATATTCATCAGTTGAGCTGTCATAGATTCACCAATCTCCTCACCAAAATCATACGACAACTGATGGCAAAAACACAGAAAATTCCTAACAAGCCCTCTGAAGATAAGTCTAAACAAATAAGAAAATTATATTATAAAAAAATTCCAAGAAAGGTATGTAAAGCTACATGACCACAGTCTTCAACACAGCACCATGAAGATCAACACGTGAATTCGAACGTCACGCGATAGTGTGCGCTGTTTAAACGGCAATCATTATTTCTCATTATGACGACATCATGACAACAAAATTCTCTAAACTTACTATCAGTTCATCATGAAGGAAAATATATTGGCTGAGTTCCCATGTATGCCAGAGTTTGCCAATGCAGACTTCTCAAGCATCATTCCCTAATGATTTGCTTTTTGTTTTAATAAACCGAATCATCAGTAATTAGCACATTTAGAGGTTTCTTAGACTGTAAGAATGTTCATAGTAATAAACTTAACAACAAAGACATATTATTATTATCATTATGAACAAAGTTAACACAAAAAGTAACACAGAGGTTCAAATCTAAGGCAAGCTCAATCAGTTAGTAATTTAATTTAATAATACATTATATTTAATTATACAGCAATCAATGTAAGATTAACTACAAATAACACTTTATACTGCATAGATGTCTACGATTTCTAGAAAGCACTCATTAACCATGCACACATATGAAGGGATGTCACTGATATCAAACAGTCTGCAGAAAATCGCATTTCTGCTTGAAATACAGACCTTAAAGAAGTCCATGAATTTCACATTGACAACATCACTGAAGGTTTGATAATCAATCTTCTGAAAATTTTTCATAAATCGGTTCACCTTCGACTTTTCCTTCATCTCAATTCCCTCTCCACCCACATCGTTGTCTCCCGGAATAAAAATGTACTGAGAGAAACAAATGAAACAATGATAAGCATTTGCTAAACTATTGGGCATGTTGTGAAAAGCAATTTTAACCAGTGGGAACCTGTGGGAATTGGCTGATCAATGCGTATGGACCTTGAAAAGTCTTTTGTATGGTCATGCACTTTGGAACAAGAGTAACATTAAGTGCAGTTATATTCTACACTTGATTAGCATAGGACTACAGCCTATGGCAAAGAACAATCATAATTCAGAAGGTTCATCCTTACAGACAGTGTAATGTATTAAAGCATTTATATAGCATCCCTTCAAGATATCTACCCAGATGTACTCTCTGCACTGGCTTAAATGATGTCAAATGTCACTGTCAATGAGTAAAATATGTCTGTTAGTAAACGAGTACTAGGGCATAACCGAGTAGACAATTTCCACTGAGTACCGAATCCAAGTATTTGGATGAACTATTTGCCGGATCCGGATACGAACCAAACAGTAGCGACAAATCTGGCCAGCAACTCCCAGAGAGTACCATCCATAGGCAAAGTGTAGTTAACCTGCCACATGCACAGCAATGGAGAACTATCTATAGTCAATGCAGAGTCTATAGCAATATCCTTCATATAGCGTATCGTCGCACTCTAGGCTATAACAATATCTTTATAATTTAATGACTTTATTTGTAAAAAAAACCTTGTAATAAAATTTCAAATATGAAGTTATCAATGTTGTCATTATTATCTAATGTTTACCGGAAAGTGGGTGGAGCCAATTCAGGCCGAAAAATTACTGATTTGGTTGCCACCTGGGGAATACAACCAAAGGAAATTAAAATATATAAATTGACATCATTATTTTAAAGAAAATTCAATGGAATGTTAAGTTCTTGTTTAATTAATCAATAACTTATAAATAAGTCCGTTAGTCCTAAATGTATTTGATGAAAAAATATGATTTTATCAAAAAAGTTATTTTTAGCTAGTTGTGGGTGTAATATTTGCCGAGGCGAATACTTCCAAATAGTCCAATATACGGCAGAGGCGAATGTCTGAGGCGATTTCCGGTTATGGCCTAACGAGTACTGATACTTGATTTCAATAATTTATTTCAATATTTGATTTCAATAATTTATTTTAATAGTCGATTTTAATAGTCTGCTTTAATAGTCAATCTTAAAAGTTCTAAAATCAACCAAACAGAAACAATAATTAAATAGGATAAGAAAAGCTTTCAGTTACTGGAATGGTGGACGATACTTGAAAGACGGATTTAAATCGAGCCATGTAGGCTAAATATTCCTCTTCTGCTGCAATACTTCCTTCATCCAGTAAATCACCAAGAAAGAGCACAACATCAGGACGGACGTAATAAAAGGCCTCTTGAAATCCACTGCGAAGGTACCTTCAAAAAGAACCCAGTCAGTCGTGTAGCAACAGTCCAATTAGTGCAATGTAATAAAGCATTTATATAGCACCCCTTCAAGATATCTACTTAGCTGCACCCTCTGCACTCGGGGCAGTACCGAGGGCCCTAGGCGCAAATGAGGAAAGGGCGCAAATTTAAGGATAGAATAACTTATTATTCTGTACTATTTTCAAAATGTGGGGGCACCAGATTGATGCTAGGCACAGAGCGCAATTATAGCTCAGTACGGTCCTGTCTGCACTGGCCTAAATGATGTTAAATGTCGTAGCGAAATACGTCTGTTAGCAAGACTGCACGTTAAGCTGAAAAGAGTCACCAGTGTTAGCAAAATCATTTTTTAGCTTCTGCAAACGATGGCAGATGGCCAGCATTCTTTCTCACTGTTTGATCCTTCGACCAGTGTACTTCTAATAACTGAATTTTGAAGGGGCACACAAAGCAGAAATCTCTGGTGGGGGTTTTGAACCTCAACCTCTCAATTGAAAGTCCATCATGCTAACCACTAAACTATCAAGCAACTATAAAACAGGAAACAGAAGAGAAAGGTAGTCTTAAGGAACATTGCTCTTTATTATTATTATTAACGGACAATTTCTAGAGCGCCGTAACGCATGCCATGCCGCTACAAGGGCGCTTTACAACAAAACAGTCTGTACACTAACTATTACAACCATACTATAACAGTAACTCCATCAGCTAATCAGGGTTATACCATCATAAACAGGTGAGATTTGAGTCGTGACCTGAAGATCTCAATTGATGCCGCAGAACGCTCCTCAGGCGGGAGGCTATTCCAGCAGCGCGGGCTGGCAACAGAGAAGGCGTGATCACCGAATTTGGTTTGGTCACAAGATGGTTTCTGCGTGCAGCTCCACGCAGCTGGAGACCAGCTGAGCACGACGACGTTAGTCTGCAGAAATCTGCAATGTATCCCGGAGCGACACCATGGAGCGCTTTGTACACGAGCAGACAAGGCTTCAACTCCACACGCTATGGTATAGGCAGCCAATGAAGCAAGTTGCACAGTAGGGGCGTCACATGGTCGAAACGTCGTCGCCCGGAGAGCAGCAGAGCAACCTCGCCGCAGCGTTCAGAACGGACCATAAGCTGTCTAATGTACATATCAGTGCTCCTGCAAGGAGACTATTGCAGAAGTCTACCCTGGTCAACACGAAACTGGGGACAGCAGCCCTAGCTGCATCGAAGGGCAACGACTTTAGGCAGGATTTGATGAGACGCAGCTGGCAGAAGCATCTGCCGACTGTCGTGGTAACATGAAATTTCATCGACAGATCAGACTGCAGCATTATGCCTAGATCACGGACGGACTCCACCGGTGTTATTCCTTTAATTCAGAAAGACTTTGAATAAAGATGACTGATCGACTGACCTGTCACAGTCCCATCGGGTGATGGTTCCTAAAATTGGATGTTCATCTCGAATTCCCACAAGCTGAGGATCAGCCACCAACAGAATGCGAATCTCTGAATATTTATGTCTGATAATCAAAACATCAAAAAGCTATTTATCTGTCACTATAAGGTCGTCTTATATTACAAGTGGTGTGTTGAAAATGTCTCACAGTAAGCAACACAAAATACTAACAATAGCTGCACTGTGTGACCATCGACTTAAAAGAGTCTATTTTCATACAATATTTACATGGTTTAGTGTGTGTATGTACAATGTTGCAAATGTAATGTATCAGAATGAACCATTCAGAGGCAATCCCAGTGTGCAAGGTTACAAGCAAAGAATTGTTTTGAAAACAGAAAAGGAAGACGATGGGTTACCAGGTAGAATTTGAGAGCAAGTAGATGGATACAGCATATTCCAAAGACAGGGAACAACATGAGTTAAAGAACCAGTACCGAATCATAGCTGTAGTAGTATGAGGAAGGAGGAGATCATGTCTGTCTTGTTGTGCTTTGAAAGCCAGAATGAGGATTTTGAATGTCATATACACCTGCTTATGTACATGTGTAATGCAGATGAAGGCAGATAAATATTCAGGTATATAAACTATATATGTGTATAATGCATACATGTGCTAAGGAACAAGCTCATCTTTGAGCTGTGCATATATATTAAATTGATATATTCAAGCACGTATGCATATATATATATATATATATAAGTATATACATATTGTAGACCCATTTAAAAACCTCATCAAGGTGCTAGATGATTCATGTTCTCTTTGATGACATAGCTAATTAGATGGCAGTATTTTAGAAATGTAGTTAGGCTAAGAAGCAGAAATATGCAAATCTAATAAAATCAAATAACTAATCTGGAGATTTCAACAGCGTCATGATCGAAACATGCCAAGCATGAAACAAGGCAACTAGGCCTCAAAGATTTGGCAGCCATGGGAATTTCAAATAATACTGCAAGACCCACATAAAAATATTAGTCAGTGTGCTGCAAAATAGGCAGTCAATGAAGCATGTCATGTACACAATATGTGACATGACAAAAAATTCGAATGACACCAGAAGCATGCAATTCATGGCAAAGCATGGCATAGGCGATATAGGAGTTGGCTAGGGCGCCAAAATTTAGGAACGTTAAATTTTAGTGAAAAAACTTTTCAGGAATAAATGTTATGATAATACAAAGAAACAATTCTTAAATTCAGACATTCAAAAATTTTTAGGTCTACAGATATTTTATCTGTAGACATTAAAATTTGTTTAAAGTCTACAGATATATTATATTTGTAGACTTTCAAAAAATTTGGGGGATGTATTAATAAACCGAAAATGGACTTCCGCGGTTCTTCGGGTGAAGGCTTCATATACATAAATAATATATATGCATACATATATACACAAACATAACAAACATAACATTGCTTAGGACTGATGCTTACTCGTCTTTGGCAGGAAGTGACGCCCAATGCCATCGGCTGGTAACATAACAAAAGAATTCATTGTGGAAAACAAGGATGATTGCTGTCAGAACCAATCCCTGTTTTAGACTCGGCATTTTTAAACATCTGTGAAAGCACTTCTGAGTTCGAACAAGCGAAATCTGAAACAAAATGCCACCATAAAAAATATTTTACCTCAACATATTCCTAAAAGTTCAAATGCCTACAATAGTGTTTCTAGTGATTGGTGAAAAGTTTATAAAATATATCAGTAAGTAAGATAGTATGACAATTAAAGTCATGAATCATGTAAGCATCATGCGTTAGAAGTAGAGTATTTGCAAGTTTTTACAATCACAAAATTTTAACAGCTAAAACATCCAAACCCAATTCAAATAAATTTATTTAGTAACCAAAAAACACAAGAAAATGACAAACAACCAGTTTTAAAAAATGAATAATTTGGTTATACACTTTTGAATGCTACTGATGCACTTGCATTCTATACAGTTCTTCAACGGCTTGTGATTCTTTGGAAACTATGGAAGTTTTCCGTGCATTGCTGTTCTCTTTGTGTTCTTCAACAGCTCCAGTTGCAAGTGTGAACATTCTCAGGATTCAAATCATTGGGATAAAGCGAGGCGTAGATCCTGAGTTATGCAATTGATCACTCAGGTGCATGTTCATAACCGTATCAAAAGCCTTCCTAAATCAAGAGAGACAACCCTTATACAGGGTTCAGTTCTGATAATGGATTGAAGTTCATGTGTCATGGACATAATGCAGAGGACAAGTGATAAAAAAAATTGGTCCTTAAGAGTCCGGTTGGAGCTTGGTTAAGTAGTAAATGGGTAAGAGCACTTGTGCAAAAGCATTTTTACAATATGCTCCAGAGGATGGACATCATGGATATAGAGGTAAAGTCAGATTCCTCTACAGAGCATGCAATCTTTGATGAGGGGTGATTATGCAGTGAACAGACATAAGAAATGGTAAGAGAACATAGTTATAAACAGAACAGCATTAGGACGGTTAGGTTGAGCTAATAGATGCATTTTTTGCAGTTTGGTAAGTCGTTGGATTATTTGTAGTTTCGGGGACTCCAACTTACGCATATTTTAGTCGGGTTAAGCACCGTGAGGGTCGGCTAGGGTCAGTTTAGGCGTTGTGAGGGTCGTTTAAGGTTAGTGCTTGGGTTAGTGTTGTTTTTAGACATATACGAAGCTTACTTACTTCTTTGTTTCAACCAAAATATTATGCGTAAGTTGGAGTCCCCAAAACTATAAGTGAGCCAAGTTGTTTTTCATGCAGTTACAAATGCTCTATAAACATCACAAAGAAAAAACCAGAATTAATTTAAACTTACTCACCATTGTATTTCAAGCGGTTTGAAGCACATAAATAATGCATAAGACGAGTTAGATATCTATGAAGGCCATGAAGTTTTTAACATTCACTCGAAATAAATTATGTTTACGTCTCGCAATCTATACTAAACAATAGGCCATTACACTTTTCATTTTCGCATATTTGCTTCCATTGCTTGCTGATAATGCATATACTATTTTGGTGAAATTCGTGCGCTTTTAATATCGCTCAGTAGCACACATTGACACATAGATATCACACATATATATCATGAGTGTATCAATCATAGATATAATAATTTGTAATATATGTGGCAAGGACCAAGAACCTATGCGACGTCGTATTAACTTTAACTAATTTCAAGCCCAGTTTGTTACAGTTCAAGGTAAATTTATTGTCTTTATGTTAACGGTCAAATGTGACGACTGATGCATTTAATATAATACAGAGTCTTAGCTTATGTAAGATATCAACGCTGTCTTAGTTCAAATTCAGTATTGATTGAGTTCCCACTCAAAGCGTTCGAAAGCGAAAATGTATATTTTACATTGATTTTAAGAAAGCGTAATTTCACGACATTAGTTTAGCATTGTCTTCTTAGTAACGACATTAGGTTAACAATGTTTTCTTGATGATCCGTTTTGTATTATGTCATTTTAAACTTAATTTCGGTATTGCTTATCTGCAGTTTGTAATATAAAAGCCAAAAAATTTCTTCATGTCCGGTATTTTTCGTGGGATTTTTAGCAGTCATTTTGTCGCCTTCTTCGGGTTCGTTGCATGTCCTGTAAGTAGGCCCTAATTGTGAATTTATATATTTATACGATTTAAAACTTGGCGATTGATCAGGTGATTAACCTAAGAGTATATTTACGAGAATCAGTGTTACACAAGGCGCCGTTTACATCGACAAATTAAGTACAACTAGTGATTGAAGTAAATCGTCGTTGGTACTAAGGTGTTAATAAACTCAGTCCACCGGATGAAGTGAAACGGGTTACAGGGCCTAGCTCGGACTATAGCAAACTGCAATGCTTAAGGAAATGAAAGAATTAAGGGGTAGGCTTCTTAAGAATAAATAAGTCAGCTAAATTTAAAAGACCTGAAGATTTTTTTACCCCAATTATATTTAATGAAGTTGATTATATACATACTTTAGATTTGTTAAAAGTTCATAATTTTTGCTGTATATCCTCTGATTACTTAACTGTGGCCTTTGCTCACATGAATTTACAGTGGTTCTTAGCAAATGGCACTTCAATAATAATTGGCTGGGAGGATTCTATAAGTTTTTATAATGCATTTCCTCAATCTGTTCTTTAGTTATGAGTCGTTTTTGTAGTTCTGGTATGGGCACTGGACATATGACGTATGTTTTAATAATAAGCTTATTCTTCTCAGGTTTCTCTCTCCTTAAGACTTGAATTAATATGTCACGTAGGAGAGGTTGGCCAGTTAGTCAGCTCATCTTCTATGGGTATATGTTTGTCTTTGATTGATTGGATATTGGCTGACAGTGATGTAGGCCTACCATTATTGATTTATATTTGGAACTACAGAAGTTGTAAAAGTGACTGTAAAACTAGATATTCACCAGTAACTTGAGTGTGCTGAACCATTTTTAATGATGAAAAAGTTAGATACTTGTTTAACTCAGACGGATTTTGCACTGATGCCATTTGATAAATCTGATTTAACTGACTTTAGATCACTATTACAATTAATGGGAAAATTCAATCAAAGAAGAGGGATCTGCCATGTTAAAAATGAGAAACATCACCAGAAAGAGGAGACCTTTCACCCAAAAAGGGAGATCCACAACCCGATATTATATTAGACTAGCATCTGTTGGCCTCACAGTGTGCTTTCAATATTGACTTGCATCTTACACACTGATAAATTTATTTTTTATAAGATTTTTCATACATTTAAAGTTCTGTGATTTTACAATGGTTTTGTTTGACACAGGTATTGTCTAACGAACAAGTTTTTCAACCATGGATGCTCTATTGCAAGCACAGGTGCAAAGTTTGGCTATAACAAAGTCAATAGACAGTGCTGTGCTGGGCGAGCTTGTGAACTTCATGAGCCCAGATTTTGGTCTGCTGGACGTTTTGCAATCCAGTGGAACTCTATCAGGACCAGAGGCAACTGACGTTAAGAACCAGAGGACAGTTGAAGACAGAAACAAGAAAATCTTGGAATTCATTCTACGCAAAGGAGCGATTCAGCAGTTGGCCATTGCTCTTCGGCAGACAAAGCAAATTCACTTGGTTGCATACCTTGCCAATGGGGGTGGTAAGTTCTGACCAACTAATATCTAAGATAATGGAAAAATTCTGAATTCCAAACTCAGCCACCACCCATACTATGGTAGTGCTAGTCCACACCCTGGATAAATGGGAGGGTAGTGCCGACCATCTTTGTTATGACAGATCATCGTTAAAAGCTTCTAGAAAAGATCCTTCTCGTCTTTAAAAGATTACACAGCATCAAACTAACAGATACAAACGTTAAGGTCCCGAGAAAGTAGAAGTAGTTTCAATATTTTTTCCACATTGAATGCTTAACTCTTGAAAGTGTCTTTGTCTTCTTCTGGTGTGTTAGTCTATAAGTCTGATTTCGAAGATGATTGGCCGCTGGATAGAAATCAGATGCATATTCTGGATGGCAATCGAGACTGTTTGGCCATTCTCATCGACCCAGCGGCTTTAGCCAATCAACTTCTGGCAAAGGAAGTAATCAGTGTTGGGGAGAAGAATTTCATCGCCTCCAAGGCAACAGATTTTGAGAAGAACAACGAGCTGTTGGATATTTTGAGACGTTCCAGTAAGAGGAATTACACGAAAGCAATTACCTGCCTACGGGAAACATACCAAGATCGCATTGCCAACATCCTCATGCAGGGAGGCAAGTTAACAGTTCTCTATCTGTGTTTCAATTATTTATGGAAAAAAATAGAAAGTGAAGGGGCAAGAAATGACTGATTGGCATCAGTGAGAGTTGCCCTGAAGCGTTTTAAGTGTCGTAGGATAAGGATAACTAACTGGATTTACTGGAGTGGTAGTACTTTTCAAACTGATTTATTAATTTTCTTGATGATTTTTGATTATAACACTTATGTATGAGTTTGATACAATATTATTTTTGGTTCTATATTTGTATGCAACATTGTTTTTTTTATTAGTCTTTGTTTGGATTAAAACGAGTTTTTGGTTGGTTAATTTTATGCAGCATCGATATTCATGTTGGCACGGCTCTTTTAACCTAGCTATGTATCAATTGCTATATTCATTTTGCTAAAATAACTAAGTTATAATGATTCTTTGCAGTTGTTGTGAGAATTCATGCCAGCCTCAATGCAGCGTTGTCCAATGTTGCCCAACATGAACTTGTGACCAAAATCTCAGCCCATCTCACTGGTCATGGTCAGTCTCAGCAAAAGGCTGAAAGCATACTGCGACTTATTTCCATGGGCTTGATTGCCGTGAGAAATGGTGGAGGTCTTGTCTTCTTCTTCCATGCCGAGGCGCTTAAAGACCTTGTGGATTTGCATGACAGTTTGGTGAAGGGTTTGGTGAAGGCTAATCTGAGCTCTGTGTTTCAAGAACTGCTTGCTGATCCTCAAGATATTGACGTGGAACTAGACTGGAAGAGAGAAGACTATCAAAGGGAGAAACTGTATTTTGCTGGTAAGCCTCGAGCAAACTAACTTACTGCACTGTCTTTGCAACAGGCTTTATATTGCTGAAGCAAGGAACTTTGCTCTTTTGGACAGTGATACTTCAGACTCACAGGACTGTTTGTTTCCTTGACAATTTAACTGGAAATCTCATCTGTGAGCGTATTGTCAGGGTGCATGTTATATGAGCACCACTTGATTTAAAATATCTACCATATTAGGAACCAAACTCTATGGATGGATTCAAAATTATTCACCTGTGACAAGTTTTCTACATTGTTATTACTTTGGAGTTATTATGTCTGATTTTCATTACTTGTTTTTGTATGAATGAAGCTCCTAAATGTGTGTGAACATGTTACTTTCAGGTTTTGAACAGGCTGATGACATGTCTTCTGAAACTGATGTAAGGAATCCATTCATTCTATTGGCTTAATTTCCTTATGTTGTGTGAATTTTCATGGGAAGTACTTAAGTAACATTTAATACATTACAATTGCGTTTTAATATTACCCTTCTTAAAAGGGATAAGAAAAATAGCAGTCATCAGATTGGGATTGGCATGTTTTATGGATATTGTATGAGAGGCCCTAATGACCGACAGTCATGGATGAAAACTGTATTAAATGAATCACAAGAACAGACCGCTATTAGTAAAGCAATTGGTAATAAAACAGTAATTAAGTGGCAGTATGGTAGCAGGTCAATTACCCCCAGACAATTAATAGTCCAGGGGGTAATTTGTATGGGGGTAATTGTGGGGGGTGGGGGGTGTGTGTGTGTGGGGGTAATTGTCCTAGATCGGGATGAAGACACATATAGCAAGAGCTGCTTAAGTTTTTGGTGACTTGCTTGTTCCACTGGCCTGGAGTCATTGAAAGTCAATGTCCAGCATACATAGAAGTTTTCCTGACGTGAGTCTATCTCAGTATATCTTAGCATTATTCAGCAAATGATTGAAGATCATTTTAGTAATTTATTTTGTTTGTTGGGAGGGCCTCTGATGAGTCTCTCTGGATGTGGTACTCTATATATTTGCAATTGCCATTACCATTTCGCTGAAAATGTTTCGTACTCGCTTTTCTGACCTCTATTCGTGGACATTTGAACGACAACTCGTTTCACAAGTTCTTGGCGTTTTAACCTTTGCCATTGACTTCACATGCGATGGATATCAGATTCGTCTTTTCATCATTTCAACTTGCGAATGTGTGCTGTTCATCACATACCTGGATGGGTTAGAGAGGTCTGGACGCTGCATCTCATGCCATTTACCAAAGACCATGCTCAAATGGTGCAATGTGTACTGCAATTACGCTGCCAGTTGATGTCTTTGCTCTCAATGCTACTTGGTCCAGTCGACTCTTAATGCTATCAACTGTCTACATTGGACCAGAATCCTTCGACTGGGCTCTTCGTTTGGGCATTGAAGTTTATTACTATTGATGTGTCTTGTTTAGTTAGCATTTGCCTTTAGATAACTCTGTTGTGGTGTCTTTTTCATCACAGACTAGAGTTGAAAGGGATTGGCACCATGGTTAGATACCAGATTTCTGTCGCATTTCTTTTTCTGTGGTTACATTGTATACATGTGCACATTTTTGTGTAATTGTTTCTGATAGCTTTCCAATCTATCACATGAACTTTACCAGTTGATCCTCGTGAAGACTTACGTCCACATGACACTGACTGAAAGTGAAGAGAATAGACATCCGGAATGTGGCATCTACGCATCTCTGTCGGCAGTCAATGGAGAATGGCACAAGATGGTCTACACGAAGACCTTCAAGAGTCTTCTGGACCAGTATTTTTCAGGTCTGCTGTCATTTCATATTATTGTTTACTCTCTTAAAAGTGAGACAGCAATTCGACTTTGTTATGTGCTTCAGCATGCCGTTAGTGCATGTTAGTATAACAGCTTACCATTTTAACTGAACATATGTGGCACGGTGGCTGATCGGTTAGAGCGGTCGGCCAGTAACACTCAGTGAGCGGGTTTGACCCTCGTCCGAGGCATCAATCACTGTGTAGGGGACCTTGAGCAAGTCCTTTTTTACACACAATGGCTATGCAGTACAACTGCAATTGCGCCGTCGAGGCATGTGCACTTCTGAGCAAAAGATGTTGGAAGAAGGGCAGTATCAAATTTCTGAATAATAAAATAAATAAATAAATATATGTGTTTAATATGTTGTTTGTCTTTATGTAACTTTGTATATATAAAACTCTTTGTAATGTAATGCAATGTAATCGAGTATTTATGTAGCGCCCCTTTAAGATATCTACTCTGCTCTCTTCGCTGGCCTAAATGATGTTAAATGTCATCGTGAACGAGTAAAATATGCCTGTTAGCAAAACAATGTATATGTGTATGATAGTTAAATTAGAATTATAATATATCATTGTGTGTGTTTTTTTACATATTTCTTTAATGTGTGTATTAGAATACTTCAATGGAATCATGAAAAGAGCGACGGTTGTGAGCAATAATCGTGACTATCTGTCACTGCACGTCACACCGAAGGGTCTGATCGATAAGTTGCACCATGCAGAGTGTCTTAGTGATGATGACACTAGGTTTATCAAATGCCAGACCTATGACCATGACAAAATTGACGAAATGTTGAGCGTCATACGAGATCTCAACATCGAGAAGTATGCTGTCTACGTCGACTGCCTACGTCTCACCAATCAGCATTTGTTTGCAGATATTGCAGAGACTGGAGGAGGTGAAGATTAATCTCTGCATTCCTTATTTCAAAACTTGATGATTTCTATGTCTCAGGCTTAATATCTGTATTGAATTGATCTAGCCATAAATCTGTATTGTTTGGAAACAACAAAATAGTAAATTAAGTTTCCTTGTATCTCAGAGGTAAAAGGAATATACTGGTATGTTAATAAGAATTTCAGCATTCCTAGTTTCAAAACTAAATGAATTTCTATGTCTCAAGCTCAATATAGATATTGAATTGATTCAGCCATAAATCTGTATTGTTTGGAAACTCAAACAGGTTTCCTTGTATTTCAGAGGGAAAAGGAATATATGTTAATAAGAATTTTTGCAAAATAGGCATATGAATTATTATTTTTAGAATTTCTGTGTATGCTGTCAATTTAATAACTTGTATCTTTCTTGATGTCTGTAAATTAATTTAGAATTTTAATAAACATTCTCATGATTTAAATAATTTAATATTTATGATCAATTGTTTAGTTACGGTCAAGGCAAAGTCGATAAATGAGGAATCACCAAATCTGGAGCAGCTGGAGTTGAAAATAGTGGAACGGATCAACCAAGTGCGGAACAAGACGAAGCAGAGAAGTCCTGAACTGGAGAAGGAGCTCGACTATCTTCGTCGTCATGACATTGAGATCCTTAACGCTTATCACGACAGAGGAATTGTGATCTGGTTCTGGGTTCGTTCTCAGGTAAACCTCGAGCAGATGCTCAATTGGAGAGATGCTGATCAGGTGGAACCGATGTTGGAGAAACTGTTCGAAGTTCTCGGCAGTTGGGAGACACCAATCGATGGACACATCAAACCGGATTTTGTGATTCTGGAAGGATCTATGTTTGACAGGGAAGTTGGTTAGTATTGCTTGTTTTCAGTATTATTATTTATATAGTGATAGTAATTGTATATATTGTGTATGATATTCGTTTAGTTTTGTTTGGAAGAAAACAATGTGACATATATGCAGAAATGCTAACACGAGTTACAACAAGCAATGAAAGTAGTAATCACCAAATCTGGAGCAGCTGGAGTTGAAAATAGTGTAACGGATCAACCAAGTGCGGAAAAAGACAAGGCAGAGAAGTCCTGAACTGGAGAAGGAGCTCGATTATCTTCGTCGTCACTACATTGACATCCTTAACACTTATCACGACAGAGGAATTGTGATCTGGTTTTAAAATGCTAACATGACAGCAAGCAATGAAAGTAGTAACATGCTAGTAAATATTTTTATATAATGATTTGGAGATAAATTGAGAGTTGTCTTTGGTTGGAGAACATGTACATTAATGTGTGATAAATTTATATTATTGAAGATGTAAAATGAATTGTCTCAGTGATAATTATATTAAAACATGTACATTGAGAAATTCTATTAATCGCTTAGATATCTTCATCTTCTTGCTGGGTATGTACATGGCATGCTCTTAGAAGGTTCTGTTCTGTGTTAAATTGTTTTTTATATATTTTTTAATATAGTTAATTTATTCTAAGTTTGATTAGTTATTGGAGATGGTAGATTATTTGTTTTATGGGATAATTTCCCACTTATTCGTTTGAATAGGTAGCAAACCTGATGAAAATTATCACGGGGCCATTGTTGAATAACAGTTACAAACCATTTGACTATTGCTTACCATTTGACACATCAAATTAGATAAGTCTTCTAATGTTTCAAACTGTGTAAATATGTTTTCCATAACTGGATATAGATATTTTATCAAATGGATATTGTTTAATTTTATTTGCAGTTAATCTTCCGATGATGCTGGTCATGATTTCAAGCCTTACCTTAGATGTGAACAGAGGACCAGTCCTAGGAGTGACGAGTCTACAAAATAACCTCTGTGTACTGCACTCAAAATCCATCCTCATCTATGAGAGTGAAAAGCCTTTCAACTATCTACGTGAAATACCTGCCCCAGAATTCGGCTCCCCAGTGGACATGTCAGCGTGTGAGAAATCACAGTGTCTGTACGTGACCGATGAAGCCAACTTGTGCGCTTGGAAGGTCACACCAGCAGACACCAAAGTCGTGAGATGGTTGGCGAACATTGGAGCACCATTCACTTCCTCTGTTACCAGTGGTGGAGACGTGCTGGTCTTGAGGAATGGTAAACCGTCGTTTCTTGAAGTCTACCGGTCGGATGCTGTTCTACTTCAGAAACTCCAGCTTCCGGATAACCTGGAGAATCCACGCCATGCAATGGAAACAAGAAGTGGCAACTACAACATCCTTTATGAGCAAGCCTTGATCGAGATGACTAAGAATGGGCTCATCACTCGCGAGCAGAAATCATTTCGTGTGGAAAATCCACTGAAGGCAGCAACTCATCTTGCACTCGATATTGCGGAACGGATCTACATTGCTGAAGGAAACCAAATTCTCATTTTCGATTCGCAGCTTGTTTTCGAGCGGATCATTCTTGCTGAAGACAGAGTGAAAGGACCACAACGTATCTGTCACGTGAGAGAGAAGAAGCATTTTGTTATTGTGCACACGTCTGGCTCAATCGTCGACGTTTACAATTTGCGTCCAAGAGACTGAAATTCCGTTGAATATCATTGATATTCTTTCAAACACTGAACAATAACGATCGTGTGATTATTCAGAGATACTTTTAATTAATATGATGCAGATTACTTTATATTAATTGATTACCATTCTTTGCTGTGTATTTAATCAATATATTTATAGAAACAACTGAAAAGTTATATGACAACGATGCTTATTTTTTAATATACCATACATTTTTTTAAGTTTTAAAATGAAATGCATAAGAATTTTTACAAGAACTTTAATTTATTACCATGAATTTTCACAATATAAGCATAATGTTCATTTCAAACAGAAACAAATAACTTTACAATGTTTTGGTAGATGTTTGTCCTAATAAAATTTCATTTTCAGTAATGCTTTAGAGGTTTATAATGTGGGTTACGTTTTTGGTGTCCAGGTGAGAATTGTACAAAATTTATTGGATGCAGTGTGTGTTCTATTGAAATTTGCTATTCATGGTGGAAATGGAGTTTTTTGGAAACAGAATACAAGGCTTTCCATAGTTTTCCCAAAATTGTTATTCAGCAGCTTTTAAATAATTTAAATTTCATATGATTATGTAATAAATGTAATTCCACGTAATTAAGGACTGTAATAGTTATTCTTGCACAACTAGTAGTGTGTTGCTTATCATAATGTTGTTCTATATGTTTTCCTTACTTTTTTTGGCAAGCTCCAACAGAAATGTGTTGATACAATTCAAACCAAAAGCTTGTCACTTGTGCTGTATACCTTGTGCATGATTGCAGGTCCTTCTACCCGGATTGACCGTCTTTCCTCACTAAAGACTTAACTAATGAATAGCTTCTAACACTTTGAAGAAATTTATTTGCCGAGATTTCCGTGATCTGAAGCTATTCATGAGAGGCGCTATATAATTACATAGATATTATTGAAATAATTTTACCGTCTTGTAAACTTGTAGTTGTATATAATTTGTAATCCAACAGCAATAAAGTACTCGTCATCTAATGCAAGAGTGCCTTCACTAACACCACTTGCTGCCATTGTTTGGTGAAATAAACAGTTTTTAACATTTTCTTCCATTAATCGTCTATAGATAAGAAACAATGTGTAATAAAAAAAAACTTGTGTTGTACTCCTGTGCAACAGTAAAGGAACAGTTTTTCAATAAACCTATAACTTTTTAAAACTAAGCGAATTAAAGCGATGTCTTGGTTTGATATGAATAAAACTGTATGAAATTCAGAATATTATTTATCGCTGTTCAATGTTATGTACACTTTGACTTTTTTACCTACTTTTGACAAAATAAAAACTTGATTAATAATTCACTGCTTCACAAATTTTATGCAATGAACTGCTTGCAGAGAAATCTAACTATCCTAGAAACTAATTGCTTTGCATGCTACAAGTACGAACGATGTTATGTACAGTTTTTGTATGTGTATAGCTGAAATTATCATCGACTTGATGCTTTTTAAATCTTGAAGTATGTTTTCTTAGATTGCATGTGATAAATTATGCACATGTTGCCTGTATACTTCTTCTTCTAGTTCTCTGCCTCTTCATTTCAAATGTCCGACGTGCCATTCTTCTCGCTGTTGTGCATCTTTTTTCAGCTTTCCATATATCCATCTGTCATCATCCAGTCAAATATCTGCCTTGATCTTCCTTTCGTCCTCCTCCCCTTCATTTTTCCTTCTATGACTGTTCGTAGCAGTGAGTCTCCTCTCCGTGTGTCCAGTCCATTGTCTTTGTCTCGGTCTTATTGTGAGTAACAGGTTTCTTTCCTCTCCACTCTTTTCCATTACTTCCATTGCATGTCTACTAATACATATTATTTATACTAAGACTAGCCTACAGATATGATTACAAGTTCGGCATGTAAGACCTACAACCAACTGCATATAATATATATATATATATATATATATACAACGAGCGTAGCTACGGCCAATTGCATGTTATATATATATATCATATATATATGTAACATTCAGTTGCTCGTAGGTCCACCATGGTTACCCTTAGCCATAAAGATATTAGAGAGAGTGGAGTTTCAGTATGCCTAACGATTGGCTTGGGGTCATTTGTAAAACCACAAATCGCATATTGTAAAAGCGTGACTGCAGCTTCATGCATGTATAATCAGTCTCAGACATACCTACGATGATTCCATTATAAATGTTTAATGACGTGAACACGGAACAGATTACGAGACCCCAATTGTAGCGCAAGACCCATTAAGACAAACGGCGCCTACTTGTGATTGCCTAGTGTTCAAGTTTGGCCTAGTTATCGCGTTAGCCTTCTGGCACTGAAAAGAGTACCATGAAAACCACACCTCCGTTTGTACATGCAGCTTCGGTAATTGCAAGATGTCTGCGAGCGTCAATTTAGGACTCGGCCCATACGACGGAAATGACACCGACGTGACTGCGATGATAGGCCCAGCCTAAAGCTGTGGGTGTTATAAATTCCTATAAATCGACTACAGAACTGAACAAATCGGTGCTTAGACTACAGTGCTAAGACTAAGTAAGCCCGTCATGTCTTCATAGAAGGCCTACACGTAGGGCCAAAATAGGTGAATTCGAAGACACAGGTCACCAGCCTGTTGACGACTGCGTCGTCAAGTCAGAGGGGTTTTCAAATGGTACTCAAAGGGAGGCTCAAGTCCGGTCTCCAGAGGTTTACAACAGATTTAGATAGGAGGGTACCATAGCCGCTGCATAAAATTATGCTAAGGTAGAAGTCGCTTAGTTCTCGAAGATTTGGAAGGCGTTGATTCAGATTTTGAATTCTTGAGGAGGTGAGACTTCAGTAGTCATTGATAAGCCTATGGCGGACGAAGGAGGACGGTAGCAATGAGGAGTGACAAACAGAAAATAATGATGCGGCATTTGGGAGGAAGATCGCTCCAGAACTGTTGTGGTGCAGTGTTGGATAGTCTATGGTTATTGAAGAATTTGAGACGAGTGGTAGGCCATTGAGTATACGCCTAGGCCTAGCTGGAGTCGAGAAAACTGAGATAGAATGAAGATCGAATACATGGAGCAACCCTAATAAGTTGGCGACAGACGATGTCGGACATCCAGTTCTTGAAGAGTTGGTTAAATTGGTTCAGGACATGCAGCCTCGCATTCCTCTTTAGTCTTAAATCTGTTTTCGTTTCCATCACATCCGCCATAGTAGAATCGTCTGCACGTAGACACGTAATCGTCGTGAAGCCAGTATATGCGCCACTTTGCACAGAGGCGCCCTCTATCCTCTGGCAGACCACATCGACCGCCATTGGTCAACGGAACATCATCTAAAAAATTAGAAGTTCAGAATTAAGAACTGAAGACCAAACAGACTGAAGGGCTAGCGTTTGTCGTAATAGAGATTAGGAGTTCTGGGACAGCAAGAGTTCGAAATGGCGCGACCTTATTAGCAGTTGTCATTGTCCATGCAAACTCACTCATTATAGCCTACATTTAAAGTTTTAGAACGTCGGAATAAGGCGAAGTAGGTTCCAAAATGTTGCCGTTCATATCTTACAGTTAGTTGTTCTCATAAAGTTCTCCTTACCCTTGTTTTCGTATCAATCTGAAGCTGGCAACAGCAAATCTAGATTATAGGCAGGCAAAGCAAGGCCTATGCATGTAATTAACTGTATATTTATTTAGAGAAAACGAAATTATGTAAAACTTGAAAGCATCGTACATGATTCTAAGAGATTCTGTTGATGTGGGAAAATGAGAGCTAACCTGTTGCTGATGATGACTTGTGATTTTCTTTTCCATCAGACTTCTTCTGCTCGACTGAAGCAAAGTCTTCGACTCTAACGGACTCATCGTGCTGCCAGGCGCTGTCATGGTCCATCAAATGTTGTTCTACTTCATCGACGACTTGAGACTTTCTTTTCTTCGATCCACCCTGCTGCTGCCATTGCTCTGTGATCGTCGTCTGTACCCCTCTCCAGGGCAATTTCCTTCTAAGACTCGGCTCCGTTCTAACAGGTGGCACCGGTCTGACAGATGGCAGAGGTGGTAGCGATCGATCATCCTGGATCCGAAGAATGGCGGCCTGGAAGTAAGGTCCTTTCTTCCAGGCGATCGTTGGCTGCTGTTCCTGTCTCGGCTCCTGCTCCAGACAGGTCCTATTGCACTCCTCTAGGCTGGCAAAGCGGTTTGCGTTGCCCTGGCAACCACCGTACATGAAGCGCCGACAGAAGTCCGAAGCTGCATCGAAGTACCAGAGGGGAGTGGCGTCTGAGCAGGGCCCGGTGTCCCTCGGCAGCAGGCAAACGACCACTGCTCCATTGCCTGCTACACTCTCTGCTTCTCGGCCTCCGCTGTCTTCTTCTGATGAAAAATGATTAATACAGTTGTCCAAGCATGAACAATGAGCCTAACACTATAGCGAATTTTTATTTTCATACACCAAACATAAGCTTTTCCGTTGACGAATTTGAAAGTGTTGTTTTTGTATCCATTTTGTGTGCATGTGGTAGTCAAAATTGCTTTTGAGTCCAATATAGGATCACAACCGTTCATTCCAAAGGCCTGCACTTCAAACAACAGCTACGTGTACGTAGGTCCAATCGTAGTCGTAAATTAAGCTCGATTATATATCCACTGAGTAATTTCCTATTTGCTATCAACATGTATAGCCCAAGGCCGTTTTAAGATCGTCGTATACGTCCTAGGCACTGTTTCATGTACCTCAACTATTGTTTTGCACAAAACATTAAACGTGTAAACCTAAACACACACATTCACATTATTTTTTTCAAGTCATGAATGTTTTTTTTGCAGAATTAATTTTCTTGTGGTTAATTAGTGTAGGACTTTGTGAAAAGAACGTTTTGTTACATTGACTATAGTATACATATAGGCCTATATAAAGTTTATTGAGAGTTTCTTCACGTTCTACGGTTCGAAAAACAAAAAGAAATGCTTATCACATTGATTATACAGCTAGGCCTACGTACAATCCTACCTACATAGACCTATAGCTTTTCTCCCATTTGTACGCGCACACATGTGTCTTTCTTTGTCCGTGTGAATTTGTATAAATTCCCAATGCCAAATATCCACAAATACTTATTTCGGCTTTTTAAAGTTTTTAAATTAACAATTAAATATGTTTCAAAAGTTATTCACTTTCAACTTTGAATTTAATAAGCTTGCAATTTCTTCTTCGTATCAGTTTAATGATAAAACTTTTTTCAATTACTCAATATTCCTTTTTTCATTTTTTATTTAGAAATAATGTCTAAAAAATTTCGTAGGCCATGCATGATAACTTCGTAGGCCCTAGACACTGTGCCTACTGTGCCTATACTGGGCAAGATGACCCTGATGCAGCCTATAAATGTATGCAGACACCAATCAGATTACTCAAGAGCGCTATTCCGAGTAATAATTCGAACGTTCAAAGTTATTTTAAAGTGATAATTATAGGGTCAGTGACTCATCATTCTGATGAACACTGCATGAAACCAACCCGATTCAAAAATAATTTTCATACATCTATTGGTAGCCAAATGGGCTTATAGCGTGAACAATGCCACATACTTCAGTTCATCTCTTGCTGTCATACTGTCATACATAGGCCTACATGTAGATTAATTAACATGTCTAAGCTATTTTGAAAGCATATCTCCCAAATATATCGGACGCCGCACAAATTTCTTTGGTAGATAGCCCAAATTAGGGTTGGAGATCACTTAATTAGGACTACATAGCTACAATAATGTAACTATTTTAATAATGTATGTTTTAGACTCCGACAGTTTATGTGAGCCAGAATCTTACTCGTTTCCTGGGATCCATTGGGAGCGTCAGTTGCCATTCGATACCCAGTCTCCTCCTTGTTTTTAATCGTGTTGGCGATCAGGCGAGTAGTTACCATCGGTGACGATCGCACGTAGTTGAGTCTAGCGCTATCTGGCGACATTTTGCTTCGACATTGCGTGAGACATATCTCCCTGGTGAGAAACCGATTCCTGTTTCCATGGCAACCGCCGTAGGCATAGGGAAGGCATTCCCTCGTCGTCAGGTCGAAGTACCAGCGGGGTAGGCTGCCTTCGCATGGTCCCCGATAGAGCGGCTGAAGGCAACGCTCTGGAGATTCGGTCACTACGTTAGCGCAGATGGTTGGGGATTCGGTCATAGGAGAACGACAGGATACGGCAGACTTAGGAACAGCAACTGCAGAGAACATCAGACACGCAGCGCTATTCAATAACCTAGGCCTACTAGCCGTAAATACTGCCCTCCCCCCATGCTCGCATTCATTCATTCATTCTCATTCGCTTGTTCGCTCATCCATTTGTTTATTTAGTTAATTCATCCATTCATTTTGCTTCGACACTGCAGTTACAAATGATTGGCTAAAACGATCGGTTACAAATGGTTGGTAACAAAAGACTTGTTACAACTAGTTTTTAACAGATTGTTAATTACAAAGAGCTGGTTGGTTAGGCCTACATAATGGTTGGTTACACATGGCAGGTTATAATTTTTATTTATTTATTGATTTCTGCATATCGCATCATATTATAGGCCTTTTAGTCCTATGCATGAATAGGCTACGGAATCTACCTGGTAGGCCGAACAAGCATCTTATCAGTCTACACATGTTCAGAGTATTCGCCTATGCCAACTATCTTCGTATCTGCCTGCATTATGTGCACTGTATAACTATATCTACATTCGTGTATGATTTAATAAGGTTTATCCATGCGTCGACAACCCACGACTTCGGGACATGCCAAAGATTTACGCTTGACCACGAAATTCTGAAGATTATAGACCTACTGCTACGTAGCTGTAGGCGATGTATACAACGTCAGAAGTGTTTAGGAATCGAAGTGCTCACAACAATCAGTAGATAGCCAACGGTGAATGTATGCCTGGACCAGACCACATGGCACTGGTGGGTAATAGTCATCAGCATAAATATCCGACTGACATGCTCGTTCTAGAGTCTAGACTGTAAGCAAGGACTCTGTCATATCTGTAGTCACGATAATTGGGACTTTACGAGCCTTTTAGTATTTCAGAGCTATGCATGTATCTTGGAATTTATATAGCGTCTTCTGATAGCCTACATTTTTATGCAGTCCATCACATTGGCATTCATAAGCACGCTTTCATTGACTGCATGTCAGTTTAAGTCTACATGTTTTTGTACATGCTCTCGACCATGCTTGCTTTTCTATGAATTGTTGAACCGAGAGCATTCACCATCTCAACCCATTGGAACAGGGCTGTTGTCGCATAAACTCATTTTAGCAGATCGTGCTGCGCATGGGCACCCTCACCGAGGGACAAGATGGGACACTTGACCCCACGGAAATTAGCATCCGCTCTTCCACCATGTCAACAAACAAGAGCTCATACTGTGAGCTCTTTGTGGACTACAGGGCCTAGGTCCTATATATTATTATAGGACTTACAGCCATAATATAGGCCTACATGTATGGGGCACACACAGAGTCTGTGTGTCCGCATGGATTTCAAGTGCCAGATCTAATACCCATGGGAATGCGGGCGTGGGCGGCTGCCAATTCCAACAGGTCATTGTGGTGTGCACTAGTGGTGTGCACTAGTTTTCGCCTTTCGCCTCTTTTTGCTCAAATGTCTGTGGCCCCCTTGGTGATGCAATAAAATTTAGAGATCTGACCGCCAATTGCAGACTCTGAAGCCTTATAAGAGCAGCCAGTGAGGCATTCCTCTTCGCTGTCGAATCTGTTATTGTTGCCGTCACATCCTCCGAAGATGAACTGGTGACATCTTCCGGTCGATTCATCGTAATACCATCTCTCGTAGTGAGCCGTACACGGCCCACGATCCACTGGCATCTTGCAGACATCTGAAAAAGAAATATGCACTGGATTTGGGCATTCACTTTAAGCATAAGATTTGATGATACTCCTTTTATTGACGTCAGAAAACTAAATCAAAGTCTAGTAAATACATGTACTATGTAGATTAAAAGAGAAAAGTTTTCAATTTACAGCAGTTCATAGCTAAACAAGGTCTGCTTGGGAGAGCAGCGAACAAGAGGATGAAGAGGGTTCCAGGTGAACTCAGTTCAGTTTGTATTACATGGTGATCTTCTCTCACGGTTAGGCTACATCTTTGTCAAAGCAATTGCTGTAGGCTCTATAAGTTTCTGTTCAATTCCATATTGGTTGGCTGACTGGCATTCTTTCATATTTGCACTTAACCGGATTAAGCATCGCTTTCAAAACGAGTGTGCTGGATAGTGGATCCTGGTATAGGCAGAGGCGGCGATCTCATTTAAAAGATGGAGGAACACCCATGAGAGGGGTGGGAAATGTGGGGACACACGTATAACGTGTCCCCTCTCTGTTAAAGGACAAGTCAACCTCGACCCCTCCCCGGATCGCCGCTCCTGGGTTTAGGCCCTATATTTTGTATTTCCAATAACATATTCGAAGTCTTAAACGACAAAGATTTCTGCTAAATGGCCCACCAAATTATTATAGAATATTTTATTTGCCATGAGCATTTCAGCTGTATACATTACACAGAACATGATTTTGTTAATATTTTTGTGTAAGAAATTGGACAATGCCCAATTTACGGAATAAGTCGCAGAAGTGAAAAACATGATTATATGGACTTCCGATATAGTATTTCCCGGCATATTTGAGCAGTAGGCCTAAGTCAAGCTTTATTAGTTAATTCATACATCGACATTTCACCTAACCTAAATTAAAATAAATCATTATTAACTAATGAGTATATATGACCAGAAGGCGAAATTCAAGATTTACCTATCAGAACCAGCTATTATCAACCAGCTATAATCTTTTTCAGAGCACAACGAACCCGCTTCAAATTCAGCCAGCGTCGTAAATAAATGAATAGATAGATTGAATAGATTGGAAGACTGGACGGATGGAGGGACAGACAGGTAGATAAATAAATAAATAAACATTATGAAAAAACCCTCTAATCCAGTGTAAGCCTAATGCCTCCTCCTCCCACCGTCCACCGGAGACGCCTGAAGATTTTCGTGTGGGGAGCGCCTCTGATTTCAAGTAGGGCTATACAGGTGTTCCTTTACAATCAAAATAACAATTGAGCAAATTTACCTGTTTCCGTTGGAGAGGCATTACAGGCTTCAACGCAGTTCGACTTCGTTAGGAAGTTGTTGGCATTTCCACCACATCCACCGTACATGAACTGGCGACACAACCCACTCCGTGGATCGTAGTACCAGTGCAGACTGTACTGGTCATTACAGGGACCGGAGTCGGCAGGAAGGAAGCAGACAGCGTTTGGAGGGAACGACGACTGGTCTGAGCAACATCCGGTGCTGCTGCACAGTCCGATGTTGTAGAGAAACCAGGGACAGAGCCACATCGTTACGAAGCAATTTTTTGATCCGCTGCACACTTCAACTCCGACTGTAGAATCTGTCGTTCACAAACCGATTGAATACTTGCTTTCGGATTGACAATGTCTTTCGTTCTTCCAGGTATCTTCCTATCGCAGTCCGTTATTATGAGTATTGACCGATTAGACTGTCTTCGATTTCAATTGTCCGTGCATGCTTTATTAATTGAGAAATTAATTAAGAAATTAATTCGTCGGTTTCGCAGGTCCGAAATTTCTCAGATGCAGTTGCCAGTCTTCTTGTTCGCGAAACTCTACAGGCCGCGCAACTGTGTCTTGCAAAACTTGACTAACCCCAGGAAGAGAGGAAGAGCCTCGTGCTCAGTATGGGTTGCGTGAACTTAGTGTCCAACAAATCCACTGCAACCGGAGGCCACGCGGAAGCGGCGTGTTCTGGATGGGAATGTGGCAGAGCGTAGATTATAGGCTACATAATGCATGTTAATCTGCCATTTAAGATCGCAAAACGCTGTTGCATTCACGCGAAGCCGGTCTCCGGTCTGCAAGAACGGGAGAGCAGTTCAACGCATGCCACACCTCACTGCTGGCTTATCCGTAATTAAGGCATCCAAGTAAGTCAATGTGCTTTATTTAGTCGTCTAAACGTGGACTAATCGTTTCAAGATCACGTTGCATTCAACCAAACAGACCGATTAAAGAAACGTATGCAGTTCATTAATTGGGATATTCATTATCACCAAGGGTTCATAATGTGCTCCAAATTGCACTGCAAAGCATCCCGTAGAAAGAGCAAATACTAAAGGATCTGGGATGTTTACTGTTCGCATATCTAGTGATTCAACGTGAAATTAACCACTCAACGTGCTGCAACAAGACTAGCACTGAGCAGTCTTGTAAAGCACTCTTAGGCTTGCCTTGAGGTAGCTTGCTTCAAACGGCGCTGCATAATTGTCGTAATTAACATTATCATTACAACAATTCTTTAAGCATTCGTTATGAATGAACATATTACTTGTGCACACCGTGATTGTCCTCACGGGTTTTTATTTTAGTCATAGCTATAGTAGGATACAGCTGCATTTTAATAGCATTATTTTATAGTTATGGTTAAAGTGACAGTTAACAGATATTTTATATGTTAATTGCAACAAAGTTATAATAAGGCAAAATTAAATTGCCTACAGACGCAGCAATTGTTCATTCTACAGATAAGAAGCGTCACAGAATTTGAAAAAAAACTTTGAAGAACGAATGCATTCAACCTCATGAAAACACTTAATTAACATTAATGCTAAAAATTCATAAATTCTGATGACGAGGGGCAGTCATTCCAGAGTGATCTGCTGCTTTATTTGAATTTAAATTTACACTTTAAAGGGTATAAAATAAAATACCTTTACGATATTTGGAAAAGATGTAACAACACCCATTCTATAAAATGAAATACAAAATGAACATGTTGCATCACCAAGGTTCCTCTTTTGAAGCACTTCTACTAAATACAGACGAACATATTAAAGGCTATCAGTAGTAGCACATTTATGTTTCTGCTTCTTCTTCTTTCTCCTCCTCCACCTCCTCCTAGGCTCCTCCTCCTCCTCCTCATCATCATCGCCACCACCATCATCAGCACCACCACCAGCAAGCCAGCAACGCTAATTTCAACAACACATTGGGAACCATCTTCATTCTAGTGGATTCACAACATACTCTGTGAGTTCGTCCAGGGGTGTCTATGCCCCCTATATGTCATTGGAACAACCTGATCCCTCTAAGTAATTGGAGCAACTCTCCCTCCCAATTTTGATTGACTACAGACTAATATCACTCAAGGATGAATAGTAGATTGAACCAAGTTAGTGGCCCACCCATTGATACTTTTGAAATAGAACAGAATGGCTCAACTGTAGAAACTAAAAGGTTCGTAATGGCTTGATACTTTAAAAAGTTAAGTCCCTCCATAATTTCGCAATGAGATCTTCGCCTCATTTCTTTTTGGATGGAGCATTTTCTCCAAAGATTTCTATGGTGTAGACGCCCCTGGGTTCACCATTCGTGTCCACGTCCAACCACTTTGGTGGCTGGAATCAACGCATATGGACCTACATAGGCTTATACTTAGGACGAATAGCTCAGTTATGGCTCCTGGATTATCTTCGTGGGATCATCTCTATTGTAGTGAAAAAGCGAAAAGATAGCGCAGCATCTGTTTCAGTGAGTGTCCATCAATTGGTTGTTCTCGTATTCCCAGGTATTTACTTCATCCGTTCTAAATATTATACCTAGCACCGTAACAAAAGCGCTCAGAACAAAAGCGCTCAGAACAAAAGCGCTCAGGACAAAAGCGCGCAGACAAAAGCGCGCAGACAAAAGCGCGCAGACAAAAGCGCGCAGACAAAAGCGCGCAGACAAATGGACGCAAACAAATACGCAACTGATAAACACCCCGACAAAACCGCGCAAGACATAGGCGCGCAATCAGTTTTACTTCCCCTGTTACTTACGAATTCCAGCTTCTATTTATTCACGAATTTTTTCCATCAATCCAACTTTCATTAAAGCAGAAATCCTATCATCAACCAAGCTTCCAGCTGAGCAGAATACTTTTCATCTGTTCACTTTCCATTTGCGCGGCATTCTTTTAATCATTCAAGCCTCCAATTAGGGACGATTTTTTTATCAATCCAGCTTCCATCTAGGCATGATTCATTGCATCAATCAAGCTTCCATTTAAGCGTGATCTTTTCTTCAACCAAACTTTCATTTAAGCATGTAGGCCCCTATCTTTCAGCAATCCAGCTCTTAGCTTACGAAATTCTTTTCATCCATCCAGCTTCTGGTTAAACAGAACTATTTTCACCGATGCAGCTTTTAGTATAAAAAAATGTTTTTTCATCAATCCAGCTTTCATATAAGCGTGATTCTTTTCATCAATCCAGTTTCCATTTATGCATGATTGACTACGCTAAAATACATGTTTCAGACAACGAAAATTATTATATTAGTGACGCAAAATACATGTTTCAAACAACGGAAATAATTTACGTATCTAAAATACATGTTTACCGGCTACTTATTAGAAAATAATATTTTCGAGTATTTTAATATCAGTATTACGCGTACATCTCCGAACGTGTTTGCTTGGTTTCACATCAGATTATGCATCACCGGATGCATAGACGTAGCCTACACCGTATCAATAAATATTATGCTCGATATACTTGCACCGCTAGGCCTACATGTGCATATTTATACACATAATACACATAATATATATATATATGGATATATATATGTATATATATATACATCATGCATGCACATAAGTATGCTATATATAAGCTTTTGAAAGGATAAGCCCTGATATAGGCTTATGATGTGAGAAGCGCTTTAGCTCTACAAATGCCTAGAACCAATGTAATATTTGATGCACACACACACACTTCGTACAGTATAACCTAGGCCTAGGCTATGTGCACGCATGACCACGTGTGCATAGCCTACATACACACACATTTACTTACATTGGTTATCTCATTCTTCTTAGATATCTGCCTATAGGAAATGTGTGGCTTTTGTCACACGACCTGAGAGCGAAAGGTCATCGGGTCATAGCTGGCCAATCAAGAGACCAGATAAATAAATGCTCGACCCTTTGGCGGCAGGGCGTGCACCGAATAAGTGGCTGCACTCTTGAGACCATTAAGTGACCCTTAACCCACGCAGTCTATCTGAAGGAAAAGATAGGAGTTGCCAAATAGCGGTCCTATAGACACAACCTATAGACAGTGTGCATTGCCCTGGCAGAATTTGGTCCACAGAATCTTCATAGAGCTATTTCCTGCTAACATATAATTAGGCTATAGGCATACAAAAGCCAACGAAAATAGAATAGTTTATGAACTGTAGGCCTATAGTGTGCCTGCTCCGTTCCACACTATTGCCGCCGACGTATGATTATAGTCGAATCATACGTCGGCGGCAATAGTGTGGAACGAAACAGGCACACTATATTTATGTATAGGCTACATGGATCTCTGGACACCGGACTTGAGCCTCCTTTTGACTTCCCTCTGATTTGGTGCAGTGCTCATGAATGAATGAGCGTCGCTCTATAAATGTAAATTATTCTCGTCTAACTCTTGCGAATGATGTCGATTTTCAGATCTAAATACGCGACTAGCGTTTGTCTAAAAATTATGTCATCATGACGCTGATCAAGATCATACTTATGGTTGTGAACATCATTATCGTCTTGTCATCTTCCTTTTCTTCCTCGTCAGCATCATAACACTCCGTCATTATAGATTTCTTTGAGTCACCAGATGATTTCTCTGGAATTGCGCCTGTTCCATAGGCCTAAATCGTGCGATGGTATACCTACATTTTATGACCATAATTTATGTAAACTTACCTTTTAGTCCGGACTGGAATTGGGAGCACTTTTGAATTGTCACCATTAAGAGGCGCTATGTAAATGTTTGAACGAACGATTGATGACGACGTTGATCGCGAATCAAATCCAAAGAAATTACGTTATCGCTACCCTATCCACCTAAAGCAGGCGCTCTAGGAATAGTTCCTGCTAAGCCCCATCATATCAAATGTAGGTTCATTTGTATACATAAGCAAATTAGGAAAATATCACAACTATAGCGGGTTTTACTCATGCGTCAGATCGTTTCAACTGAATCCAGTAATTTAGGATTCACTATTGACTCCGTGAGTCCGTCTTCAGTGTTCTTAAAACTTTGCGGTATCGACGATTAAGGGTAAAGTCTGTGGAGTTGAACGTTCGTATTAGGTCCATAGGCTACAATGTAGGTCTATACGGCTATATTATATTCTACTCGACAAGTAAGCTAACTTACTCATCCGGAAAATATTCTGATAGATCAGCTAAATATGCAAAGTTAAGAGGCCAAAATTAATATGTTACCTTCAGTGGATGTAAACCTAAACTAAATTATGCGTTCTGCTTCGGTTCAATGTACACTGCGCTCAACACGAATTAACCTTTTACAAAAGGCACACGTGTTTAGAGTAGTTACGTAGCCAAGCATTGATTACATTACATTACATTATAAGTAGACATCGCTGTTGGGGGGGGATGTCTGAAAGCCGTACACATTTTGTCACATTAAATACTGTTCAGCAAAGTTTTTCTAAATGTTCTTTTATTACGACAATGCGTTATTATGGCGTATTATGACAAGCACAGCATTAACGGATGATGACAAGTTATTTCTGCAGGAGTCGAATTCAACTGTCATCCGCCACGCAGGGCGTCGGCCTACGTGTATTACGTCGTGAGCCTCAGTTAACAAAGCCTCTGTTGCATGTATGCATGTATATAGTTCGTCAGTGTGTTGTTCATCACTCTACGGCAAAAGTGATTTTTTTATTGCAAGACCTTCTTACAGGCAATGCACATGCAGGTCAGGCAGGAAATTATCTGAGACTAAATGTAACTTCCGCAGAGAAACCGACCAAAGTTTCACCAACGAACACCAGTAATTAAAACGTTCATTCGCTAGAGAATGAACGAACGTAAGTGAAAGACGGATGGCTACCTTCACGTAGGCTAACTGATAAGTGATTGCACTTTTTACAATCGAGCACATAGCCTCCTTCTCTTTGGGGCCCGTAGTGCAATGGATAACAAACTGAGGCGCAGAGCTGAGGAACCGAGTTCGAGACCCGTATCACCCGTAAGATTGACAAGCCTTTCCTTTGCTAGGCTGAGACGTTGGTTAAATTAGATGCATAGTGCAATGGGCGCCCAGCTTGTCTGCCGACGGTTAAATTTGACTCCTACAATAACTTGTCATTATTCGTCCATACTATTGTCTGGAATCATACTGCGGTATACCTACGCTTAGGCCGTATATAGAAAGGGGAGTAAGTGAATGTCTTTCTGCCTGCATATATATATATATATATATATATATATATATATATATATATATATGGGATCAAAAGCTTCTGCCCATCTCGAAACTCATCGTTCCAGCCGCTTGCCATTTTCATGTCACACTGAATTCAATGTTCAAAATAATTGACCACTAAAGAAATGACGATAGAAAAATCAATGGATATTATAATTTATAATTCCCGAACGCCCAGATGGCTACATCGTAAGAGCGTAGGCTCACACGCGTCTGTGAAAGAGAGCATTCGAATTGCGGTTCGCATCCTGCAGATGGCTTATTTCAGAGATTTAAATCTCCGGTTATAGTGCGGTCCTTTCACGGGGACCTTACAGGCGTGGCGTCCATTGATGAAAGATCTCATCCGATCAATTAATTCAAAAGTGAACAGGGTCGAGGCGATATATACGACCGCAATAGAAAACTATTTACATTAACGCTATAAATAACCTTGCAGCTCGAGCAGCGTGGCCGGATATTACGCTGGACGAGGGTGAACTCGCAGTACTTTGTACGCAGTCCAGACGTACTTGACATTGACAAATGGCTCCTTGGGCCAACGCTGGGTAGGCCTATAGCCATTTCCAGGAAACACAAATCACAGGCACGCTGTGGGTCCATTAAGCGTGACTGCCTGGGTCGTCTATGGGGCGTAGATGAATGGTAGCACAATGGCGTGAAGAGCAGAACATCAATTTGGAAGCGGGACTGATACCCGCTACATCCATGCATGGGTCAACCTCAGCCATCAATTCGCAAGATGGCGTTGGTGCGATGATAAGTGAGGCACATTGACAACTTGCACGGCTGTTATACAGTCAAATTTTACTCCTACCAAGCAAGTAATCGTTTGTTATTATTATCCATTGTAATCAGGGCACCTTTGGTAAAAGTCGGGCTCACAAACTACGCAAGACAACAAAAGACATTGTATTATTACATAATCTGTAATGTCAGTAGAATGTTATTGCCTAGAATCGGTGTGAATTAACAATGTGGTTTGCCTTAAAATGTAAACAATGAAGCGAATAATAGGTCTACTTGAACAAAACGTGATATTACTCGTGTTTCAAGAGAATTATAGTCTTCCCGCCCGAAACGTTGTTCTTCTGATTCGAATTGTGTAGCGTCGTCGTTATCATTCTGTTTAAGCCGAAGCCAACATAGACAACTGATACTAACACGTAGCCTACTACTTCATGCCAGAAGCGTCAATCCCACCTCTGAGTGAGTCGACAACCTCCCGTTCCAATTATCAGGAAGGCAAGATATTCCCCTACCCCCGACACTCAAAAATAACCCCCTCTACCTGAAATTGGAGGCAATTGACCTCGGACCCCCCTATCTGGACGCTTCTGCTTCGTGCTGCTCCATGACAGCCTAAGTCAACATAATCGTCCTTTCTGTTGTTCGTCGTTAGGACAATTAGGAAGACTCTTGGCTTTAAAGAAGTTCGAAATGATGACTTTCTTATCATTGTTTGGTTGTTGAGTGATGGATGATGATGCATTTCATGATTTTTATTGTCACCGTGACAAATTATCCATCCTGCGTACATGTCTGTATTAAAATATGTCGAAAATATCATTGCATGACAAGTTAAATGGTAATGTAACAGTTGAAAATGTCACATCCTTAGTTGCGATGACTAAATCAAAGTGCTCGATCGCTGAAACAATTAATTCATTTCGAAGATGTAGGCCTAAACTGCTTTTATGTTGTGACATCAAGCGGTAATGAATTTGAATTGCTTCAAAGAGCAATTGCAGCTCTGGCAGAAAGCTATCAGAGTCCACCAGGTGCCTTAGCAATGATGCTGAGCGTGAATCGGTTGAATTGAAGTATTTGTTTACACACAGCTCAACGTAATCAATTGCATTGTTTGGCCCCTGATATCGTCCAGGATGTGCTTAGATACGCCCTCGGTATATTTGCTAAAAATGTCCCATGACATTGCTCGCTGTAATATTGCAAAGACAATATCTCTGTAGACAAGTAGGAGTCGTGCGGCAAATGATCAATCATGTTATTATTTGGAATGAAGTAGTTCGGAAAACATCTTTCAATCAACCACTCGATCATCTGGCACAATAATTCACCGACAGATGTCATCAGGTTCTCATCTGTCCAAAACTCCGGAGGTTTCTGTTCGCAAGCCCAAAGCATTAGATTTGAAGAAGTAGGTGCAGAACGCAGTTTTCTCTTCGCCTCCACAAGACTGCACTACTTCCCTCTTGATTAACCTGAGCACGGGGTAAATGTATTTCTGGACATCTGTCCAACTGTTGACTAAAACAACCTCTGCTTGTGAAAAAGAAAATCTCCATTGAGTGTCGTCATCTGGAGTACTTTGATGAGGCTTCGCAACCAGGTGACATCCGAATCTTACGATTTTGTCAATGACATCTTTCAATGGCCAACCATTCTTCCTTTCACGAAATGTCCACTCAACCACTTCTGGTGGCCAAGACGGACAATACACTGCGTATACCATATCCAACTTGACATCTGTTGCAGTTAACCATTTAGAATTAAAACTGGCAAACAAAGGCTTGAGAAACTGTACATTTCTAGGCAATTTCACCATCTTGGGCAACGCGGGTCCCTTGTCTAGATGTCTCGTAGGCCTAGATGGCTTTCGGTAAAACATGGAACGACCTTATTCAAGGTCGAAGTATGTGGTTTGCGTAGCCATGCAAATCCAGCATGGCATTGTCTTGTTTCAACTGTGAAACATCCGTTTTGTGGTTCAACATTGTTTTGCGAAACTTTTGCTATTTTCCCCCAATATATCTTATCAATATCAGTCGGATTGCTAAGCACGTACTCGATAGGAAGTTCAAAAACACTCCCGCATACGCAGGTGCTTGCAAGTTCGTTCCTCGACAGGAGATATTGTCTAAAATTTTTGTAGTCCATTCCAATGTTGTCTGCATTATCAGCCATATTACTTAACACCACTTCGCTTCAAAGTCGATAAGTGAGGGAAATTTAGGATAGAATATAAGCTGCAGGATGTAGTCTGTTTCAAAACATAAAAATTTTAATCAGTAGGCCTATATTCTATATGTAGGCCGATAGAGCCTATAACTGAGAAATGAAAATCGTGTTGATCTGTTACATGTATGTAGATCCTATGTCAGCAGAGCATAGTTACTGAACCCCACGCACATGTCGTTGTTAGGAGCCTTTAAAAAAATTCAGGATAGACAATGGACGACTGTCCAAAAACAGCCTCTGAAAATAAATAGGCTTAAGCTTATAAGAGGATCAGATAAAGAACATCCGCGTGCATGCAGGATTTATATACAATATAGATTGCATCGCAAGTTGGCAACCCAAAACACGTATCACACTATACGCAGGCCCACATGTATGCCATGCCAACTGTTTGGAGCTGTGAGTGTGTTGCGTGGCCATGGTAGCCGCTTGTTTATCGCGCGCGTATGCTATTGTCAATTAGTTCATAACATGTAGATTATCTGTGAACGATCTGTTCGTACTTATAATGTGATCCAGTAAGCAGTAACGGATCTATAGTGAACACAAGAGGCCAGTGCCACACTAGTTGAGTTTGAGGCCACCCGCTGCCCCTCGAAATTTAGTCTACTTTCACCTCTGGGGCCGTCCATAAATGACGTCACGCGCCCAGGGGAGGGGAGTCACGCATTAATTTTGTGACGATGTGTGACGAGGAGTCAGGGTCGGCGAATTGCGACGTCACATCATCACATCAAACATCGAAATTAAAATTTGGATTGTTTCAAGTTATAGTTATTAAACACTTTTATAAATGTAATTATTCTACCAGAGCCTTTCATCTTGTGGAATGCATGCAATAATCATACTTTCTCCATTTTTATTTATTCTGCTAGATATAGTTATAAGTATTTTACAGTTGTAGGCCTAATTAGTTTTCTTGACAATCATAAGAAAATTTGCATGTAATAATCTGGACATCTGTTGTTTCGGGGGTCAGAACTTTGTGACGTCATTTTTGAGGTGGTCATGACTTTTGTGACGACGTGTGGCGAGGGGGAGGGTCGGGTCAAAAATCGTCCAAATATGCGTGACGTCATTTGACGAAGCCAGATTATAGATTTCTCGGCTCATCCGTGGCCCCACTATTGGAGGAGTCCAGAGCCACCAACGCTAGTAATTGTAATTTGCAGCGTCCGATTTGTCGGGAGAGGGTCAGAGGGTTGAACCTCCAGCCTCAGCTGCAATTAAGGGTTTTGACATAGTTTGACGATAATAAAGCGCCACTTATTATCTATCTTTCTCCTTCGTTGTTATCTCAGAGTGTTTCGACGGTGTTCGGACGTTTGTTATCGATGATAGAAAGGCCTCGATGGGTGTAGCATATTTTATTGTATTGTAAACATGGTAGTCAGAAACAGATTCTGAACCCCTCTTTAAGGCTTTCTCAATAGCCTTTCTGTTTATATTATAGTTACAATAACCATTTCATTGTAATAATTATAAAGTCTACAGTGCAACATTTGTTGGAAACAGCATCAGATGTGCGGTCGCCGGTCAGTGCATACGTTCACTTCCTAAGTTTGTACACTAAGGGACGCAGCCAGAAAGCAATTTATAGTGGGGCTTTAGTTTGGGGGTTCTAATGGACATCGTCGCAGAGCTTGTTTTTCTATCCTTAGTGCTTAATAATAGCAATGCGTTTATTTCGAGGGCTGCATCCGTATAAAACAATTAACCACATGAACGTCGATGTCCACACAACATAATTATAGACCAATCATTATGAATGTGATTTAACTTTTCTTTTCGCCAAAAGCTTGAGCAAAACCCCGGAACATCGCAAAACATAAATGATTTCATCAGAAGATAATCAACAATTAAGGTGTGTATATTATGGTAGATAATATTATTCTGAAATGCAGCTTCGTCAAGTTCATCATAGGCCTGCTGACATAATTTTTGGTGACCCTTATTACCAGCAACGTCCACATCCACACAACTGTTCTATGAACTCTGCCGTAATTGTTGAAAACTGCTTTTGCACATGGCGCCCATGTTCGGAGTAGGTAGGCCTAGTCGTCTGGCTGAGTTGGTCTTCGGTCAGGCGAAAATGTCCATCGATGTCTATCGGGCAGTTCAACTGCACTTCCCCCAGCCGCCTTCGCCGACAGTTTGAGTGTGAATGAGCAGTGGAGTATTCCAGGTACATCTCGATTCCACCACCTCCCCCACCTCTTCCTTCTAATCTTGTCTTCTATACTCTTCCTTCTCATCCCTCGACTCATCGCAGGACGACGACCCAATAAACAACATAGAACTATCGACAAACTGATCTTACGGGATTTTTAGCGACTTCAGGGGCCCCTGCCTCAGAGGTGTAACAAGCGGGAGTTTGGAAACTGGGGGCAAAGCCCTCCCAGTTTTAGTGCTCAGTGCCCCTATCTCCCCCAAAATCTGCACTATTTTTTATGACGGCGTTATGACAAGACATACGACATGATCATCCGAATATTCTTATTCATTATTTGCTCTTGTAGCCATGGGCGGCGATCCGGGGAGGGAAATCGAGAGTGACAATTTATACGTGTGTCCCCCACATTTCCTACTAATCTCGATCACTGGGTGCCCCCCACCTGTCAAGCGAGATCGCCGCCTCTGCTTGAAGCGCACAAGTAACGACATCTATTTGAATGTATATACTTCACTTCATTAAAATACATTCTACTTGAAACTATACTGCTGCATATAGGCCTACGCCATATTATTTTTCTTAGAACTTTCACAATTGGTACAAGACAGAAACATCTTTAGCTTCCTCCATTCATTAGTTAGACATCAAAGACTCTATAGGTACGCAGGACTGGAAAGTGCCGGTATAACGACGTCGACGTGTACCAGAAAGTGGCAGACCATGTAGGCTCGCCATCTGGCGACAAAGGCGTAGAATGCCGCGTACATAGCAAATGCTGCAATGCATTGCTTTTCGTATGAACAAAATCAAAGATTGTTTTAGTAGAAAAAATGTAGTCTGTAAATTACAACATCGTTTTTCAAAACATTGTATTTCATACGCGCATTAAAGTCTATTGTCGTTCATATGACATTTAAGGTCATCTTTAGGCAAATGTTGAAGCGGTTTTACGGCGAGGTAATCGTGCATCTTTGGACACGACCAAAATCGATGAGAATTCAGGTTTTAGCCTAAGTGTCCTTGCTAATAGTTCTTATCGGTTAGTAACTGTGCTGCCAGCCTGCATGGTCAAGAGGTCCTTCGCTGGCTCCCTATCCTCAGTGCTTGCATGGTCACTAATCATAAAATGGTAAGAGGTCCAAGATTGGTGTGTTGGCGGCAGGCTGCTCATCCAGAAAACACCAATGGAGGGACTATAAACACGATTTTCACAGCCTTCAGGTCCCCAAGCTGCGCGGTTTTGTTGTTTACAGCTCTGGATCACCACAAGAGCAACTGAAAGAACAATGCAGTGGCATTAAGGTAGGAAGCAATATAAGTATAGATGACATACAGAAGGGGACCCAGCACAGAGCCCTGAGGAAGGCCATAAGGAACAGGGACCCACGTGGACCTGGAAGACCCATGAACCACACAAATGGAACGATCCCTGACAAATGAGGACAATTAACCTGCTAAGGAAGTTACCAGACAGTCCAAATGAAATCTCTAGCCGCTTAAGCAAGATGCCATGATCGACAGTGTCAAAAGCGGCACTGACGTCAAACTAAGGCAGTAGAGTAAGCTGCGAATTATCGATAGCCCCATAAATGTCGGAAAGGAGAGTGAGTACAGCGTCTCGGACAATTCGGCCCCGGACAGTTCGGTGGCCAGAGGCGGCGTCGGGGAGGGTCTAGGGCGAGATTCCGCGTGTTGACGCACTAAACCGATATGGTTTTATCACCCGAATGCAATACAAATGAATCATTTTTTATGTTGATCGTAATTCCTATTGCTTACTTTCTCCTTTCTTTCACAATTCCGAGGACGTCTAATTTGTGATTGCTCATTATGATCACATGTATTTTGTGATTGTGCGTTCTTTAATTACTGTTCATAATTAATGATATCTCGAAGTGACTTTGCAGGCTGTTCAATAATGTACATAATAATTATTATTTACTTTCGTTTTACTGCTGTCACCAGATGGCGGTAATGACTACTAGAATAGACACACGAATTTTGCATGAGGATTTTCCACTCCTCGGTTCTTCGGCATCGACCCCTCATCACCGACGCCCAATTATATACGTCGATGCTCCGAAACAATGTAATGTGGATCGATTTTGATTTTTCTTTGTTCAGAATTGTGCAGATCTTGTGTTCTAAAAGAATTGTTAGTAATGTGCTGAAAAATTGTAAACTTAGCTTACAATCGATTCTTGACAATATCTATTTATCTGTTATCTTGTCGACTTTGTTGTATGCACGACAGTCAGCGTGCACTGTCCAGTCGGGAGCAACCCGAATCACGGAAACCCGAATCGCCGAAAGAGTTGAAAAGGGCAAAAGCCCGATTCCCGAACCGAACTAGTTTTTGATTGGCTGCCAAAAGTCATGGGACCTGTTCGCGCCTACGGTTGCCATTTATATTTTATTTATGCGGCCAAAGGTGTTCGACAATTATCTAAAAACGATACACCAGCCTTAAGCCTGAACCCAATCTGTAGGATAGATTTTACAATTTTGTTCAGTCGTTAGTGACATGTCATATACCTGACATTTTTTTGAGGTAATGTCGAAAAACTGATCCATGGTAAAGCTGCACAAACAAAGTTTGAGAAGCACTGGCTTAAACGATTGCTCTTCAGTCTTTTGAAATGATATTTTATTCATTTTCCTGTGCCCATACCTCTAAACTGCAATTTGTCTGGTTACCTGCTGGCTTGAGCCAATTTTTTTTATGGCTTATTTTTTGGCAAGTTGTAAAAGCGTGTAAATGCCTGTTTTGACTATAGGTGCATATTTAATTCATTCTTTAATTTGATACAAAGATTTACCTATATAGCACCTCTGCAAAGCTACTACTCAGGAGCACTCCTGACCAAAACATGGCTGAAAAGAACAGTTTAAGGCAAGGCTGAAAAGAACAGTTTAAGGCAAGTCTAAAAAGAGGGAGGGAACTCTGTGTGGCAAACGAAATGCAAAAGGGCGTGCTCCAGAGTGAGGGCTTACCACATGCTATAGGATTATGACTTGCATCGAAGTTCATTCCATGGCATACCGACCATAGAGAGTTCCAGATTTTATTGTAGACAATGCGCAGTTGGCAATAATCCTATGCCCTTTCAAGTTTTGGCTGTAGTTTAACATCAACAATATTATCAGCAGCAACACTGTAGATTATTTGACATTAAAGCTAAAACTACAAGTAAAAATTAGGGCATAACCGGAAATCGCCTCGGCCGAATATTGAACTATTTGGAAGTATTCGCCTTGGCCAATATTACACCTGCAAATAGCTAAAAATAACTTTTATGATAAAATAATATTTTCTCATCAAATAAATTTAGGACTAACACTTACTGATTGAGTTATTGACTAAACAAGAACCTAACATTCCATTGAATTTTCTTTAAAATAATGATATTAATTTATATATTTTAATTTCTTTTGGTTGCATTTCCCAGATGGCAACCAAATGATCAAATCAGTAATTTTCCCGCTTGAATTGGCTCCACCAACTTTCTGGTAAACGTCAGAGAGTAAAGACATCGTTGGTAACTTCATATTTCAAATTTTATAACAAGGTATTACATATTTTTCACAAATAAAATAATAAATTTATTATCGTCATAGCCTAGAGTGAGACGATACGCTATATAAAGGATATTGCGATAGACTCTGCATTGAGTATAGATAGTTCTTCGTAGCTGTGCACGTGGCAGGTTAACTACAAAAGTTTTGGCCATGGATGGTACTCGCAGCCAGTCGCTGGCCATATTTGCCACTACTATTCGGTTCGTACTCAGATCCGGCAAATAGTTCATCCAAATACTCGGATTTGGTACACGGTGAAAATTGTCTACTTGGTTATGCCCTAGTAGAAATCAGGTTAACATAGGACAGCCTGTGCAAGGTCGTGACAATGGCCATGTAACTGACGTGATTCACTACTAATTGCACACTAAGTACAAGCTAGCAAGCAAGCATGCAGCTGTTTGCATGTTCTAGCTTAACTTTTTCCAATGTCGAGTTGTGAAATAACTTTTGACGGTTTTAATCTACATCTGCAAAATTTCTAGCATTTAATAAAGGAATATTTTCGTCTCGGTGGGGAACAGCATCAACTTAGTGTATGCCTGTTCCTAATGCTAATTTACTTCTAAAATTAGATATTGTATACAGTTCAGTGGGGTATTTGTCACCCATTAAATGTCCACTTTTGTCCATTGGCAGTTTTAGGTTGTAGGGGCAATGTTTATGATGCCCCTCCAAAACTTGAAAGTTGGTGATGATTCACAATGTACACTTACTACTAACTTGCTATTTTGCAAATGTAGCTATTCTTGATATTTAAACTGTTTGCTTGTTTCAGGGTTTTTGGAAACGGAGAGGCTGTTCTGTGTGGTGATTGAGGCAATCTGTGTTGACTTTGTCAGTTCCTAAAACTCAGCTATCTGCCAATAAAGTTTGGGTTTGGAGCCAACTGAAATGTCTTTCTTCAATACATCACATGTATTACCACAACAATGTAACCTGAAGGCTATTAACTGTTGCAAATGAAGGTACATAAAGGCATCTGTTAACCTAATAGGTTTAATGGGCAACAAGTGAGGTGAGTTACTCCAAGCCATTTTTTCTTGAATCATCAGTGAGTGGTCGTTTTGATTGAAATTATGATCACAATCAATTGGAGAAGCCACGCTGAAATATATAATTGAGGTTGGTTATTTAACATTTTCTCTACCATAGACAAAAAAATCTCTCTGACCAGAGAAATATCTGAAAATATGACTATCTTTATTTTCCCGAAAGAACTCATTTAAGTTATCCAGATGCCATAGTAACATAACCAGAAAATTATATATCCTAAATGTTATTTTCCCTGAATGTTATTTGTCCTGAATGTTATTGTTCTGAATACCATTGGTCTTTCTGCTTTGTGCAAAGTATTCCACGCATACTGAAGAACAGAGCTATCCATGTTAGTCCCAGTAGCACAGCTGTGTATGCCAGCATTGAAAGCACAATGCTCCACAAAGACTTGCTTGGGCATAATGTGCAAATCATCCTCACATTGGCTGCAGGACTTCTGGAAGTGACACTCTGTCAATCTCGTCGATGCTTCATTCCTATCAACTTCATTGCAGTCAAAGAGCAGAGCTGCTGCAACATCATGCTGAAAGGTCAGGGAACGTGCCTTTGCAACCACACTTCTGCTACAGTATAAAACTGTTCAATACAGCAGATAAAAAGCCAACTGCTTATACAGTGTCATGGTCTTTCTAGCCATCGAATAGTACTTCAGCATTTTATCTTGCTTGTCCACAGACCCCATTGTAATAGTGTTATGATATCATTTATTAAACTCGCGTAGTTAAAATTGGCCTCCTATCTGATCCTCCTTACGGGCATCGTGTGTCGCTTCCGCCCTTGGATTCCCATTCTTATAGCACTATGACATCTATTTATATAGCTTTCTTATAATATAGCGTTATTACACCCATGTTGGCATTGTACTCCTCAGTACACATTGGTTTCGTTTTTGTGTGTCACCTGTCGAAGGTCTTCCTCGCCTTCTTGTTAGTGGATCTGTGCTCTTATCATGTTGGCTGGTTAGCATATAGACATCCTTTTGTAAAGAAACTTTAAACAGAGAAGTGGACCAGAACAAAATGCACTGACATCACCAACATTCAGCTTCGCATTCGTGACTTCTGGGAAACTCGGTTTGAACGCATTGTGCCACATGCTGTTGTCTTATTGTGATGTAGACCTGCCTAATCCCATTGCATTATACTGAACCTTTGAGGTTTGTTAGGCATGTATTGGATAAAGCTAATACCAATCATCTGTTCATCAATTGAAATATGCTGGTATGATATATTGTGTGTCAAACAACTATCAAGAACAACGGTTAGAAGAGAGCTCACTTTGTGAATCTTGTCATACTCAGGATCAGGCAGAAGTTAAGAAAATATTTTATCACAGGAGTGAATTTCCACAAGATTTGTGTAAAGCAATGGTTTGGCATCACTCACTAATGTTACGGAATCTCAGGTTGATCAATAGCATGAATTTCTGAAGAGTTGGCTACTCCATAGCAATTTATGAGCCAAAAAATGCTTTTAATTAGCAGTCAAACTTTATAATCCATGGTCATCCTTGTTATTGAGAATCGCAACAGGTCGTTTGTGTATTTCTGATTCTTTGTGATCGTATATCTTCTTTCGCAGCAACCCCTGTGGTTTCGCCTTTGTGTCTTCGTAACACGTCACCATAGTTGTAATCCACTCCTTCGATAACCTCATTCCCGTATATTTTGATGGTCCTAGGATATTTAGATTTTGACATATTGATCAACTGAGATGCTTTTGGCTTACAATCAGCCAATTATGTTGATCAACATAATGTCACCACCTCTCTACTGACCAGCAATCAGTAACTTAATAACGGGGTTGAACTGCCCAGAACGGCACTTCGCCTAGCTTACTTGCTGAGGTGCCGGAGCACCACTCCAGGACGTGCCGGGACAGCGTTCCTGTTTGTTACGGCTGAAATTGATCACTAGTCATCATCCAATGATGCCTGATAGGATCTCATTTCTCCTCTTCAGAGTCGTTACCATTCTCTTTGGCCATGTGAAATTTTTTCCTTCATGAAACCACTGTCTCATACTGTCACTTCTTGCCAGATTATCTGTTTTTTGCTTGTTGAAGCCACGATTTTATCCACTCTTCCACTTCTTTGTCGTTTGTTGAGTCAGTCGGTTCATTCATGCGAACAGCATCTGCAACATTAATGATAAAATGGATAGGTTAAGTAAATGTAGGCCTTTACATGCTCTTTTCTTGGATAGCACAATTCACACATTTAACAGCCTACAGAAAGAAATTGCTACGCCTTCATCAGTGTAACTGTGGTAGAAGTTATATTTAAAGGATGATGGTAGTTTGAAGCAGATTGTCTGCGAGTTCAGTATTCCAGGGAAGGTGTGAGGTGGGTGGAGGGAGAAGTTGTCTAGGAGTTGCGTATTCGTTGTTTAGAAGCTCACTGGTTTGTTGACCAACAGCTTTCTGTGATTGGTGTTAAAGACGGCTGTGTCCAGGATTTTGATAGCTGTATCCTGTGTAGGATATCTTGATGTCAGGTATTATCAAATTGAGGAAGAGTTTAATTCTTTAAGCTCCTATCTCATTCTTGGCCATAAGAAAAAAATATATCATCCATGAAGCAAACATATAGGAGAGGATGGATAAGAAATCCAGATTATGGTTAAACACAATTCATCGTTTTGAGCCACTACTTCCAATAGCTGAATCATGTGTTTGTCAGGTCCTTCGCCTCATTGATTGTTGACCAATGGGGTCCTCTCATGCCCGCTATAATCTGCTTATGTTCATGTTGGTATAGAGGACTGTTATGTTCCCTGTTGTGAGATGAAGATTTCTATCTATTTGCTTGTTTCTAACTCCAGCCGTGTGCTCATAGGAGTCGTTAATGTAAAGGTGGTTGCAGAATCGTTTACTTATAACGGCAAGCTATTTTGGTCAGGTGATGTTGGAGGTAAGTGTTATCTTTGGTTATGAGTGGCCGTTTTGAGTGGATATTTCGGAATTTTTATGTTGTAATGTGTAGGATTTTATCGTTTCGTTGGTACATGTTGGAGATTTCCCTGAAAGTCCAAAGAATCTTGGAAGCAACTAGAAACTGATTTTCCAGTTCTTTGTTGTGCTCTTCAATTTCTTCTTTGCGAACCCATACGAGTTTTTTCCGGAAATGTCATGTTGGTACCACTGATATAACTCATCCAGTGTGAGCAGACATCCTCTTGTAGTAGCTTGAGGACTTGCTACTTCTTGTTTTGCAGTCTTACCTAATCCAGCACATGGACTTTTCTCATGAGAAGTAGCAAAGAAACATCATACATTCTGCAGCAATGGCAAATGGAAGGAAAAATATGCAAAGTTCTCGAAATTCTCATAATGTGCATTGTTCAGATATATGACTGAAATAAAAAAATCTTTCTAATGTGTGAAGGATTTCCCTTGATGTACTGTATGACTTTCTCCTGAAATTTATGGACAGCAACGGTGTCATGCCTCAGTCCATTCATTATCAATTGTGTAGCTGGGTGGAAAAAGGCACTAAGTGTAAAAAAGGGATTTCTCACAAAATCGCTTCAAAAGTTGACAAAATGTTTTTGGGCAGATATACCACGGAGTGAGCTAAATCAATGCATAAAAGCCATTTAGCTTCCATTTCATGCAAAACTACGCCAAATATCAGTGTTAAACATAACAATCAACAAAAACCAGTTGTTACTGTCATAACATTATTTATTCTTCATACATCATTATAACATTGCAACATACTGCAAATATTGCTTAAGGTTATATAAAAAGGAAACATTACATAGTCAGTATTAAACTTAGTTTCCGTATTACGTATCAAAAAGACAGTGTACTGTTAATATTGCAAAATGCTATCATATTAGAAATAAACATAAAAGAGTCGTGTTAATCTTACTTATTCATATCAATGTCATCATCCTCGAACCTAGTAATCCAAATTAGATTAATCAGATTCATCAGAAAGTAATGTACTAGAACTAGTTTCAATCTTATTCAAACAATCAGTGTAGGAAGATCGATTGTGAGATTTCACATACGGCAGTAAGGATAAAACATCTTTCTTCTTTAAATCTGATACTCCTTTTATGACCTCACACAGCATGTTTTCAAACATATCTTGAACAAGATTTTTGTTTCGCAGAAGTTTAAATGATTTTCCATTACCCATGCTGTAATTTTTGTGCACAACAATAGAACCATCTGTCTTATAAATCAAAATAGCAGCTTCCGAAATTTCAACATTACATGTGCTCTTGAAATGCGGCTTCAATACTGCTTAAAAATTTTTCATTTCTCCATTTCTAAAAGTTAATGGTGGATTACGACAAGACCCTATAACATCAAGGTATTCCTGGGGGTTTCAATCGACTGCAACCTTTTAAGTTTTTTGACGTACAAACCAAAGTTACGATCACATTGGCAATAAGAGTGACCTATGACAGGAAAAAGCTGCATTATCTCAATTTCTTTAAGAACTGCGGTCGCAATGAGAAACTTGGATACGGTGTAATTTCTATTTTGTCCTGGGCATGCGTCGGACAGTAAGAAAACTGTTTTAGTGGCTGCAGTCAAATCATTACAAAAAACCGTATTCAGAAATGAGCACACGCTGTTTGCACCCTTTTTAGAAGAACCTTCAAGAAATGTAAACATATAAGATTTATTTGCAGGCGAACCATGAAGATGAGCATTAAAAATGAAATACCACAGAAGTGTCTTGTAAAACTGTTCATTTACAGGTAAATGTGGCAAAGGTAAATTTTGAGCATAGTCAAATTCAACAATCAGTGTATCCCTATCAACAGAATTATCCAGCACGGTTTTCTTGAAATGTTTGTATGCCTCAACTTTTCGTTTGTGGATTTTGAGCTCTGTACCTACCTTACCGTCTTACTCACTGGCATAACAGTTTGCAAACGTCTGTGCGTGGCTTCCGAAAAGAATAAGTCATGTTTCGGTTAAAATATTTAGCAAAAGTGCTGTACTCGACTGATATTTTAGTTCCAGTTATGCAGTGATAGTATTCAGAGAATAAATCAAACAGTTTCTTAATGTTTAGCAAAGGATTATCAAAATACAGTCTCTCTGATCGATTATATCCATAGCGAGATTCACGATGAGGAATCGAACGGCAAAATATATTCAATAATTCCCAAATATGGGCATTTACACGATGTGGTTGGTTCTTGCGACGTCCTCGCGTCGACTCCAAAGTTATATTCTGGTGCATTTTTTTTGCAACAAGAATGTGCGTTTCACTCCAATGTCCAAGACAGCGTGAAAAAACGTTCGACACACGTGTCTTTACTTCTTATTTTCAGCACATAGTGCCACATAGCCCGTCGATTATGCATAACAGGTGCTGTGCTGATGCGCCGAGGGGAAACGCTAGACATCAGTCTGGAGAGGTAAAGATTCTGCTTGTCATAACAAGGAATTTGACGAAAGTTCTCAAATAACCCATGTTGATCTCCTTCATCGATCTTTTCACAGCACTGTCTTTTGCAGCAGTTTTCCACTGGTCTGAACATGTGTGCCGGAACAAGCTTCTGTGACTGACTGTAATACGCTTGGCCCTGATGATCAAAATCAAAACACAAAACCACAATGTTAGAGTGAGCAAAATATATAACAAATATCTCCTAAATGTTTAGAATAGTTGGTTTATAGTTAGGGCTTGTGTTAGAGTTAAAGACGGGTTTATATAGAACTGAAAGTTCAGCAGGTCAGCTAAGCCTATAAGACTTTCCATCTTTACAGATAACCCTTTACTATTTTACATGGTACAGAAAGTCTTGTGTCTACCTTTGCTCTACGTCGTTTGCATAAATTGTCCTTCCACGGGTGATTTGTCCGGATGCGTCCCCGTTCCCCAGCACGAGTTCTTTTTCCTTCCGCAGTTTCACAATCATCCATCTCGGTTTCATAGTAGATTTCAGTCTCTTCTCCGGAATCAGATAAATCTTCCCGATTCAGCGATGCCGCCATACTTGAAAAATTAGCTATGTTATTTTTAGGACCTTCACGGCAACACATATGGTGTGGCTAGGAAGCGTTATTTTAATCGGGGTTAAAGCGTTATTTGAAAGAACGATGATTGTGCTACACAAATTTGATGATAAACTCAAAAACGAACTTAGTACATTTTTCCACCCAGCTACACAATAGCATTCATCATTATGTCTATAATACATTCAAAATGGATGCAATGTGCACTTAGTGTCATCCCAATGGTAGCCTTGTGCGACAGTTGTGGAAAGCCTACACATCCAGTTGGATATGCAATATAGTTGTCATGGTCTCATTTTAAAATAGAATATCATTTATCCAAGCCTGTTCTAGCTTCTAAGGAACGAAGAACACATTCATCAGCTCTGTTGAATCTGTTGCAGCTTTTTCCCCTCTTTGAGAAAACAATCAAATTCTGCATATATGACGAATGGTATGGGCGATTGATTTGTCGTCACAGATCTGTTTTACATGCAGACTAACTGATGTATAACATACAAAGTCTGCAAAATCAAGTTCTAGGAATTTGATAGCTAACACTACACTTGTGTGCAGTAACGATGTTATCGTAACAGTAGCCTTGTGCGACAATTGTGGAGAGCCTACACGTCCAGTTGAATATGCAGAGAGTCTTCATGGTCACATTTTTAAGCAGAATATTATTGATCCAAGCCAAAATCAAGTTCTAAGATTGATAGCTGACCCCTCACGTGTGTGTAGTGGGAAATTCTTCATAATGGAAGGACACATTTGCAATGTTCTAGAATTTCTTATATTATGCAGCAGGTCCATCACTGTAATACTAAATCTTTCTAATGTATGGGAGATCGCCCTTGATGGGCTGTAATGACTTTCTCCTGAATTTATGAACAGCAACTGTTTCATGCTTCAGTCCATTATTGATGATGCACAGACTAGTGCACTTGCATTTACAGTTATATCTATAATACATTAAAAATGGGTGCATATTGATAGCTGACCCTGCACTTGTTTGTAATGACGATGTTTCAGTTTAAGAGAGGAGTCACACATTAATAGCTGTTGACTACTTTTCAAGAAAGTGCTATCTTCAATTTCACATGGAATTGCTGTTCTGTACTTATGGAACTTTTACTTCCACGAATCACATTCCATGACAGTCATATGTGACATGTCAGTCAGAAGTGCAACAAAGATATGGATAATTGGGATTAATTGAAAATCCACAGGTCTCAATTCTCAGATCGAGATGTAATGCAGAATATTTTTCCGGGTATTGCTGAGTTGCTGCATTCTTGCTTTCAAGGTCAGCATTTTGAAGTGACAAATTTGCAATGCATTATCTTTTGAAGGAGGCTTTTAGTTGGATTTTGTAAATCTGCATGTATGACATCATGAAACAGTGATGCAGTAATGCATCCTTTTCGATATTCATGCCACAGGCCTTGTTTGTACGTTGGATTGTACGTTGGAATGGGAAAAGCGTTATTTTCCGGTTGTCTCACATTGTGGACCCTGTGTGTGCCACATTCCTTTAGATTAGTCAGATACAAGAACGGAAAGGTTAGGAATTAGGCTTCTTTTGCTCAACAATAATAAATAACCACATGTTCACACTCACGATGTGAGGATGGGTATGATGACACGAAAGACTGGTCGTTGTCTGAGCCCATGCGCAATACGTTGATCATGTGAAGGATTGTTTGCCTCGAATAACGTTACTTGAGCAATCTCAATGGGTAATTTGAGTCCTTACACATTTAATTTTTGCATGTGTGGTGCATAATGACTTATGTGATGTGGATTATAATTTTGGGACCCAGAAGCAATCAGGAGTGTTGCTTTGTTGAATATAACTCAATTTACGAGTTGCGACGACCCTGTTCGGTGCAACAAAGTACAAAGTACTAACTTTTATGAAATTTTTCCATTAGGTATCACAGAAATACACAGGCATCATAGGACCAGGCATACAGTGCAAACTGTTGAAGTTTAACTAGGATAATGATATGTTATGTACGCAGTATGCATAGTTTTGGAAAATATTTGCTGTGTCCTCATCATATTGATATTGACGACCACTTGATGTGGTTGATGGTACTGGGAGAATGCAAGGTATGTGATCCACTGGAACCCAGCATTCGTCCCTCTTTCTTGGCCACTGAAATGCTCCAGAAGATCCAAATGGCCTCATAAAATGAATGAGCACATCCTGTTTGTCATCGTCCTTGTCAACAATAGTACCAATGTACCATGCCTCATCATAAATAGCTGCAACAAATTTTCCTGGGGAACACAGTTGACCCATGTCTACTATGTCTGTTGCAGCTGAACCATCAGGACTCTTCAATGTTCCTACTGCATCTGATGATAAACGGAACATTCTTAGTTGCTGTCCATCAAGTGGTGTGATGCTGTGATGACTTCTTGTGCCAGCTATCTTCTTGACTCCAGAAAATCTTTTTTCTTGACCATCTGTTGCACCAAGAACATCAGTTTTTGAAACAAATAAGAATTTAATGCCCTTGATGTTTGTCTTACACAGTTGATATGACCAGTGTCAAACTATGGTTGGTGCTGACAGCCTGCAAGCTTGCACGCGCAGCCAGGCGCTTGACGGTGCCTCATATGCCATCACATGGCGATTTTCCATGACTGGTGGCAAAAAAGTGCCATTCTGCTGTAATTTAGAAGTCCTGCTGGTGATGCAAAAAGTTGCAGAAGTTTTTACAGTTTTTGTACTTTCTGGCTGCACAATCGCTGAAGTACAGAACGTCTAGTGTTTGTAGTTGTATCCATGGTTGCAGGTGGAATAAAGGCCAATGCAGAGATCATCTTTAGCTTTGTGGCATTCTCAACATCTTCTCCATAGAAAGTGATGAGACAATAATCTTATGCATGATTACAAGCAGGATCGATTTACGGTTTCATGTCTAAGTAGAAGCTGTATTGATGAAAATTATCACGTTGAAGAACCAAACTGTGTTTTAGAAGACGCTTATATTAAGGACATGTGCAATATCGCCCAGTTATGCAACTCGGTGCTGTGTTGTTCCTGTTGCTATTTGTGAGCAAGTTTTGTTGGTGTTGGGTGGGCAAAACCAACGACTTTGTTGAATGCATTGAGCCATCCCTCGAGGTTGTTGTTGCTGCGCGGCAAGCTGTTGATGACTCTCGAATATTGGTTCCAGGGTTTTCCTCTGATTCCCCTTCTTCCTCTTCCGATAAAAACTGGTCGCTCTGTTGGGAACCCATAACCGCTAAGGCCAATTCGGTCTCTGACTGCTTCTCGGGCAGTGCTTGTTGGTGAAGCGTTATAGTAGTCAATTGTAAATTGGCTTCCGCCTGCCCTTGAGTCATGGCTTCGAACTTGGTCATTATAAGTTGTTCTAATGCCGAAGTAGTACGTGAGAAAGGGAACGTGTTCCTTCCTTCTCTTCCTCTAATTGACCTGCTTCCTCAGTTACACCTATTCTAAACAGAGACTTCTGAGACATGATTATTATTCATATTATTACAACAAATAATTACAATGCAGTGCTCAAAAGAACATTTAACAATTAGTTTTATTCCTAAAGTCTAAGTCTGTCTCCTTGTTGCTGTACAATCAAAGCACCGTGCAATTTATTTTCTCGGAATTGATTATAATTTTGTCTAATGGCTTTATATTTTAATTAATTATTATAGGCCTACCTCCTAAATACTAATTTCAATTGTCTGGCTGGCATTCGTCAGAATTATAACCACAGAGTCATACTGTTCATGTAGTGGCGACAGATTGTAGTGCTTTTGACAACTGTCATCTTCACAAAGTGGATGAATCGGCTTCAAAAGGGAAACGTTGCAGCGGGTTGCCAGCTGTAAACCAGCACTGTTCACAAGCGTACACTGTCCACTGGAGGTGATGGCTTTCACAATATAAGGCCCTAAAAGATGGCTGTAGCCGACCACCTTGACCTGTCTCTTTCCGCTCATTTTTCTTCTTTATTTTGTTATCAGGAAGAACAGTAACCAGGCACTTGCCCTTTTGCATTATAGTCAGTCGGTTGCTTGTCTTGCGCGGACTTCACTTTTGCCCTTACCCTTTCTAGAACTGAGTCACATTCTTGCAGTTTCTGTTATACCTGACAGAGGAGCAACAGTCTGTGTCTGTGCAACATTCGACACTAGTTTGTCCACCAGAGACATTTTCTGATTTATGGCATCAACACTCTTCGGATGTCGCATAAACATCAGGTAAAATGAGGTGTAACACGTGGAAGACTGCGAAGAGCTGTTGATGCCATAAGCTGTCACACCAAGAAATCTGCAACATACAGTGCATGTACATTGGTAGTAGCAAAACTTATTAGCGCAAAGCAGTTATGATTAATATTTGGGTATGATATTTATTATTATAGCAGTTTCATGTAGTGCCCCTTAAATGCCACCTACTCAGAAGCGCTCCCAGCCCAGCCTGGATCTAACAGAATTGTCATAAGGCCAGAAAAGAAAACGGTCACTGAACCAGCCAGTGAGAATAGAATGCGGCCTACAAGTGGTAGCATTGGAATGGATGCTGCAACTAAGAGTAATTAATGACTGCAATGTGAGTAAAGCATTGGACATGAATAATAATAATGAAATGTCACACACAGCTTAGAATGTATGTCAGATAACAAAGGACGTCTGACATCATTTGTCTTATAGAACCAGCAAACATTCCTAATGGTATCAATGATATGTCAAATAACAATGATTTAGAGATGTAGCTAAGAGTAATAATTACTTATCCCAGTTATCCTGCTGGTCATTGACATATTTAGCCAGCGCTTGTTTCACGGTTTGACTAGTCCTCTCAGCTTGGCCATTACATTGCGGATCATATGCAGATGTGACGGACTATCAAGCACCAAAACTACGAAACAGTTCTGCATTCACCTGCAAAGACAGCTTAGACACAATTTGGAGTACAAATCAAGTATGCAATGTATGAACATGAAACCTCACCCACCCTTTCTAGCAGCCTTTTTATCTCTCCATCTTTGGTCTTCTGAAAACTGGCATTCTTTGACATCTGCACTGACATGTCAAAGTACTCATGAATAAGCTAGTTCCAGGTGCTTAGCTTTTAAGTTGGACTTTAGCAAGAGATGATGACCACAGCCATAAATTTACCTTGTGCTGTCAGTTCGTTGAACTCTAGGTGCCCTCTTTGTTCTCCTTAGCTATCACCTGAATACTGGCTTGATTTTTTGATTGTTTTTTGGCAACAGAGGTTACTGAAATTTGAAAATGGAATAGTTTCACAACACTAATATAGCATAAAAAGCACAAATCAACAGGTATTTTCCTGTTTGACATAGGTTCTAAGTTGACAATATTTGCAAAATACATTGAATGTTTTGCAAGAAGTTACAAGTAATATAGTAATATTAAAAGTTATCAATCTAATCCTCCCATTCCTCTATCGTAGTCACCATATCACGCAGTGCTAGTCGAATTGATACTTGTGGCGTGTCTGAACTGATTCCGTTTGAAGTGAATATTTGTCAGTTTTTGAAGCAACTATGACAGTGTTGGTTACTGCTCTAATTTAGATCAATGTGAGAATTGATTTTCACTAGTTTTGTTACAGATTAGGGAACGACAATGCTCACACAAGAAGTACAGCAGAGAGCTAGGTTATTCGACAACACAAGATCTGAATGCTACTTAAATGTTTATTTAAAGTTACTTTATGCTGCACTCAGTGACGATGATGCTAATGATTACAATGAGAATAATAATTACAATTATACCGAGTTACTTAATTGAGACTGCCGGTCAAAGTCTATTCTCTTCCATCTACTGTACAGGGCCTGCTCTGGGCATGTCAGTTCGGAACCCTTCGGCCGTATCTCCATCATGTCCCAAATTCTCCGTCCATTATCTCCCTGTCATGCCCTCACTCTGTTCTATTTCAAACTCAAAACTCGACTGTTCCTTTGTCTCAAAACTCAGACAGAATATCTTAGCTTATCTCGTTTCAACCAATCAAATATGGTGGCACTACCCTAGTTATGCTTTAAAATCTATATTGAGCAATTACATCATGTTTAAAGTTCATGTGATTGGTCAGACATTACATCATTTCCCTAACTGCACATTTACGAGGATGGGGTGAATTGTATATGCGACGCCTCTCTATCCTCCAATTCCTTTATCCTCAATCCCATCGCTGAAGCCAACTGCATTACTAAATGTCTGGGAACGTGACTCCAGCTCTGAGCTTAACATACACTACATGTTCGAACATAACTGTGATGCTGCATTTGCATAGCACATTTTCTACTCTGTCCATTATACCGGTTTTTTTTCTACGACTTCCAGAAGCAATTTATCTGTGCCCTCAGCCATGGATGTGCCATCACCTGCAGTGATTTCATCACAATGAACTTAGTTCTTGGTGTCATCTTCCCATCAAATATTTGCAGACACTCTTTTAACATTTGGATTCACTGGCAACGCTCACAGCTTTGCTTGTAGGTCATCTGTGATCGCTACCTATTTGCTGTCAGTTGCAATTGGTAACGATCTCAATACTTAACTGCTTTCTTAAACATTTCTCAAGAGTCCAAGTTAAGAGTAGGCTAACAACACTTGAAATAACTGTAATAAACTCTAAAATCAGCAATACACCATAATCCATTTAGATTAGCACTTCCAAATGATACAGCATTTTAATTTTAGGTACTCTACATTTACCGGCAAAGAATAAGATTCATTATTACCCTTTTTGCTTGTCAGAGCAAGACTCTTTCTTAACAATAGTGCCAGCGTGTCACCTTCCTCCATCAGTTTTATTCCAGACTTTCTCTTCCTACGGACAACCCAGCCTCTCGTCTACACTGACTGAATTAGTTGATTTCCCTCCTAGTAGAAATTTGCACTTGCTTATATAGGACTTGTAAAACCACTTGCAGGAAAAAGATTTGACCCCTCAGCTTTCAGGTCATATCCATCTTGATTCAGCCCGTCAGGGATGATCGGGAAATAGATTATTCAAAATAGATTATTCAATGTGTATGAACTTAAAGAAACCACAGACAGGGAATTAATGCATTAATTTTTGCTCACATAACGCCCATGCAACCTCTTCCCAGACCTCTGTGTCCAAGTGCTGCACACATATACCTTTAAAACCACACTATGTATATAATAATATAACTCAATGCCTACACATAATAACCCCATTGAACTGGCTTTCTCAGGTGAAGATGTCACCAAATACGTTTGTGAGATATATCCAATGGTCGCCAAAGTTGATTACTTTTACGAATCGCTGTCGCCCAATGCTTTCGAATCGTGGCACAAACTTATTCTTGATGCTTTGGCCTAAGATGGTTGACTAACCTTTTTTGAGCCGAGTTACCTGCGACCCCCGGAACGTTCACATATGGCATATGTTATAGGACCTAGGTCAAAGAAGACCTTGGTTACAGGTACAGAAAACACAATGAAAAAGATTTATCGGAATATAATGGCAACTGTAATGCGACCAACTATTTTAATAATATAATGGCATTTGTAATGCAACCAATTAGTTTAATAAAGTCTTTCAATTTAATTAATGCGATGGCTGTACTTGCATTTGGGCAACCAATTTCAAAATTTGCAGCTGAGTTTTTGTTAAAGCCAACTTCATATCATCCTCAACATTCAGTCTGTTTCTCGCCTTCGTTTTGATACGAAGAAGCTTTGAAAATCCACTGTCGCAGAGCCATGTGGAGGCAAATGGAACTAAAACTCGGAAGGCAAGCATGGTGACATTTGGATATGACTGATACATGGCACACCAGAACTGAGTCAACAATTTCTCATGAAACAAGTTACATGCCAAAGAGTAGTTGTGCATATCCAAGAAATCATCCTGTACTTCATCGGGAATGCTGGCTACATTCATTTCGTACGAGTGCAGCTTCTTCTTTAAGCTCAGGAAAGTACTGCTGAAATTTTTTTCGGATTCAAGATGCTGTGTGATCTCAATTCTCCATCTTTACATTTTCATCAAGCTCACCTTCAGATTCCTCTACCAAGCTGCAAAGTTTTTCAAACATGGTAATGTTTCCAACATTCGCTTTCCGACGCCAGTTTTGCAACTTGGATATAAAGGGCTGAAGGTTGTCTTGAAATTGGAGAATGTGTTTCCTTTCCCTGAAGTTTTAGATTCAGCTTATTCAGGTGGTCTAAGATGTCTGCTAAGTAAGCAACTCCTTTCTTCCAAACTTAATCGTTCAAGTAAGCCACGAGGTCATGCTTCCCTTGCACTTCCAAGAACAACTTGATTTCATCTCTCAACTCAAGAACACGATTGACAAAATTCCTTTCGACAACCAACGAACAGCAGTATAGAAAAAAAGAACCTCTTGACCAGAATCCATGTCTTTGCAGAGTTCTTTAAATAAACGAGTGTTAAGAGCTCCAGCTTTGATATAATTTACAATTTTGACAACAGAATCAAGTACCTGTCGCAGAGGCACTCGATACTCCATCCAGGGTGACGCGCATTGAATCAGAAACCATCATATGTCGGGCTAGAGCCATCGGCGTCGTGATGGGAGAGCAGTTCATGGAACTGATCCACAGTGAATTCCCGCATTGATCCACTGAAGTCGTCCTCGGAATTTGGGACAATTGTGAATACTGTACTTAATTTGCTCGATGAAGTGTTTACATTCATACTGTGGATTATGTTTACACTTTGGCATATGAATCTCGACCTTTGTACGGTAAACTGTCGTCAGTTTTGTGGTCAAGCATCTTTGTATTATGTATATATGCATATATGTATATATCAGTTTGTGTGGTTCTAAGAGCGATATCAGGAAAACAACTGACCTACACTGTACTAGCCAATATGATTCAGAATGTGAATCTGAAGCATGATTAGTCAGCCACCAGGTATGTGAAGATGCACTTAGATTTTTAAATCCTTGAAACTGAATATCATCAGCATACTATTGTAATTGGATTCCAAAATGCTCAGCAATATGGCTGATTTGGGAAGCAAATAATGAAGGGCACTTCAGCAGGATCAACAGTCAATCCATATAAACATTGCATTTTCAGGAAGATCCTCGTATTTCATTTTTATGCTACGGGGGCATAATTTGACCACGTAACATGATCTGTCACAAACCCAGAGAACTAAGTATATTATCCCGTGACACAGCAGAAGCTGATTCAGGGCCTTCAGTTCTGGAACAACATTCGAGGTTGTCGTCACCGATGGTGACACAGCGTTCCTATGAAGAACACTGGCTTCGAGCTTCTTTCTTTAATGCTGTGGATAGTCGAAAATGCTCAGAGCAGATAAAGTCTGTTGATTTTGGCTGCCATTTCAGACATTTTATTGCATCCATCCACTTCTTTGTCAGCTCTACATTTTCAATAGAAATCTGCAAAAAATGAAATAAGACCATTTATTTATGCCATTACAATTAATTAAATTTGTAACACGTGCATGGTTCACACAGAAATGCCAATATGAGGTGCATGTCGTCAGTTGCCAGAAGAAGATGCACTTATATTCCACAATCCTTCAAAGTCAAAGAAATATTTTGTGCCAGTTTCTGTTGGAAGTGAATATGTGCAATGAAGTCCATTCCATTCTTTGGAGCAGAAGCCAGTTAAAAAAGCATTGCTCAGCTAAGACATTAACTTGATGGTTGAAATGTGAAGGGATATATAGCACCCCCTCAAGTAAACTATGTGAAGAGTTTCCAGTAATTGAATTCATTCACTCATGCATTCTCACTGTAAATTTATACAACGCCCCATCAGGAAACCTACTCGGAGCTGGCCTATTCTACATACACTGCACTAGCCAATATGATGCAAAAAGTCATTGTGACTGAATATTTTAGAGTCAGCAAAACAATTCATAATAAGCTTAAAAAGTCACTTGGGAGGTAAAAAATGTTGCAGTTTAACGACACTGTGCCATAACAAAGATGATTAGCGTCGCCCTCCTCCTTTATCCAAGCTTGGGACTGGCACTGTCAGGGTGCAAACAGTGGCCATACCAGGGAGGCATGCGGTATTCGGGGCTTTGTAGGTCAGACATGGCCATGCAATTTTATTCTACATTTTATACACAGGGGTGCAACCAGAACATTTTCCTGGGGGGTGCTCAGATTACAAGCGCCGATCGTGTGAAGCAGCGTACTGAAAGTCTACAGTCCTATAGCCTAACTAATTTTTGCAATGCGGGTGCTATCCGTATATTCAACACCATTTTCAGTAATACTATTAATTAGGCAGTCTGTGGTTTGGATTTTTGTATTGCTTTAGTCGTATGTTTAAGGTCGTACTGTATTTACTGACTGGAATACGAGCTAAACACCCACATAGGCTACTATCAAATGAAATTAATAATGCGATCACAATAACTAACGATACTTATTAGGACATAATATATACACACAATGTTAGAAATTGCAAAGCAGTCATGTGATAACAACAGACTTAAATTAAACCATAAACATCAACCTTTGCATACCTGACTGGAATACTAGCTAAACACATACTTGTTATTAAAATTAAAAGAGAGGTAACACCAGACTTAGTGTCGTAAATTAGGTCACTACTATCAGATTATAGAAGTCACAAGGAAGTCTGATCAATGTTTAACTATTACATTTCAGAAAATTTGGTCCACAATTGCGACCAAGAAAAACTGAAAAAATCTCTCTCTTGATAAGGATTTCTTTGACAAATCGAGATTTCGTCTGTAAGCCTACCTTTTGGGTCTTTGAGAAGTTAGTTATTCAAATGAAAATCCTTTAAAAAATAATTCTTTCTGTTTTTGTAAATTGGCTAAGCAGTTTATCCAGTGGTATAGCAGATGCCGTCACCTTGTTAGCAGATATTCTCAGTAGACTTTGCAATCGTGTGGTAGACATAGTTGTTCTCAGATGACTTTTTATGAGATGAAGCCTAGAGAATGTTTGTTCTGCAGAACACGATGTGACTGGCAGGGCAAGGGCAACGTCCAGCATATAATGCAACGCTGGCTCAATTTTTTATATCAAAATAATTCGCTTAGTTCCAAGTGACAATCTAGGCCTACAGAGTATCGATCAGAACGCAACCCTGCAACTGTGAAGTCTAGTTGTCGCTCAACAGTTTCTGAATCTTGCTGATGAAGTTTGCAAAATTGACGAAGTTCCTCTGTCATTTCTCCATTTTGAAGAACCAAGAGAGCGCCTAAAGCTGGGTTGTTGAAAACACTTGCAAGTTGTTCTTTGACCAAGTCTAGAATTTCCAAGTACTCACGTAGTTGAAGACATGGATTATTGCGTTCCGCTGTAAACCAAATGGGCATCACATGCATAGTTACCGAGTCAACTAAATTGCTTGGCATACAGCGCATGCGTTTGGGCCTTGATGAACTGTCAATGATGTCATCAGTGCAGCCAGACGAAGTATTTGTGTTGGCCAGCAATTTCTTGTATTCGTCTTCTGAACGAAGTTTATGCAAGTGGGAGGTCAGTAGCTTTAGCTGCATCTGTTCATCCACTAGATTGAGGTCTGGACTCTGAAGTGCCTGGCTCAGTTCTGAAATTGGGCAGAGAATGGCATACAAAACCGATACTGTCGACTGAAACTGGTCGTCTAAGCTTTTGGCAACAGAATCGAAGTTCATATCTGTAAGCGCTGAACGGATTGCTGGAAGTTTTTTGTGGAAAATATGTAAGTTTCTAGTTCTGGCAATGAAACGAGTGCTACTGATAGACAGTAGACGCCAGTAACGCGATTCTTTTTCAGCTAGCTTAGCCTTCTCAGTTTTGTTTGCATTTGACTCAGTTTAAGATAAATCTAGTTCTGATTGAATTGCGTTGCATCTATCTTCATCGTCTTCAACACCACTTTCATCTACAGGAAGCTCATGTTTTAGTAAATAGCATTCCATTATTCCAGTTCTTTGAGACGAAGATGAAACACAACTATAAACTTCTTTAATTTTGTTGAAACAATCAACTGCAGCGGAACTGTCATCAGCTGCATGACTCATCACAGGCTGTAGATTGTGTGACCAACACCAGGTATACAACAGGTGTCCAATGCTTTTGGACATTTTGCTCTAATTCGACCTTGCACGCCCTGAATGTCCCCTCTCATATTTGAACCACCGTCATATCCTTGACCAACGAAATTGTTTAGATCCAACCCCAATTGCTGTAGTACATCCAGAAGTATGTCCGACAGTGTCTCTCCAGTTGATGATTGCGACTCGATCATAGCAATCAGATTCTCTTCCGGGATACCAGTGTTATCATTTGTATGTCTAATGCTGATTGCGACCTGCATTTTTGTGCTTGAATCTGTCGTTTCGTCCATTATAACACTATACGGCTTCTTTTTGCTGGATTATGGGCTGGAGTATTTCATCCATGACTAGATTATCAATCATCTGAATAAAATCGTTTTGAATTTTCCAAGTCATATATGTTGCATTTTTTGGACATGCAGACATGAATTTATCAAGATCTGGCATAAAGTCTCTAAAAGTATGCAGAAAGCTGTGAAAATTTCTGTAAACTGCATTTTTTGGACATGCAGACATGAATTTATCAAGATCTGGCATAAAGTCTCTAAAAGTATGCAGAAAGCTGTGAAATTTTCCGTAAACTTCTGCGTGTCCGCGAAACAATATGTTCTGTGTCGCAACGACAGAAAACACTATTTTAATGCCTTTTCTGTTTTGTTTCTTTTCTAGTCACTGCATTTGACTAGTTTTTCTCAAACAGTGTCTTCACAGTTTTCGCTTGAAATACTTACGCTGTTGGCATCATTGTAGCAGCATATGTGATCTGCTGACACTTCGTGTTTTTTTGCTTTTTCTAAAAACTTTTGCCAGCTATTAACCGTTCCAAGCTTGAATTCATCATTTTTTTTCCAACAGATGGCTTTAGCAGCTTGCAGTAGAAACATTGAGCCCCGTCATTTTCCTCACTGTAATCCACCCAGACAGCAAAATTTTAGGGGGATGAGTGGGGCTCATTTGGCAAGCCCAATTAGGGGAGAGCTTGGCTATGCTCATCGGCCCCAGTCGGGCCCTTCATTCGGGCCCCGTTTGGGCAAACATTCTCTTGCCCGAACAGGGCCCGATTATTGGTTACCCAATTGGGATGCAGTCTTTCCTAAAGGAACCCCAATTTAAAAAAATACATAATAATGCATGTAATATAACTCAATAAGACAGAATAGCCAAATATTAAGTTCACCAATTTCTATTGAACCAGTTTTGATATCCGTTAGCTCGGGGTGTCAAAGACCTGGCCCGCAGACCGTTTTATTCTGGCCCGCGATACCATGCAAGAATTTACAAATTCTAATGAAAATATTCATTAAACGTTAAAAATAAATTATAACAATTAAATTTTCAGTTTAGTATCAAGGCTTACTACTATGACTACAGTGGCCTGCTTAGTGAAATATAAGAATAAAATATGCTTAGTTATTGTTAAGCACAACTTTATGACCAATAAAATATTTTTTTGGCCTGCAGCTTGTTGTAAAACTTTGCCATTTACCCGCCCTGAAAAAAAGGTTTGACACCCCTATGTTAGCCACGCAATGCTGAATGTTTCTATATATATATATTTGTATAACAAACAATTTATTCATATTTGCACATTCTGTATACATCACTAAACTGAAATAGACTTCCCAAGACGGAAAAATTGAATATTACTGTTTAATCGTATATCAATATAGAAATAATGCAATAAAAGAACAGAATTCCACCAGATATTTTTGAAGGAAAGACAATGGAATTTAAAATGAACCTGGCCTGGGAGCACCTCTGAGCAGGCGCCAGAATAGGCACTATATAATTGTTCAGAATGAACGAATAAAAAATTCTAACAAAAACCGAGAAAACGAAACTAACGAAAACATTGAAAAGATGCTTAAATCGACACCTTTGGACCTTTTGGTGCTGAAAGAAGTGAATGACTCAACTGCACCAAAAGTAAAATACCTCTTATTAATTATCAAGTTATAATAAAATTACTACAAAAACACATAAAATGAAAGCGAGAAGTGTCAAAAAGACAATGTTGGACTTTCTGCGATTAAGTGTACGAAAACAAAAGCAATGACTATAGTGCAATGCTCAACTGCTTCAAAAGTAAAAATCACCAAATACTAGTTATCATGTTATGCGAAAAACAAAAATACCTATAGAATTTATGGATGATAATCTGAATATAGCAGAATCAGTGAACATGAAATGGCAGCTCATGTACACTTGATGACAAGTGCTATTATTTTTGTAGATGCTTTCTCTGTGAAAGTTTGGCTCTTGCCAAGCGTCCGCCTTGGCGATCTCTTGCATTATAAAACCATGAACTTGCCGCCTTATCAATTGTTGATTCTGTTGCAACATCTGGTTGGAATATAGGATTCCTTCTGACTGTATCTAAAAACCAAAATGAAGACAAGAAAATCATTATACCAATTATGGAATAACCTACAATAAATTACAATGCATGACAGCTGCGGTCCTACATATTGTAAGAACAGATGGCACTGTATCTTTCTAACCCTACACAATCTAGGAGAAAGAGGCCATAAAATTTGTAAATTGGCAGAGCAGTGAATGGAAGAACCAAAAATGGACAGCTATTAATTCATTTTTGGATATTCATATTACAGCTGTGCTTATAGGCCTACCTAGCTGTCAACAGTTACGATTTGCGTTGAACCAAATAATGTCGCAAACTATTCAGCCAAATAGTGAAAATGTTATTTGGCACAGCTCTAATTCATGTAGCATCCCCCTCAAGGGAACTACTCGGAGGCGAAATAGAAGATACCAGAGCCCAAAAACTGTTTTCAGGTGTTCCTAGAATGTATAAGAAATGGACTTGGGGAGTATGCTCACGATGGAGGCCATTCTATATGATCGCAACCCTTCCCTGCAGAATGCAGAAAGAAAGTATGACACATTATTTTCGTGTCCTAGATATGCGAAAGAATTTATGAAAAGAAATTTGATTTGATGCAAAACCAAAGTTTATCTCTTACCAACAAGAACGGCATTCAAATGCATATCCTTGAACGCATACTTTTTTGAACTGCCAAACATCGTCACTTTTTTGCCAGATCCGTTGTTAGAAGTGCTGCCAGTATCCTTCTGGTATTGTCACCAACTGACGGACCACCAATCTGACTTAGTTTGTCTGAAGTGCAATATAAGAGAACAAATATGTTTATAACACACATTAGTTTTTAAATCTTGTTTCTATCACTGCCGCCAGTTTGCTTACCAAGGTTCCACCCTTTGTAGCTCAACTTTGCTTCCTTCCTTCAAAACGCAGCTAGAAACTCACTATTTCTCCTTGGCTTTCAATCATTTGAACATCTAATTGCATCTGTTCCTGGTGGCTGACAATCTGCCACTTAAATTCACATTTTGGTGTGACTATGTGCTTTACAAATACGGAAAATCTAAACCAATACAATCATTTGAGTTTACAGAACTAGAATTTCCATAGTCATCATGCACTGCATTGGCACAGAAAAACAGTTAAGTTAAAAAATTATCAATAATTTCACCAGTCAACAAATGATTGGATTATGCAATTAATTTAAAGATTTATTTCTCTGGTAGTGAAATTGCACTTGTGTTAGGATTTTCTAGTCATTAAGATTAAACTATTATGTATAACTACAATAAGCTGAAATCATTACCAGTGTTTTTCTGACAACCACAGTTTTCAGTTTCTCCTCTAAATTTTCTAGGCATTGCATCGAGTTCAATGGTAGGTGGATATCATCAGGCAAAGAATGTGAACCTTTGCTGTGATTTTCAGAAGCCAATGTGCTTAACTGTCTGTTAACCAGTTGTGTCAAATATAGTGTCTGCTGCTGAATTTCGATCAATTTCTTCCAAATAGCTTGACCAAGACCTACAATATGATACATAATATACATTGCACAATTGTTACTGTTGTATGTCATCATCATCCATTTCATCTATACTTCCGTTTTACATGCTTGCTTGGCTTCAACAGCTAACCACCATGAATTTGCAATAGTTATTGAAAGATCCTGCCCATTGCAGTGAATGGGATCAAAGTTAAGATATCGAAGACTGCAAATTATTCGCAGACAAAATTGTCGTAGCTCACACCATACATAATAGTGTGTCTTCACTTAAATCTGAAGAAGTTTCAAAATAAGTACAAGTCACGTTTCTGTGACCACCTTGAGACACATTAACATTTGCCAATTACAAGAAAAACAGAATAGATTTTTGCTGATGCAAAGCTCAAGAAGAATTATTACTTAGAATACAATGTAAATTATTGCAATTTTCAAAGTTTCAAATAATAAAAAAAAATAGGCAACATACTCCATAACATCATAAATTTAGGCCTAAACGAAACCTCACCAGCGCTCCTAACTTCCGTTGAGCTGCAAACTTCATGTAAAAACACTCTATATATATATATATAATATATATATATATGTTAATATGTCTGAAGGTGGCCTATATATATATATGTATAGGGTACTTTTATATATATATATATATATATATATATATATAAATATGCGCATGCATAGCTCAAATTCTCGTAATTACCTGAAGACAGAGTAGTTGTTGTCAAGTGCTGAAATTCCTGACTGCTAGGTGCTGGCGACTTTTGACATATGACGTCTCTTGAAAGTGTTTTTGGTGATCCTGGAGAATCTTCAATGTCGGACGGCTTATTTCGATTACCGAAATTTAAACGCTTTGGACCAGTGGACAATGCATGGATGGCAGAGTTCCATTGCTACGTGACTTCTTAGATGCCATGCTTCTCGAAACAGGTAGCGACCTTGGAGAATCTTAAATGTCGGACAGACTACTTCGCTTTGGACCAGCTGTGGACGTTGCAGATGCGGATGGCAGAGTCCGGCTGCTACGTGACTTCGTAGATACCATGCTTCTGGAAACAGGTGGCGATCTTGGAGTCTCGTATTCTTCATGTGGCGGATCAGCCGTCAAAATGACATTTACGCTAGGTGTCAAACATATCTCTGACCTATTGAACCATTTTCGTAGTAGATTTATGTGGTAGATCTTCTTTCCTTTGCCTGTGTCAATTTCATAATTGACACTGGACAGTTTCCTCAGAATTTTGAAAGGATCTTCCCAGCGTGCCAGTAATTTATTCTCCGTTGCATGTCTTAATAACAGAACCTCTTCATCCGGTTCTAGACTTCGATCCGAAGAGTGTTTATCATAGTAATATTTGGCAGATTGACGAGGCTGTTTTGTATTTTCTGTGGCAATTTCTGCACATCTTTGCATGTGAGTTTTCGTCATTGTCAAATATTCAACTACGCTTCTTTTAGGCGTTGGTATTTCGAGTTCTCCTGTCCACGCATCTCTGAGTATTTGCAATGGGCCTATTACATCATGCGAATAAAGCAGTTCGAATGGTGCAAACCCAGTTACTGTTGATGGAACCTGTCTGCAACTGAACGCTAGAAACGGCAATGCAGCTTCCCATGTTCGTTGCTCCTCGCTTGTTACTTTCTTAAGCATATCCCTCAAAACTCTGATCATTTGTTCTGCACTCCCAGCGGTTTCATGGTGTTCAACCGTAGAGATAATAGGACTAATACCTAGTATGTTCTCCAGTCCCTGAACCAGCTGATTCTTGAAGTGTGTCCCATTGTCAGATATAATATATCTCGGTATTCCAAACCGTGAGAAGACTTCTATCAACGCTTTGCATATCTTGTCCGCTCTCATGCTTCCCAGGGCAATGAATTCTGGCCAATGCATCATTTGATCAACCAAAATCAACACATACTTCTTGCCACTACTAGAAGCAGGTGATATTGGTCCGCACAAATCTATTACTACAGACTGGAATGGTACTTCCACTATCGGTGTCTCTTGTAATGGTACACGATGACTCTTATGAACGTTTGCAGTCTTTTGACATGTTGGACAAGACCTCACGTACGCTGCTGTTTCTTCATCCATTCCAGGCCACGTGTATTCTTTTCTTAAGCATGCCCTTGTAGCTTTTATACCTTTATGCCAAGCCCATTTTGAATCATGACCCAGCTCTAACAGCTGTTGTCTATGGCTGACTGGGACAACCAGTAAAATTCTTCGCAAAATCTTCGGGTTTTTTCTCTAACTGTTTCTTTTCTTTTGTACAGAATGCCTTTGTTGACAATATACTGTTCGTTTTCTGTTCTAGCATGCTTCCATAAATCTGTAAACGTTGGATCTGATTCCTGTTCCTTGTTGAATTCCACTGCATCTCTGCCAGGATACATGTTTGCATCATTTTCATCATTAGTCACTTTCTCTCTGCCTGTTTCCTTTGCCGCTCTCTCTACCTGTTTCCTTTACCTCTCCCTCTTTTTCTGCTTCCTTTGCCTCTCTCGGCTTGACCTTTGATCCATTTCCCTTTGCGGTGTCCTATTTCCTGTTGCATCTGATATACCGCGGCATCCATAGTTTTTGGTCCTGGTTGCTATCATTGTCTGTGGTGTCTGATTTATTACATCTATCTCGCTTTCTTCTGCCTTGTGAATCGGCCAGCTATCTTCAATGCTCGTTGGCCTATTTATTTCACCTGCTTTCACAGCACCAACAGCAATGTCCATCAGATCTTTGTTTTCCACAAAAATGTCATGCCCCAGAATCGTATCAACCTTTAGTCCTTCTACAACTCCTGCATTAATTACAATTTGTCGGTCTGTCCCAAACTGTGGCGATGAAATTGTAACTTCTGTCATTGCAACTGACTGGACTTTCCCAAACGCACATTATACATTAATGGACTTTTGTTTAGCAAATGGCTTACCTCTTACAAAGTCGGCATTCACCAGCGTTATCAGAGGGCCTGTGTCTCTCAGTGCTTTAACATGCATTCCGTTTAACATTGGTGGCACAAGAAAATTATTTTGATAATCAGTTATGCTGTTAAGATGTGACAGATCATGCACAAAATTAACTCTTGCACTATCATTGTTTGGACACTGTCTCCATCTATGCGAATTTTGTCTGCAAATGAAACATCCATTTTGTGTTTACGTGTTTGCTTGCCATTGGTTTGACTTATGTGTAGGCCTTCTGTTGTATGCGTGATTCGTATTGCTTTGCTGTACTACTACATCTTGCCTTTTAGTCTCACCCCCAGCATTGATTTTTGCCCCTTGCGTGCTCTGTATGCTTGTGCTTTTCTCAAGACCTATATTTGTTGACCTTGGCTTGTTCCATGTCTTGCGCTCATACGTGCTTCCCCTTTTAGCTTCCTTAATGCATTCGAAATGTAGATCTGCATATTGCGCAACTTCTATAGCACTCGTAGGTTTTCTAGCCTCTACAAAGAATTTTACATCTGTTTAAAATGAATCTTTCAATCTTTCTGCTAGCATATCATCCTTTAAACCCTCAAAGTCAGCTATGCCCTTTGACTCCAGGTAATATTCCTGCATATCACTCAATCTAAACAGAAATTGAGCATATGTTTCCTTCCCTCAGTGATGCAAATTTCTAAGTTTGTCGAAATAGAATTTGGGATTCATTGGCATGCAGCTAGCTAGTATCTCTGTTTTTATGCTTCGAAAGTCACAACAGATGCTGTAAGATAATCGGTTGTAGTGTTGTCTTAAAGTGGAATTTAGTAAAGCAGGAAGCAATTTCGGCCATTCAAACTGATCAATGTTGTGCAATCTTGCAACTTTTTCAAAAGAATGAAAGAATGAAATAGGGTCCTCATTTTCATGCATACTTGGTAACACATTATTTGCTTTAGACCTACTGACTTCTGCCCTGTTCTCAACAGTATCTTCATCAATTAAGCTTCGCCTTAGTGAACCCATCTGTGCCCTTTCCCTAAGCAGCGCTAGCTCCAGTTCTAATCTCTCTTTCTCTCTCTGCTATTGCTTTTCTTTCTTCAGCAATAAATTTTCTTTCCTCTGCCTGGGCCAGTTCAAGCTTCGACCTGTCACTATGCCCAATCTGTTCACCTTGTCTATCTTCTATCATCTCTCTTTCTTCATCATCAAACGCCTCTTCATGCCCTTCCCCTCTCGCATGTCTTCTATCAAACTCCTTCAATCGTCTAATCATTTCTTTCTTCGGAATACCTTGAGGCTGTATTCCTCTTGCTACACATTCATCCCCCAAATCCTTTAACCCTCAACAGGACACGTTCTAAAAATCACGTTTCTGACCACCTGGGGTCTCTTCGGACCCCACACTATTTATTGCTTAAAAATACCAATTTGCAAATGAAGAAACTATTTTGGGTAGCACATGCCGTTCGCAGCGTATTAGACTTCATTTAGTTTATCAGGGCAAGTGATTTTAAAAGAAAATGTTTTGAATTTTAAGGAAAATTCATATAAAATTCCTAGAAAATTTATATAAAGTTCTAAAAATCCAATGCTTGTCTTGAAATGTTTAGACATTCTGAGCACATTACTCTAGGTGTGCCGTGATCTTTGCACACATTTCTGTTATGTTGAATCTGAAATGGTATATCTAAGTCTCTTGAGGGACAGTCGTGCTCCTTTCTGCAGAGCTTGTGGGTTACAAAGACGCAGTTGAATACAATCTTCCACCAGTTGTCTGCCAAGTTGGGTCAGAAAATTTCTCCGAAGTCGTTGTTGTTTCGCAAGGTTATCTGGATGGCTGTACAGCCAGACAAGAAAGGCTGCAATTACACCAACATCGATCATGTTGTAAAAAACCGCAAGTGGCCATCGGTTACATTTTCGCCTGCAAGTATAGGTTGTGGCAAGCTTGTCCATATTGTCTACACCTCCTTTGAAGTCATTGTAATGAAGAATTGCATGAGGCTTTTTGGTTGGTCCTTCAACAGCACAGTCATGATGCATGGTGGACAATAATGTCACCACCTTCTTTTTCTTTGGCACATACGAGACAAGTGTCAAGTCTTCAGAAAATGCAAATATAGTCGAATTTTCCTCTCTCCCTTTTGAATCTGTCAACTGTGATGGAATATCCGGTTTGTTTCTTCTAATTGTCCCCACAATTGTAGTGTTTTGTGAAAGCAAATTTTTGGCCAGAGGAACGCTTGTAAAAAAGTTGTCCACAACAATGTTGCGTCCTGATTTCAACCATCTGTTGGTCAGAGACATAACAACTCGTGAACCTTGGTTCTCTTCACGTGCACTGCCTGGCTGACGTCCCAAGTACACTTCGCCAGACAGAGGAAAAGAAGTTGTTGAATCACATGCCCACCAGATTTTTACTCCATACTTGGCAGGCTTACTAGGAATGTACTGGCGGAATGGACATTTGCCTCTAAATGGCACAAGTTGTTCATCGACAGTTATGTCCATTCCTGGTGTTATGCACTTCGGCAGTTGGGCAAGGAACATTTCCCAGATATCCCGAATCGGGGCTAGCTTGTCTACAGAACGACGCTGCTCCCTCGTTCTCTTGTCATCGAACCAAAAATATCGAAGAATCGCTTTGAATCGGTTGGAAGACATCACAGCGGCAAAGATCGGTCGTCCATGTTCCTGTGACCACAAGCCTTCCAATGGTTCCACTCTTCCCCGGTACACTCCCGATAATATCAGAAGACCAAGAAATGCTTTCATTTCTTGCAGAGTCGTCTCTGTCCATGTCCTCTGATTATCATCCTGATGTTCTTGATTCCATATCTCACAAATCCTCTTTGCCTCCCGGTTTGTTTCGCGTACAATATTATGTCGAATATTTCTGGTGAGAAAATCTTTTGAAAAGCATCCAATTCTGTTGTTGAAACTGCTTCACGTCTCACTCCAGGGCGGTTGCGAATGATGTCATGTGGGCCCCGACGACGGGAAGCAGGAGGATCAGCATCCCACTGACTTCCGTTCTTGGAGGTGAATAAGGTGCCTTCATGTGTAGGATCTGGACATCGATTAGGTCCATCCTGGTTAGCCACGGCAGTGGCTGTTGCTCTTCCTCTTACTGAATTCGACGTTGCGTATCGGTTGCCTCGTGCACGACCTCTTCCTCGTCTAATAACTCTAGGTGGTTGAGGACAATGTTGTTCATTGGTACTCACTTCAAGATGGCCTTCATCAGAATTATTTTTAGAGGAGTCACTGTCTGAAGAAGATTCCTTGGACAAGTGATCCACTTCACTATCTTCTTCATCCTGAATAGAAGTTGTCTCATCGTCGCTGTCTTCCATAATTCTTCGTAGGGCTTCCGCTGCCGAAAATCTCTGATGTCGCTCCATTTTTTCACGAAAACTTGCAAATAAGTACGTAAAAGAAGGCGGATGATTGTTTGTTTCACGACGGTGTGTAGCGGGTGCGCTTTTACCGTCCTTCAGATTTTCTTTCTTCGGTTGTCTTTTGTCGTCCTTCTTCCTTTTTCTCCTTCTGGTTTTCGCGGTTGTTGTACTTCTTTTTCGTTTTCTTCATTTTTATATATTATTATTTTTTTTGTTAAATAACTTTTATTATTATTTTTTGTGTGTATCTATTTTTTTCTCTCTTTATATTGGTTTTCTTTAGCTTCTTTTTTTTGGCTCATAAGGCTCTTTTATGGCCTGTATGGCTCTTTTTTGGTCTTTTTTTGGCTCTTTTTGTGGCATTATTTATTTTACTTCGTTTTCTTTTGGCCAGTATAAGGCTCTTATTTTTCATTACGACTTTATTTAAGTACGATTTTTCAACTTTCGCCCTCTCTCTTCCTTCTGTCTATCTTCTGCCCCTGTTTCTCTCCTTCGTCTTCTACCTTCTCTCTGCTATCTTCTTCTTCCTGGTTCTTTTATTCTGGTGTGGGTGCTGAAAGGCAATTTCACAGGTTATTTACAAATATGCACAATTGTTTTTTTTTTTTTTTGCTCTTTTTTGTCCCAGAGGGCTCTGTTGGTTTGGCCGTGTCGGCTCTTTTTGTGGCATTCTTTTTATTTTGTTCTTTTTTAATTCTTTTTTGGCCTATATGCGGCTCTTTTTTTTGCAGTAACTTTATTTAGGTAACAGATGCAACTTTCGCCTTCTCTCTTCCTTCTGTCTATCTTCGTCCCTCTGTTTCTCTCCTTCGTCTGCTACCTTCTCTCTACTATCTTCTTCTTCCTGGTTCTTTTATTCTGGCGAGGATGCTGAAAATGCAATTTCACAGGTTATTTACAAATATACGCAATTGTTTTATTTTTGTGCTCTTTTATGTCCCAGAGGGCTCTTTTGTTTTGGCCGTGTCGGCTCTTTTTGTGGCATTCTTTTTATTTTGTTCTTTTTTAATTCTTTTTTATTTATTTATTTTTTTGTGGCCAATTTGCGGCTCTTTATCGCAGTTAATTTTATTTTATTTAAGTAACAGATGCAACTTTCGCCCTCTCTCTTCCTTCTGTCTATCTTCATTCCTCTGTTTCTCTCCTTCGTCTGCTACCTTCTCTCTACTATCTTCTTCTTCCTGGTTCTTTTATTCTGGTGTGGATGCTGAAAGGCAATTTCACAGGTTATTTACAAATATGCACAATTGTGTTTTGCTCTTTTTTGTCCCAGAGGGCTCTTTTGTTTTGGCCGTGTCGGCTCTTTTTGTGGCATTCTTTTTATTTTGTTCTTTTTTAATTCTTTTTTTTTGGCCTATATGCGGCTCTTTTTTTTGCAGTAACTTTATTTAGGTAACTGATGCAACTTTCGCCCTCTCTCTTCCTTCTGTCTATCTTCATTCCCCTGTTTCTCTCCTTCGTCTTCTACCTTCTCTCTGCTATCTTCTTTTTTGGTTTCTCGTTTTCGATTTGTATAGTCTGCAAGGTATGTTTTTTAACTTAGTTATGTATTGTTTTATTTATTTATTTAATTTTCCCCTCCCATATTTCCTGGATTTTATTATAGGCCAGTCTCTGTAGGTCCTGGCTTTGCAAGATGGTTTGCACGCTACATTCCAATTTTAGTTCTGCACACCGTTTTCGCAGTATGCTGCTAATGTTGCCTCTGGAGCAGCCCAAGAGGAGGTGGTCTATTGTGTCTGGTACTTTGCAGTTCTCACAGTTCGCGTCAGGGTGCTTCCTCATCTTATGCAGCCTCTCGTTTAGCATTACGCTACCCAGGCGTAGTCTGGTTATCTGGACCTCCCGTCCACGTGGGGTGTCTATGTATTTTAGTTTAGTTGTCACTTTTGGTTCAATGCTTTTATAGTGGGCTCCCGTTTGGCTGCCATCGTACTCCCCCTGTCATTGGTGGAGGACGTACCTATCGATCTTGCTATACATTTCCTTCCACTCAATGTAGGGGGTGCTGTTGATAGCCCCCAGCTGCAGCCCTTCTTTCGCGGCTTGATCTGCTCTTTCGTTGCCTATTATACCCACGTGACTAGGGATCCAGACAACCGTGACGCTTCCCGGCCTCAGTTTATTATTTATTTCCATTATTTCAATTAGTAGGTTGGGTCTTGAATTGGACCTCTGCTGCTTCAAAGACTCTGCAGCGCTCAGCGAGTCTGTGAGAACCGCAAACCTGTCTGTTATTGTTTGATGTTTGTTTGTTTGTTGTTCCGTTATCCATATCAGTGCTTCCCGTATCGCCGAGAGTTCAGCCGCATACACGCTCGACGAGTCTGCTAGTCTAAGTACTCTTCTCTCGCCTGTTGAAGGGATGTATACTGCTGCTGCAGTCCGATCGTCTGCTTTTGACCCGTCGGTGTATATGCAGATGTGTCCAGAATACCTCTCGATTGTTTCCAATGCAAGGATCTTCTGGACCTCTGGCGATACGGTTTTCTTATTTATTGATTTTGTGAGTGATGTGTCTATTTTTAGTTTTTTATTATGCCAAGGGGGCGACGTCTGGAACACCGGACCCTGACACTCTTGGAACTGGCTGGCAAAGAAGTCTCTGGTTCTCATATACAGCGGTTCTCTGCCAGCCCGATGCCTGTCATAATGTATTGTCCAGTGATCTTTCATCGCTTCCCTTGCTGTGTGATCTGTTTTTGTTATTATTTTTACACCTTCCCTTAGGCTGCTCTTCAACCTCCTTAGGTGCAGCGGCTGCTCTCCGCATTCGTTTTGTAGCGCTATTATTGATGTCCCCTTTGCCGCGCCGCAGCATATTTTTAGCGCCTCGTTTTGTAGTTTCTGCAGCCGCTGTTTTTCTGAGTAACTTGCGTTTGCCATGGCGATGTCGCCATACTCGAGGACTGGGCGTATTAGGGCCCGATAGAGCATCAGCAGTGATTTTTTTGATGCCCCCCATTTCATTCCGGACACGGCCCTCAGTAACCCTAACCGCTTTCTACATTTAGTTATCGTGTAGTTTATATGGGCTTTCCATGTTAACCGCCTGTCAAAGATCACCCCCAGGAATTTGGCAGTGTCTGTCAGTTCTATGCTGTGTCCATTAACCGTCAGTCTTACGTCATGGTCGTTTGTTCCTGTACGTTGTCTTCTTGTCGTGAACAGTATTGCCGTCGTCTTTGTCTCAGATATTTTAAAACCGTTCGTGTCACACCATGTCACTATATTGTCAATTGAGTCCTGGATCCTCTTCTGCAATATCCCCACTCTCTTCCCCGCCGCAAAGATGGCGCTGTCGTCTGCGAAGAGTGACAGGTCCACTCCGCCGACTACATTGGGCATATCATTTATCATGATCAGGAAGAGCAGTGGTGATATTACTGATCCTTGGGGGGTGCCATTTTCCTGGGAGTGTCGATCCGACAGTGTGGCCCCCACCTTAACTTGGAAAGTTCTCTAAGTTAGGAAGTCTTTTATCCATTCGTGTATTTTCCCCCCTATCCCTAGGTTTTGAATTTTTTTCATTAATGTAGGTACGTGCAGCATATCGTAGGCTTTTTCAAAGTCAATAAAGACCCCCAGTACATGCTCCTTACTCTTCAGGCTTTTGCTGAGTTTGTCCTGCAGGCGGATTATCTGGTCCATCGTGCTTCTGTTTTTCCGGAACCCCGCCTGGTTACTGGTAAGCAGCCCTCCGTTTTCCAAGAACCATTGAAACCTGTTCGTGACCATCCTCTCCATGATTTTGCATAGAGATGATGTCAGCGAAATCGGTCGATACGACTCAGGTTTCATCTGGTCCTTACCTGGTTTTATGAGCGGTATGATGATGGCGTGCTTCCAGTCCTCAGGTAGGGTCCCAGCGTCCCAGACCCGATTGTAGATATCCAGCAGGACTCTCAGCGCTGGTTTACTGAGTTTCTGGAGCATCTCGTAGGTGATCTTATCCTCCCCTGGTGACTTGTGCTGTTTAGCTGCCCTGATGGCTGTCTGGAGTTCATGTAGCTCATATACGTGGTTTAATGCGTCTGTGTCTTCAGTGGGAGCATTAGGGGGGGGTGTCAGGTACATTTTGCATTTTATTATTTTCTATGTGTGTTCTAAAGTTATTTGTATAATTTTGCGTACTACTGACATTTGCGTACGTTTTGGCTAGTATGTTGGCTTTTTCTAGGTTGGATACGGCTTTTACCTGCCCCGTATCTAGGGTGGGTATATTTTTCTGTGGGGTGTTGCCCCCATTCGTTTGGCCATACCCCATATTGGGCCTAATTTGCTTTGGTTGGTGAGGGTCCCACAGTAATCCTCCCAACTCTCTCTGGCCATGTCCGCTAGTACCTTCCTTACTCTGGCATTTTGTTCTTTATATGCCGCCCAGTCCTCTACGTTTCTAGATTTTATGGCCCTATTTCTAATTTTATTTCTTTCGTATATTACATTGGTGCATTCCTCATTCCAAAAGGGCAGAGTTTTCTTTTTCTTTGTCTTTTTATTATTTTTATTTATTTTATTTGTGAAAGAAGGCATTAGATGTGGAATAACTTATGTGAAAACCTTTCCTAATAATAAAGGTGTTACACTGAGGGTTTCAATAAAATAAGTAACAACTTCCAGACTGTTTAATAATTGCAATGTTTGGGGTCTACAGAGACCCCAGCATATTTTTTCTTTGTCTGGGTACCAGATATATTTTTTTTTCAAAACGTTTTGTACCGAAATGTTGCCAAAACACTCCTTGAGGAATACATTAAACAGCATCTGCATGCCATCTAGCGAACAAACTGTAATAACATTATTCTAGCACTGGGGTCCAGATGGACCCCAGGTATCCTGTTAAGGGTTAACATTTCAAAATCTTTAAGCAGGCTTTCGCTAGCCATTTTCAAAGAAGAAATTATACAATAGAGTTCTGTATTCACTGTCGATTTTAACAAGGAGTACACTACTATTACGCTTCACATGTAATACTCAAGATTCTGTCTATTCCTAAGTTATAACATAGGATTCACATTCACCGTTTATATCGGCATCAGAATCTGCTCACCGGATTTCGACACCTCGTGCAGTCTCTTTCGTTGCTGCGGGTCAATACGGTGGAACGTTCGCTTCTGCAAGTATATATAAGGACAAACATTATAGGCCTATCAACAGTAGTAAATATATATTTATGTATAGACAGAGACTGACAGACAGTAGGCACAGCCAAGTGAATCAGCGTGGGCGAGTGCATAGGCTGAGACAGTTGGAGAGACGGGCATTATGACCAAATATGGCTGAGGCAAGAGCGAATGCCGGGCTAGGATAGATTAAAAAGACCGAGTCCGGAGGAAGAGCGATGGGCTGAGCGCCTGAGAGATTTGATGTAAGATGACCAAATAAGGATACAATCGGGACAAATAACCAAATAAAGATAGACATGGGGTAGAAGGACCATAATGGGAGGATGCAAGAAAGGGTATAAAAGATGGGAGAAATTGAGAGTCGGGATTCACTCTCAGAAGGCGTCAGGTGCACAACAGCGGACGTCATCGACTGCAGGAGGACTCCGCTCTCGAGGAAGCGACTGGAACGACAGATGACCAAGACGATAGAGATAGGTCTGGTTAAGGTCGACAGTATGAGAGTGATGAGGAACATTAGTGAAGTAGCAAGCTAAGCTAAGTTGTTCTACGTTAATATATTTTTAAGTTAACCTAAATAATAAGAATAATAATCAGAAAGAGACTCTGGTGTCATTTTTGTTGAACTCTAACGTAAACGCAAACCGAAGAGACTGGAGACACGGCTACAATCCATCACCGCTACCACCAACAATTGATGTCCAGATTGTTTGGGAAAGGGCAACAACAATCTTTTCCCTCCATTACAGACGGTTTAACGAAAATTGCTAAGAATTTTAATGAACTTAATTCTTACAGAAATCGAAAAAAGATCTACGCATCCGGTTTGTACTCCCGCTTTCAGAATTTTTATAGCGCTTGATTTTATTTTCTACTATATAGCATTACATTAATGCTTCATAAAAGAAGTAAATGAAATAACATACGCTATGAAATTCTCTTAAAGCATAAATTTAATGCAATTAAGCCAAGATAGAATTCAAGTCACAATTGGCAAGTAAGTCACAATTAAGGCAACTGAGTCAGAAGTAAACGTACATGTAAGTAAGCATATTCGTTAATACCTCTTGCAAACGCACTGCGGGAAAAACGATATGAACATACAAATAAATAATAAAAGCACATTTATATTAAATGTGTCCAAGATATATAAATAAGTTGTCATATATTCTATATAACTGTTGATGCACACTGCTTTGTAGCCTACCTGTCGTTCGTAGCTCTGCAGACCGTCATTAAAGAAAATACTTACTTACTCACCTACCTAGTTACTTATTTACTTGCTTGCTTACTTTCTTACTCACGTACTTACACGCGAGTGAACAACCATGCTAGCCTAAAACAATATATAACTAATAATGTCAAGATGATAGGTCAGAGGTGGGCAAACTACAGCCCGCGGGCCGGATCCGGCCCGCACACGCGTTTTGACCGGCCCCAAAAATCTCAGCAGATAGCCAAACATTTTCCAGATAGGAATGCATTACTTGTGCTGATTGAATTACTTATCTTACCTATAGGATCATTGTAATTTAAATAATTATTGATCTGTATAAGTTTACTTACTTTACTATCTTTGATGTTTACACCCGCTTCCGGTTTTGATAGCGTGTGATTGTAACATGCTTAGATTATTAATACGTAGATCTCCAATCTCGCGAAATCGACGGCACATCCGAGATTTAAACGTAGCTTTGCCTTGCATTCTCGATAAACATCAACAATTTAATCGCAAAGCTTTTGTGATTAAATTATCAGTGTTCTTTCATTTCATTTTAATGATTTCATGTAAGAATACTTTATTAAAAATAAATAAAATATAAATATCCCTTTTACTTTCGACAAAAAGCTAAAGTTAATTAATAATAAAATGAAACGATAAATACAAAATTTCCAGTTGGGTAAAGCCCACTGATCTATAAATAGATCAATGGTATTAGCTATATTAATGGCAAAGCCACGTTTAATTCTCGCAGTACCGTTCAATTGTTAAGCTTAGATAGGATATTCCCTGTCTAGCTATCTAAACTCTAAAGTCCTTGGTAACATGTATTTGTTTGTTTTAGCAGTTTAGCTTATTTATTTTTGTAATATTTTCTGCTAAAAGTGCGTGATTTTTTTAAATTTAAAATATTTTTTCAAATGGCTTCAAAATGAGTTTAGCAAAACAGAGGAAAATTGATCTCGAATGTCGAGTCTTTAATGACAATTGGACAAGAACATATTTTGTCGCAAATTTTAACGGTAAAGCAGTGTGCTTAATATGCCGAGACGCGGTGGTGGTTTTTAAGGAGTTCAATCTAAAACGGCATTTTCAAAGCAAACACAGCGGTTTTGGAAATAACTTAAAAGAAACTAAATTGCAAGCAAAAGCTGATGACTTAGTTCAAAAATTAAAACATGAACAAACATTTTTTGTGAAGCAATCAGCTGTACAAGAAGCTGCCACAATGGCCAGTTTTGTGCTTCCTCATAAGACTGTTAAGCAATCAAAAGCATTTTCAGAAGGCGAGTTTTTGAAGGATTGCATGATTGCCGTGTCCGATATTTTATGCCCAGAGAGCAAAAAAAAGTTTGAAAGTATATCACTGTCAAGAAGAACGGTAGTTCGCCGGATTGGGTGTATATCTGAAGATCTTACAGACTAGCTTGGTATTAGAATCAAGTCATTCCTGTGGTATTCATTGGCACTAGATGAGAGCACAGATATCAGTGATACTGCTCAACTGCTCATATTTATCAGAGGAATTGATGACAAATTTGTCATCACTGAAGAGTTGTTATCAGTAGAACACTTAAAGGACACCACAACAGGAGATGATTTGTTTGAAAGTGTCAGTAGTTGCATTGAAAGATTTGGATTGCCATGGGATAAGCTTGTGAATGTAACAACAGATGGGGCCCCCAGTTTAACTGGGAAAAATGTTGGTTTGCTGAGGAAAATGAACGACAAAGTTTCAGGTGTTAATTCTTCCCATTCTATGTTGTCTCTGCATTGCATTATTCATCAAGAAAGCTTGTGTAAATCTGTGTTGGACCTCAAACTTATTGTTGGCCCAGTGGTCAGTGTTGTCAATTTCATCAAAGCTAGAGGACTTAATCGCAGACAATTCAAATCTATGCTTGAGGATTTGGAATCAGAATATTCAGATGTCTTGCATCATACAAATGTTCGTTGGTTGAGTTTGGGAAGTATTACAGAGAGTATGGAATTTAAGAGAAGAAATAGTTATGTTCATTGAAATGAAAGGCGCTATAATGGAGTTCTCAACTCAAATAAAAAAAAGAGAATGGCAGTCCGACTTTGCATTTGCAGTTGACATAATTGCAAAACTGAATGAGCTTAACTTGAAACTGCAAGGCAAAGGTGTGTTTGCACATGACTTGTATGCCGAAGTGAAATCATTTCAGGTGAAACTAATGTTGTTTTCAAGACAGTTGAAAGCACACAACTATGCTCACTTCCCAACGCTCCAGCTGCAAACCGTCGCAACACAGTCAGCAGAAAAGTATAGTCAGCAGCTTTCACTTTTGAACGAGGAATTTGTACGACGATTTTCTGATTTCAAATCACTGGAGAAAGATTTTGCTCTGCTGACTGTGCCATTCGCAATTGACATTGATAGTGTTCCTGAAGAACTGCAGCTTGAGGTAATAGACCTCCAAAATGACATTGTTCTTAAAGAACAGTTCAAAGAATTAGGACTGATGCAATTCTGGTCATCGCTGCGGGAGGACAAATTCTTAAATTTGCAAACTTTTGCAAGGAACATGTTTACCTTATTTGCATCCACATACATCTGTGAACAAACGTTTTCAATGATGAACATCAACAAATCCAAATGTCGATCTCAGTTGACTGATGCAAATTTGACATCAATAATGAGAATTGCGACTAGTACAATCAATCCAAACTTTGAAAAACTTGTTAAAACATGTTCTCAGCTGCATAACTCACACTGACAATGGCAGAAAATAAAATTTGGATCTTGTTTTCTTTTAAATTTGTATATGATCATTTTATTAATTTATTTGTTTGCTTCGGTTTAACCATGTTTGACGCTTATGAAAGTCAAAAATTTGTAACCCGGCCCTCAAAAATTTTATGAAACTTCAAGTGGCTCCAGGTCCCAAAAGTTTGCCCATCCCTGTAATAGGTCAACACAAGAAAAGGCGACCATAGGATGACAGCATGATTTAGGATGAAAATGGGAGCTTGAAACTAGACCCATATATCCGATTTAAACTGCAGACTTAAATTTAAATCTGTATAAATTTAAATCTGTGTCCATGTACATAGGCCCATATATTATATAGGTCTATGTACATGACACAGACGCTGCATGACTTTCCCATTAGGGGTAATGTGTACGAGCATTAGGACCACCTTTCGATCTTGCTTAGCTCCAGAGATTTTGCGACATATATTTCATAATGGCCATGTTGGCCGCCATCTTGTTTTATAGACACCTGCAGAGGGTGGACGACACGCACCATAAATTTTATGAATGTCCACCATCAGACGAAGAGAATTACTTTTAGTCCGGGAGCAATTTGACAAATTCAATGATGTCCATGCAAAGACATGTCCCGTGGCGGTTTTAGTGATGGAAAGATGCGGTTGGTGTCATTCTCTTCGTCTGATGGTGGACATTCTTAAAATTTATGGTGCGTGTCGTCCACCCTCTGCAGGTGTCTACAAAACAAGATGGCGGCCAACATGGCCATTATGCAATATGTCGCAAAATCTCTGGAGCTAAGCATGATAGAAAGGTGATTTTAGTGTTTAAGGTAGGGCTAATGGCTCAAGGAATTTAGAGAATATATTTTCAATAATGTTTAAGCATCGCGTGACCTTGAAAATCAAAGTCACACGGTCAATATGGTCTGTCGGCTATTGCTCATGAACCATAAATGATACTTAGGTGATTTCGGTGTCCGGGATATGGTTTTCAGTGTAAGGGAATAAAAAATGTGCTTTTTCAATTTTGCATGAACATCACGTGACCTTGGGGGTCAAGGTCACATTGTCAAAAGATCAAGCAGCCATTTCTCAGAAACTATGAATGATACAGAGATGCTTTTGGAGCGTAGGATATGGTCGTTAGAGGCAAAGAATTAAAAAAATGTCAATGTCACATGACTAAAATGGCTAAGCCGCCATTTCTCGGGGACCATAGACCTTTACCAGCGTGTCCGACACAGTCGCGCTCCAGACCAGACTGCGTTCCGCGTGCCATGAGGTGTAGATAAGTCCGTCCGGTGTTTTGCCGTCTGTTCTCAGCATTCCCGTGTAGCGGAGAACCCGACCCGGATCAGGCTTCTGCATATGATGACAGTGATGGCCGCACGTCTGGGCCAGCGTCCAGGGTTTAGGCCACGGCATAGTCCAGGGATGGCGAACCTATGGCACGCGTGCCCAACTTGGCACGCGGGATGATATTGCTTGGCACGCCGCATCATAATATATTAAACACAAAAAAATCTAAAAAAAGGAATTTTTTTTCGACTTTTGAATTTTTTTCTTTTTGTCCCAATGTAATTTTTCAAATGATAGAGACTCACCTCATATTTTCAATAACACTATTGTGCAAACACCGAGTAAGATGAGCATTAACCGAGCAAAATCGCTAACGCGCCTATCACAGCTTGATTTTGATAAAATGACGTATTTAGTGACTTTATTTGCAGATAATTTTGAGATTAAAAAGTAAACAATGATAATATAATATGAAATGAAATAATAATAATTGTGACTATCAGATAAGTATTATTTCAATTTACTATGTTTAAATAAAAAAAGTTTGTGTCACGAACAGAAATAATGTCTTGTTCAAAATTTAAAAGACAGAAACTTGATAGCGAAGGCAGTGGCAGGGACTTCCAGGAATGGTGGTCTGCTCGATACGGGGTCATAGACGTAAAAGGCAAAGCTCTGTGTGTCCTGTGCTCGGAAAGTGTTGTTTGTCGGACATCATCAGTCAAACGTCATTATGAAACAAAACATGAATGGCTTCTTGAAAAAAGCGAAGCTGAGCAGCAAGAATACATAGCAAGAGAATTAAAACACAAAAAGATGCAATCAAACAATTTTGTCAAGTTCACACAAAGTTCATCTAATCTTGTTGCTGCAAGTTTTGAAATATCTAAAATTATTGCTAAGCATGGCAAACCGTTAAGTGATGGTGATTATATAAAAGAATCATGGCTGGAATGTGCGCCATCCCTGTTCGATGATTTCTCAAATAAAGATAAAATTATTCAACGCATCAAAGATATGCCGATCAGTCGAAATACTGTTAAAGAGAGAATCATGAAATTGGAAAGTAATGTTAAAGATCAATTAAAAACTGATTTATCAATATGCCACACATTTTCAATTTGCTTGGATGAGAGTACAGATGTGACGTCTTCCGCTAGATTAGCTATTATTGCTCGATATCCAAGAGGTGACGAAATACGAGAGGAGCTCATTGCGCTTGCAAATCTTCCTGGAACAACTACTGGAATGGACATATGTAAGTGTGTAGTCAAGGAACTTTCTGATAAAAATATTGATTTAAAGAAAATTGTATCTGTTACAACTGATGGTGCTCCCAGTATGACAGGTAAAGATGCTGGTTTTATAAATTTGTTTACTAAAGAAGTTGGACATTCATTGCTGGGATTTCACTGCATTGTCCACCAAGAAGCGTTGTGTGCAAAAACAGGTTTAAAAGAACTTGAAGAAGTAATGAAAGTTGTTACAAAAGTTGTAAACTTTATTGCAGCCAGTGCCTTAAATAAAAGACAATTTCAGTCATTATTGAAAGAAGTTGAATCGGTTTACTCTGGTTTGCTGATGTATAATAGCGACAGGGGGCTAAGCCGTGGACGTGTGCTTGAACGTTTTGTGGAATGTGTTGACGAAATCAGATTGTTTCTCGATAGCAATAAAGAACAATTTACAGAGCTCACAAATGTTGACTGGTTGAGTAGATTAATGTGTTTTACGGATTTGTCTTTACATCTGAATGAAGTTAATGTTAAGCTGCAAGGTTCAGGAAAAACGGCTGATATAATGTTTGATATTATAAAAGCCTTTGAAGACAAACTTAAAATATTTAAGCGCGATGTTGAAAAGAATGAATTTTAATATTTCAAATACACAAAATTACATTTTAGTAATTTGGGAGATTCATGAGAAAGTTGATTTTGACAGACATCGACAATTTTTTGTTGAAATCTTGGATGCTACAGTTAATCAATTTTCATCACAATTTGTACAATTCAGATCTTTTGAAGAAACTATCAAATTTTTGAAATATCCAGACACAATTATTTTTGAAAATCTAAATGTGGAAATTTTCAATTGGATGGATTTAAATGATTTTGAAATGCAATTGGTCGAGTTTCAATCCAGCTCGATTTGGAAACAGAAATTTGTTGAATTACGAATTCAGTTAGAAGAAATTGAACGAGATCGACTCAGAGAAATATCAAAGCTTTCAGCAGAAAATGAAGTTCTCAAAGTGTGGAACAGTATGCCAAATACTTTTCAGGATTTAAAAAATGTTGCATGGTCAATTCTCTCTATTTTTTCTTCCAGTTATTCTTGCGAGAGTTTGTTCTCTACAATGAATTTTATTAAATCTGATATTCGCAATAGATTGACTGATGAAATGAGTGCGGCGTGCATTTCTTTGAAGAACACAAACTATGATCCGGATATCAAACAATTGGCATCTAATGTACAACAACAGAAATCTCACTAGGGTTCAATGACTACCGAGTCATGATTCATCTCACAATGTTGATTTTATAATGAAATATTATGTCAAACAATACTTAACATGAAATGTAGTCTTTTATTTTAGTTATATATTAATACAATTAAACTGAAAACAAAAAATAATTGCTTTAAAAATCTTGCTCCCCTAGTTTACTTGTTGGCCCTGCTTCTCTGGTGCCGCTGGCGGCTTTTGGCAAGCGAAATGTTTTGAAATTCTAAACAATAGATTAATTGGCACTCGACTCTCAAAAGGTTCGCCATCCCTGCCTTAGACCCTATTGCTACACGCTTCGTGTCTGGCCAACGGTGGCTGTTATCGCTGGGCCTTGTCAGTGTCATTGAATTACATCACTACAGTTATACCGCCTAATGGGTTGCGCCGTTGGTATCGGAATTGTCCCCTATTCATGATCCGTGTCAACCAGCCGGTCCAGATCAAATCTTCAACTGATTCATGAATTTCTTGCCTGTGGGTCGTAGAGGTGGACGGGGTAGGCGTCTGCCTCAAGGTGTCGGGTTTCGTTGTTTGACACCCCCATGATCTCTGCATAATTCTCGCAGTCTGTATTGAGGCTGTCTGCCTCCGGCGAATCCCATTTAGGTCTCCTTTCTCAGGTCTCAGGTAGACCGCTTCATCCGTAGTCCTCCCACGCCTGTGCTGCCGATCGATGACTTTTTTTATAGCGCCATCGTCCAGAGTGTCGTGCGTGACATGGGCCTATTACCATCGAGAGCTTGGAGTTCTTGCCGGACCTCGGGCGTTTATTGACCGCCGCGTCTCGTGAAAATCGGAAACGTCTTACCTATTTCAACACCGCTCGCTCGCCATACAGCGCTTTAACGCAATAGTGTTCAAAGGCATTTACGATGTTAATAGGCCCAAGAGTTTCGAGGGCCACGGGGATAAAGGTGTGAGTGTTGGCAAACTCAACGGATTTCTCGGGATTCCCAACTACGTTGATTACCCTTGATGGACTGGGTAGGCGTCTGCCTCGATGTGTTGGGTTTCGTTGTTTGACACCCCGATGATCTCTGCATAATTCTCGCCGTCTGTATTGAGGCCGTCTGCCTCCGGCGTATCCCATCGAGGTCTCCTTTCTCAGGTCTCAGGTAGACCGCTTCATCCGTAGTCCTCCTACGCCTCTGCTGTCGATCGATGATTTTTATATAGCGCCATCGTCCAGAGTGTCGTTCGTGACATCCCTCCAACCTTCATCGTCAGCTAGTCTAAGAGAGAACAAAAAGAAAACGCAGTGATTATTGTACAATATATACAATGCAATCCTAAGGCCTCGGACCCCGTTACTAGTAAGAGGTCACCCACTTTTGCCCAGACGCGCGGTCAATCTACTCCCGATGTTCGTCAATGACTCCAGACCCTCGAAGTTGTATAGGCCCAAGAGTTTCGAAGCCCACGGGGATAAAGGTGTGAGTGTTGGCAAACTCAACGCATTTCTCGGTTCTTCGCGCGGTGGCTGCTCTTTATGCCGCTTCTGCAGCCTTCTGGGAAGTGCCTGGCAGGTAGGGCTTTACCAGCGTGTCCGACACAGTCGCGTCCCAGACCAGACTGCGTCCCTGAACCACCAGAGGAACATTATCACAAACAGTCACAGTGGGACAGCCCTATGATCTATGTGAAGGATCTCTACACCCGGATGCCTAATTTCCAAAATTTGGCGGGTCTCAGAGCTACCCATGTTCCACATGCTTGAGAATGGCTTTTCGTCCCGCCTATTACCATCTGCGGGCTTACACTCAGCGATGAAACGGTCAGTGTGGTTGTGGAAAGACTAGGCGCTTGTCTATGCTCTCCACAAAGCTGTCCTTGTGGAGCAGTCACCGCACGAAAAACCGAGAATACATTGAGTCTGCCAACACCCACATATTTATCCCCGTGGCCTTCGAAACTCTTGGGCTGTCGCGTTTTCAACTCTCATCACTCCTTCTTGATGACGAGATTTCCCGCTAGTTCTTTCCTCTATCACCAAGCTCAGCAACACGACACACATGATGGTTTTAATATGTATATTTAATTATATATATATACACACCACTCATCCTATCTACACCTACTGGAGTTATAAGTGCCCTTTTAGAAATGTTTCCCTGGTTTACGTTGGAGACAGGATTCCCAACTAAGTTGATTACCATTATCGTCAGAAGGACCTCGCGTCTCCCCCAGTTCCGAAACAAGTCCCTGTTCCTTCCCTTGCTACACTATAAGTTTACCGCAAGGTGTGTCGTCTCATTGAGACCACTAATGACCGACCTTAACTCCGCTCTGTGGGGAACTTCACTGTCTCGTAACCCCACTGCGCAACATCGGGCCGTTTCAGTGGTATCTATTCAGAGGATTAATATAGCGCTCCCTCAAGAACAACTCTTCAGGAGCGCTCCCGACCCTATCCCGGCTAATTAGGACAGTCTTAAGGTTGATATATTATAACACGGTAGATTGACACTTGGGCGCTAGATATCTTTAGGGGGCTCCTTATTGCGCTGACATTGATTGATTGATCGATTGATGAACTTCATGGTCTTATATAATCTTATTTTAAAATGTTTTTCTAAATTCGCATCTCTGCTATAAATCATATCAAGATGTTGATAAATACTTTACATGTAAGTCGTCATAAATTCAATCGTCAGTCTGTCCAACACTGCAGCTTCATACGAGTGCACAGGTACACGTACATATTCACTTAGGGGCCTGCGACCCAATCAAGAAGCCTTCGTTTGTCTCGTAGTGGCATCACTGTGCTGACAATTCGATATCGTAGATACTACATTGTACCTACGAAACCCACAATCACGGTAGTCCGCATCACAGCAAGTGAAATATATCGCTGAATTTTCGTATCCACAGCAAAAATTATCTTATTGGAATATTCTATCTTAAAGCTTGTGAGATAAAAGTAAATCGCTCTGGAGAAGCGCAACTGTTCTGATACTATAGGCCTGGAAATGGTGAAATGTTTCAAAAAACCAATTTTGGGGTAATGGTAATTCGCAGCTGGTTTTTCTTAACCCAGTCTAGCTGCGCTTGCCAAGATGTAGGTTACAATATTGCTTCACAGTAACTAGAACTTTCATAAAATTCTTTCTATCCATAGTCAACCAGAGAGTCTTACCAGTCGTCATTAATTTTTTGAATTCATGATTAATTTTGATATTCCACACAAATTGAAATGTGGCAATACATCGTCCAACACATATTTCTTCTAGAGCATTATCTGACCATACACGATTACGACAAGGCTTCTGAAAATGATTCCAGAAGTCACACACAGATTGCAGGTTGGATTCAACTCAATATGAGACAATGCACAGGTATCAGGCGATTAGCCAAGCTGTGCTCAATTTGCTAAACTGAATGTGGAGGCGCTAGAAATCCCGAGATGATTATGTGTGAGTGTTTAAAATTGAGTTCATAATTGATCGAGACTTTGTCATCGGATGTTGCGCAAATAAATATCGTTACAGTGTCGTTTTTCACAAGTTCAACATGTGGTAATAAGAGGCAAGGTCACAGTTCGGAGAAACAAGCAACGGTTAAATTCAGTCACCTTCACATTAAGTGGTGATGTAACTAGCGTGATAGCTCTATATTATTCTGAAAGAAATTATGAGGAATAAGTGGATCAATAGAAATGTGCTCAGGTACCTTGTATAAATGCGTGCATTATGTGAGTACCTGCAGACCTGTGTACAGCGCGTTTCTGAATCTCAACAGAATGTATAACCGGACAGTCTGACAAATCTAAAAAATGTGTCTTGATATGGCTAGATGCAATTCTCGAGTAATATGCTAAGGACCAAATAAGATCTTATGCTTAGCGGTAGACTGTTCCCAAACGTCAAGTCGTATTGAAGTATCTCCTATAAATTGATTTGTAATCGTAAACGTAATCTCCAGACGTAGCGTATAAGGTACCATCAGATAGACAAGCGCAGCTCATTCACCAGCGTTGATCATTCTGACATGATCAGAGAGCCTAATCGTTGTAGGGCCCACAGCAATTGACAAATGACGAAAAACTTTCCACTTTTGTTCTTACTAGCGGATCAATGTCTCGGCTAGCCAAGATTTGCAACCATGTCTACAGGTTGTTGTTACTACAGACTTCAGCCATATATCTAGTTTTATAGCCATATGAAGTTACATTGATATATTGATTGCTTTCTCTTCACTTGGATGGGCGTTGATTATATGGAAATATAGCCTATACAAGAGACAATAATAAGCCATTGGACACCTGAATTGATTGATGTATGATTTGATACAGTGGTTTGACCTAGCGCATTTCGTTTCTTTTGTATAGAAGTGTATCATAGCTACAGTTTAAGGTAGCACATGCTTTCCGTAACCCTAACCCGTTAAGGCATGAGTGCTTGCGCCTTGAACCATTCCACATGGAGGACCAGATCCGGTTACATAAATAAAGAGCCACGCTAAATTCACTGGTAATTAAATGTTCGCGTGACATTCCACTAATTCAATTTCCTCCATTATATTATTGTGATGAAAATTATCGTTTTTAGTGGGTAATTTTAAGTCATAGGACCGTGTGCGCAGTTTATGCCAACTGTGTATTGGGTTGCCAAACGAAGAAAGAACATAAGCTAGTTCACTTCGTGGAGTAATTAACTTTCCGTTTTACCCATCAATGTATCCACACCGTGTATTTTTTATATATAGATAGCCAGCCAGTTTTGTTTTCTTCCGAAATCGCTCAATCCTCTGCCGAGGATCTAGAGTGGCAAAGTCCCACTGCGTGGGTGCAACGAACAGGATGACGGAGCTTATGCAGGAGTTCGAAAATTCGCATTTCATTTGGGGAAGGATATGCCTTTTGGTCTGTTCTCAACGCAAAGTGAGGATTCGAATCTGGGTAGCATAGTCAAAATGCAACTAGCCTGTCAAGCATATTCGGTCATAGTGTCGGTGGGTCGACCAGCAGCATAGGACCCTATTGTTCTGCTGTGGGAGTTTATCAAAGCCATCACCAAGGATCACTTCTTACGTTGGGTCATCAGACGCAATGGCCTCTATCGGGTGACCGTACAATTCAGCGCCGGGACAATTCGGAGCCGGGACAATTCGGCGACGGATAATTCGGCGACGGATAATTCGGCGACGGACAATTGGGCGCCAGATGAGTTTGTATGTGTATTTTTACCAGATGTCGGTTTGTAGTAACTGACATTTTTAATATATTCAGAATGGAGCGAAATAATATTTTCCATATTATCCAGCACATGTTTGGTTATTGTAGAGCCATAGTCAACACATAGGGACCGTGTCTCCTTCTAACTAGAGTAGTCCTCCACTGTAGATAAAACTACAGAATATTACTTATTACATCGATATCGGTTTCTGACTCACATAGTATGTACTAACGGCAGTAGAAGTTGATAAATCCATGTTTAGATGTTACTGTACTCCTTAATCGCAATTACTCAAAGACAGTATTTTAGGGATGTTGTCTTTACCAGTCTCTATAATAAGCAGACATGTGCTGGATAATATGGAGAAAACTATTTTGCTCCCATTTCTGAATGTTTTCAAAATGACAGTTGCTACATAGCCTACCGAAACCTGGTCTAAATACACTTACAAGCTCATCCGGCGCCGAATTGTCCGTCGCCGAATTGTCCGTCGCCGAATTGTCGGACGCCAAATTGTCCGGGAACCCTCTATTGTGCATCTTAATTTTAATCTATCCTTAAGCGTTGATAGGCCTATCTCAGAGACAAGTTTTAACGTATGGTCGAATTCACCAATGTATATAAAATAATTGGTTGACTGTTTCTTTGTCCAACGACTGACCCTGGACAGAGTTGTGTCGTATTTCAGTTATCCATACAAAACCGGAATCTCTTCAGTTCTCCTGATTGAGACATTGTAACAATGATAGATTTAATAGCTCGTAACAAAGACATATCGGGTCAAATGGAGATCTTATTCTTCATTGTGTCCTCGTGTCTGCGTCTAATCGCTGGAGGCCATAATTATATTTCTTCATGATTTATAAATATTTTCAGTCTGATTCTGTAGCTTAGTCTCTGTCCTTTCGTGATCAACAGTTCTTATGAATTGCAATTGAGATATCTAACCAAAGAGGGCGAATCAATCAATGGTCTTTTTTAAGAACGAAAGGCAGATGGATACGTTGTCGGAGGAAATTATAGACTTGCACTTCAGCTTCGATTTATTGCCACGCAGACCAAATGTCGGAATTTATAATTCGCATTAATCACGTTTATTGCTAACAGATAGCCTACTTTTTGCATGTAAGTTTATATCGGTCACATCAGCATATTGATTGAACTGTAGACTACTCAAATTAAATAGTCTTGTAGTATTTTAATTTGCTATTACAACAAATAATAACCATTTTAATTTATCAGTTATATTACTCTTATTTAAGTCACATTTGGAAGTTGAAAGAGAAGTACATGTAGGAAGGAAAAGAAGGTGGAGATGTAAGACGCAGAAATAGGGAAGAGAAATAAGAAAGAGAGGTCGGAAGGAGAAATAGGAAGAAGAAGTAGGGGAAGGAGAAGCAGAGAAGAGAAGTAGAAAATAGAAGGAGAGGGGAAGGGGAAGGGAAGAAGAAGATGATGATGATGAAAGAATTTAAAGAGAAGGCAAGAGAAGAAAAATAGAAAGAGGGCAGTATTTGCCTGCCCTTATTTTCTTTGCTTTTTCAAACACTTCTTTATTATTGAGACTGCAGACCAGAAGCTGAATCTCACAGAAAACGTTTAACATCTAAGATCAAAATACACCTAAACACCATATTTATTTAGTGTGTGTTGTGAAGTATAGACCTAATACTAATAATAAAACTTTAGCAGCTTACTTGTTAACTCACTCGATTTGCATTGTGACATTTCATTTATTAGGCATGCACGGTCAGTTAATCTAAATTAGAGGCACAAGGTTTTTTTTATGAAAGACAACATAGAGAAGCGATCCGATCCGCCGTATAAAGTGAAGCTGGAAACTGCACTCCTCATTACCAACCAAGCACTCTATCGATTTGACTATCCATTGCATCGAAAGGACAAGGTGCTAATGACATAAAACACATAACATTCTATAATATTATGGCTTTCTATAAGGTGAAAACAAATACTTTTCAACCCTATACTCTTCGCTTGGTCATTAATACATACCTGTATCCACTTCATACATATCCAGATGTTAATTGGCACTTCAAACTTGACTATACATCCACTGAATCAGAATAATTCAAGTTCAAATGACCCACCCGAGTCAATTACAGCACAGCCATATACAATAATACATATTTATATTCGTACATTCCACTAGCTGTCTGAATTACGCATCTCTTCAATACATCTAATCCAGATGTTAATAAAAATTCTATGTAAGTCGTCATAAATTGTATGTTACTTGTGATTGACCGTGTGTTGTGTGTGTGTGTGCTCAATAAAAATCTTTGGTATTGGTATTGGTAAACCAAACCGTCAGTTTATAATGTGTCCAACGCTGCAGTTGGTCATGAGTTCGCAGGTACACATGCACTTAAGGTCATCCGACTGGATCGGAAAGGTCAGTATAAAACAGTATAAAAACTGATGTAGAGGCATTCACAGACTGTTGAGAACAGTTTTGTTGATCATAGAAAACTTGCAAAGGCTGCAACGTACACATATTTACTAAGATGTTCAAGTTTTCGCGTGCCTTTCTTCTTTTTGAAATATTTGCTGCAACATTGCAAAACGTAGATCTGTGCTGTCCTGAAATTCAGAATTCCATGGCAGCCATCAAGTTGGAAAACGAAATTTTGCTAGATCTTGTCAAAGATCTCAGAGCAAGACTAGGATCAGCGTTTGAATGGCCGCCTTGTCAGAGTGGTGTGTAGCCGGCTGCTTGTAATATGTTAAAATCTGAAGATATAATTAGCATCGTCTCGCACTGAATGTGACAATTATGCTACCTAACGCCTATTGAATGTGGCAAATAACGGTTTAAAGTTTATTGTAATGTAATGTAATGTAATGAACACATATATAGCGCCACTCAAATTAGAGGCGCTTACGACTCAACACAGAGCTAAATAGTAAAAAAGAAAGTTTTCAAGCGCTTCCGAAAGGCAGCAGGGAGAGAGAGAGAGCAGCTCACTCCGAAGAGGAAAGGAGAGGCTATTCCAGCTGGTGGGACCCACGTAATTATTGCATTGACGCCTCTTCACAGGAGCTACGGACATGTTTGCACCTGCGCTTTGGAAGGTACAGAGACAAGAGTATGATTTTGCCTCGGTATCTTTGGCAAAGCAATTGGCTTCTATAATCAACAAAACTGTTCTCAACAGTCTGTGAATGCCTCTACATCAGGTTTTATACTGTTTTATACGGTGCTCGACTCAGTTCTCACAAGAACTATCTTGAGACAATCGACGTTGAGGTAATTATTAACGAGTTCTACGAGACGCAGAGCCCTCCGCGAAATGCATTTGCCGTGATAATAATTTTATAAGTAAGATTCTGTCGAAATAGTCCCTCATTATTACTTATCGGGATTTTACTACCTTGTCGCTTATTAACTTGCTATTGCCACTCAATTCAACAGTTGCATCGATCATGCGCGTGCACGCATTAAACCTAGATGTGCGCGTCAGTCATGTTTAAAATTTTGGGGGCCATTTTTGCCTAAGAGCTCAAAATTAAAAGTCTTTTAAAATAAAATATTTTATTGTGCTAAGCAGCTGAGTGCAATGTTTCAGATAAATGTCTGCCTGGTTTCACTTACCTGCCATCGGCTAAAAGGTGCTACAAGGTTGTATATGAAAGTCACGACTGGTACTCGGCTGGTAAGAGTTGTCAGCAGTTGGGCCGTGGATCTCACTTGGCAACCGTCAGAAGTGCAAACGAAAACAGCGCATTGAAGACATTCCTAGCATCGGAGCTTTCAAGTATGTAAACGCGCATGAATGTAAAGTTAATGCGCAATGTTTAGCAAATTTTCTTGGTATGTTAATGGAGCCCTAAGTATCTTTGAATACATGTGCATGTAAGTGTGTGCATCCATGTACAGTTCGTATGCCTGCATGAACATGTATGTTTGTATTATTAAGACACTTATTCTGGAACAACTCAGCTCAATACGTTCGTTCTAAGACAGTTTGGAAAAGGAATATCGGACTAGATCTAAACAAACGTGCTCGTTGGCAGCGGAGACTGTCAAGATCATTATATCTGCTGCTTCTGCAGACCAATAGGATACAGTTATCTTCTTGAGGCTTCAATTAATCCCTCGCAATGAATGGGTCAGCCACGCGTATTTTTCTTCTCAACTTGACTCTGTTACTAGTGTCTTTACTATTCAATTTGAGAGTCTTCCGGTCCGTTTGTATCACATCTTTCCATCTCTTCTAATAGAAGAGGACACACAGACTGAAAAATTGATAAATGAAGACCTGTAATTTTAGCCATGAGGACTGTTGCGTCCTGACCGGAAGCAGAATATTTAAAAAGGGACAGCGAACTGCGCTCGTCAAATAATTTCCATTAAAATATTATTAGAACTTCATCAGGTTAATTGTAATAATAGATTCACTTCTAAATGTATGCCCATGGTTTTACAGAAAAGGCAGGTAACAATGCTTGCATATTGAGCGGTGGGCCTGAGCATGGAGAACTGTTCTGGACAAGCGGTCAACGTCTGCTTGACAACTGTAAAAGTCCTTTCGTATGGAAACCATCAAGTAACGAAAAGCTGCCCGTTGTGTTTACCAGCTGGAGTGCAGGTGAACCAAACTGCCAAAACAACATGGAATTTTGTATGCATTTTTGGCCCAAGCAAAACTTCAACTGGAACGACATACAGTGCAATCAGAGAGTTTGTCCATTGTGCGAGTACACACCTTAATATTTGACAGCATTTTTTGCTATCGGGTGAATTTTGTGGTCCTAATGAAACTGATAATTTCTGTTATCAACTCAGATCTTTGAACTTTTAAGATAAACAATATTAGTTTACTTTTAAGTTGAATTCTCTTTAAACTAAAATCTGTTTACACCTGATATTTTATGATTGAAATAAACCTGGTCATATGTGAGACGTTGTGGTTCTTATTTGTAATAAAATAGATTATGAATTCCAAAAGAGCATTTATTCCAAAGCACCCGCTTAATTGGTATAGTTTAGTTTGAAACAAACATACTTCAGTGTTTTCCTTCAAAAATTATATTTAACAAATTTGATTATAAAATTGACTTTAATTTGTCACAATTAATTAGTAACACTATACAGGAGCTCAAATAAATGGATATAAAAAACTATGTGTCTAACGTACACTATAATGTTTAATGCAGTAAGAGAACAAACAGCAATGTTTCAATAATTGTCACATTACTATTAAAACACCTTAATTGAGTGTAACCAATTTAAAATAAACATATAACATGTAACAGGTGATTGTCATTCAACAGCAAATATTTTTATTCAATTCAATTTTATTGCTTCCAATAATAAAAACACAATTTCTCCATTACGCAAGTAGGCCTACAAGTGAAAAATCAGTCATAATAGCAATAATTATGCAGGAGCTCAGATAATTAGATATAGAAACTTAAATTATAAAACAAAAGCAACCCAGAAGGGGCGTAATTCCGCCATATGAGTCCAGTGAGTTAAAGTTTCAATCAAGAGATGGAAGGATGCAAAATGTAAAGTAATAATGTTTGTATTTTCAAGGTTTGGCCTCTCCAGACTGATTCACTCCACGCCAATGTGATGATAAAAAAAAGCGTTAAAAATAGCAAAATGAGATTAATGTGTAGGCCTACATCGAAGTTATCATGATTATAAAGTTGATGAGCGATTTCCTGTAGATCATGTTGTTCATAGCTGTCATATCGGCGGAAGGATTCCTACTCCACAGTCTAACAGGTTTATATACAGGTGCATGAATCCCTTCCCATAATTAAATAGCCCTGTGTCCTAACATCAAAGGCGTTTGTAGCGTCTGAATACACGGGGACATACCTCCGTGGCCGATCACTCGGATTTTATGACTGACTACGGAAATCGGACTGAACTGCTTTTGGTCGGTCGTCCTACTTGTCGTCTCAGCTACTGGACTCTTTGCATAGGTGCAGATGTCCGCCAAGTCATCGGTTGAATTCAGATCTGCTGAGCAATCGAGGCCATCCGATCTCTTCTCGCTGCCTCCCACCGTGACAGTGTGTAGCACAAATAAGGACAAATATAAACATTGAAAAACATTCTCAATTTAGTGATCACTTAGTGATCAAAGGGTAAGTTCTCAATTCAATCTGTGGAACATGAAAAAATCGAGGCATCGCGACTGTTGCGTGTGCATGTCGGATTGTTCAAAATTCCGGAATATTTACGGACGTGCGGACGGATAGGTTTCTTAACTCAGCTCCTTTCCTAATTTCAAATGTATGGGTGGTTCGGGGAAGAAATCTCCAGAAGCCAGTGGCAGTAGTTTTGAATATAATTATTTGTACATAAAAATAACGAATTTGAATTATGTTCAGTAGCTTTAAATAAAGAAAAATAGGTGCCGTATGTGCCAAGAATGGAAATTTGGTTATAGTGCGCAGAGTTTTTTCTCTAGCGAAAATGACTTCTTAAGATGCATAATAATCATAATATACGCATCAGTGTAAGACTTTAATTAGTTTGCATCATCATAGTTTATGAATGATCCCATTGGAATTTATTTTGCATTCTACCACACACACACACATGTAGCTACAGGCCAAAATGGTTTTTCCAATAAATTTTGCTTCGAAGAATATGGGATTCCGCATTTGCAAAATATGTTTCCGTTCAGAGGCTTTATAGTTAAAATCTGATTATTAGATCTAAAAGGAGAATCCTTATGATCCTTCTCACTTGGGTTACAACTGACATTTTATGCTGCTTTTCTTTCAACATTTTATGCTCAGAATTGCACACGCCTCGACCTCGCAGCTGCAATTGTAACACAGAGCAATTGTGCTCGAAAGACTTGCTCAAGGTCTCTCGGACGAGGGTCGAACCCGCACACTCAGCGTTGCGATTCGACCTCTCTAACCAATCAACTACCGTGCCACACTTTGTGTCCACAGTCCGCACGTGTATCAGCGTATATGTCTAAACTGAAAAACTACGCTGACAACTGTTTCTTTTTTAACAAATTTCTGACGGTTCGAACCCACCTCTGGCGAATCCTAGGGCAACCCCTATTAGGGTCACGACCCTCAGATTTTGAACGCAGGTCTACAGCATACTTAGTCGTTTTCTAAATTCGCTTTTTAGCTTATATTGATATCGTATACAAACATTGATAATGATGTAATAAAGCAAATAATTTTATGTGCTTTAAAAGAAAATTTAAGTAATACCGCATGCATACCGAAAGAAAAATCTCTTCTTGGAAGTGTGTTTTGGCCAACGACAGATCGAAAACAACTGTAAATCACCTTTCGTATGGAAACCATACATCGATAAAGGGCTGTCGTTTGAGTCCACTGACTGGAACGCAGGTGAACCAAGCTGCAGAGTTAATAAGGAATGCTGCCTGCATATTTGGTCCAAAGAGAACTTTCGTTGAAACGATAACGTGGGGATGTGTCTGATGTCCGAATACAAACCTTAGTGCTTCTACTTCTTTTTCTTCGACTTGTCGTTGGCCTAATGAAATCAATTAAATGAAACTGGTGTAATTTTAACCATGAAATGGAAAAGATTTTGAACTTATTAATCAACTAACTAACAGGAGAAAGTGTATTTTGAAATACAACATTTCTGCAACGGCTGCTTATTGTCTATATGAAATAAAACTATGATTTGTGCATATGTGATCGATTTGCCTTTGAGACCGTGTTGCTCAACCTTGACAGCTATTCAGTTGTCAAGGTTGAGCAACACGGTCTCAAAGGCAAATGTGTGCTAAACGTGTCACCATAGCAATATCAAATAGCAACCTACTGTACATGCTAAAAAGAGTATTTTATTGCAATTGTGGTCAGATATGCTCTGACTCATCTTGGGCTGATGTCGCACTGAGATGATTTTCATACATGGTGATTGTTTTCTTTAATCTGAAATTACCAAATATATCTAGATCGAAATATAAGTAGTATTGATCTACCAAAGGCATTAGGCATATTTGTCTATATATGGCCATCATTTTAGCCCTCGGTATGCTCTCGTGATGTTCATAGGAGGCTACTGATGTTAGGAACGGGCGCATTGTCAATGAGCACATAATGGCAATAAAATGATTAGACGTCACCTTAAGTGTATGAAATCACCTTTTAATTCATTGTAATAATATTGTCATGTTCTAATGTTGAAATAAATTGGGTTCATTATTTGATACAATACCATAAGACCACTATCAATCTATTTACTGCCACGCTCATTAGACCTCTTTTGTGGTGGTCACACGTTGCTGCCATACAGTTGCATACTGAGAATTAGGTCGACGTTGTTCAAGAGATACTCTCCTACATGCGATGCGGCAAGTAATGGCGTCAATTGCTGCCGATGCAGCTATTGATATGCGACTCGACATAGTCTGGAGGAAGCCTCGTTTAGTTTACCGATTTACTTTTAATAGTTGGTGACATAGAGGTTGCACTGAAGGAGGTAATTTACGAGCCAAAAAGGCAGCCCCCATAGTAACATGTATGATAAAATATTGGGACGAGATGTTCTTGTTTACCTGAATTACAACCTCCGGTCGTGTAAAATAAGTTAGTGGTTACCGAAACCTGGTTAAAGGATCATTTCGAAGAATTGATAGCTGTCCCTGGCTATCAATTCTTTCAAAAGACTATATCTACTGGGCTGAGTGGTGGCAAAGGTGTTTTGAACAAAAACGGCATGTCATTATCATCTTTCCATCTTTCGGAATTTTATTCTACACTAACCACCCTTAAAGGTTTATTCATTGGTATTTTTTAAGGAATCACTCTCTGGGTAATGAGATGCAGAAATAATATATAATAAAGATATCGTGCCAATAGGGGTCTTCAAAATCGATCTGTTGAAAGTACAGACTCACAGTTCTATCTCTAACTTCTACAGACGTATGCTAGCACAGCATTACTTGCCTATCTTAGCACACTCAAGTGACCTAACGAGAATAACCGACAGCAATCTTCACCGACGCTTGGCTCCCCATAACTGGCTCCTCTATGAATACCGCTGACATTTCAGACCATCTGCCCATCTTTGTTTCTCTCGAATATAGATTCCAAACAGGTCCTAAACTATCAGAATTACAACCAGGGAGAGAGTCGGTATGTTTAATGAAGTTCTCTCAACTGCCGAAAGGTCTCAAATACCCATGACTTGTGAGATGAGAGTCTCTAGTACAGCTTATGACCTATTCTTGTCCTCCCATAAGAACTAGTATGCCGAGCCCTTTTCCATTGATCCAAATATTAAAAATCAACGAACTCGTCCAAAGAAGTCCTGTAGAAACATAGGCCTACAAAAGTCTAGCAAAAGAAAATTTCGCTCTACTTAAATGACTGACTAAATCCTAATGAATAATCAATCAGATTTAGAGCCGAAAGAACCATTGTAAGCTTAAGTCTGATTTTTTAATGTGGCGACAATCTAAAAACATTCAACTTTCAAATCCGCTTGATGTGGGCTGTGTGACAACAATTTTGGCGTAGGCCTGCTTTATCTGGCTTCTAATGAAGATTATAATTGTAGATCCATGTAATAATACTAACAGATTTAATAACTATTTTACGGGAACGCCCCTCTCAAGGATCCTCTACTAATGCAATTTCTTGCTAATAACATTCATGAGTCATCCCAAACCCTTGAACACTTTCTTATTCATTATCGATGTGGTTCTTCTGGACATGAGGAGACTTCTCCAGAGGAAACTCTGAACCTGCACTCTTCCATTTGTGTCTCCCATAGGGAGGGAATCGATAACAGTCACTCTTAGCCAAGAACTCACCTTTGCTCGGCATGTCAATAATGTCTCCCGCAGTTGTTTTTATCAGCTTCGCTAATTGCGAGTAATATCTCGCTCTCTTACCTTCAGCGCCACAGCTACTCTGGTTCATGCCTTTGTTACCGGTCGCCTTGTATGGCTCCTCAGTCTATGTTGGCCTCCCGCAGGTTCGGAGTGGACGTTTGGAGCGGGTTTTACGTGCGGCCGTGCCATTGATTGGTGGCATTCCCAAAGCAGGTCAGGTATCCGAGTACATGGGGGATGTCCTGCATTGGTTGCCTCTACCTCAGCGCATCTTATTTAGGGTATCTGCCTTTGTTTGACGCTGCCTTGGCGGTATTGTGCCTGCTTATTTTCAGGAGCTATGTCGCCCGATCACAGGCAGTAGTGGTCGACGACCACGTCGCTGTGCAGTGCGTGACGACCTGTTCGTCCCAGTTGCACGCACTTCCATAAACCAGCATTTGGCTTTCTCGGGCGTAGGACCTACCATCTGGAATGGATTTCCCATAGAACTCCGTCTCCTACCTATGAACTTCTCATCTTCATTTTACACCTCTCCTAAAACTGTCCTTTTCATCGGCGGGTTAGGCAGGTAGCGCCTCTGAGTAGATATCTTGAAGGGGCGTTATATCGAGTTTTTATGAATGCTTTTTATGATTGATTGACCCTATATGGCTCTTTAGTACTCATAGCTAAACCATTAGCTAAAATAATTAACTGCTCCTTTAATGCTGACCATTTCTCACTAACATTAGCACTCTGAGCCCCTTTGAAAATGGATAGGGGAGAAGTTTCAAGTTAGATGGTCATATTTGTCTTACCCATATTCTGCATGGTGACCTACTTTGAAAAGTTGATGTACTTCAGACTTAGCAAATATATTGAACAATTTAATCTACTTTTCCTTCCCAGCATTGGCCTTCCTTCAAGCCGGCCATTATACTTTGATGCCACTTCTAAGCAGGTCATATATTTAATTTGGGAAATCTTTAATAATAATAAAAACACACCGTCAAATTTTTAGGTATCTTTAGATTGGCGCCAGTGCTGAGAGAAGAAGGACGTATGCCGTTACGCTAATAGTAGATGATAGTGAAAATAAGTGATATTATAATCTGACTCTACCAGCGGCGTCAATCCCGCAAAGGAAGATTATTTTTATTGGCTTAAAGTGTAGGTGTGATGAACCTAATAAACTGCTTCTATAGCATTTTGCAGCTTGTATAGGTATATACGTGTAAGCGCACATACGAATAATATTGAGAACTAATTAATTAACCACTGTATGCATGCATGCGAGTGACGATGGCTTTATGATTAGAGCTCAAGAATTGCCTCACAACATGCACCTTTTTCTACATAGAGGGACGAGTGCTGCAGAGAGTTTTGAAGTGTAGACACAGGGCCCGCTGAACATACGCGTCAATAGCAGACTCGAAACAATAAACTCGGATGCAAAGCTTGTATGGTTCAGACATTATAAATCCAATGATAATGGTGGATATGGTTGTTGTAAATATTATGTCAATTAGGCCTACTTAAGGTTGAGTTCATTAGTAGGTGTGTGTGGGCTTTTGAGAACTAACACGCGCGCTGAACATGATTTTGAGAGGGACCCGTAGAGTAGTGATTAACACATACGCAGCGCACGAGGAACCGAGATCGAGACCCGTATCCCCCTAAGGTTGACTTCTTTCCTTCTTTCACTAGGTGGCGGCGTTCGTTAATGAACAGATGTATAGCGTAATGGTCGCCATGCGTGGCAGCCGACGGTTAAATTCGACTCCTGTAATAACTCGTAATCATTCGCTCATGCTACACTTGTGTGTCAGTTTGAAATTCAACGGAGATTATTATTATTATTATTATTATTATTATTATTATTATTATTATTACTATCGAAAATTTGTTGACAATTTTTGCTTTCAACCTTAGATGCAATGAGTATTAGCCTACTGCATTTTCTGTCAATTATATTCGGAGTGGACAACGTTATATGTAGACTACATGAATAATGTATTTGACTAATTAATATAGATATGATACGAAGTCTTTATTAAGGATGTGAACAGAGAGTTAAATAGTTTATTAATTATCAAGGATAAAAGACATCTACTCAGAATAACCCAAAAAAATCAGGAAACATATCTCAAATATGAGTGCCATAATAATTTTAAATGAAAATTAGGATAATGTTGTGATACATTGGGGAAATGTGTGAATCAGAGCAACTTATCAGAGTTGTTTGGTCTCGAGAAAGTGTCTCGGTCTCGAGACGTCTCGAGACAGTTTTTTGATGTCTCGGTCTCGAAAGCCTGCTGTCTCGGTCTCATCTCGAGGTAGTTTCTCCAATTTTTAGAAACTGTCTCGAAGTGAAAGTTTTGTTTTGTCTCGAACAAGCGATCTCGGTACGTTTCGCGTTAACTGTCTTAAAAACTTACGCTAGAAACTGAAACCGGAATCTACGAGAAACGGTTATTCTGGGTAACGCGCGAGTCACATGATACTGAAATCAATTCAATTATCTTAAAGTGGAAAACTGTCTGAGAGAGAACCTGAAGTTGTGAAGTTTCCTTTTACGCAATTTGAAGTTATTGACAAACAATAGCTATAGCGTACCGTTTGTCATTGATGTAAAACCACCATAACTGAAACGAAAGGAACAACATTGAGTTTCTAAGGGTGAGTTAGGATATGCGCAATTTCGTTTGGTATTTGGTAACAAATTTGCTTGTTTAAATTCGTCTAGTAGATTTCAGACGTGTCTAAAAAGGCGTTCATTATACTATTCAGAAGATAGGCCGACGAAGAGATATAGAAAAAGATAAAACGCGGCAATATAAAAACTGTTCTCAGGAATTGGTACTATATACATGTTAAGTTTAAAATTTAAATTACAAATGAACCTTATTCCCGAAAACTGATACATTAGTATTTTACAGCATTTTGTATAGGATCACCTGTCTTTTACTGTCTCGTACTGTCTCGTACCCAGTGTCTCGGTCTCGGTCTTGGTACCTCACTGTCTCGGTCTCGGCACCTCACTGTCTGTGAGACAATTGTTTTTTCTCGGTGGATAATATTTTTTTAAATATTTTCAACCCTACAACTTGCGTTTGGTGATGTAATGCACGATATTAACTTCATTAATACGCGCGTATGAAGCCACTAGATCAAAAGCTGATGCCAACATTGGCACTCTAGGTTCATTATCTAGTCAAACATCATTACTCAAGTTCAATTGACAAATCAGAGTCGATTACATGACATTGATTTCTGACTTGTCTCTACAATAAATCTAATTGAGATGTTGATAGCTGCCTTCCATGTAAGTCGTCATAAATTTTTCAGACAACCTATCGAAAGCTGTAGCTGCTTGCTTGTCCGCGTAGACACATGCACTTAAGATCATCCGATCTGATAAGAAGGTATAAAACACGGAGTAAAGATAGTTACAGGCAAGTTGAGAGGATCTCTGTTGATAATAGAAAACTTGCAAACGCTGCAACGTGCACATATTTACTAAGATGTTAAGGTATACGCGCGTTTTTTCTACTCTTTGAAATATCGGCAGCAACATTGCATGGCGTAGACCTGTACTGTCCTGAAATGCAGAATTCCGTAGCAGCTGTTAAGTTGGATAACGAAATTTTGCTAGATCTCGTCAAGGATCTCCGCGCCAAAATCGGATCATCGTTTGAATAGCAACCTTCTCAGAGTGGTTAGTTGTTGACGGCTTCTATGTCAAATCCGTCGATTTAATTAAGGTTTAAACTATTTATTTTCATGTTCACATTCTTAATTATAACTTGTCATCTATAATACACAATGCATGTAGCCTGCATCTCATGTTGCTTGCTCCCAAAATAATTTTAAAAGCAAAGAGAATGTTTTATGGTTCATTGCATTTGAGGAAACAGCAAAAAATCGTCAAAAATTGAACGCACGTGTTAGGTTCTCAAACGGCGCTTACACGTCTACTTATAGATCTATGCTCACATGCGTACTTGTCGTGCGACATAGTTTGCACATAAAATTTATATACATCTTTCAATGCGTAAATTTTAAATAACCTCGTATTTTCTTAATATTCCCCTCTGAACAATAATTTTACATGTTTCTTTGCTGCAGTTTTTTTAACATGAAAACTCATTTTTATAAATAGTTTATAACTATTTTACAAATAGTCCCATAACTTTCATATTGAAAGTGTAGGCCTAAGTATATTTGTATATTTTAAATTGTTGTACACTTTTGTGTTCTGCTCTCACAATGAAAGTTCATGAGTTTTCTCCGTCTCGATGGATAGCTTAATTATTTGAAATGAAGTTAAATCATAATGCATTATGAAGTCATAAAAATTAAATTAGACAATTAAATCTTATGTCTATCACTATATTTGCAATTTAAATATAAGAAATCTACAATGTATAGTTTAGTATATTTATGTCTATTTTGCTCAATTATGTCTATTTCTAAATAGAACCCTATGAGTAAGGGAATACGCTTATTCTAACTTTTAACTAGATCGTGTTAATACGCCAAACTATACGATTATGCTGTGATGACTAATAATGATTAAGCTGATTAGATGGTTGCTAGCAACAGTATACGGTGCGCCGACAGTTAATCTCGCGACACTTAATCTCGTTACACTTAATCTTGTGACATATAATCGTGCGACACTTAATAGCGCTTAATAGAACTTGGTTCAACTGAGCTTGATTCTCTTCTGCATATTAAATTTTATTCTAGGAGTTTAGCACGTAGCGGAATGAAATGCACTATCAAAATAACAGCTGGATTGATGAAAAGAGTTAAGTTTCACTAGAAGCCGGATTGATGATAATATGTACATGTGGGTTTAAACGGCAGCGTAAATTAAGAAAAGATCCATATTATTCTTAACAAAAAGCTAGATGAATGAAAAGAATTTTTGTAATCATTCCAGCTTCAATTTATTATCGTTCTTTTCATAAGCCTTGCTCCCAATTTAGCATTTTTCATCTATCCACCTCTAGTTAAACAGGTATTTCTCATCAATTATTTCTGCTAATGTAAAAGAATTATAGTTACATCAAAATGTTGTAATCATTCTAGCTTCCATTGAAACCGAATTCTTATCATTAATACGGCGTGTAGTCAGACATAATTATATGTCAACACATAAATTTATAATGGTACAAACTAGTTGTGTTTTGAGATTAAGTGTCGCGCGATTATATGTCGCGAGATTAGATGTCGCGAGATTAAGTGTCGTTGTTTAAGTGTCGCGCGATTTATTGCCGCGTGTTTAAATGTCATGTAACCTAAATTACATGTAAAATGATATGATCGGAATATTTCATTTGTATTGTTCCGGAGCGACTGTGACAATTATAATATTTAGCACCTATTAATCGTTTAAAAAAGAAGCCGTGCATAGATGTAGTACCATAAATGGCGCCTCATGATAATAGACTTTTCGACAAGTTAAACGTAATGCTATGTAAAAACGCATTATCATATAGCGTTGGTGTCTCGCGCCCTCCTGTTACTAGAGGCGTTCAACGTCGATACGTAACTGCTGTAACTTTCCTCGGATTGCTGAGTTCCGCTGTGGTTGTACTTCCGTCAATTTGTTAACTCTTTAGTTTAATGTTCGCATCTTTAATCATAACTTTTTATCCTATTAATTTTCTAGATGATATTTCTAATGTTGTTCACTTCCAAAATAATTTGAATAGGATGCTGATAGGATTCGTTGTATTTAATGGTTAGGACAAAACCGTCAAAATAATTGTCACGTTCTAGAAAGGTGCTCACACATAAGCCTACATACACGATGATGATGATGATGACTACGATGACGATGACTGCGACGACGACGACGGCGGCGGCGACGACGACGATGATGATGATAATAATAATAAAAATAATAATAATAATAATAATAATAATAATAATAATGATAATAATAATAGTAATAATAATAATAATAATAATAACAATAATAATAATAATAATAATAATAATAATAAATATCGCTATAGAAACCTTCGGTCCCCTCAATAGTGAGGGCCTCGCCTTTCTGTCTGAGACTGGACGCCGACTTTCGACAACTACCGGTGACACCCGAGAGACAAACTTCTTTTCCAGAACTTGTCGGCATTGATCCAACGTTTCAAGGCGGTGGCTTTTCAGGGCACTATGTCAAGATTACAATCCACTGACAAGCGGCGACCCAGATAGCCTGATGACAGATCCGTTGGCAATGCCAATGATGAATAACACTATATGTGACATAATAATAACAAAAATAATAATAATAGTAATAATAATAATAATGAGTCTGAAACTGATTGAATACAATGTCTTTAATAGATAATAATAATAATAGTAATACTACTACTAATAATAATAGTAATAATAATTTTTTTTTCATTTCAAAGGAACCTTTCATTTCAAAGGAACCTCTCGGCTTGGTAAGAGAAGATTTCAGGTCCAGCTGTGAACATGGTCGTTAATTCAAAGGCCAATGACCTCGAGAGGGCAATCGGAAGATTGTCCTTGCTTTATACACATGACGCTCTGGTTCTGCTGAGAAACAGTCTAAGTGTACCGAAGCTCTTGTACAGTCTGCGCACAGCCGTCTGCGCTGATCGCTTGGCTCGGTTTGATCAACTGCTGAGAGAAGGACTGTCAACCATTTTAAATGTGGACCTTGACAATGACCGCTGGATCCAGGCTTCTTTGCCGGTGAGAGATGGTGGTCTGGGAGTTCGTTGTGCATCTACGCTGGCACTTTCTGCCTTTCTGGCTTCTGCTGCTAGTACAAGCGAACTCCAGGCATGCATCCTACCAACAGAGTCTGCTGAGGAACCATATGAACTTGCGAGTTCAGCACTCAACGCTTGGAAGACCCTGACAGATGCAGAACCACCAACAGGAGCAGCGAGTCATCGCCAGAAAGAATGGGACCTCAGATTCACAGACAAGGCATGGAAAGGTCTGCTGGATTCCAATAACAATCCATGCGACCGTGCTCGCCTGCTGGCCTCACGAGCACCTCATTCTGGAGACTGGATGCTAGCGCCCCCTGTGACAGCCCTAGGCCCGCGCCTCTCAAACGAGGATGAACGACTGGCAGCCGGGTTGAGGCTAGGAACGACGCTCTGCGAGCCACATTTGTGTCACCAATGTCAAGAGAGCGTCGACGCAAAAGGGGTCCATGGAAAAAATTTGTAGAAGAGGCAGCGGAAAACATCAACGACATAGCATGTTGAACGATGTCATCTGGAGAGCACTTGGCAGGGCGAAGATTCCAGCGCAAAAGGAACCTCTCGTCTTGGTAAGAGAAGATGGAAAGCGACCGGACGGCGTCACGCTCATTCCTTGGACACGTGGTCGATGTCTGGCATGGGATGTGACAGTGCCCGACACCTACGCCAAGTCACATCTTGTCGACACATCTGTCAGAGCTGGCGAAGCAGCCGAACGCGCAGGTAAGACGAAGAGGGCCAAGTATTCCACCATAACCAACACCCACGACTTCGTAGCCCTCTCCTTGGAATCCGGCGGCGCTTGGAGCAGTGAAGGACTGCAGTTCATCACAGAGTTGGGTAGTCGAACGAGTGCTGCAACCCACGATCCAATGGAGACGTCATTTCTGTTCCAACGTATCTCAGTTGTTCTTCAGCGTGGGAACGCAGCCTGCTTCTTCGGGACATTGCCAACACTCACTTAGCTCATCATGGGCGATAACAGCATAATGTGAAACATATATAATAATAATGATAATAATAATAATAATATTGGTAATAACTGTTTTCGTTTATTTGAAACTGACAACAACGTAGGGTGAATACAAAAATAATATGAACGAATTATGATAAGTTATTACACGAATCGAATTTAACTGCTGCCAGTCATGCAAGTCGTACGCTGCGTTATATTATATCGAATTTAGCCAACGTCACCTCCTAGCCAAAGAAAGACTTGTCAACATTACGAGGAGATACGGGTCTCGAACTCGGTTCCTCAGCTGTGCACCCCACTGTGTTATCCATTGGCCTACCATACAGAATCTTATTTATAAAAGATAAAATTTAATTACGCCTCGTTTACTTCACACAATATCGACAACAAATAAACGCTTAAGAAGGTCTGCACCAAGATTAGAACACCGCACAATGTGCGTTACCGAGATCCTGCCATACGTTCTCACCGTCGCCATATCTACGTAGTTGTCGACCATGAACTTGTGAGCATAGCTTCTACGAGTACAACAAATTTTCAGTTGTTTTTTTGTGCTAAACAACTGAGTACACTGTTTTAGATAAATGTCTGTCTGGTTTCACTTATTTGCCTTCGGCAAAACGCTGTTACAAGGTTGTATATGAAAGTCACGATTGGTACTCGGCTGGTAAGAGATGTCAGCAGTTGGGCCGTGGATCTCACTTGGTAGCTGTCAGAAGCGAGGCAGAAAACAGCGCACTGAGAACATTCCTAGCATCGGAGCTTTCAAGTATGTAAACGTGAACCAACATGTTAACAAGAGCGAGTGAACTTCGATTTAAATTATAACGCCTTTGATCAATCCAGCTTCGTTTTAAGCAATTCTACTTTCATCGATCCTATTTCTATTTAAATGAGAACTCTTCTATTGGAACAATAATTCTCTCATTGATCCAGATTCTTTCATCGATCCAACTTATACATATAAGAATTCTTTCCATTTATTCTGCTTCAATTTAAGCAATTATACGATGCAATTCATATTTAAAGAATTCCTTTTATTAATCCAACTTTTACTCAAACAATAAACCTATCGTAGGTCCAAATTTAACTTAAAGAAATATTCTTTATATTAATCCAGATTCTAATTAGTCACCGTTTGTTTCATAGATCATGCTTCTAGTTAATTTAAAAAAATTAATCCAGCTTTTATTTAAGCACTGATTTTTTCATCGATCCAACTTCTATTTATAGAAGACCCTTTTAATCAATGTAGCTTCCATTTAAGCACGAATTCTTTCGGCGATCCAACTTAGACTTAAAAAAGAGCGCTTTTAATGAATTCAGATTTGATTTAGTTACATTCAGGAATTCAACTCCTATTTAAATAAGAACTCTTTCATCAATCAATGTTCTACTTGAACAATAATTGTTTCATTGATCCAATTGTTTTACGGCAAGAACTGCTATGAATCAAACGTTTATGCATTATTCTAATCATTCTTAGGCCCACTTATAATGCGGATAATTTTATCAATACAACTTCTGTTTGAGCACACTCCACTTCATAAATCCAATTTATTTGCATCAATTCAGCTTTCATTTAATAATGAATTTATTATTTTCATCAATACAGCTTCTGTATCAATCACCTTGAGAGCGCGTGTTAATGGCTGTGTGTGTATATACTCTCCAGATTTTGCGACATATTGCATAATGGCCATGTTGGCCGCCATCTTGTTTTGTAGACACCTGCAGAGGGTGGACGACACGCACCATAAATTTTAAGAATGTCCACCATCAGACGAAGAGAATGACACCAACCGCATCTTTCCATCACTAAAACCGCCACCGGACATGTTTTTGCATGGACATCATTGAATTTGTCAAATTGCTCCCGGACTAAAAATTAGACATGAAACGGATGGCAAATCTATTGTCTTGCGGCCGTTCTATTGAAATTTATAAACGACAAAGTTAGCCAAGCACTTAATTGACCATTAACAAATGTTATACCAGAGTATGGCCTACGGGGTTTTTTAAGAGCGAGTTCTAATCCATTCAACGACATTCTATATGGATGAATGAATGGATATATGGATGCATGAATTAACGGATGGATGGATGGATTAATGGATGGCCGGATCAACGAATGGATGGATGACTGTATTGTACAGATGGATGGATGAATGGATGGATACATACATAGACAGACAAACGCATATATACAAGTTGGTTGAATGTTTCCAAGAGAGATTAAAAATTAGATAGTTATTCATAAGAGATTGATCGAAACGGCAATGCGTCAATATCTCCTATCAATATCTGACACACTAACATACATGCTTTCATACATGCACATATGCATGCATACACACATACATACGTACACACATACATGCTTTCATGCATGCACATATGCATGCATACACACATACATACGTACACACATACATGCTTTCATGCATGCACATATCCATACATACACACATACATGCTTTCATGTATGCACATATGAATACATACACATACATACGTACACACATGCATATATTCATGCATGCACGACTGTTCTTCTTTCGAGTCAGCGTAACAAACCTATTTTTCAATATATTTCTTTTTATGTGTCTTCTAGTCACCAACCGATAGAGCACCAAAGCCAAGCCGTAATGAGATCAGTATCTATAAGATCATTCATCGGCCAAGACCAACAAGCAGTCCATGAATAGATTAACTGTAGCTAGGAGATATGTCTTTAACTGAGCAAGAACTATCACCAAAGGACTTAACACAAAGAACAGAAGTAGAGAGAGAGAGGGAGAGAGATAGATAGATAGAGACAGACAGAGAGAGAGAGAGAGAGAAAAGATGGAGAGAGAGGGAGAGTGAGCGAGCGAGAGAGAGAGAGTAAGAGAGATTAAGGGGAGACAAATAGTCAGATACAGATGAAGCATTCCATAATGAATCAGCGGTTGCTAGGAGATGCGTCTTTAATTAAGCGAGCACTAACACCAACGGACTTAACACAAAAGCAGAAGTAGAGAAAGAGAGAGAGAGAGAGAGAGAGAGAGAGAGAGGGAGAGAAAAAGAAGGAGAGTGAGTGTTGGATGTTATTTCTATTGTCTGATTATTGTAAAACTAACGTTGCAGATCCTACATATTTAATTGTTAAAAAGCAATCAATCCGAGACGATGCATTGTTCCGGATGCCAGAGGGTGACAGGAGCAGATAAGGTGGATCATGGATATAGTTTAGAGTTCGAAGGTGGAGGATCGATTGAGGCCGGGTATGAATTCTTGAAGAGACCAGTCATCCGTTCTGAGGGGAAAGTTCAAGAGATGATAGAAGAGTCTGGGTAAATAATAGTTGCTGATTGGCAATGACGGTGGAGCTGCAGAAAAGGTGAGAGCGGAAGATTGCAGTTCGTTTCAAAGACATGGCGGTGTGTTTGATAATGTTTCGGTTGGAGGGCTTAAGATGAGTGGTGACTGGGGTTGAGAGAGATTAAGACAGGAGGCTGATCGGGTAGAGCGAGTTGAGTGGATGGTGACGAGTTCACAAAGATATTTGCACTGATAGGACAATGATAGGAGTTGTAGGTTGACGATTGGCGATAAGACTACGTACGTAGTGGATTCACTACGAGACTTTTAACGTATGGAGTGATGTGGGGTTTGGAGTGATTTAATGTTGCTCGTGAGTCATGGAATCAGCTTGGACTACAAGTCTTGGCGATGATTTTCAAAATGTTTAACTGCGTCATCATGTGACATTTTCCGTGGTGAAATTAGATTGTATAATTCAAAAATTAAAACTACAATAAAATGCTTATTTTTTGTAAAAATCATGAATATAGATTTTCTGTAGACGCATTTCGCACGTTTAGTGCTCTTTCCAGTAGACCCGGCTCCCAGTTGAATTTGATTTCGACTGGAGGAACTGTGGTGTCTCGGAATAGCAGAAAGGAAATATGTTCATCCTTGTTGGCTGAGGTTATCTTTAAATGCAAAAATATAATTAAGTTAAAAAGCAGGCTACCAAAACACTCAGTGGAGGCACGCGCCTCTGCGCCTCAATAGTAGCAACACCACTGTACGTAGGCATATATACAGCTACATGTAGGCCTACTTGATTCATTCGATTGCATTTTGGCTTAATTATCATCATCGTCGTTGTCATCATCAACGTCATTTGTGAGTTGATCCTGTCTGGTTCGTCAGTGTATCTGGGTGCCACTCGTCTCTATTCTTGGCAAATTTGTATGTATACCAGTGTAATGCCGTTTTAAATCACGAAGTATCCTATGTAGCCCTAAAGGTGATAATATATGTTCGTGTCCACCAGTTACTCATAAGCGAAAACCTTTAAAATAGTCGGCGAACATAGGCCTACTTCACACATCCTGATAAAATTTCAATGCGTAAAATGCCCACAGGTTCGGAAACATTAGACTTTAAAATAGTTCGAATCGCCTACAACCTTGACATTAAATTGACGTCAAGAATGATTTGCTGTTAAGTAAGCTACAAATTGAAGGTCTAGTAATTGCCAAGTAGTTCAGGCATGTGCAATTAATTATAATAAAATTGACCCCAGAGGCGGAGTGCGTAACTCTCCTAATGCCACATCGCATTAGAATCGTCGCATGAAGCGCATCGCGTGTCAAACTTAGCCTACATTATGGTGATACTTAATGGATCATTGCCACTGGTGTTTCTTCTCTGACGCCATTAAACTATCACAGTTGAAAGAATACTAATATCCTGGCTTTCACTCAAGTCATAAAATGTATGGTAAGCATTCAATTATTTCGTCGTGCCACGAATATACATATATATATATTGATCGGACTGTAAGTAAGTAGCGGACACAGGACATAAACATAATATATGCGACCACAGCGCACGTCTATAATTTTCTGAGTGACAAAGACAATTTTAATCGTTCTGCATTTACAGTCATTTCATTTAACGATTTCTTCGTAAGCTCAGCTGTTGAAACGGTAAGGCCTATATTTAAGTAGAAGCACGCATCATTACGACGCAAGAGTTGGTCTAAACTTGCTCTCAAGCATGATTTCAAGACACATTTCGCTAAAAGAAGAAGCTCATCGTTGAAGTGAAAAATCTTTGAGAGTTGAACAACTTGAAGCAATCTGCAACAGTAGGCTTTATTGTATATATCCTAAATATTCGTCTATTCGTCACAGTAAGTGCTAAAAGCTTAAGCAAATGCTTCGTTATTTACTGTCTGTCTTTTGTAGAGATAGTCACAAGCGAAAAGAAAGTGATTATAGGCTAACTTATTTACTTCATAATTAAGTAGGATGTCACAAACACTTTTTGTCTAGCCGTAAGCAGCATGAGGTATACCATATATTCATCGAGCAAATATCGTGTAATCAAAATCTGAACTATACAACTTTTTAAAGAATCCTAGTGAGGCAGCCTAAAGGTTCTTTCTATATACGAATAAGTTACAAATTTTAAAATTGTAAACCGAAAAACACAATCAATCAGCGGAATTTCACATCCATAGCAATAACCTTAAACAAGTTGGACAACTGGGGAGTATAAGCAATTGGTGTAACAATCATGAAACTAAAATTTTACTGAAAATGTAACTAAAATACCTCCCGCAGACGATTTAAAATCAATTTAATGATTCTCACAGGCACTACACAAGTCCTTGTCATCAAATGTATGCCACACGCGATTCCTTTCACTCGTACACGTAACAGACCCTTCCTCTCTCACTTGGACTAATCTCTTCTACACCTATTAAAAAAATATGCAACCTTGGGCATATTCTCCGTCCCAATAATTACAAAGACTTTGATGAAATTTAGCTGTCTATTTAATTACCCTTTAAACTTTATGAAATATTGAACAGCCGATATCAATTGCGCGCACCGTCAAATGCGCGCAGGACAAAAACGCGCCGTCAGTTGCGCGCATTTACTCATCGGAATCACGAGTGAAAGACATACACATAAAAAACATAATGTTTAATCACACAGCAAGGGTAAGCTTTATTGACATGAGGTTTCTTTCTCAACGAAGCGGGATCGATGAAAAGAATTCTGTTTGACTCTAGGTTTGGATCACATGATTTTTTCATCATTCCCACTTCCATTTAAATGGCATTATTTTCTTATTTCGAGCTTGCTGAAGTTTAAGTTAATGGTGGGGTATTCTAAATAATGGTTGCTGATAATATAAAATGGTAACAGGGTAAGTAACTTTATTTTGGGGCAGTGGTACTTGTCTGCAGCATATAAATTGAGTTATTTGAAATGTTAAATAAATGGGTTTGTTGAAATAAATTAGTGATAATTATAATATTCTTCGTCCTTAATATTCTTTGCAATTTGTTTCTGAGTATTTTAATGTATGAGCTTTGTTCTTTCAGCTGTTTTTGTGATGAGAGAAGTTGGTATTGAATAATGCTACTATTGATACTGTGCTTGTTAAGTTGACATTGATTATTGAATATAGGCCTACTGCAATTAATGGACTGTGAAACCTGAACATTGCTTGTAAATATAACATAGATTAAAAAAATATGTTGATGCTTATGGATAAATGTGATACTCTGTACACATTGTGTATAAGATATAGGAGAAACATTTTCAAAATATTATTATTATTTTCGTGGTCACCAGTATAATGAATGTTTGGCATTTAGCATTTTGTTTAAATGAAAGAGAGCCAATAAGTCCATTAAAACAGATCTCTGAAGGAACAAAATAAAGAAAATGAAAACAGAAAAGAACCGATACGGTCAAAAAAGATCCCTTCGGCCAATAAGAAAAAAGGCAAATGACTAAATAAATGATCACGCATGTGTATATTTGTGTGGAGATTTGTATAAATATGAATAATCCTAATGTTATGAAAGATCTACAGCGTACGACTCTCAGAATTCTCCGTCTCAGCAACCTGCCAGAAACGGAATCAATGACAAGAAAGAAAACTGAATACAAAGATTATACGAAATTGAAATAAACTGAAATACTTCAAAAACCTTAACGACGTCAACAGCCTACGTTGCTATACGATGTCGTTAAACATTGGAATATATACATCTTTCGAGCTTCTAGTTAGACACAGTTCTTTTCATCAATCCAGTTTCTAGTTAAACAGACATTTTTGCTTCATCATTCTGCTTCTATTTTGGCTGATATCTTGCCATAATTCCAGCTTCCATTTAGACACATATTTTTTTCATCATTTCGCCTCCATTGAAACGGTATTCGTTTCATCAAATCTATTCATCTATTCAGCTTCCATTTAAGCATACCACATTTCATCAATTCAGTTTCTACTTAAGCACGATAATTTTCATCGATCCCATTCAAAGTGGAAACTTTATCAATAGTACAGTGTCATAGTCTACGCTGCGCGCGCATAACTATTTATGACGGGTATATTTTGCTGCGCGGTTCTGACGGCGCGCATTTGTCTTGCGCGCAAGCGATGGGGTGCCAGGCCTATCTATTGAGGCAATTCCTATGTATTTTGTATTGCAGCGACGAGCTCAAGTCTTGCAGCGTCACCAAAATATAATAGGCCTACCTTTTCTTCAACGTCCAGTGTTGTTATCTCTATTTTGCCTTTGGACTAATTCGATTAATTCTGTTTAGTATAACATGAATCATATGGAGCTGTAGCTTGGGCCCAGCCTCAACCTTCACTACTAAGATGTGGCAGAACCTAATAAGGGATTAAGTAGGCCAACGATGCAGCTATTCTTGTACGATGATAAAGAATAAAAAATTTTGTTCGTTAATATTTAAAAGACAAGAGCTATATAAAAAGAACATGATCGTAACATACAAAACATTTAACCCCGATAATATGATTTTTAAATTCGCAAAAAAAGCGAGCAACCTAGGTCAACATAGTTATTCTAATTATATACGAACCCCCGGACGGTGTCAGATGTCACTTACACTTCGAAGCTCCGGCATAAAAGGGTTGGGGAATATTTCTAGATCGTGCTTTGGAACCTCCAACACTTATGGACCCACTGTGTCTTATTAATTACCGATAACGATGATCGATAAGTTTTCCGGACCGACTAAAGAATTAGCGTAAAATATCGATATGCTCAACATTTACTTTGCAGCGCGTTAAAATGTATCTTTACGATTCTGATACAAAAGAGGCTTCGAATAAGTATTATGAAGATTCGTATGCCGAACAAATGTGTATTTCAAACCAGAAGAAGGAACTAGGAGTTAGAGCTCTGCGCCGACGTAGAAGTTTCGGCGGCGGCGCGTCGGTCATTTTTGGTCGGCGGCGGCCGTCGCGCCGCCGACCCAAAAAATTTGGCGGCGGCGCGGCGTGATCGGCGCAGTGGTGTATAAGTTTTAGCAAATTGTCGGCGGCGGCGCGCCGAGTCCGAGAAATCGGCGGCGGCGCCAACAAAATGTCGGCGTCGGCGGCGCGTCGCGGCCGGCGTGAAGCTCTCTAATAGGAATACGTTTTCCCGACGAACCGCTAAAGATGTATCCGAAATTGTTAATTATGCATGGGAATGACCCTTCTACAACATCCGGAATTTACGATTTAGACGATAATCCAGTCGACCTTGTGAGTGGAAGTAATTACGTACTTGAGCGTATGTAGACATAGGCTTAATGAATGTATACAGTTGTAAAATGGCGTCTAATTTCAGTCTACGATGGGATGTCAGCACACAACATAGCCTACTATGCAAATATTATTAACAGAATAATGCGCTCAACCATACACCGACCCAAAAAATTCGGCGGCGGCGCGGCGTGATTGGCGCAGTGGTCTATAAGTTTTAGCAAACCTGCTCCAAAAGTTGTTCGGCAAGGTAACTTGCATTATAATGGTATGCATATTCTACTTTGTTTTTTGCTGTTGTCTGACTTTAAATTTTTATTCAAGAGAAACAATCATTCTCAGAGACTCAGAACATACGTTTAGGAATAAAAAGCAAGAAGTAAAAACTTTATTTTCCCTTATCAAAGCACACCGAGCAGTATAACGTGATCAGAATTCACCACCTTTCCAGGTTTATTGGTCAGTAACCCGAATGACTTCCACATGAAACCTTTTCCATCATTCTTAATTATTATGTACTATTCGTTCAACCTAAGCAGCCCATTAACAATGGTAGTAGTCGTTGAAGCAATGGAAGTAGTAGCAGCAATAGCAGCAGTAGTTGTAGTAGCAGAAGTAGTAGTCGGAGACTTTAACACCTTACGGTACGAGCAGCGGCAACAACAGCAGGACAATGGATAACATTTATTCGTATCCATCGCCACCAAATGGCTTGGGTCTCCCAGGTTTTCATCGTGATGATGAAGATGAAATGTCTTTTTTAATTATGTTGCCTTAGCTTGTTGCGGTATGTCAACTTGTGTTTTAATGAAGCGCATTTTATAGTGCATATCCCTCATGATCTTTTTCTCTACGCAAGCCATAATAAAGTAGAGAAGAAAAGGAGCAGTACCTCAAACGAGGTTTAAGTATGAAGTGTTACCGACTTCATTATCTGAGCCTCATCATACGAGGGTGGATTTCCCCCGCTGATTTGAATCCCAAAACATTCGATCAACAGCCAATCATTCCGAAATTATGCAACTAAATTTAATATTAAAAAGTACTGTGCGACTGATAGATGGTGCCGTGGCCGCGTATCTAAGATATGCGCGACGTCCTTCACTGACAACCTCTCCCACAGCGTATTGCGTACATCGTTTCTGCCATTGATTGGCACTGTCTCAATGGCATTGCTACTATTTACCCTATGAGTTCTGTCGACCTGTCACTGCCAAGGTCGGTCAACGATCCGCTGCTTGGATAACTTGACTGTCCCCTTTTCCCGAACTCCTGTGATGCAGAACCGGGACATTGCAGTGGTGGGGTCAACCATATAGAATGCTCTACCCCAAGATCTTCACATTTTGCTCAGAACGTTCTCAGTTGCATTTGACTAATTACAGGAAACTACATTTTTAGCCGTAGTCGGACCGGAAGCACCTCTGAGTAGATATCTCGAAGGGCGCTGTATTATATTTGATTGATTGATTGATTTGTTGATTACCAATAACCTTTATACATAATGCGTATTTCTGTTTGTAGTTTAGCCTTAAATGATTGAATTTGAATATCAAATAATAATTGCTTTATATAAAACCATAATTTTTTATTGTATTCGAGATGTCCCATTTAAATTAGATTTAGTATAAGATTTAGATAAACTGATTGATAGTCTAGTATGTAGTTTCGATTGAAGATTTAGATGTTTGTACAGCGCATGGATTGATAGGCAGAGCTGTTATAATGATCCTGGGTCAGTCCACTCGGAGCTCTCTTCAGTAATACGGATTGATAATTAGTACATGTACATATAACTGATAAGAAAAATGGACTTTCCTGAAGATCCGTTAAATTGTTCTTCCATTCAAATACTTATTCGTAAGTCTTGATGAGATAATAAGAAACAAAATGTTGCAGCGGAACAGGGTTGAAAATGCGGTTTTAAATATTGCAGCTAAGCATTGTCACTTGAATTACGGACTGACCTGAAGAATCCTTTTACTATTATATATTACGCCAACTTACTATACGAAAACGGTGTAGTTTGTGATTATGGTAAAAGGGTACAGGAGTAGGCCTACAGCCAAGACTTTAACATGATGCTGGTGCATGCAGCCTGTTTATTCAGGCAAACCCAGAACTTGACTGGGTAGGCAAGACTAGTGTCGAATTTTAAATTAACCTTTGGTCATATTTCAGTTGCCATTGTGAGCAGTAGGCAACACTGAAATTGAATATGAATAAACGATCATTTATTATGATTTAAAAGCAAGATCAGCCTACTGATAATAATTAAAACTTTACTCCAATCATTCACTTTGCGCAGAAAACTACATCTCGATATTTTACCACGCATCCTCATACATCTAGGTTTCGGATTTTTATGTTCTCACACAAATTCATGAATTGAAACCCTTTGTTGAATCTGTAGAGACAAGTAAAGATGAGTCATCCATTCACCCTTGAGTACATGATGGAAGGCGAAACGTCGTCAATTCAGATCGACGAAGATATTAATGAACCAAAAGCGATTCAGGAAGAATCAATAGAGCACGAAAGCCAAGTAAAGTCAAAACAAGGCACAAGGGTTGGTACGAGTGATTCGGTCACTGAGGGATGTCAGACCGAAGAAGTGGAAGAAAGTACAGATGGTGAGATGGAAACAATAAAGGAGGAAATGAATATAACGGACAACGAGAAATGGAGTTTCTGCAGGATCCTGCGAATGGCCAAGAGACGTCGGATGGAAATCTTTGCTCAAGAGGTATCCATTGTGGGTCTAACTTACTTGTTTAAACCATCAAACCACAAAACTGGCTCCATTATCCGCAAGGTAACATGGACAATGCTTCTCCTTTTCGGATTTGGTTTCATGGTTTTCCAGATTTACGATCGCATATCATATTATCTATCATATCCAACCATCGTCAACTATCAAGAGGCCTACAACCGATCTTTGATGTTCCCTGCTGTTACCGTCTGTTCCGAAACTCTACTCAGCAAGAAAGCAGTCAAGTATTATGGTAAATTAAAAAAAAATTTCCAATTTTGCAAAAACCTCTCTTCCAGTCATTTCAATTAATTCATACCTCGTGCACAAGCGTTAAAGAATACAATCTAGTCAAATGTTAGAGTCCAGAAAGCTGCCTAGGGCCCGGATTCTAAAATTACACACACGCACGCACGCACACGTACATACGTACATACATACATACATACATAAATACATGCATACATACATAAATACATATGAAAAAGATTTTGGAAGTAGGGCGGTATCAAATTTCGGAAATGAATAATCACAGGCATACGTGCATACATATATGCATACATATATACATACATACATACATACATACATACATACAGTCATGACCAAAAGTTTGCGAACACACAATTTTAGGCATATTTTCCACCGTTTTGATGTTTTCTGGGTATTTTATGAGCTATTTTCTTAGTTATTGTGCTTCATTTGCTATCAGTATCATTTCACCAGACAGCATCTATTGGAAATTGTTGGAAGATATATTTAAATTTTAAACTTTTATTATTTTTGCCCCAGTGTGCTGTCGTTTCAAGCAAGAATATGCATAAAGGTTGTACAAAGGTTGATGCTCTATTAACATTCCGTTTGACCAATTTCATTGCAGTTTTTAAGTACTTATACTACACATTGTGTGCTGTAGTGTTAAAACACATCAGCTTTTTCTTTGTGAAGAATACTCCTTGATTTCAATGGCTTTTATTTGCACGTGCTTCGTGAAAGAGAGCTCATGCCAGTAAAGCGGGCATAAATAAAAGACCTTGATTCAGTTGATCAAGTCTGTCTCAGATGCTGGACTATGTAGACAGACACACTGTTTCATCACTGTTCACACATTCTCAATGATGTTTAAATCTGGACTGCTAGTCAGGCCACGGATCCAGCAGTGGAATACCCTTCTGCTCCAACCAGGACTTCACTGCCTTCTTATCATGACTTGGTGCACTGTCCTGTTGGAAGTGGCTGAGGTCATGGATATGGATGAAGTTTTGAAGTTTGACAGTCTCTCTTTCAGTCCACTCTCTATATCTTTTATAAAAGGTCAACCCGCTTGGTGACCACTGACCACCTTTTGTCTTCCTCATCATAGCCGTGAATTGAAGTTGTGTTTTTCAGAAACCCTATTTACTGTAGCAACAACAGATGAGCAAGCCACCTTAATCTTCTTAGCAATCTCAAATGTGCGAATGAATATTTATGCGCGCTTTACTGGCATTTCACGAACGATAGCCGAGCTGGCCATGCTTCGTGAAAGAGACTAGTACTGAACTAGTAGTGCACACAAAAGAATTTGAAATCAGGGATCCATCTTCACAAAGATAAAGCTAATGTGTTTTAACATAACAGAAGAATTCAAACTCCACCTGATTACATACACATAGACATAGCACAAATTATGTAGTTTAAGGCCTCAATAACTGCAATAAAATCCGTCAAACAGAATGTTAGTAGAGCATCCTCCTTTGTACGACCTTTATGCGAATTGTTGCTTGAAATGACAGCAAACAAGGGCACAAATAAAAAAAAGTATGAAATTTAAAAATATTTTCCAACAATCTAATATAGATGCTGTCTGGTGAAATGATGCTTATAGCATAAGAAGCACAATAACTAAGTAAATTGCTAAGAAAAAAACAAGAAACCATGAAAACTTAGGAAAATATGACCAAAATTTGGTGTTCATAAACTTTTGGCCATGACTGTACCTACATACATACATACATACATACATACATACAATCATGCATGCATGCATGCATGCATGCATACATACATAATACATAAATACATACATACAAGCATACATACATACATACATACATGCATACACACATGCATACATACATACTCCAGACGAAGCAGCTGCCCTTGTTCACGCCTTCGTTACTGCCCGGCTGGATTACTGTTGCTCACTCTTTGCAGACCTTACAGCTGGGTGTTGCGGTGCCTGGAACGGGTCCTGCGTTCTGCTGCCTATCTTGTTGGACGCATTCCTACATTTGGCCATGTATTCGGCTATAAGCTGGATTTGCTCCACTGGCTCCCCTCCAACAGCGAATCTCCTGCCGTAGCATCTCTTTGGTATGGCGGTCCTTGCTAGGTCTCGCCTCTGCTTATCTTCGCGATCTCTGTTACTATACTTTGAGTGTACTGGGTCGCCGCTCTCTCCGCTCTACTGAGCGAGGCCTGCTCATTGTCCAACTTGCCGGTACAACTATTAAACAGAATCGTGCCTTCTCAGTGGTTAGCCCCTCGCTATGGAACATGCTCCCGTTTGCGTTGCGGTTGTTGCCAAGGGTCCATTCAGACTCATTTTGTACTCGCGTTAAAACTGTTCTTTTAAACCGTGCTGGAGTCGGGAGCGCTCCTGAGTAGTGACAGTGAAGGGCGCTATATAAATCTCTGTAATGAATGAATGAATACATACTTACGTACGTACGTTCGTACGCAGGCACGCACGCACGCACGCACGCACACATACATACATACATACATACATAAATACTAACATACATACATACATACATACATAAATACTAACATACATAGATACATACATATATGAATGCATAAATGCGTGAGGCCGGTATTTCGGCCTGACGAGTCATTACCAAATGGTTCTTCGCCGGTTAACTGGCTTAGCGGGTTCAAACGGTCAAGTTGCCGTATTTATCAATTTATTTTGATGCAGCGAGATGTCTATAAAAAATTAATAGGTTTGTTTTTATCTTTATAAATTTTATTGTCTCCGTAATGAGATATCGTTTGAAGTATGTTCGTCTGCTTTTAAAGATTCTGATGAGATTTAAGTTTGTTTAAACTATTTTAGGTCCGGCAGTACTACAATTCGCGTCTGACCATATCGCGCCTTACAATTGGGTTCTGTTTGGTGAGAGCTATCCGCCAATGAACTTCACACAGTTTGATGACACCTGGAACTCATTTTTTTATCAATCACAGACTTCTATGCATGACATGTTACTCGAGGTAAGACAATAAAACATATCGCTAACACAAACATAATGCTATCGAAACGTTTCATAATTATCTCTTTGAGTTACTACGGGTGCAATGATGAACCATTGTTTAGGCCTAATGTCACACAGTATAACAGAAACGAAGACATGAAGCAAATATGGGTCGTATATATTATGTGACAACGTCTACTTTAGTCTTCTCACACCCTTAACGACAGGAAACGTTCACTCCGACAAAAGTTGAGTGCATCTTTTAATTATTATCATTAGCGTCGACAAGTTCACATTTGATACGCTATTTCCTCTCTGCTTCCCCTTCTTCGTAACTCCCCTTTTGTAATCTTTACTCTTCAACTATTCTTGCCTGGCTGATTTTGTCTGTTTGAGTTTACTTTGACGAATTGCTTCTTTGGCTTTTTCTTGTTTGGTCCTATCTTCTATTTCTGATTTCCGTGCTTCTAATTCCATTTTCAGTGCCCTTCCAGTTCCATTCATATGATTCACAATCCTTTCTTCGGCATAATCAATATCCTTTTTATTGGGTCAACTGGAGTTCAAACTGTTGCTTCTGAAATCGCGTTCGGCCTGACGTATCTTTTTAGCTTCTTGTTTCTCTGCCTGTCTTCTACGTTCTGCATCTTATTTCTTTTCTTGTCTCTTGCTTTCTTCTTCCTCTTTCTTTTCTTATCTTTTGCGTTCTGAGCTTTCTTCCTTATCTTTTCATCCTTTCGTCTAATTTCATCTTTCTCTTTTTCCTCTTTTCTTCTAATTTCTTCCTTATCTTTTTCCTCCTTTCTTCTAATTTCTTCCTTATCTTTTTCCTCCTTTCTTCTAATTTCTTCTTTCTCTTTTTCCTACTCCCCCGACAGCACCTTCTTCTTCTGTTTCGTCTTCCTCTTCTCCTTTCTCTTCTTCTTCTTCTTCTTCTTCTTCTTCTTCTTCTTTTACCCAGATCAAGTGGTCCAATTTCCAGTCTTATCATCTCTGGCAGAATTCAGTTTCGTTGCTCTAAGTCTTCCTCCTTCACTAGTCTCCTGGCCAATTGACCTATATCCAGAGGCGCGTTTACAGAACACGGAGCCCTAGGCGCAAATATTTTTGGGGACCCTTCTGCATTTGTACACTGAGTCTGAGGTTGCCGTCCATAAAATCACGTCACGAACCTAGGAGAGGGATCATACATTTGTGACGATTTGTGACTAAGGGGAGGGGAGTCTAAGAAATGTGATGTCGCGTCAATGCATCAAACATCAAAATGCGCAGGTCTAACTTTATTTTAAAGTTTCACTCAATGAAACAAATTCCACATTATTAACAGTTATTGTTACCACAATTTAGCAACACTAATGATAATTATGATTATTGCTTTCGTAATTTTTGCATTGTTTACCTTTTACGCTCGCTGTAAAGTTTGGAGTTTTGGAAGTGTAACACAGCCTCACAGGCAGGAGGAATCAGTAATGCAGCAGGCCACAGTAATTAATGGTGTAGGCCTAATTAATTGCAAGCGAAGAAATGGAGAGAGTGTGGATTGGATAGACAAGCAGAGCTGGATCTGAATGGAATATGCATTACATATTCCCTGAAGGATAATCTTACTTTGCCGTGACAGAATGGAGAAGCATTAAATTTTGATTGCTTCAAGTTAATGTTATTAAACATTATTTTCAACAATGTGATGATTCTACTAGAGCTTCTCATTTTGTGCAATGTAATTGTAAAACTGTAATAATCATACTCTCTTCATTTTTCTACGTTCTATAATATAGTTTCAATTAAGTATGTATAGTTATAGTTATTTGATAATTATAAGAAAATTTACATATAACTTTCTGGACATTTTGGGCTTTTTCGGGGAGGGAGCAAAGCTTTGTAACGCCATATTTGAAAGGAGGTATGCCTTTTGTGACGACGTGTCATGAGTGGTAGAGGGTCAATGATCGTCCTACATTGCGTGACGTCATTTGCGAGACTCTGGTGGTGTTCAATCAATCATGTGCAAAAACCCACAAATTTGAACTGGAAGCCAATTGATATTGAAATTAACACAGCAATTATGAATTACCCCAATGCACTTGTTATGTGAATGCTAAGCTGCAAAAATGCAGAATATATCATATTTAAAATAATTCAAACGCGAAACAAGTAAGTAAGTAAGTATATTCTTTAATCGGATATCTGCAAACGCACTATAGTACTATAACTGGTGCGAACAAAACATCTATATACATAATCTGTCGAAAGTATAAAAATTAGGAAAATACCGAAAATCAACTGAAGGCCGGGCAGGAGGAAAGATCAATGGAAGTTAAGGCGCTGATACAGTAATCTTATAATAAAGCTACACTGGATGAAATCATCAGCCCGGAGAACAGACCTGTTGTGAGCACGCGGTCGCAACTGGTGCTCCACTCTAATAAATAGGAGGAAGAAGATTTCTTAGAATGTGGTCAAGGCTAGAGAGGATAGAATTTAAAAGGGAGACATCGGCTCGATCGCAGAGTTCATCAAATGATAATTGTTCAGAGGGGAGCATCCCGTGTCGCACCAGCTTCCGAACAACAGCATTGAGGCGAGCACTATGGGTTATCGCGCCACTGCCTACATGTATGCATGTATATCGATATCGCCAATTAGTAGGCTATAGTTGTCTGACGCAAAGCAATGCTCTTGCATCAACTAGAAGTCTTACGCTCAGCTTTTAAGTATAGTTGTCTTGTGTTTTGCAATAACTAGTCATGTTACACCGATTTTGTCATGTTATTAAGATACTACACAATAAATCGAGCACAGATGAAAGAAAGGGTTTCGATGTATGCATGCCCATTTAGATTGAATCAATTATTAAGGAGCGATAAATTTAATCCGATACTAAACGAATGATCATAGTAATTGACATTCATTTCATGTACACCTCAGATGATTGATTATTTCAGTGTTCGTTTGGGTCAGTACCTTGCGATACATATGGCTCTAAAGGGAATCTGCATTATAGTGGAAATTGTATAAGATTCGCTCCAGGTGAGTATGTAACAGTCTCCAGTAAAAGTTTGAAATTAAAATTCAAGAACAATTATCAGTCACCTCTATAGAAAACATGTGAAGCTGATGAGTAACAATTCAGATATTTTATTAGAATGTGATGTCGTCAGAAGTTGTCATATCTACTAAGCATTTATCTCTGAGTCTGTTTGATTATTAATTTTTAACCCGATTCGCATTTGTCTAAAGATAACTGCAGGCATTATAAAGTCAGTGTCCAATGCTGTCGGCTAAAATATTATAACGTTTAGAATTTCGCAAAGTAAATTAAAATTTTCACAATTTTAATGTCGATCGCAATTTTGTGTAGAATGTGTAGAGCTTCCTTAGGCTAAACAGCTCAGAGACTTAAAACCATGAAATGTTCACCAAAAGCCTCTGTTGAGGCTATCTTTTGAACGCAGCTGCGTGGCGGATGACTGAGAGCATTAAATCTAAAAAGAATGTTCCGGTTAACAATTTTTGTCTTAGACGATAATTTATCAGTGGTTATTTAAAATCTCAAATGTATTAATATTGGTGAGACATTTGCAATGCTTAAACAAGGTTTCTATGGAATTACAGATACAACGAGTTACACAACGACGCATTCTGGGGCCGATTATGGACTCCGTCTTGTACTGTGGGCCAATCAGTCTGATGTCTGCTATGTACAGTCTCCGGCTGCTGGATACACGGTAGGTCATAATTGTCTTCGTGTGATGTAATTCATTATAGCCACACTTCGTTTTTTCCCTGATGTTGCACAGGTGGATCCAGAGCCGAATCGGGCTATAATTGCGCCCTGTGCCTAGTATCAATCGGGCGCCCCCACATTTAGAAAATAGTGCATTTTATACAATACAACTCGGCATTTATAAAGCGCTTTATCACGACAAGGCGTGCTCGGAAGCGAGCGCTCGTCTCGATGACGCAACTGCAGCTGTAATGCAGAGGAATTGCGTGCGAAAGACTTGCTCAGAGTCCCTACTTAGTGACGCCCCGGACGAGAGTCGAACCCAATGTTCTTGTACAGTGTTCATGGATTTCAGAATTTTAACAAAACCAATTTGTCAAGTTAGTCGGCAGTTTTCCTGCTTGCGGTCTGTACATAAAAATTCCAATTTGCAATCTGTATGTATATTCGGAAGGTAATATTCCCAATTTTGTACAGTATGACTGACACGATGTTCTTTAAGAAAATTTGCGTATACTGTGAATGGCCAGATTTTGCATGGTCTTAATCCCATTTGAGCATGTAGCATATGTTGAGGCCCATGTTATATTACAGTAAGATATGTAAAAATAAACTGATGGGCATGTGTCTGAGTGAGAGATGTTGTGTACATATAATTTCAATATTTTTTTTAACTTTTTAACTACTACATTGATGTGATTTATTCCAAGTTTAAATGATCATCAGTATGCACTCCCAAAATTTTTGGGTTGTTTCTCTTGCCAATTCCTTACTATCCAGCTTTATATATATCTTGCTATACAATAAAATTGTCTTTCTTCTTGCACCAAACAAGATGAAATTAGTCTTAGTGGGATTCACCGAGAGCTTATTAGCTTTAAACAACTCATTTACTAGGTCTAATTCATTATTCGCATTGTCTACTAACATATCAATAGATTTATTTGCCATGAACACAGTTGTATCATCGGCAAACATGATGAAATGCAGTAATTTTAGATGCAATGGCAATATCATTTACGTTTATTAAAAAGAACAGAGGTCCAAGCACTTAACCGTGTGGAACACCACAAGTTATTTCCAGCATTTGTTAAAAGTGACCATTGTAGAAAATACATTGTTTTCTGTTACTTAATTATTCAGAGAACCAATCATAACAAATTCCTCTTACACCATAGTGCAGCAACATCTTGCATGAGGATGTTGTGACTGACAGTGTAAAATGCTTTTGATAAGGAATAAAACCATCTCATATTCATTGCCATCAATTGCATTCCAAATCTTATCATGCATATACATGTACAGTACTGTCATTGAAGTTGCACGTTCATGGCGGAAATTTATTGTCCCTCAAATAATACATTTCATTTAGTTAAATAGGACAGTAAGTAGTCTGCTTTGGAAAATTTTTTCGAAATATTTTGAAAAGTATGGTATTATTGATATAGGCCTATAATTATTAATCAGATTTTTCTCCACGTTTTGTATACAGGAATTAGTTTGGCCAATGTTAACCTGCTTGCGACAATACCATTTTCGATAAAATAGTTTATTTTACAAGCAAGCGGAACCGAGATTGCAGCTATTGCAAACTTAGTAATTCGCAGGACAATAAGATCCGGTCTGTCGCTTTTTGTGTTCCGTGGTTCATTTGCTGTAGCTACAATCTCACTGGGAGCTGTTAGGTCTATTTTAATTGATGTATTAGGCGATATATTTAAATACTGTTGGAAAAAGGATTTTGAATTAGAAGTACTATTGGCAAGTTTAGGTCCAATTTCTGCAAAAAAAATCATAAAATTCCGTGCTTTTTCTGGCAGAACGCGCCGGAACTATGTTCCACAAAACGTACTTTTGATCTACTCGACCGATTGCTCCCATATTTGCACGAATACTTCTTAGCAGCCGTGGAAAACATATCATATGGGGGTTGACGATCTCAAAATCTTACCCCTTCTCCATGTTTCGAATGAAACTTTGCGCAAACGCACCAAAATTACGTCTTAGGCCCTATTGCTACACGCTTCGTGTCTAGCCAACGGTGTCGATATAAAATTGGTGTCTATTCAAACTCAGCCACTAGCCTGGTTTAAACGAAGGTAGCACGCTGGAATATAGCAAAACCAGGTCGCCGTCACGTGATGAGATCTGGATTGGAAGCTATCCAATTCGTCGCCAATTTAGGCTGAGCCAACGCGCATTAGTGCTGCGTTAAACTGGCTTGAGCGACGACCTTATTAATTTCGTCTCGCCCCGTTTTTTGGACGTTGTCAACAGCAAGCACGATCAATAATTAGATTATGGTAGACTCTGCTTCTATATTCAAGAAAGTCAGATGCGGATAAGTTAAACGCAGTCGTTCTAGGTTATGTAAGCCTACCGGCAACCGATGACTAATATAGTCATCGGTTCATATGCATTCATATTATGAAAAATTCCATAATTGTAGTTGACCAACTCTATGCGCATTTTTTCTCCGACCTAACTATAGTCTTCGCAGTAGGCCTACGTGTACGTATAGTATTTTATCCATAACGTCGATCACAACTAAGATAGAATGATAATTTAATTGTAAGGACTACCCGAGCAAAGCCGGGTAATTCAGCTGATTTGATAGAGGCCTACAACGTTGCAATTTCAATTTTTTAGACTATAAAATTTATAGGTAAGTCAAGTGTATAGATTGTGTTGCATACAATTTTATTTGGTAGCCAATTTTATTTAGAGTCATTTCTTTAGACAATTTAGATGCGTTCCGGCATATTTTTTATAGTAAAAAAAAAACAATTGTTAAATTCGACAGCAATAAAGCTTTTATTGTGTACAATCTATGTTGTATATAAGAAGTCAGTGCATTAAATGATTGATTGAATCAATATTTTGCAAATGATGATTAGTGTCTTTCATAGGTTTATTTGCAAGAGCCACATGACTGGGCTATTGTGGGCAATTACGGATTCAGAGTCGGAATGGGCGTTTCAGCATCCGTTTCATTTTCTCTCAGAAACGTAAGTCAATCGTCACGCGCCCATAATCTAGAACCTATATTATGTTATGATAACAATATTCTTGTCTAATACTTAATCTTCCATGGCAGATCTACAGTGCACTCTCCCGGTTTAAACGCTGGCAATCACTCGCGCAACCTATCGCAGGCCTTGGGACGGACGAGCTCTGTAGAGAGATGTGGGGGAATATGGAAGGTTTGTCACTGACTTTTTGCCATTCAGACGCGCAAGCCAATGATGACTAACTTTGAATAGGCCTTAGCGAACGTGCTTAATAACATACAACATTATGGACTACATTATTTTTCTTTCTAATATTGGTACTTAATAACTCGGCGAGGAAGGATGGTAGCCGCTCCTGTGCATTGCTGCTACGCGTAAGTTTGTTTTCGCTGTTTATACCGATGTTGTCGAGTTCAATTTTCGAACAGGGAGGACAATCGGACGTAGAACCCAGATACTTAATTGAAAACCAAAGTATCAACTAATGCTCGCCTTTCAAACATCTGTTCCTCGATTGAATTAGACCTTGGTACTAAACAATTCATGTGGTGTAATAATTTGAGGTGTGACAGTCCATTTAACCACTAGACAATTATTTATGAAGTCTTAGAACAATATATGTTATCTGCAATAACTGCTATTGTTGTAGATTCGAAGTTAATTAGAATTATATTCCATTGTCTTAAGTATTTAACTGTCTTATAATCACGCAATTGCAGATAAATGTTAAACTTTTTTAATAAAACGTAGACCCTGCATCAGTTATTAATAATTTGCGGTTACGTGTAATTTAACGACTCACAACCATTTGCTGCCAGCAAGCGATAGCCTAACATGGTTTAGCTTGTGTGAGAACCACTGCCAAGCAAATGTCTTTTTATTCCATTTTGCCGATATTGATCTTGAAGTTGTTGAGTGATTCCGACGAAACTGTCTCTTCAATCAGCTAGTCCCATGTGCTGATCACTTTTATGAACAATTGCAAACTAAAAATTGTGTGGCACAGTGGCCGATCGGTAAAAGCGGTCAGCCGGTAACGTTCAGTATGCGCTGAGCTAGCGGGTTCGACCCTCGTCCGGGGAGTTACTGTGTTGGGACCTTGGGCAAGTCCTTCGCACACGATTGCTCTGCAGTACAACTGCAATTGCGCCGTCGAGGCGTGTGTGTGTGCACTTCTGACCAAAACATGTTGGAAGAAGGGCGGTATCAAATTTCGGAAATAAATAAATTGATAAAAATGCAGCCTAAAGGTAAATCTAGAACACAGTGCCCTAAGTGATGTCTGAACATAATATTTTGTACAGATAGAGAATGATGTTCTTATATGTTCTTATCAATAGCGTACCAGCGGTAGCCTACCACGGTACAACGCGCAAATCTAGAGGGCGCGATTTCAGGTTGTAAAATCCTTAATTATTCCATAAAGTCATTTGTCCTACAACATCACATAGAAAACTAAATTGCAGTTGAACACCGCAATAAGAACGTCATGTTGACAACTACATCCTGCATGTGGAACTGTTATCATTAAATGAGTCATTTTTCCATGTTTGGCTCAATGGTCCATGACATCAAAAATGCGAACTTCGCCTGTGGACTCGTTTGCTAAATGATGTTCGAGGAGTTTCTCACAACTATTTGGTGAGTGAGTCCCTAGCCATGGAAAATCACCGAGCTATTATTGTTAAATTCCTCTAATATTAAAGGTTTCAGTATGTGGATTTCACGTCTGATATTGTGTTGGATTATCGGATATAGTTACGTCAAGAGTTGTCCGCTTTTATGACAGCGTTCCGACCCAGTTAAACGACCGGATAGATTTAGTGCCCAGGAGGCAGAGGATCTCTTTCAAACAGGGTCGTATTCTCTGCACTATGGTCAACCACAGAGTACTTCAAGTCAACCCTGATTACAAAAGCTTGTAACTATTCAATGAGGTCATCTAATGCGGTCATCTACCTGCCTTTCTTGCTCTTCGTTGTCGAGCTTCTTCGGTTGGTGGACTTAGATTCTGAAACTCTCTCCCCGAGTCTGTTCGTTCTGCGCAGTCTCTTTCTTCGTTTAGATATAGACTCAAAACCTTCCTTTTTCAGTTGGCATACCCTCCGTTAACTGTAACCTTTATTGAGAATTGGGTAAAAACTTCTAGAAATTGACCGGCCGAAAGTGAAATATGCGGATGTGAAAGCTGCTTGGCCTCGTATTATCTCCTTCTATGACAAAGTTATTGGTGATTTTTGGAGTAGCTATTGTTGTCTTGCCCTCCTTCATCCAGAACTCCATGACACTACTTATTTTACTCTTCAATCATGCGGCAAACATGCCCCATCTACTCGAATCTCGTTTAATGATGTATTTTCTTACATTTATCATGTCTCAGATCCATACGGCAGCCAGCACGAACCAAATGGGCTGTTGAAGCGAATTTTTGGCACGTATTGTTTTGTACATTTTATGCTATAGAATAGACTTATATTTTTATTGCATATTGTATATAAATATTATATGCAATGTACCATTGTATTAGCAGTGATAGTTTGACATCTGACGTTTTCATCCCACACAGAGGATCTGAATTATTATTGAATTACACTACAATACAGCACAACTAGGTATTTATAACACGTTTTAGCAAGACAAGTCTTGCGCGAAAGCGTACACGCGTCTCGACGCCGCAACTGCAGTTGTAATGCAAAGCAATTGTGCGCGAAAGACTTGATCAAAGTCCCTACACAGTGACACTTCGTCTGAAAGTCGAACCCACTCAGCGAACACTTAGCGTTACGGTCCGACCGCCGCTTTAACCAATCGGACACTGTGCATACACTTTATACCTATCCATGATTTCTTTGCACAAGCTGATTAATGTAGTTTTGCTTAAAGAATTAAGTCAAATGCTTCGCTTGGAGTGAAATTTATTGTGTGACAACTCACCTCAACCAAACTAATAATATATTTCTATTGATGGTTATAATATATTTTTTCTATTTATTTGAAGTTGACCATGTTGCCTTCGCCATACGGAGATTGTCGTGAAGCTGAAGGCTATTCGTTCCTAACTTGCATGACAGAGTGCCAGACCAATTATGTGCTGACCTTCTGTGGGTGTAAGATGACGATAGATCTGAACGGTATTACTTTGTACAAATAATCTACTAGTTGGAATGCATTGTATATTTTTATGATTGTATGTGAGTATATTTGTGTGCCATTAACTGTAACTGAAGTTCAATTCTGAAGGTCAAAGTTTATGTAGATAGTGTTACTAGTAAGCCAAGTGTTGTATGTCATGCAGAGGACCTCAAATTGACGATTTATACTTTTCGAGAGTTGATTATTCAGTTGCACTGAATGGACGACACCGTGGTGTTCCTCACATTTCTTGTCCGTTCGTATTTCCTACTTGTGTGTTCATTGCCATCCCAAATAAACGATCCTCATATTGAGTTCAGATACCACTAATTGAAAAAAGAAAATCGGTCTACCGTTTGTGAAGCCAATATGTATGCATGCATGTAGCCTATGTGCACATTAGGCGAAATTCAGTACTTGTACCTTTAAAGCTTTCCGAAAAAGCATTAGCGCATTCACAGCTGTGCTTTAAAAGCAACCAGGTCACAATATATGATACACTGTATCTACTTATGGATATTGAACGACATAGATGTCTGATTTACAATATTCAGACTAACCATAGTAATAATAAAAATGACGACGACGATGACGATGATAATAATAACAATGATGATGATGATGATAATAATAATAATAATAATAATACTAATAATAATAATAATTTGTAACCGAACTTGTATACATCTGGTTGCATTCAACCCACTTCATGTTTCTTCATTCCCTTCCCCTTCTGTTATCCATGTATCTTAACAACAATGACGCGTCACGACCCGCTCCGCGTCGGAAGATCATATCACGCAGTTGAATGGCTTCTCCATACAACAAACAACCCCAGATCGTTGACTCACAAGAGGGACCAAGGCCTAAACAAAAAGGTATTTGCGGAGCATGCCACAGCGAATGGAAACTGCACAACAAGAATGGCCTCGTGCACAGACATGGACCCAGAGACAACCCGTGCCCAGGTTCTCACAAACCACCAATAGGTCTCCATGTCCCGACAGAGGAACCTCCAGATACAAGGACACAACTGCCAGCAACATCTCTGGGTACAAATGAGATAAATGTAGTCAATTCCATTCCTCATCCATGCTTGACTGCCAGTCTGATGAAACACATACCCAAAGCAGTCAGACCAGGTTTGAGCGCCTTTTTAACCACAATTATAGGACGGATTCTCCGAGATCCATGCTCCTTGGCCCAATGGCGGCAGCTTTCCGCAGCTTTTGGTGCACTGATATTAGCCAAGCCCACAAGAGGACGCAGACGCCATAACATGACCATAAAAATCAAACAAAGATCTAGCGATTTCCTGACCAGAAGCTCCAAGGACATCGACTGGCTCTTTATCTGACAAGAGGGCTCAGAACTCAGAAAGAAAGAAGGAAAGCAAGTGGAACAAACGAGATCCTCAGCCGTGGCCTCTAAATTGGAAGATGGGAATATCCGAGCAGTAGCTAGGATTCTGAGCTCGGACGACAAGCCAATCCCAATTAACGAGACCACATGGGAGGAGCTCAAAACAAAACATCCGCCCCCACCTCAGAGCCAGGAGCCAGTGCCCGGGCCACCGGATGCCGCCCCGCTTCAGATGACCGAGGAGAACGTAATCAGATGCATTCGCAACTTCCCGGCGGGTTCGGCAGGGGGGCCAGACGGCCTACGCCCACAGCACATCCTAGAGTCAGTAAGCCAACCAGACTCGGGTCCAACTCTGCTAGCCTCCATTACGGTTCTGGTAAACTTGCTTTTCGCAGGAGAATGCCCTCCCGGGATTCGAGCAACCCTTCTTGGTGGAACTCTCTTCGCCCTTTCGGAAAATCACTGGAGGTCTGAGACCCATTGTCATTGGTTACTTTTGGCGCAGACTGACAGCCAAATGTGCCAGCTCTAACGCAGCGCCTAAACTTGCTGAATACCTTTCCCCCAGACAAGTCGGAGTTGGTGTACCAGGAGGATGTGAGGCAGCAGTACACGCAACAAGACGTTTTTGAACAGTTTAGACTACGAAACATTCATAGCCAATATCGATTCCTCCAAAGCATTCAACAGCCTATACAGACTTGAAATGTTGACAGCATTATATAATATTCTTCCTGAACTGGCACCTTTCTGCAATCTAGCTTACTTGGAACACTCACATCGTAAATGCGGTCGATACTGTGTCTTGTCCCAAGAGGGACGCCAACAAGGCGAACCTATGGGTCCCTTACTCTTCTGTCTCCCTATACAGTCCATCCTCATCCAAATGAAATCGCCGCTCACAATAGGTTTTCTGGATGACCTAACACTAGGTTGCAGGGCGGAAGAGGTTGCGGAAGATATAAACAGACTCGAAACGGAATGCGAAAAACTCGGCCACTTCCTAAATCGAATAAAATGCGAGATCATTTCGACTTCTGTTGATATCCAGAGAGACTTCGAACCATTGAGACAGTTCAGATGGACTAACCCTTCAGAGGCCACACTCCTAGGCGCACCTCTGTCAATGGATACGGCCTTGACGAACACTTTGAATGCGCGCACAGTGGAGCTAATGCGCATGATGGAAAAACTAACGTCCATCGCCACACATGACGCCCTCATCTTGCTCCGATACTCGCTGAGTGCCACCCGACTATTATATACCCTTAGAAGCTGCCCATGCGAAGGCCACAAAGGAATGGAGGAGTATGATAAGGCCTTGAGGGTGGGCCTCGCTGAGGTGCTCAACTTGTTCTCACAGGCGAGGCATGGCTCCAAGCCACCCTGCCCATCAAAAGAGGACTGGGCATCCGATCAGTGGTTTCGCTGGCACTTCCAGCCTTCTTGGCATCGGCCGCAGCCACTGATATACTCCAGACAAGGATTCTGCGAGGAAAGCCTAAAAAGGACCCTGCCCTGGAGACCCTTCAGGCCAAATGGAGGGAAACCAGCGGAGTACCAGGGCCGGAAGAAGCTTGGGCTCACAAAGAATCAAGATGGGACGACCCTTTGATCGAGTGGCAGACCTCGCCTCCAGAATGCCTGTTTCCCAGAATCAGGCACGTCTTAGAGCAGTGGCAGCACTACACGCAGGCGACTGGTTCTTAGCCCTACCGATTACAAACTGCGGGCTGAGACTTGACGATGAGTCCCTGAGGGTGGCGGTGGGTTACAGACTTGGGTTACCCGTCTGTTTATCTTATTGCTGCCCATGCGGTGCCCTGGTCGAGAGAAACGGATATCACGGTCTCTCAAGTGGCCTGGGCCTGGGAATCTGACCCAGACACGCGGCCCTGAACGACCTTATTTGTAGGAATCTGATCCGTGCAGGGATCCCCACTGTCAAAGTGCCGATGGGCTTGACCCGATCTGATGGTAAAAGACCAGACGGCCTCACTCATATACCATGGCGGGCGGGGCTGTGTTTGATATGGGACGTGTCAGATACAGTGGCAACGTCGTATCTGCCAGATACATCACAAAGAGCGGGCGCAGCGGCCGAGAGGGCGGTGAACCTCAAAACTCAGAAATACGCCGAGCTAGCCTCCACGTACGTCTTCACACCGGTGACATTCGAAACCTTTGGCCCCATCAATTCCGAAGGCCAAAGCTTCCTTTCAGAACTGGGACACAGACTGAGCGCCGTCACTGGGGAGCAGAGAGAGACGACTTTCCTCTACCAGCGCATCTCGATGACTATTCAACGCTACAACGCAGTTGCATTCAAGGGACTTTCGCTGCTCAGGAGTCCAACGAGCAGGGCTACTCCGGACGACATCACCATTAATTAAGATTGAAGACCATAATGACAGTAATATTAATAATAAAAATAATAATAATAATAATAATATTTGCAGCGACCCTAGGATTGCAAACCACCATCCTCGCGGTTACATTGCGACACCGGATAGATACGGGAAGGAACTGTTGGAGTCCCGGCGTGGATCCTTGCCCGAGGTGATGCATCCACTGCCACTCAAGCAGAACATCTTTTATCGACCCCTTATTGAGATTGGCAAAGCGGTGATCCACCGACACACCTGTGACTTGGTCAATGAGGCAAAATTAGACGCAGCTGGCAGCCCTCACTAAGCCGATTGGCTGATCGCGCTGCCCATTGCTACAAGCGGCCTTGTCCTTGACAACGAGGTGGTTCGGGTGGTGGTAGGCCTGAGGCTGGGCTTTGAACTTTATGGCCCCCACACATGCCACTGTGGAGAGGCGGTTGGCCAGTATGGCCACCATGGCTTCGTGTGTAGAAGGACATAGGTACCCTTTTTGCGCCACAGCGTCATAAGTGGCATCGTTAGGCAGTCCCAACTCAGGGCTCAGAACCAGAGCACCAAGAAACCGGTTGGCCTAATCAGATCTCATGGCAAGAGGCCCGACGGGGCAACGCTCATCCCTTGGTCGAGCGTGGAGTACCTGGCATGGGATGCTACACATGTGCTGCCTCATCCGTAACCCAGACTGGGGATAAGGGACCCGTGTCGGCACTCGGCAGACCGCAAAACTCTCAAATATGGTGGACTGCCAGCCTCTTATGATCTCCAACCGCTCGCTATTGAGACAATGAGCCGGTTTAACACCTCGGCGTTGGATTTCATCAGGAAAGTCGGTTGACGGATTTCTCTGATAAGTGGCGACAGACGTGAGACGACCTTTCCTTTTCAGCGTCTTTCTGTTTGCACTCAAAGCTACAACCTAGTCGCTTTTATGGGCACCTTTCCGTTGACCCCAGAAGACGAGGCCTGACCCTCCGGACAATGAAATCTCTGTATTATTAATATCTAAGTCTCTGGGCAATGAAGTACCTCAGAGGAAAAAATAAAACAAGTAAAACAATAATAATAATAATAATAATAATAATAATTATAATAATTATAATAATTATAATAATAACAATAATCATATTAGTCGCTTTATTTCAAACTCACAGAATGATTACAAGCATAGTTTGAACGAATGACGAAAAGTTATTACAGAAGTCGAATTTGACCGTCGGCAGCCATGCAAGGCGGCCATTTCGTTATAGGCCTACGTCTGATTTTAACAATCGCCGCCGCCTAACGAAAGAGGGACCAGTCAACTTTAATGGGGTCGCGGGTCTCGAACTCAATTCCTCAGCTCTGCGCCCCATTGTGTTCAGCATAACTCTACGCCTACGGCCCCTGCAATGACTTCCAAGAGCGGTAGAGCATTGTCAGGAATTTATTTGTGGTAATTGTGACAGTTATTTTAGAAAATCTGTCTGACTGTGCATATTCTGTTTTTAGATCCAGGACAAATATGCACTCTTAAGGATTTATATTTCTGCGGGCCGCAAAGCATGAGATCGTTTCTTACCACCGGCGCGTCTCGATACTGTGATTGCCCTGTTCAATGTCATCAGCGCACATATCCATATTCAGTATCGACAAGTCTTCTATCAGGGCATTTTCTCAACTACATGTCGCAACAGGCGAAGTTTAAGGGACGGAAACTGCCGATGTCGAAACTTAGCAAGGAACTCGTCTACCTGGATATATACTACTCTCAGTTGAACTACGTCGAGATCCATACAACTCCAGCCTATAATCTCCTCAGTTTGGTTTGCGAAGTTGGCGGTGCTTTGGGATTAATTCTGGGAGGAACATTACTCACTATTGCAGAATTGTCTCAATTCATCGTCCAATTATTCAATGAATTTGTTACTGCTACGATGTTCGCTACAATGCAACGCCGTTGATTGGTACAATCATAAAGGACATTTGAAACAATTATCTCCATAATTATATTAATTATTATAATATCGTACGGTTGCACTTGTACTTTTAATGTTTCAATTTTCTTGTTTTTATTTTTCCGTGTAGCCTAAGGATCGATGTTGTTTATGGGCCCTCGACGTTTTTGCCAGACAACGGATCTTAAGCTATTCATTTATTTTATTGATTACAGACGCATCTAATAAACAAAATGTGTTTGCAAAACTTGCCAAGACTAGACAAGCCTTTATTAGCAGAGTCGCCCATATAATAGATACACGTCACTTTTACAGTTTTTGATCCTTCACTGGTTTTCAATTTGCAAATATACATTTCAATGACGTCTCCTCGAGGAAGCACAACGTTGATATCATTTCTCAAAATCAGTTGTGGAAGACGAGGCGATTGGTAAGAGGGTGCGTAGGTTTGGATGCATTTTATACACGCACGTATGCCTTTTGAAAACACTATACGCATCATATAGCTGTCCAGAATTGCTTAGAATTGCCCATAAGCCAAAATGCATGCATGCATACATGTTCGTGCCTCGCTGCGTAGCCTACATTCATTCATACATGTCTGAAAGTAGATCCTGCATCAATAACATGATCTTAGTCTTCCAGATCTTACCATTCATGCATACATGTGGGCACACATGATTCATGCTTGAAAACTTGTGTGTTTAAATTACATCCGTAGATCTATAGATAAAGACACATAATAATTATAGAGATTCATACATTCACAATAGGAGGATTACAGTACCATCTAAATTCAGGGAGATGAATAGGCCCTATACATAGCAATCTAAGGCAATTTGCAGAGTCAAATGGTCGCTGAACTTTAACTTATGATCCATGAATTTGAAGCAAACGTGTATTTAGGATTTAAGAATAAGAACGATGTTCTGACACAAGGTAAATGACTGCTTTAATTATTCATAAACCATAAACGTCTCTAGCCCTTGTATATAATGCGCAAAGCGACAAACAATGGCTTTCCAAAACCAAGCCAGATCAGTTCAGCAAGAGAAAGCCTACGGCGGAGAAAATCAATTAGGTCTGGTCCTTAGACAGAAATAACCCAACAGAACGAGGAAAGCGGACAGATGCGGGGAGAGAGTACAATATTAAGGTCAAGCAACGGAAAACTTCTAACCATATTATATACATTTCTTTTAAAAGCGTCCGCATTAACTGTGTACTAGAAGGCATAGCTTTACTGTTCCATACCCAAATGTCCCCATGCCTTACCGCCTCGATGTCCTACTGTCCCCATGCCCTACTATCAACATGCAAAGCATGTCCACATGTTTTACTGTCCCCAGGCCCTACTGTAACTATAATTAACTGTCCAAAGCTCTACTGTTACCATACTCAACTATCTCCATGCTTTACTGTTCCTATGCCATACTGTCCCCAGGCCCTACTGTCCCCGTGCCTAAATGTCTCCATTCGTAACCGTCTCCAAGACTAGCCTTCCCTATGCCCTAATATCCCCATGCCATACTGCCATAGTGTCCTCTGCCATACTGTCACGATGCCCATCTGTCCCCATGCCTAACTGTTCCTATGCCCTATTGTCCCATGTCTTAATGTCCTTATGCGGACGAAACTCGCGGATCTGGTATCTGTCCATTAGCATCTGATGCTGTATAAGCCGATAGTCCCTTCAGTTTGACCGACTAAGAGTCGTTTTTTTTCTTGTTCGCAGCATAGTCTGGACGGCTCCTGGATGCTATCGCTGTCTTTGGCGAGAGCGGCCCGAATCCAGTTGAGTTCTGAGTCGAACTGAATCACTCGGTTGTTCCTGTAGTCGGCCACAAAGACCCGCTGCTCGGAATCGACAGCCACGTGAAGGGGCTCTTCCAGCGCCTGTTGACTGGCGTTCTTCGCAAAGAATCGATGCAGTATAAGTCCGTCTCTGTTGACTTTACAGACGCCCCACTTCCCGCTCGCCTTCCACTTGTGACTGACGACCAGGTTACCCTTCGGCGTCTCGACCGCGTGCCTGACGCTCTCCACATCAGACGCCAACAACATCCGCTGGATCCTGACCCCGTCTTGTCCGTACAGGTCCACGCTGCACGGCTGGCCCTGTCTGGCCATCACGACACGCAGCCCGTCTCTGGACACAGCTATCGTGTAAGGATAGCTTATCCCTGTCAGCCATCGGACGATGGGACTGTCCTTTCCGGTCCACCATCTCGACATCCGATTGCCGATGACGCGACTCAGCCACCCGGAGCTCTCCCCGTCTATCGAAGCTCGGATCTTCCACACGCACTCGTTGAACTGGTCTGTGACATAGAGACAGTTGGACGGATGGCTGGTCGCCATGTCCCACGGATCACGGATTTCGGATATGCTTAGTTGCTTCTCCAGAACATACGGACTCTCGTCCCGATAGATGCGCAGTGATGTTGGCTCGCGGCATAAGACGAAGATGTTGCCGTCAATTGTAGCCACTCCGTTGACGCTGTTAAGCATCGTAAGCCTCGTCGACTGGTCCAAATTCACCTGACTGGCAACTGAAATAGGTTCACAAGAAGACAGACAGAATTTCAGTCGTCATTTCAATCGGACACTCTTATTGGCAAATGAACACAACTCCGCAATTATAATTTTTCGAGAACGCTACAAAATTTTAACGCCTTTAAACTTGTGAAACTGATCTTAACATGGAATGATTTCTATACATAGTCAACGATTGTCTCGAGAGAAATCTTAATAAAACGTCATAATTCAATGGAGAGTCCAGCTAAAAGAAACCATAATAAATTCCATGCAATCGCGATTACAAGAAGCTTATAACCATACGATTTATGTACATACACCTTCAGACCATTTACAGTTGTATTGACCCGGTATATGAGGTTGATAGCACTCCTGGAAAAAAGGACTTCAGGAGTGTTTTATCCTAGTATAACGACCGCAGAGTTATTCGATATTAAGACAACTCTTCACCATGCAAATAAATACTAGCCTAATGGAATGCTACCGTCGAGATTGAACCAACTGACTGGTGGTGTTCATTCTTTCTAAGACAAATTGAACTGGGAGGTTGATTCCTCCTGGGGCCGAGTGACTGAAGGTGATTTCTTCCTAGGACATATTGAATGGGAGCGCCTCCGAGTAGACTTCTTGAGGTGTGCTATGTAAACGTTAAGTGAATGAAAGAATGATTGAATGTGCCTTATACTGCCTCTCGAGTCTGCTCAAAGACATTGCCTGGCTAATAGTGTCATAATAGTAGGCCTAATATTTATAAATCTACAAATGCTATATAGTTTCATCTTCACCTTGAATTTCTCCAACAACGTTCTTGGTTTTGCGAAACTCATCAAGATCGGATTCCCAGAAGAAGATGTTCGTCGACAGAATCTGACGTTCGGTGTGTGCCACCTGTTGTGCTTTTAGCTCGCTGATTTTAATCGGCAGCGCATTCGCGGCCTGTGAGATCTCCGTTGGCGACCCGTTAGATTTGATATTGCTGTAGAAGTACTTCAAGCTCTCAAGAATCGCATGGTGATCGTCGAATTCCTTTATAGCTTTTTCAAGTTCTTCCAGTCTCTTCTGCTTTGTTATTCCGAGTTCGATGAGTAGTGCACGTCGATGACACTCGATCCGCTGCATCAATTCGTTGCTGTATTTGATAATCTCGTGTTCAGTATTCTCCACGCCGCTCAGGAACATGATCAAACTACCCGCCGTCTGCGCTCGCTTCGCCACAACCTCTTCAGACCATGCCTCCAGTTGAGTAATGTCATTGGCGAGTCGACGTCTCATGTCGTCTGCTACTCGGCTGAATTCGGACGTTTTGTGCAAACGGTGAACGCGCTGGCAACACAAACTGCACGTCACTTTCTTGCAGTCGAAACAAAACAAGTCGAGTGATTTTGTCGGATGGATTTGGCACGAGTCTTCCGACTCGACGATGTTCGGAGGATCAGAATTGTACAGATCGATCAGCGCCTGCACTTTGAAGTCTCGCGCCAGTCCTTCTAATCCTTCGCGTGGAATCGTGGACTGACGTCTGCAGAGTGGACAGAGCATTGCGGCAGGTCTCGGTCCCGCCGTGCTCTCCAGGCACTGCAGGCAGAATGTATGTTGACATGGCAAGACTCTGGGATCCGTGAATGTCTCCGTGCAAATACCGCATTCAATCAGTTCGAGCACTCGAGATCTCGGAATGTTGCCTTCGTTTGTGGTAGCCATCCCGAAAATTACCCTACGAATCAATCGTACAAAGAAAATAATGGGATGTCATTTAACTGAGATCCCGAAGCCAACGCCAAAACGCCTATAATCGCGGAGCACTGACAAAATTGAATGGGATATGAGAAGCAACGTCTGGATATAATTTACTTAGGCTACAATGGTCTAACATAGAAAAATATCTTCTGAGCCAATCGTCGACGCCAATACCATCCATGTCAAACTGAAACTGCCAGGTAGGCTTAGTGCCTTTCTCAAGCCGCCTTGTAAAAGAAGGGTGTCGTCATCAGATGTCGACAAAAACGTGAAACTATTTATTACTAGTTAAAACTTGTTAATATGCTATGCTGTTAATTATTTAAAGCTGCGTTAATATGACGAAAGCCCAGCCCTTTTAGCATGTATAAAAATATTAATGTCTTCTGAACTTCTTGATACCCGTGTCATATTATACTAAGCTAGCTCTGCGCTTGTTATTCCTACCATAAGGAACATGTTGTTTGTTATCAACACAGCTTAATGACTTAGTCTAGTCTGCATATAGATTTAGTCTAGTCTGCATATATATATAATACATATATATATCTAAGGTTCATTTGGAAGATCACCAAATTAGTTTTCAAAATTTCCTTTGTTTGGGTATATTAAAGTTACAATTAGAGTGTATATATGGGTTAACATGAGATGTGCATGTTAGAAGTCTTCGTTTTATAGGCGCACATTTATGAGATTTTCATCTATAAGGGTCTTCGCCCACTCTCACAGAGATGATTATCACGTGTCACTGACTGTTCACCAACTGTAAGCATACTTACTAGCTGACTTTCACTGCTTATATTCTGAGATTATCATCTATATGAGTGTATGACATTTGCCCCCGGACAAAAGCCCCCACCCCCGGACAAAAGCCCCTCCCGAGTAGGACAATCGCCCTTCCCCAGCATAGACCATAAACTCGCCCAAATTATATATGCATGCTTGTATGTGTGTACATATGATGCACAATATGTATGTGTGCATGGATGTGTCCATGTCGGCTACGTGTTACTAAACCTGTAGAATATTTATATTTAACAGGTTAACATATTGCTCTGGCTCCAATTCCTGCAAAGTGTGTTGACGAATGAAGAAGCCAATTTGATACCACGTGATATATAATGGCTGCTGGAAATAATGAGTGTTTTTATGCGACATTGACATCTTCATGTCTTATATTCTGAGAGTATCATCAATATAGAAGTATTCACTAACTTTCACTTTTATTAACGTGAGATGATTATCGCGTGTCACTGACGACTTGCTAACCAACTGTAGCTGTTTACTATAGCTGACCTTCACCGCTTATTAAGGCGTGTCACGGACTGTATGCAGTATTTACGCATCCAGCAAGATATGTAAAGTTTTAGAACTGGACTCACTTGGTCTCACTTTGTCTCCTGTACGACACGATAATTAGTTGCTTGTTTTCATATATTTTACATAATGGCAGTTAAATATATAACTTGTCATCATCCGCTCATACTTTACACCAGGGGGCAATTGTCCGGGGACAATTGTCCGGGGGCAATTGACCTACCCAAAACGGGGAGGCTTTTGTCCGAGGGGGGCAAATGTCCGGGAAGGCTTTTGTCCGGGGGCTTTTGTCAGAGGGCAAATGTCCATTAAACATTTATATAGAGGTATCCACCCACTCTCACTTTGATTAACGGGAGATGATTATCGCGTGTCACTGACGGTTTGCTAACGAACTGTAGCTGCTTACTAGCTGACCTTCGCCGCTTATTAAGGCGTGTCACGGACTGTATGTAGTATTTATGCATCCAACAAGATAAATAAAGATTCAGAACTGGACTCACTTTGTCTCCTGTACGACACGATAATTAGTTGCTTTTTTTCATATATTTTATATTATGACAGTTAAATATATAACTTGTCATCATCCGTTTATAATTCACAGTAGGGGGGGGGCAAATGTCCTACCCAAAATGGGGACAAATGTCCGGGGAATGTCCGAGGGCAAATGTGCGTTCCCCAAGGTCAATACCCGGAAGAAAACGTCTCTGATCGCTGACTCCCGCTTTTCAGGTCCAGCATGGCCACTCTACCCTAATGTCTCTTCTCACAGTCCAAGATAACATTGCTGCTGCAATTGATCGGAATGAGTATGCCATTGGAATCTTTGTGGACGTGGCGAAGGTTTTCGACTCTGTAAAGCATGACATATTATTGCTAAAATTGGAAACCTTGGGCATACGTGGAGTCGCACTAACTTGGTTCCGTGACTATCTTACTTGTAGACACCAGCAAGTTAAATGCAATAGTCATTTATCCTCTTTAAATCGCATAAAGCATGGCATTCCCCAGGGATCAATTTTAGGCCCTCTACTCTTTCTATTATTTATTAACGATCTTCCAAATGCGTCCTCTGTCCTCCAATTCTTTCTATTTGCAGATGACACAAACATATTTGCATCCCATAAATCGTATGACAAATTAATTCAGCTGCTAAATCTCGAACTAAAATACGTGGCAAATTGGTTTGCAGCTAACAAACTATCCCTAAACATAAAAAAACAAACTACATATTATTTTGCTCTCATCGCAAGAAACCACCCCAGATCGAAGACAGTCTACTAATAAATAATACCTTAATACCTCGATACCAAAAGTCACATCAATTAAATTCCTTGGTGATTGATAGTCATTTAACGTGGAATGATCATATTCACCATATCGCAAAAAAAATTGCCAAACATATTGGGATACTATTTAAAGTAGCATATCTAGTCCCTCTAAATATACGTAGAAACTTATATTTTACGATGATAAACCCCTACTTAAGCTATTGTAACATTATTTGGGCATCGAACTACCCATCCCGACTTAAGCGGCTAACCACTCTCCAAAACCGTGCTGTTCGCTTCATCACTGGTTGTCCGCCTTTGACTCAGGTTGACCTTACCTATAATCAGTTGGGTATACTAAAACTATAGCAAATCACGTTATACCAAAAAACTCAATTCATGTTTAAATTCAGTCATAATCTACTACCTCCGATCTTCAACAACTACTTTATTCCACTATCTGAGGCCACTCCCTATTGTCTACGCTCCACATCCTCCTCTTATAGGCCTGTGTTCACTCGTACGAATACAAGAACGTTCACAATCAAATATTCGGGTGCTAAACTCTGGAACAGCCTTCCAGAAAAATTGAAGGACCTACCAAATGTTTGTATATTTAAAATAAAAATCCGTGAGCGTATTACTTTGACTTTGTTGGATTAAATACATACTGCATAACACTGATCTATGTATGACTGGTGTAGCCATGATCATTATCAACATAATCATCATTAACATGAAGACTGTAAAGGCTGGCATAGTAAACGTGTAAATTCAACTTGAACAATGCTGTTTATAACCAATAATTAATTAAGCTGCGTTTTTTCCTTCTTAGTATTATTTAAGTGTCGACCTCTGATCATCACAACTTTTGCCTCTTGATATGTGGGTGGCCCCCCTACAGGACCTCGGTCCTTCTCGGGTCTTATCCTCCCTGTTGAACCTTACATGTCGTATCAATTTATTATCAACTTTGTCATAATTTAAATGCAGAGGTCAATAAAAACAATTTTGTTGTTGTTGTTAGGTTTGGATGCATTTTATACACGCACGTATGCCTTTTGAAAACACTATACGCATCATATAGCTGTCCAGAATTGCTTAGAATTGCTCATAAGCCAAAATACATGCATGCATACATGTTCGTGCCTCGGTGCGTAGCCTACATTCATTCATACACGTCTGAAAGTAGATCCTGCATCAATAACATGATCTTAGTCTTCCAGATCTTACCATTCATGCATACATGTGGGCACACATGATTCATGCTTGAAAACTTGTGTGTTTAAATTACATCCGTAGACCTATAGATAAAAACACATAAAAGTTAAAGAGATTCATACATTCACAATAGGATGATTACAGTACCATCTAAATTCAGGGAGATCTATAGGCCCTATACATAGCAATCTAAGGCAATTTGCAGAGCCAAATGGTCGCTGAACTATTACTTATTATCCATGAAGTTGAATCAAACGTGTATTTAGGATTTAAGAATAAGAACGATGTTCTGACACAAGGTAAATCACTGCTTTCATTATTCATAAACCATAAACGTCTCTAGCCCTTGTATATAATGCGCAAAGCGACAAACTATGGCTTTCCAAAACCAAGCCAGATCAGTTCAGCAAGAGAAAGCCTAAAGCGGAGAAAATCAATGAGGTCTGGCCCTTAGACAGAAATAACCCAACAGAACGAGGAAATCGGACAAATGCGGGGAGAGAGTTCAACATTAAGGTCAAGTAAAGGACAACTTCTAACTATATATACATATATTTCTTTTAAAAGCGTCTGCATTAACTGTTTACTAGAAGGCATATCTTCACTGTCTCCGTGCCCTAATGTCCCCATGCCTTACCGCCTCGATGCCCTACTGTCCCTATACCGTACTATCATCATTCTCAAATGTCCCCATGCCCTACTGTCAACATGCATAGCATGTCCACTTGTTTTACTGTCCCCAAGCCCTACTGTAACTATACTTAACTGTTCCAAGCTCTACTGTCCCCATGCCTAAATGTCTCCATTCGTAACCGTCTCCAAGACTAACTGTCCCTATGCCCTTATATGCCCATGCCATACTGCCATAGTGTCCTCTGCCATACTGACACGATGCCCACCTGTCCCCATGCCTAGCTGTTCCCATGCCCTATTGTCCCATGTCTTACTGTCCTTATGCAGGCGAAACTCGCGGATCTGGTATCTGTCCATTAGCATCTGATGCTGTATAAGCCGATAGTCCCTTCAGTTTGACCGACTAAGAGTCGTTTCTTGTCTTGGTCGCAGCACAGTCTGGACGGCTCCTGGATGCTATCGCTGTCTTTGGCGAGAGCGACCCGAATCCAGTTGAGTTCTGAGTCGAACTGAATCACTCGGTTGTTCTTGTAGTCGGCCACAAAGACCCGCTGCTCGGAATCGACAGCCACGTGAAGGGGTTCTTCCAGCGCCTGTTGACTGGCGTTCTTCGCAAAGAATCGATGCAGTATAAGTCCGTCTCTGTTGACTTCACAGACGCCCCACTTTCCGCTCGCCTTCCACTTGTGACTGACGACCAGGTTACCCTTCGGCGTCTCGACCGCGTGCCGGACGCTCTCCACATCAGACGCCAACAACATCCGCTGAATCCTGACCCCGTCTTGTCCGTACAGGTCCATGCTGCATGGCTGGCCCTGTCTGGCCATCACGACACGCAGCCCGTCTCTGGACACAGCTATCGTGTAAGGATAGCTTATCCCTGTCAGCCATCGGACGATGGGACTGTCCTTTCCGGTCCACCATCTCGACATCCGATTGCCGATGACGCGACTCAGCCACCCGGAGCTCTCCCCGTCTATCGAAGCTCGGATCTTCCACACGCACTCGTTGAACTGGTCTGTGACATAGAGACAGTTGGACGGATGGCTGGTCGCCATGTCCCACGGATCACGGATTTCGGATATGCTTAGTTGCTTCTCCAGAACATACGGACTCTCGTCCCGATAGATGCGCAGTGATGTTGGCTCGCGGCATAAGACGAAGATGTTGCCGTCAATTGTAGCCACTCCGCTGACGCTGTTAGGCATCGTTAGCCTCGTCGACAGGTCCAAATTCACCTGACTGGCAACTGAAATAGGTTCACAAGAAGACAGACAGAACTTCAGTCGTCATTTCAATCGGACACTCTTATTGGCAAATGAGCACAACTCCGCAATTATAATTTTTCTAGAACGCTACAAAATTTTAACGCCTTTAAACTTGTGAAACTGATCTTAACAAGTAATTATTTCTATACATAGTCAACGATTGTCTCGAGAGAAATCTTAATAAAACGTCACAATTCAATGGAGAGTCCAGCTAAAAGAAACCATAATAAATTCCATGCAATCGCGATTACAAGAAGCTTATAACCATACGATTTATGTACATACACCTTCAGACCATTTACAGTTGTATTGACCCGGTATATGAGGTTGATAGCACTCCTGGAAAAAAGGACTCCAAGAGTGTTTAATCCTAGTATAACGACCGCAGAGTTATTCGATATTAAGACAACTCTTCACCATGCAAATAAATACTAGCCTAATGGAATGCTACCGTCGAGATTGAACCAACTGACTGGTGGTGTTCATTCTTCCTAAGACAAATTAAACTGGGAGGCTGACTCCTCCTGGGACCGAGTGACTGGAGGTGATTCTTCCTAGGACAAATTGAACTGGGAGGTTGATTCCTCCTTAGACCGAATGACTGGAAGTGATTCTTCCTAGGACAAATTGAACTGGGAGGTAAATTCCTCCTGGGACCGAGTAACTGGAGGTGATTCTTCCTAGGACAAATTAAACTGGGAGGTTGATTCCTCCTGGGGTCGAGTGACTGAAGGTGATTTCTTCCTAGGACAAATTGAACTGGGAGGTTGATTCCTCCTGGGGCCGAGTGACTGAAGGTGATTTCTTCCTAGGACAAATTGAATGGGAGCGCCTCCGAGTAGACTTCTTGAGGTGTGCTATGTAAGCGTTAAGTGAATGAAAGAATGATTGAATGTGCCTTATACTGCCTCTCGAGTCTGCTCAAAGACATTGCCTGGCTAATAGTGTCATAATAGTAGGCCTAATATTTATAAATCTACAAATGCTATATAGTTTCATCTTCACCTTGAATTTCTCCAACAACGTTCTTGGTTTTGCGAAACTCATCAAGATCGGATTCCCAGAAGAAGATGTTCGTCGACAGAATCTGACGTTCGGTGTGTGCCACCTGTTGTGCTTTTAGCTCGCTGATTTTAATCGGCAGCGCATTCGTTGCCTGTGAGATCTCCGTTGGCGACCCGTTAGATTTGATATTGCTGTAGAAGTACTTCAAGCTCTCAAGAATCGCATGGTGATCGTCGAATTCCTTTATAGCTTTTTCAAGCTCTCCCAGTCTCTTCTGCTTTGTTATTCCGAGTTCGATGAGTAGTGCACGTCGATGACACTCGATCCGCTGCAACAATTCGTTGCTGTATTTGATAATCTCGTGTTCAGTATTCTCCACGCCGCTCAGGAACATGATCAAACTACCCGCCGTCTGCGCTCGCTTCGCCACAACCTCATCAGACCATGCCTCCAGTTGAGTAATGTCATTGGCGAGTCGACGTCTCATGTCGTCTGCTACTCGGCTGAATTCGGACGTTTTGTGCAAACGGTGAACGCGCTGGCAACACAAACTGCACGTCACTTTCTTGCAGTCGAAACAAAACATGTCGAGTGATTTTGTCGGATGGATTTGGCACGAGTCTTCCGACTCGACGATGTTCGGAGGATCAGAATTGTACAGATCGATCAGCGCCTGCACTTTGAAGTCTCGCGCCAGTCCTTCTAATCCTTCGCGTGGAATCGTGGACTGACGTCTGCAGAGTGGACAGAGCATTGCGGCAGGTCTCGGTCCCGCCGTGCTCTCCAGGCACTGCAGGCAGAATGTATGTTGACATGGCAAGACTCTGGGATCCGTGAATGTCTCCGTGCAAATACCGCATTCAATCAGTTCGAGCACTCGAGATCTCGGAATGTTGCCTTCGTTTGTGGTAGCCATCCCGAAAATTACCCTACGAATCAATCGTACAAAGAAAATAATGGGATGTCATTTAACTGAGATCCCGAAGCCAACGCCAAAACGCCTATAATCGCGGAGCACTGACAAAATTGAATGGGATATGAGAAGCAACGTCTGGATATAATTTACTTAGGCTACAATGGTCTAACATAGAAAAATATCTTCTGAGCCAATCGTCGACGCCAATACCATCCATGTCAAACTGAAACTGCCAGGTAGGCTTAGTGCCTTTCTCAAGCCGCCTTGTAAAAGAAGGGTGTCGTCATCAGATGTCGACAAAAACGTGAAACTATTTATTACTAGTTAAAACTTGTTAATATGCTATGCTGTTAATTATTTAAAGCTGCGTTAATATGACGAAAGCCCAGCCCTTTTAGCATGTATAAAAATATTAATGTCTTCTGAACTTCTTGATACCCGTGTCATATTATACTAAGCTAGCTCTGCGCTTGTTATTCCTACCATAAAGAACATGTTGTTTGTTATCAACACAGCTTAATGACTTAGTCTAGTCTGCATATAGATTTAGTCTAGTCTGCATATATATATATATATATATATATATATAATTGTAACTTTAATAAACCCAAACAAAGGAAATTTTGAAAACTAATTTGGTGATCTTCCAAATGAACTTTATATATATATAATATATAATATATATATATTGTATATAAATATATATATAAGGTTCATTTGGAAGAACTTTATATATATATATAATATATAATATATATATATTGTATATATATATATATATAAGGTTCATTTGGAAGATCACCAAATTAGTTTTCAAAATTTCCATTGTTTGGGTTTATTAAAGTTAAAGTTATTTGGTGATCTTCCAAATGAACCTTATATATATATATACAATATATATATATTATATATTATATATATATATATAAAGTTCATATGGAAGATCACCAAATTAGTTTTCAAAATTTCCTTTGTTTGGGTTTATTAAAGTTACAATTAGAGTGTATATATGGGGTAACATGAGGTGTGCACGTTAGAAGTCTTCGTTTTATAGGCACACATTTCTGAGATTTTCAACTATAAGGGTCTTCGCCCACTCTCACAGAGATGATTACCACGTGTCACTGACTGTTCACCAACTGTAAGCATACTTACTAGCTGACCTTCACTGCTTATATTCTGAAATTATCATCTATATGAGTGTATGACATTTGCCCCCGGACAAAAGCCCCCACCCCCGGACAAAAGCCCCTCCCGACTAGGACAATCGCCCTTCCCCAGCATAGACCATAAACTCGCCCAAATTATATATGCATGCTTGTATGTGTGTACATATGATGCACAATATGTATGTGTGCATGGATGTGTCCATGTCGGCTACGTGTTACTAAACCTGTAGAATATTTATTTTTAGCAGGTTAACATATTGCTCTGGCTCCAATTCCTGCAAAGTGTGTTGACGAATGAAGAAGCCAATTTGATACCACGTGATATATAATGGCTGCTGGAAATAATGAGTGTTTTTATGCGACATTGACATCTTTACGTCTTATATTCTGAGAGTATCATCTATATAGAAGTATTCACTAACTCTCACTTTTATTAACGAGAGATGACTATCGCGTGTCACAGACGACTCGCTAACCAACTGTAGCTATTTACTATAGCTGACCTTCACCGCTTATTAAGGCGTGTCACGGACTGTATGCAGTATTTACGCATCCAGCAAGATATATAAAGTTTCAGAACTGGACTCACTTGGTCTCACTTTGTCTCCTGTACGACACGATAATTAGTTGCTTGTTTTCATATATTTTACATAATGGCAGTTAAATATATAACTTGTCATCATCCGCTCATACTTCACACCAGAGGCAATTGTCCGGGGGTAATAGTCCTACCCAAAACGGGGAGGCTTTTGTCCGAAGGGGCCAAATGTCCGGGAAGGCTTTTGTCCGGGGGCTTTTGTCAGAGGGCAAATGTCCGTTAAACATTTATATAGAGGTATCCACCCACTCTCACTTTGATTAACGGGAGATGATTATCGCGTGTCACTGACGGTTTGCTAACGAACTGTAGCTGCTTACTAGCTGACCTTCGCCGCTTATTAAGGCGTGTCACGGACTGTATGTAGTATTTATGCATCCAACAAGATAAATAAAGATTCAGAACTGGACTCACTTTGTCTCCTGTACGACACGATAATTAGTTGCTTTTTTTCATATATTTTATATTATGACAGTTAAATATATAACTTGTCATCATCCGTTTATAATTCACACTAGGGGGGGGCAAATGTCCTACCCAGAATGGTGGGGGGTTGTCCGGGGGCAATTGTCCGGGGGACAAATATCCGGGGAATGTCCGAGGGCAAATGTGCGTTCCCCAAGGGAACCCGGGAGAAAACGTCTGATCACTGACTCCCGCTTTTCAGGTCACCAAGTGAGGGTTCAGTCAGCCATACCATAATTATATCACTTAGGATATGAACTAAATGGCTTACCATGAGTCCGTATCTGTAGGCCTACATATAATGTATCAGATGCTTACCGTTCTAATCGCTTTTGCAGCAGATCACCGTTTAGCAAGTCACTTTGAAAACAGCAACGATATACCCGCACAGACCTAAAACTATGCGATCTTAGTAATTTTTTACGGCTTGGTTAAATTCTGTAGGCCAATGCTTGTTCCTTTAAAATGAGGTCACGGAAGCGAAACTGAGCACGGAAAGGCGTCAAGACGAACCCTGCCAAACCGTGTCTCTCCAGGTTTCAATGCATAGGCACAACAAAGACCTGCACTTTAAGCCCGCAAGTCTACTACCTGTAAATGCTATTAGGGTCTATAGTAGGCCCGTTCATGCCACAGGCTGTGCAATAAGTATTGCTCTGAAATACATAAATAGGATAATGTACACAAAATATATAGAAGGCTTTCTATACATTTTGATATGTACATTACGTTTTGGCTATATTATAAATATTATATATAATAGGTATTAATTCCAGCTAGGGAAAGGCCTATATATATATAAATATAAATATATATATATAAATAATTTTTTTTATATACCCAACACACACGTGTACACACACGATACGCCATCAGTCGGAATATATTAACCATTGGTTGAGCTAGAGAGACAATAATTGTGCATGCTAGGCCCTAGGCCTACATACAACTCAAACATGTAAGTACGTGTTCAAAGGCTTCTATAGGCCTACGCAGAGTGGTTATTCAATAATGCATGTATTATGAATGAAGATACTGAGTGTACGCACGATTTGCCAATCCTGTGTCTATGTTGTCTAGGTCAACAAAGCCATAGGCCTAGATTGTGTAGGCTAGTTTTGTATAATAATGAAAACAGCTGACAGCCCATAGGTGTGTACGTTCTGTTGGCCTTGGGGGTCATCCATAATGAAGGGATCATCCAAATGTGGACAAAATGTGGAGAACCAGCGCGGACATCTACGCACATTAAGTGCACGACTGCACGCATCATTTAATTATTACAGCAGTCTTGGTGCACGTACATAAATGTAGGCTACCATATGGCTAATAATAGGTATCAAGCGTAGATAGTATGGTACGTATCGATATGAGAAAGACGTTCAATGACAAATTATAGACTATCATAATTTATCGCATCTGATAATTAATAAAGCGCTTCTCATGGTACGAACTATTCAGAAAGCGCCATCTATATGACAGTCCAAAGGAAGTAAACAAGCTTCATGCAAAGAAGAGATGAGGTTGGTAGGCCTACCTGACAAAAATATAACTACCTAGGTAGGTCATTCTACATAGAAGGCAGTGGCTGCGCCAGACTCTTTTGGTAACCAGGGCATGGGTGTAGGACAACCCCCCCTGACAAAAACCCCCTCTGACATAATCCTCCGTTTTAGGCAGGACATTAACACCCCAGACAAACCTCTCCCCTCTTGCACTAACTAGCTTCTGCAATTAGAAGCCATACCATAATAATTGACACTAACAAAGTCTGCACATTATAAGTGACACTCAGTACTACTATTAGTCTAAGAGGCGTCCAGATAGGGGAGGGGGATTTTTTGAGTCTTAGGTGGGATATCTTGACTACCTGACACTTGGAACCAGAGTGTTTGCCTCCATCAGTTAGAGGGGGATTGAAGCCTCTGGTCTAACTTATATAAGAAATCGTGTCACAGAAAACACATACGCTCTGCATAGACTCACCTGACGCGTCTGAAAAAGCCGTGTCACAGATAGCTTATAATGAATTACGCACAGTTGTGCCTTCTGTGTACATAGACCTATCATACATTAACATAAAAAAGACCAATTGAACTAATTAACTGTTTGCTATTTAACTATTGGACGACGATACCCGCGTGACCGCATCAGACTTTGAAAAGGCACATACCTATGACACATGCTTTACTTCAGACTTTAAGGTATACACACGTTTCTATATAACAAAAGTAACAAAAATTTATTCTTGGGGGGGTTTTGTCAGAAGGTTTTGTCAGAGGGGGGTTTGTCAGAGGGGTTTTGTCCGCGACCCGCATGGCATAGCCAGAGCAGTCGTTTCTGCAACCGGTACAAGGCGATTTATGGCTGTAACAATAAAAACAGTAAATCGCGACCTTAAAATATTGGTGACCACAATAGTCAATTGGCGATTTGGTCACATTGGTGACCAAATCGCCAAACTCCTTGCCAGTATAAGCTCGCTATGAATAACTTAAGAAATACTTGAGTCCAGAGTCAAGTAGGCATATACCTTATCCCAATGCTCAAATAAGTTGTTATAATTATTAGCAGACAAGTGACAACAGTTACAATAGTTTGAGACAATAGTTAGACAATAATTAGGGCTATAAATTTGTCGCGGTCGAAAGTTGAATTCGCAACCAAAATCGCGGACAAAAAATCCTCTGACAGGAAGAACTAAGTACTCAGTAACCTAAAAGTAGCCTTCCATAGCCTATAGCTGTATGGGAACAAATCAAGAAAAGTCCACATCCCTCGTTTTACCTCAACCTTGATTCTTCATTCACCGACACCTGCACTGCCCATTCTCATGTCCTCGACCTAGACACGACCTTTTACCAAACCCTTAGCCTCTCTGTACGTTTTATATGATTCGTTCAGTGTTCTTTTCATCGGCACATAGAATTCAAAAGGGTTTGAGTTCAGGCTGATTTAAAAGTCACGTAATAACGACAGATAAGCGTGTAAGTCAGAAATAGACTGAAAAGAATACTAGATGAATTCTATAAAACGCTGCATATATACACATACATATATATATATATAATTTATGTGTATATTATATACATATATATGCAGAGAAAGAGAGCGAGAGAGAGCGATATCTGCTTAGTGTAGTGGTGCGACTCCCAAGTATTATAATAAATGCTCAGGTCTAAGCATACAGGGAATCTCAGCTATGCAGCCCTATTCAGAGTGCGGCTCTGAATATGCACATCAACCGATTACCAGTGTGCTGTGCTATACATAGGGGATGAAACTATATTATATCTGGTCCACAACGAACACAGGCACGAAGGCATATGAGTGGCATATCAAGAGTAGGTGTGTAGATGCATATAATTATAGACTACAATGAGGCACGATTATATTTCATTGTTATTTCCAGTGCATTTCCCTAAGCTGCCTACTTGACCCATTTGAGCCGATTCAGATAGACTGACGACAGCGGTCCATTGGGTTAGACTGACGACAGCGGTCCATTGGGTTAAGATTGTATCCAAGGCGACTGAGATGTTTTGGGGAGATCTGATTGGTAACTAGCAGGCGGCAGATATTCATTAGACCACGCCTCTCAAACCTTGGGCTTTAAAAACTCTTCTTCATATTGAACAGCAACACTAATGAAACACACATGTAAGTGCAGAAACTTAGAATTGCTATGAATGTCAAGATTACACTTCTAGAAAGTTAACTGGATGTAGTAAGCCAATCTATTGCTCACTAAATTCATTACAAATAAATAACTGAGCTTCACATTCTGGAAGTTTTCATGACACTGATTATCAAACCAAATCTCAACCAACACAATGATCAAAAACATCAAACTCGCATTAGCACAAATTATACACAATAACCGCTTTAAATTCAGGACATTATGCCAATTTCAATCACAAGCATGTAACTTAATATGCCAACCAATCAAACCGTGCAGAAGATGTAGTGAGACTCATGTTCAAATCAGTTCATGTAACACCTCTCAAATGGAGAGATAAATTAGCTCAATGTAGTGTCACTTTAGCGATAAACGACTAAAACCAATAAAAACCGACATAATCTGCTCACATTTCCTGAAATCATTTGTTACAATTACCAAGCTGTTCGGCCCTTCATAGTCGAGTTGTAATGTAACCCCTCACTGAGTTTTGCAGTTGTCCGCATCTAAGGTCTTGACAAGTAAGGATGCATCATATGGATTTGACTCCCCATGCACCCACTTCTGGATGTCAATTGCCGGTGAACTGGCCTGACCATCCGCAACATCTGGACTGTTGACAGCGGTAATTGCTGTTCGCTGGACATCACCAGGTGTGCCAGCAAACTGCTCACGATATTTCATCAACTTCTTATCCTGTTCTGCGACAAGTTGACGAAGTTCTGCATTTTCCCTCTTAAACAACTCAACTTTGCCCTCAAGCGATGACAGTCGAGCCTGGAGATTGTCATTGTTTCGCTTCATCGACTCATTTTCGGCTTTGGTCATGTAATAATTGAAGTCTGATATAATACCACCTCCCGACACGGTTCCAACACTCATTCTCTCCAGATCGTTCGGCTTTCCTGGTGCTTCTGGCCCAACTTTTGCTGAACCTGTGATGGCGGCTCTTTCTGACAAGGAGGCTCTCAACTTCTTCACTTCATCTTTGAGCTTCTTTGTGTCGCCTTCGAGTCTCATGATTTCAAGCGCTTGGCTTTTAAGCTTTGCCTTTATAGGGTCCACCACCGCAACAAATTTTCTTTCAAGTTCGTTAACTTTCAGTTTCAATCTGGCCACCTCAATCTGCTTCTCTTCTAGCTCCTTTTCCACACCGACATCTTTCATCTTCCGCAGTTGTTCGATCTCAACTTCCTTCTTTTGCTTCATTATCTCATACTCTTGTCTAGCGGTGGCACATTCAACATTCATACCACTTAACTGAGACTCAAGGCATTTCACCTTCACACGCAGTTCGTTCCTCTCCTTTCGGAGCCTCGGGGCATCAGATTCAGAGGCCGTTCGGCGTGTTTCCATTCTTTGTTTTTCCTGCTCATCATAGAGAATGTTCTGCAACCTGCGAGCCTCTTCGACCGTCTCCTCGCTGTACCTTTCTAGGTCTGCAATCTCCTCTTTGTCCTTCTTACTCTGCATCTCAAGTTTCTCAACCGTCAATTTCAGCTCTTGTTCTTTCTGTTCTGCCTCCATCAGTTGAAGCTTAAGACGGTTGGTTTCTTCAGTGTATTTCTGCATAGTATCAGTAACCTCTTCGACAGCAGCTGTCATCTTAACCTTTAACTCGGACTCCCTTTCCCGGAGCCGTTCAACCTGCACTCTCAGCTCACATTTCTCTGCTCGCAGGTTCTCGCATTCGACCGCAAGGTTCTGCCTGTTCGATGCTTCAAGACTCATTTCGCTCATGCAACGTTTCATCTCGTTCATCTCCGTGTTCTGCAGTTTCATCCCATCCATAATTTTCTGAAGAGCCACGACCTTTTCTTGCAGTTGGGTGTTGACGACGCACAGACGGCATTCGAGTCCCTCGATTTCCTCCTCCAGAAGTTCTACTCTGTTGTCCTTTTCTGCCAGAAACTGTTGTAATTCTGCAACCTGCAATTCAACTTTAGCAAGGCTGTGCTTATACTCTGCCTCATTCTCACCAGATGTCAGTTCTTGTTCCAGGAGCTCCACTTGTTCCTTCAGACATCCCTCACTCTTCAGCAACCTGCTGTTGGCACTCGTCAGCTCAGAAATTTCATGCTCCTTCTCGCTGAGGGCCAAGCGGTGTTCTGCCTCGAGCCTGGCCACAGTTTCGCGCGTCTCTTTGAGATTCTCTTCCATCGAATTATACATTTCTTGCAGCTGCTGAACGCGAGTCGCTTTCTCTGCCAACTCATCTTCACACTTGCTTAGTTTCTGCAATTGCTCCTTCAACGCACTCACAGATGCGCTCGCCTTGCTCTGTTCCTCAGAGTAGAATTCCTCGAGATCTCTGATGTGTTTCTTCAGCTCTAACTCGCTCTTCTTAACAGCCTCGTCGACCTCTGCACTGTGCCTCAACTCATAATCATTCAGCCGTAACTGATGCTCAGCTGATATCATGGCCAATTGTTCCTGGTGCTGTCTTTGAAGACGTTCCATCTGGTCTGCCTGTGCAGATTCATGCTCCTTAGCCTTAATAGCCATTTGATTTTGCTGTTCTGCCTTCAGAGTATCCAGTTGCAGCTGCAGTGCTGCAGAGACTGCATCATCGTCATCTGGCCTACGTTGTTGTTTTGATCTTTCCATTTCCTGACTGACCTCCTTCAACTGCTGCTCCAACTCTCCAATCTCTATTTCTTTCTTAGTTAGGATGACCTCCATATCAGACAATTCCGATTCTTTCTCTCGGAGGTCCTGTTCAAACCTGTGACGCAGTTCCTCAACATCCTCGGAGTGGCCTTTGGCGACGAGTTTCAGCTTCTCGTTTTCCGCCTTCAAGTTTGCCTCATCTAAATGATATTTATCCTCCAGTCGACGCATTTCCTCGCTCCGCTTTCGTTCCATTTCGCCAAGTTCATCTGCGTGCTGTTTCTGAAGGCCTTCGATCTTCTGTTGCTTCTCTGCTTCCATGCTACCCAAAATCTCCTGCACCTTTTCCATTGTCTGCTGCTTAATGTTCAGTATCTCTTCACGTCTCTTTTCTTCTGCCTCTCTTTTCATTTCTTCAACCTTTGCCTCCAGAATAGCTGACCATCGTGTCACCTCCTCTTTACGCACTTCGTCGATCTTGTGTTCCATGGCCGACGTATTTCTTTTCAATTCTCCACCTGCCTCTTTCTTCATCACCTCGTGAAGCTGCAAAAAAAAAAGCAAAATAAAGAAGAGCAAATGAATAACCAAACAAAAAACTGACCCTAGAATATCGAACCATAAGTAACTCAAAATCTGAACAATATTAACTATTTTATTCTAAAACCTGAACTACTTCAAATAACATACATCCAAGGTGCAAGAGATCAATTAAAGCAAAGCCTATTCACAAATCACCCAGTGTCAAAACACACCACATTGTTCAATTGGAGGTTCAAACATTTTGCAACTTTCACCCAAAACAGCAAAAGAAATAGGATGAAAATAACTAGAAAGAAGTCTTTTATATGCTGAAAACACTATTGCCCAATAACACAGCAAGATAATTGTAAACTGTCAGAGTAAGGCTGGCCTCACGAAAGGCGAGTTATCTCAGGGCAAACACTGTGTACTCATTAACCCACAGTTGAGTGTACTTGGGCCAAATAGCTCTCTCCAAGATATCTACTCTGTCCAACTTCAGCAATTAGGAACAGCTTTGAAATGCCTGTAAGGTGTTTCTATTGATGTGGTACCATAGAATTTGCGATTAGAATTCAGAGTTACATATCAGTCCTGCGTTGTTCTATCACACTCTGACAGAACACAGAATCTACATACCATGGTCAGTTGGTCTTTCATGGACACCATTTCAGACTTCAACTGTTTACGCTCTTCTGTCAGCCTACCAACTTCACCGATTGTCGTCGCCTGTTCCTTCCTCAGACTGTCTCGTTCCTTTTCCAAAGCAGTCTTCTCATTTGTCGACTGTTCAGAACATGAAACAAGCAAGTTTTGCAATATCAAGGCAGAACAAAACACCTACATTTCTGCATAAGCTTTGCATTGTTTTCACCAACAAGCAAGTTCAAACAGACATGGTTCAAATCAGTTGCTTTACAACAGTAGTGAAACAAAAATCCATTTTTCAGCAGCAAAATAAACAATTTTAAATACACAAGACATAAAACAGTGGCTGATAGAAACATATTACTCAAAGTGGAGCCTATACTCAACTCAAAAAAGGACAACCCAAATTGTTTGAACAATTCCAGACTGCAATGAATGACAACAAAATACAAAATGAACAAATAAATGAATTATTTAATAATAGGATTGCATTCAGTGACGGAAATAGAGTCTAAATGGAAAGAAGACATTATTCTGTGTTGATATTAGCATTAGAACCAAACTAATCTACCTCTGTCAACAGTTCCTTCACGGCACATAGGTCAGCCTCTCTCAGTTGATGCTCGGATAAAATTCTCTCCATTTCCGCACAGGCAGCCAGCTTTTCTTCTTCTCGAGCATTCAGTTGGGCTTCCAGGTCATTCTTGTGGCAAGTCAACTGTTTGCAAAATCAAAAATATAAATTTCATATATCAGCATGTATCAAGATAGTTGCACCATTGAAATATCACCCCTCTAATTCAGACTGTAGCTTATCGAATCTGAAATCAGAAGAGGTCTTGGACCCTAGAATATTGATTGAACTGTGGAATCAAGATTTATACTGAAAGATGTAAAATTGTTTCAGGCATGAAAGCTATAGTAATTCAAACTTATAACAAATATCAATTGGGACTGTTCCTTCTCTGTCTCAGGACCAACTGTATGAAACGGTCTTCCCGAACATGTGAAGAACGCGTCATCTCTTGAGACATTTAAATCGCAACTTAAGACATGTCTTTTCCAGCAATCATTGACATTTTTTCTATTGTACAGCGCCATTTCTTTCGGCCTCGGCTGTGCTACGGCGCTATATAAATTGTCTTATTATTATCAATCACATTACACAGACAACAGATATAACTGGAAACCAAGTCTGAACTGTAAATGCAAAAGGACAAGATGGACGTTGAAAAGACACAACACGAAATTTGGGAAGGCATTACATGATCTTTCTATAAAATCGCTCACAGAAATGTGGTCAGAGCTCTTTTCCATCTATCTTGCATATTTCTAAATATATAACTGGCTTCATTAACACTATAAATGAGCTGCACTGGTGTCTCAGTTGTGTTGACACAACCTCATCGCTAAAGTGTTCAAACTTAAGAAGTCCAAAACTTCGATTTTTTAATGTGACTGCTTGATCTATCATATGCACGAACCACAAATCTACAATCTTCCCATATGAAGTTGCAGACAATGAATCCCAAACTTTATGTTTTACCATAGCAAGATGCTGCTTGAGAGAGCAGAGTTCTTCGTTCTTCTCTTGTAGCTGAACACAAAGCCTCTCCATCTCAGCTGTGCTGCTTGACTGCATTTGTTCCTGATTTTCTAACTGTCTCTGCATTTCATCCTTCGCACATGTCACCTGATTACAAATAAAATAAACGTATGCAAAGCAATTTCTTAACACCTTAATGGCGAGAGTGTACTAAAAAGCGGCAGGGAAACCTATGCAACATCTCGATAAAATTTAAATCGTCCCAAGAGGCAGTCATGAGTATGAAGCAACAGTGACTTCATTTTCATAACCTCTTGACACTGTGGCTAATCCTCTCTCTTTCTGCTATTATATGCTAAGTGTACACATCATAGATGAGTTGAGTAGGGGCAAAAATGGAGCTAAATCTAAAAACAAAATTTATGTCTTGGTTAGGGTTTAATGAGCAATAAATAAGCCAAATAGAAGCATGCATACCACAGAAAGCTGCTCCTTTATGATAAGCAGTTCGTCTTCCTTCTGTCTGCACTCCTTGGAAATTCTATCCAATTCAGTTATGTGGACACCCATTTCTTTTTCTCTCCCTTCCAGGTCACGCTGCACCGACTCTTTCTGACTTGTCAGCTACGAGAAAGAACAGCATAAAAACATGTTTGTAGTCATCACCTTTAAGAGTCTTTTATTCAATTCAAACATCCAACTCACTCCACAACAATTATCCCAATATCAGCAGTATATATATATATATCTGTGATCTAAATAATATTTAACAAAAGTCAACGCTAAATTTGTTAAGATTTACTTAAAACTTGCAAATTTAGAAGTCTACACCAACCAATCCATAAAATGCGAAAGTTGGTATCATCTCATAGTATCTAGTTCAGAGGAGTAATTCTATTGAAGTCTGCAAGCCCATACAAGAATCACATAAAAGAATCAGTCCTTAAATTACTAGCTAAACTCAATTACTTGGAAGTGATGGCAGTCAAAACGATTGAAACTTATTTACATCCATCAAAAAGGCAAACAGTCAAACACGCAGTAGAAAATCAAATACAAGACCTTAATTAAGCTACACTGGTTTCAGCACTTGCGATGTAAGCCATTCTGCACTTAGTGCCCAATCAAAGTATCTTACACTCAGAAGTGTCGGTGTCTTGCTTGGTCTCCCTAAATCAGAGGTGTCAAAGAGTCGACCCACGGGTCATTTCTGTATGTCTAGATATGTCTTAAGATAACACAATTTAGAACAAAAGGTATATTTTATCATTTTCAAGGCCTTGCAAGTTTTCTGTGATGGTTGTAATTGATAATACATAACAGAATCGCATTTTCAAAGTGTTATTCAACTGTTTGTATGGCCCCTTCCGGGAATCACTATCCCGTTTTCCTCATGCGCCCTTGACTTGCTGGCCCGCCACTTTCTAGAAAATATTGCTTTTGGCCCGCCATCACTAAAACGTTTGACACCTCTGCCCTAAATAATGCGCCGTCTTAACTTAAACTTCAAACTACACACAATTTCTCATATTAAAAAGCTGGCTTGACTTAGAGAAGGCATTGCATAAGTATCCAAATACAATACACTGTATACAAAGTAAGTATCTAAGCACAGAAATACAAGAAAAAGAGAACAAACCAAAACAATCTGCTGCTTGATGTCAGACATCTCTATCTCCCTTAGTCGCTCATCCTCTTTCAGCTTCTCAAGGTTTTGAACTGCTTCAAGTTTTTCCTTCTTTTCGGTTTCGAGTTCTACCTGGAAAGCCTCCTTCTGTCGTGTTAGCTGTTTACAATAAAAGCAAATACTTTGCACTACACTAACATAATATCATGAAGTAAACTGGCAGTCGTGCATTACATCCATCCAGCCGTCCTCAATTACACAATCAAGAGATCCCATGAGCTTGTATCAGTCTGGTTTCATCATACGCGTGCTAGTTAGACATGCCAGGTAGAGCGCAATGACAAATATTCATGAAATCAGAGTTTAAACATGCTAAAGCAAGTTACAATGCATGTTTCAATCACATAACATTAACAATGCACACAATACCCATCCAAGATTTTTAAATCTGTTACTCAATAATCCAAGTTCTACACAGGTTCATAACGGCATTCCAGAGCATTTAAACTCACCACACAAGTATCATCACTTTTTAAATTACAGACATTACAATAAAAAAACCCAAGAAATATGTCACCAGAAATGAATCTGACGTACACTCTGCAGCTTATTCTCTACGTTGGTAACATGAAGACCCATCTGTACTGTCTCTGTGTAGGAATTACTGCGTGCTTGTTGAATGCGCACCATCTCCTCACGTGTCTGTCGAAACTGGTCCTGCGCCTCCCGCAACTGAAACTGCAGATTGTTGCGTTCCATCTGTACTGCCTCAAACTTCTGGGCAGCCACTAAACAAACAAAACATAGCAAATACCAAGTTATACAGAAGAAAACATTGCCATGTTAATTCCAAGTCATCCTGACATAAATTACAAGATTAAAAAATGAAAGCATTTTTGTAATGTAACCAGCATTTACTCAACACTACACAAACCTGAACCGCAGTCAGAAACCTGAACCGCTGTCAGAAACCTGAACCGCAGTCAGAAACCTGAACCGCAGTCAGAAACCTGAACCGCTGTCAGAAACTTGAAATGTTGTCAGAAACTTGAACCACTAGCAGAAACTTCAACTGCTGTCAGAAACTTGAACCACTGTTAGAAACTTCAATTGCTGTCAGAAACTTGTAGCACGAGTAAGACTTCAAGAACATAACTGACAGCACTCCTCTGCTAATTCCCTAACACCACTCACTCCTCTGCCAGCGCTAATTAATTTGCTCAAACTCAGCAAGCCCATACTTGGCAACTGCTGTAAAATTTGAAAACCCCATCCATAATTATTTTAAACAATTTTCTACTCCTAGCACAAATTAAATAATTTATCATCATAATGCATTTTAATTATTATTATTACTATTGTTTGGTTAAACTACAGCTGCACAAAAGAGCCTCTGAAGGCAACTGCGTTGAAGCGCTGGATGCAAACTGACAATCGTTGGAACAAGTAGCTTGTCTCTCTAGGGTCTCTGGTGAAATGTGTCAGAAGGCGACCCAAGTCTTTGATGAAGTCTATTCCTTCGTTGTTGACTGGGCCCATGGTCTTTGCGACCATGGGCCCAGTCAGGTTCAGGTTCCGTCCTCTTCGCCAAGGGATCAGCGTCAGACCATCAGGGCGTTTTCCATCCGTTCTGGAGAGTCCCGGGGTTCCTTAATGTTTGGGAAACCAGCGTGTGTGAGGCTACGGCTGATTATGTCATTTAATGCTGCGTGCCTGGCATGTCTTGGCCCAAGACCACAAGAAAGCCCGTGTGCTCCTTCCGCATAGACTCGTGACCCGCATGGGCATACGTGTGGCTCACAAATGCGTGTCCCCAGACGGAGACCCACCGCAATTCTGACAGCTTCGTCGTCTAGCCTAAGTCCACATGAAGTGATTGGTAGGGCAAAGAGCCAGTCTCCGGCATGCGGGGCTGCGGCTGCCTTGAATCGCGCCTGATGGTATGGGTCGGTTTGGGCAGTGCTCAGCTTGGCAGCTGCCTTCTGCAATAGCGGCTTGTCACAGTTTGATTGCTTGTGTGCTGCATCATTGTCCGGACGCATCATTTGGCTCTCGGTGCACCACAGATGTTCCATCTTCTCAAGCAGTCCGTCGACGTCGGACCAGGTGCTGCCTAACATGGAGGACTGCAGTGGTCGGGTGCTCGCAGCGGAAGCCAAAAAGGCGGGAAGCGCCAGCGAGGTCACTTGACGAATTGATAATCCTCCCATCTTTACTGGTAATGATGCTTGAAGCCATTGTCCTTCAATAGGGTGATGTTGAGAACTGCCTCTAAACCGCTTTGAAGAAGGTCGTCGAATTTGTGTAGCAAAGAGTGACCCGTGCATGAGCTGCATCTTAATGTATATATCAGTTTCTGGGAACTGAGTGAATATCTGAGGAGCACCAGAGCATCGTGTTTGGCTACAGACTCTAGTCTGGTAACTGCTAAGGCCAGTTCCTTGCATCTGCCCTCCAGACATGTTGTCAAGGCCTCGCTGGTGGACAATGGCGCGCCCAGCAAACAGGCTCTTTCCGGAGAAATTGACATATAGTGCTTGAAGACATAGTCGGAAACTAGTCTGTCTTGGCGATGGATGATCTCGCATTTGTCTTGGTTGAGTCGAAGCCCTAGTTCCTCTCATCGCAGTTCCAGCAAACTCACATCTTCGGCCACTGTCGTTTCCTCTCCTCCAAGGGTTAGATCATCCATGTAGCCCAGTACCAATGGTGATGACATCTCCTGTAAGATTGGCTGCAATGGATAGCAAAAGAGCAAAGGGCCAAGCGGGTCTCCCTGTGAGGTCCAACCTGTGACGAAATGGTATACTGACCAAACCGAAGCTCTGAGGGTTCCGCGTATGCTAGGTGACAGAATGGATCCAGTTCCGGCAGGACTTCCTCTATCGAAGACAGCATTCTGTCTCTGTAGAGACTGTAGAAGGCATTCTTGAAGTCTAGCTTCCCAACCCGTCTCGGTGCGAGGTATGCCGTTGCCTTTGGAACCGTGAAGGTGCACGCACATTTGGATGCGAGCCTGCGCCAGTAATAACCGATTACAATCGGGCGTAAGCCTCCGGAATCCTTGCGAAGTGCCATTAGAGTGCCTCCAAAGAGTATCGGTCTAATCTGTTCAGGGCATTCGCCTGTCAGAAGGAGGTTGACTAGTCCGGTGACGGATGAGATCAGTTCCGATCCAATTTCTGCGCAATTCACCAGGTCCACCAGATGCTGTGGTCGAAGATCATCTGGTCCCTCTGAAGAACCTAACGGGAAGGAGCGGATCCGTACGAGGACCTGACTTTCTGTGGCTTGGAAGGGTGTCCCTTTAAGTTTTTCCGTACTAATTGGGCGGTCGGGCGGATTCTGAGGATGTTTTGAGCTTAGTTCCTCCAAGGTTACAGAGTCTGCATTGGCAGGCCTGTCGGACGAGGTTAGGATTCTGACGGCGGCTCTGATATTGCCATCCTCTAATTTGGAAGCAACTGCTGCGGCCAACGCATGGACTTCGCCTGCTCTAGATCTTACACTGTGGTTGTTGGTTTTTGGGATATCGGAGAAGATTTCGTCCCTCTTACGCTGCCAAGATGTGTGAAAGTCTTCCACCCGCTTCTTGATTGTTGTTGATAGATTGTGGCGTTTACCTCCTCTTCTTGGTTGTTCTAAAATTGTCGCACTAAAAGTCAAAAGCATCTGCCATGTGGTCGGATTTCCGACGTCGTTCAGTATTTTGTTGATGATGGTAGTGAGAAGTCTTCCGGATCGTTGCCATGGTAATGACGACGACGTTAGCCATATAAATGCAAAATGGTGCAGTTTAAATGGAAGCGATGAACGCTGATAAAACGACAGAATTTAAGAACCACACTGACTTTGATCCTGGATGATTCGGTTCTGAATGATGAACTCTTCGGTGTGACAAGATGTTGATTGGTCTAATAATCCATAAATCAATTTGTAACGATGGCATATGCCGGAGAATTCATATAAATAGTGCCAGGCGTTAAACAATCGACCAACAACGTCAACAGCGTTAAACAATTATTTTCTACTTCTATTGTGAGATACAAGTACTTACAATACATGTAAAAGTAGCCAGGCACATAATAAATAAGTTGCCAACTCTGATTCTATCCACAAGCTGGCACTGCCAGTCCCAAGACTGGATAAAGGAGGAGAGTGACACTAATCATCCCAATAAGGACACAGCAAACATAAAACCCTAAGAGCCAAATACAAAGAAGAATAGACAAAGAGTTTTAGGGTGCTTGCCTTCCATTGTCTTCATTTTAGCCTCATAGTTCTGGCATCGTTGGTTTGTGAGGTCAATCTGGACGTTCATCTTCTTCATTCGTTCCATCATTTTCTCTGGATCCATCTCCCCAGGCGCCTTCCGAAAGGAGTCCTGTTTCAACAGCAGTCCTTCTGCGGCCTGGATCTCGGACTTCAGCTGCATTTTCTCTTTCTCGGCCTCAGCCAATCGATGCTGAGCGCACTGCAAGTCGCACGAAGTCTTCTGTAACTTGCAGCTGAGCTCATAAACCTAAAAAAAACAAAGTACATGAGGCATGAGAACTAACTAAACCTGAGCAAATCCACATACTAATAATTTATTTATCTTGATAAACAGCTGATGAAATAGCATTAAGCTGTGCATTGCAAAAATAATGTGCAAATGCATTAGAACAATTTGCCAATGCTTAAACTCTATTACAATTATCATGGTTTCCTAAAAAAAATGAATCAAAATCCTTACACATTCTATTTGTGAAACAATAATCACATTTTATAACTTGTTGAGGCACATCTGAGAGAATGAATATTAAAAAAGCATTCAGCATTCACTCATTCAAAGCACTTACAAAGCACCACTTTAAGTAACCTAGAAGGATCACTGCTTGATAGCCAAATGAGCCTCTGGAAATCTCACCTATCATCGCAGATAAGCACACGACGCACTGCAATGTCGGACACTGGGCGATCAAGATTCATCGCTATTATGTTTTAACTTCTGTTTTCACACCTTTTGTCCTCATATGCAGCCTTAGGATATGAAAATGAAGTCGCTAAGACTTCATACCCAAGACCACCTCAGAACTACCTTAAGGCAGCGTTTCTCAAACTGTGTTCCGCAGAACCATAGGGTTCCGGAAGGCGAGGTTCTGCGGAAATCTTTCAGTATAAACAGATGCGGGTTTTTGCTTATCCTCTGTGTATGACAATGTAGAAAATGAGCTATGTGAATGTAGGAACACAGTTATGATGTACGCACCAGCATTGTCATATGTGTAGGCATATAACCTTATCTGAAAGAGAATTCATTATGTCATTGACATCAATATGTGTGTTATTTATTCTAATCTTAAATCTATAATTCTCTGCATTCTCAAGCGTTTGTACCTACAACAGAATAAGCTTAGTTCTGGACGAGGGTTCCGCCAAAAAATTGAACAAAAGAGTTCCACGGCCAAAAAATTTTGGGAAACGCTGCCTTAAAGGCCAAGTTTTTAGGGCGGGCAGTTTTGCGACAAACTGCTCTGTACCCCACCCACCTGCTTGTCAATCAAACCTGAACTCATTGAGTGGGGCTACAGTCAATAAGTGCCATATTCAAGTCCACCGCCAGTCAATTCCTTTCAATTGAAATGCTTGCATGCCTCTGGGCCATTCTCTGTCTGTCTGTCTGTGTACATACATCTACTTATAATATGTATATAAATATATATATATATATATATATATATATATATAAAGCCATGAGTCAAAGCGCAATAGGACGCATACAGGATATCAGCCCATGGACCATTATAGAAAGTGGAGCAATCTTGGCGATTGCCTGTGGTCACTGTTGTTTGCATTTGTGAACTTTCTCTGTGAGCTGGTGCACACACACACACGCTGTTTATATTTATATCTCTAGGCTGAAGGACTACCTGTGAATTTCTATCTCACAGTTTTGTCTTAGCATTCAATCATTATAGTAAGCACCTTTTCGCCCGGTATATTTATTTCATATGGTTTTCACGGGCGCGTTGAGAATAGGGCACACAACCCTGAATTGCAAGACTGAGACATTGTGACATAATGTAAATAGATACTAATTGTAATGCCACTCAATGCAATGAATCTATGTATATATATATATATATGTGTGTGTGTATGTATATAATGTTTGTCTCATTGAGTCTGTATGAGAAGTCACCTTCTTTGAAATAGAATGTTCCCTCTCTCGTACAAGCAATAGGCCTATGTACCTTGTATTGACAGATGTCAAAGTTGGTCCATCTGTTTATGTTCTTGCAGCGTGGCAGTATGTAAACAATAATGGCACCGCTACCCCTCCCCCGCCCAGACTAAACCACTCAGATGTTCACTCTTTTGATGATTGATATATGCATACAGCAGAACTCTGTAGTTGATATTACATAGTACTATGCAAAAATTGGTAAATACAGAATGCAGTATATGTATTTATTACAAAAATAGCTTTTGTGTAACCTAACAACGTACTGTATTTCAGGTCTTATGCATGCCATGATTATTCAGGCCACTATATTTTATATATATATATATATATATATATTATAAGGGCATCAATTTGAATACAATATAGGCATTCAGTGCAGTAATGACAAGAAACATATATCTGTACTGAATAAAACAGCTGAAAATGGAGAGCTCTTGAATGATCAGCTTCTGATGCAATAAGAATGAAGACTCGTATGAAACGCATTTCAAGGTACATTTGCTTTTGATATCTGATTGGATATAGGTTGTCACGTGTGTATAACAGGTCAGGTTCCCCAAATCAGAGAAACAATATAACAACACTGACCCCAGCCAAACACCATATATATATATATATATATATATACATATATATATATAAATAAATAAATATAATGGTCCAGAGTGGGGCTACAATCAATAGTGTAAATATAGTGGGCCGTTGAGAGTCGTGCTGTCTGAATAGCGCTGCATAATTTAGGTCACATGTCAAACCTAGGAAGAATATATCAGCCAGCATATAATATGATCAATTATGATACCTGGGAACAATAAGCAGATCTCTCACTCTCTGTATATATATATATATATATATATATATATTTATATACATATTTGCATACATATATACACAAACTTATATATACATGCAGCATTTGATAGCATTCATCCAGTATTCTTTTCAGTCTATTTCTCCATTACACTCGCATCGGTCATCATCACGTAAAAACAAACGAAAACAACAGTGACCACAGGCAACCGCCAAGATTTGGCTCATGGTTTCAGCCCTTGAAGTCGCGATTTACAACACTGCAGCAAACTTCCCGCATGGATTTGGTTGCACTTTTCACACGTTTGACGGGAGGCTGTCCACGAGCAGTTGCAAGATGGCCGTACTGGCTAAAGCTGAGCACGCTCCAATCTAAGGGTAGAAGTAATATAATGTGGATGACATCATATAAATCTATAGCTTTCCTACAAAGGCATAAGAGTCCTATGCAAAAGTACCAACTTAATAAAGTAACTTATGAGAAACGGGATGAGATGATTTGAACCTACATCTTTATTCAGCTGATCAACGAGAACCTTATTCTCCTGGTTCGATTGTTGCACAGCAGAATTCATATCCTTAATGACATGTTCAAGACTGTTACGACACTTCTGAACATCCAGATCCTTGTTGCTACACAACAGCAACTGGTCCCGCGCCGACTTTAGTTCGGCTGTCACCTTCTCGTGCCTGTAGAACATGAAAGAACTGTGAAAAACATGAAGGAACAATGAAGAAACCACGAAGAACAGAAAGGAACCGCAAATAACATGAAGGAACCGTGAAGAAAACGAAAGAACCATGAAGAACAGCTTAGACGATATTTCAAATAAACTTGCTTGATTCCATCACTTTAAGCTAACAGTCTCATCAGCTGGAAATCTGACAAGACAGAAGCCTTATGCAGTTCACCATAGGCTTTAGTTAATTTATCTTCAGACGGACATTGATGTGTACTATCAATAAATAGTTTGTGCATGCTTTAGAATTTTCAATTAAACACTGAGATTACATTGGACTTCTAACCTAATAGAATACTACAGTAATATCTACATTCCAACCTCAGTGGCCAACAAGACTATTAAACACCATTCACCAGTCTATGTAACCGTCCATACATATTCAGTTCCTCACTACGACATCAATTAAAATTAGCAACTCCTTAGAGGCAAGTCAAACTGGACAACATGGATTTGAGTAGAATCATGGCAACATATTACAGTTAGAATTGACCACAAAGCTGTCAGATGTCAAGTAAACAATTCAAATATTGATTGAATGATTTGTTTTATCATGATAATAGAACAATAAGACTCTAAATTTCATAGCAATGGACCATTTAACATTTTCATGACAACTACATTGGATTTTCGGTCCCTTCTAGTACACTCTCATTGTTGCCTTCTTAAACAGTCTCAAGTGACAGATCATTCAAAAATTAGCATTATTAGTATTAATCTAAACAGTTATCAAGTAAAATCTTTTACAAAATAGAAGACTTAAACATACTCTACTGGAGAAGAAGCACAAAGCTCAAAGTGGTTGTCTTACTTTCTCTGTAGCTCTACAAAGGCCTGTCTCTCATCCAACAGCTCAACACTTCCAGTATTTCTTTTCACGGCGATATCAACTGCCGTGACACTGCTACCACATTCCACATTCGACTCGGATAAAGCAGCTTCCTTTACTGACTTCGTCATCTAAGAAATTCACAAACTTTGTTGTTAAGTCCTTTAGCAGTCAAGACGTAGCAGATTGTTTCAAGTTCTTTAAAACCCACTCCAATCTGGTGACTTCTACATGGCCATTATCATAATGCATTAGTTGACAGTTGCTTTGCAAATGCAAAACATAGTAAATTAGTCAGACAATTTCAATAAATCATTGGGACAAGCAATTGAGCAATAATTAAAGCTAGCATTCACTTTACTATATAGTACCCTTGACCAATATTCAAGAATTATACAGAGCTAATCAATAGTACAATTCCTCAGCACGCGGATTTTTGGTGGATCCCCACATGCACTCTGCCGCGGCCCAATCCAGGAGCTTTGCCTGCGTGGGTCCCACCAGCTGGAACAGCCTATCCTTTCCTCTTTGGAAGGAGCTGCTTTCTCTCACCTCTGCTGCCTCTGGAAGCACTTGAAGACTTCCCTTTTTTCTCTTTAGATTTGCATTGATTTCAGTGGTGCTATAGAAGTGCTCCATTACAACTGTTAATAAGGCTAACAAATAACCACAGCAAATACCCTGTGATGTCATCCTGGGACTTCAAGACACAAGTACAATAGACTTATAGAAATGTACAAGTTTCTTGCCTGATTAAGCTGCTGCTCCAGTTGCAAAACGTGCTTTTCACGCTCATCAAGCTGCGACTTCAGATTAAATGCTTCATCTTGAAGCTCAAGCAAATCATTCTGGGCATCAATTGCCTGAAATAATCACAGCTCATCATGGGACTCTGCTCCAGCAAGGGCTTTCTAACGCTTCAATAACATTTGTACATCCAAAAAAGCAAGCATAGAAAGCAAAGTTAATACCCCAATTTACAGTATTTCTTCATGACTACAAGGATATACCAAGATTTAAAATGATCAGACTGACCAATATAATGTCTAGATCACTTGCAAGACATAAGTTATATTAAGAAAGAGAGTCCTTTGAGCCAAGCAATAGCTATTAATGTTTATCGACCTCAATTTCTTGGCCACAGGAGTCAGGCTGCCAGGGCTGGTGGCCAGTACTCTGCTTCATTGACCCTCTGAGCAATCAGCATACTTGCCTTACAGCTAAATTCAGCATGTAGGCAAACTCAACATATCAACATATCTCTATGCATCGTCTTAGCATGCAACCTACTGCACAATCATACATCCCAGCACTAGACACACACACACAAGGAGGTTGATGAGTGTGGTGACCAGAGCAAAAATCGCAATCATAATTAAAAATTTCTAAGTGCTACTCTAAAGCTAGACACAGGGCACAACATTATCCACGAGCTCCATGTCGTATCATCAGAGGGATTGTAAAAGTTTAGTTTAAAGATCATCCTGCTTTAATAAGTAGCAACTTACAGACCACTGTATTTCTTTAACACAAATTGTGTCTAGATATCAAATCTATCCAAAAAGATAACAAAGGTTTTTAGTCATCAGCAGAGTTTACGGCAATTAAATTTACAAAAGCAATTCCACAGCCTAAGTGAAGCTTAAAATGATCAAAGAATAAAGAAAGTCTGTTTCATTATCAAAACGCAGCTGCCTAGTCAAGCAGAGTCTATGAATCTTACAAGTGAAGCCTGCTCCTCCAACTTGTTCTTTAGTTGGTTCTGTTCCAACAAAGAATTATCCAACTGCTGTTCCAGGGAATGGATCTTTTCCATCATAGCCTCATTTTCCTCTGAATCCTTCCCCTCAATAGCCTTACACGACATGTTCTCCAGCTACAAGCGAGAAAACAAAACATAGGATATAGGACAGAGTGTACTGTGAAAGATGGCATCTTAATGGTTGGAGCTGTCACATTGTACAGAACAGTAGTAGTTTTTAGTATCAGGAAGAAGCTTCTAGTAAGACTCCTTGCGATATAGTCGAAAGCAGCTTAACAGGCTCAGACAGTTGCTATGTATTATGACTGAAGAGGTACATGCTTCATAATGCTGGAAAGGCAATTGAAAACGATTTTATGCAATTCTCCTCTGCTAGCACTCAGGCAGTGCCAGTCCCAGGTCTGGATACAGGTGGAGGGTGACGTTAATGACCTTTGTTATCACACAGTGTCACTGAACTGCAACTACCACCACGTTCTTCCCAGACTTCTTGAACAGTCTTCCACTACATAAAAATACTTTAACCCAGAAATAGTGCAAGAAACATTTCTCCCAATCTTAAGTTATATCAGTTAGGTAACCAGGTTTAGCCTTCTAGGCCGGTTCTTAAAAGTAGCCAGATACCAGTGACATAGTCAAGTCCACCTAAGCTGATTGGAGTTAAGTTCAGAGTTGCTTGAGTCTAAGTCACTACAGAGTGAGTCAAAGTCCAAATCAAAATATGCTGAAAGGTGCAATTCAAAGGGATAGAAACAATAACAACATCATCAATGCAGAAAGAATTTTCGATGTAAATTATCCAAATTGCATTTTAAAAACATTAAATTAGATGAAACTATGTTCGTTAACATGACACAAAAAACATTCTTACACAGCTAAACACCCATTCAGTAGGATTGGCCGAAACTGCTGCTGTCACTAAGTGTAGTCATGGCAACATAGCAGCCTGCTCTGCCCAGAAAGTATGACTAAGATTTTGAGTCCAGGGCTTTGAGTCAGACCAAAATCCACAGAAAATCGATCTAGAGTCGGACACAAGTCCTTGACCAGACTACAACATCACAACTGAAGCTGAAGGGGCAGAGCCTAGAGACATAAGATGAGAAAATATAAGAAGATGACGTTGAATCGAATGAGATTTGATTACCTGAAGAGTCAGCTGCCGCATATCCTCTTTAAGCGCAGTTACGGCCAGCTCAGATTCTCGTAGCTGTTGCTCAACAGAGTGCGCTAGACTCAACTCATCCGAGTCAGAAGACTCCGTCTGAGTTTCAATGGTTGAGCGCACAACACAGCTCACTTCAGACTAAGAACACAAGTTGATTACAAGTTGATTTGAAACATCTGCCAGACAACTACTTCTTTCTATCTATGAGGCATTACTTCTTTTTATAAGGTATATGATACCAAGCAGTGTACAAACAGTAACTTCTACAGTACATTTTAAGAATTCATAGAGGCATCACGCCTCTGAGCTACTGAGACATAATCCATCATAAACAAAAACACTACACTACGAACAGAGGAGGTGGATTAGCTGTCAGCAAGTTTGTTTGCAAGGCAATTCACCATGTTTAAAGCTAAGCATTAACTTTTTATTAGGTCTGGTATTGATTAAAAAGAAAGATTGATTAATCTCCAGAATTCAACTTTGCTTAATAGATTAATTTAGTATCTGTCATGCAAGGCATTAAAATTGATTAAATTTGTAGCCAGGAACTACTTCATATCTACAAACAACTGAAAGTGCACTTTTATTACTACACAGAGTTGATTTTGTTGCCACCTTCATTAAAACTGCATTAAAATTGATTAAATTGTAGCCAGGAACTACTTCATATCTACAAACAACTTAAAGTGCACTTTTATTACTACACAGAGTTGATTTTGTTGCCACCTTCAACTTTTCCATCAACATTTAACTTAAAAAAATTATTACTTAATTTACTCACCAAATGGGCAGTGCAACAGCATGAAATAAAAATTTATCATTTGAATAAACATAACTTAATCATCAAAATTTACTGCTCCACTTTTAATATTATTTTGAAGCTCTTTCACCATCCTCATAAGCAAGCTTTAAAGTAAAAGTCTCAAGTCTACCGAGCTGGCAATAGCATTTCCATTAATTGGATGGTCCAAGAACAGTTCCCACAATAATTGCCTTTGTTGCAAACTGTCTCAAAAAGCCATATATTTATATTTAATAGTAGTCATAGCTGCAGCACTTAGTGACGTATTTGAAATTACTACGATTTTTATTGATCAGCATCCACATAAAAGCAGTCACAATCACTCAAGAATATTCCAGAATGCAGGCAGTCAGATGCTAATAACATACCAGATGATTGGGAAGTTGGTCCAACTGACTCTCAAGGTTCGTCATATGTTGTACAAGTTCAGTTTTCTCTCGCTCCAGTTGAGACACCTGCATCATTAAGCACACGTTAATTTAATTTAATCTAAAACACTTCTAAATCATTTGGCCTCAATCTCAACTACAGAGTCATTTCGAGAGCAATTTCTGGAGCATCGAAAAAGTTTAATGTCATCGCAATTTTATGCATGTCAGCAACACAATTCAAACCATATGAAATATTAAGCACAATGATTTGGAAATAAGTACAATTTACCTTGTGTACAAGACACAATAATAAAACACCTTGAATTTTGCACTAGGCACAAAAGCCTTGTAAATTTCACCTGAAAAAAAAACAACCTCTACATCCACTAGCTTAAAAAGTATTTCCTTCCTATTAACCACATGACTGAATGCAACATTTTGAATTAGTGTCATTATCAAATACATTTGCAAGTCTATATATTAATTAGTTACATCTTCCTGGTAATCTATTTTAGATATGCGGGTAATTATTCTATGCAATGTAACATGTGTACAATTTAGCAGACGCAAATGAAGACTACAGACTTGATTATACCAATTCAGGCTATGAGTATAATGACAAAATCTTAATAACAAATGCATTTTATGTAAGTATCAACACACTTCACAGAACATCACAAGGACATTGCCTATAAAACAGTAATAAAAATTAGAAACATAAAATACAGACACGTACAAAATTTATTAATCAGATTGCTTTAAATTGTATATTATACAGCCTAGGACAAGGTGACAATTGTCTTGAATTGCTTTACTTTCAAACTGTTTAAGACGAATGAACAAACCTTTTCAAGAGTGTGTTCTGATGTGTTCATAGTCTTCTGTTGTTCGACAAGGCTGGTAAGCTCTCTTTCCAGATGCTGATTCACTTCAGTCAATTTATCTTTCTCCACCTCCTGTCAATACCACAAGCATTCAGAAATTCTTAGCGCATTGGTCCTGCAAGTTGAATTGAAGTAAGGCCACAAAAAAGGTTGAGGGTCTTTTAATAGAAGCCAAACATCACACTAAGGCAGACAGAATAATCTTCATACTCACTTGCCACTTGACTGGACAAATCTCAAGTGAGCATTTCAGATTCATTCATTCGCTACAAAAATTTATACAGCGCCCCTTCAAGGCTACTACTCAGAAGCACTCATGACCTTGGCACGGCTGAACAGAATTCATTGCAAAAATAGTTTTAAGGCAAGCATAAAGAGTATGAGTGGACCCTGGGGGACAACCGCAATACCAACAGGAGTGTGTTCCAGAATGAGGGTGGGATTTAACTGGACATGAAAAAATAAAGAATTCTAAGTGATAAAATAGATGTTCAAGCTGTTCAACTTTACAATCAATTGTGTACAACAACGCAACAGGCAGTGGGAAATTATACGTTACAAAGGTGCAATGGCCAGTGACAAATCCATTCACCTCAGTCTGACTAACTGGGGAAGGGCTTAACCTCATTACCCTTCCACCGAGTAAAATGGAAGTGATGCCGAACCTTACATGGAAGGGATTACTTCAATTCTGAAGGAGAGAGTGAGTAAATGATAGTAATTCAAGAAATAAAGTTTAAAGAAATCTCAAAGTAATTACATCAGAAACTCGTCATAACAATATCTGTCTATCAAAGCCATATCAACTGAAGCATAGTAGCCACGGGTATAAAATGTTAGCGACTTCATTTTTTACCACAACATCAATCAATCAATCGAAACTACTTGATATAGCGCCCCTTCAAGAACTCTACTCAGAGGGTAGGTAGTATTTTTCTACTTTGCCATTGGCAGTGTATGCATCATAGTGAAGTTGGCTGGAGGACGTAACAAATCTTGAAAATTTGTTTTTACCCTGACAAGGATTTGAACCCAAAAACGTCAGCATGGTTCGCAAACAACTAAACTATTGTGCAACCCTCACAAACAACCTTGTAATTATACAATGGGGTTATGACATATTAACAGGTGAACTAGTTTTGGAATTACAGTTCCAAACTGAGCTACAGTAGAATTTATGTTTAAAAAAGGACATACCAACAAAATATTCATGTGTACAAAACACTCCATAACCACAATAAACAGATAAGAACAAAACTTACCACAGGCTTCAGCAGTTCAACCTGTCTTTCAAGTTCAGAAATACGTGATAGGAACGTCTCTTTCTCAGCAGCCAGATCAGCTTCCCCAGAAATCTAAGCAGAAAAACAACATCCTCAATAAACAATAACTCTTCCATCATCAGCAGCAACATACTCTCTTCTCGAAGGGGTATCTCGATTGTTAGTTGTATGTGAGGCGCCCTTGTAGCGGTATGGCCGCGTTACGGCGCCATATAAATCGTCTTCATTATTATTATTATTATATCCTCATCACTGTTCCCTTTGCACACGCTTTGAACATGCAACATCTTGTCTCCTCAATGATTGTTCCAAACAGGGCCGTTCCAAGGTGGGTCAGCGGGGCTGTGGCCAGGGCGCAAATGTGGAAAGGTTGCGAATTTCAGGATGGAATAATTTACTATTCCATAAAATACACTATTTTAAAAATGTGGAGGCGACAGATTGATACTAGGCACAGGGCGCAAAAAATATTTTAAAAAATGTGGGGCACCAGATTGATGCTAGGCACAGGGCACAATTATAGCTCAGTACAGTCCTGGTTCCAAATAAATTACTATCCTTATTATCAGGCAACAGAAATATGTACTACCTTACACGTCTGTTCCTGCATGGCTGCCTTCAACATTTCCTCTCGATCTTTTGAGACCTTCAGTTGGGATTCGAGAGAGACGACCAGTTCTACCAGTTCCCTGTTAGCCGCCTTTAAAGAAATCACATCACTCAGCTCAATCTTTACATATAGAAATGAACTTTAACCAGCGTCCACTCAGCCTTAACATGCTGAGTTCAGGATTTAATGCAGCATTGACTCATAAGAATACAATTCCAGAAATTCCTATTCCCAGAAATCCAGTCTGCTATACCGTACATACTTGCGTAAAGTCGAAGCGTAATATTTTGACAAAAAGAGCGCCCAAATATTTTGACAAAAATAGCGTCCAAAATCGACGAATCGCATATAAGTCAGCGTCCAAAATCGACGAATCGCATATAAGTCGAACCCATAAACTCAACACGAGAGATGACTAAAATTTTTTAGTGATTAGAAAATTTTCCCAAATATAAAAAACCTAATGAAATTGTTTTTGAAAATTATTCGAAATAATATAAACAATCAATATGTGAATACGAATGGATGACTTTCGTTCACTGCCTACGGTTTGTATAAGAAATTTAATATGTAAGGGAGGCATGTCTCGCATGGCATTCAAATTTCCATGTAGTTCAGCATATGCAACAACTTAGTATCGTAGGAGGCTTGCTTTCTCTTCAAATCACTCATTGTGTTAAGTATCTGTAAGTATTTTACTGCACTAATCTCAAAACTTAGACCATACCATAACATAGAGCCTTATATAAATTTCGATTTTAGCTATATAGTCAGTAATTTGTGGAAATGCGATTTATTGTGAAGTCAGTGTTAAAACTAGACAACTAAGGGTTTAAGTTTTGAGTTCGTTTTCGTAATGCGTGGGTATTTGGTCGTCCGAACATTTTGGGTCTCGCGCATAAGTCATCCTGAAATAGCCTTAAATTCCTCGAATTATATCCTCCAAGAATAATGTATTGCTTGCAATAGGTATATGCAATATCAATACTTTTTGCTCAGTAGGTTTACATTTATTACAATTAAAAACCATTAAAGCCTTCATCGGAAGAACAGCGGAAGTCCATTTTTGGTATTTTTGATATATCTCCCCAAAAAATTTTTAATGTCTACAGATATAATATATCTGTGGACTTCAAAATTTGCTAAAGTCTAAAGATATTATATCAGTTTACTCAAAAAAAGTCTACATATATATTATATCTGTAGACTTCAAGAAATTTAGGGGGGATATATAAAAAACCATAAATGGACTTCCGCTGTTCTTCCGATGAAGGCTTCAATTGAAATAGAATCAGGCAGTAATACAGTGTAACCTACCGAACACACTTTTCTTTAAGGAGCAATACCACAATCTAAAATTTTGCCATATGCAAAAATGAATGGCATGTAACGCTGTACTCAGAGGGAGAAAATATATATCTCCTAAAGAAAAGAGCAACAGTTCAGTTTTTACTCTTTCTTGGTCACAACTAATTGAATCAGACGAGGAACCACAGATAATGGGAAAATGTATTGGTGTTGAGTATCAGTCATTTACCAACAAAAACAAATTCGCAAAACACAAGTGTGACATCAGCAAACTAGAACTACTATGGTAATTAATAAGTATCGGCAATACAAGTCATAGAGCTCAATATTATAACGTGATACTATACTTCCTATAGATCTGTCTCGGGGTCTGGTCTGGTCTTCTAGATAGTGACCCTGTTATGGATTGGCTTTGGTGCAGAACAAGACACGGATTTGAACATGAGAACACTCCAAATAACTGTAACAAGAGATTTTCACCAACAATTACCAAATGGCTAGCAATAGTAAAGGAAAATCATGGTGATGAAGCTACAACAAAGAATTAAAACAACAATAAATAGCAATGCTCACATGAAAGGCTACGAACAACACTGACCTCCTGCTTCTCTGAAATGCTGACATCTCTCAATTCCTTCTCGTATCGCGTGAACTCACTCAGCTCGTTGAACTCTTGTCTCAGTGTCTCGTAGTCCTCGTCGGCCACTTTCTTGGTTTCATTGCTGAGACAACAAGGAAATGACAACCACTGTAGCCAACATTATGGACAAATGTCAGTACAATAGCGACAACGACAACAGCAACTCATGACAACATGCACAATATCAAGCGTGTAGTCAAGAAATGTGACAGAGCCAACATTTCATATAACACCTTCCACTAACTTCACGAAAAGTGCTGTCTACGCATGCTCAAAATCCACCAGATTTTCATGTCCATGGCATGAAAAGTTTACATCAATATTAAAAACAATCAAAATTGAAATTTGAATGCTAAAGAACCTTTGAGCTTGAACTACACACATACTAAAACATGTCCAGTCTCATCATAATTTTGGACAGCATGAACCTGCCTGAATATGGGGTAGGAGTTTTTTAGATAAAACCAGCATTTAACCCCAGCAGAGGGCAGCCACCACAACTGTGTGTAAATTATCAGACATTTTTCATTTTGGTTACCTAACATAGGTTCAAGTTTTGTGATTTTCAGAAATGCTTCATGTAGTATTGGCCCAAATTTTATTTTGCATGTTAAAATATGTCAGTCTTTATAACAATATAATAACAAAATCTTCGTTTACTCATTCGACTCACAAGCCACAACCGGTAACATTCAAAGACAAAAACAAGCAGATTTTGAAAGTTTGTCATTATTTTACAATCAGGTCAAATGAGAAATTTATTGATTTAATATGACCTGACGGTTATTTCATCTGCCCGTGTTTACAATATAAAATCTTTAAGGCAAATAGTTAAATGAAAGACAGAGACAGAATCTCATGAACCTTAATGCAAGCTTTGTTTGAAGCAGACTTATCTGCTCCACCAGGGTCCCACTGAATGTCATCGACTCTGCCAGCTGCTCCTTAACGGCTGCTAACTTTACATGAAAATAAAAACGAATCAATCAATAATCCAACAAAATTGATCTGTCAGTTTGTGGCACCTCCTTAAATCAAGCAGTTGAGATTTGACACCATGACAAATTTATATACATTATATGCATTAGCCATAAATGACTAGACAGTTACTTGACACCAGTGGCAAGCTATGTTCTGTACTATTTAACATGGAAGAATTTGGTATAATCAATACACACTAAACCAGCTCATTTTCAGTCACATCATTATTTTGGACAGCATGAACCTGTGGGATAGTTGCCAGATTAAGCTAGCTATTAACCTCGGCAGAGGGCAGCCGCCACAACACATTTCCAAATCGGATGACCTTAATATACATGTAACTGCATATGTCTCCATTCCTCACGTCTAGTAGTAGTCACAATTTAGAAAAATTATGGTATTTGTTTTAGAGGTCAACTGCTGTTTGGACACAACAGCTATGCACCCATAAGCTTTGCAAATCAATCCACGCCTCACCTGTCAAGATCAGAAAAATAACTGGTAAAAAATTGGTGCAATATACACATAATAAGGTTTATGAAGTTGTATCAATGAAGTGAAGCACTAAAATATTTGTGAAAATATTCTCAATGTCGTCAGTCTTCACATAAGGCAGTGTGAAACGTATCTTTAATAGCCAAGCGACATCATGGTAATAAAATAAACACAACAAATAATCCACCAGCACACTAAAATCAATCAAGTAATAATTATATCCTGTGATGCTGCATAGATGAGCCGAACAATACCTCCTGCTGAAGGATTTTGAGTTTTTCTTCAGACACAAGCGTACAGTCCGCATTCCCACATGCGTCATCTTCCGTGGTTTCAGCTACGTCCAAGACTGCAGCCTTCTCAGGAGCTTCATCAGCCAGAACCTGTTTTTTGTCTAATACAAAATAGTTGGCATATAGTCTTGGTGCATTTCTACAGATATATTGTACCAAAGAAATGTCTCTTACCTATTCCTGCACCACACATTCATCAATTATATCAGTATATTTATCGAATATTAAAGCAATATATATTTTATATATATATATATATATATATATATAATATATATTTTATACTTACCATACACTTACCCACTGATAAATCTACTGTATCCTGTTACTCCTTTCACTCATTAACTGGTCATCCACCCTTCAACTAACCAAATCACCCAGCTAAACAGAACAGTTACTACTGTCAACCAATCCATTTCCATCCATCAATACTTGCTTTTCCATGCTCTCTGTTGATTGCTAACATATGCTCCTCAAATATGCCAGACTTCTTGGCTTTCTACTCTACATTATCATCCACTTCTAAACGAGAAACAAACAAAAATCAGGACAAAACAAATTGAGATATTATCTCAATTTACTCACCAACAGAGTCAGTGCTGTTTCTCCTCTCAACCACTTTCTCAATCTTCTCCTTTGATTCTTGCAAAGCCTCCTAGCACAAAGAAACCAGAAACATTTAACCCCTAAAAGACAAGAATTCTAATCTACAAGGCGCCAACAACAAGCAATTTTGCCACAATCGCCAACTTACAATATATCCGTCAGACACAATGAAAACAGCATTCTTTAGCCATTTGTCTCCTCTTCCCAATTCATCCATAGTTAGACAAAAACAGATCAAGTACTCTAAGTATACCCATCTCATTTTTTTACTTTTTTATGTTCAAGTTCCAATTATATATAAAAGTCATTTAATGCATAAAACAGTTCAAACTCTCATCATCAAAATTTAATTTATCAAGCAAACAGCAGGTTTATTCGTCTGCAAGAGTCTTCTCAGCTTTTGGTCATTTAAAACTTCTGTTATATTCAAGATTCTCATTTGAAAAAACATCTTCCACTTATTACTACATTTAATAATATTATCAAAAGACATTATTACAATAGTACATGGCTACTATACCTTAGCACACAATAGAGCCCAAGTATGCTCTACTGGAGTTACAAGAAGACATAAGCACAAACAAATACATAACTACATAGGGATATTATCGCACCAAAGTAATTGACTTGACATTATGACGACTTTAACCCTATGATCAAAGTCTTAGTTAAATATAACAAAACTCACTCTGAGTGATTCAATTTCTTTGTCTTTGTTCATGAGCACCTCTTCCAAGCGAGCAATCTCATTACTATCCTCTGAGTCTCCGCCTGCTCCAGTACTCGACGTTGCCAGTTTCAGTTCTATGTAAAAACAAAACACTTAAAAGACGTGCCAATAATCACAATGCGTTTAATCTCAAGTTCCATTGGGACAAAGGAGAAGCAGCTCTAAAGCAACATACATGTTGTTAATGTCTAGTCAGCAGCCTCAGTTTATTCAGGTTCAGCTTCTGTCATGACAACTTGTGATGTCGGTTCTTTGAACTCTAGCGACCGTCATGATGAACATCCTCCATTGCTTTCTATCCGATGTCGTGTCTCTTAATTCTGCAAGATTCATTCCGGTTATTTTCATATATTTCATATATCTCATCCATACATTTCTTCCTTGGGTGCCCGTTTTCTCCTTCCTTCTTCATATGCCAGCGTCATATCCCTTTCCAATCCATCCGATCGCATAACATGTCCAAAGTATCCCAAATTCCTTCAAATCGCTGTTTGTTGTAGTAACTCGTCTTTTCCAACTCCGATCTCCATTACCTCTGCAGTGTTTGTCATTTGAATTGTCACAATATTTGTCCAACTGTGCTGCCCGTAAGAGAAAATGTGCATCGATGCTGTTAGATTGAGCTGAAATGTTCATGAGTATGCACTGAGTAGAGTAGAAGCCCCATATTAAAGGCAGCCCTTTTCTTTCACAGGCCCTTAAGCCGGGGATTGCACCTCTTCATTTGTCTTTTTCTCTGTCCATGATATTCTGTGCATCTTCCTCCACAACAACTCATACTATACATCAATTAACTTCAGCATTTAAGGTGAAGAGGGAGAACCCAAAATATAATTAACAAGACGAAAGGGAAATTTATCGGACTAAAGCAAGCTGGAAAACACCAGCTTGACAATCCAGAATCACTTTTAAGAAATAACCAAAAACACTAAATGTAATGACTTATAAGAGCAAATAAGCAGTCTTATAAATTTATTGTTTCATGACTAGATAATCAAATAAAATTTATAAACCTGCAATTTCTATGTCTTTTGCAGTGACAACATCATCGTAAGTCTGCTTCATTGTCGACATGGACTTCTTCAAAAGTAAACAAACAAAACCATCTCCAATATTAAAAGTATTTGGATTTTGACTGATAGAATTTAAGAAAATATTCTCCAAAATTTAACTTAAAGTTGTTGATTAAATTTGGTAATTGATATGTTGATGTGGATGATCAGTTCTCTGCTCAAAGGCAGGTCCTTTGTCTTTATGCCACCTGGAGATGAGATGAGTGAAGTGGTTTCCCGTTGCCATCCTCACAGACAATTACGGGTGAGCAACTTGTCCAAAGTCGTTACGCAGTGACTTGAGACAGGTTTGAACCTGCGACCCTTCGGTTGCTACCGTGTCCCGTCAATTGATATGTAAAGTGTTAAAAACTATATCAATGTAGTTACTGAGTCAGTTACTACCATTTAAATTTCAAGAAATGTACCAGAAACCATATCATGAAATGCCTTAGGCCAGACCTTTAGTACCAATAATAAACAGTTTAGTTACTACAGCTGATCTAATTTTGAGATTCAGTTCACTGACCGTGTTATATCAGAATTGACATCATGATAAAATTATTCTCAACACGTCACGTCTCTACCGTAACGATTAACACAGAACTCAGTATTAACCTGTAGCTCTCCGATTGCATTTTCCTGGTCCTGTATTCTCTGTTGCAGGCATTCAAAGGAGCCCCCTTTGCCTGAAACCTCCCTTGAATCATCATCAGTCTATGTATTGAGCACACACAAAACTGGTTATAATAGAACTCGTGAAAACATAATTCAAATTATAAACGTGAACTGCGCAAAACTATAGATGTATAACATAATGAACGACCTGCATGCCAGCCAACAGTTCAATGTGACTCCTGTAAAAACGTGTCATAATTCCCTTATAGTGTACTTGTAATCATACTGCAGTTTGCCAGTTTGAAATTAAACAGAAATTGAAATTAATTATTATTAAAAGTAGAGGATGAAAAATGTCTGTATCCAGGAGTTTATCAGAAACGTTCCCAGTAATTAGTTACACTATTACATAACAAAGCAAGTTATATGTGTTAGAATAGGCTATTACATATTAACAATTTTCAGTGATACAATAGGTCATCACTGAAGTAATTTATTGATATAAGCAGTCGGCAATATAACAGGCCATAATTGACGTAAGCTGTCAGTTAATGAATAGTCAATCACTTATTTAATAGCTTATCATTGACATATCATCATTGACAAATGATGACAATTAATAACAAATGACAAATGAAAATAAGTAATTGCAGATCATCAGTGATACAATATTAGGTAATCCATGATATAACAGGTTTTCATTGATAGAATAAGCAAGAATAGAGTAAGTAAGAATATTCTTTATTAACCTACCAGCAAATGCATAGTAGATTACAAAAGGTATAAATAATGGCATCAAATTGAAATAAGGTCATAGAACATTCACATACTGAAAGTACCCCACTTGACAAATCTACCAAGGAAATGAATAGATAATATTCTGGTACTTGCCGGATCGGTTTGTGCGAAGACAGAACGAGTGACCGATCGGAAGTCATCGTCTGTCACCATCGCAGCACAGAAGAAGGGATCCGGACGACAGTCGTCTTCATCTCCTCCTAATTCACTATCTTCCTCTACCATGCTGCATAGTTCTCGTGAGCGACCTTTCACAAAACAGAACGTTTCGCCAACCAATACAACTGACGACCTCGTTTCTTTATTCAGTACAGGTGTCTCAGCCAAAACTCCACCAAAGTGGTGACTAGAAAAAACTAAAATATTATATAATGCAGTGGTAAAGGTTTGCAATGCTTATTAACAATCCAGAGGTATGGGGTTCATGAGAAGGCAACCCGTGTCCCTTGTAAAGTTGGCTGTCCGTTTACTGCAAGGCATCGGCTACATTAGATGTACAACATAATGGTCACCTTGCATGACTGTAAACAGTTAAATTCGACTCATGTAATAACTTGTCATCATTCATTCATACTATGTTTGTAATATTCTGCAGTTTGTCAGTTTTAAATAAAATTAAAATCATTATTATCATCACTATGTGAGTACCTTAGCAAGTTAATCACTTGAAATTAGTCAGTATAGTCCATTCAAGCTTTGTCATTAGCTACAGGTATTTCACAAGTGCATACTAATAAAAAAAAGTAGTCAAAAATCAAGCAAAATCTAGGACTACACACAGCAGCCATAAATACAGTGAAATTTGTTAATTTAATGCTTTCCCTTCAAGGTGTGACATAATGGGCTAATCAGTCAGCAAGCTGGACTTGCAATCCAATGATCGTGGATTTAAGCTGTTGGGGACTTTGTGTAACAGTCCTAGACAAGTATCAGGCACTCTGTCAACACGAAGAATTTGGTACCATAATAAGATGAGGGTCTGTGATGCACTGATTCCCCAATCTGCGGCTTAAGGGCCTGTGAAAGTAAAGGACTGCCTTTAGCATGGGACCTCAGCTTCTACTCTACTACAAATGCAAACTCAAGAACATTTCAGCTAAACCTTACACCATCAATGCACATTTTCTCTAATGGGCAGCACAGTTGGACAAATTTTGTGACAATTCAAATGACAAACACTGCAGAGGTAATGAAAGACAAATCAGAACAATGCCACAGAAACACACACAAACAAAACGCAAGCTCCAACAGAAAATTAAGATGTCTCACCTGCTGAAAATTTTGAAAAAGCTTTCGGTGCCAACGAATGGCGGTCTTTGCCGGGGCACCAGGTCTCTCGTCTCTTCTTCTAAAATAACACAAATCCCAGGGACGTCCTCAAAAGCAAAGCTTTTATGCCTAATGAAGAGCCATGTCTTGACAAGACCGTAAAAATCGTAATAAAAAGCTACACAAATCTTAGCAGTACCTTAACTCTTTAATGACCAGCGTTATTGATTATACCTTACACTTTAGTACATGCTGGTCGTTACAGGGTTAAGCTTAACCCCAATAGCCATTTATAGTTATAAGGTGCTTATTGCTTCATTTTGAGGCTGATTCTCACCCATGGTACTAGATCATCCAATCAATAATCTTCATTTAGTGTACATATCTCAAAGCTTAGTTAATTATATGCAAGAGAACATGCAAACTTTTAAACGGAAATCCTCCTCTGATGTAGGTTTAAGTCGGCTTGATACAGATATGAGTTCCGTAAGGCGCAGGATCTTCTCATCCTGTTCGCACTGCAGTCTCTCTTTCTCGGCCAATTTTAGCTTCAGTTCCTCGTTGACCGTCTGCATACTATCCAGAGCAAGCACCTTTTCCATTCCTCTCTCTTCCTGACTTTTCTGTAAAAATAACATTACAAAAAATGAAATAATATTAATTCTATAATGTAAGAACAACTTTGAGATGCTTGTAATTCTCACATTCAATGGGCTTTGCTAGTAAAGTAATACCATGGCAACCATCTAGCAAAATATAGTTGCAAACACCATATTTATAAAGCACTACACTTAAGCGAAGACACCATCTTATTAACAAAATATGCACCATGTCAGATGGGATGTCCAGGGAAGTTGTGTGAAGGTAATGGTACAACGATATCCTCCGCTTCATTTTATTTAAGTGTCTAGCGATCTTTACCATTTTATTAACGCTTTGAAGACTGGAATATTAATGCATCAACATAAACCACGCAAAATATCCAATATTCGGTTTTCCAGATATGATATTTGAGCCATGGTTACAACCCAATACCAGTTCAGAAATCTTATTACAGTGTGATGACTTGGGCGATCAGTGAACACCTACCTTTTCAAGCTGCTTCTTCAATTCAGCGATTTCCTTTTGCATTCGCCTCATCAATGCTTCCTCTGACAGAACTTCGTTGACAATCGGGCGATTGGTGATTTGTTTAGCAGAAGTTGCAAACTACAAAAATGCGTACCAATAATTAGGAAACAGTTTGAAATGGCTTAAGCGGATTGCGAGTCATTCCTGTATCTCAAACTACTCATGTTTTAAACTTAGACATTGAGACTATATTGCACCCTAAAGTGAAATGTCTTTTGGGTCTGCTTATAACAGATACTGTTTCTTGTTGCCCAACTCCATGTCACAATACTGCTGTAAAATGGATACCAGTAAATTTCAGATAAAATTCAAAATAATGCTTAGAGCACGCCTGAATTTTGCATTATTATCATTAAGGAAGTTTTATATAGCACCCTTCAAGGCAGATTACTCAGAAGTGTTCCTGGCCTAACTCTGGTTAAATAGTGCAGTTTAAAAATATTTAAAGCTCATAGTTGAGTTTCATCTTGGAAACAAGGGCAGTGTTTACAGTAGAAGCTAGCTGTTTCAGATCACATATCCAAAATCACAAACTGAAAGGCTGCTGTTTAAACATATTCATTCATTGCGAAAATTTATATAGCGCCCCGTCAAGGTTGCTACTCAAGAGCACTCCCGACTCAACCCTGGCTAATGTATGGAAACATGCCAAACAATGAATGGCTACAACAGCCAAAACAACAAACTCTTGATGATCTATTCTTAATAGCAAATGGTTAACCAATTCTTGCACAATCACATGACTCTGGCAGAACCAAAAACCCACCCGGAGGGTTGAGTGAGTCTCTTCCAGGGATACCGGTGTCACGGCACAGATGATGGCAGTCTTGGAATTTCCGCCAAGCGAATTCTGAAGGATTCTTGTAAGTTTGCTATCTCTATAGCTGACAAATCTAACAGAATTGACCAAAAGAGATCAAATGGTTATTTGAATGAACTACAAGAATTTGCAGTAAATACAAGCATTTTCATTAACTACAAGCACCACAGAAGAATATCACTTTAGCACAGGGAATGTAACGCTTACAATCCTTCAAAAACAGCACACAAAATTCATCTACGTGAGGGTTGGCGTTACATTCCCTGTGCTAAAGTCATAGTGATATGAGCCTCATCAAGAGAAAAACTTTAAATTGGTTGACTGTCCTCAAGACACATGAGATAATTATCAAAACAGACTTTTACTCTCCAGTCATCAAACTGCCATAATGTTGAAAATGTTGCCTTATATTTTTCTTAAACTAATCAACCTTTTTAGTAAAAGCAAATAATATTATATTATTTCCTGTCTAATTGGACAGCAACCAGACCCAACCAAAGTAAATTCTGATTATAGCCACACTACTTACGGCGCATGGTTACCAAGTTGTGAAATGACTTGGCTCAATGTAAACAGACTCTTGTTGATAAACCCGCCCTCTGCCAGTCGCTGGCCAGTTGCACCCGTCTGCTTGGCCTTCTCTGAACCCGCCAAATCAACAAGATTCTGAAATAATACAATATAGTTAACAGTTCAAACAGTATCTCTGTACATAGGAAACATAAGTTGGACTATACCTCATACCATGAGGAATTCACATCACATAATCATTCAAATACTGAATTCTGTCACGTCAATCCTGCACTAGGCACGACGATAGATCTGCAATGCGCAGAAGACTAATAATGTAGTTGCCTGCACCTTCTGCAGTATGCAACACCTAAAATCTGCATTGTAGTAACTTGAGAGCAACCAAATGTTTCCAGAGAATTTTGTATTTCATCCAAAAGATGCATCAAGAAGAACTTTCTAATAACAACTTGAATAAAGGCAGGTAATAAAATAAAAAAAATTGAACATTCGATTATACCATTAACCGAGCTCAACTAAGTAAACAATTTTACATAAACATACGAAAGTCACTGAGAGAGTTAATTTTAATATTTGTCAATGCATGGTAAAAGTTTAGAGACGATTCCAGGATTAAATGCAACCTAATAAACCTATTAGAAAACATTTCACTGTGGAGTCGAACATCACTTTCGGCAAGGCTGATTCATTCAAGCATTGCATCCTCTGTAAAGTCTGCCACTTATCAATATTTATTCATATGCATATGCATTCTATCATACAAAAGAAACTTCCAAAGCAATGAAAAGCATACCAAATGAGCCACCATGACTGCTCCATCAAAAGAGTCACGATGATTTGTAACACGTTCTCGAGATTCGATGATCTAAACAGATAACTTACTTATAACAGCGACTTTACTCTAAGGTTGAGCAATCAAGGGGAAACATTCAAAAGTTTAATTAAATTTGGGATTCAACCTGCTATCTACAAAAACTGCACATATTCACTTTCTTAATATATAGGCAGCAAATTGAATGTGATGCCATAAAATCGAACTGATTTGAACTAGATACATCTCCATGATTCTGAGATAGCACAAGTGTTTTTGGTAAAAATAATTAATCCTCCTCAGCTACACAATCGCCATTTACCATAATTAACAATTGTACTGTGAACACTGGAAGCAGTAATAGAAATTATGCCTCACATGTGACAAAAACTCTAATGGCTAGCACAGGCCAATACTATAGTGTTAAAATAACTACGCATTAAGGGCATGCTGTAGTCACGTGACAAATGGAAAATTCAGAAAGTCCGGCACGCATAATTCTCACCATAAAATATAACCCACTAATTCTCATTGGCCTTCTAGAATTTGGATACCTAACAGCTCTTTATCAAGCAACTGACTAACCATGCCTCCAGTTTGCATGTCTCTGACCTCGAACACATTAAAAATGTTTGTACACCAAAAATGTCTCAGTGCTATCAACTAAATTTCTCACTTCTCAGTGCTATCAACTACAGCTTTTTCATTAAATACTGGTGCTTAGCAAATACAGAAATAATAATTCCAAGTTAAGTATTACCAGGCTTGTGAAATACTGGATAAAAAAAAACCTCTAGTAGACTTAACACTGTAACAATAAACCAGATTGGTGTCCCAGTCACTTTCAGTACTCTCATGGTCAAAATGTTCAAATGATGGTCGAGTATGCGGGTCAAATGAAGTGTTTGTTACACAAAAATCCACAACAGTTTGAAAGGCTGGCCCAATTGATCAAAGGATTTTTGCTTATGCACCAATCAAGAACTGTAAAGCTAATAAGAACGGTGATAAATTACCACGCGGAATATCGTGTGCGATCTGCTGCTCTTTTCGTTCATATTCGTCGATCCATAATGTCTTGCAGCTGAAAGTTAAAAACAAATAAAACAAATTAAAGAAAGAAGTCATAACAGATGTAATTGACATTCATTACAACATACTTCACTGCAATACTCATGCAAATTCAAAACCTAGTTGAGCTACAAAATTTAAACTAAGGGCAACATGACCTTCCTACAAGGAAGTTCTTAAGATGGCTTCCAATAGCTCAATAACAAAATCACCATGAAACAACATTGTGGCAAAGTATTCTTACGCATTCTCCCAAAGACAGCAGAAGAACAGGTTTCTGGCATCTGAATAATTGTGTCTGTGCATCTAACTATCAAGCTGTACACTGTTTTTGCTTGAGCCGCAAAAATTCCACAACTGGAAAAATCATCATTGGTTGCATGGTCTGAATAAACTGATTCGTACATCACACTACAAGAGTTGATGCCGAGTCCATAGAATTTACTGAACGTCGTTAATAAAAATTTACCAAATATCAGATAAAGCTAAAACTGCCTTACAAATCCTCTATTTTGCGGGACACAGAAGTCTGGTAGTCGATGGTCACAGCACACTCCTGTGAAGAGAACAGACTTCTGCCTCCTCTGTGACAGTCACAGTATAGGAACCCTTCACCAGAGAAGTTAAAACATAAAATATTCTATCCCAGACAGCATTTGTAGCCAGCTAAAACTGCCTCCTTGCTCTGTGATAAATGAGCTACAGAAATCTTCAGCTAAAAACCACTCAGATGACATCGAGAGAGCTCAAACAAGATTACATAGAACATATTGTAAAAAGTTGGCATAAATAACCTTCGCCCTTTTTCAAGTGAGTTGCTATCTGCTTAGCCGACGTGACCACTTGCTCTGTAACGTCTCGAACATGAACTTTACCCTCCTACAACAAATATACAAAAATTGAAATAAACACTGGAATTAAGAAAATCTCATATATCTTATTTATTTATCTATTACCGAAATTTGATACCGCACTTCTTCCAACATTCTTTGCTCAAAAGTGCATACACGCGTCTCGACGGCGCAATTGCAGTTGTACTGCAGAGCAATTGTGCGCAAAGGACTTGCAAAGGGTTTCTACACAGTGACTCCCCAAACAAGAGTCGAACCAGCTCGCTCAGCGCACACTGAACGTTGCGGGCTGACCGCTCTAACTGATCGGCCACTGTGCCACACAATATATTTCAGCAAAAAAGGATATAACGCAAATAAAGTCACAGACAAGCAAATTCAAGACTTGCAGCCAATGAAACATCAGATTGCAACCTAGTTTAATCAACCCAGTGACTCGACAGTCAAAACTGAGAGACAGACTACGACTACAGACAGTGAACTAGCATTTGAACACCAAGCCAATGGACGAACAGAAGAGCTCTTTGTGGAATTCGGTTGCATTAGCCAACAGATTGAGGTGTGACACCAACTGTGTCACATGCAATGACAAGATAGAAATTGTTCAAAGTCAGTAAGAATCACTCATTTTATTATTTAAGAAAATTTAGATAATGTCACTTAAATATTTCTACCCCACTAATCGAAATGCTGCTGAAGTCAACACGATCATAGAGTCCGTACAAAAATGAACACAGCTAAACAAACAAATAACTTGAAGAGTCACCATTGACAATGGAGAGAGCCCAGTAATCGGATTCTCATTCAAAGATGATGGTTGGCATGTTATTCAAGGTTGTTTCATTAAGATTGCTTCATTAATGATTTCCTTTAGCTGCAGGTCTAAAATGAAGGCTACCAAACAATGTTCAATGAAACACTAGCTTCAATAGAACCGATATTCTCACTAGGTCTTGATTAAACATGAATTGCTCAGCAAAACCTCCATGGCAGAGGTCAACTATGGCACGTCATTTCTATGTGAACAACACCTGAAAGATCTGACCATTCAATGACAAGACATTAATGTTGGAAGCAATCAGTGGGAAACCTCGAACATCAAAGACTTCAGCTGTGCTATTACTCTTTCCAGAAATCAGAAAGTTATCACTCACGACTGTGTCGTAGACGTTCAGAGATTTCTTTACGTCGCCGAGCAGGTCAACGACGTTCTCATTGTAGATCTCCATGTATGAAATTCGAATGAGAAACTCACGACCAGGGGTCTGAAAATCCACAATACACCATAATAAATCCACAAACTGATTTGTAAGTATGCTTAAAAGCATCAGCTATTATCCTATCAGCAATGAACACAACTGATATGGTAAAACTAAACAACACAAATACATACACATACACAACTGTTTGAGCAGCCAGGTAAGATCATGTTGTCCAACAATTTCATATGGGTCCAAGACAATAATCGATATTCCAAAAAATTTAAACAAGGCCCAATGGTCAACCTCAGATTCAAGGAAAAATGTGCTTAGGTCTGTTCACTTACCACGCATCTTAATTGCTATGCAAGGTTCTTATAAGGTCCTTTACAAAAGGCCAGCCAAATACACACATTAAGCGGTGATACAAATCATGATAAAACAACTAAAAGGAGTAGTTTTCCTTGAAGAGGCGCTATATAAATTATCGAAATGAACAACATGTACAGCCATTGAATATTCTGGGATGATAATTATACGAGTTCCAATTATAATTAGTCTTACATTTTCTACAGAGTTGTATATGTCGGCGATGCACATTGGGATGATTCCTGGCGAATCACCTGTCCCAAGCATCGTATAAGTTTTACCAGACGCCGTCTGTCCGTAGGCGAACACAGTCCCTGTAAAAAATTAGCCATGCAGGCAGTTAGCTTCATGTACACAGAGCTCATCTGGTGACTTCTGATCTTGCAGTTGAAGATTATTCTTCCATTTCATAAGGTTTCTCCCACTTAGTGCAGATTGTAGTTGTATTATCAGAGGCCCACCCACCAGGCATGTAACGCAAAGGGCAGAAAGACGATTCAAAGTCAAGCTCCACTTGTGTCTCTGGTAAACTGGCTATAACTGAAAACACTGACCAAGCATTACCAGTGGAGGGATGAGAGTGAGTGAAAGGGACGGCCAACTGTTCTTTTAGCTATGCCACCCAGGCTACGAAAATGAAGTCACTAGCCAGTGAACTGGATTTTCACTGCTTATCCAACAGACAGCAAATCTCAACGGCAATATTTACTAGCAGAAACCATCAGGGGAGGCCTTGTACATTAGCATAATAGTGCTATAGCAGTCTCCAGATGCTATTAGCTAACAATAATACACCTATAGCTGCCCATCGATGCTATACTGAACTATCAACTCTCTAACCATGAGAGTCTCCCAGAAGTGACTTGGAAGCTTGGACTTTTGTTGTCAAGAAATTAATGGACAGCTCTTATTAATTAGAAGCACATACAGATCTTTAACCTGCATTATTGGTCATGCAAGAATTAAGTGACTGACCAAGGACTCGCCAGAGAAATGTTTGCTACGATTAGCAGTGTTCTACCAGTTGGTTGATACACTTGAAGGTCTTTTCAGACACTCACCATTCATGCCAGACATGGCATCTTCCAGGATTGGCGCAATCAGTTCGTTGTATATCACTTCCGTCGTAGCACATTGATCATACACTCGGTCTAAACACCACACAAACAATTCAATTTTAAGAACAAATTTAAGATTAAGAAATATATAAAATGCAAACCCAAATTCTCCATATTTATAAATTGCAATGTTATGTGCAAGAGTTCAGTTGATGGTAAACTACAGCATGTGCATAAAAAACTTATCCAGGCTTGCAATAGCAATCATTTGTACAGACTTGCAGACTTTTTAATATGAAGTAGCCAGAGGTTGTGTCTCTTGATTCTGCATGTAAACAAGGCCTTTTGTAAAAATGGATGATACTGAAAAGTCGATATATAATTCCGCAGTTCTTGTGTGGTGCATTAACCAATAGGTTTTTTAAGCAGATAGCTTTGGAGAATGCAACTAAACAAAATTTCATATGAACAAGTCAAAACCATACTAAATAAATCTATGTACAGCACTATTCAAGTCACTAACCGGATTAACACTAACACATACTGCCGTACAAAGTTCTCCTTTCTAAGCAAGTCACTAGTTAGAAAAACATATACTTTTCTGCTGTCAGAAACCCAGCATCATATCCAGTTAAAACTAATTGTATCTGATTCACTATTGATAATGTAGAGCTGTCCCGATTCTGCACTCACTTGAAAAGCAGTCTATTAATTAAATCAAAAACTTACAATGACAAAAAAGCCTCTCAGCTTTACATCTGTCTACACTAGCCAAATAACTACGCAATGTCATTAATAAACGTCGCTAATGACAGGCAGTTAATGAGTACAAGGGCCAGCCACAATCTCAAGTTCTTTATAGCACCTACCGAACGCATATACATGTCCTTCGCCTCTGCCATCACTCTTCTCACATACACAGTCGTCTTTCACCATCCAGGAGCAATCCAACTTTTGATCGACTTCCCTAGACAAGAAATTAAGTAAAAAAATTGACATTTACGTATTGTTTTCAATTTCAACCACACCCTTCACAGAAAACAACTTAGCAAACGCCTGCTAATTTATATCGGCCAGTGGTGCATCATGGGATGTGATGGTGTAGTGGTAAGTTCTATGTCTTGTAACCAGAGGGTCCCAGATTCAAATCTACATCACACTACTTAGCATCATATTTTGCTTTACCCACTGTATCTCTGCATAGCAACCCTGGACATGTTGCTCACCCACAACTGTCTATGAGGAACGCAAATGGAAACCACCACACTCATCTCATCCTCGGGTGGCATTAAATCCTATGGACCTGTCATCAACATCAGGATGTACGATACAGTAGTGCTTATTGTCTAATGAGTGTACTCAGTTTGTCAGAGTTGACTAGAGAGTGTAAGTGAAGAGAACATTAGGAAAAGCTGGCTGCCTGCAATTTAACTCTGAGGTCGGGGTTGGCAACCCTTAGGTCAGAGTTCAACATAAACCTAGTGCTGCAATGCTAGCATGCATTTGCTGCTTGCATTGATAAAATGAGGGGTGGTTGATTGTTGAATACTATGCGGCACCCTGCAGCATCAGTAGGTGGACAATGGGTCACCAGTCCATGGCATTGCTAAATCATCTAGCAAATAGCCACAAATAAGAAATTTTTCATAGGCACAGATAATTGTTGTCGTTACCGATTATATCGATTCTCTTAATAATTGGCTTCATCAGTAGCATGGTCAATTAAATTGGTACAGCTCTAACTGATACTTCATTATAGATGAGCCTGGTGGGAAACAGGCACTTATTTGAACGCAGTTAGGATGCGGTCAAATTGCTTACTAATGGGACATGTATTCTGTCGGATCATAGCTAAGTAATCATGGGTCTTATTAACAAATACATGTCCAAAGTATCAAAAGCACTTAATCTTGATTGAAAATAACATGGAATGATCAGTGCTGAATGTATAGTCTAGTGTTGCAGGGATTAGTAGGATTAGTGCATACTCCTGTCCATGCCCAAATTCTCAAGCTTTAAGCAACTATATATCCAGTAAAACCTCATAAATCGGTAGCACTAAACACTGAAAAGAATGAAAAGCCGAAAAGATACTTAAATGGTCGGAAAGATACTGAAAAGGACGTACGCGACGATCGGTTAGGGTCAGGGTGAGATTCGTGAGGGTCGGTTAGAGTTAGTACATAGTTTATCAATACAGGACTGCAAAAGTAATTTCTTTGGGCTTTTCAGTATCTTTTCATCCTTTATGATGTCTTTTCGGTATCTTTTGGCCTTTTCTGTGTCTTTCCGGTGTTTAGTGCTACCCTTGTAAATTAATTGTTTGATGCTTTGCAGTCTCAAAACAACTGTGGCATAATTTATTGGTTAGAAAAAACAATGGCTTATTTATAGTTTCGGGGACTCTTCGGGGACAACTTACGCATATTTTAGCCAGGTTAAGCATCGTGATGGTCGGTTAAGGTCAGTTTAGGCATTGTGATGGTCGTTTAGGGTTACAGCTAGGGTTATGATTAGTGTCTTTTTAGACATTATACGAAGCTTACTTACTCCTTTGTATCAATCAAAATATTATGCATAAGTTGGAGTCCCCGAAACTATAAGTAAGCCAAAACAATAAACTGAATGAATGAACCAATGCCACAGCAAACATATCAAAGTTGACTATTTATGCATTTTCAAAAAGCTTGTCATAGTTGAAATGGGCAAACTAAAAACAGGTACTAAATGACGTTAATAAAATAGGTTAAATGACGACTTTAGAAATATTAAAACTTATTAACTGTACCTCTGAATTAATTTCCTTAGACGAACGGCGACTTTAATGCTATCTGCCATCCTGTCAAGGTTCTACAGCCGTTGGAAACAGCAAGGTGCGTAAGTTATGCGATAAGTCTTAAAACAATACACAACAATTCGTAGTGTTTGAATCGTAAATTCGACTATGCAAAATGCGTGCAAAAGTGTGCAATTGCTCACTTTAGACCTGCATGTTTTAAAAACTAGCTCAAGCTAATTGAAAAAGAAAATTCAAATACATCAGCTTCCGTCCCATCAGCTTCTCATTGGACGAGCGCAGGCTAAGAATAGGTATAGTGGGCGGGGTGCCGCATCGGTAGATCAGAAAATAATTATCTCGACTGCGATTTCTTTCTGTGGCGCATCTACTAGGGTACGTGTGCGCTCAATCCCTTAGATAAGTTACGCTCTGCTCGTCGTTTAAAACTAATGTTCGTTTATCTTTATAGCAAAAGTTCAGGTCTCTGTGGTCGCTATTTTCAGTTCGAAAGTGTATAGAAAATATACGTAAGGATAAGCAGAGAAGGGCAGTAATTAGAGTAATTGAAATTACGTATTTGAATTACAATTGTAATCGTTAATTTGTAATTTGTTAATAACAAATTCAACGTAATTTGTAATTTGAAATGCAATTATGTTTTTGCCTATAATTCTTAATTTCATATTACGCTATGAAAACAAATTACCTTTCGTTACTTGATTGGGCCTCAATTAAAAATCGATAATGTAAAAATTAATTGGATCAAAAATCGTCTTAGTCCTATACTTTGATATTTTGTAGCATTTCAATTACTTATTTAAAAAATGTAATGCTGTCCTGCTCTCTGCACCGCTAGAGAGACTCTTCAGTTTGCAGGCATGATTAAATGGTAAGGCCTAGCCCTAATAACAGTCGTCACTGGGATAGGCGTACACTTTCGGAAATTATCATTGCATCGCCCCGCGAAAAGCTAAAAATCGGTTTTATACATTTAAAGTCAGTTTTTTTGTTATGTCACTCAAATTATTATGTAAACAAGCACAAACTCAGCTTTTCCTCTAATCTTCAGGAAGACATGTTCAACTCTGTTGGTTGATACCAGAGGTGGAAAAATCATGGCAAGATTTAACAAAATCAAAAGTTGTTTTATTTGTTTTTTTGGGGGTTTTATTTGGTTTTTGGTTTTTGGTTTTTAGTTTTCCCTTGAATTTTGTCACAATAGTTTTGTTAGAAAAAAGCTTCAAATACAGCATGAAAAACAGAAAAAGGGCTCCAACTCGTTTTTATAATTAATTTAGCTTGATTTCGGACGGAATAACACACAATTATAAATATAATGGTAATATTATGAAATTGAATAAAAATATTTTAAAAAACAAAAAATTGCCAATTTTCGCATCTTTTGGTTTTTTTGTAAGAAACCAAAAAACCAAATAACCAAAAAAACAACATGTTTGCACACCTGGTTGATACAACGACCAAGTACTAGGGGCCGTTCAATATTACATAACGCTCAAGGGGTAGGTGGGTAGGTTACGGTTTTGTTAGCGTTGTATTGTGTAGGGTGGTGGGGGGGGGGGGGTAGGTTGAAGATTTTGTTATATAACAAACTTTTTTTCAGGTTATGCTATTTTGTCTGTTTGACTGCCAATTGGAAATTCCATGTACCACCGACCTTCATTGTTTAAACGAAGTTCACAATACGTTGTGAACCAAAACTAGCACCATTAGCTGCCATCTGGTATTCTTATTTATTGTTTATAAATCCACTTTTAACAAATTCCTATTTACAATTTTAACAATTTCCTGTGCATAGCTTTAAACGCTCCAAAATTCAATTCTGTGTGCTTTGTTTTGATTTTGGTTTAAAATAAAATTAATTCACTTGAAACAATTATTTTGGTAGGTATTATCATAATGTTTGATTTCGTTTTCTATAGTATGTGTACATAGTTTGTTTGCTTAGATACCCAATTGTAGTTGTAGTATACACTTTGTATACATCATACGCTATTAAATAGGTAGAGTAATGTTGTACCGCAAATCTATCGATAAATACCTGACCGTGCAATACTAAACCAATTCATTCTGTGTGATACTGTAATTCTCATTTCTAGTGCAATAAAGGAGGGAAACTAAAATAGTGCTTTTAAATAGGATGTACGTCATTACCATGTATTATCATGATGTTTTAGTAGGCCTACATGTAGATAAATGATGACAATCGTCGACTACCCAATTAGTTACCGTAATTAATACAAGTGAATTTAGTGTAACTATAAGTGCGATTATTAAGATGCAGAGGAGCTCCATAGGCCTACATGCGGTCTAATCATCATTGGCACGAGAGAGTACACAATTTTAAGGTAGCTTTTGTTGCATAGCTAATTGGGCATATGATGATTTTTACTGCAGTTCTTGAATTGGATAAAGGCAATTATCAGTTGAATCACTACTATTAAAGTGCTAACTAACATCGTGATGTTATAAAAGTGTCATATTGTGCAATACGATTATGTCGATTGTATGTCATTTAATGTGCTTATAGGCTGGGGTGGGGTATGGGGGTGGGTAGCATGTCTGTTATATAATATAGGGGTGGGGGTCACAGCTGCTGTTATATAACGTTACTAGGGGTAGGGTTGGGTCAAAAATTGGGAGTTTATGCGTTATATAATATGTGAACGGCCCCTTACCAGTGGGCGAATGAGAGTGTGTAACAGGGACGGCCAACTGTTCTTTAGGCTATCCTATCCATGCTGTCACGGTGGGAGGCAGCGGCAAGGTGTCGGATGGCCTCGATGACTCAGCTGACCCCTACTGGGCAATACAGCGTACGACCAGGGTTGAAGTAAGCAGCCGCCGGCTAAGTTCTACCCGTGTACGAGGAAGCCAGCGAAGGAGGCGACGAGTTGGACACCCGCCCAAAATCTAACCGGTTCGAATCTAACCGGTTTTCTATCATCGGAGTAAAGTCGGGTAAAGTCGAGTAAAGTTTTCAGTTCTAGCCAGTTCTAGTCATGAATAGACGCGCTCGTTTACATGTAGGCAGGCAGATCAGCCGCTATGCGGGCCCCTTGACGTAGGACCTCAAAGACCCTCTAATTTCGCGAAGGGTTTTAGGCACGCGCATACATAGTTGTTGTACGTGGCATTCAGAATCCTTCGGCCGGTGTGAGAGCTATGAACACGATCTACAGAAATTGCAACGTTATCTCAAATGTATATTTTAATTTCTTTTACTATTAAAGTTTTTTTAATCATCACATAGGTCTGAAGTGAATCTGGCTGGACAGGCCCAGCCTTGATGATACGAGTAGTTATAAAACGCGCTATCTGGGACAATTGACCATAACATAGCTCAAAATCACCCACCTAATAGGTTGCCAAAACGTATTTTTAACCTATAACCAGGTTAAAAATAACCAATTTCTACACAAACCTAAACCCCTAGGTCAAACATCAACCAACAGACTAAGAAAAACGCCAGGAAATTTCCAGTAGTTTCGATGATGAGCCACAATTCATGCACAAAGCCCCTGGTCAAAACGTCCGCCAATGGGTCAAAAGTCACGGGAATTTCTAACAGTTTCGATGATGAGTCATTATCACGTGACCACCAAGTCTTCATTATCTACCCAGGAATTAAATGACTCAGGATAACCCAACCATTTCACCAGCAACTTGTTTCCCTATTTCCTGATAACTTTTTCTATTCTAAATATTTCTTGAGTAGTCTTCTGTAGCTCCTGTTCGTAAAACGAACCCTGTATTTCCTCACCATTATAATCAGTGATCTTATTAGTTGGAGGATCCGTGTATTGAATCTTTGAAATTGTGAAGATCTCTTCCGTCCATCTCGGTGTAAAACCTGTTTCAAAGATGTTCTTCTTCTTCGTTATTCTAACTTTTTCACCGATCGAAAACCTGGGTATAATAGGTTCCGAGATCTCATCACCGTATAAGTTCATCGAAAGTGCCTTTTCATTCATTTTCAAACTAGTTTTAGAGGGCGTCATTTTAATGCAAGAATGCCTTGTTTCATTATAATTACAAACCATTTCATCCAACACATCGATATAATTATCGTCTAGTTGAATTAGCTGTAAAATACTTAAACATTTTGTCACGCATTGTTCTATTCCAACGCTCAAAAACGCACGACTTTTCTTCGTTCTCCGTAGAATACAACTCGACTAATTTCTTAACGTCTTGATTATAAAATTATTTACTTTTATCCACCCAAACCTTGCCTGGACTTCAACCGCTCTCCGATATTTTCACGAAGCCACTAGCCGTAGATTTTCCACTCTTATCATTTAATGGCACGATCCAACCGTACTTGGAAAACACATCTATTACGGGTTGTAAGTATTTCACGCCATCGTTATCTTTAGCGAAACTCTGCATATCGACTTAATCTTAATCAGCAGCCCATATTTCATCTATTCCACCAGCGTACAGCTTCCTCTTCCTAAAACGTCTTACTACGGGTTTATGCAACTCATCCGCGAATTCATCAGTCCATAGTAATTTTAGGCTTTTTTAAACCTAACCCGAGATTAGCTTTGGTAGATAGTATAGGTTTGACAAGACTTCTTTCTATACGCTCTCGTAAGCTATGATTAGGAATATTATTCAACTCATTAACCATCGTTCTATCGGCGACACTCCTAGAAGCTGTATCCGCGTGCTGGTCGTAAGCTAAATCGTGATGATATGCAGCGTTGTCGACTATATTGACGGGCTTCCACCAATCCTTAGGAGTTCCATCGGAATTCAGCCTCAAATCAAGTCTAGTACCAGGACCAGTAAACGAATATCCCGGCAAGTGCATCTCACCTGGATATTTAGCCCACGGCAGCTTAATACCGGCGGCAACCGAATTTAAAGATCCAACTAAATCACCACCTTCAGAAGACTTCACGAATTGTGTCTTCGTCTTTCCACATATATCACATGTGCCTCTAAGCATTGACCTTCCATTCTTCGTTGTAACATTTTGAATATTTTTAGTTTCAGTACGAGTCTTACACTTTACGCATCATTTTTACATCCTTTTTAAATACAATTAGATATATTTAAAATGGAAGTCAAAGATTTATCGTATAACGACGTATTATCTAAGAGATTCAATAACCCTCATTTACCTAGAAGTATAAGAGGGTTAATCGTAGGAAAGTCCGGATGCGGTAAGACGACTTTATTGTTGAACCTACTTCTATGACCTGGATGGCTAGACTACGACAATCTGCAAGTATTCGGAAGATCTCTCTTGCAACCAGAGTATAAAATACTCAAGCAAGCATTTGAGGAAAAAATACCGAAATACCGAAATAATCTTTGGCCAAAGAGAGGACATGCATAATCGAGAGGTTGTAACTGCCTGTTGGAACGCATGTCATCCTTGTCATGGATGCGTCGTTAAATAAACTTATTACACACACACTGCCTGTTGGAGGTGATCTTGCTCAGTTGAGTGGAGAGAGCGCGAGCCCCAAGAACTATATAAGGGTGCGTCTACAGAGCTCTACCAGGTAGCAAGAACGAGGCCCAGTAGGCTCAATAATGTATTGTAAATCTTCAAAAATTTCTCAGCTTTCACAAAATCCACGTCAGGGAGACTACCTGGCGCTACACCAATTAGGCCCTACTCGTACTCAAGTCCGCAATAGCCAAGCCTCTCGTTTCCTTCCGATCTAGGTCGAAATCCGGGGGTCAAGCCGAGGATACTATGGCATAGTCGTAGGCATCGCCATACCAAGGCAGTGAAAGATATTCCACTTGTATGTTAATTTTTGTATGCATGAAGTTTGCCTTGAAACTGATCAATAATCTTTGACCATCCTTAGCCTTTAAACATGTGCTTATTAGACACGGCTGAACGCTGCTATAGCTGTATCACAGTAACTTACAAACTTACTTAGCTTTGATTACAGTTGATCTATTTAGAACAGCCTGAATAGGTCACTTATATCCTAATGCTGACTTCATCGTGCAATGGCCTTTGCATTTGGTCATGTAGTAGGACAGGGACAGTGATAGGGTAAACAAATACAGATGATAGATGCAACACGAGCACTTCCCAAGAACGATTGTTCCACCCAACTCGCGTGCAGATGCATTGCTCAGAACAGGCTATATGTCTATGTGTGAAGTACAATAAGTGTGACGTACAATAATAGAGAGTTCAGCCCTATTAGAGCCTAATATACACCGCCTAACTTACAGTCGCGACTTTTAAACTTGACAGTCTAGTTTGACTAGGCCTACCTATTGGCCTACGCCTACGCATGATTCGTTTTCTTATTAAGTCAGAGTTGGTGCATGGTCGTTAAACAATTCGGGCAGCGTTTCGGTTGCCATTAGAATTACTTATCATTATGAACTTAACCGTGTACGAATTACGCACCACTAGCGTGTTAGGTCTACTCTACAATTCTTTTTATTCCATTTCAGTCTGTTGTTTCCTGCCGTTTCTACCTTATCATAATAGGCCCTACCTATTCCTCACATAATTGTGCGGAGATCCGAAGAAGGTACAAATTAGTATTCGACAACTGTAATTAGTCAGATTTTATACAATGCAACAGTTTACTTTCGATCAGATTCCAGATTTGATCCGCAATGTTGCAACCTGCATGTAGTCTTACCTACACCTACAAAATGCAAATCCTGCTCTGTCATCTTAGCTTTGCCAATTCAGTGCTGCCATTCAAGATTTTTAAATTGCCTGACAAGCTAAACGAATGAACGAACGAACGATTGATGGAATGAAAGAAAGAACGAATGAATAAATGAATTGCGCAATTAATTATGTCTATGGCTGTTGGCCATGATTATTACAGGAGGTGCATCATAGTTGTTTTAGGAGAGGCCTATCCAACTTTGGATGGCAAGCCGTCAAAGCGAGCTAAAAGAATCAACGGTGGCTTATCGAAACCGGTGGATGTGAACGGGATGAAGCTTAGGCGTTCGATGAACTCTGTTGTTCACTATAAGACTTGATTTTACAGATGTTGATACTTCCACTGACATCCTCTTCAGTGGGCAATTGCTTTGAATGTCCAATCCACAATTGTTGCTTTGACGTGTCGTAGAACAGTCGCTTCGGACCAAACATACCAGGCTTCTCGATGACCTGGATCAAGTTCAGCTCGGAATCGAACTGAACCATTCGGTCCTTGGCGTGGTCTGCCACGAACACTTGTCCACTAGAATCCAACGCTAGGTAGCGTGGATCGTCCAGCTCGTAGAACTGGGTCCTGGGACTGAACCTTCGAACGATCTTCCCAGCGCTCGTCACCTCGTATATTCCTCGAACCCCCATTTCCTTGCAATCGGAGAATTCGATCTTTCCACTTATTGTTGCCACCGAACAGTCAAGAGCGAAATCCGTTGCCCAATCAAGCAGCAGGAAGATATTTCCAGTTGGCGTCTCCACTGCATGCTTCACCGAAGCGACATCTGTTGGTAGCTGGATGCGATCAACCAGAACCGCCTTTGTTGTGTACCTTTCCAGACAGCAGCATGGCTTATCGTCCTTTCCTAGCATCACAAGACCCGCTGTAGATACAGAGAGCGTGTGTGGGTTCCACTTCCACTGAAGATACCGCCTGATTTCTTGATTGACAGTCACCTCGTAGACTTGGTTTAGGTCAGTGACGTATAGACGGTCGTTAAAGTCGGAGGCCACCATATCAAATGGTGACGTCATGTCCTGCAGTTTGATTTCACCGTTGAGAGTGAATGGCTGGTGGTCTGTGTAGACTCTGATGACGCTCGAAGGTCGATGAACGTCTAGAGCTGTCTCCTGAGGGATTCGACAGAGAACGTAGACGGAGTTCTTCAGCTTGGCCACTCCCATCACCGAGAAACCAGAGACATCCAGATTGGCTGTGTGGATGACTTCCGGTTGTTGAGTCACTGAAAGTAAACCCAAGGCAATAAAGAAGATAGTCAGCCTCAGGAACTTAACTTATAGTAGCTATCAACATTTTTTACTATGTATAATGGTGACGCAATATTCTGCTCTCTCTCTCTCTGTGGCCAACAGGTTCAACGTACAGCATTGGACCTGTTGTAGGCCTACCATTCTCTCATGCGTGATCGCATCTGAAGGCAGAAATTACTACCCATGCGTGGGCAACAGCTGTGTTGAAAAGTGTGACAGTAGACCTATATTAATCCACGAGAGCCTGCGAACTCAGTAGAATACCATATATATATATATATATATATATATATATATATATATATATATATATATATATATATATATTTGCACTGGACTTAGCAAGTGCTACAGCACAGGTTACAATCTTAAGAAGCTATAGTGTCTGTCTGACCTTTGATTTCGCCGATGACGTTACGCAATCTGTGCACTTCGCTGATGTCTGTCTTCTTGAGTCTCATCGTTGGTAGTGGAAGATGACGTTGACCGTGGAAGTCGTTTTGAGTTCTAAGCTCCTTAACCCGGTCCACGATTTGAGTGACGGGAGAACACACGTCGTATGAAGACCCTTTATCGCACAAACTGTTGCAGTATGTCTTAAAACTGGTGACAATCGCTGAATGCAGATCAAGATCTGCCCGTTGTCTGTTCAGTCGATCTATACCTTCCCTTTGATACTCTCCGATGTCTCCCAACAGAGCCGCAGTGTGTCGGTCTATCAGGTCTTTTAGTTCCTGGCCACATGTCTTGACAGATGTCTCTGTGAATTGGATTTCTTCCATGAAATTCATCTTCTTTTTCTCTAAGTCTTCCTTTATCACCAAACCACGAGTTGAGATTGAGTCCAGTTTCTTCACTTCATCAGAGATCTGCCTCTGTATTCGATCCTTGGCCACTCTGATGTCAGAGCACTGATGCGCCTTGTGACTTTCTGCCAGACATATATTACAGATTAAGATCTTGCAAGTTTCACAGTACTTTTCCAGCGGAATCATTTCGTGGTGATCACAGAAATCAAGATCGAACTTAGTTTCCAGTTCACTTCTTGGAAGTGCTCCGAAAGGAAGGAGCTGATGCTTTTTGCATGGTTTCTGTTTGCGATGCATCCTACAGCATTCCTTGCATAAGATGTTTCGGCATTCTAAGCAGAAGGCTGTTGCTGCCACTTCCTTCGGTTCCAGCTCATCATTCTTACATGCATCGCAGACTATTCCGGTTTCAACGGGCTTGGATAACGCTGACACTCGATTCAGCCTCTTCACAAATTCGTTCTCTCGAAATCCCTCGGCTGGTATTACTGTCAGAGTCCCACATCGAGGGCAAGGCATTTGTTCACCTGTTTTGCCGTCAGATCTGATGCCTTCCAGGCATTTAAGACAAAACGTGTGAAAGCAGCGTAGTATCCTTGGATCAATGCAAGTTTGACGGCACTTTTGACACTTCGTAACGTCTTCCATCTTACTAATCAAGTCCGTTGGCGCGGTCAGCTTAAGAACTTGATTCTGATTTTAAAGATTAATTAGCTCAAATTAAGAAACACATACGTGGATTTCTTTTTCTTCCATCTCCAATCTGTCCTAGCCTTATCCATCCTCTCGATAACTTGAATTCCGACTGACCAACTGACGCCTAAGAAAAATGAAAGAAAACCGCGACCAACAGCTATCGACTAATGACAAATACATACATGTGAACCTACACCGCCATGGCCCTATACGTATATTAGCAAGCAGACCACGAAGTTCCACTAACCAATCTCGTAGTGACCCTATTATAAGCCCATCAACCGCTAGTCATTTACACCGCGTACAAATGCCTTGGCTCGGTTCAACCGGGGAATTTCCAGGTTTAGTATTTCCACCGTGCAACTGCTTCCGGGTTTCTAACCATGTTGGACTACGGTGCTATTTGTTGTTGGCTGGGTCTGAAGTGGACAATTCTTCCATGTGGGGGCCTCTCCAGATTGGCAGCGGTAGCTCTGCTGTCACAGCGTAAAACAACATATGAACATTATGACTTGGCCAGGCCTATGCAAATGATCATAACTATTTGCAGGGGTGATTGAGCAATGGTAACAAGCTGAGAAAAAGATCATCACGGACCATAGATCGATTCCCAATATGTATATATAAATATATATTTTTCCAAAGGATTACTCAACATCTTATTCATTCTACGTCGCGTATGCTACAGAGTCAATGTCAAACAAATGCTTTAAATGACAAGCAAAAGACTTCCAAGGCCCGATCATCCACCTTCCACTTCATTCTAGACATCAAGCAACGAAACCCACCTTCGCAGTTGTCTGCCTTCTTTCTGTGCTCTATAGGCAACCGCACTTGAACATCTACTTACTCTCTTTGAAAACCCCACTGACTCGACGCAGCACTCATGAATAAACCGGTTTCCTGCACTTAGTCATCAAGTGGTGCCTTAAAAATGTGAAGTTTATTATAACGAATGTCTCTGGGTAGTAAGCCTGAGCCTTTCGTAAAATTAGCCATCGCAAAGGTTAAACCATTCAGCTACATCACACGGTGCTAAAATTGTTAATAATAATGGAATCGTTTGAGACTATAATTAAAATTCAACATTTCAGGATATCATGAGATTGTCTAGTTACAGAAACTACATCATCATTTAGTATCTGATGACTATATATATTAATAGGCCGTGGTACCGTCAATTATTTTTTTAAATATAAATTTACCATAATCAGGCCCCACATAAAATATGTACATTATGCAAATTACATTAACCATCACCATAATCATAGCTATTACATTTTCATATGTGTAGTCATATCATGCATACTGTATATATTATAAATGTGCACATTATATTTCAGACATGTTGTATATAATGTAGGCCTATCATCGTCATCATCAGTTTCTGATGCCTGCCATTTGGCGGCGATGTATGCAAATAAATTTTCTCCGTTATCATTGGTCATTTGCTAAGTTGACTGATTCCCATAGTTTTAGTCCAAGCGATGCAGTGTTTTTATTAGTAACGTATTCTTGGTTTAGGTTATTGCATTTCCTATGTATGTTATAATTCAAATTAGCTTGTAAGCCAATAACACCAGTGTAGGTTGTAATGGAGATAGTTCTGCAGCTAAATAGACTGCCAATAAAGCTAATTTTTTAGGATCAGGATCTACCTGCATGCATGGCAATATTAAACTACCTTTAAGCAACTGTCTTGCTCACACGAGGGCTATTCGAGCCACAATGTTATTCTTTTGAACTCACTTAGCCTACGACACCCTTCTTTCTTTAAGAAGGGATGATTCAACCAATGAGTTCAAAGTCTCTATTTATAAATTTATAAACACGACTGTCAAACATAAGGTAAACAAACAACAGGCGTTAGCATTCACCTGATTTGTGCAATGTACGGTGAGACTTACCAAATCTTCATCCACATAAGTATAATAGGCCTACGTATGTATGTTTTTATAGCCTATAATATGAACACTTATAGAACGTCCTACAAGAAATTCATTAAGGTGCTAACCTAAGCTATAACGCACAGGTCTAACTAGAAAAGTAGAGTAGATCCTCAGACCACGCAGAGTGCCTAATAATTATAGCACAACATATATAAAGAAGAAGAACCGGATCTTACATAACGTGTATGCTTAAAATTCACTTTAACCGGCCTTCATATTCACAGTCTGTTGTTAACGTTTGCCTCAGCCACAGGCGTGGATCCAATTCCCTTGTTCAAAAAGCCAACTCACATGTGCCTGTGTGTCTCAGGCTCGGCCTGGCGTTGTGTTCTGGCTCGCCGAGAGGGGGGCAGAGGAGACAAGCGCCCAGAGGCTCTGAGATGCTTAATGATCCGGACCGGGCCAGCAATCAACTGATGAATAATATTACAATCAGTTAAACAACATATAAAAATTCGAGAACAAGAAGAATAACGGAAGTCCACTTACGATTTGCTGATGAAGGAGATATATGTAAGTGCTCGCGTCTTCACATTTTAGCTTTGTAATCGTAGGCTATTCGTAACCTCAACATTTCTACAGCGCCCACAAAAGCGAAGTAACGAGAACAGGCGCTTAATAAAAACAAAATCCATCAAAATCAATAAAAACCTTATCTCTGATAGAGAACTAGCTTTATAATTTTGCTCGTTTCAACAAAGGCGACCAGCAAACAAACCTATTGAATTGATCTGTCGTTCTGTCGTAGAATTCTTGTGCTCCGAATCTGCAGTCTAGGATGTTACTGACCAAAGTGTCTGAAATACAAAATAATATACATAATAATTTATATACAATATAGCATATATAGTATATACTATATTTCAAACCCTGGTCGGTAACATACTAGACTGCAGATTCAGAGCGCAGGAATTCTACGACAGAACGTAAATAATATAATATAGGCTTATAATCCCTATATATATATTTATATATACATATATATATATATATATATATATATGTTCGCATGAGAAAGTGAAAATGTTGGAATTCACATCGGTAACAAATTTCCAGACGGTTATTTTTTTCTTTGCGACAATTACATATAGCCTGCGTCCTATAGTTGAACTCCAACATAACATAATTGGCCCAACTATCCCAACATCTCCCCAACGGTTTCGCTCTTTTCCTTTTAGCATACATGTATTTTTTAGTACACTCAAGAAATCTGTTTGAAATTGTCTTTTGTCCATTTCTGGTTTTTCGAATGGACTAAGAGTATAAACTGTGAGAAAGTGAGTACCCTACTAACTTGAATGGCTTCATATTTTGCGCCTTTCCAAGAAATAATTTAAAGCGCCTTCTGAAAATGATGATGATAATGGTTGTGGCCGTATACCGTGAGGTTTTTACAAGTCCCTCAAGTCTTTTTTCTTTAGGCCCTATAGTCGTGGCTGGGCTGAGAGCGCTTCTGAGTAGGATCTTGAAGGGGCCCTAGATGCTCAGAATTATTGAATGAATGAATGATGCTTAGCTCAAAAGACGTCAAATTAATGTTATTAAGAACAGCACATTAATCAGCTCAGATATCTGGAAGAGTCACCAATGTTAGGCTACCAAACAACGTCTTATAACCGGACCTCGAAAGTCGATCTCAACGAAGGCTTTTTATAACAAGGTTTGTGAAGAATTCGTTTGAATTTGAGGCTGGCACTACCGCTTAATATTATTGTAAAGGAAGATTTCAAATGATATTATTATAATGAGACTTCTATCCGTAGTCAATAGGATTCATAGTTTCCCTTTCGCTTTCGTAATTACTGCTGCCAGTACTGTCGGAACAACAGCCATCAATGCTCTTCATCTCAGATATAAAAAAATTATTACCCCGCTTTCCTAGATATGGGTTGCGTGTCTTGGGGAAGACCGTAAGTGGCAACCATTCTAGTTATGCTATTTACTTTCACGTGAACCATAGTCTTAACGTACCCCAGTATCACTAAGGTTGACAAGGAGCAGCGGTTTTCAAACTTCATTTTTTTATTATGGCACCAGGTAAAATATCTCGTTGGCGTTCCACCAGCAAAGCGCTGACAAGAAACAACAGGAGAGCGGTGCGAAGACCACTGTTAATTAAGTATTGGAGGAAACATCGTAAGTTCTCTTGCACGGTATGGGGCGCCCCTCAGGTGACAATGCATTTAGAAGCATCTGACGACAGATTAAGTTTGTTTTGAGTTAGTGCCACGGAAGATTTTATTTTTTTATTTGTCGAGTATACCTACCACTTAGCCGCCCGAAAATCGCTGGCGTGGAGATGAAGAGGAGTTCGAGAGATGTACATATAAAATTTCTGTTAGGTCTAACGCAGTCGTAGTTGTAAATCAAAAACCCGAAAGTAACATCTTAACTCTAAAGCTTTGCTCTTAAGCGCTGGACACCAGCTTTTACACGAGCGCCGAGTCGGGCAACAGGTGTAGTAGGCCCCTACTATTATTTCTGATATTTCTATAGTGTAACAGTTGTAACATCTACCGACGTCTCTGAACTTAAATCGATGTTAAGGCAACTAAAGACTGGAATGTTTTGTAATAATTTTTTATGATTTTAATGCTATAATGTTTGACTCTTTAGGCCTATGGGCAGTAACATTGATAACTGAAGGACCGATTGACCTGAGTGAAATGCAGGCAACAGTTACTGAAGAGGAATCTAGTCGCTATGCCGAAATGTTTGTAGGTGACTGATTTCAATTAAGTTTAAGTAAATCAAACTAAATGTAGCTTCAGTAATTGAAATATAATTAATTCGAATTGAATCTTGCTTGCATGAACAGAAATTACGTTAATCTCAATTAGGTTTAGGTGAGAATTAAATTAAACTGTCATCGTAATCAATTAGTGTTTTTGTTCACATTAAGAAACAATGTCACGATAAGTATAAGCCACGGTCAGTAGACCTAATCTGCTTCTGTGTGTATGGCTTTTAAATCTTGAAGATTCGTGGGAAATCCCAATCCTCATCGTGACTAGAGGCCGCAGGACACTTTGGCTGCAGCACATAAATCTGTCTGATTTGGTGAGTCCTATATATATATATATATATACATATATTTATATATAAAAATATATATATATAAATCTCTAGTATTCTCTTTACGGTGTCGTCGTATACATAAATCAAAACGACTCACATCCGGGCATTATGTCGCCTTCGTCAAGGCGAGAGATAAAGAAGAAGAGGTATTGGGGAAATTCCTGCAGACGAAGTACATCGATAGGGATATCTCTGCAGAACAACTCGTGGCAATGGTGGAACAGATGTGGCGTCATCCCACTGCACAATGGCAAGCAATGAAGAACAAGGGCGTCTGGTATCTTATTAACTATTCACGGGTTTCTGAGGTTACATCAGAAACGGTTCTAAAGCAAGATGCGTATCTGTTATTCTACGAGAGACTTCAGTACATGCCAAGGCTTCGTGTCTATAGTCCGAAGGTTCGATGGTCCGAAGATTGCATGGTGTTTGGTCGATAGGTGATAATTTTGCGGTTTTAACGAAAGCTAGTTGATGTAAAGAATCATGCCTGGCTGGAAGCTGGATTGCACTATTTTTTCATTCATCCAGGTTCCATTTAGGCATGATTCTTTTCATATCAATCCAGTTCCCAGTTTTACACATTCTTTTCATCAATTAATCCAGCTTATATCGAACCTTCGGAATATCGAACCTTCGGATTATCGAGTGGACACTCATGCCAAATGTAGATCTCACCGATAGTAATAAACTGACACACGCTTCCAAATGAGATTATACACAGAAACACAGACGCACATAGCTTTGTATAAATTAATAATTATGATCGACTTCCAAGGGAGATAGACCGACGACATTTTCGTATTAAATTTTATGCGCAGGCTTCAAAAAATATCCTACTTCTCCTTAAATTTGCTGCATACTTGTTAATCAAGCTTTTTACTAAATAGCATGAAGATATAGGTAGCTGGGCAGTATAATAGTGCCTACGACAAAATATGTATGTGTGCGTTTCAATAGACGTCATGAATGCATTAAGACATTTGTCGTTTGAAATTTAAAAAACCCAATTTGAAACGCGCGGGTCAGTTAGATAACGGCGTGTGTAGTGTATGCAGCATGCTCGAGAGGTCACGTAGGGCGTAGAAAACAAGCAAAGGTTCAAAATGCTCGCGAATGACATTACCCTCTGTCTTCGTGCAATCCCTTTAGTAGCTGTAGGCCTGTCACGAGCGCATACAATGTGCATCTGTAGTTCCATTCGTTTGTTCACTATGGTTATAGAGGATTGGCGTTGTAGGCTGGAGGCTGGGCCTGTAGATCTCTCCTGAAACTCGGTCAGCTCTGATTTGACAGTAGGTTACTGTGATTTCATTTGTTGGCGTAGCTTTTAAAACTCTTTAATGTTGCATTATAATTACGAAATAAATATTAAACGTGGATTGCCAAAGAGAATCTTGGATCTGGAAATTAGGACCTGTATGTTATAATGTATCGAGCAATTAACTATTTTGATTATTCAGTTTAGGAGGGTGACACGGTTAGGCAGAGTTCTAGAACACTGCATTGCATCAACACGCTAAACGAAGTCTGAAAACCTGGTGTGTATAACATTTATATATATATGCATGGAAGAATTCGGCCACTTAATATAGCACCTTTAAGTGCCTGACAAAACACTGCATCCGTCAGCCTGACATATTTAAAGTTAGTATGAACTAAGCTAAGCACAAGTTAATCTAGTATGCATGGTGCGCCATAATATTATGTAGAACATGCAGAAGTTGCAAAACAATCAAGTTAAAATATAATTTGTGTGTCAGAGCTAGCAAATTATTCTGTATACGGCAGATTAACTTCAAAGCTCTGTTTATTCAATCTCTGTGAATAGGTCTTATGTTACACGTGTGATTTGTGGAACAGTGTTGATGTCATAACTTATCATGTTTAACATAGAGGCAGATTTTAGACAAAAATATACCTCAACAGATTTTTTTACCAGACATTCATAAGATGATAGAGTATGTAACTCTGCACAAAGCCTGGGAGACTGTCGAGACACTGCAAGCTGAACACCTGATTCAAACCCGCCTACTAAATTGTGTTGACTATGAGATAATTATGGAGTATCATAAAATGACTGATATAGAATACAAAAGTCAACGATTGGCGTCAACGAATTTTGGATGCATGTGACGAAATGGACCAGCGCATCGTTGATGAGTCAATCAAGCAGTGAAGTATAGGCCTACTCGTCTCGGCGCATGCGTGGATGCCCAAGGAGGTATTGAAGACAAACTTTACCTTTCCTAGTGCTAGGTGCCTAAGTAATAACTGTTCTATCGTTACTTATATTTATTTTGACATGGTATGACATCTGAAAAATTTAGAGTAAATTATGGAAGGACAATGGAACCTTAGTGTTTTATCGATTCACGGTGTAGGCCTCTGTTCGTTTATTTAACAGGCTGACAAACCGCAGCGAGTAGGCCAATCATTGGTAGATACTAAGATAGAAGGCATTATTAGTGAAACACTAATAAACAAAATGGATTGAACCTGCCAGTCGGAGGGGTGAACGTTGCAGACATCTACCAAATTGAAACTTAAGCAATGGATGAGAGCCTACATGTAGGTATGCTGCTGTTATTTGAAAGTAATCTAGATAGACCTTTTCATCATAGTAGCAATCGTCCTTGTAGACATTGAAGATGATATTGATGATGATATTGATGATGGTTGTGGTGGTGGTGGTGGTGGTGGTGGTGATGATGATGATGCAACCCCAAATGCAGGGGTGGCGATCCCGGGGGGCCTAGGGGGACAAGTCCCCACATCTTTTGCAGAGATAGGACAGGTTATACGTGTGTCCCCCATATTTCCTACCCCTTTTATTGGGTGTCCTCCCACCTCGTGAATGAGATCGCCGCCTCTGCCCAAATGTATGGGTGGTAAGTTATATTAAAGAACGGGCATGGATGGTAGCCTGATGATTTGCGTCCCGGACTGTTGGCGGAGAGGTTGAGGTTCAAATCCTCGCCTGAACAGGGATTTTTCTCTAGACCTCTCCTCCACTTGCGCCCTTTGGCCAACTCAGCAATGATGAGAATTGGTCTACACTGGTCATGCGCTGGATGGGAGGATGATTGAGCGGAGACGGAAAGGACTGACCATCCGCCATTGTATGTCAAGATTAAGAACAAGTATACGTTGCTAGCACTTGAAGACCATGCTTGCATCTCGGGAGATTGGTGTAAGGTACTGCTCTACATTTTGTCGATATAATTCAGAAGAGACCTAGATCAGTTGAGTCTCATTGTTTACGTTGCGTCATCGTCGTAATACGGCCGTATCAGTCCGTTCCAGATTTCGCAACTCATAGAGGCATACGATAGCATCATGCGACAGTCAGTGTGCCAGTCAGTCAGTGTGTCCGTATTGGCCAATTCAAATTTGTCTGCGTCATAGAACTATATCTATGCCCTACTATAGATAACAGTCTACGCATGTGTTACGCTTAAAGTCACGTGATAAGTCTCGACGATCTTAAAAGATAATGAGTACGTAACGCAGGTGACACCCCCACTAGAATTGGCCTTTCGCAAATAGATTGCTACCGCCGCAAGTCGTAGGCTACGTGAATCAATAAATAGCCTCGTAGCCGTCTTCTTGTGGGTAAATCGATGGCAGTATTGCGTGTGCAATGATTATAACGTCTAGTCTAGAGCGATAATACCTGTACACAGGTCGACATATGTAGAGTTACGCAATTTGTGGATATGCTATACTTATATAAATTTAATTAACACAGAAGCTACAATTCAAAAAGGTAATTTGCTTCATTCGTACTTCGGCTTTACTAAATTAGAATAGTTAAGTACGCAATGTCTTTTCTTACGTGGGAAATGTGTTGGTAAGTGTAGCCTCTGTCCCACTATAGGCCAATAATTTCTGGCCAGAATCAGCTTTGAAATGGTCTAACCTCATACTCGTTTGTAATCCTAAAATAAATCCAAGTGTTGTGTGATCGATCTTACCATGATCAGAGCCAGTGGTTGATATAACTATCCAGGAATGACGAATATCCAGACATGCGTCAAACTAAAGGCTAATTCTTTCTGGCTAATCTACATCTGATGCTTGCTAAATTTTCATTTTTTACCAAAGCATAAAATACTTTGAAACATGATGCATATCATGTTGTTGATTATATTGAAACAGGGACACATTTAAGTGATGGGTCTCTATCTACAGATCTGATAGTTCAAGTGACGGATCAAATATCAGAGGTACCGGACTGAGGATGCGACATGAATTTTTACCAACGATCAAGTTAACATCGTGCAGGAGAATTTCTTACTTAAATTGATGGCAACTTAATTCAATATTATGATTCTTTCTAGTTTCAAAACACCCGGTTGGTTTTACACAATAAGACGAAGCAGAATGAAGCAAATAAATAGCAATAGGTAGGCCTAACTGTAAACTATTCTTAATTTATTTTTGCCGTCAATCCCACGGTCTCACACCTCACACATTCTCACCTCTTAAGTACATTTTCACCTCTAAGTACAGTCTCACATCTAAGTACATTCTCACCTCTAAGTAGCCTACATTCTCACCTCTAAGTACATTCTCACCTCTAAGTACATTCTCACCTGTAAGTAGCATACACTCTCGACTAACACTCGATCAACTCTCGACCCACTCTCTGTTAATATCGTTCCGTGTTCGCAATTAACATGTCGTCTCTTATGGTTCTCGTGAATCAATTCCACATCACCTCTAGTTTGCTATAACACTTTGTGATTACGTCTGCATTACAGTATATTCAACCTAACTGAGCGTTCCTGAATTAACCTCAGCTGAAGCCATGGCAACATCCTGCGAGGACGATCCTCTGGTTAGAACGCAGATACGCGACCTCATCGAATGCACGATCTGCCTCGACATCTACACGGATCCAGTGGCATTGCCCTGTCAACACACGTTCTGTCGAGACTGTGTAGATAGCATACTGACAAGAAATGGCGGTCAGGCAGTCACAATTCCATGTCCTATCTGTCGGAAGGAGTTCGAGGTTCCAAAGATCGGCTTAGACGGAATAGAGAAGGATTTTAAAATGAACAAACTAATCGGGATATATCAGTCGGAGAGTGGTGCGGTGTTTAGCTCGTGTCCCGCGCATAAAACGAAACCGTTGGAGGTGTATTGCATTGACTGTAGGACCGTGACGTGTTCTACGTGTTTTCTGGAAAAACACAGTAAACACACAGGTTCAAACGTTGTCGATTCATCGGACGATGTGAGAAAACAGCTTGACCAGGAAATAGATGTGTTATCAAGATGCGTGGCCACTGCGCTCGTTAAGCAAACTCTGTTGCGTAATGAAATGTTTCAGTTCATCGACGATATCAAGGGCGTTGAGTTGGAGATCAACAGGAGGAGTGACTACCTGAAGCAGACGATCGAGCAACACAGGCAGATGCTGGTCGATGATCTTATCAGCCGCAGGCAAAGGGTTCAACGGGAAATGGAGGAGAAGGAAAGCGAGTTGGATGAGTGCGTCGAGGTTACGGAGAAGTTCAAGACGCGCTGTTGCGAGATGATGTTGAAGGCAAGCACAACTATTAACGACGTTTGCTGGGACATGAAAGACACTCACGCGAGAGCTGTGGACTTACAACAAAAGTTTGAGTCACAGACTCAAGTGCCATGGTTTGAGACGAAAATAAAATTCGAAGCCACGACCTTTGACAAGAACCTAGAAAAATGCAACATTGTCGGCATCATTCAGGGTATATTGCGATTTTCTGTAAAATCTCATAATTTGTTAATAGTATCCCTGTCTTGTCTGTAAAATGTCTTCTCTTTAAAATATCGCTTTGGTGTTTAATGATAATTCAGATGGTTTTCAAATTATTAAATCAGTACAACCTTCTAGAAACCGATGAATGGCGAGGTTTTTGGAGACTATAAGCAGCAATTTCACCTTGGCAAGTGATTATTGATCTTTATCAGAAATTAAAAGGATGAGCCTTGAAATATTCATCTGATTGATTTTGACTCTGATGATACGATAAGATAAGCACACTATAGGGTTTGGTCAGAATGGCTAAATTCAAGATTCCTCTATTTCGTAGATGCTGACGAGATAGCAGAAAGCATACCAACCGTATTGGCGAAAGCATCACCAGAAGAAAAGCCAGGTGAGTTAGCAAAACGGAAGTGCACACGGGCTACAAAATATATAAAGTATGAATACCTTAGATGGACTAATGATGGCGACAGTGATTGTGGTGGTAATCATCGTCTGGTGGTGGTTTTGGAGGTCGTAATGGCAATGATGTTGGTGGTTTGGTGGTTGGTAATGTTGGTTGGTGGTTTTGATGTTGTTGGCCATGGTGATGTTTGCGGTCATGTATGTTGTTGCCATTGTTGGTAATGGTGTGGTGGTCATGGTGACGGTGTTGATGAGTGGTGATGGTTGTGGTGTGGTGGTTACGACGACGACGAGGATGACAACGAAACGAATGTGACAAACTCGAGGACGATAAGGGAGATGACAATTAAACATTTTTATTTTAAGGACTGGCTGCAGAAGGTGTCGCATCGGAGGCATTGGTTACAACAACCTTAGACGTACCCGATAATCTATGGTCGGTAACTGTCCTCAAAGATCTTATCTGCATTCTCTGCCGTGGTCCAACCTCAATTCGCTTCTACCGAAATGAGCCGCCGTATGTCGTACAGAACGAGACGAAACCTTCATCGATTGTCAATCCATGGGATATGAAGGCCTCCGATGCCTCCAATTGTCTGTACATCACCGACAGAGACGTCGCCTGTGTTTGGAAGCTCACACAAAACGGACGAATGGTTACGAAGTGGTTAGCCGGCGTCAGCGATCCCTATCGGATTTCGATGAGGGCGGATGGACACGTGATGATCGCGAAATGGGGTTGCCCAGCCTCCATCGACACCCTTGACGCCAATGGACATTTATCGGAGCATCTGCGGTTACCAGTTCAGCTCCTGGAACCTCGTGACGCTGTCGAGACATTAGATGGGAACGTCGTAATCAGCCACAGATGGAGGGACTCTGGTCTGTGGGGCATCTCGGAGCTGACGAGAAAGGGACACCTTGTGCACCGCTTTGCTCCGATGGAGAACTCGCAGAAGCTGAATTTTCCTTCTGAAATGTCTGTTGATTCAATTGGCAGAGTGTACGTGGCTGACTATAACAACGACCGCGTGATTCTATTGAGTTCGGAACTCGAATGGAACAAAATTCTGCTTACAAAACGGAAAGATAGCGTGCAGAAACCAAGAAGCCTTTGTCACAAGCAAGATCAGTTACTTGTCGCGCATAGCACCAAGATCAGTATTCTCCAAATAATGAAAACGTGACTGGCTAATAATTAGACTATAATTATGTACTGTGGTATTTGGTTTTATTATTGCAGGCACGTATTGTGTAACATATCAATTGATTTCTTCTCATGTTTATAAGTAGGCCTATCAATAAACCATTCCACGTTTTGTAACTAAATAACTGATTGATTTTTGAATAGCTTCAATTAACCGTGCCACACATTTGCAACATAATTGATTTTAATATTAGTTAATGGTGGTAATAACCATGCCCAGCTGATTAATTTTAGTGTTTGAAGTCAATGTTCCAACATTATATACACAAGCTGTTGTTATTTTACGAAAATGGTGATCACAAAGCTTTTAATCCGTTTATTATTCGTTGTAGAGAAAACCTCATATATAAAGATTGTCATTAGCCCTAATCATATTTGAAAAGCGAGAGTAACAGTAGGTAACAGAGGCATTAGATTGCATCCAGAATGGCTCATATCGTTCTATCTTATTGCACCGTTGGTGGGTGTTCGTAAACGCGTCACCTAAATCGTCCTTTTAGTTATTCGGAGAAACGTAGATTCATATAAGAATTGATCATCCTATCCAATGTTTCATTTTCCATGTCAGTCTATGTCTTAAACTATATCCTCCTTTTCGTCGTCTGCACTGTACCTGTACGTATACATGCCGTATACAATAAATACACTCTGAGAGTTGGCAGAGAAAAGAACAAACAGGGAAGTGCGCAGAAAAGTTACTGTACACAACTCCAGACACATTGTACAACTGATATTAACAATTAAGCTTGTAATATTATGTTGGCACAATACGAGAGGCTTTATTAACACATCAACTCATTCTCTCACTCTTTCTAATAGGCCTACATAACATTACATTGTATTGAAAGCCTATTTGTTAGTTAATATAACGCATCCTAAGATGCACACTAGACAGAGGCGCTTCCAGTGAATTAAATGGAGTAAGTAGATTGCTTGGAAATCTCTGCCACCATTCCCGATTTGTTGTAGGCCTAAATGTTACTACTTTTAAAGTTTCGACCGAATTCAATCTGTTTGAAAACCTCATCGGATCAAAAGAATTTGCATGTGTTCAGAGCGCTAAACTATTTAATAAAATCTTAAGAACAATACAAAAAACTGTAAGAATCAATGTTGGAAATGAACCATGATATATGATGTAATAAAAATTCTAAAAAATATATTTGTTCCGAAAACAAATCTTTAAAAGCGACATTTTAGAGCAAAAACGTTAATCGGTTAAATACATACACTGCTAGTCGGATTTACGTAGGTTATTGAAGCTGTGCATGCACACGATTCATTTGCCTATTTAAATGAAGCATTCACAATTCTGACTAATTTCTGAGGAATAATTTGGGTGCATGGCGACTCATGACATGAACCTGCACAAATCACAAGATATAAGATGTAAGTCCCTGGGAGTCTTAATTTTCTTTGTTACACGAACATCGCCTCGACCGAAGCTAGTTCCTTTTATTTTCAAATTGTCATCAATTTGGGGTCGAGGCCGGTTGCCATTGAAGCAAGTGTAGGCCCTAGGCCTACGTTTGCATATGCAGCCCAACTGTCAGCAAGATCCGAAGCCCGCTAACTTAAGGTCCAACCACAGCCGCCACTTCAATAAATCACTTGATATATAGTTTTTATATCAGGTCAACCAACACTACAAAGGGCGCATGTATGTATTATGTATTTAATACAGCAAAGGTCTTAAGTGGCTCAGAAGACGTCTAGTCTGTGTTTGAACCACAGCAGGTCAATCTGTAATGCATAACAGCCAACCTCTCCTAGCTCCCTCTTACACGCCGTGACCGTGTCCGCTTAGACCATACCATAATCGCAGTCATTTCTCAAGTGCATATGCAACTTGAATGCCGACCTGTAGATTTTATTAGACCCAATGTATAAGTTAGTCGGCTAAAGAACGACGTTTAAGCTATACAATTGATAACTGATTTTCATACAGTTCAGCCTGTGCAATACGAACAATTACCTAATTACACAGGGCTACGAACGAATAGCCTAAGCTACGCTGAATTTGTAGCCAAATCATTAATGAGAAATACGTTGGGCCTATCGGTTAGGTTATACACAATTGACCTACTGCTTGGTGACCCATGAGTCCATGTTAGCAGTTGGCAATTGTTGCGTTTGGACTAAGTAGGTCCACGTGACTGTATGGGAATAGTGGTGGATAGTGTGTTCAATTGCTCTTGCGTTATGACATGTTACAGTAATTCGTTTAGAATTTTAGATGGACTCATCGTATTCTGGTGCGCCCGATTAAGAAATCATTATAGACTTATTCACAGAATGGAGTCTACAATTGTCTGACCTTCTCGCTTTTTAAGATGTGCGCATATATAATATGTTTAACTATAACGAATTTCACAGTTAATGTCGCGTGTATAGGCTACATAAGCACATCATTATTAACAGAAGAACTATGTGTAAGCCTATGAGCAGCTACTCGTTTGTTCTATGCAACTTTCGCTTTTGTTTTAAGAGATACGCTCATAAACATATCTAATTGGTGTATAAATTGCTAATAACTATACAATGTTATACATGTCTGCTTATTAGCAATTAAGTCCTGTGAGCTATAAATAACTAGGTAACAGACGGTTGAAAAGATAACTGTTTGGCCTGCTATATTTCGATGCGGTGATAATAAATTCAAGTAGTTGTGAGAAAAATTTTGAATGTAGGTCACCGCACAAAAGGTGGCGGCTACGACATTGTTCTCATTGGCTATTGTCAACCAGCGGGAATTCTGGTTCGATATATTTAGAGACTGTTCTCCGAATACGGCTACACGAGTTCAAACAAAGTCTCGGCTCGAATTCACTCTAATTTGCTTAACACAGATTGGTGTACATGCTGCAACACGCGCTCAGATACAGGATGACTGAAAAACGATCTCTTGGAGAGGATTTAGACGATAAAACCGATCGTTTGCGAAGGCACAAAAGAGTTCTTGAGGATTTGATGGACCCAGACTATGGATTACTTGATCAACTGCTGGAGATGGGAGCGTTGTCCAGAAGGGAGGTTCACGACGTTAAAAGCGCAAGAACCTTCGAGAAGAGAAATGCGCAGATCGTTGAATATGTATCACAAAACAAATGCTTCGGGAAATTAATTCTGGCGCTGAGAAATACGAACCAAAAGCATCTGGCTAATTATCTTACTTCAGATGGAGGTAGGCTACTTTGCGATTGATAATGCGTGGATATCATCTTATCGTTAGATCCAATTTTAAACTGAACAGCAATAATACACAGCTGCGTAGACTGATGAGGTTAATCAATAACGAACGACTTAACATTTATTCACATACGTAGGCCTCTATCATGAGCAATATTAAATTTCCTCAGATAATTCATTTTTCAGATTGCGAAGCAATGCAGCGTAATGCATATAAAACAATACAATGCGTATGAAATTTGGCAATACCATGTTGTAAGCTTGCAAATACATTTCCTTACGTCGCACATCAGGAAATGTCGGACATGATTGGAAGAGCATGGGCCCAGAAACTTAGTACGACAAAGACACCGATGCTGAAACAAGTCTTGGCTCTGTGAATTCCACAATGCATCGTATAGCCTTCTCGGTCGCTGGCCCTGCTACCTGGAAGGCTTCCGTTCACTCTCCGCCTAGTTCCCAAGGCCACTCCACCGTGTTCTATACCAACCTTATGACTGCCATAATTAGCCGGACTTGGATAGGGAACGCTCCTGAGACTGAGTAGATGGTCTTGAAGTGGCGCTGTATGTAAGTCCTCCTAGTGAACAAATAAAATTACTTCGGCTGGTGTACATGTTCATAGGACTTTAAGCAAGCAGGCATAGCCTACTTAAGTTAAGAGACGCTTTATTAATTTCATAGATAGGGTTTACTCACGTACAATAATACATTGTAAAATTTATGACCGAATCGCGCTCATCTGCATGTGTCGTTGAGCTGTGACTTTGGCACTGCAGAGTGCCAAAGTGACGTTGAAAACGTTTCAATTGATTTCAGTCAACCGAGCTGAATTCAACGATGACTGGCCACTAACCGAAGCACAAATGGCGACGTTGAATAGGAATCAGCTGACGTTGATTGACTCTCTGGTTGATATTGATCATTTATCCGTTGCCATGTTTTCTGCCGACATAATCAATAATAGGCATAAAGAGACGATTCATTGTCAGCCGACATACCACGAAAAGAGCGAGGTTCTACTGGACATGATGATTAGACACAGTCAAGCCAATCATTCAAAGACCATCGCTTGCTTAGAAGAGTCGAATGGTCACGTTGTTAAAATCCTCAGATCTCCTGGAGGTAGGACATAATGAATTAATGTACAAAAAACAAAATATAACTAGGGAGTAATTTAGATTGGATAAATGGATGAGAAAACTGGACCAACCTGCCTCTTCCAATAACAAGTTGGCCTAAGTTGTGTCAAGATCTCGAGGTTCCTAATGTTCATGCATCATTTCGTGTAGGGTACACACGGGATGCGTTCGAATTTCCCAAACCTTCTCGAACTTTCTTTTTCTTAGATCAATCTACCAATGACTGTATGCACTGATTAGTTTAGTTAGTTGACAACACATTCACTGCTTACCTGTATTCGAACCCGTTTATATCAGTTAAATAGTCATAGAAGTGCCGTTCTATTCACTGCATTATGAGGTACTGAATAATAATTGCTTTGATATTACATACAGCTATAGACAGTGTCCGATTTGTCTGGGGTCAAAGAGTTGGACACTTCAGCTTCAACTACAAGGGCATTGATGTACAAAATCTCATTAACGAACCCCTGATTTTTTAGACAAATCGAACCCCAGCTATAGACACAAAGTATGACTTTTTTTTAGAAAGACATGACATGGACTCCCATTATTAGTTTAGCAGCCCTCTCTGTCGACATGTGATCTATAGCTGTCTATTTGTGCAGCACTATACAGCATCGGACAGTGTGGACATACTAATGGTCGTTTATTACATTCAAGCTGTCGCATATCAGTATCAGCACATGTGAGCTCAGTCTAGCATGAACTGATGATCACAGGTTATTACAGGTTTCCAATTTAAATTTCGACAGCCATGCAAGGGGCCCATCAAGTCCTAAATCTAATAAGACAAGTCTAACAGTCCCTCAAGCAAGCCTAATAAATCTACCACTCGACTTGGTTGCAATGAAAGATACGTGATAAACGTCTATTAATCAATAGAATGATTGAACTCTGAATATTAATTTTGAGAGGCAGATTTTATGTAAAATGTTATAAATAGAAATGCAATATTATTCCTTTGTTCTTTATACTTTTAGGCGTCGCCTTTCATATCTAACCACGTTGTCACTTAAAATGCAACAGAGGCCTATGTTTCATTGTTTGTTTTTGTTTGTTTAGTGGTTATACAAGTCACTGCAAATTTCGAGACTTCTGAAAGTGAACCAATAACGCTAGAGAATGAAATTGCATCTGGAGTAAACAGTATGTTGCGTGACGAATCATCACCCGAAAACGTAGAAACCCTTTCTGAATTAAAGCCCCTTGGACTGATTGGTGCTAAATCAGGTCACAGTGTGGCGCTTTATTTCAACTGCGAATCGTCGAAGGAACTGAATTATCTTTGGAGGCTTACGGAATCCGGTCGTTTGAAAGACTTCGTGGAGAAGTTATTCAATAGATTACGGATAACACAACACCAGCACAAAATCAGGCTGAAGTGGTCCGCAGAGGATTATGCTGTTAAACAATTAATTCTGAACGAAGGTAGTTGTAATATTCATTATTTACTTATTCTGAAATTTCATATCCTCCTTTTTCACATATTATGCTCAGAAGTGCACACGCCTCAATGTCGCAATTGCAGTTGTAATGTAGAGCAATTGTGTGCGAAGGACTTGCTCAAGGTTCATACACAGTGACGCCTCAGATGAGTTTCGAACCAGCTCGCTCAGCGCACAATGAGCGTTACAGGCCGACCGCTCTAACCAATCGGCTACCGTGCCAAACGGTGGCCGATTGTAAATCTTCAGGCTATACATTTACAATGTAGGCCTACAATCTCTTTTTATTTAATTTATTTGGTCTTATAACTTTATACCTACGTATCATAATGACTAGATACCAATCGTTTAAGAAGTAGGATATTGAGAATTCTATAGATCAGCACTAACAAAAAAAATGTTTCAGCTCTCTCTCTCTCCCTCCTTCTGTCTCTCTCTCTCTGCCTCTGTCTGTGTGTCTGTCTGTCTCTGTGTGTGTGTCTGTCGCTCAGATAAGTCGCTTTTATCTTGACGTTCTCGACTTAAAGTAATCTCTCAAATTTCTTATCCACAATACTGTCCTACTGGATATTAACCTAATTACGGCTTGGTTTTGGTGTCCTGTTGCTTGCTGCTTTGCACACTGGACAACGATATTTACACTAATTGCTAATGGTATTTGTGATTGCAATTGCAGTTACAATTGCGGAGGATCCTAGTCCGTCTCCCAAGGCAGAAGAAGGTGGGTACTGATATAGAGTGTTACCGTTTCATTCTTGAGATTAGTAGGCCTAACTGGTAAACTATTCTATAGACGTGGAAGACCAAAGTGTGTTCTATTGGCCTTCCAAAATGTTATTTACATAATTGAAAAATTTATCGAGATGACCATTATATGACACACTTGAACTAATGTGATATAGTCTATAAAAATTCTAGAATTCTAATCTAGAATTGTTCCGCTATCATAGGTCTAATAATCTCCGCGCTATCTTCTTCCTGAATTCCTGAAATTTTGGGTTAGAATCCGCCCGTGCTGTCACCCACCCATCATTATCAATTAAGATCTAAGGATTTCCACTCAAACTCTCACCTCTTCAAAAATCTTTGATGGGGCTCGTTTGATCCTCCACACTTCAAGCGTCCCAACCTTAGCTGAATAGATCAAAAGCTGCAGCCGTTCCTCTGTCTCGTCTCTATGATATCTCTGGTAACCGAACTTAATTTTAATATCTAGTTGGTACCTCTGAACAACCATTTAACGCGATCGATCGATCGATCGATCTCCTGCTTGTTCGTCTGCTCATTGAATCGCTCGCCCGTTTATGGTTTAGAGTTTATGGTTTAGAGTTTATGGTTTAGAGTTTATGGTTTAGAGTTTATGGTTTAGAGTTTATGGTTTAGAGTTTATGGTTTAGAGTTTATGGTTTAGAGTTTATGGTTTAGAGTTTATGGTTTAGAGTTTATGGTTTAGAGTTTATGGTTTAGAGTTTATGGTTTAGAGTTTATGGTTTAGAGTTTATGGTTTAGAGTTTATGGTTTAGAGTTTATGGTTTAGAGTTTATGGTTTAGAGTTTATGGTTTAGAGTTTATGGTTTAGAGTTTATGGTTTAGAGTTTATGGTTTAGAGTTTATGGTTTAGAGTTTATGGTTTAGAGTTTATGGTTTAGAGTTTATGGTTTAGAGTTTATGGTTCTACGTCTTTTGATCCCCGTCAGTTGATCTCTTGTCAATTGATCCCCTCGTCAATTGATCCCCTGCCTATTGAACCCAGCCCAATTGATACAACATTCACATTCCATTTGCAACCTTCTCCATTTATTAAAAGAACGATGTAAAATGCCACGAAATGTTAGAATGAAAAAAATACAAACGCGTAATTGAGAGTCATTATATGAGTAGTTTATCAGCATTAAGTCTTTAGCATAACCGTCTATGCATGGGATAAGTGATCAAGCCATTGCTCTGAGATATGAAAGAATCTCCGAACGGACGTAAGCGGTTACAGCGCGTAGTGATACGAAGCCTGGGCATTAATTTTGTATTTTGTAATGTTATTTCGAAAATCATTAAAATCAATCTTTTGTTTAGTAACAGTATCAGCTAGAAGTCTGTGACGCGCAGCCTAGAGACTTGACGGGGTCAATTGACGGGGGATCGATTGAAGCGATACCGCGATGTATAGAAGTTAATGATTCACTGGGCTCAACTTCTGTCTGGGCATACTATATAATTGTCATTAATTGCAGCCAAATAGCACGTTTATTACAACTACGATGCGGGACGGATACCGGATCTAAATAGAGACAGGGATGCTAGAAAATTGGTGGCTGTACTAATGCAGCTGTACGAAGACCGTACAGAAGTTATGCTGTACACAATAGCTCCAGATGTCGATCGCAAATCGTTTGCATATAGGCCTATTCGATCCAGCTCAATCGATTTTCAAGCCGTACAATATTTTCAAATGGAGCTGCATGTAATCAGACACAGCGCTCATGAATAGGCTGGTGCATTGTGCTTAGCTTTTTGCGCTTTAGAAATGTAAAATGTCACTATTTCGATTACGATTACGATGACATAAATGAAAGATAATGATGAAATGATTGATAGACAAAATCGCAGTCCATAATCAATCATACTGCCTGAGAGGTTCGGTGAGATTAATTACCTAGCCATTCAAACAAAAATGTATCTTTCGTGCTCAGACATCGGTAAATTATAATAACTAGATATAATAGGTTTGTTTAATGGTTTTAGTGGTCTCTACTGAGTCTGCTCGAATCGTGGGGACGTTGCAACTACGCACAGGATTGTTCGGAGTGACAAAACTAAAAGGCCTCATCTACGTTCTCGGTCGATCTCCGAATATGGTGTACGTCTTCTCCGATCAACCTCACTTTCCACAGATATCCGAGATAAAACTAGAAACCGATTTGAGGTTCGAGGGCTACGATATCTGCTCTTGTTCCCTCTCGTCGTGTTTATATGTCTCGGACTCATGCAGCGGTCGTGTATTTAAGATTCCTGTGGAGGAAGGTCCGAACCAGATGATGATCTGGTTAACGAGTGTGTTGCATCCGCCTTGGACTACGTCGGTCTGTCGTACAACAGGAAACGTCCTCATATCAAGGAATGAAGAGCCACGTGGTGTAGAGTTATACGATCCGATGGCCAAGAAAATCTACAGCGTGAAATTGGAGGCGTACGTCGTTACTCTGAGGCACGCCGTTTCAACTTCAACCGGACATGTTTTCATAATTCACAAATGGAAAGATAACGGAACCTGGGGACTCAGTGAGGTCAACAGGGAGGGTGTAACCGTCCGTAGTTTTAAGGAGAAACCAGGGTCTCTGTCTTTGGGAAATCCTTGTCATCTCGCATTAGATAACGAAGATCGACTGATTGTACTTGACCAGATGAAGCACAAAGTGGTGCGTTTTTATCGCGATCTCAACCAGCATAATACCATACTAACCAAAAATGAGCTACAACAACCATTGAGGTTGTGTTATGACAATGAGAAAAGGCAGCTCATAGTAGGCCAAGAAAACGGTTCGGTTGGAATTTACAGTATTTAGAAAATGAAGAGCAGTCCATAAATTTAATTACAAGAGACTGCGTGGGTACTAAGTATTAAAGACATCATTATTTTGTTGTTGGTCCTAGCATATGTATGTAAGGATGGCTATGGCCAGTTATCTCTCTGACGATATTCATATCGCACTGTTTCTGTGGTGAAATCAGTATTGCTAAGTCAGTATGTTAATAAATTATTGCTCACGGAACACCAGTACAAAGTGACTAGAACAGGATTATGAAGTTAACCAGTAAATTCTGAGTACATCTTCAGGCTATTAATGAAGTTATCTTCATTTTGTTTCATTTGTGTTATATATATATATATATATATATATATATATATAGCTCAATTTAATAATGAACAGACAAGCGGTACAGAAATGCTGAAACATCTCTGTCCTGAAATTTTACTGTCCAGAAGGCAAACCCCCGGACCATCGCGAACCTATGCGAGGTCATTAAAACACACTTTTAGAAAGCTACATCACTGTCGGGTCATCAGTGACATTGCGTCAAGAAAAACATCTATCAAGTCTCCTCTGTTGTGTTCCTGGCTATAGTCTCGGTGCAACCTGCCTTCGTACTTTTCTTAGTTTGTTGCATTGTTTTAAGCTCATGTGTACACTAGCATTACACTTTTCCTTCATCTAAGACTTACATCTATATAGTAAAAGTAAAATTTGCATCATATTACCAAGACAACAGTTTTCAAACAGAGTTGCAATGCTAATCGTGCAGTCACAAAAAGAAAACAGTTGCTTTCCGACCCAATTGCCCGACGGTCAACTGTTTTTTCTCATCGTTATAATATAATCGCCAAGGTTTTTGTATAACATGCCTTTCGCTTGTTAGGAGAACCCCATTCCATTGGAGTTTCGAATTCAAAAGTACGACTCTGTTGTTCTCACAGTCTGCCACAATAACGTTATCATCCGATGTCAGGGCAAGATGACAGGGCACATTCAACTCCTGTAACCAGCCAATCGGTTCATACCGATTAACATCCACCCCATAAGGGTCCACTTCGGAAATGCTCCATATCCGACTGGCGTCGGTGTTGCTTACCTTACATCTGTGGCTGACGATGTAGTTTCCGGAAGATAACCTTACGGCATGCTTAGGGTTCTCAATGTATTCCGGCAACTTAATACCTTTGATGAGCACGGCTTCTTTGTTATAAATCTCTAATTTGGAAGATGATTTAAGCTTTCTTAAGAGCAGCACTTCATTAGTTGACACTGAGAACGTATAAGGAGCGACTATGTTACTCATCCAACGCTTTCCATTCCTATAATCCCATATGCATTTTCTCTCCTTATCAGTAACCAGGATGACACTATCACCATTTGTATGGCTGTGAACTACTCCCAAGTCCCACGGATCAGTTATCACATTCAGTGACGTTTTATGGCTAAGCGACATCTTAACTTTGTCGTCAAAGAAGAGAATTGATTTTGGCCAGCGACTAACAACAAGAATGCTGTCGTCGTTCGCTACAGCGGCCACTGCGTGTCTTTTCCCAGAAACTTCAAGTTTCTCGGCGAATATTGGTCGGTTGGTATACACAACTACAACGAAACAAATCAAGCCGGAGTAGGAGGACGCACAGATCATTCCAAAAGTGTTCGAGCTAGTTACTGTGCAAATTTATTTTTTCTATTTAATTCTATATATCCATATTTTCAATTTCCAAACAAGCAGCTCGAAATCGATGTCATATGTATGCCTTCATGTACACGTGGGTCTATTTCCTTATTGAAAGACTGTGCAGCTATTCTAGTCCAATTATTACCGATATATAATCATCCTCTATTTGTCTACTGGTAATTTCACCTACTTTAACAACAATCTTTAGTTATATTCTAAAGAAGGCATGTCTTTGATGTAGAAATCGTCTATAATAGCGACCTGTCTGTAACCTATCATACGTCTCAAATTGACTGAACGAATAGTTCTCTTTCAGATCAAAGAACAATCATGTATACTAATTTATAGATTTATTTTTATAACGCCAATTAGCATATTGGCACGATTCCGTTCTAATGATGCGAAGAGGGCTGCATAGATGCACTACCATGATTTAAATTTATTTAGGTTGAGATATAAATTGAGGCATATTAACAATCAATTGGAAGGATTAAAGGGACCTCTGGCTCTAAGTTTTACAGTAGAAATCAAGCGGTTTTTATACAACGGCGGCCTGTGCCACTAATCAAATGTGTAGAAAGAGTATAATGTATAATGTGTATAATGTATAATGTGTATAATGTATAATGTGTATAATGTATAATGTATATAATGTATAATGTGTATAATGTATAATGTGTATAATGTATAATGTGTATAATGTATAATGTGTATAATGTATAATGTGTAAAATGTATAATGTGTATAATGTGCATAATGTGTATAATATGAGTATACAATAATGTGTGTATAGGCCTAAGTGTACAATACTTAGAAGTGGAAACGCACATGGGCCCAAACCCGATTCATGAAGACAATTAACTTACCAACTTCCTGTCTGAAGTACGCAGAGTCGATGTTAACATTGAATGGCCTTATAGTTTCCTCAGCCCAATTCGGAGAGCCTTTGAAGAATTCTTTCATAGCATCGATAAGTATGTTAGATTCGTACATTTCGTGCAGTTTATTCAGAGCCGTTTGAGACTTGCACCACAGATTAACTGCAATGTTCTTCTTATCCAAGCAACAGTTAAGAAGTTCAATGTCATCAGCTAGAAGTTCTTTTATTTTTGAGCTCGTCTTCAGCTGCTGTGATCTATTTGGCACTTCATTCAACTGCAAAATTGCTTCAGAAAATTCTCTGTTAGGACTTTGAACTACTAATTTCACAACAACTGCAAAAGGTAACAGAATTTATGTAAACCACCTTTCTTTCAATTCTTTTTTCAATTTTCTAGATACTTTTAAAAATTCACGCCTGTCACAAAACATGCACATTTTACACTGTGACATTTATCAATATCTCACAAACTTACACTACATAAATATTCAGACAGTCTCCATCCATCAACACATTTACAATTTTCTTTAATTCTATTTTTCAGCACATTAACAGACAATGAATTTCATATGTTACACTATTGTATAACCAATTTCATGTAAAATTATGAAAGAAACAGATGGCACGCAGTTTGCTTTATGAACATCTGTAAATGTATTATCCTAGTCAAGCATTTGAAAAAAAATGGAAAATTTGACAGTGCAACTGTGAATGCAACTAAAGCTACCAAATGGAAAACCCTATGTCCTACCTCCCCCATTTGCTGCGACATCGGCCATCTTGTGTTGCTTCGTGTGACGCAAACAACGAATGAACTTTGAGTAATGGACGGCACTAAACGATCGCATGATATGGACGAGTCCTAGGTTGTTTTGCTGTCTGGTCCCAGAATATCTGATGTTGCTCAGTTGGACTTGCTTTAGGCAATCGGATTTGTGAAGAAGTTCTACTACATCTTGAAGATGAGTGATGTTCTGAGAAAAATAACGCTTGTTCTTCCTTAAAATTGCAGATGTCATTCGAGCTTCCCGATAGTGGCCTGCGAGAAAAGTAACGTTTAAAATCTTTTCTTCAAATGCAATCGTAAATAAGACAAAAAATTACCAATCTCGACGAAAAATGGATCAACTATTAATCGTTTAAATGCTCGCTTAAATTTTATGAGGTTAGTTAAATTAAGTAACTGACGAAACGCGCAGATCAGGCTATGAATTTACAGATGCATGCCTACAGGGAATGCCAGTAATCAAGAATCGTTCTGGTGCTGGGCACAGCCATCGTAATCCGGTGTTCGAAGGCATTATTTTCTGGTATGAGGTGAGGGATACATTAAGGCAGTGTTTCCCAAGCTATGGGTCGCGTAACAAGAGTGGGTTGCGGCGTCTTGTCAAGTAGGTCGCCATGCTTCAGGTCTGTTTAAAAAATAGATCGATTAAATAAAATAAAAAATGAAACTGTTCTCCTGGCCTTCTTTGTTGTATTCTCACTATACTCCAATGAGTAGAGTCTAGTCTCTTCATTATATATCGAGTATATTCAATGCATGAATTGCAAATTTACGATGAAATGCTAATTAAATTTCAACACGGTAGTGTTCACCTTTATGAGGTGGGTCGCAGGCATTCAAAGATTTTCCGAAGTGGGTTACACGAACAAAAAGTTTTGGAAACACTGCATTAAGGCTGTGCCCTTAACCTATAAGGCACATCTAAACCGTCATTTTAACCGTATAGCCTTAAAGGTTAAGGGGCTGTCTTTAAACTGAAAAATATCAATTGATAATATTTTATTCCATGCGATTGCCGCTTTTGGTAGCTTACACCATAAACTGATGATGATATAATTATAAGGTTACTAACTACCCTCAATGATTCCTGTTGGTGAATTGCTGTAGTCGTGTTTACGATTCGACCGAGACACCTCTACCTCGGGACAACATACGTTAACAGACTTCACACGCTTCTGTAGGCTTGTCAATAAATTTTAACTTCTTTACGTTTACATTATATCCAGTGGACTATTACAAACTAAACACTAGATATGACTGCCTATACTTGCGTGACAGTTTCGCTCGAATCTTTTTCTTAAACCACGGTCTTGTTATTCGCTTATACCAGGTTAGATTAACTAATACGAGGTCAGAGAAGACGTCGGTTTCTCTCCTACGATGTTGATGCTGGTTGGACTTATTGATCAGTGGCAACAAATAGGAATTCAACAGAATTAAATCCAATAACTCGAACAGCAGATCGGACAAACACCTGAAAAATGTTAAGCATTAAATAAGTAAAAAAATTCAGGAGTAGCGATTCTGGACTAAAGAAATCATACATGTGTGTAATTATGTATATGTATATATATGTATAAAAAAAACTGTATTACATAGGCCTAGGTTAGCTCTACATACATGTAGGATATGACAGGTTGCCCATTTCAGAGTCGTTTGGTTCACATAGCACATCTGTACTTATCTGTCCAAATATGGAAATCAATCGCCATTACCGATATGGAGGGTTTCTTTTATGAATGCATATATTATGCTACTGATACAAATGATGCCATAGAAGAGAAGATCCTTCACCACCGCTCGCCCGTTTGAATAGACGCCACGCCATTTAGGGCCTCGTGCAAGGACCTTGCTAGCCCGAGATTTAACTCTCTGATATATATATATATATATATGCTCTATTTTAATTAGGTGCTTGAGTCGCTAAAACACTTCACACTCATGGCTGCCTGCAGGTTAACTTAAGTGACTACTCCTCATCTACAGCTTCTTCTTCCTTCTCTCCTGTTCCTTCTCCACCTCCATCTCCTTATATTACGCCTATACGTATGTTCATGTAGGCCTATAATGCAACAACATGACGTCCGTGGGTCAGTAGTATGGACCTAGAAAGGTCAGTCGCTGTCATTACTCAAGTTCTTTGGCCCACGGTTGTGTGTTCCCCACACGGTAAGAACCAAAAAGCCAGCATAGAATCTATTAATTGCAACGGCCTCTGGTAGGTTGTCAAGCCGCCCATGAGAACTGACGTTGTTAAGCTGTAGGCAGCCAACCAAGCAACTGCGTAGCCTAGGCCCTAATTAAATCGAAACCCTTTTAGATCGATCGGTGTCATGATGTGTGGATGTGAGATAGGTTTATGTTATCCTACTTGTCGGTGTCCATTGCATCGGCTGAAGCCATTGTCACTTGAACGACCTAAAAACAGTTGGTCTATAGTTTCAACGTTTCAAATATTACAATAATATGCAGCCAGAATGGACGTACAGCAAACACCAAAGAGCCGCCCAGAATTGCAGACACAAAACAGAACTAACCAATAGAAGCTGAGAAATATCGGTCATAATGTGGCTGCGTTGATTGGCTGCTTTTTATCATTTGCCTGTGCGCAGACTGAGGCTAATGTATTCAGTGTATTGCACCAAAACGTGCGCCAAAATGACTAGCTTCACACGACAAAAAACGGTCTGTTTCGAGTTGTTGACACAGTGTATAAGATTTGCTTTAGTTCTCCGTTCTATGCAAATCACGCCCAGAACAAAGCACACTATTGTCCAGAAGCGACAGATTCCAGAAAACTGTAAAACTTAAAAATAAAAGAATTTATATTAAATATCAACATATACGCTACATTTGTTTTGAGCTTAAAGCTGAGATCGAGCACTCGAAAAATAATAATACCACACGGTTATAGAAAAGGGTAGTCGACGATCATGCTAGTTAATTTAAATGTGAGCTATTGTAGACCCTAATTTTAAGTGAAGTATGCAACTCTATTGGCCATACCTTCAGATGCTCTATCTTCAGTGCACCGATCTCTACGCCCAACTGAGCGGGGCGTACTCATCTTCCTGTTTGCCCGCAAAACTACTAAGCAGACTCGTGCCTTCTTAATGGTTGGCTCCTCGCTCCAAAACACGTCCCCGTTTCAGAAACTATCATTTTCATCCGTGCTGGGTCGGGAGCGCTTCAGAGTAGTAGGCCTAATCTAGATGGGGCTCAATATAAGTATTCACAAGGAATGAAGGTATTATTCGTTCCTGCAAATGTCTGACTGGCCTAACAAACTAGGTGATAGAATGGAGCATTTGAAATGTATAGGCCCCTATCTGATCATTTGGAACTTTCGATCTTCACTTTTTTGCTAGAGATAGTAAAAGATAGTAAAAGAAAAGACGAAAGGACAGTAGAATGCTATAGACGCATCCATTGCAGGGAAAAGGAACCTAGCAGAATTTACGTCTTGATTCAAACTGACGGTTTGTAACTGCTCTAAGTAGAGTCAGAAATCCAAGTACGACCTGGATACATCTGTCAAAAATCATCGACCATCGATTGAAAATTGTCATCAGAAGTCCCTGTAGACCGAGGCAAACTTTGAAAGTGAAACAATTCTCGCTGGTTTTAGCATAGGAAACCCATTTGTTGCAAATATCTAATGCCCTAGCCAAGCAATTTATTTCTTCTCCTAATATTGTCCTGTAAAATTTTGCCTCATTTGCAACCGTATTAAAGCAAGGTGGTTTCACCAGTTGCTCGTTCATGATGTTCAAGAGAATGTTGAAAATGCAGGCAATGTGGCTCCGATGCGTTTTTGCTAATGACGCAGATGTTTCTAAGATACCTGACATTGTCAATGTCGGTAGCATTATCGAAGAAGTAGATCGCAGGAAGTTCATAACAGCTTCCAGTGTATAATTGCACAAGATGATATTTTCGTAACAGGAGTTGATCGTAGAATTCTGGTAACTCTTTTTCGTTCTCCTCTTTGTATATCATGTCATATTCTGCCATCCTTCGGGGTTGATGAAAGTTATGGAAAGTGCCTCTATATAGAAAAAATTCAGCCCCAATGTGCTCATTTCTCTAATTTACTCATTGTCTATTTTATTTGTGCTACATTTCTCATAGACTCAGACACATGGATCCAGTAATATAATTAATATCGTTTCTGTATTTTATTTTATTTATTTAAGTATAAAGGTGGTCCAACAATTACGGAGTTAAATAATAGAAGAATATTTCGTGGACTGAAGAATATGGCCCACGCGAGCTTTTTAAATATTATGCTTAACAATAACCGTTTTGCAGCTCAGCAGCACAAGATTTTTAACGCTCTATTGTATGAATTATAATTTAGTTAGGCCTATATGTCGATTGATGGATTTGAACTCCAGTCGCAGACAATAAAGTCAACCAATATTAATCTTTGCCATGCCATTACCTCGCAGCGTAGAATCGTGTAATTAGTTTTGTTGTTGTAAAAGCACGCACCTGTTTTCATAACAGTAAATAGGCGTGCATTACAGTCGATCAATAATACAAGGTACACAACTTTAAATTTTTGAACCTAAAGACATCATTAAATGTATAAATAAACAAAGTGCGTTAGTTATACACTCAGTCACTCATCGTTTTGAGCGATTTCCATGCTTGGAAACTCGGCTTATACTCGTTATGAATAACCGCAAATAGAAGAGTTAAATGAAAGCAATTACAATAAAAAAAAACAATAATAATAATGTTATTATTTTAATAATAATGTTATTATTATTATTAATATTAACTTAATTAATAATTTAATAATAATAATAATAATTATAATAATAAATATCAATAATAATAATGTAGTTTTTATTATTATTATTATTATTATTATCATTATTTTCATTGTTATTATTATTATTATTATAATAAATAAAACAGCAGATTGTCTACCATAACAGATTCTTGAGAATGTTACTTCATGCTTCTCAGCGACATGCAGTAATCACCGCACGTTATGGTCAATCTAACCGTTCTACCGCATATTCAGAAAAATAGATAGATTACTTCGAATAAATTGATTGCTCGAACAGTCTAGTACTGATACGAACGGCAGTGCACAAAAACATTTTCGCTATGTCATTTTGCATACCATGCGCAAAGCTGTAGTCCAATTTACAATTGCTCTTCAAATGAACATGGCACTGATAACTTACATATCTCAAAAAATCGATTGGATATACGTGAACGATCACATGCGAAACCGTGTCTTCTTTTGACAATTTGAGATTTAATCCTGATCTTGAGTTTGCAACTGCTTTAACGAGCGAAAGAAATCCTAGTACGACCTTTATATATTTGTCGAAAATCATCGACCATCCATTGGAAATTATTATTGGTAGTCCCAGGGCACCGCACCCAAGTTTGAAGGTCAAGCTATTTTCGATTGCTTCAGCGTAAGAAATCCACCTGTTACAAATACCCAATGCCTTTGTGTGGCTTACCGCAACAACATCACTTTCCTCTTCTCCCAAAATTGTCCAGTACAAATTCGCCTCATACGCAGCTGTATAAAATGACAATGGATTCGCAATTTGTTCATTCATTATATCGAAAAGCATTTCCAAAATGCGCACAACATGACTTCGCTGAACTGGCTCGGATCTGGAATTGCTAAATTGATGTGTGGATTTTTGATCTAAGAATATTGTCTCCGCTTCTTGATTGTTGACCATTGATTCACTGTTATTGTTGCAATCTATGTTCTGTTTTGACAGCTTTGCAGCTATGTCAAGAGCGTTGTCCATTGGTGAAATATCAACATATGTAAAATCTCCGATATGTTCCTCATAGGCATTTTCAAAACATGCATCGATAGATCGCTGAACTTTGCGCAGTCCATCTAATTTAAATTCAAAGTCCTCAGTTGAACCAAGCAACCGATGGATAATAAGGCACTTGAACAGATTTACAGCGAATGATTGAAATAATTTACTTTTTTCTATGTCACTGCGAAGTCTTGGTCTTCCGGGTCTTGATGGATCAACAATATGCAATAAATTAACTCTCAGTTGAAGCGTAAAGAGCAATTTGGATGGAATTCTCACCAAATTCTCTTTAAATCGATCAGGTTCAATGTTCTTTGCCACAGGAACCGTTTTTAAAATATAATTATCAACAAAATTTATGGACTCGAGGAGAAACTGCACCTCTCTTTCGAAGTTGTGACTAACTGGCAAATGGTCTAGCATGTTGTTTCCAGGAATGAAGTAGTTTCGACACTGTTTGTCGATCAACCATTGGATCATGATGAGAATTGATTCCTTAACAGCTGATTTTATATTATCATACAACCAAAATTCCTTAGGCTTTTCTTCACACTCCCAAAACATGAGAGTTTTGAAGTGATACGTGGTGAGAAAGGTCATCTTATTTCCACCGCATTGTTTCACAACCTCGGTTTTGATGATGCGCAGAACATGATAAATGTACATTTGAATATGACTCCAGCTGTGGATTAAGATGAGTTCCGCCTCGGAGAATGAGAATCGCCATTCATTTTCGACGAACTGATTTTTATTGTGTGGCTTAGCAACCAGAAAGCATCCATTGTTACTTATATTTTCCACTGTACAAGGTGACGGCCACCCATTCCTTCGTTCACGGCGTTTCCATTCACTTGCCTCCTCCGGCCAACTTGGACACCACATCGCCCACACAATGTCACGGCTCAGTCCCCGAAAATTATCTAGCCATGTACACGTGTAGCTCGAATCAGATAATAAACCTATTGCGATATCTGATTTCTCTAGTAAAGCCTGGGTATATGCAGGCATATGCTCTGTAGTCATTGAATGCGTGTAAGGCATATTGTTGCTTCCTGAATATAACCTTGCGTATCCATGGTGTGATTCCTCTGACCGAATAATGAGAACTGTTCCTTTGAAGTCTCTTGGTGTTGTTTCGTCAATTTTAACGGCGCAGATATTTCTCCAATATATGATGCTGTCAATGTCAGTGAACGTTTCAAAAAAGTAGATAAGAGGAAGTTCAAAACAGCTCCCAGTGTATATTTCCACTTTGTTGAATTTCCGATAAAGAAGTTGTTCACAGAAATCTGAAAACTCTCTCTCGTGTTCATCTTTGTCGATATGAATGCACGCTGTCATCATCATTTGCTGATGAAAGAACACGCTTTTTCTACGAAAGAAGTCAATGCTATTTGCGTATTTAAATCAAACAATAATTCTTTTTTGTATTGCCTATCAAGACGAATGAACCCCATGCTAGGATATTTTTTCATTTTATTATGGCAATGGAGGTCCAACAGCTGAGCATTTAAAGTGGATAAATGAAAGCTTGGTTTCTGTTTTTTTACTTGAGTTTTCATTTAACGACTATATATTTTCATCTTAGTGCTTATCCTCTGCGATGCCGTTGTCTATGGAAACCATTGAGTCCTACTTGTGTTTGTACTAAAACATTCTTAGCGAAATTATTTGTCTTCAGAAACCGTATACTCAGGTGATAATGAACGTTGAGTAATAGCCAAAATAATGTGGACCACGATTACGTCCATAACATTTCAACAGAAAGCGTTGGGTAACTCGCCCAAACGAATTAGACTGCAAGATGTCTCTACTACCGAGATACACTAAGGAGTCTGTAATAACCAACTTCAAATGCTATTTATAAGGTTCCGTGTTATAATGATATTTCGGAATATGTAAGCACCATATTTATTTTCTGCCCTGTCTATTCAGCGCTGCGTATGCTGCACCAACATAAATGAATATCGTTCGTAAGAGTTTTTACCTTCGACTTCCTTATGCAGTTTGTCCAGAAACCATTAAGATCGAAACGTCACGTTATCTCATTACATGATTGAGATAGAATCTATTTTAGACCATTTTAGGTCTGGCAAAACTCCACATAGATAAACAATATTTCATATAGTTCTTTAAAGCACGGCGAGAGTCATGCGCATTCTCATAAGTAGCAGAAATATACAACTTAGCCACGACATTCTCGACATATAGGCCTGCAGCAACGATTGAATCCAAATTCCCGCATTTGGCGCTAAGTTTCCCTTTCTTTTGCTTTCTCCAATCTTTAACTCATCTAGTACATAATTTATATCTCAAACTGTCACGTCAGAATTGAATAGTATGTTCATCGCATTAATGGCCAATATGCTGAGCCTATTCACGTAGGCAACGAATATTTAGGCTATGTATCCTTAACAATGGCAGGTCAAAGGCATTTTTACAAAGCTGGGTTTTACCTAGCAACGTGTTGTTAGGAACTATCAAATGACTGCGCCTAATGTATAATTGAACGGACGCCTTGTATGGCTACCAACAATTAAATTCGACTCATGCAATAAATTTTCATCATCCTTTAATATACATGTAGGGGCCTATACTCTACCTGTCATCATGCCACAGATAGTCGGTTTGAAAATAAACGGAATCATTACTGTTATTCTTCTGTTTCTTCTTCTGTTTCTTCTTCTGTTTCTTCTTCTGTTTCTTCTTCTGTTTCTTCTTCTGTTTCTTCTTCTGTTTCTTCTTCTGTTTCTTCTTCTGTTTCTTCTTCTGTTTCTTCTTCTGTTTCTTCTTCTGTTTCTTCTTCTGTTTCTTCTTCTGTTTCTTCTTCTGTTTCTTCTTCTGTTTCTTCTTCTGTTTCTTCTTCTGTTTCTTCTTCTGTTTCTTCTTCTGTTTCTTCTTCTGTTTCTTCTTCTGTTTCTTCTTCTGTTTCTTCTTCTGTGTCTTCTTCTTCTTCTTCTTATTATTATTATTATTATTATTATTGTTATTATTATTATTGTTATTATTTTTATCGTCGTAATCGTCATCGTCGGAGTCGTCGTCGTTATCATCATCATCATTATCACCACCACTACCACCACTATTCATTATACGCATTGAAGTTAGCTAGAAAAAGTCCATTAGATTAGTCAATCTCCACAGGAACAGGCAAATCATCGTGGCATGACTTGTATACATATTAAACTAACATAGGATAACAATAGTAATGTATCTTCTACTTTCGTTAAAGCTCTGCGCACTTAGCAGACCATGATATTGCCCTAATGTTACTGGTGGCAAGTCTCAAATACCTTAGATGCGATCTCCGTCACCGTTTCTGTCTCTGTCTATCTGTCTGTCTGTTTGTCTGTCTCTCTTTTTATCACATAGGACTTTGAGCCAAGCGTGACCGTGTCAATGATACCATGTTAAGCAAGTGTACCCTGTAAGTGCTGTTTGAAGGCCTGCGATCATTTATGCCGACTGTTACTCTGTAGTCCTATAGTGCTTTATTGAATTTCTCTGATGCTTGTCCCACTGTCATTGCCAACCAGAGCATGTACGACTACGTCATTCATGTGAAAGGTTGTGCAATCACTCGTGATGTTCATACAATACAGATTCCTTTCGATATTGCCTTCTAGCAAAGTTTAGAAGTACTCAACGCACAGATGTCGCATAATAATGACTGGTCTTATGTATCTGCGATTGGTGTTCTTCGCAGCAAAAGAGATATAACGGACAATTTGGTTCCTAAAAACTGCTTCCTATATGGCGGTTCTGAAAAGCTGAGGCTAGGGATAACAATAATTACTTAATTGGAGTGTTTTTGATTTAATCAAGGCATTTGACCATGTAAATCCTGACATTCTAATAGGATAGTTAGAACATTTCGAGATCCGGAGTATGTCTAGACTGGCTAACCGATTATTTGAAAGACTGGAAAGCGTCGTGTCCACTATAAATGTTATTTTTGTACTCACGTATTCTTGACATAAGCTGTAGTGGACCTCGTGGTTCTATATTGGGCCAGTTGTTATTTTTTTTATATGCGAACGCCATTAATCAGATTTCATCAGCCCTGAAATGTATCATGCTTGCAGACTACGATTGTATCATGTCTGATAAACTACTGCACGAATTGTACAACAGGCTAAATGTGGAGCTAGCAAAATTGGGGACTTATTAAAGTAATCAAATTTTCGTTGAATCTAAAAAAGCCAACTTTAATACCTTCAGTCCTAAGAGGGAGATAACTTCCGACTGTGAACTACTTTACTGTGTACACCACATGTGAAAGAATTGTCCAACAGTAAATAGTTCTTAGATAAAGGTTTATTTATGCAAGAAAATCATTTGCAACAACCCAAATATTTACAGCAAAGCCATATTTGAATCCGTAGATTTGTAATTTAATGATTGACATACGCGTAGTGTCACCAAAATATGTGAAAAGAACAATCCCACAGATACCCTAGAACTATTGCATCCTGATGTAAGTTTCTTAGTGATTTAAAATCACACAATTCCTAATTGTTCCTAATAGTTCCCTATTCCCTAGGTAACATAAATGAATCATAAGCGGCCCAAATATATTTGTCCAAAATTCTCGAAAATAACTATTGTTAGCTTTTATCCATTTATTTCTGGGTACTGATACGAGTGGCTGTGTACAAAACATCCTCGAAATCTCATTCTGCATGTCATTTGTGAAGGAGTCGTCTAACATGGAATATGTTCTCAAATGAAAATGACACTGATACCTAAGATAGCCCAGGAAATAAGGTGGATAAGCGTGAACGATAAGATCGAAATAATTACTGGCATTTTCTGGGTATGAATTTCACTGAAATCCATGACATGTTATCTATTTATCAGGCAACAATAAACTAAATACGACTTAAATGTACTTGTCAAAAATTATTGACCATCGATTGGAAACTATAATTGGCAGTTCTCTTAAACCGAAGAACATTACAAATGATAAAGCAGTATGGTGTGTAATAGCACAGGGAAGCCATCTGTCACAAATTTCCAAAGCCTTTTTATAACTATCCACAGCAGTGGCACGACTTCTTCTCCAAAAACTGTCAAGTAAAGATTTGCTTCATGTGCAGCTATATTAAAGCAACATGGCATCGGCATCTGCTCATTCATTTTATTGAAGAAGACTTTCCCAAAAACTCCACTTCTCATTGGTCTTCGAAAGGTTCGTCTCTCTCCTCTTCAGTCAGTACTTAACGCATCTGATACACTGATAGCTTGCTTTTCCAGTTTCTTTTGCATCCCTACCTTTTTCTTTGAGGAACTTCACTGGCTCCCTCTCCATGCTCGCATACAATTTGTAGTTCTCATTCTAATCTCCAAAGCTCAGCAGGGTCTTGCTCCGAGATACCTGCTTGACGTAATACTTCAGCTTCCTGCCTCCATCCTCTACGCCCATTCAAAAGACTTTACCTACTGGTTCCTCAAACTAGAACTTTGGCTCTGTCTCGATCACTTGCTTCTATTGGTCCCTCTCTGTGGAATGCGCTTTCTCCATCTGTTCGCTCTAAAATTTTATCTGGCAGTCTATCATCTTCTGTATGCCTTTCTCAAAACCTACTTCTTCTAGTGGGGCCTTCCCTGTATTGACACATATGACAGGCAATAAGCCAAACAGGAATATGCAGCACTGATGGATAAGTGGAAAAGGAACGATAGCAATATCAGCCTTCTGCTGGTGGGCTCAACCTAACTAGAAAAACGGATGGGGTCACAATCGTGTTAACATCACACAAGGCCAATATCAACACTATATTGCGAGAATAACATACACAACCAGATCAAAAAAAATTTTTTTTTATAACAGATATTTATGCAATTATTTCCGAAAACCGAAAAGCCTTAATTTCGATTGATGCATTAAATTTAAATAGAAGTATGACATTTTCTAAATCGTGGAAGTTTACACATCTGCTCGTAGTAACTAATACGAGTTGATGAATATAAAACGTAATTGAAATATCATTTTGTATATTAGACGTGAAAAAAATGTCCAACAGAAAGTGACTCGTAGAAAACGGTTTTTAATTGTTGCAGGAAAATTTCTTGAATTAACACAGACAATAACATCAAACACTTTTCGAATTTGACAATTCGTAATTTATTGATTGAAAGCAACGGTTTCTAATTGCCTCAATAACGGAAATGAATAAAAAAAAACGACCTGAATATATTTGTCAAATATTCTCGGAAATAACTATTGCTGGCTTCTGTACATCCATTTCTGGGTCCTGATACGAGCGGCTGTGTACAAGAGCATCTTCGAAATGTCATTCTGCATGTCATTTGTGAAGGAGTCGTCCAACAGGAAATATGTTCTCATATGAATATGACACTGATACCTAATGTACCCCAGAAGATCCAGTGGATTAAAGAAAACAAGAAGATCCAAATTATTACTTGCATTTCCTGGATTATAATTTGTCTGAAATCTCTGACATGTTATTCCTTTGGCAAGCACTAATAATCCAAACACGACTTGGATGTACTTGTCAAAAATTATTGACCATCGATTGGAAATTATAATTGGCAGTTCCCTCTCACCGAAGAACAAGATAAAAGGTAAAGTATAGACGTTTTTAAAAGCATGGTAAAGCCACCTGTCACAAATCTCCAAGGCCTTTGAACAATTATCCAAAACAGTGGCGCCTCTTTCTTCTACAAAAATTGTCCAGTAAAAATTTGCTTCATATGCAGCTTTATGAAAACAAGATGGCTGCAGCGTCTGTTCATTCATCATACAGAAGAACATTTCCGCAATAATTGCAACGTGGTGTCGCTGTGTGAGTTCGGTTCTGCTATAGCATAATTCACGTCGGGTGGAATTGCTATGCCGAGGTATGGATTCTACTTGCTGAGGGTTGCCGTTAGCCGATTTAGTGTCATCGCTGATGTCTAGGCTCTTTCTTAACAACTTTGTAAGTATGGCATGGAAATTATCCATAGGCGAAATATCAACATAAATGAAGCCATGAACTTGAAGACTGTTGGCCATTTGAAAACACTTTTCAATATCTGCCAATCCATTTAATTTATCTTTCAAGTCCTTAGCTATCATAAGACGCCGATGGATAATTAAGCATTGAAACAAGTTGAACATGTCTGATCGGAATAAGCAACTTTTCTCAATAGCTTCGCTCGGGGCATACATCTGACTTCCCGGCGTATAGAGATCAACAATATGCCAGAGACTTACCCTCAAGTGCATCGCATAAAGAACATTTACGGGAATGCGCACAGATAAATCTCTACGTAAGTCGTGCTTGGGATCATCCGTGAATGGAATGGTGCTTGAAATATATTCATCAACAAAATTTACAGAGTCGATAAGAAACTGGACTTCTCTTTCGAAGTTGTGACATTCTGGTACATGGTCCAGCATATTGTTGCCAGGAATGAAGTAGTTTCGACACTGTTTTTCCGTCAACCATTCAATCATGATGAGTATTAATTCCTTTATAACTGATTTTATATTGTCAGACAGCCAGAATTCCTTGGACTTTTTTTCACACTCCCAAAACATTAGAGTTTTGAAGTGATACGTGGTGAGATATGTCATCTTCTTTCCGACGCATTTTCTCACAACATCGCTCTTGATCAGACGCAGAATATGATAGATGTACATTTGTATATCACTCCAAGTATAGACTAAGATGAATTCAGCTTTGGAAAATGAGAATCGCCATTCGTTTGCTATAAATCGGCTTTCCGGGTGAGGTTTAGCAACTAACAGGCATCCATTGTTTACGATTGTCTCCACAGTGCTTGGTGCTGGCCATTGATTTGACCGTTCGCGCAATTTCCACTCACTTGCCTCCTCAGGCCAGTTTGGACACCAAATCGCATCTACTATATCCCGAGAGAGGCCCTGAAAATTTTCTATCCATTTACCTGTGTAGCTTGAAGAAGAAAATAAATCAGTAGAAGTTTCTGATGTTTCAACTAGATATGGTATAAGATCTGCTCGTTGTAATAACATTTGATATATTGCCGGCCGATCTTTAGGAAGTAACGCAAATTTGTAAGGCCTATCGCTGTTTTTAAAGTATAACCTCGCGTATCCTTGATGTGCACTTTCTGACTGAATACTGAGCAGAGTTCCTTTGAAGTTTTTTGGAGCAGGCGCGTCAGTTTTAATGGCGCATACGTTTCTATTATACCTGATATTGTCAATGTCCATAGCATTTTCGAGGAAGTAGATCAGAGGCAGTTCAAAACAGCTACCAGTATATAGTTGCACTTGAGAAAATGCTCGAAATAAAAGCTGTTTGCAAAAATATGAGAACTCTGTCTCGTGTTCCTCTTTGTCGATCTGGTTACTTAGTTCCATCCTCTGTGGCTGATAAATCCTAGAAAGAAACTAAGAAAAAACAATTAATTTCCCAATCGCGCGTTTTAGAATTATAGAATTGCTTCTTTGCATGCAAACTGATAGCATTTGGATGGCACAGTATGGAGATTCTTGTTACCGAAAATATAATAATGCAACTTGTAATTAATTATTCGACATAGCGCAGAAAGTTGCATCCAACGATGGCTAACACAAAATATTCTAAGAATACTTTAACGCAAGAGAAATAACTGAGCAGTAACTAAAAATATAAACTAACAACAACTGCAAATAGAGGGGTTATGTGTGTGGATAATCCGAGGTTTCGATTGTCCGAACGTTCGATAGTCAGAAGGCAATATGTGGACGCCACTGGTATTAAAAGATCATTTTGGTAACTGCCGTTGTATGATGTAAAATCAAATGACTTTCTGTGCTCATCACGCAATGATTTTTCATTGTTAGTCACGGTGTCCGGACATTTCCCCTCAGACATTTCCACCTGACATATAACTCGGACATGTCTTCCACATGATTGCTTACCCTGCATAAATATTAATGAGATAGCACATTATGTTGACTATTTTAATATTTTATTAACCATTTCGATACGATGTATAATATGTGTGCATGGTTGTTATCTTGGCGAAGTCGCAGTGTTGTCTGTAAGGCATAGAACCTACGCACACAACCATCAACCACTATTATGCACTTCGCACGCGCTCACAAGCTGGTTGAAACAGAAATTTTATTGATGAAAATAATTTACACTGAAATGGAAATTGGAGCGATGAAACTGTGTTGTAACATATTGTATTGCTGAAACTATTTTATAACGTGAGTAATAAAAACTCATAGTGCAAGTAGAGGTTGGCTTGATGAAAATAACAAAGTGAAAATAGAAGCTGGGTTGATTGAAACAACTTTAATGTAAGTTGAAGCTAGATTGAAGAAAAACTCACTGTGAAAGTAGAAGCTGGATTGATAAAGTAATAAAAGCATAAGTAGAAACTGGATTTATGCAAAAATCATTGCGCAAGTATTGGCTGCATTGCTTAATAAGTAAGTGAAAATAGAATCTGGATTGATGAAAAAGCATTATAATATTAGCATGCTACAAGCTGAATTGATGAAAAAAATTGTACAACTGTGCTTATTATCAATCCAGCTTCTACTTAGGCAATGATTCCGTCACAATCCAACCTCTAAAAGAATATAAGCAAAATTCTATTCATCAATCCAACTTCGATTTAAGCAAGAATTCTTTCAACAATCCAGTTTAGTGCTACTTAAGGAAATAATGTCATTAATTAATCCGACGACTATTTTATCGAATACAAAGGGCGAATACTAACGTTTTGGTCGTGAACCTCTCGTCGGAGAATCAAACCTTCAGACTATCGACCAGACGCTATTAGAGGTAATGGCCTTACTCTGTCTATGATGTGAGAACCACTTGTGCGGTTTGCATCCATCGTATTCTAAGGCTCCTAGGTTTCCATAACTCATTTGCGAGGGTTAGCTTTGATCATTCTGAAGACGCTTAATTGCATAAATACAGAGGCGTAGCAGTTTGACTGCGAGCGTTAGTGCAAATAAACATATATCACTTTCTGGAGTCAGTAGTTTAACTTAGACCGACCTTCAGCGCTGGCTGGAAATAATGCTAAGTCATCATTTGCATCTATAAAATTGTATAATTATATAAACAACTGTTTTATTACATTGTAGTGTAGGCCTATAAAGCGGATGTCATTGGCTGACCTAGTTAAAATGAAAAATAAATATATGGCAGAATGTTATCGCTTCAAATATATACATGTATTCCCATTTATCATGCTCTATGCACAATCATACGTCAATTATTATATTCTGTTGGAAGAGGCTCTTCGGAAAAACGCCGAATTCTGTTCTCAGGTCTTTAGCCTGTGTCTCTCCCCAACGACATATTTTTAATGGTTGTTGACGCTGGCACAGCGTGTGAATGCTACGTACCAATATCCTTCATATAAGGTGGCTAAGATTTAGTTCATTAGGTGGTTGGCGGTCCTTATTCTTTCGTATGATGAAATACAACAGACCAAATCCACCCCAGAAAGTGAGCAGTAGAATGAAAAATGGTAATAATTTTTGTATTGATTTAGTATATATTGTCCATTCCGACTACTATTATTTCCATTGACAATCTTCCATTCCACGACATTATTTTGATTGCGGTTTTTCGACCTTATTTTTTTAATTAACGCATATAATTATTTCGTTATTGTTTAGGGGCCGTCCATTATTGGCGTAAAAGCTCTGTTAGAATCCTTACATTTATTACAAAATGTTTATCAACAATAACTTGTAACAATCCAAACTTCATGCTTCTCCATTTTCCCATGGAGAAGAAAAATGCTACTTTATTGAATAAATAGAGAGAGCCTGGATCTCATTATCCTGTTCAATGGGTATTTTCTTCAGATTCAGCTCTGTGCAATCTAGACTGCTTCCATTAACTTCGTTTGCGATTGGCCATTAGTTCACTTTGCCGACACGCAGCGACGCTCTCTGCGGCCCGATGTGTTTTGTCGGAATTATTGATTCCTGCGTGTGTTACAAAATGCTGCCTCATTTCCAAAACCTCAAATTTGACACCGAACGCAAAAGTAAGCAATCCGAAAACTAAGAATGCAATAATCATAATATAATAAAATTATGTTGTTAAATTGTGGTATCAACTGCTGTTAATTAAGTAAAACTTGTTTAATCGAGTGATAATAAAATTTCGAATTTTGATGTTTGATGAGAGTCGGCGATCTCGTTCGAGAGGTGGGGGCGCTCAATGAGTGGGGTAAGAGATGTGGGGGACGAATGTATGACGTGTCTCCTCTCTGTAAAAGGTGAGGGGACTTGTCCCCGTCGACCCTCGGCTCGACGCCCCTGCGCGTGACGTCAATTATGGACGGCCCCTTGTCGAAAAACATTGAGCTCCACAGTAAAATATTCGTAACGAAGTAATTTGTCTTCATAAATTGTATAATCAGAGGTACCGCGGAACGTCGAGTGGTGGCCAAAACAATATGATCTCCGATTACGCCTAGGATTCTAAAATATATTGTAAGGACAGGAGGCGCGGAAGCGATTTAAGCAGCAATATTTTTCTACTGCTCTCAGACGTAAAGATTTGCCAACAACTTTTAATGCTATTTTGAGGTTCAGTTTCTGTGATCTCTGTAGGATTAGCCTATATATATATATATATTGTTTTTGTCCTGTTATTTAAACGCCTTGAATGCTGCATCAACTAAGACGATTTTCTCTCGAAAGAGTTCACCCTTGACTTCCGTGTGTAGCCTGTCCAGAAACAATCAACACGGTAACTTCACTTAAGCTTATTACACGATTCAGATATTTTTTTACTATTTTAGGTGAACAGTCTGATTTTCCATTTAGAAAAATCTTTCATATTATAGTTCTTTATGCCACGGTAGGAATCGGGGACATTCTCGTCACTAGCTGAAATATACAACTTAGCTACACCTTTCTAGATATATCTAGACTACAAACACGTTTGATCCCAAATTCCACAAATGCGCATATTTACTTACCTTTTCTGTCTTTAGATTTCAACTCATCTAGAAGAGAATTCATACCTCAAACCGTTACGCTTAGGCTTGAATATTATATTCTTCACATTCCCTGCGAGTATCACACGTGCTTACATGTATTTACGTACGCAACAGTGCAACAACGACAGCCCTACGACATTTCACGCGACTAACCACGATATTGCCCTAATGTTACAGGTCGCACGTCAGAAACGCCTCCACCTGTCGGTTTCTGTATGTCTGTCTGTATACCTGTCTGTCTATCTGTCTTTCTGAGTGTCTGTCTGTCTGTCTGTCACATGGGACTTTGAGCCACGCAAGCCCGTGTTAATGATAGGCCTACAACGCTATTCAATCGTGCCTTGTAAATACTGAATGAAGGCTCGTGATCATTTATGTCGGCTGTAACCTTGTAGGCCCTAGTCCTAGCACTTTATTGAATTTCACTTTCACTATTGCTCGTCCCACTGTCATTGCCAACTGGAGCACGTACGACTCTTTCTCAATACTTTGGATGTACAAAGCTGCTCTTTATATCGTACTTATTACACTGTTTACAAGTACTGAACGCACAGTACTATTATGGCCTATTATGGTTATCACAAATAACCATAATAGGCAAGTGTGCGTGAATGTCTTGCTCAAGGTCCCTGCGCACAGCGCACAGTAACTGCCTTGGCCGAGGATGGAACCTGTACACAACCATTCGGCCATTTGAGTCAGTTGAGTGTAGTAGTGGAACGTAGAAGAAAATACTAAATAGTTCTTACATCGAAATCCAGAAGTTAACTCTAAAATAGTAAATACCTCATGCTGCTCATTGGCGACCAAGGTAGTATTTCGTCCAGAGACTTCAGCACTGATGGCCTAGTCTCACCAGCATTCACCTACTCCAGGTTTGCACACCTCGCCACCTAACTCAAAGTTTGAATTTGTATGGCATAGCCTACAATGTCATGTAGTCGGTTCATATTGAAGGTATTATGCATCTTAACATCAATGAATCAACCTAATTAATTATTTCAATTTGGGGAATCAAATTGATAATATCGCACCTTGTTGCAGCGATAATAGTTAGCAATTACAGGGCATCTAAAGCCAGCAATTCATTTGCAACCATCAGGCGGCGCCATCTGCCAGTGTTTTAGGGCAGTCTACACAAACACCATGGTGGCATGATACTAGAACAACTTTGGCAACCAATAGGCCTTTAACATGTGCCAAAACGGTTCGACGATAGCGCTTTTTCGGTCACTGTCCTCAAGTTGCTCTAGCAATCTCCTGGCCGTGATCTGCTCAGCCGACTCATTATAACCATAAATACATTAATAATTTTATCATCATCATTATTATTATTTTTATTGTTATCATTAGTATAACAGCAGATTGCACAACATTACAGAGCTTTGCGAGTGTTAGTCAAATTGATGCCTGTCTTCATCAGCCATTCACCACTGCAAGTAACAATCAAACTATCGTTGGCTTAGCTATTTCAGAAAAATAGATAGATTATTTCGAATAAATTGATTGCTCGAACAGTCTAGTACTGATACGAACGGCAGTGCACAAAAACATTTTCGCTATGTCATTTTGCATACCATGCGCAAAGCTGTAGTCCAATTTACAATTGCTCTTCAAATGAACATGGCACTGATAACTTACATATCTCAAAAAATCGATTGGATATACGTGAACGATCACATGCGAAACCGTGTCTTCTTTTGACAATTTGAGATTTAATCCTGATCTTGAGTTTGCAACTGCTTTAACGAGCGAAAGAAATCCTAGTACGACCTTTATATATTTGTCGAAAATCATCGACCATCCATTGGAAATTATTATTGGTAGTCCCAGGGCACCGCACCCAAGTTTGAAGGTCAAGCTATTTTCGATTGCTTCAGCGTAAGAAATCCACCTGTTACAAATACCCAATGCCTTTGTGTGGCTTACCGCAACAACATCACTTTCCTCTTCTCCCAAAATTGTCCAGTACAAATTCGCCTCATACGCAGCTGTATAAAATGACAATGGATTCGCAATTTGTTCATTCATTATATCGAAAAGCATTTCCAAAATGCGCACAACATGACTTCGCTGAACTGGCTCGGATCTGGAATTGCTAAATTGATGTGTGGATTTTTGATCTAAGAATATTGTCTCCGCTTCTTGATTGTTGACCATTGATTCACTGTTATTGTTGCAATCTATGTTCTGTTTTGACAGCTTTGCAGCTATGTCAAGAGCGTTGTCCATTGGTGAAATATCAACATATGTAAAATCTCCGATATGTTCCTCATAGGCATTTTCAAAACATGCATCGATAGATCGCTGAACTTTGCGCAGTCCATCTAATTTAAATTCAAAGTCCTCAGTTGAACCAAGCAACCGATGGATAATAAGGCACTTGAACAGATTTACAGCGAATGATTGAAATAATTTACTTTTTTCTATGTCACTGCGAAGTCTTGGTCTTCCGGGTCTTGATGGATCAACAATATGCAATAAATTAACTCTCAGTTGAAGCGTAAAGAGCAATTTGGATGGAATTCTCACCAAATTCTCTTTAAATCGATCAGGTTCAATGTTCTTTGCCACAGGAACCGTTTTTAAAATATAATTATCAACAAAATTTATGGACTCGAGGAGAAACTGCACCTCTCTTTCGAAGTTGTGACTAACTGGCAAATGGTCTAGCATGTTGTTTCCAGGAATGAAGTAGTTTCGACACTGTTTGTCGATCAACCATTGGATCATGATGAGAATTGATTCCTTAACAGCTGATTTTATATTATCATACAACCAAAATTCCTTAGGCTTTTCTTCACACTCCCAAAACATGAGAGTTTTGAAGTGATACGTGGTGAGAAAGGTCAACTTATTTCCACCGCATTGTGTCCAAGAAGTAGACAAGAGGAAGTTCGAAACAGCTGCCAGTGTGTATTTCCAATTCGTTATGTTTGCGAAAAAGAAGTTGTTCACAAAAATTAGAAAACTCTCTCTCCTGTTCGTCTTCGTCGATCTGGTTGCACTCTGTCTTCTTTTTCCGATGTGAGTCAAAGATGGCACAGGCTCTTTCTACGAATAAAATTAATTGTTGTTTGCACATTTAAATCTAACAAGAATTTCTTGTTTTCCATGCTTGGACTACCAACTGCTACTGCGTTTGCAAATTTATATCATATCTGGAGCCGAAGGGGTTAGTACCATTAAGATATTAAGATTTACAATAGGATCCGAACTTGGAATGTAAGTCAACATGGAGGGGTTCTGGACATCGCTACATCGTTCACGCGTGCTATACAGGTCGTTCGCCCGAATGGCTTCCTGCAACCGCCCGTTGCATGAAGTTGCAGAAACGACAACGGTAACATATGCCTCACTTGCCAGATGGGGTTATATTCTATCAACTGAAAGATCTAAGATTGACCACCTTATGAGCAACGATTTCCTCCCACATCGGCCAAACAGTTGGCAAAATCAACCAATAGCCATGCTTTTAGATCCATTTACCGTCGTCGATTTATGCCACACCATGAGATGTCATTTCCCTCATCTGCAGAAAGATAAATGAGTACCACCTCACACCCAGAACCAACGGGTGCAAGTTGCCAGATAAAGACGATCATAATTACATCACTCACGCCTTATACAGGAACAATTATCCATCCTATTAAGCTATATAGACTATTCGGAACTGCTTCCCTGTTAGTCTAGACATTCGACCTGATTTGTCTTCCACGTTGTTGTATAATGTTTTGTTTTTCCTCTGCAAAGTCATCGTTTGTGCAGAACATTGAGCCCTACTTAATTTTGCAGTAGAACATTCGTAAGGAAATTATTTGTCCTCATGAACTGTATACTCAGATGCAAAACGGAACGTCGCGTAGTCGCCGTAGTGGGCCAACATATAACGTGAAGCCCGATTACGTCTAGGATTCCAATAGAAATTGTAAGGATAGGAAATGCGGTAATGAATTAAGCTGCAATATGTGTCTGCTACTGTCAGACGTTAAAATGTCTGTAACAACCAGCTTTTAACGCTATCATTTGAAGTTATCATGCACCATAATTATTTCTTTCTACCCTGTCAGTTCAACGCTTCGAATGTTGCATCAAAAAATTTATATATGAATATTACTATTATCATTATTATTTCTCCTCGAAAGAATTTACCTTTGATTTTCATGTGTAGCTTGTCCAAAAACAATTAAAATGGTAACACCAAAAGGTCATTCCATGATTCAGGTATTTTTGACCGCTTTAGATGAAAAGTCAGGTTGAATTCCATTTAGATCAAAAATTCTTTCATAAATTGTACACAAGTAGTTCTTTGAACCATATTAAGAATCGTGGACATTCTCGTCACTAGCAGAAGTACACAACTTAGCTATACCTTTCTCGATATTTACAACAATGCTTGAGCCTAAATCTGCGCAGGCCTATTAAACGCACGGTTTCTTGTCGTTTTCTTTCCTTAAACCTAAACTCATCTAGAACAGAATTCACAGGCATGCCTCAATCTGTTGCGCTCAGGCCTGTGTATTATGCTTTCCATATTCCTTGCAAGTCTCACATATGCTAATTTACAAAGGCAACCAAGATTTATGTATCTTAAACAATGGTATGGCTGAGACATTTTTTACAAGGCTGTGTTAGACAGGCAACGCGTTGCCACAAGAATCATCAAATGACGGCGCAAAATGTACAGTATAGGCCCTAATGTAATGCGCCTTGCATTTGTGCCGACAATTAAATTCGACTTATGCGCAAAATTTCCATCGTCCGCTCAAATATTATACTCTACTTGTAAGCATGCAACGGATTGGTAGTTTGAAATTACAAAAAAATTATTATTATTATTGTAATTTATTTATTATTATTATTGTTCTAATTGTCATTTTCTATCAAGCTAATTAGTGTCATTATCATCATTACCATCATTATGCATATTGAAGCACGCTAGTAAGAGTCCATTATAGTAGTCGATGACCCCAGGTTCATGTAAATTATCATGGCATGATCGTTTGTCGCATTAAGCCAACATGTGATAGCAGCTGAACTAGCAGCGACAAGAAAGATTGCCAAATACAGTGAGCTCATCGCAAAACCACCTAGTCGTCGCTGTGGCTTTCAAAACCCTTGGCCAAATAAATGACAACGGCCTGGACTTCACTAAAGAGCCAGATAGATAATTAACTATCATCACCGGTGATCCCAAAGAGTCTTCCCACCTTCACCAGCGCCTCTCAATCACCATTCAACGCTTCAACTCCGTTGCCTTCAATAGCAACAACAATAATAATAATAATAATCTTAATAGTAGTAGTAGTAATAGTAGTAGCAGTAGTAGTAGTAGTAGCAGTAGTAGTAGTAGTAGTAGTAGCAGTAGTAGTAGTAGTAGTAGCAGTAGGAGGTGGAGTAGTAGCAGCAGCAGTAGTAGTAGTAGTAGTAGTGCTTATAATACACAATCCATGACCGGTGGTCGGAAAGGATGAAACAAGCAATGAAATTGAAACTTACGGGTCAATCAAACTGTGACTTGCATTTTTGCTTACTGCTGTCCTTGAAGTCATACAGTGGGCCTGCATGCTAATTGATCTGAGACTATTATGTAGAAGTTGAAAGGGTTGAGTCAGGCTAAAGTATATAAATCGCTCTATTAAAGTAGTAAAAATATTTCAGCGTCATCAAATAGGCCTACAACGGCCGAAGGTGGAAACAAATTTAATTAGAGAAAATTAGTTGTCAAGAGCAATCATGTATCGTAAAGCTTCATCGTTCTATCAGTTTTGTTAATTACAGAAATCAACCTGACAAAAACGAAGCTTGTAACAGCAACAACAGTTTGTAATTAGTGCGCTTAAAATAGCGCAGTTTTCAGTGAATGTTTTAAGTAGAACTCCAGCAATTAGGTTGAAATCATCCTTAGCTGGAAACTGAAACTGGTGTAACCGTGAGCAAATTAGTACCGCACCTGAGAGCGATGTGGAGGAAATAGTCTATGCAAGACGTGACCAGTGCTTTGATCGTTTCGCAACTAAAAGGCGAAGGTCAGCACCTTTGGCATCTGGTGTATAGCCTACGAACCAATTAGTTCATCTTTGCAGATTATTAGCTCCATTCTAGGCCAGCTTTCTTATTTTGTATAGCTCCATCAGCTAGGTGAGGGATACACTTGGGCTGTGCATGATGAGATGGTTGCAATTTTAGAAACCGTACTGTTTGAAGCAGAATAGTGACCGTGGGACCATAAGACTGCAAGGCATACATGGATGATGAGCATGTTTGTATAGAACGGAGTCCATGTGAGAGGACATGCTAAGATCCCAGAGTAGAGTAGCACCAGGAATCCGCATTGTGTCTACACGCTCGGTCGCAGAGATTATCGAAAGGACTGATTTGGCAGAAGATGATCTTGAGACGATTATTTCACGTATCTTTGATTTATTCAATCGGAGTTTATTAGCCTTAGCCCAGTTCGGAACACGTTTGAATTCCTCTACAACAGTATTAAGCAGGAGCCAAAAAAAAGCCAGGTCATATAAATATCATCGGCATAATTTTAGTCAGATGACTTACGCTGAATATCTAGTCTGAACATTGATACGAGCGGCCGCGTACAAAAACATCCTCGAAATGTCATTCTGCATGTTATTCGTGAAAGAGTCATCCAACGTAAAATAATGTCTCAAGTGAATTTGACATTGGTATCTAATGTAGTCAAGAAAATCTATTGGATTAACCTGGACAAGAACATTGAAATCACTAATGCCATTTGAATCAAATCTGCGATTTGTTATTCCTTTGACAAGCGACAAAAAACCAAGTACAATTTGAATGTATTTGTCAAAAATCACCGACCATCGATTTGAAATTATTAATGGTAAGTCTAGTGTGCCGTAGCACACTGCGAAAGATAGACTTTCATCGATAGTCATGGCATAAGTGATCCACTTGCTGCATGTGTTTAATGCCTTTTGGTAGTATTCCCTGGCTCTGTCTTGTCTTTCTTCTCCAAAAATTGTCCAGTAAAAATTTGCTTCATGTGCGGCTGTATGAAAAGAAAATGGCTTCTTAATGTTTCGATTAATTATATTGCAGAACATTTCCAAGATACATGCGACATGGTTTCGTTGTTTTGATTCGGTTCTGTCATAGCAGAGTTTACGTCGAGCGGAATGTTTCAGTGCAGAAATGGATTCAGATTGCAGATGCTTGCAATTCGGTGACTCCGACGTAGAATCGATAGTCTTCTTTAACAGCTTTGCAATTATGACGTGTAAATTGTCCATAGGCGTCATATTAACATACGTGTAGCCACGAACTTGTTTCTCATTTGCTCTTTTGAAACAGTCTTCGACTTCGTGCAACCGACCTAATTTGTATTCAAAATCCTTGGTGAACATAAGACACCGATGCATTGTGAGGCACTGAAGCAAGTCGTAAATATCAGATTGGAATAAATCACTCTTTTTGATAGAATTGCTTGGCATGCACATCTGGTTGCCAAGCTTAAACGGATCAACAATATTCCACAAGCTTGCTCGCATTTGCACTGTATAAAGCAAATTAGTTGGAATACGCAATAAACACTCTTTGTGGTGATGATGCTTTCGATCCTCTGTGAAAGAAACGGTGCTTGAAATAAACTGATCAACTGTACACGCACAATTGGCAAGAAACTGTACTTCGTTTTCAAAGTTGTGACTGCCTGGCAAATGATCTAGCATGTTGTTATCCTGCATGAAGTAGTTTTGACAATTCTTATTTAACAACCATTCGATCATAACGACTAGTAGCTCCCTTACAGACGCTTCGACATTTTTGGGAGACCAAAATTCTTTAGGTTTATCTTCACACGCCCAAAACATTAGAGTTTTGAAGTGATAAGTAGTGAGGACCGTCATCTTCTTTCCGCCGCACTTTCTCACGACCTCGCTCTTTATGATACGCAGAATGTGATAAATGTACATTTGAATATGGTTCCAGCTGTGGATTAAGATGAGTTCCGCCTCTGAGAATGAGAATCGCCATTCATTTCCGACGAATTTGCTTCCAAGGTAAGGTTTGGCTACTATAAGACATCCCTTGTCTATTATTTTGTTCACAGTACTCTCAAGTGGCAAACCATTTGGCCGTTCGCGGAGTTTCCATTCATTTGCTTCATTTGGCCAGTTTGGACACCAAACCGCAAAGACAAGATCGCGAGATAGTTCCTGAAAGTTGTCTAACCATTTTAGCGTGTAGCTGGAATCAGGAATTAAATCTGTTTTTATATCTAATCTCTTCAATAAAACCGCTGATTGTGCAGGCCTCTCCTCTGGAACAATCGCATATGTATACGGCATGTTATTCTTTTTAAAATATAGCCTCACGTATCCATGGTGTGATCCCTTTGACTCAATGATAAGCACAGTTCCTTTGTAATCTTTTGGAGGCAACGCCTCTTTGTTGATAGCACATATATTTCTACGACATCTGATGTTATCAAAATCAGTAAAATTGTCGAAGAAGTAGATCAGAGGAAGTTCCGCATTGCTGCCTGTTTATAGATGTAACTGGAAATACTTTTTAAACAAGATTTGCTCACAATACTCTGAGAACTCCTGCTCTTCCGTCGTCTCATCGGCCTGTATAAATTCTGGCATATCTTCAGGACAGACGAGGCTTATGGAATGAGTGTACTTTATCTACAAAGCAATTTTACTAGTAAATATTGTCTATAATTATGATAAGGTTGGGAACTGCGATTACGTTGCCATCTTGAAATGAAAAGTCTGCATACAATTCAGCTTCAAAGATTTTTATCATGCTAGAATTTCTCACCATCTCCAATAGACCACATCACATTCCCGACGAATCGCTTTCACAAAATATTTTCAGTAAACGATTTTTGGCTTGCAAAGCAACTTTTATTGCATTGAATTTGATAATTGTACTGGCATCCAATAGAAAAGATTCATAGCAGAATATAGATTAATACTCTGTAATTTATTTGGTCTACATTCAGAAATCATTTCTATTGGATTTATCACCTAAACGTAGTTTTAACAGAAGTCGTTACAATGTCCTACTTAGATTAGTATGCCTACTACTACTGGTTGGTTCACTTTCTACACATGCGGAAACGAGTGACAAAAGGTTTGAGGGTCATAATTCAGATATAATTATGTCATCAGCCCTTCCTATCTACCATCGGTACAACCCACCGACAGGTGGTTCAAGTATGCGGATGATACTTACTCGCTGCCAAGGTCCCAGATGAGCGCTGCTGTCAGTGAGGAGATTCGTCCTATTTCATCCTGGACGGCCCAACTCAATCTCATGACGAACTGCAATTTCGAGACATTCCACATGGATATTTTAAACCATTGGTCTGTTCAAATCTAAATGAGCTCTTTGACTATCTGTGTATGATATTTTATATGGCTTATTTTATATTTTATTGTATATTTCTCCTCGGGTACTTGTCTTCAAAGCTAGAGTACAAGTTGTGGGTTCCAAGACCTGGGCGTAGTAGCTAAACACTGATTAAACGATGAGTCTTGGAAGAAACATTAACTTACCTAGATCAGAACTTCGAATGACGGACATGATAACAGTCTATTTATGATAACCTACGAAAACCAGAAGAAAACGATTTCTGCTAAAGGGGAATAACTCTGAACTTAGATGCATTTAGCAAGTCTTGGGGATTTATTCTCGTGCAGGTTCATCACTGTACAACATAGTTTATGACCAAACCTTTCATAAAGCACAGGCAAACTACAATATACAATTACTTACACATCAAGGTAGCGAAAAGCTTCCTGTGAACGGGAAAATACCTCTGAACTAGTTGAATTTAGCAAAGTCGAGGAGATTCATGCAGACTTTTCAATCTGCGTAGAGGTTGTTTTTCACTAAGAAAAATTTACGCTTGTCCATAATAATAATTATCCAAGCACGTGCAGGTGATCACCGCTGCGTTTAACCTATTTATAGTAAGCCGTAAGACTCTTGACATCTTGTCAGGGTTGTATCCATCGAAATGATAACGGGCTCATTCTATGGCCAGGGTTGGCCTTCTAATTTTCTTACAACACCAGAGATCCATTGAACTGTTATAGGATCTTCAGACCAGTACGTTTTCATGAAACTATGTTCTTCCTTTGAAGAAACTTTTTGCCTTCCTTGTTCAGCAAATTGTATTTATAAACTGTTTTTTTGAGTAACCTACACACATATATATATATAAATATATGTATATATATGTGTGTACGTGTGCGTGCGTGCGTGTGTGAGTTTAGGTGTGTGTGTGTTTGTGTGAATCAGTGATTTGCTCAGAATGGACGCTGACCTTTAGCCTAAATAAATGACAGCACATACATGTAGCTCTCTGCTCTTTACATCAAATTCCAAGCTGCTGTTCACTCCATATTGCGCGACACATTCGAACACGATATTAGCAACTTAGGCTTACGTCATCCAACAAAGACGGAAGCGCAAACAGTAGAATGAAGAAGAGCTGGAATAAGGAAGTAGATTGAAAATGTGGAATGGGAAAGTAACATCATTCAATGGGGAGAATAGCGAATCCGAATGAGGAACGAAAACACAATGAGCAAGTAGTTGAGAAGTTAAACCTACATACACTGAGGAATTGAATTATATTTCGCCTATTGAAATGAATTAAGTTGACAAAGACCAAACTCAACTTATTACATGAAAGTGGGATGGAAGCCAACTCCGGAAAGAAATCATGGTAATCTTTTATGGGAAACTAGCTGGGGTACCCGGCATTCGCCCAGGTGAAGAAGATTATAGGGCACCTTGATTGAGGACGAAGTGTGGGGAGGCATTCCTGTTCTTGCAGCATCTGCAGCCTGTCTTTCCTGACTGGCCTGAGTGGACTCTGCAGCCCTGCAGGATGCTGCCTGTCTGGCAGAATTCACCTTTCCTCAATCTATTCCCTCCTCCTCATCTATAATTCCTCTTCTCTTTCTCCGTCTTCTCTAATTTCTATTCACTCTTTGTTCTCACTCACCTTTTCCCAACTTTCACCCCTTCCTCTACTTCTCACCCTATCCTAACCGCTTCCTCCTCCCACCCCATGCTACTTTTCACACTCCTCACCCTATTCTCATCGTCACCATTGTCCTTCCCTACGACTTCCTCCTCCTCCTCCTCCTCCTCCTCCTCTTCCTCCTCAACAGTCCACCAACCCCTCTACTGGGTGTCCGAGGTGTTCTCAGAGCGAAGCTGTAAAAGTGTAAACGGAGAGACAGACGCACACAGAATCTAGATACACATGAAAATAAATAGTATTTATAGTACAGACCGATTGTGCAAACTTGACTTCACCGTAGCTTGCTCAGATGGACCATTTCTTTGAAAGCCCTTGCAATGTAATGTAATGTAAATCCATGAAAATTTCTCAACGCCCACAAAAGCGACGTCAGGGAGACCAGCTTAATCACTCGCGCTATACCAAATAAAGTCCGCAATAGCCAATCCTCTCGTTCCTTTCCGGTGCCAGGTCGAATAAGAGGAATAAAGCTCTGATGAGGCAGTTCTGCTGTTGCGTGCACAGGGTGAGATTAGGGTACTCTATTGTTGACGTATTATCATACGCCTATACAAAGCAGACACGCAAGCTACTCTATAGGCCTATACAAAGCAAAGAGGCAGCCAGACAGGCAGGCAGTCAGCTGGTGTTCACAGGTAAACGGTGGTAAGCTAAGTGTACGAAGAAAAATTTGCTTTTATGGGTGTTTGAGGGTGCGGCGTAGGTTTTTGCCCCGGGAGACGTGGAAGATGGCACGACCGGTATTCCAGAACCCCTGTACTGCGTGTATCAAGTGTTCACCGAACCAACAATTTAAGTTTGGAGTGAATTGCTCTAAAACTGTGGAAATGCATTGACTGTCAAGGACACAAAAGCAGAATCTTATTCTTATATATAAGATTGGAACTTCCACACAAGTCGATGTTCTGCTGTCCGGAAAGACTATGGTCACAGGTCACAGGTCACTTACGCCTAGGCCCACAAAAGTCTGGTTTTGTTCACACGCAGTTTAAGCAGATACAATTGATAGGATTCTGCAGAGGACTGACTGTTAGGTATTCAATTAGCCATCTGCTGCTGCACATGAACAAATAATGATCCACTCTGCCTTGGGTGGCAGTGTGAAATGACAATTGCACTGCTGCCCAACAACCATCGACATCGAATCCTCAATAGTCCTACATAGGAAATCTGCCATAACCGCCAGTGTTATTGCAATCACTAAAAGTTTTACTGATTATCTTACGACAACACTAATTTCGCTTGCGTGCTACTATAGCACCGTCTCCGCCGTGTAATCGACTGCCTGGATTATTTCAAGTAGGCCTATTCACACTTCAGTTTGGCGGATGACAAACAAGTTTATAGAATTGTGTAAGTACCAATATACTTACATTACGTTAGTAATTGTTTGTAGTAGGGCCCTAATAATTGGAGACATTTTCTTTTGCTCATTGTACATTCCTAAGCCTAATGTAATATTAAGTCTAGATTCAAATGACATTTAACATGCATCATACGCTCGTTAGTGTAGGCCTAATAACTATACTGTCAGTCGAGTGTTTTGGGATTCAAATCAGCGGGGGCCATCCACCCTCGTATGATGAGGCTCAGATAATGAAGTCGGTAACACTTCATACGTAAACCTCGTATGAGGTACGGCTCTTTTTCTTCTCTTCTTTATAATGGCTTGCGTAGAGAAAAAGACCATGAGAGATATGCACTATAAAATGCGCTTCATTGAAACACAAGTTGACATACCGCAACAAGCTAAGGCAACATAATAAAAAACATTCCATCTTCATCATCACAATGAGACCCTGGGAGATCTAAGCCATTTGGTGGCGATGGATACGAATAAATGTTATCCATTGTCCTGCTGTCTTTGCCGCTACTCGTACCGTAAGTTGTTATAGTCTCCGACTACTACTTCTGCTGCAACTACTGCTGCTATTGTTGCTACTACTTCCATTGCTACAACGACTACTACTATTGTGAATGGACTGCTTAGGTTGAACAGCTAGTACAAAATAATTAAGAATGATGAAAAAAGTTTCATGTGGAAGTCATTCGGGTTATTAACCAATAAATCTGGAAAGGTGGTGAATATAATCACGCTTTACTGCTCGGTGTGCTTTGATAAGGGAAAATAAAATTATTATTTCTTGCTTTTTATTCGTAAACGTCTGTTCTGAGTCTCTGAGAATAATTGTTTCTCTCGAAAAAAATTGGAGATCAGAAAACAGCAAAAAATAATGTAGAATAGTAAGTTAGTTGGGCTGGGCACAGAGAACTCTCTACGTCGCTAACGGCTGCGAACCTTTGTTTATTTGAGCAAACGTCCTTAGCCAAGAGTTAAGACGAGGATTTATTGTGATTGTCAATATCAGATTCGCAACTCTAAATTAACAAAGAACTTTATTTGAACATTTGATTACATTCTAACGTCAATCGTATTTAGCTACGTAGATGGTTTCTCTCTGGAGCACGTTCGTCAATCGACATTCGAAGTCATAGCCACGCCATAAAACTCGCCGTTGTAGAGTCATCATGCTCCCATTCCATATTGAAGGTGACATGCCGTAAACCCTGGAAGTTTATTTTCACGGTCTCAAGTGGAAGATTGAGGCCAAGGACAACCTAGATGTTGGGTAACTGGTAAGCGGTTGCCCAGCGACTCGTAATGATATTAATAATATCTTTGCTTCATTTCAAACAGATGAAGCTAATCAGCAAACAGTTTTTTTCTATTTTAACAGTGTTTTGGCCTTCCATCCGCTAGTCTTGCCGCTTGATCATGCCCGCATATGTCAATTTTATTAACGAGTAAGGAATAGCTGTTTTGAAGTCAGATTTCACCCCGCTTGGTCCTGATGGCAACATCATTTACATATTAATTTTAGCTTTCACCGTTCCAAATCATAATACATTAAGGAAAATTAACTCACTAATAAATTATAAAATTTCACTCGACTGCAAATAATATTGCAAAGTACAGACCTAAACAAGTAAAAATATGAGGCTATAATTATACTACTCTTGCTACGCATGAATGTTAAATTCTAGGCATCATAGAGATCGAATCGGACGGACTCAAGTGATTTCAAAAATGCAATCAATAAAATGTTGTCTCGCATAGTGGGAATCCTTTCTATGCTATGACATTTTAAATCCTACGCTTTTCCTGACTGCATGGGTCATCTACACTTGTCATGTTCTTGCGCATTAATTATTAGAGCTAGGCCAAAAAGATATAACGTTGTCATAAAGTCCTATATATTTGTGCAATAATATTAGTGTGTGATCTGCACGAAATTACATATGTCAACGTGTCCCTCAAAGTGTGCTATGACTAGCTGTTGATTCCCTGCGTCATAGTGAATCCGATCTGGTCTCGTTATTTTTCCGACGCCTCTACTTAGTACCACATCGCACGAGTCGAGTTTCGAGTCGACTAGAATGACTCGATCATTCTCGCAATCGCTCACGAAGACCCGATCGTCTGAGTCCAGAGCCAGATGCCGAGGCCAGTTGAGAAGCAGTCTTTTGTCGGTCGGATTGAAACGACGAACGACCTTTCCATCTCTCGACATTTCGGATATCGTCCACGTCCAGCTGTTCAACCACATGTGGCTAACGATGAGGTTACCAACCGACGACTCCACAGCGTGAAGAGGAAACTCCACATCGGTTGGTAGAGACACGTGACAGAGAGCAGTGGATTCTTGTCCGAAGACATTAAGCCTGGACGGATGTCCCCACGTCACAGTGATCACGTGGCCGTCACGTGTCACGAACAATGTGTATGGGCTGCTGATATTGTCCAGCCATAGCGTCGTTCGCTTTTCATCTTGCTCCCTGGACAGTTTGTCGTCCAAGTCTACCTTCCAGATGCATTTGCAGAGGCTGTCGCTGATATAAAGACATTTGTTCTTGTCACTTGCGACCAAATCGCACGGTCTCCTGATTCCATCTAAACTGATTTCACCCTGAAGTTGAAAAGGATTCGTGTCATCGTATGAGCGAACTGACTTCGACCATTGACAGAGAACGTAGATTGTTTTCTTCAGTTTTGTAACTCCATAAATCCAGTCATCATCAACAGCGATCCTTTTCTGAAGCCTGCAAACTGAAACAAAGCCAAAAACCAATTAAGTTGAAAAACAACTCGACAGAAAACATGATGTTTAACCAGATAATGAAAACATGAAATTACTCTGGATCGAACTCGTTATCTACCTTGCCATAAGATTGACCAATTCGTCGTAATTCTAATTTAATTCTTTTAACTGTCAGTGTAAGAGTGTCAGACCCATCGAGTTCCCGGCACGGATCTCCGTATTTAAGGATTTTACTGATTAGACTCAAATAAAGTGTGTGATCGGTAATAATTTACCGCTGAAGATCTTGTTTGCCATATGTAATCTAAACGTACACAACACATTGCAACACGTATAGATGAGAAATATGCCAGTAAGACTGGAATTTCCTATATACATACAAACTATATCTATAGGTTAAAATGTAATGCTGCTTGCAGTATTTGGATTGCAAAGTGCTCAAGATGTTTAAAACTCAACCTCTGAACTTCAATGACACTAATCACGTCGCTGCAGTCACAGTCAGTTAGTTTTATCCACTTGTTGATTAGTTTGGGCTTAACCGTACGGTTTGCCCAAATTGGGATTAAGCCCAGAAAAATTAAAATGCTCTCCAGACTCACTCTGACCAATTCAGCAATAGGTCCCTAAATACTTTGGTTCATTAGCCGATCCATATGCCACTTTGCAATTCAACAACGGAACATGAACTTATAAAATTCATTCTGCCAATTTCAATGCTTAATTAGCCATCACTTTGCCTCAAGTTCCTTCAATCATCACTGCTAATGCCTTCGATATTCAGATCAAAGTGTCGTTTTCAAGATATCCTGAGCCATCCACTATGTAGCCTACCAATGTTCCTCATCCTAAACACAATCCTCATCCGCATTTTGCTGTCTTTTGTAACAACGCAATTTGGTTCTTCAATTGGTAACTTTATCTGATGTGACGAGATGACCAGTGCTTAGTCTGTCAGCAGCGTTTTAGATAGCCTATATTTCCGTGATTTTCATCACTAATTTAACTAAAGCTTCGCGATCTAAATTAAAAATGCATTTGTAAAAATGTTGACTTCTTCTCGATTCTGAATACCTGGTCGTTTTAAGAGGCGTCTTAACGTGGTCTTAAACCAATTAGTATTAATTCGGTCGTTCCACGTTGATCGTACGCTTCTCAGTTGGAATGCAACCTTCCTTGTGTGTTCATGTCTCGTGCTAGGCGGTTCAATTACATTGGTTGCTGCGATCAGAATCGTCTTCAGAAGAAGTAGATCCAGAACACCGACTGGCAAATCATACACCTTAACAAAACAACAGTCTTTTGCTTCACGGTTATTTCGTGTCGTAAATTTATTTAGTTTAATAATAATAATATGCAATCTGTACTACTAGGAATTATTTTGCCGTTTACCTATACCAAAATAATCATACTTTCTTCTAAGTGGTTAAATGACCAACTAACTGAAACTAGATTCAGTAAATGACTGCTGCTCATTTTTAGTTTTTTCTTGGCTATAAAAATTATAGCAATAATATATAAATATATAATATATATATAAGTTATATATATAAGTTATATATAATAATATATAAATATATAATATATATATAAGTTGCTCAGTTGTATATATATATATATTATACCGATCGTTTAGAATAAGTATTATATATATATATATAAGTTGCTCAATATATATATATAATACTTATTCTAAAAAATCGGTATTTGCGTCTGAGGGTTTTAATTCTCACGCTGTCAACGTAACACCGTATAAGTGGCTAAACTACTATTACTAATAGTTGTCTTGATGTTTGTAGAGCAGTTATCCGTTAGTTCTTACTGTTTTGACTGCAGTGATTTTGTGTTTTTTCTTCTTTTGACTTTTTCGTAGATTATGTGTCTTGCTGTTCTTCGTTTGTCTGTCTTTACTTAAGGTTCTTGCAAGACGAGGACTAGTCACGTACTCTGTTGCAATGAAAAAATAAATCAAATGCATTCGATTTTAGGACAGAACTTCAATGTACACATGTCAAATGTATCAACAGCCAAATTGAATTAGGCCTACTTGATGATTTTATTTTTAATGAGTATAAAATGGCAAGTTAGTTGCGAGTTGCAAAAGTCTTCTTTGCAAGCTGTGTGTCTGATCAGTTTTATCGTCTGAGATGAAGCTGATCAGGCTTAAGACCTGCAAAGACTATTGCCCTGTTGTATTCTCCACAGTACTCTAGGCGCATCATAAGTAGCTTGACTTTCTAATACGTTCTCTCTCTCTATATATATAAATACATATACATAAGTTATATATATGTGTATGTATATATATATTTTGGCTTCATTATAGATTTGGAGTAAGTCTATGTCTGAGAGACTTTGACCATTTTCTCTTGAATGGAGAGACGCAACAACAAATATAATGCAACGACCAGAAGGAATGAACAAATTCAAGAATAAAAGTGCATGCACAATTACCTGTTGTCTCAATCTGCGTGATGAGCTCAAACAAATCTTGGTCAGTTTCTTCTACGACGTTAAGAAACTCCTTCAGCTGTTTTCGTCTCGTGACATATTCCAGAGTCTTCGCATTTCTTTCTCGGACGGTTTTCTTCCCTTTTATCTTTTCGACTTCGTGTTCAACCAGAATTTTTTCCTCCAGCAATCTTTCCAGAATCCCTGAATCGGGATTCAATTTCTCCAGTAATACCTCTCTCCATTTCCTAAGTTGGTCGTTAAGCCCTGCCTTCTGTCTCGGTAGACTCAGGCCGTAGATGCGTCTGAGAAAACCTGTCATCTTAATTTCGATTTCTAGCAGACGCTTCTCAAATGAAATTATTTTAGATTGTGATCTGTGATGAATTCAGGTTGTTCTGCGCTGATTTCATTCCTATGTTCTAACTTTGCTTGAGTACATGAAGCTAGCCTTTAAGTGGTCTATCTTGGCTTCCGGAGTGAGTGTTTGTGTTGCGATGATATCTACATGTACATCAAGATCACAATCAATGATCATAGACCAATAATGACCGTTATTATTAATTAAATACTTCTTTAGCACTAATTACCAACGAATGGTGCATACAGTTTTGATCAGATCTATACCAAGTCTATCAGACCACTGCAAACATTGCTGCATTTAATGGATACGAAAGGTTAAGCTTCAAGTAGAGACCAAGTGCAATAAAATGACTGAGCAGTACGAACAGTTGTGGGGAGGAGAAGAGTTAGATACTTAATCAAGATGACGTTAGATCGCTTTATCACGGTGTCATTCAATGACGATGGCCGTTGGCAAAAGCTGTTTAACCTTCTCTATGCCTCTTCAATGAGATGGTTTCAAAGATGTCGTCAACTTGAGTGCACAGCTGAACCGTCTACGCACAGCACATCTCTTCACCCACAAAGGCACAGAAATGGTTAAGGGTCTTTTATAGCGAGATCCCAGTGGACGTTAATTGTCTTGAAAAGATACCACGATGATGGTAAGCAAAGAACTGCCATCTCTATTGATTAGTAAGTTCTGTGTCGCCGGCGTCCAATGCACAGGGAATTAATCGATGGCGCTTAGAAACCATATAGAAACCAGATCAATTTTCTCTCGATCAGTCTTCCATGCACAAAAGCAATTCAAGGCCAACTGTGGAAAGACATAAGAGCAGCATGTTTCTCACTTGAGTCTGTTTTTCCCAGCTGAATTATGACAGCGTGCAGTCAACAAGAAACAAAGATTGTTATACACAAGCCTATACTTTCAATGCCGTGTCCTCAATGCAACCACCTATTAATTTGGGGCGAGAGAAGACAAAGTTTAAGCAGCTAAAATCACAGGCTAAAATTAGTGGGTGTATACTTTCAAAAGTCACATCTGACGGCTTATGTTAATTAACTCTTGCAAACAATTAAGTAGGCTTACACGTGCCTCGTCATCCTTATCACCGTTCTCATGATGGCCTATCGACTGCCATTGTGATATAATATAAATGGTCCAATAAAGTGTACCTACGTGTGTACAGCCAATCATAGGTCATCACTCGAATTTCCAACATACAAAGCTGAGTCACAGATAATCCGTTGAACAATTATAAATAGTATAACCGTCGCCGTTTTAACACTTACCACTTTTAGCGAAACCATAGCTAAAAAGTAACCGCTTTCTGAGATAACGCTGAGCTAATCAAAGCTAACATATTATGTTGTATCCATGAAGAACCGTTTTCATATGTACATATAATTATATGCAATCTGTATGCTTACATCACGTTCGCAACTTTATGCCGGCGATGATTGCTGAGATATATTCAGCGGTGTTTGCTTTCTCTGGAGAGTTAGTCAAACACTAAGGCGTCACATCGGTCGCTACTGACATCATTCGGTGAGAATTCAGACTGTGATAAGCCTTTTGGCAGAGATCAGAGAGCGTGACAGTGCAGAGTAGGTCTCCTCTTTCATGGCCCTATCGGAATGTACGCTGAGGACTACAACTACAGCGGTCGGTGGACGTGTAACAACAACTTGAATGCACTTGATGTAAGTGGTTCTTCAATAAATAGGCCGTATGCTGACTGTACTATGAGGAAGAAACATATGATGGCCAGGTAGCATAACACAATCGACCTACATAGAGATAAGGGTTTTCCCAACTCCATTTAGGCCTACAGTGACTAGGCATTCACTTGCCCCATGACACTGCTTACACAGAATTGAATTAAATTGTGATCCTAAGCTCTGCTGCCACGTATACGAATCTTGGACTGGAAGAAGAACTTTGAAATAGCTACCAGTCTTGGTGGCAATTGGTGATAAGTGTTGAACGAATACATTGATCCTTAAGGAGCTGAATGACCTCACTATCATCTCGTGGGTCCTCCTTGTTCGTTGACAGGGAGACCTACAGAACTCGTTGGCGTTTCTGATGGCACCATCATATTTTAAACGCCACTATCTTTGGCAAGGTCAACCCATTTAAGAGATGTTAAGTCCTAGAATCTTTGGCTCTTAGGTGTTGCTTTCACGACCTTCCTGAGCGAATGCTATTTCTGGCCTCGCCTCGCTTGTTAAACTCTCCTTAACTGCTGGTTGTGCCTTCTTCCCAGATCTTTGGGTTTCTTCATCTATAAACGTCTCCTCTGCCATCTTTTGGGTGTAATCTCTGTATACAGGGAAGAACACCTACCAATCTCTTGCCGTTCTTTCCACCAGTTGTAACTATCCTGAGTACGATTTCTGTCTTCTCTCTCTGTCTTTCCTTTCGTTCGTCAGTTACTGAAATAGTAGCTTATTATACGCCTTTCCACCACCTCATCCTCTCTCTCTCTCTCTCTGCCTCTCTCTCTATCTCTGCCTCTATTCCTCTCTCTCTCTCTCTCTCTCTGCCTCTCTCTCTATCTCTGCCTCTATTCCTCTGTCTCTCTCTCTCTCTGCCTCTCTCTCTATCTCTGCCTCTATTCCTCTCTCTCTCTCTCTCTCTCTCTCTGCCTCTCTCTCTATCTCTGCCTCTATTCCTCTCTCTCTCTCTATCTCTGCCTCTCTCTCTATCTCTGCCTCTATTCCTCTCTCTCTCTCTCTCTGCCTCTCTCTCTATCTCTGCCTCTATTCCTCTCTCTCTCTCTCTCTCTGCCTCTCTCTCTATCTCTGCCTCTATTCCTCTCTCTCTCTCTCTCTCTGCCTCTCTCTCTATCTCTGCCTCTATTCCTCTCTCTCTCTCTATCTCTGCCTCTCTCTCTATCTCTGCCTCTATTCCTCTCTCTCTCTCTCTGCCTCTCTCTCTATCTCTGCCTCTATTCCTCTCTCTCTCTCTCTCTCTGCCTCTCTCTCTATCTCTGCCTCTATTCCTCTGTCTCTCTCTCTCTCTGCCTCTCTCTCTATCTCTGCCTCTATTCCTCTCTCTCTCTCTCTCTCTCTCTCTGCCTCTCTCTCTATCTCTGCCTCTATTCCTCTCTCTCTCTCTATCTCTGCCTCTCTCTCTATCTCTGCCTCTATTCCTCTCTCTCTCTCTCTGCCTCTCTCTCTATCTCTGCCTCTATTCCTCTCTCTCTCTCTCTCTCTGCCTCTCTCTCTATCTCTGCCTCTATTCCTCTCTCTCTCTCTCTCTCTGCCTCTCTCTCTATCTCTGCCTCTATTCCTCTCTCTCTCTCTCTCTCTGCCTCTCTCTCTATCTCTGCCTCTATTCCTCTCTCTCTCTCTCTGCCTCTCTCTCTATCTCTGCCTCTATTCCTCTCTCTCTCTCTCTCTCTCTCTGCCTCTCTCTCTATCTCTGCCTCTATTCCTCTCTCTCTCTCTCTGCCTCTCTCTCTATCTCTGCCTCTATTCCGCTCTCTCTCTCTCTCTCTCTCTCTGCCTCTCTCTCTATCTCTGCCTCTATTCCTCTCTCTCTCTCTGCCTCTCTCTCTATCTCTGCCTCTATTCCTCTCTCTCTCTCTCTCTCTCTGCCTCTCTCTCTATCTCTGCCTCTATTCCTCTCTCTCTCTCTCTCTCTCTCTCTCTCTGCCTCTCTCTCTATCTCTGCCTCTATTCCTCTCTCTCTCTCTCTCTCTGCCTCTCTCTCTATCTCTGCCTCTATTCCTCTCTCTCTCTCTCTATCTCTGCCTCTCTCTCTATCTCTGCCTCTATTCCTCTCTCTCTCTCTCTATCTCTGCCTCTCTCTCTATCTCTGCCTCTATTCCTCTCTCTCTCTCTCTATCTCTGCCTCTCTCTCTATCTCTGCCTCTATTCCTCTCTCTCTCTCTCTCTCTGCCTCTCTCTATATCTCTGCCTCTATTCCTCTCTCTCTCTCTCTATCTCTGCCTCTCTCTCTATCTCTGCCTCTATTCCTCTCTCTCTCTCTCTCTGCCTCTCTCTCTATCTCTGCCTCTATTCCTCTCTCTCTCTCTCTCTGCCTCTCTCTCTATCTCTGCCTCTATTCCTCTCTCTCTCTCTCTCTCTGCCTCTCTCTCTATCTCTGCCTCTATTCCTCTCTCTCTCTCTCTCTGCCTCTCTCTCTATCTCTGCCTCTATTCCTCTCTCTCTATCTCTGCCTCTCTCTCTATCTCTGCCTCTATTCCTCTCTCTCTCTCTCTATCTCTGCCTCTCTCTCTATCTCTGCCTCTATTCCTCTCTCTCTCTCTCTATCTCTGCCTCTCTCTCTATCTCTGCCTCTATTCCTCTCTCTCTCTCTCTCTGCCTCTCTCTCTATCTCTGCCTCTATTCCTCTCTCTCTCTCCCTATCTCTGCCTCTCTCTCTATCTCTGCCTCTATTCCTCTCTCTCTCTCTCTCTCTCTCTGCCTCTCTCTCTATCTCTGCCTCTATTCCTCTCTCTCTCTCTCTATCTCTGCCTCTCTCTCTATCTCTGCCTCTATTCCTCTCTCTCTCTCTCTGCCTCTCTCTCTATCTCTGCCTCTATTCCTCTCTCTCTCTCTCTATCTCTGCCTCTCTCTCTATCTCTGCCTCTATTCCTCTCTCTCTCTCTTTCTGTCTTGCTGCGTGATGAACAATGGTTACAAAGTCTTAAGTTGTAAAAGATTCTCTATCGTATTATAACTGCAGATGGTTTACAGAACACAGTTTGAAAGCTGTTTAGACATGGAGATCCATGTGCATTATAGAAATGCCTGAAATGGCCACATACTCACCTGGACTATTCAAATCGTAAATGTCGTAAACCAGTATGCTGCTATATTGACTTAGAGACTGCATGATGTCATACCTCACAACAGCGGACTCGCATGCCGCAAGCACGCGCGTGAATTATAAAAGATGTTTGGGTATTTGAGTCGGTGGGTAAATATCACATGAGACTGAAAACTGATCCGCTACCTTGATGATGTACTTTTTAAATAATTGCTTCCACCCTAAACGTGACCAATTGCCTTCGTCCTCGGTATCACAACAGAGTACTTAACTCAACTAGACAATAAAGTGAGGAAAAGTTTATTGCTGATTTCGTATTTTTTTATTACCTAATGCTTAACACCTTGTCTTGCTAAGGAGTAGTGTTTTAGACCTGCGCAGCTTGTTCACTTGTACTTTTTACGTGCACTACTACATGCGACTAGCTGAACTCCAGCGAATAGAGGTCAACTCCATCAGCATGGCCAACCATTAACTGCTTTTTCTTCTTGTCAAAGCACAATCTCTCGGGATATTCAATGGCATCTTTGTCTTTCGTCAGAAGCACTCGAATCCAACTGAGGTCTGAATCGAGCATGACCAATCTACTATCGTCAAAGTCGGCAACGAACAATCGGTCATCGGTATCGAGGGTGAGGTATCGAGGAAAATTCAGTTCCTGTGATTTGCCCTTGCCAATGAACCGGCGAGCGACCTGGCCATCTCGGGTCAATTCACACACGCCCTCGGTGACGCTGTCTCGCCACCAATGACTTATTACGAGGTTACCAGTTGTCGTCTGAAAACCGTGGAGTGGATCGATGATGTCCGTCGGCAATGAAATGCACTGAACCAGAACGGAGTCGCGTCCGTATAGCTCCATGACGGACGGTTGACCCTTCCTCGCAATCAGTACCTGTCCACCACTGGATACAGACAGCGTGAAGGGCCAGTTGACGTTCAACAACCACATCACGAGCTCATCCTTCGTTCTCCTCCAGATGCATTTGCTGCCAGAGTCCGAGATGTAGAGACAGGCGTCCTTCTGGCTCGCCCCGATGTCTTCCGGTTTTCGTATGGCAGCAATCTGAATCGTCTCTAGGAGGTTGAATGGGTTTTGGTCGCTGAAGACAGCCAACGAATTCGGAGATTGGCAGAGAATATACACGTTGCCATGCAATTTGGTAACGCCATAAACGTAATCTGCTGGTACCTGGTACTTCGTCACTAGCTTCACAGACGCCGAACATACCGCTGAAACAAGATTAAAACGAATATATAAAAATTTATATCTATATACATTATACATGCAAATATGTGTGCATGTAATTATATATGCATGTATGTATGAGTGCATTATGATAAGTATGTTTTATGTGTATATATTTTTTTAAAACCTAAATGTCTGGAAAGTCTCTTAAGAAATACGAGTATTACATCTGCCTATTTTTCGATATGCAAATAAAGCCGCAGCTGTTCGCCAATCCACTAAGGATGCCCATCACCTAACTCGAATAATAATAATTATTTGAATTCCTCTGGTTTTTTGCTTTTTATTTTGTCACACTGCCTGCAGTTGATAAATTCCCCAAAGACTACTTAATCCACACTGTTGGTCATAAATAATATTAATAATTCCGGATAGACGTTGTTAGTAAATACTTTATTTTAAAGCAAAGTAAAGTCTTACAGCATATTAAATTTTAATTGACTTACCAACTTCTTTACCAAACTGGGTGGTTTCCATGACAATAGTTGTTGGTCTGACAGTTCCTCGTACCCGTTCATCACTTAACGAGATTTGTCGGAATAGTTCTGTAATATCGTCCTGGAATGTCGTCGTTTCCATTGCCTCCTCCAGGTTCCGTAGACCATTTGATGATTTGCACAAAACCCAAATGGTGATTCCTTTATCGTAAGATACGTTCAGAAATTCTATATCGTTAGATTTCATTTGTTTGAGAAGCTTTTCCAGTGATTGACGCATCGCTATTTTCTTATCAAGTAATTCTCTGAATGTATTAGCGATTTGCTGCTCTGCTAATTGTAGATTTGCCATCTCCTCACTCAGAACCGATACTCTCACGGTAGCTGTAAAACATACAACACATCATAAAAGAGCAGAACACAACTGGTAATGAGCTACGCAAGGACTCTTTCGACATCCGAAACAATGCTGAGGTCGAAGGACTATTCTACATTTAGTGCACGCTGGTAGGTTTACTGCAGTTTTGGAGACGACAGTACGATTTAGAGGCTCACCATAAACGGTCACGTGTGGGGACATTTAATAAGTCCCTCACTCACAACTGGTCAGCGATTAGAGAACAAAGAGAGAAGTCACGAACTTGAGAAGGAGGTGGGTTTCATTTGGCGAGACATTGCAGCAAATGTGCATAGCGCCGGGAAAAAAGGAAGTTGTGTTCGAGAAACAGTATTATTTGTTATACAGATGCTGCCGACGGATGTGCATAACAGTATGCAACTATGCAGAGTCGAAACCTTTCACACTACAAAGCAAAGTGAAGCAAAGAATACGGCGAAATTTGTTAGGTATCGTCCAAATCAGAATATTTCATGCGCTCTACCTCCGCCTGTTTCCAAGACATGTGCAACAAGTTTCTGGTTCTTCTGTCTCAGGCATTCGACGGTTGTGGAGTAATGCTGGACGTCGAGTCTCCCCATGAAATCCAGAAGTTCTTCATTCTTCGTTTTATTTGGAGGACGTCTGCGTAGTAATCGCATCTGTTGGTCAGTTAGACAGTCTGTTCTGCGCAGACGAACGACGACGTCTTTGAGTTGGATAATTTCTGAGAGAAAATCGCGATTATTTCGGATGATTGTCTTTCTCTTGGTGATTTTTCGATTACAAACTTCAAAGATTAACACAATTTACCATTACACTTCGCGGTTGTGGTTTAAAATAGTCTTGATGCAGCTTGAGTAGGTCTAAATGGCACTCTAAACCGAAGCTAAATGTGGTGTTTGACGGATCAGACTCCACTTATGATAGGCGACATGTTTCCGTACTTTTCTCTGTTGCTGTTGTCAGTCATTGACAGCAGCATTTCTCGAATGAACCTAATCTAGTGATTTCTATAGCGCCGCATTCATAAATGCAACGGCACCAATCATTAGTCGCTTCGAGTGAAATAGCAACCAGAACTCGTAATCCATTTGTGACGAAAATCCCTGTCGAGTTTTTGCAGCTTTTCTATTGTTCAGACAGTACAATAATATATAATAAAAATTATAATGTGCAGTCAGCAACAATAGATGCAGCCAAAGGAACATCAGTTCCGCTCAAAGGATGTCCCTAATACAAAAATGCAATCAGTGGCATGTCAAGTAGCATAGTCAGTTCTGCTATACAACTAATACAAATAAATGTGAGTTTCATCAGGATTTATATGCGTGCCATTTACCAGCTATATCCCGAAGAAGAGTAGTTTTGAAGCGGCGTCGTTTTAATCTGTGAAACCAGCAAAAATCGACGGACGCCAAGGAACTGAACAAATCTTCGTCTCTGATTGTAGTTGATTGACTGTCATCGATCGTCTTCATATGCAGTAGACATACGTTCTTCAGTATCATGTCGAGTATCTCTAACGGAAGTCCATAGATCTATGTATACATACAAAGATACATCATGACTGATTTAAAAATAATTAACTCTCTCTCTCTCTGCCTGTCTGTCTGACTCCGTCTGTCTGGCTCTCGCTCTGTCTTTATGCCATTTTCTCTCTCTCTCTCTCTCTCTCTCTCTCTCTCTCTCTCTCTCTCTCTCTCTCTCTCTCTCTCTCTCTCTCTCTTAGATAATTAAACCCACATTCTAGGTGTTTATTTTGAGTTTGCCTGTAGAATTATTGTCCTAACATGCTGCTAAATTGATAATAATGATCTCAACTGAACACATCTCTAAGCAAGTAAACCCTAAACTGCGAAACGCAGCAGGTTATTGGTAGCATCGGCTAAATCTATTGTTCAGCATTGTAGGCCTATAATCATAATCGTGATCTCAGCATTTCTACAGCGCCCACAAACGCGTAGTCGCGGGAACCAGCTTATTCACAGGCGCTTAGGGTTTGCTATAGTGGTGTTCCTAACAATCTCATATAAATTTATAAATATAAATATTGGGGGCAAGAAAATTACAGGCTAATCGTCTCTGGTTCAATCTAGTAATGTACATAACATAAGTTGACTTGATTGAAAGTTTAAATGGTAACCTCAGACGCTTCCGACCAGGCTGTATTTCCATAGGCCCTACATGCAAAAATATTTATATTTAGTGTGCTACTTCGCTAAAGCTTAGCAAATTACGCAGCATTGCCTGCTTATGCGTTCGATAATTTCAATTTTCTTAGTTTTTTCCAGATTTAAATAGTCTAAAGCAATAGCGAGCAGATCATTAAAAAGTAGAACATGTCGACCAAAACTATAAAGGCCTTAAAATTCTTACAGTCGTATTAGAAGCACAGATGTTCTCTTCCGTTAGGCCTCGATCTGCAATGAAAGCATAAAATAAGCGAGACAAAATGAGGAAAATGAGTAAGATGTGGTTATGAATAAATCTGCAATCTGATGTCTTTGGTAATTGTCTCTAGCTACTCGAATATCTCATACATCAATCAACACGTTAGTCTCTTTAAAAAATTAGTCAATCTAGTAGGCCTAAACGCGTCTTTGGAAGAAGCAAGGTGTTCTTAACAAATACTGTGATAGACAGATCCATTTGTACTTATTACTTATTATTATTATAATACTTATTATTATGGAGCTGTGATGACGCCATAATAACAAAACATAATATTGTATACAGAATCAACAGACCTTGGAAGAAGACTTTGCTTTTGTGGTAATCGCTGTCTGACCATCGAACTGTCACTTCGAACCGATCTCTGCCACTCAACAACCTATTGAATAAGTCTTCGGCCATCTGCGTAAGCTTTCCGCTGGACCACAACCGACGCAGTCTACGCAGTCCACTGTCTCTTCGACAAAAGAAATACAAGACGACGCTATGTCCCACTTTGCCTCCGATCAATTTGGCGTCGACCATCTGCAGAATGTCCCCAAGGATGCGTTTTGATTCCTCTTCTGACCGCTTCTGAAGAAGAGCTGCGATCGATGCGGCGATTTCTTCCTCTGCCTGGACAATGTCGGTCACATCACCACTTAGATTGGCGTGAACGGCAACGACGACTGAAACGAAAAACACGCATACCATTTCAGTTCAGGTTGGTACATAGCCGGGTTTACAGCGTCGGAGATGTGCTATAAGCAGTAAAATCTGTAAAATCTTTCAAACAGCACGTTGAGTTACAGTACATTACATGTATATTATACCTGATAACCCAAAGCAAACCCAGAAGGCGATACGTGTAAAGCTGATACAAAGGTATCTCGTAGGCCACCGTAATGTCGTAACAACGTCTATTTAATAGTCTATACTCAGAAAATCTGTTCCGAAATAGACTGCATTTCTTTAATAGGCCTAAAAAGCTACATTTGCTGTAGTTTCTGTTTTTTGTAACAATGGAGCATTTGGGAAAAACCGACATAAAAATCAGAAATAAAATTTGACCAAAGAAAGCTAACAATATCTGCATTTATACGTGCTCACAGCTGCGTCCTTCGTCTAGTTCTTCGCTTTGTAATTGGAAGGCCTGCAGCTGGAAACTTAGCTGGCTTCTCGTTCCTCAAGGCATCGAGTTAGATGTTGTAAGCCAACGCATTGGTGCCACATCGTTAGAAGCATCATTAGCTTTTGCCCTCTTCATGGAAATTGGAAGCCGCAGCAAATATAAAATACTTTCTGCAGGAAGAAGACTTTTATTTTGGGTTGTCCCCAAGTAACAGCCATTTAATAATGTCGTTGCTCCAATCTTAGTTATATGTCTTGGCTCAGCAACTGTTTGGGTCGTCTTGATCCCAAGGCATAACATGTAATGTAAGGTAAGCACTTGTAAGGTTTTCTGCGATATCTAACTTGGGTTAGACTATTCTGTCTTTCTGATAACTCATTTGTGATTTTTAACGGGGATTGACATAGCTACTTTTAAGGATGGGTCATATCCGCGTTACAGAATAACAGGAAATCCAGTGCAGGTTCCAATCAGGGAGCCAAAACTCTATATATATAGTCACTGGATATATATGACTTCCTGACACCAGATAACTTGACCTTAAACCACCTAATAATAATAATTAATGTTATCTAGCATAGAAACAGTTGAATTTTAGCCAAATCTGCAGGGAAGAATCTGCCAGTCAGAAGTTGCAGCCATTATTGTTAATCCCGTGCATCCTTTTTCATTCACTAATTCTGGCTTCTTGTAGAACTACCAGTCGGTTAATACTATGACCTGATATAGAATTAAGATAGTCCTAGGAAACAGTAAAAATATTATCCTCAAGCCAGTTGACAGATAGGCCTAATACTCAAATAATAACATTAGAGCCGGTGATAAAGACTGGCATCAGAAAGCCAGCGCCAAACTATGACGAATTGGAAAAGGATTACTGATCACACAATCATTCACAAATCAGTGCTATAGAACATGGCACCAGATTAACATCCTTTAATTATAAATTCCAAACAACTAATGTGCCACTCGAAAGCAAAGCGCAGGGCATCAGTTTATTTACCAGCGCTGCGATGAGTCATATGGTAGTCAGAAGTAGATCCAAGTCCGGTTGACAGAGTTCTTATTATGGGTACGTATTTATTATGATATATAGCAGAATTCATATGGGTGCTGTTCAATATACACTTGCTTTTGAGTAAATGGCTGTTTTAGGCCTATAGCTACTTGCGAGTCGTTTGTCAATTACATCTACTTTTATTGAAAGGCGATTTCTCAGTATCCCAATGCAACAGCACGCGTATTATTAGTTGATTATTAGCAGAGGTGCGATCCGTATTTTAAAAACATAATTATGTTACTTATTGCTCAAAAACACTCGTTTAAGTTTGCAATCAATTTAACGAGTATACAAACACAGAAATAACGTAGTGCAATAATGTACATTTAAAATGCTATTTCAATCAAATATCATCAGAAATGGTGGATGATTTTTGATGGGGGATTTGGATGATTTTTCATCGTAGCCTAGGTATTGGAAACTCAGTTTAAATGGGGAAGACTTATTTTGATACAGATTCTCAGAGCGGTGACGTCATTACAGTCCGGGAAAAACTCTGTGTGGGAGAGACCTCGTATCATGACAATAGACATCCTCATTCCCAGTGCTTTTTTCTGGCGGAACGCGCTGTTCCGGTACCTTTTTCCAATTACTTAATAATAAATATAGTAGTTGTGCAAAAATTTGGAATTTGACATAAACTTTACAAATTCAATTTTTTACTTTCTACAATTAATAAGTAGGCACCTAGTGTATAGATTGCGATCAATTTATTTTATTTGAAGCTAATTTTAGCGTCACTTCTGACAACAATGCGGATGCGTTCCGTTACCTTTTACTCTAGAAAAAAGCACTGCTCATTCCTACCTCCTTCGCTCTCGAAGATTTCTGCAACGTGGCTTTGATTCGTTTCATGAAGACACCGAATAGTCTTTCTGTAGTCGCTAAGGCTTCGTCTTCTCAAGATCTCAATGAGAGCCTCGTTCTTCTCGTACTGCGTTTGTCTTGCAGCAATAAAGTCCTTCTGTCGTGTGTTAATTACATCATTGGCCAGAAGCTTAGATACGAGATCGTTGGGTTCCAGTAGGTCGACGAGACTCTCCTGGTTTGCGTCAAATATGCCCAGTTCTGCCTCTGTCAATGGCCAGTCATCGTCGAAGTCTGGCTTATATTCTGAAAGCACAATTGTATCGTTATTGATTTATATTTTTACCCATGTCGTGTATGTAGTTTAATATCATGCACTTTCGATATTCGTTTGCCATTACGGTTTGTTATTATTAATAGTGCTATGATCATCTCCCTAACTATCTTAAGTATCGCCCTGAAAATGTCATCTTCTTCGCCATCGCCATCGCCATCGTCGTCATCATCGTCATCATCATCTTCTTCGTCATCATCATCAACAACAACCACCACCATCAGTCTGACATAGTTCATCACCACTCTATACAGAACAGCAGCCACACGTCGCTAGGATTGCTATCAACATTACACATTAATTCCAGTGCAACAGTTCATTGTTATAACTTCTGATTTACAGAGGATGTTCTCCCCGAGCTAAGTATTATTAATAAGTGAGAACTTCTAAAGCGCCAGTGCCTGATGCATCATTCATCAGTGAAAAAACCAAAGGACGTAACAAAGTCAACAACCAGAAGTTCAGAAGGTCAGTTCTCATAGACACAGAACGGAAACGAGACTCACTTCCATTCTGCTCCACGTACTTCACAAGATGTGCTTGTCTCGTTTCTCGGAGAGCAGCGATCAACTCGGTGCATTTGTGTTGCTTTGCGATATGGTCGAGTAATTCAGCGTTCCTTTCCTGGAAAGTGCTCTTTGCTTTCACCCTGCTAAGGTCTCTCCTGGACAAGGCCGCACATTTTAGTAGCTTATCGAGAAGTCCGAAATCTGGATCCATCCTATCTTCGAGAAACTCCCTGTGAGGAGTAACTCCATTTAGACCTCGTTCTGGCTCTTCTGTTATTCCTGATTGCGTCATCTCGTGACCCATCTTATCAGATAAAAATCTGAAAAGAAAAGAAATAAATGAGAATAATTAATTCACCAAAGTACAATTATGGTCGTAGAAGAACGTTTCTATATTGCTGGACGCCATTTTGAAAATGACCCTTTTCTGATGGCCAGACTGCAATAGACTTTTACTATGCTAATAAGCATGAAAAATGGTAATCGATTCCGTTGACAAACCTTGTGTTAGCAATTAATGAGGGTTGCGTGTTTTTTCTCCAATAGACTGACCGACTTATATTAAAAATACAGGTAACACGAAGTCGTCATGAAGGGGCGCTATAATAAATTTATAGATATATGCATGGATGGATGTATGGATGAATGGATGTATAGATGGATGGGTGGTTGGGTGGATGGATGGATGAATGTATGGGTGAGTAGACAGATAGACAGACAGACAGACAGATACATGTAGATAAAAACCTCAGATGTGTCATAGTGGCCTATGCTACGCCTGCACTATAGCAACACAGCCAACACTACAGTATGACTATCAACGCATTACGAGGTCAGCCACTAACAGTAAGAGTTCTCCAGCTCATGTGATGAAATGCTTGTTGACTTGGCAAGCGACAAACAGTTAGAGTTTCTCTTGGCTGTTTGAGTGCATGAAGGGCGTAACCTCGGAAAAACCGCGGTTTGCTGACACACACGCACACAGAGAGTATCAGACAGTCAGCCAATAATAATGTTGCCTAGGTCAAACACGGGTTGACCTTGGTTCACTCTACGATTTCTAGCACGAATACGCTTGAACTTTTAGATATAAATAATTAGCAACATAGAATGACCTCTGGCTAATTGTACTGTAAATCTGTTTCGTAGAGGATTAGCAAAAGCAGACTTCTCATCATTAGTTTTTGAATAATCATTAATGCTAATGTCTATATTTAGCGACAGAGCCATTGAACATTTTACAGGTAAAATTAAGTCGTAGACATAATGAAATGGGTGGTCATTGGTTACTGTATAGGGACGTTGTCACGCACTACAATCTGGACGATGGCGCTATATAAAAGTCATCGACCGGCAGTATAGGCGTGGAAGGACTACGGATGAAGTGTCTACCTGAAACCTGAGAAAGGAGACCTTAATGGGTTTCGCCGGAGGCAGACGGCCTCAATACAGACGGCGTGGATTATGCAAAGATCAACGGGGTGTCAAACAACGAAACCGGACACCTCGAGGCAGATGTCAGAAACGACTGTCTCTTCCATCTCTACGACCCACAGAGAAGAAATTCATGAATCAGTTGAAGATTTGATCTGGACCGGCTGGTTGACACGGATCATGAATAGGGGACAATTCCGATAAGAATGGCGCAACCCACTAGGCGGTATAACGATAATAATGAAATTCGATCCCTAGGACCTGTTGCTCGTCTATGACACTGGCAAGGCCCAGCCATAGCAGCCGCTAGTCAAACAGTAAATGTGCGCCTCTAGGAATCTGACGTTACGCTAGTGACACCAAGACCCGACCAATCAGGGTTTAGTAATGGTTTCTGCAGGTGACCTGTCGTCCAATAGAGATACGAGTTTTGCGTTTGCGATGGCGAAGGAAATCGCCTCTAGAAGGATTCATATAGCGTAGCAAGCAAAGAAGCAGGAACTTGTTTCGGAACTGGGGGAGACGCTAGGTCGTTCTGACGATAAGGGTAATCAACGTAGTTTGGGAACCCCGTCTCCAACGTAAACCTGGGAAACATTTCTAAAAGGACACTAATAACTCTAGTAAGTGTAGATAGGATGAGTAGTGTGTATATATATCATTAAATATACATATTAAAACCGTCAAGTGTGTCGTGTTGCTGAGCTTGGTGATAGAGGAAAGAACTAGCGGGTACTCTCGTCATCAAGAAGAAGGCGTGGCGAGAGAGAAACCCGTGACAGAGAATATTTTTCAGTCTCAATTGCTAAGCATCATCGAGCGATGTTTCGTCATGCTTAATGACGCCAAATATGACAGAGCAGATGGTATCACTCTGGTTTTTTGGTCCCACACTTGTCGTCCGTGCACACTCCGCAATAGTTAAGTTAGTTAACTATAGTTAAGAATTCTCTTTGTTTCTGGAACTTGATAGATTTCTCCCAATGCGCCTATAAAGAAACAATGTTAATACGGCGGTTATCTTTTTTGTTGGTAATTCTGCTACTCGAGTGTGCCTTCTAGCGGGATTTCAATCCCTTTCGAGGCTCCCTTTGTAGCATATAGTTTTGTAATTGATATTCTTAACTTTTTGCCTTGAGCCAACTGTTTATTGTGGCTATAGGACTACATGAAAAAATTAAAATTGAAATAAATAAATGATATTGATAGTAAGTCACTCATGGAGCATCGATGGTCATTCTCCCCTAGTTTCAAAGGTTAAAAGGCCACTTGTCTGTAACTTAGACCTTCCTTGAAACTAGGTTTAGCAAGAGACTCGAAAACCAGGGCGTTGGGATAGCAGCAGCCTCCTATGACGATGCATTCAAAGGCAACGGCTGTTTCGGATCTGGTATGTTGGAGGACAAAAGTATACACTTCTCTCTCTCTCTCTCTCTCTCTCTCTCTCTCTCTCTCTCTCTCTGTTTCTCTCTCTTTCTCTGTTTCTCTCTCTCAGTTTCACTCTTTCTTTCTCTCTCTTTCTCTCTCTCTTTCTCTCTCTCTCTCTCTCTCTCTCTCTGTTTCTCTGTCTTTCTCCACTCTCTCCTCATCCTCTCCCCTTCCTGTCTCTCTCTCTCTTTTTATCTCTCTCTCTCTCTGTTTCTCTGTCTCTCTCCACCCTCTCCTCCTCTCTGTCTCTCTCTCTCTCTTCCACACTCTCCCGCTCTCTGCCTGTCCTGTCCTGTCCTGTTTGTCTGTCTCTCTATCTCTGAAACAAATTTTAAAAGGGAGTCCCAGAGACATCACAGCCTCTATTACAACTCAGGTAGGCTACACGATGAGTTCATCGAAATGCGGTTAGTGCTGCTGAGGTTGAATGATCGCCAGAGATTAATTCTATTTATTCATTCACGTGACCTGTAAGCGATTATTTACAAGCAGGCCTATGCGCAAGGTGTCTACTAAAAAACACTACTTGCGTTTCTGTAATTCCAACGTTAGTTAAACTTACCAGGCAATTAAGAGATTGCCATGTGTACGTGATTGTGCCATGTAGTGGTGCTTAGCCCCTTTTGTTCAGCTGTCTGTTGGAATCCGACCCGCTCTCAAGAACCAGACAGTCGATACGATACTTGCATATCTAATAACATCCTGTATGATATAGCCCACAGGCCACGGCCTTGGGCCAGTAACTAGGAGCAATCGTATTGCTGTTCAACGGTTTGGGTCATGCCAAGCCTATATTCGTAGTCAAACGTCTCACAAGTCGTATTTATAGGCATTTCATATGTATGAATATGTTAATGACGTAGAATACGTATGCATGGAGCAGTTTCTTGAAGTCATAATTATCCTCGCATAATTATATAATTACACTGCTCTGCACAATAGTGCGCATATTCATTTAAAGTCGCTTCATATTAATACATTTATTGGAATTTGCGTATGATAACCTTCTAATCAGACAGAGGACATTTTCTGGCTTAGGCCTACTGATGAAACTCGATTGGGCCCAATGCAACGATCGCCGAGGACCCTAACAATTTGAAGGTCTGATGGAGCGTCCTTTACCTCCCTATGTAGGTGCACTGGGGAGTTCAGAAAAACTACGTCTATGGGAATCATAATTTATATGAAAGTGCACACACTCATGACTCATCTGTCAAAATGTGCTGAGAGCTCTTTGTCTATGATTAGAATTCACACACTTTAATTTTATTCATAGAAAAATCCAGTGGGCGGGAAAAAGAAATTGTAAAAACTTTATCAGTAAATACTTTTGAAACTGGTTTCGAAATTCGAGATGTGCAACAGAATAACCAAGTTGTCGGTCTATAAGTTTAAGAATTCCTGAAAACAGGACCTGGTCGGTTTTAACACGAATCATCGGGGGCAAATTCAATGAAGGACAGCGATGACAATCCTTCTTTACAAGCTAGTCACGCAGATGGCTGTCAACTGCCACCAGATGCGTGTAACGTACCCAATGGAGGCCCAATGCAAATGGCTGACTGGCAAAATCTTTTATAAAGGTCCAACAATCTATGACAGCGAGGAAATTGTATTATCATGCGTGCCTCTGTCACCAAGCAGTGTAATATACGGCATATATGACCGTTGCGGGCGGGCTCCATACCTGGGCTATTATGTCGTTTAAAACACCTATAGAAAAAACCGTTGCGGGCTGGGACGTTTGAGATACCTCCTACAGGCGTGTAGGCCTATTCGACCAAAACCTTCGTGGGTGTTTGTAAATTCTCATCTCAAAGTCGACACGATTAGGAAACGTGTGTTTCATTCAATAGCACTATTGAGTGCCCGAAGTATATAACTAACATTTTGAGATGACTGAGAATGTTCGGCAAATAATATACAAAGTTACAAGCACAAATCACGTATAAAAATCTGCCTTCCGAAGGTTCCTAAAGACACAATAAAACAAAGGCTGATGACCGACGACTGAAAAATTCAGTTGTAGTCAATGGCATCGTGACAAGAAGCAAGCTACAGCGGTAAAAAAATTATTGCATCACGCTGTGAAAAGCTGAAAATCGGTTAAATATATTCAAAGTAAGTTTGCTGTAATTCTATCACACAATTTATTTTGTAAATAAAATCATACAATCGGTTATTTGCATATCTTCATGAATGTCTGTTGGTTGATACCAGAAAGAAACTACGAAAATTTAATTGTTTCTACTCATTACGTTCTAATATTGCGTTGTACTGCCTCTAGTTTTGATCAAATGGTGGTGCAATCATTATTTGCACAACTGCATTTAATCACGGGATCCTCCCAAAGGCATACTGTATACAAGCCATAGGACCTGTTAATTATAAAATCGTTCTTTCGCTGCCGATTCTTCTGTTGAGAGTTTCAGAGTTGCGACTTTGAAGCGTCATAAAGATAGCTCGCCTCCTACGATGCTAAATATATTGTCATCGTTACAAATTGTTTGTCTAGTGCAACTACAGTATACTGAAGTATTAATTAACACGCAAATGCGTACGCACAATTAATTTGTACAAACAATGTTTGTTTACATGCACGAACATTTCAAAGAACAGTATAGCCTAAAATAGCCGATAAACGAGACCATTACGTTGGAAACACGAATCCCAGATATCATTTGGACATTATCTCAAAGGGCTTTTATAATGTTCTGCATAATAGGCGTATATGGAGCTGCAGTTGTTTGGCCCGACGGCAAGACTAATATGTCTAAGTTTAAAATAGTTCTGATGATTGCACCAAATACGATCTTTCCAACCGTAATCTGACGTAATTAACAGCTATTTCATTGAACCATGTATAACAGTACTCACTTTGTCGTTATCTTTATGCATTTGGGTCAGGTCACCACCAATCGCATGCCATTCATGAACTCGGTTAGGAATAAATCCAAATTATATCACTAGGCGAACATACATTTAGTATCCGATAAGAGCGTAGGTTCTCTGACCGCTGACCGCTGTAGGCCTATAACGCAGAACGTATGAGCCATGGATGATTCAATGTAGGATCGAACAACAGAGCTTCTAAAAAGCGTGTCCATAGTCACTCTAGTCTTCTAAGCAACGGGTCTACACGTTGTATAAGCTTGCAACCATTATTAACACAAGCCTTGCTGAAAAATTCCAATTTCCCAGATGCTCGGAGTTTGTGTAGGTCTATTCACGTTCATACACCCGTATCACATCGACCTAATGGGTGACAAGCGTGCAGACAGGCGAGAAACTACTGACTTATACAGCGTGTGAGGAAATTATAATCTGATACATTAATTAAAATGGGCCTATGCCGAGTGTATGCTGAGTGCATGAAGCGTGGGCATGTTTGTTATGGGGCACGTGATGTCCTGCGGTAATTAGCTTGAATATTCATTCGCTACGATCGATTTTTAGGACAGCAGTCACAGCAGACGAATAGGATATCAGTTAGAATATCAGTTTATGATTACATAATAATAATTATTATTATTATAAAACGCCAAGCCTGTGTCACTGTGACCTGCGAAGCCGTCATACCAGCTGAGACGGTGTGGATTTAACAGAGCGTAGGGGTGTAGACATGTACAAATGATTTCAACCAGAATCGTACAGACGTTCATATGAAGGTAAGTAAGTATAGAAGAGACTCGTTTCATTTCAGTATGTCGCTGAGGTGAAGGAGAAGTTGGGGCGTATTAGGAGGAATTGGTGGGGGAGGGTGGATGAGACGGTGATGGTGGATGGCAAGGATGGACATGTGGTCGTGGGAGGTCAACTTCATTGTAGAAAGGAAACGGTACAACGAGTGACCTGGCACCTCTTTAAATAGCAATTCATTTAAAAGTACAACATTCTCATTAAGAATAAAAATGATTTTAATGTTGCCTAGATCCTTTATTCATTTCATTCTATTTGTCCGCCTTAACAGAGATCTGATTCCTATTTCTGATCTTTAATCTACAAATGATCGGCCCGTTATGAAGTGTACGTATGGCCTATAGAAAGCTCTAATGACATTGGCCTTCAACCCGTTTCATGGAAAAACTCGAAGCTCTTGAACTAAACAGGATCTCGTCTTCCAGCGTCGTCTGTATTAAATTAGGCCAAATTTCAAGTCACTTGAACCACACGCAGAGTTGTTTGCTCATTAGGCGTGTACTGTAGGCTATGCATAATCAACCATTCAGCTACTTACAAAAGTTTTAAGCTAACGAAAAGTAGACTGGGTGGCTGATTATTTTCTTTGCGTGCCTCTGCCTAACTAACGGTAGTGCATTAAAAGGAAGCACACACCCACCCACACACCCACCCACACGCACACACACACAGAAACCCACACTCACACACACGCACACACACAATATGGTATATAAGTTCAATACTGATCTTTTCGTGTTTACCCTATACAATCCCAGTTTCATAAATCTGATGATAGATGTTCAAAACTTTGTGTCGTAACTGAAGTGATTGCCTCAAGTTTAAAACAGTGCTGGGGCTTCAACATGTTGCCGAGCAGCAAATGGATACAGTACCTACGAATTCATATTTGTGCAGTGCCATAATATTATAAGAATTAGCACAATCGATATCACTTAGGAACTTGCAGATTTGTTATGGGATAGATTTATTTTCAATATGTCGTAAATATCACTTGAAAAAAGTTGAGTATCCAAATACCAGACAGTTAGTATTGTCTCAGGCATAATATTGTGCAGCCCAAATGTGTAAAAGGTAGGCCTACAGAAAATTTGAGCGTTCGGACTTCCTCTGTATTTGTTATTTTGTTATTACCGAAATTTGATACCGCTCTTTTTCCAACAATTTTTGCTCAGAAGTGCATACACACGCATCGACGGCGCAATTGCAGTTATACTACAGAGCAATTGTGTGCGAAGGACTTGCTCAAGGTCCCTACACAGTGACTACCCGGACGAGGGTCGAACCTGCTCGCTCTGCACACACTGAGCGTTACGGGCTGACAGCTCTAACCGATCGACCACTGTGCCACACTGTATACATCTGACAGTGATAAACAGATTGCTTGACTTCGAATATAGGTCAATCCTTAATTCATCAAATTATAGTAGCTAAATATCTGAAACACATAACGACATAATTAGGTGTTATGACTAAGATGCTGCAAAGTTTTATTAGTTTACCCATTGTTTGTTGGAGTGGTTAGTAATTAGTTTAAGGAGCAAGCCACTGTGAGTCCACTATCATTCTGACTGCAAGGAGTGCATGGGGGCAAACCAACCATTTACAAATTCACACTGCAAGCCGGATACGAATAAATAGCTATCATGGTATTCCATCATACATATTTTAAAGAGTCAGATTTATATGAGCTCATGTTATGCTTCGGCGGTAATCATCCTTTGAGGTTGCCTGTGCCATGACTCCTCGTAGTTGTTTGCTTGTCCCGTTTAACAATGCGCTAATTGAATTTGGTTTAGAATTCAGAGATTGAAAATGTCGACCACTTTCCTGCTGTACCCGTGCACAACGAACATCTGCATCTTTCGCTTGTCGTAGTACAAAACCTTTGGAAAAAGAATTGAATTTCTATCGTAAGTCAGAAGAGCATCTTGCCACTTGAGTTTTGAATCGAGGACAATTACCCTGTTCCTGTTGAAGCAGTCGGCCACGTAAACCCTATTCTCCAAATCGATCGATAAGTTGCAAGGATCGTCCAGTGCTTGCGAGTCGTTTTGCGGACTGTAGCTACGTATGACCTGTCCATCCCTGGTCATCTCGGTGACCGTCCACGCCTTTCTGCTCTGACACCAATGGCTGACGACTAAGTTTCCCGTTGACGTTTCTACCACGTGCTTTGGTATCTCGACATCGACGGGTAACAGCAGGCGACTCACCAGGGTACCCGCCTCATCGTACGTTTCCAGACTGAAGGGCTGGCCCCATCTAGGCATGATGACTTTACCATCGTTCAGCACAGACATGGCCCATGAATAGTCAGGCAACCAGCGAGTGACCTTATGGTCTTTGGGCAATATCTTCCACACACATCTGCTGCCAGAGTCGCTGACGTAGAGACAGTCGGATGTGTCGCTGGCTGCCATTTCCTGCGGACAATAGATCTGTTCTATTTTCAGTTCTAACTGAAACGAATTCTGATCGTCGAATACGAGGATTCTGTTCGGACGAAATGTAAGAACGTAGGTGATGTTCTGTAGCTTCGTAACACCTCGAACATCGAGACAGGCAGAAATCCGAAGTCTTTTGATCATCACTGAAATCATGTCTAAAAGAAAAGAGAATTGATAGCTAGTAAGGCGACAATTAGCCCGAGCGTGAATTATACCGTCAGATGACCGTCTACCATAAGAGAACTTGATCGAATCATGAGAAATTATGACGACACGAAGACACATCGTTGATAAATTAAATATATAGCCTACGAAGCTTTTCAATGAAAGTCCGAGGTCCAAGTTTCGAATGAAAGCCAAGTAAACTTACATTGACTGTAGCTGCGGTACTCACTTAATTGACATTATTCAACCACCTCATAGGCGTCTTTTCCAGAAATGAGTACACTATAAATCGTGTTGTATCTTTATTAGGGCCTATGTTGTCTAAATATAGAGCGCTTCTAGTAGCCTATAAGGCATTCAGGAGCGATCCAGGACGATGTACTCCTAGATAAAAGGAAGTTTCATGTTGAGAGAAAGAAACAGAGATGCAATCAGAGAAGACTGTTAAGCGAAGAGAAAGGGAAAGTCCATTCCAAAGAGAGGGACCAATGCTTGTCATAGGATGGTAGAGGACACAATGAAGTGGCAGAAAAGCTATTTTTGTCACAGAGATGTACATGTCTTTATAGTACATGTGCGGTTAAAAAAACTTGTGCTTTGTGTTTTATAATGACCGCACATATTACCACCTCAGCATTTTCTGTATTATTATTTCTTTACCGAGGAGACACTCTGTTTGTATGTGGCTGCGTGAGATTACGATCACGATATGTAGATGCTACATTATCAAATTACCTTATACATTAGTGGATTACATTTTTGTCGTGAATATATAAGCCTATGATTTTATATTATTTCCTCAGCAAGCTTGAGCGATATAAAGACTTTAGTTTACATAATGCCTGACCCACTCACTCGCGTGGGTTGTTGACGGTGCTCTAAGCTGTTAGTACGTTGACTGTGCTGCGCTGTCTGTGAATACAAAAGTGATTCTTTTTTGACGTATTTCCCTTGACTTGTGTGAACGACTATATTGCTCAAGCTGAAGTGTGATTAAGACGAATCAGTTCAACATCAAGACAGTCAGTACAAAAATTCCGACTCATGTAAAATGACAACTTGGGTGAAATTCCAGTCCAGAAATGCATGGGTCCATATTTCGTATTTAGTTTCATGAATCAGACTAATTGTTGCATTTGACGTTATTTCTGACTTCATTGTGTGCTAGGTTTGCATACGCTGAATGTCTATGTGACGTTTTTGCATTCAACAATTAATCCTATTGCGATGGTGTTAATCGTATAAATTTTTAATAGAAATTTTTAATAGAACAAACTTTTCACGCTCAACGTGTCACGCTTGGAAGAACCATGCTAGGAGTAGGCCCTATAGAAAACGAATCCAGTCATGCGCTGACAGTATTAGGCCTAAGCCAGTAATAAATATTGACCTATTGTGCACCATTGGACTATGTAAGATTGGCTAACATTTTTGTTACCGAGACCAGCGCATATGTTCTTGGGCTATGAAAATAACACCTATGATTGAAGCTAAGTATTTATTTATTTAGGATTAAAGTTATGCATTTTTAAACATTCAGTACATGCCTGCTTCAGGGTCCAAAACCATAGGTCCATTCACCGACCCATGTTAACATAGCTTATTGTGCCAATTTGGAAGCGACGCTACTACGATATTTGCCATATAGTAGTAATAAATTCATGTTAGATCATATATTGACCTATTGTCGATAAGCCAACAGCTAGGTTTTAAATCAATCTTTAGGACATCTTCTTAAGTGGCTGTGGGAGCTATTCAAGACAATGATGGATAGCTTCAGTAATATGAAACGTTATATAAATATTAAAACATCTATTGATAGAACATCAGGACCACAATAACAGCAGTCAGTAGAAACTCAAAAATTCCAGTAAATGATGCGAAAGTAACAAGGTATTCCAAAATGCATTTGTCGGCTATACGATCTCAATCATAATATTCGCATATCTTCGGCGCCAAAGCACAAGTGATTGGACCATTCCGCAGGCGCTAAATAAAACGCAAAAGTTATAGGCATGTTTGATTGGTTAGGTTCCAAGTTCACACAAAAATGTCTTGTAGGCAGGCAGGCTTAGATCGGCAGAGATCGAGGGGTCAAATGAACTGATAATAGCATCTTGTCTGCCTGTTTCTCCTGTTTACATCTCTGTCCCATCGTAAACTCTCCTGTCTCCCCCCTAAGCTCTCTGTAGATATGCGTAATGTCTCGCAAACTGTCTCTGTCTCCCTGTCAGTTTATGCATATTTGAAACTCATACTTTTAAGTTCAGTAACGGCTCAAATATGAACAGCATTTCTGCCTTATTCGCCTTATTCGGGTCTTCAATTTGCGTTCTGAATATCCAGTAGACAAACCGCACAACGTCTTGGTTTCGGTTACTTTGCCTATTTCTGTGAATAATTTTAGTAAAGTTTGCATCTTTCAGAAGTCAGTGTACATGTATATCTTATGGAAATCAAAGCCTCTGAGATTGTTCAACTAGGCTTACCCGAGGTAAAATATTTACGATAGGACATCGCAACAGCATTGACATTCAGACTTGATAGAATCCATATCCGTTATTATTCTGTCGGCGGTCAATGCATATTCAACCGGTCGCTGTAGCGTCTTGGCCTCCTCTCATTGTGTGTCACGACGAATATACACCACCGCTTAGTTTGTCAACATCTGCAAAACGAATTGTATGGTTCAGTTGCGTCGATTATTATTATTCTCAGTTATCAATAATGCTTCATCTATGGAGATGTACAAAAAAGGGTTGTATAAATATATACGGCAGCTTCAGTTTGTTGACTTCCATTGGACCTATTGAGGTGACTTTTATGCTTAAACTCAAGTACACTATTCAATGTTGAAGTATTTGCACTGTCAAGCAGCCAAGTATCATGTATACCTAAAACACTGTAGTTGTCCTACTACACAGTGGTACGTGCAGCACCGCGTTATGCATGTAAGTTGCCTTAAAACCAGTGCTATCACCTGATTGACGTCAAAGCCAGCCTACATTTACATCACTTTGACATACAGAAGAAGCCCCAACAGTGTTTTTTTATAAATGTGCAAACATACGTTAATATAATTATTAATCGCCGTTTTAATTAAGTCCTAATTACTTATTGGTGATTGGCTCGTGATTGGCATTAAAATTCTTGAGTGTGATTGATGCATCCGCAAGGCAAAAATGTTCAACAAATATTCGGTTGAACGACCGTGTTTGAATACAACCAAAAATGGTAAAACATGTTTAGTAGGCAGCCTTGTGTGTTGAAGTTCAGATCATCCTTTTTCTAAGGCGATTATGGCGTCTAGATTAGTGTCTAGTTCTAGATAACACATGACCTCTTTCTCTAACTCTATTTTCGAAATTGAGTCATGTCCTGAAAGTTTTCTTATGAAGGAGCAATATAAGTGTGCCCCTACAATTACGATTACCGTAATTCAAGTAATCTATATAAGAGGAACGGTCACTCGTCCAATTTCCGTGTACGCGTTTTATTCTTAAACATAGATGTCGCCCCTAACCAAAGTTTGCTTCTATTTAAAAATATGATGTTTTAAACCTCCACCAAAATTGTCTTATTTTGCTGTCATGGTTATTCGTCATCTTTATTTCATATCTAAAGGTTAATGAATCAGATTGTTATGTCAGAAACGTGTGAAAATTCGTGCTCTCGATTATCGCCCCCAAAACAAGGAACATGAAGGAACATATATAGGAAATTTCCAGTACTGTGCTAATTGATCCTTGCTGTAATATCCATCACACTTTTAACAACGTTGCTAAACAGAGCCTAGAGCATGGCTCAAGAGCGAGAGTACAAATGCAGCCACCTGGCGATTAAGCATTTATTTTACATGGAACATCAACATCTTCATATCCTGCGTCGGATGACACTGTTAAGCATACTCCAACTCTCGAACGAAAAAGAGATGAACCAAACATCCACTATGCAAGATACTACAAGATGTTATATCACACACGAGATGTCAGTGACGTATTTAATCTCACCAATTAATGGCACATGGTCCGTTCGTACGGCCAACTAACCTATAGTCAAGTCAAGCCATTTTTATTTTCAATCATCACTCAAGTGTGAGAACAGAGACAAATAAGGTTATTAAATATACAAATTAAACAATGAGAAGTAATATGAAAACCAGCAGAAGATGAGGAGGCATGAGGAATGATTAAGAAAAGGAATGTCAGAAAGGGACATGTCCCGCTAACTCTGACAACCCTTTACAAAGGAAAATTTAGATGACGATAATAATAGAGAAAGAGTCAGGTGGAAGAGATTAGTAAGATGCGGACAAGGAGGGCTTAACGACAAAATGCAGAAGAGATAAGAAGAAAGAGGGAATGAGAGGGTAGAAAAAGAAAGACCTAACTGATCGTTATTGCAGGGAGACATTAAGAATAGTCGATATATAATACTGATCGATAATATTGAAAGGTATTTAATTGTAGCCACATAGACCAGTACAATTTAACAAATCTTCATCATGCAAACGATTGTTTTCTATTTTCCACCCTGACAGGATATTGAAATGACGAATTACTTGTTGTTGAATATTAGCCATCGATTCGAAGCTTGTTTGAAAACATCTCGTAAAAAGCTGCATAGACTAACTCCGACAGCCTTCAGACTCCGTTTCACAATAATATTACATCTGCATTTAATCTGTTTCATGTGTTTATTATTCGCTGAAAGAGAGTCTCAGTACGGAGTCATCAAGACATAATGAACCATGTGCACGAAAAGAGCGGCTTAATTATGTTCATGAAATGAATTCATAAGATTTTTTCTACACGAGTTGCGCACGGAGCTGACAATACACGTAGATTTGACATCGATGAAATTTGTCGCAGAAAACGTTCATATAGAAGTAGGATTCACCCTTATATTTAATACGAGTTTGAGAAATAAATCTACTGCCATCATGATCAGATATTATGGGTATACGCTGACGAATAAGCTGGTTTTGGGAGGCGCTGTGCAATTATATTGTAGGCCTAATGATTGTACTTCATTTGTACTACATGACAGTGATACCGTTTATATTTGGTATCTTATTTTAGCTGAACATGCTGAAGATGTTGCAAGTTAGTTTTTTCCAAATATTTAAATGCACTGATATCAATGTCTTATAATAGATTACTGGAGGATATCACAACCAAAATAATATCAAAATAACAAAGACATGGGCCTACATTGATTGACCTTATACGTGAAAGCTTAATTCGCATCCTGTTTCAATACAAATCTCTAGACTCAAAGGCATGTGCATGCAGAATCTATATTCTATAAAAAAACTAAATGTGCCCGAATTTGAATCGAATATTCATAAAATAATAAAAGGGTATTTTATTATTTACTTGTCTTATCGCACAGACCATGCTTATGCCAAAGGCATTATTCGTTCTCCTTATAATGGCGGGTGCGAACATGGGAACATCAGCTCAAGCAGGTAGGCCTATATCATCATGCGTCGGATGTTTTTAACATTTATAAATGATGACAAAATGTAAAGGATGAATACTGGAGCAGTGAATGACAAGCAGCTCGGAGGATTAAGCAAAACTGATTTGATTAAACAAATGCGGTTATAGTGATTCTAAGCAAATAGAGAGCAGACACATTTTAATATATATATTAGCTTGAGTCACTTCAAAAAACGCTCGCATTGGTATATATAAATAATTAATTCTTCTCGACTGAGTAGATCATTTTACCTGTGACGCGAAAGGTACAACTTTGAGTTTTCACCGAAGAAGCCACCATATATTGATGCCTTTATAAAGCGAAGACATTATATATAAATCCCTTGTTAGTCCCTATTGGCTCCCAGCTTATTGTCATCATTGTGTACTTGTGTTTGTTATTTGGAGACAATAAAAACACTTGGTTATGGTTATGGTTAACAAGTTCCCCACTCATGCCTGCATTTCGATGATGTCGACGCAATACTAGGTTAATAAGGCAATGCCAATGTACAGGAATACACTTGCATAATGATTGAAACGATAATAATTCATATTTTCTTAATACTATTATTATTATTATCATTATCGTCCTTATTATTATTATTATAACTGTTATAGGTTTTCGTTCCCATCGGGCTGAACAAGAGAGCCCCTGAATGCCACTGCATTAAAACGTTGTGTACAAATAGATAGACGTTGAAAAAGATGAGTTGTTTCGCGAGGGTCTCCCGTTGCCTGTGTCATACGGCGGCCCAGCTCTTGTAGAAACTCCATTCCAGTACGGTTTATGGGGCCCAGTGATTCGATGGCCATTGGCACAAAATCATGCGTGGTAGGGAGGGATGAGTACTTGATGCACTTTCGTTCTGCGGCATGTTCTGCTGCTCCACCGGCTGTTGATGCTGTCAGATGTACATAAGAGGATGCGCATGTGTGAATGGCTGTTGCGTGTTATGCTAGGTGTCTGCCTCTCGCCCACGGGATTAATGTGGCGCCATCTAGTCTCTTGCCATCGGTGCGGATCAGTCCCGATGGTTCTCTTGAGCTCGGAATGTCCGCTTTCAAGAGAGCTCTCCAGATTATTTCATTTATGGCAGAGTGTCGTGCTGCTCTTCCCATTGATCTTCTGCAGACCAGACCGTGATGTCCACCTGGAACGACGCTCTCCCCGCATTGACATGGATGCGGTGCACAGAGCACTAGTCCTAGACGAAGTCCTGCCGCAACCCTGACCGCCTCATTGTTTAATCCCAACCCGCAGGAAGCCAAAGGGATAGTCCAAAGCCAGTCTCCGGCGTGCGGGGCAGATAATAATGCTCGCATTCTGGCTTGGCTAAGTGGGTTGTCGCATCCGGACCAGACTTTCGCTTTATCTTCGTTTGCCAAAGGTCTGTCCCAAGTCTTCTATTGGATCGGAACCGGTATCATCGTCACTGGAAGGGAATCCTTACGAACGTTGAACATTTCCTCCTGGTACACGTCGTTCCACTCTTCCACGGCTAAGATGGCGCCCACGAGCGAGACGGTCGACGCAGCTGACGCCAAATAGGCTGAAGCTGCCAGCATCGATACCCGCCTGGTCCCGAGTCCTCCATCTCTAATCGGGAGCGAAACCTGTAACCACTGAATGTCATTGGGCTCGGTGTTGAGGATCTTCTCCAGTCCTGTTTTAGTCTGATGGTCTATTGTCTCCAGTAACGGGTGGTTCCAGCACGGAGAAGTCCGCAGCAGGTAAGTCATCTTTGCCGCCCCGAAACAGGATCTCAGCATTATGAGGTCTGCTTGTGACTGGAGGTCCATAAGGTCTTTCAATATTCGATCAAATTGTTCGCTGTGTTCTTGCAAGGTTTCATCAAGGGCCTTCCCTCTGAAAAGTGGAGAACTCAAAAGGGTAAGTTACTCTGGTTCTCGTCTTCTGAAGTCCTCAAAACCCTCTCCAATCGACTCTGCCTCCGAGTAGTACTCACATTTAAGTCTCTTCAGGGAAATTCCGAGCGTTGTCTCAAGCTCTTTTTTCTTTGTCTTTAATTGTTTCTAGACGAATATAAACACACGTGCATTATAACATGATGACTGAGTTCCCTTGTCTACACTGAAATAAGAATTACATTTTGTTTTGATTAAGCCAGAGGGGCGCGGAGAAATGGATAAGACACTGGTTGTGGAGCAGAGGATGCCAGTTCGATGAGAACGCTTTGTAATGAATTTTCGTACTGCCTAAAAGTTCCGTTCATGAGCTGTTCTTGACACCAAAACAGAAACTGTCCGCTTTAGAATTTATATTATAAATTAGGTCATGTCGGCACTGCTGTCAAAACGTTGATTTGCTTTGTATTGAAGAAGGCGATTGTCCAAAGGGTTGGACGTGGAAAACAATTTTTGCTTTTATGTCAGCGATTATTCCGCCAGTTTCAATGTTGCCGACAGAAGTTGTAGAAGGATGTCATCAACAGTTGCATCAGTGGTTTCATTTGATGAACTCTACTTCCTATTACCATTACTCTTTTGTTTTCAGGTGGGAAGTTTTGCCTCCAAAAGTAAGGTTTACATTAACACAATGGTTGTTTTTAGGAAGATTTGAGGTTAACGATTTAATGTATTTAATTCTTAAAATTAAACTCAGCAGAGGCGGTGATCTCGTTTGACATGTGGGGGACACCCAATAAGTGGGGTAGAAAATGTGTGGGTAAACGGGACAAACGTTTAACGCGTTCCCTCCTTGTAAAATGTGGGAGACTTGACTCCCCCAGGATGGCCACCTCTGAAACTGAATACAGTTCACAAGCATTAGGCTTACTTTTTGAAAAAATAAAGCTGGCATGCTAAATGAATAGTAAAGCTCCCTAGGATACTCTGTAGCGCCGTTCGAAACCGGAATTGTAGTGCACGTTTGAATATTATGGACTATATGTTTATACTACTATGGTAAAAATTCTTGGTGTCTGACGTTTTCTTTGTAAACAGTTGTTCGTTCAACAGTTGTTTGTAAATCACATTTCTTCGTACAAGGTATAGGTATAATTATTTGTTTCATTAATTCCGTTTCCATTTAGATATATATCTTTGCATCTATCCCGTTCCATTTACGTTTATTTATTTTCATCAATACCGCTTCCATTTAGGTATATGTCTTTTCATCAATCCCGCTTCCATTTAGGATCAATTGGCTCATGTTGTATACGAAGAAATGCCTTACGAATAATTGTTTTACGAACAACTGTTTACTAAGAATTTACGGTGAAAAATTCGGACAGAATTAGATTTAATATCTCTGAGCTTCCTTGTTCAGTGCACACGTCAGTGAAATATGTGGGTTTTTAAAGCGCAAGCCATCAGCAAAACGTTGCAGAGCGCTTCTGGAGTTATCTAAGACTTGAACTTCCATATAATGACTTGGACATATCATGCTTTCTCACGAAATTCGTCGCAAATCAGGCCCAACCTTCTTTGAAACTCCAAGAGAAAAGGTACAATCGGGACAATTGTAGCTGATCTGATGCGTTTTAAGTCAGTCAGTTAGCGTTCATGAGATTGAAATAGGGGAAAAAAACTACAACGCTTCATTTTCAAAAAAACAAAACAAATATAGGCTACTGTGATTTAATCGCTACAGGGCGCACTTTGGGACAATTCAATCGCTACAGTGAGTTACATGTAATAGGGCCAATTTGGTGGCTACAATGAGTAGCATTCATTTGGGCAAGACAATAGAAGTTGTACGTCTAATTTTCATGGAATTCAACTGGATAATCTTTGCGAACGATGACATGTCGCTCAAGTTAGTAATACTTCTGTCTAAAAGTCCTTATAAACGCTATAATATTATTATGGCATAAAAATACATATCTAAGGCCTATAAATAGAGTAGCTTACCTTTTTCATCGGCAAGCAGATGTGCAATCACGCTGAAGATTGTCTGAACTACTGGATCGGGCTAATGTCGGAGGCACCTATACATATGCTCAGAAATGGACTTGGACCGATAGATCGCCATATTCCGCTCAGACCAGCATGTGGAGTTCCTACCAACCAGCAGGACAGTTCTACTGCGGTTCGCTTCGTACCGTCGACAGGGTTAGCGAATTGATCGGGTTCTGGCGAGAGACACACTGCGACAAACAGATGAAATTTATCTGCAAGAAGTTGCTGTGATCAGTGCAAACATACGCCAATTGAGGTTCCACAAAGGAGCTACATAGCCAGCAATAAAGAGATAAATAATACACACTCATGCATAAGTACACAAACCCTTAAATACATAAAAATATACAAATATACATACTCGCGTACATACATATAAACACTGAAAACATGTATAATAATTATGTATGCAAGCACTCAATACATACATACACTCATCAATTCGTGCATTCACGCATGCACAAATACTGTACGCACATAAATACATGCATGCGTAATGATAAATCAACCTGCATACGAATTAAATGTAGACAAGTTCAAAAGAGACTAATAGCATGACATTTGTTTTCACGCGTTTCTTGTTTTGACTAAATAGACATCCACCATTCTTTTCTCTTAATCATCCTAAGGACAAATTTTATATCGAATTTTTACCTGCACATTCAGTAGGTTCGTTCATCCATCAGGATTGTTGCATAAAATATCGCCATGTTCCGCTAAGACCAGTAGGTCTATGTGAGGTCACTCCCAACCAGCAGGAATGCACGTCCAATGCGGACGTCTGTAAGTAAACTGGTAAAAAAATAATGTTTAAATATAGTTCAGCATAAAACTATTCAAAATATACATATATAGGCATAGGCAGAGGCATACCTCAGTCCGACTCTGTTGTATTGGATCGTCATTAGAGAACTTCGGTGATTCAAGCCTGCCACATGCACCGATCCAATAGCTAAATACTGTTAATGACCTGCCCCTATTATCCGTAGCAAGCTTTTAATCGGGCTCCCACCCTCATCCCTTCGCTGCCTGAAGACTTTCTTATTTCCTCGGGGGCTGTCACGCTGAGAGCGCTTCTGCATAGCTAGTACTGTAAGAAGCGCTATATAAATAACCAGATACGATACGATAGGATATAGGTTTTCACTCATCTGCATTCATAATGATTATTGACAGTTGACGTACTCCTCTATAAGTGTAGGATTGCATGCACAGAGGCCTAATCCACAGGACATAATTTACCTGATGGCGCAATCTGGAATATATAGGCATATGAACATAGTTTGATTGACTTTTAGAGTAAGATTTTGTCAAATGATCAGAGTGACGGATGGGAAACCCAAATGGAAAATCAAAGCAAACTGATTTAATAAAATGAAATTAGCACACTGTGCGAACCGTTTTAATTAAATACGACCGACTTCACTATTATGAATTTCTGATAACTGCGGCCATAACCATATCGAATCATATTATAATCTTAAAGCAAATCGGATGTGAAGAATTAGTGAGTTCGTTCATCGTGGCTCTGGCATATTGAGTACGAGTGGTCATTCCTCTCCCTTGCTGTCCTATCTTCCCACCGAGAGTAACAGGTCACTTGTTTTAATTGAGTTGATTAGAGTAGGCGTAGATGGATCCTAAATAATGATTCACATTTCTGCCCTATAGTGAGATTTGAACCTCCGACCTCTCGGTTGATAGCCCAGCATGCCTTACCACCGAGAGTGAACGATCACTAGCTATGTGTATAGCTGAGTTGATTGTACCAAATACTAGACCTTCCATTTTTTTCACACTTCATTAGACATAGAGAATTCTAGGTATAACCTAAATAGTCAACATACACTAGAACATTATGCTTTACAAGTGCATCAAATCTTTCATCATCTCCTACTCTTATCAGGGTGCCCAAAACATGTTACTACAGTACCAATATTCGCTTCAATTCCTTCAAATATACTTTTTACAATCGTTTGAGTTTTCCAGGTCAGAAGTCCTCTGAGTTTCCTACGATGAATTTACTACTGGGACTAACATTATATATATTAGCGTAGCATGATAGACATTAACATTGATGCGGCTCAATACCTGTACTGCTTAGGGGACTTAGTAACAGAATGATACTTACTCCTATCCCAGCTATGACCCCAGCCATAACCCTAACCCCAACCCTAATCTTTTAACCCCAACCCTAATTCTATATAGTGTTACTTATTGGAGACGTAATTATGACGACTCGGGTAGGATCAGTTATAATGGTTTATTTTGCGGTACGATGAATTAAAATTGAAGAAATTGTTGCGATGAATTAAAATTGAAGTACCCAGTCAGTTTCCACTAAACTAGTATTGGGCTAAAAATTTTAATATATTTTATTATTTTGTGTTACATCTAACTTAACTGATGCGTGCTTGTTTTGCATAATGAGAACTTGGACAAAACGGAAGTACAAAGATGTCATCAGAACATGAGATTACTTACAGACAGGCAGAGTACCGAAGATTTAGAAGGATGTTGCTTGAAAGAAAAGAATTGGTGACTAGTATTGCATGTGGAAGCGTTTTCGAACTTCCTATCGAATATGTGCTTGCCAATCCCACGGACGCTGACAAGCTCTTTTGGACCAAAATGGCATCTCAAGTTCGTTATTCAAGTGAAACATTTGAAGAACAAAAAAGCGAAAGTCTGATTTTTGACACAAAAGACTGTCCCGTTGGATTTTCAAGGTTATTGAAACGCGATAACCTGCAGGAAAACGAAAAAACTTCGTATTATCGACGACCATCGGTGATATCGCATGATGTTCGATACACAAAAGGTCCATCTTGGCAGATATTTGTGCGGATTAGCAATAACCCTAATTTCCAAAAATTCACAACTAAATTTTATTCTAATTGATGGGTTCAATTACAAAATTTCAAATTAGATTATGTATACTCTGTGTATTGTCCGTTTTGGCCAAATGAAGCAGCTGAATGGATTAACATTAACATTAACATTAACAACTGTTTTTTTATTGATCCAACAAGTAAAGCAAAACAGACATAATTCAAATCAAATTATTCAGGAACGGAGCCAATAAGGAAAAAAACCCCAAAAGGACACAAGTCCCGTAGTCGGGTCACCCTAATGTTATTAGTAATCATGGCAGCTGGTATGTAGATGAAACAAGAAGAAGAAAAAATTCCTAACTAGTTAACTAAGTGCTTGATGACGATAATGACGATAAGTTTGTGCATATAAGTGTACACATGACCGGAAATTATCAGATAACCAAATATTCGCGTATTCTTTTTTTAAGTGTATGGAAACTTTTTTGGGAGAGTATCTCCTCTGGTAGGCTGTTCCAAGCTTTTGGGCCAAAGTATCTAATTGAAAGCATTCGTGTATTGATTCTACAAAATACAGGTCTGTAGTTGGCGGAGGTTCGTACATTGTATGGGTTTAAAACAGATAGGGAGGAGAAGTAGTTACTGAACATAGGGGGTAGTTGACTGTGTGTGTATTTATACATGAATTGAAGAGTTTGGTACATGGTCAGCTGTTCAATAGTCAAGATCCCAAGTTCTTTGTAGATGGGTTGGCATGAAGCGAGAAAGTGACTGCCATTTATCATGCGGAGAGCTCTCTTCTGCAAAATACCAAGGTGTTTTAATCTTGAGGGATAATTTGAAGCCCAGATGATGTTGCAGTACGATAAATAAGGGTGGATCATAGTGTAGTATAAGCTAATTCGCATACTGGGTGGCAATAGGTGCACAACTCTAGCCATTATTCCTAAATTTTTAGCCATTTTAATTGATATATGTCGTATATGATCATTCCATGTGAGATGTTGATCAATTTGAACACCCAGAAACTTGGTTGTTATTACTTTCGGTATTGGTATGTTATTTAGTAAAGCTTTCCTTGGATTTTAGGCATCTGTTTGCGAAGGGAGCTAAATAAAATGCAGGTTGTCTTAGTGACATGGATAACACGTGACAGGAAAAATGGATGGCCTCCAAAAGACGTCACTGATCAAATTGTCGGATTCGGATTTCACTTGGTTTCAAAGCCACATCAAAGCAATCCAGATGACGACACTCAATGGAGATTTTTCTTTTTCACAGGCAGAAGTGATTTTAGTTAACAGTTGGACAGATGTCCAGAAATACATTTACCACGTGCTCAGGTTAATCAAGAGTGCAATAGTGAAGTCTTGTGGAGGAGAAGAGAAAACAGCGCTCTGTACCTTCTTCTTCAAAACGCTAATGTTTTGGGCTTGCGAGCAGAAACCTCGTGAGTTTTGGACAGACGAGATTCTGAAGACATCTGTCGGTGAATTATTGTGCCAGATGATTGAATGGTTGATTGAAAGATGTTGTCCCAATTATTTCATTCCAAATAATAACATGATTGATCATTTGTCAAGCAACATCGATTTAGCGCGAGAGATCTCGTCCCTTCTGTATTACAAAGAAGTTCACCTTTCTACAATCTAAAAAGCTGTACCGAAAGCATATCTTAAGGATCCTATCTCCTTCGTTGTTCCTCACAAAGTCATTGAAGCTGTTTTGTTGCTATATAACAATTCTTACTATCTGAGGGATTCACGATGGAGGTCTTTGCAGATGACAATGATAGCTTCGAATAACTTTGTACCTGAATTACAATTTCTTTTCGCAGGCATTGCAATACACCTCAGCTTAATGAAGCAGGACAGTATGCAGTTACTCTGTTTATAGGGACACTTGTTTGGCCGCAAAATGTTTTGATTTAGCCACAACGACTCAAAACCAAGATGTTTCACTTCAATCTACGTCGCTTCAATTTTCTCTAATTGAAATTCTGTCTGACCAATTAATTTTGTTCGCAAAGAATCTGTATAGCCGTAAAACTCCGTCTTTGACTTCTTCTCTAACGAGATGTGAAGGTAAATATAACAGAAGAGGTCTTAGTGAATTCAAGGATTTATTGAGAGTAAACGAACTTTTTGAATTATCGAATTCTTCTTCTGGATCTTGTATTCATCCTGGACGTCGATTTGTCTGCTGTTATTCTCGCAAAGGCAATGTAGACCTAAGACCTCGCAAACTGGAATTTAGAAAAATCAGTAAAGAACATAATGTAATCAAAAACGCAATATCGCAGCTGCTAAATAGTTTTGCAAATGATTACTTTTCGTCACCGAATCTCATCAACGCTGCATATTATGCCAACTTTTATTACACAGCCATGAGCGATTACAGTTCAGCAGCCGAACAGTGTGCGAAAGCTTTTAAATGTTTACGAGCTCTGGAAAATAAAACTGCTCGGGCGTCAATGACAAAAGTCCTCTATGTCTTAATGACAAATGAATGGTCAGTGTTATTTGACAAATATTTGCAAATCATTTTGGGTTTTTCCACGTTGTGCACGTCCATTTCTGGTCGATCTGAAGGAAATCGAGGACGAAAAGTTGTTATCCACATCTGTCCGCTTGAATTCTTAAAATATATTCATTTTCAAAGCGTTCGAAAACTGGACAGAGGGCAGGTTGTCGAATTCAGATGTGACTTAGGCGATGTCATCAAGGATTTGTATAATGGACAGTTCGATGGTGAGTACGCGTCACGATTACTATTACTAACGGCAATACGCATAAGTGGAATTATACCAAGGAAGGATGACGACACACATTTCTCCGTACGATGGCCTACTTGACGACTCGGTAACAAAATCATTAGGTCTACTGTCAATAGCACGTTTGTGATATTGTATTTAAAAGATAGACATAATCAAATTGTTTGCAGGTGAAATAGTTGCCTAGCAAATGGATCAATATCCTCCCTTTAACGGCAATTCTCAGGAAAACGGTTCGATTTAGAAGCCCATCTGATTAAGAAGTTAATTACAACAAATCATGTTATTATATTATTTTCAGAGTCCCGGTCTGTCCTGTCCTGGATGACTGGTGAGGTGAATTAATTCGGTGTTTACGTGGACAGTTGTTTCTTTTAGGTGATTGGTTGAATCAATGGACCATAATTTATATACTTAGAAGACTGTGCTGTACAAGTGTCAATATTGTGTAAAATAAAATAAAAAAAAGACACGTGTTGACCACAGCTAGCGTACCTTAAAGCAGGATTGGCGTACTTGTAAGTAGTTATATTTGTTGCTACCTAGTGCATTTAATCTATATACACCTATAATCACATCAAATCAACCAATAATTTGGTTATAGTCGCTTCGTACTTAGGTTATAATATTAACCTAACTCATAAACAGGCAAAAAACCCTAGCCACATGTGGCTGTTTTGCCCTGGGGCAAGCTGGTATCAAATAATTTTGGTATCACTGGTATCACTTTAATTGACAACGTTTTTACAACAGCTTGGCCGTTCATTGTAGAGACAAGGATAGTAATCTCTGATATATCTGATCACCTTCCAGTCTACACATCCTTTGATATGGAAGCCTATAATGGAAGATCTCCACTAGCAGATGACTTCAGATTAGTCAATGACGCAACTAAAAAAACTTTCAGTACCCTACTGGAATCTAACGACTGGAACATAATTACCATGGCTTGCCTAAAGAGCGATGCAAACGGGGCATACGACCTTTTTAGTGATGAAATCAAACGTATTTATAATCTTGCATTCCCAAAGAAATTAATAAAGACGGGCAAAAAAAACAACGATTGTCAACCATGGAAGACTTCTGCCCTCCTGAAATCGTGCAATAAAAAAGCACAACTCCATCGAAAATTTGTGAAAAACCCTACCCTAATCAACCAAGCTAAATTCAAAGCCTATAGGAACAACTTTAAGAAAATTAAAATATTGGCGGAAAAAATGTATTACGAGACCGAATTTCAAAAACACAGAACCAATCTAAGAAAAACCTGGAATTTAATACGAACAATACTTAATGTGAGTACGTCAAATACGACTATAAGAAATCTAGTTGTTAACGGAGCGTCTATCGATGATCCCATCCTTATGGCCGATGCTCTCAATGAATACTATTCAAGAATTGCCCAGGATTTGGCTAATCATATTCCACCGGTACGCTGCTCTTACGAGGAAAATCTTAATCCATCTCCTCCGTTCTCTTTTGGCATTATCCCGACCTCGCCAGAGGAAATATTTAGCCTAAGCACTAGTATTAAGCCATCACATAGCAAAGGGATTGATGGACTAGACCCATTTTTATTGGCACCACAAATTGGCCTTATAGCCTCGCCCTTGGCTGACTTAATTAACTGTTCTTTAAACACCGGGACAGTGCCGACAGGATTAAAAGCCGCAAGGATAATCCCTATATTTAAGAAGGGAAATAGAGAAGAATGCAGTAACTATAGATCAATCTCAATCTTAAACTATTTCGCGAAGTTTTATGAGAAAGTAATGTATGAAAGATTATCAACATACATAGATAAAAATCACATAATATTTAATTCTCAATATGGGTTCCAAAAGGGAAGATCCCCTCCATGGCTCTGATCAACATGTACGATAAAATTTCGAATGCCTTTGATGAAATTACTTATTCTATAGGTATATTCTTCGATCTAAGTAAAGCATTCGATACCGTTAATCATAGCATTCTCTTACACAAATTAGAATTATATGGAATAAGAGGCCTTCAACTGGACTGGTTCAGAAGTTATCTAGATGAACGTACTCAAGTTGTATCTTGTAATGGCGCTTTGTCTGGACCTAGACGGATTAAACATGGCGTTCCTCAGGGGTCTAATTTGGGTCCACTCCTCTTTTTGCTATATATTAATGACCTGCCCAATGTAGCGCCAATTATGTCCTTCCTATTATTTGCTGATGACACCAATGTATTCTTCTCGCACTCCTCGTATGAGACTCTATTCCAGATAGTTAATGCGCAGCTAAGCCTAATAGCAGAGTGGTTCTTAGCAAACAAGCTATCGCTTAATCTAGATAAAACCGTTTTTATCCTTTTCAGGTCACATAGGAAAATCCCCCCGACTACATCCACTTGTTATCTACTCATAAACAATGAACTCATTACTCAGGTCACATCTACGAAATTTTTAGGAATTGTTGTTGATCAGCACCCAAATTGGGAAGACCACATAAAAAACATTGCGGCTAAGACCGCTAAGAACGTGGGGGCACTAAAAAGAGCTTCTTATCTATTACACAGTGACGGTGACAGGAAATCTCCCCCCTCAGAAATTTCCCTCCCGAAATCATCCCTGGAAATGTCCCTCGTAATGCAACTATTTCACGGTACGAATGATTTCAATCGAATCCTTGATTATGGAACCGATTATGGAACCGGCGCAGATACTGAGTTATTCTCAACACTGGTTAATGCACGGAACTTTCAAAGTTGTACAACGGTGTAAAGACTTCAAGTTACCCTCATTTCAAGTTATCCCCGGTAATCTGAAATCGATTTCAGATTACGCCCCCTTTCACATTACCCCTCCCTGAATGAGTCAAAATGTTAAATGGTTTTGCACTCAAATAATGCTAATCAATCTGTTGAATAAAACACGTGACACATATAAATTAGATGGCTAGTTTAATTGTGTGAAAAATACATAAGCGTCAAAGAAAAGTTTTGTGAAACAGTAATACACGAGATCAAAGGGCATTACATTGTTACATACACACATAAAATAATAAAGATTTAGTCTAATTGGTGAAGAAATTAGTGTAATTACAACAATAATATATATATTCTGGTATCGCCTCCATGACATCCTGCAGTTGATCATAGAACTCATCTTTTCTAAGTCGGTGGTTGTATTTGTTGGTGCATAAACTTGTATCAGGGTCATCTTGATATGCCCTGTTTGTGGGCTTATGGCAATTATTCTTTCACGTACTAGTTCCCATCCAATTACAGCTGATATCATTTTTCGTTGACCATTATGTCCACTTCTCTTTCATGCTTGGCTCCACCTGAGTAGCAGATGCTTACATGTGTTCCTTCAGACAAAATATTGCCACTGCAGGTCCATCGCATCTCACTTAGCCACAATATTTCAAGTTAGTATTCTTACATCTTTCTCACCACCTGCGTCAACTTCCCTGTATCATAATGTTCATGCATTGACTTTGGTCGTTAAGATTTGAGACTTCTGATGAGTCCTGGCTTTCTTTCTTTTTTCACCACGACCCTTCATAGATGGTTCCATGACTGTCTCATCTCCCGATCGACCTGCCACGACAATATGTTTAAGTTTTTCATGTATCTTTTATGTTGCAACATTTTGTTTTACTTTGGAGGCCCGCAAGCGTGCCGCAAAACCCACCTCCGTTTACCAGGCTTGGGACTGGCACTGCTGAACTGCAAGGCAGGGGAGTAATTAGTTCCAGTGGGGGTAACTGGAAATAAATTTCAAGTTCCCGGGGGTTGCTTGAACCCCCGGGGGTAACTTGAAATCGATTTCAAGTTACTGAGGTAAGCTGAATGGAAGGGGGGGATTTAAAATGGCTACACCGGAGCTGTTCTTCCAACCATTCATGTCCAAAATTGTGGAACATTCTTTCCGTGTTTGTATATAACTTCTTCTCAATATTTCTTAGAAAAACGAGACTCACTTCACAAGCAACACCCAACATTAGTCACCAATGAATGTTGAAAAGACTGCTATTAACGCAATTAAAGAACCGTTTGAAGAAGTTGAAATCAATGGATGTCTCTATCATCTTGCGCAAAACGTCTGATGCTTTGTATTTCTTAGCTTAAATATTTTAAAATTGCGGATGGACGATTGCGGGGGACAATTCCTAGTTTTCGAAAGGAGAGGGTGGAATTCCATAAAAAAATGACCATTGTGGAGATATCGGGGATGGGAATTTTCGGGGGGAAATTTTCTAGACTCCACAGTACGTGACACTGTAGAATTGAGCATAAAAGCTCAATAGTAAATAATAAACGAGTAAGATGGCATAATATATAAAAAAACATTCTACACTTTTACATATGTATGTGTTTATATAGATGATTTTACGTATAGGCCCTATATAAATATATATTTACAACTGAAAACGAATCCAAGGACTTTGACATTGCTCAAACCAGCGTACCAAGGTTTATGTGTTGCACTTGTAGAAGTCTTTATATGAAGTGAGTACACACTACAGTGACTACACAGACACAATCGGCCACGTAATCTGTCTATCAATTTTAGATATAGAATTTCTTCTTCTGCAAAAGACAGTCAGCGACTTTGCGCTCTGCATGATTGAGCCCAAAATGTTAGTTAAATTTCAGAGCAAGGCAACAGATGATGCGGTAAATGGTTATGAATCATAGAAAACTATTCTAATCTAGTGAGTGCTATTTAAGGCAAATTAATTCTTATATCTTGCACTGGGCCTATTGGCCTACATATACTCTTCAAGGTTGTGAAACTAACATTGGCTTGATCAAACTTTTACAAAAAATGGAGGTTCAATGGATGAGCGCCATATAATCTTTCAAACAAAGAAAATGTTAGTTTTATTCAAAAGAGAAAAAACGAATCAGTGTTGCAATATTTAGTTTAACAAAAACATCCACTAAACGCGAAAGAAAAGATTTTATTTCAAAACAAGTTGAGAATCTGTGCTGAATTAATTATTTTAAAAGACTTCGACCTTAAAATAGGTCTAGAGTTAGTCAGTTATTAAGTTCGAAGAGTATCCATTTGATAGTTCAAAATTGATTTCGTCATATATATCTCGTTCAACAGGCTCATGCGAGGTTTTGGACACTGAAATCTGTCATTTTACATTAAGGTCTATACTCGCACACTGGGCAAATCTTCAAGTTGCACGGCACATCGTTCCATTCGAAATTCCTTACGGCCACCATATCCACGCAGAATTCCTCATTCTTGGCGCAGTTTGGTTCACCTCTCATCCAGTTGGTGAATGGAACAGTCAACTTCCTTCCACCTGCTATCTTCCAGACGAAATCACTTTTACAGTTGTTTGCGTACTGACGTTGACCGCTTGTCCAAAATAGATTTCCAAGCTGAGCCAATCCTTTTGGAATGCAAGCCGTGTTGCCTACATTCTCTTTAAAATCAAACGTGCAGTTGAATTAATAGTGTCACCGGAATGCAGCAAACTCAGTGATAATCTCTCATATTGGTAAAAAGAAAAACATTGTCTATTTAAACAGGACAAACATATTATTTCCCTGAAAAGCACATTTCAAAATTTCAATCGTCTTGCTTAATTGAACCAAAATGGAATGATAATTAGCCTAATTGGAGTCACTTTTAAAACAAGCTTTAACTTCCTATAAGATAAATGTATGCTGTACTAGCTCATAAAATCATATTTTTAAACAATTTGTGGAGGGCTATTCTATACTGAGCATTCTTCTTTTTAATTAACTTGTTCAGTCTATAATTGAAGGTAGTCTATGTGTCTAGCCGAGCGAGAGAGTAATGCGTAGGGAACCCTTTTGATGCACTAAAAACGCGCTAGATAAAGTATATTGACACAGCCATGCATTCATGCAGACACAATCAAGGAACACGAAAATTATAAATTGTATTTAATCGTGTACGTACTTGAAATCTCTGATGCAATGAGCCTAGTCAGGGCGTTGTTTTCTGCCTCACACGTGATAGCAGGCAAGTGGGATCCAGAGCGTATGTTCTCACACCTCTGAGCAGCCGACGCCCAGGTGTGACTTTCAAAGACGACCTTGTAACAGCTTTTAGACGCAGGCAGATAAGTGAACCCAGGCTGGCAGATTCCACCTACAATAATGCATACACTCAGTCGCTTTGACCAATGAATAACAACAAACTCAGGTATATTCAGGCATAGGCTTTACATGTATATATGACAGCTCGGTATCATTGAGGTCAAATGCATATATATATTATATATATATATCTTTGGACAACATGCATCACGTTCAAAATATAGTCATCTCAAGCTAGAATCTTCAGAAATGCAGGGCGGAAGACGCTGAAACGAGAATAAATGAAATGCTTAGTAACTTCATTTGAAATACACACCCTTAAGCTTTCAAGTACCGAAAGTGTTTCCACTGCAACAACTATTTAGCTGAAATTCAAGTTAAGGTTTTCAGGTAATTAAGAGGTACATGTACGGTTGACATGGTCAGTAGATGAGATCCAATTCATAGCCCTAATCGAAGATAGAGGTAGAGCTGTGATCGTCTAGAAACTTAACTAACCTAATTATACATATATGTACCAATGTAGCCTAAGTGATAGTTTTTGTCGTAAACATTATTTTATGAAAGCCCTTGCGAAACTCATAAACTTCTGCTACTTGTGTCATCACATTTCATCCGTGTAGAAAAGATTTTTCATGAATTGCGCTTGACATCCTTAATAATGCCAATCATCTGATCCAGCAAACGCTTGCCCCAATGCTAACGTTACGTTTCCAGCGTAAATGCCTCAACGAATTGCTGTTAAGCAGAATAATGGGATTATCTATCTTTATGCGAATGAGTTGATTTTCTCACAACAGTTTGGTTTCCTTCCTTAGGATTCACTACATAAAGACTCTTCTGGGTTCTATATCCTCCGCTGGGAACAATGCATTGACTATGAGATAAAGATAATTTTCTCCGTGTGTGTTGCAGCTGATAATCTGATAGATATTATACCCGCATAAATTATGATTAAATAATTATATACAATACAATACAACTGCAATCTGATATTGCCCTTCTTTGAAAAGTCATTGTTCAGAAGTGCACACTGCACACACGCCTCGACGACGCAACTGCAGTCGTAATGCAGAGCAAATTGTGCGCGAATGACTTGTTCCAGGTCTCTACAAAGTGACTCCTCGGACGAGGGCCGAATCCACACTCTCTTCATCGCGGGCCCACCGCTCTAACCAATCGGCCACCATGCCACATGATTATAGTGCAATCAAATATCAAAGTGGAATTCTATTTTAACCGGAAGAAATTTCTGGGTTTTAAGGGTTGCTATGTAGAAGTACTCACCGCCACCGCCACTGCCACCGCCACTGCCACTGCTACCGCCACTGCCACTGCCACTGCCACCGCCACTGCCACTGCCACTGCCACTGCCACCGCCACCGCCACTGCCACCGCCACCACAACGAATTGAGACATCTGCACTGTGATTGTGCCCGCGGACATGATCGCCCCAAGCACTATGAGAGCATTTTTCTATGCCAGTTTCTTTTCCAGTGCAGACCACGTTATTGAGCCATACGTGAGTTGCTGGAGCTCCGTAACGAGTACTAATCACTTCACCGAAATAGCTGTTTTGAAATGAAAAATGCATTAACCATAAATAATAAAGACCAGAAAATTCATAAAACAATTATACTTCTGGCAACTCTGACTATCCTAAGGAATTACAATGTCATGGTAGGTGACATAGTCAAAAATAAAACATTAATTATCACTAACAATATTCAGTGGACTCAATGTTTTAAGTATCCCTCTGACATAACCTAGATAATTATATGGTTCTAAATTGATGGCTGATATTTTCTCGTCCTGTGTTTATAGTTAAGCCTATCTTTTATTTTTGTACATGATTAATATTTTTTTAAATAATCGGAGATGGACTGCAGTCTTGATTGTCCTAATGCCGAGCAGAAACTGCGGTCGTCGGTTTTGATTAATGAGATAATTGATTCGCCGAAGCTGATGTGACCATCTATGAAGCAGCTTAGAATTTCAATAATAGGTGATGACTTTAATTGACATAATCTCGTCCATCTATCATTGCCAGCTATGAGGTGCAGGCCTATGAACAAATTCAACAATCATCATTCAATAATATGGCGGAAGTTTTGCTTTTCATATTTCGTTATGCATTATTCACATTATTTGAACCGTGTTATTGAGGAAATAAATAATAATGAAAAATAGTTAAATATATGATCGTGAAGGCGCTCAATAATACAATCATGAAAACTCACCCAAATCCCAGACTAGCACATGCCACTCTTGCACTGGCACTTGTGAAACCGTTATTACACACTGATCCCCATTTTCCTGAGTAGTATATTTCCAATCGTCCTTCCCTTGAACTGTTACCAAAGGAATTGTTTAATCGCACGGGGAAGTTTGAAGGGTTAGCTACAAGTACAATCACTCCAGTTCGAGAGATCTGGTCACTACATTACAATATTACTATACAACGATTTGCTGGGGAATATCCGAATAGGATTTTAAAAAATGCATTTTTGCAGGTGTTTTGACCTTCATCAGTTGAATTGCTGGATACAGCGTTTCATCAAGCTGAGCATAAATACGTTGCATATTATTGCATTGAAAGTTGCTCACAACGTCCTTCATCGGTTCGTCAGAGTGAATATTTCTTTATTTTCGTCTCTGAATATTTATCTAGCCTCCTTTTCAGAAATCCAGTTAGACTTGCTAACTAGGTCGTTCCCCAACAATAGAGCTTCAAAACAATGTTACCCCTAAACCCTTCGACTTGCTTCAGATAATAAACTCACAGTTTTCAGGATCTACTACCCTCCTACTTCACCTGCTTACTCCTTGATGAACTTAACCTCTACACCCTCTTTCGTTGCCACTATGTATACTCTGAACGAATTTCAACTCACAAGATAATTCAATATCTATGTTGACGCTCCCCTTGATAGTGTCCATCTGATTTCCCAAACTCTCTGTAGTTGGTCAACCTAGTCCATCACGTCAACTTTCTGACCTATATTATGGTTGGCGACAAATAATTCACGGACAAAATGGTTCACGACTCAAAGGTTTTTCGCCTGTTGGGCCACTGTATTCGGTAAAGCGTGGAGCTTCTGCGGCCGACAGTTTGGCCGCAGAATAAGGGATCGATAGTTCAATTTATGTCTAAATACAACCACTAACCCTGACCCTAAACGACCCTCACGACGCGCCAAATTTTGTATGGGTTATGCCATAGACGTAGAATATTTTCGTTTATTTATGTGCCGAAGGTTCGGCCGCAGAAGATTTATCCTTCGGTAAAATCAATAATAATGCTTGCTACAATAAGACCAATAATTACTGATCAAAGTAATTCTTCCTAAATAAATTATGTAGGCTAATAGGTGAAAATAATGCTTGCGAGTAGAAGTTTTATTAATTAAAACAATTCTTGCTTAAATTGATGTTGGATTGGCAAACGTTAATGTCATCAATCCATCTTCTATTTAATCGAATACAATGGGTGAATAATAATTATTTGGGGACAGACTCGTGGCCAAATGTTCCCATTTGGGGGACAAAGCGCCAGATGGTGGCCAAATATCCAATTCGAGATCGGGATGTATTTCTGACATCGTCTCACTCAAATCTCCCAAAAAATACAATTTCACAATTTCAGCGCCGTATTTACCACAAGACCAACAAGGCTACGGCCAATGCGCGGCACATATCGAGGGCGGCAAAAAGTTGGATTTAAAATCAATTGAATGTAAAAAGTAAATTATAGCAAGATAATGGACTAAAGAAGAAATGTTCAATCATTGTGCTACATGTGCACTGTATAGGCCTACTGTACTGCTATAAATGTTCAAACTAATACAATCACTAAGTTGATACATTTTATTTATTTTCATTTTTTAATAGAAAGAGACCGTTAGTGCTGGTTTCCCTTCCTACTATATCGTCTGTTTACACTTTGTGGAGTTCAATACGCAATTTCAAATTTGGGAGAGGCGGCTTTGAAATGTTGGCCTAGGCTCGGCAAACTGTTTAATCCGCCTCTGCATGAGTTCATGCGATCATTATTTGGGTGTTAAAACAGTTATAGATGATAGAGCATGATATCGACCAACAGACCTTTCGTAGTAGGTGGCGAACTAGTCGTTGTTCGTGGCAAAACATTCGTATAAGGTGGCCACTTGAACTGCTGTTGGAGTTTTGAACCAAGAGCTCTGAGTAGTCCTTTCACGGCTTCAAGTTCCAATTTGACGACCTTCAGTGAGTTCTGAGTGTCAGCGCAACATTGATCATCGCTCTGCACTGTTGAAATCAACGCAAGAATAAGGAAGAGGAAGGTGTACGCTGACTTCACCATTTTCATCAATGCTTGTACAGTGTTGGTCCGAGGTTCTTCCCAGCGACAGAACTATCTTCAGGAGTCTATGAGTTGGCCTATGGCTTTTTAGCAGGCTTTATACCTTCTCATTCTGACGGATGCGCATGCGTACCTGCAACGTCCAGTGGTAGCAACATGTTAGGGCTGCTTGAGTTTAAATTAAATGATGACAATACAGAGAATCATAAATTATTTAAAATGGCTATTAGCATCTGAATTGGTTTTATTGCAGCGATGCGCTTGTAGATAAGCAAGTGATGGGATCAAGGCGTTTTTGACTGCGCCGATTTGCGTGGGTCTCTGGATTTGAATTGTGACTGTTGAGTAGATCATTATGTCTAAAGTCTCCATTTAGGCCTACATCTGGCAAAAAATTATTGCAGTGATAGAAGTGTAGAAAATAACTGTGACATGCTGAGAATATAATTATAAGGGTTTACTTGGCCGGGGCCCTATAGCTATAGGTGATTGAACTGGGGCAGTTTAATCGATAATGGCAATTCAAAAGGCTATCGAAATTAGACTTAGGTCCTTCGACGATGCAAATATAAGAGTCGCTGATACTCAATGGATGTATATGGTTGCGGGGGCGAATCATTGGCAATTGATTATCCCATCTGAGATGGTATTTGAAACCAGAGTGGATTTCAAGATCTCTTTTATGATAATTATCAAGATAGGGACTCCACATAATATATCTATAGCACATCATGTGGAACGAACGTGGGCAGTATTGACATCGCTCTATGTGGAGTATGAAGATTTATTTGCAAAACGTTTATGGCACTTATCGTACAAGATTGTGTCAACATAAAGGTCTAGTTTTTGACTTCAATTTGCCTCATAAATAAAATCATATGCACATGTATTTGCGGTAATAATGAATTTATAAAATTATTGAAACAGATTTAAAGCTCAAGGCTACATGTAAGTCACAATCGTCATTATCATCATGAACTATGAATCGAAGACCAGTAGGTGTCCACTAACCCTGATCTCTGTGACAATGTTTCCAAAGTTTTCTGTCTTGCTCTGTTCCGTCATCTGTTTCCAAGGATCCAGGCTTCTGATGAAGTCTGTCCATGCGTCAAAGGCCTCGTTGGTATCCACTACAACCTTGGTCCCCGTTTCCAGAGTTATCCACTGCTTCTGTCAATTCATTGGATTTTTTCATCTATTTCTTTGCAAACGTTAGACCTTCATACTTCTCCCACGAGGGAATTTCAGGTCTGGGACTGGATCTGATACTTTCCAGTAACCGAGGCGCCGTTTCAACACAAGCGAGCCTGACCACCTCGCGAAGCGCCCTAGGCCGTTGTTCGCTAATGGCTTCACCACTGATAGCAGGCACTCTACCGGGCAGCTGCGGTGACAGTTCTATCAAATAAATTTATTAGCAACTGATCTGGGTCGAGGCCATAATGTGATCTAGCGCTATATAAGTGTCCATTCCATTACATTCATTACACTACAAGAGACGCGCATCAGAGTTATATCAAACGAATGATCCTCAAACAAGAAAATATGTATTGTTCAGAATTATTTCTATAGGCCTACTGTCGTTTCCGCGCCACATGTGACACTGTTAATGTGTTCGCCTGTTCGCTGTGAGTGTTTGCTATTATGTAAATAAGGGATATGTTAATGATCATAAACCTAATAATTATAGCCTTCTTTTATCACCCGGGTCGTTTATATATATACACATATATATACATATATATACATATATATATATTTATATATATATGTGTGTTTGAGTGTGTGTGTGTGTGTGTTTATGATCATTACCAAATCCTTTATTCACAAATATGTTTTATATATGCATATATTTATATTTATACATATTTATAATTATGAATATTTTTTTATAAATATATATATATCTTTACGCCCATATTAATTCTATATTTTTACGTAATTATGCATGTATATATTCATGATTTTACGTATATATACACCGTGTCCAGGGCCATCTCATCCAGTAGGCATAGTAGGCACAGTGCCTAGGGTTTACGAAGTTATCAGGGCCAAAGAAAATTTTAGACTTTTTTAAAATACAAACATGCAAAAAGGGATATTGTGTAATTGAAGAAAGTTTAATCATTAAACTGTAACGAAGAAGAAATTGCAAACTTATTAGATTCAGTTGAAAGTGAATAACTTTGAAATACTTTGAGTTGTTAACTTAAAAGTTAGGCTGTGCTACTTGCCACTTGGCTTATAATATCCCCTATATGCTTACATTATAAATGTTAACTTTGCGACTCTTTGCGAAATTACATGTCACATCTTCAAATGTCCTTTCGGGCAATAATTCGTTAAAAATCAACAAATATTCATTATTTATTTTCATATTATCATTAGGGATCCCTTTATTTCCAGACACAGTGTAGGCCTATATATGAAAAAGAATCCATGGTTGTGGGTGTGTTGCGGCAAGAGTTTGTTAGAAATGCATGTTCAGGCAGAAGAAATGCAGACAATGGTGGTGAGATTTACTGCTTACTGACTGGTTTATAGTAAAAATGAGTTACCTTTTCTCATAGGCTATAGAACTTTGACATTGCTCAAGCCAGCGTGACCATTGTTTTTGTGTTGCAATTATTTGAAGGTCATTTTATGAAGTGACTACACGGGCACAATCGGCCACGTAGGCCTAATCTGTCAATATATTTTAGATATAGAATTTCTTCTTCTGCTAAAGACAATCAGCGACTCTGGATGATTAGGCCCAAAATGTTAGTTAATTTTCAGTGCCAGGCAACAGATGATGCTGTAAATGGTTATGAATTCATTAAAAGTATTCTATTCTTGGCAAAAATATTATCATTAAGGCTAAAATAATTCATCATTGCTTGCTATGTGCACATTGGTCTACTCTTCCAAGGGTGCCAGTTGTTCTGATCACACTTTACAAAAAATTATTGGTTCAACGGATGAATGACCTACAATCTTTGAAATATAGAAAATGTAAGTTATATTCAAAAGAGAAAGTTGCAAGAAATGTTTTATTTAAAAAACAAAATGAGAACCAGTGTTGGATTATTTATTTCAAATAAAAGTTCGACCCTAAAATATAAGATATGTCTAGAGTTACTCAATTAATAAATTATATGAATTTCCATTTAATAGTTCAAAATTTATGTTATCCAGTATAGCTTGTTCAACATTCTCATGCGAAGTTCTGAAAGCCTAGGCCTATGTCTGCTTTTATAGGTTAAGGTCTATACTCGCACACTGGGCACATCATCACGTTGCACGACACATCGTTCCAGACGAAATTCCTAGCTCCAACCATTTCCACACAGAATTCGCCATTTTTCTGGCAGTTTGGTTCACCTGCCATCCAATTTGTGAACGGAACGGTGAGCTTCCTTCCACCTCATACCTTCCATACGAAATCACTTTTACAGCTGTCTGCGACCTGACGTTGACCGCTTGTCCAAAATTGATGTCCAAAGTGAGCCAATCCGCTTGTAATGCAAGCAGTGTTGCCTACATTTTCTGTGAAAAACATGCATTTGAATTAATAGTGTCACCGGAATGCGACAAGTGATGTAAATAATCTCCCATAAGTGTGGCACGGTGGCCGATTCTTTAGAGCCGTCGGCTAGTAACGCTCAGTGTGCGCTGAGTGAGCGGGTTCGACCCTCGCCCGAGGCGTCACTGTGTAGCGACCTTGAGCAAGTCCTCCGTGCAGAATTGATCTGCAGTACAACTGCAATTGCGCCGTCGAGGCGTGTGCATATCCGAGCAAAAAATGTTGGAAGAAGGACGATATCAAATAAAAATATTGGTTTAAGGAATTGCATTGTCTGTTTAAACAGGACATCAATTCAGTTATAAGGCGCAATCTTAAGTTTCAAACGTCTTGCTTACGACACGACAGCCAAATAGAATAATAATTAATAGGAGCTAATTTAAAAAAAGCATCTTACTCCATGTCAAACAATAAATGTATGCTTCACATGCTCATAAGAAATATATTTGAACAATTTGCAGTGGACTATTCCACAATGACCATTCTGCATTCTAATTAACCATTCAACCTATTATCAAAAGTACATGTTAAGAACAGTTAGATAATCATGCGTAGGGAAACCTTGTGAGGTACTTTTAACGTGCTAGGCAAAGTATCTTGACCTACGGAATGCCTTAATGCAGTCATATACATGGAACAAGAAAATGATCGATGGTGTTCACACGTGTACGTACTTGAAAGCTCTGATGCAATGAGCCTAGTCAGGGCGTTGTTTTCTGCCTCACATGTGATAGCAGGCAAGTGGGATCCATAGCGCAATTTCTCACACCTCTGAGCAGCCGACGCCCAGGTGTGACTTTCAAAGACGACCTTGTAACAGCTTTGAGACGCAGGCAGATAAGTGAATCCAGGATGGCAGACCCCACCTACAATAATACATACACTCAGTCGATTTGAAAAATGAACATCTACAAATTCAGATATATTCAAACATAGGCTTTACATGTATATTTGGCAGCTCACAGTCAATGAGATCAAATGCATTTTGTCTCATGTTCAGAATATTTAAAGTCATCTCAAGTTAGAACCTTCAGATGATGCCGAGAACAAAATTGAGTGAAATGCCCAGCAACTTCATTTGAAATACACGCCATTAAGCTTTCAAGACAGTCCCGAAAAGTAATTCTCTGATAGCTTCCAGCTGATTTCCCAAACCTTCTGTCATTAGTCAAACTAGACCATCACGTCAACTTCCCGACCTCTGATATGGTTGACGATAATTATTCACGGACAAATGGTTCACAACTTAAATGTCTATATTTGTCCGCTGTATTCGGTAAAATAGATAAAATGTTTGCTTAAATGGAAGTAATAATAATTTTTATTGATCAAAGTAATTGTTCCTCAGTAAACGATATAAAACAATAGATGAAAATCTTGCTTCCACGTTAGAAGTTTTATTAATTAAAACAATTCTTGCGTAAATAGAAGTTGGTCTAGCAAGCACTATTGTCATCAATGCAACTTCTATTTCATCGAATACAATGGGCGAATAATAACTATTTGGGGACAGACCCTTGGCCCAATGTTCCCGTTTATGGATAAGGCGCCAGCTGGCGGCTTTATCCAATTCTAGATATAGATGCATTTCTGACTTTGTTTCGCTCAAATTTCCAAAAAAATAGTTTTACATGTGTGTCACTAAACCAACAAGACTCCCGGCGGTAATTTCAAGGGGCGAAAAGAGTTGGATTTAAAATTACTTTAGTGTAAAAGCCAGTGGACTAAGGAAGAGATGTTTAATTATTGTGCTATACTGTTATTAAAGCTCAAACTACATACTATATGTCAATATTTTTGATTTGCTTTCAGTTTCTAATACAAACAAACCGGTACCGCTGGTTTCTCTTCCTACTCTAACGTCCGTTAAAATTTGTGGATTTCAGTTATGTAATTTCAATTTTGGAAGGGACTGTTTATAAATGTTGGCCTATGGCAAATTGTTTTATCCGCCTCTGCATGTGTGAGTTCATCTGACCATCCTTTGAGCATTAGTGGGTTAAACAGTTATTATTAATAGAAACTTGAAACCATCCAACAAACCATTCGAAGAAGGTGGCAAAACATATGTCGGAGGTGGCCACTTGAATTGCTGTTGGAGTTTTGAACCAAGAGCTTTGATTAGTCCTTTCACGACTTCAACCTCCGATTTGACGGCTTTCAGTGAGTTCCGAGTGTCAACGCAGCATTGATCATCGCTTTGCACTGTTGTAATCAGCGCGAGAAGAAGAAGGAGGAAGATGTACGTTGATTTCACCATTTTCATCAATGCCTGTACGGTGCTGGTCCGAGGTTCTTCTCAGTGGCAGAACGTTCCTCACGAGTCTATCAGTTGGCCTATGTCTCTATAGCAGGCTTTATACCTTTTGATTCAATAGGAAGGGCTTGCATTCGCACCAGCAACGTCCAGCAGTATAAACATGTTTGAAACGCTTCTTTAAATTATGTTGATAATACAGACAATTATATATTTCCAATGGCTATCAGCCTCTGGCTTGGATTTATTGCAATGATTCGCTTGTTCGTGTAGAGAAGCAAGTGGTGAGAACAAGGCATACATAGCCTATATGACTGCGTAGGTGTCGTTTTGCGTGAGTCGTTGGAGTCGAATTGCAACGCTTGAGTAGAACGTTATGCCTAATTAAAGTGGCTATTTAGGCTTCATGTGGCAAAGAATTATTTCAGTAATACGAATGTAGCAAGAAAATTGTGACATGCTGAGAATATACGGATTTATTCGGCCTGGGTCCTAGATGATAGAACCAGCATTGTTCAATCGATAATGGCAATTCACGAGGCTGTCGAAATGAGACTTTGATCGATTTTTTTCAACGATACAAAAATAGAGATGTTGATTCTCAGTGGATATAATGTGATTGCGGAGGCTAAGCACTGAGACTTGTTTGTACCATCTGCGATTGTATTTTAAACTGGAGTGGGTTTCAAGATCTCTTCTACAATTATTATCAAGATAGGGACACTACATACTGATATTTATATATATAGCACAGCATGTGAGACAGGTGCGTGGGCAGTATTGACGTCGCTCTATGTGGGGTATGAAGATTTGTTTTGCAAAATGTTTATGGAAGAAATCTTTCAAGCTTGTGTCGACCATTAGGGTCTATCTAGTTCTTGATTTTATGTAGCCTCGTAAATAAAATAATATACAGATATAGTTGCGGTAATGATGAATTATATAATCATTGCAACAAATTGGAAGCTAAATTCCACATATAGGCCACAATCATCAGTATCTTCATGGTCCATGAATATAAGATCCACTAACCCGGATCTCCGGTTGCTTCTGTCATTTCTTTCGCTATTTCTTTATAAGCACAGTATCTGCACCAATCCGTTCGACCCTCGCACTTCTCCCAAGAGGGAATTTGAGGCCTGGGACTGTATCTGATACTGTCCAGCATCCGAGGCAGCGTTGCTACCCGCGGTAGCCAGCCTTTCTCAAGGTTCTTACTGAGCCTTTCCACTTCGCTTAGCGCCCTAGGCGGTACTTCACCGAATTTCTTCACTCACCACTGATGGCATAGCCTCAGCAAGCACTCCCTACACTACCGTTTCACTCCCTCACGACGTTGCGATGTGGGTAGGAATGTGAGGAGGTCACACTATAACAGGTCATGTATGCAATAAGAAAATTATTGCAGTTTTTATTTGTTTTTATTTTTAACTTTAAAGTTCAACCATTTCAAAGAGATAAGCCTAAAGACTCGCTCGGTCAGCTATGGTGACAGATCTCTTAGATTACTTTACCAGAAACTGAGCGGTGTCGAGGCCATAATCTGATATCGAGTAGCGCTATATAATTTTTCTATTAGGCCTACATCACATACATTAGATAATGGTTACTACAAGAGACGCGCATATCAAAATTTTATCGAACAAATGATCCTCAGACAAGAAAATAAAGGTGTTGTTGCGAGAAGACATTCATTGAGCAGGTTTTCTACTGTCGTTTCCGCTCAAGCTGAGAGGTGTCCATGTGTTCACCTGCTCACAGTTAGTGTTTCCTACCCTATTGTGTAAATAAAGGATTGGTTTATCATAAACCTAGCATGGTCTTCTTTTATCACCAGGGTATTTACAACGTATATGTTGCAGGCAATGTGTCAAATTATTGATTTTGTAAAATGCCTAGGCAATTTTTAAGACCCTAACTCTACACTAGACTAACCCTATAGCCCTGCACTAACCCTACACTAACCCACCCAAACCCTAACCTTAACCCTAACTCTAACCAGAGGCGTCTTTCTCCTCCCCCTAAGTCATTGGAGCAACTTCCTTCCCTATACTCCGCTTTTACTCCCCTCCCCACTTAATTTTTAACGGAGCTCGGGAACATAACCTCCAGAAAAGCCTTTTAAAATTGAAGATACATGTAGGCGAGCTTGGGCACCTTACGTTGAATGGAATAGGGACGGAGCGGAGTTGGAGTTGGTGAAGAACATGCTTGGGGTTATGTAAAATGGAGAAGAGGAGTTTTGTCCCGTCCAAAAACTCAACACCCATTTTTTCTAATCCATTCAAAACATATCAAAGGCAACTGTCGTTTCCAAGCTGTTATGTTATATCATTATATGCCTCCCTATCCCTGTGGGGTCTAACCCTAACCTCCGAGGAAGAGAGCCTAGAGGAACTCACAGAAAGAGCCAGCAGCCGATCAGTTTACATAGAACAATCCGTCCCAACAGTTTATAAACTTGCCAGCATAACAGATGCCAAACTTCTTTTCTCCATTTTACGCAACCCCAAACATGCGCTTCACCAAATCCTTCCCCCACTTCGTCCTCCATTCACTGATTAAGACCTAGAGCCAACCATGTTCTCCCACCCAGAGACCACTCTCAGTTTATCCCCGCATCATTGTATAATAATATTTAGGCCTATTAGTTTGTTATTAATTCTAGTTACGTTTATGGCTCTACTGTCACTCATGTTAGCATTTCTTGCATTTCTTTATGGAAATATTTTAAAATTACTGATGGACAATTGCGGCGGACAATTCCTTGTTTTCGGGGGGAGGGGAGAAATTCCAGAGGAAGAATTACCATTGGGGAGATTTCGGGGATGGGAAATTTTCGAAGGGAAATATTTGGAGGAAAATTTCCTAGACTCCACAGTTCGCGACACTGTAGAATTGAACAGAATAGCTCAATTGCAAATAATAAGCGAGTTAGATGATAATATTAAAAATATTTTCTTCACCATAAATCCCCAAATTTACTTCCCCCTATTTCTGAGATGGAGCATGGTATAGACGCCTCTGACTCTGACCCTAGCTCTAATTCTAACCGTTAATTGGTGATTTTACATATTGCCTGAAATCTAAGAAATCAGACATCTTAAAAAATCCGTTTGACACATTGCCTGCTATATATATAAATATTATATTTATATAAAAATATATAAGCACATTTACGTACTCAGCAATTCTACACTTTTACATATCTATGTATATATATACATAAATGATTTTACGCATATATAAATATATATTTACAAATGAAAACGAATCCGTGGTTGTGGTTTTGTTGAGGCAACAGTTTGTTTGAAATACATGTTCAAGCAGAAGAAATGCAGACAAAGGTGGTGAGATTTACTGCTTACTGACTAGTTTATAGTCAGAATGAGTTATCGTTTCTCACAGACTATAGGACCTTGATGTTGCTCAAACCAGCGTACCAAGGTTTATGTGTTGCACTTGTAGAAGTCTTTATATGAAGTGAGTACACACTACAGTGACTACAGAGACACAATCGGCCACGTAATCTGTCTATCAATTTTAGATATAGAATTTCTTCTTCTGCAAAAGACAGTCAGCGACTTTGCGCTCTGCATGAATAAGCCCAAAATGTTAGTTAATTTTCAGAGCCAGGCAACAGATGATGCGGTAAATGGTTATGAATCATATAAAAATATTCTAATCTAGGGAGTGCTATTTAAGGCAAATTAATTCTTATTTCTTGCACTAGACCTATTGGTCTACATGTACTCGTCAAGGTTGTGACACTAACATTGGCTTGATCAAACTTTAAAAAAAATGGAGGTTCAATGGATGAGCGCCATATAATCTTTCAAACAAAGAAAATGTTAGTTTTATTCAAAAGAGAAAAAACGAATCAGTGTTGCAATATTTAGTTTAACAAAAACATCCACTAAACGCGAAAGAAAAGGTTTTATTTCAAAACAATTTGAGAATCTGTGCTGAATTAATTATTTTAAAAGACTTCGACCTTAAAATAGGTCTAGAGTTAGTCAATTATTAAGTTCGAAGAGTATCCATTTGATAGTTCAAAATTGATTTCGTCATATATATCTCGTTCAACAGGCTCATGCGAGGTTTTGGACACTGAAATCTGTCATTTTACATTAAGGTCTATACTCGCACACTGGGCAAATCTTCAAGTTGCACGGCACATCGTTCCATTCGAAATTCCTTACGGCCACCATATCCACGCAGAATTCCTCATTCTTGGCGCAGTTTGGTTCACCTCTCATCCAGTTGGTGAATGGAACAGTCAACTTCCTTCCACCTGCTATCTTCCAGACGAAATCACTTTTACAGTTGTTTGCGTACTGACGTTGACCGCTTGTCCAAAATAGATTTCCAAGCTGAGCCAATCCTTTTGGAATGCAAGCCGTGTTGCCTACATTCTCTTTAAAATCAAACGTGCAGTTGAATTAATAGTGTCACCGGAATGCAGCAAACTCAGTGATAATCTCTCATATTGGTAAAAAGAAAAACATTGTCTATTAAAACAGGACAAACATATTATTTCCATGAAAAGCACATTTTAAAATTTCAATCGTCTTGCTTAATTGAACCAAAATGGAATGATAATTAGCCTAATTGGAGTCACTTTTAAAACAAGCTTTAACTTCCTATAAGATAAATGTATGCTGTACTAGCTCATAAAATCATATTTTTAAACAATTTGTGGAGGGCTATTCTATACTGAGCATTCTTCTTTTTAATTAACTTGTTCAGTCTATAATTGAAGGTAGTCTATGTGTCTAGCCGAGCGAGAGAGTAATGCGTAGGGAACCCTTTTGATGCACTAAAAACGCGCTAGATAAAGTATATTGACACAGCCATGCATTCATGCAGACACAATCAAGGAACACGAAAATTATAAATTGTATTTAATCGTGTACGTACTTGAAATCTCTGATGCAATGAGCCTAGTCAGGGCGTTGTTTTCTGCCTCACACGTGATAGCAGGCAAGTGGGATCCAGAGCGTATGTTCTCACACCTCTGAGCAGCCGACGCCCAGGTGTGACTTTCAAAGACGACCTTGTAACAGCTTTTAGACGCAGGCAGATAAGTGAACCCAGGCTGGCAGACCCCACCTACAATAATACATACACTCAGTCGCTTTTAAAAATGAACAGCTACAAACAAAGATATATTCAGGCATAGGCTTTACATGTATATATGACAGCTCGCTATCAGTGTTTCAAATGCATTTTTATCTTTGGACAACATGCATCACGTTCAAAATACAGTCATCTCAAGCTAGAATCTTCAGAAATGCAGGGCGAAAGACGCTGAAAACGAGGATGAACGAAATGTTTAGCAACTTTATTTAAAATACACATCCTTAAACTTTCAAGACGATCTCCAGTCCCGAAAAGTTATAATACTGCAACAGCTATTCAGGTTTTTAAATTCTGCAAGAATGAAACATATTGGAGAATCATAAAACATCCAGGTCGGTAGTGTAATCACACGAGATATTGCGAAAGCCGCAATGATTACATGAATGTACATAGTTCCACATCAAGTCAGATTTGTAGACAAACTTCTAGAGATCATCAATTAGTATTGGTTGGAACTTTGAAACATTTAGTGTGAAGAGACCAGCGTAGATGGTGTTGTCAAAGTCCACCCTAGTGCACAACGGTGTATGGAGGAGAGTGGTGACTGGATGATGGGAGAGCGTGCGATAGGTGATGCGAAGTTGAGGTAGATGATTAAGAGGTACAGCTGACACGGTCGGTATACGGGACAACTAGATCCAATATAACGTCCTAACCGAGGATCGAGGTAGAGCAGTTGACGTCTTGAAACTTAACCAAATCTACATGTAAGGATTGGTAGCACGGGTGTATTCCTTTATGCACGTCTCGCAATATTGTTGTAGCCTCTTTATCAGTAACCCAGCTAAACATGGTAACCAGTCCTGAGCACGAGACCAAATCCTCGAGACCAAAACCGAGCCGTCCAAGACCAAGACCGAAACCGGGTGGTCAGAGACCAAGACCAAGACCGAGACCAATGGTCCGAGACCAAGACCGAGACCGATACTCTTTTTTATAAACATTTCAATTTATTAAGATGCTAAAACGAGAATAGGCCTAAGACGCTTAAAACATTAATTTTTTGCTGAAGAATCTTAATAATAGTCCAGAAATCAGTATCACCGACCTGTCTTAATTTTTGCGGGTTCATTTGCCCTTAATTTGACTTACGTCAGCTTTAGGCCCTACTGACAGTTTTCGGCATCTACTGTTCTCCTACTTCATCTGTCTACTCCATGAAACTTTCTGTCTCTCTCAATGAACCTAGCTACTTTCACTGTCTCTTTCGATGCCACTATACTGCACGAATTTCAACTCACCGGATAACTCAATATCCATGTTGACGCCTCCTCTGATAGCTTCCAACTGATTTCCCAAACCTACTATCATCAATCAACCTTGACCATCACGTCAACTTCCCGACTTATGATATGGTTGACGATAATTATTCACGGACAAATGGTCCATGACCTAAATTTCTTTATTTAAAATAGATTATAATGCTTGCTTGAATATTAATAATAATTAGCCTACTGATCAAAGTAATTCCAACTCAGTAAATGGTGTAAGCTTTTAGATAAATGTTGCTTGCAAGTTAGAAGTTGATTAATTAAAACAATTCTTGCTTAAATAGAAGTTGGATCAACAAGCAGTATTTGTCATCAATCCAACTCCTACTTACTTCATCGAATACAATGGTCGAGTATTAATTATATTATATTGGGGTAGACCCTTGGCCCAATGTTCCCGTTTATGGGCACGGCGCCAGCTGGCGGCCATAATTATATCCAATTCAAGATCTGGCTACATTTCTGACATCATCTGACTCAAATCTCCTAGAAAATGCAATTTACATAATCTGCGCCACTAGACCAACAAGACTCCCGGCGGTACATTTCAAGGGGCGATAAGAGTTGGATTCAAAATTACTTTAGTGTAAAAAGTAAATTCTAGCAAACCAGTGGCCTAAGGAAGAGATGTTTAATCATTATGCTATACATTATTATACTGTTATAAAAGTTTAAACTTACACTCACTAGGCCTAAGTTAATACTTTTGATCAATTCTCAGTTTTTAATAGAATCATATTGGTAGTGGTGGTTTCTCTTCCTACTGTTAAAATTTGGGGATTTCAGTATGTAATTTCAATTTTGGGAGGGACTGTGTAGAAATATTGGCCCAGGTTCAGCAATTTTTTCCACCCCTGCATGTGTGAGTTCTTGCGACCATTATTTGGGCATTAGTGTGGGTTAAAACAGATATTAATAATAGAAACATCCAACAAACCATTCGAAGAAGGTGGCAAAACATATGTTGGAGGTGGCCACTTGAATTGCTGTTGGAATTTTGAACCAAGAGCTTTGATTAGTCCTTTCACAACTTCAACCTCCGATTTGACGGCTTTCAGTGAGTTCCGAGTGTCAACGCAGCATTGATCATCGCTTTGCACTGTTGTAATCAACGCGAGAAGAAGAAGGAGGAAGGTGTACGTTGATTTCACCATTTTCATCAATGCCTGTACGGTGCTGGTTTGAGGTTCGTCTAAGCGGCAGATCTTTCTTCAGGAGTATATCAATTGGCCTATGTCTCTATTGCAAGCTTTATACCTTCTTATTCAATAGAAAGTGCATGCATTCGTGCTAGCAAAGTCCAGCAGTAGAAACATGTTTGAACTGCTTCTTTAAATTATGATGATAGAACAGACAATTATATATTTAAATAAAATGGCTTTCAGCGTCTGGCTTGGAGTTATTGCAATGATTCGCTTGTTCGTGTAGAGAAGCAAGTGGTGGGAACAAGGCATAGCCTATATGACTGCGTAGGTGTCGTTTTGCGTGAGTCGTTGGAGTTGAATTGTAACGCTTGAGTAGATCGTTATGCCTAATTAAAGTGGCTATTTAGGCTTCATGTGGCAAAGAATTATTGCAGTGATACGAATGTAGAAAGAAATCTGTGCTGAGAATATACGGATTTATTCGGCCTGGGTCCTAGATGATAGAACCAGCACAGTTCAATCGATAATAGCAATTTACGAGGCTATAGAAATGAGACTTTGATCGATTTTTTTCAACGATACAAATATAAAGATGTTGATACTCAATGGATGTAAATGATTGCGGGGGCTAAGCACTAAGACTTGTTTATACCATCTGAGATGGTATTTGAAACAGGAGTGGATTTCAAGATCTCTTCTACAATTGTTATCAAGATAGGGGCTCTACATAATATATTTATAGCACAGCATGTGAGACAAGTGCGTGGGCAGTATTAACGTCGCTTTAAAAATTGACTTGCCGATCTGAGCACGATGTCGTTACTTTTAAATCACGCCCACGGCGTTTTCCTTCGACCTGATCACGCTCTTGCTATGACGATAATGCGTCGCTGTCAGGCTCGACCCGTTCGTGATACGATTGCGCAACGCTTATTGCGCGAAGACAACGCCGCTTGTGTGTATACATGCATTTATGTGTGTATTTACATGTATGTATGAAAATAAACGACATAATATTATCCTGTCAATTCACAGGCAAAGCGAGGCAAAATCGCAACTTCAGAAAGTTTTTATTTCATTTCATATTTAAGAAATACAGCAGAAATTACTTCATGTGACAAACACCTCTCCAAATAGTCGTATTGCTAGCATTATACACATGTCTTGAAAATTTAATGCTACTACTACTAATATCACTACAATCAATACAGTGCACCTCCAATCACTCATAAATATTATTATTATAACCGAAATTTGATACCGCAATTTGATACCGCCCTCCTTCCAAATTTTTTTTACTCAGAAGTGCATACACACGCATTGACGGAATTGCAGTTGTACTGCAGAGCAATTGTGTGCGAAGGACTTGCTCAAGGTCCCTACACAGTGACTCCCCGGACGAGGGTCGAACCCGCTCGCCCAGCGCACACTGAACGTTACGGGCTGACCGCTCTAACCGATCGGCCACCATGCCACACAAACAAATAAATGTTCCATTATCATATTATATCATGTGTCCACTGACCACCGTCCAAGGCATTTTTGATCACGCGTCCGTCTTCGTCGTGGCATACAGTCCTGTCGCCCCATCCTCCTCAGCATGTTGATATCTTGGTATTCCCGGGATTCGATGTCCTTGTAGAAGTAACATGATGTGGTTTCACTTCATTTCATCCATGGCTGACACTACTTTTTTTATTGCACCCCAATTTATGCCACAAGATCATAGTGGTTGAAATGAGCGAGGTAGTAACGCAGGTTATACGTTATTAGAACGTCACAGCAGCGTTGTCTGCACGCGTTAAGCATTGCACAAGTTTATTACGAACGGGTCGAGCCTGACGGTGACGCATTATTGTCATAGCGACAGCGTGGTCAAGTCGCAGGGACATCGCCGTGGGCGTGATGTAAAATTAACGACATCGTTCTCAAATCTAGAAGCCAATGTTTGCGACCTCCAACACGCTTGCAATATGATCATTAAGTTTGAACTTCGCTCGAGTTATGTCGGTACTACGCTCGCCACGTTTCTATTACGTTCGAATGCGCTCGCACTGCGCTTCTTTCCGCCACGCTCGCACCACTTTTTTTTGACATGTTCAAAGTTTGATCACGCGCTCCACGCTCATGGTGACAGCGCCACGCTCGATCGCGATTGCAATGCCTTAGTAGAAGATCGAACTGCGGTTCTACTGCGTTCTACACGTTTCCACCACGCTCTACGACCGTGATGGGAGCGTTGTGAGATCGGAGGCCTAGTGTGACTGGGGTATTAGCCTTCACAGTCTGTGTTAATGTAGTTCTAGTTTTCTTTTCTCACCTCTTCAAGAATTCTTTTTCTAACTCATTCGCTTTCCAATCTGTCTCGACCTAAATGAAACCCCTCTTAGCAGCTCGTAATCTATGGCAACCAGATTTTTATCTCCATCATAAATATATGACTTGACGCATGGCTCGTACGTAAGCTGGTGCCTGTCTCAACTTTTCAATGGCGCCTTAAAAGCTTGGAGTTGACAAATGCGATAAACATTATTACACACTATTTAACATTTTATTGCACTGTTGAAATGTCAAGTTGAGTTATAAAGGTCCTACAAATTACATTTGCAGCTGCATTACACCTACATCTAACTTTCGCTAACCCCTTACGCACCATGAAGAATATTTCGATATAATGATACTTGGGGATGAATAAAACTTCACAATCAAATAGTATGCACTGACCAAATGATCACACTTATACTGACGAAAATTGAAATCATTCCATAAAATTTGGAAATGCTCGACTTTGTTTTATCGACGTTTATCATTCATATAATGTCATTGAGCGATAATGTCTCGTCATCGCAATTCTCAGATTTTTGATGCATACCCGTGAACTCAAGAAGTCGCAGCCACAAGCCAGGTCTCTAGACAGAATCTCATTGACTATTCAGGTGCTGTGCCAAAAATCTACACTACATGTCTCCATATAATATACCTATTCTCAGCTACAGGTTGTACACCGGAGTACGAATCTTGAACAACAAATTGAGAGAGCGAATAGGGGTGAGCCGCAGAGCTGGCGATCCATGTAAGATCATTGTATCCCTGTAACGTAGACATGTTCTTCTTTCGCTAGGCAGCGTTGTTGGTTAAATAAGTGTATACGTATAATAGGAGCCTATTTACTTTATCATATAGCGGTTGAATTTAAGTGAAAATTATTAATAGGCTATCTATACCGAAGAATATAGCTTACTTACTTTAGTTATTTTATTATAATGAAGATGCACATGTTATCTATGCTGGAAAAACGTTGGCGCTTTACCAAAAGCGATATGTCGTCATAATTGCGTCAGCGTATTATTATTGAGTAATTTGTTAATAGCGGCTTAGATGTCATAGAAGACGGACGAATTCCAGATTTTTGCGAATTTCTCGCAATTCTGTTGTTATTCGTGGCAGTTCTTCCGAATTCTGGTTCGCCAACTTCTGTTTCGATTGAGTTTTCGTCGAAGAGTACCAGGTGGGCTTAAAAAATTACTAAACAACGATTTCTTATCGAATTTATTTCATTTTGGAGATCGAGTTAGCGATCTTAAGCTATACATTTTGATTCTATCTTCCATTTAGTCGATGAGACTTAATAACCAGGCCTACTGCGGTAACATAAAATTATTTTTGGTATTTTACTAAATGTTAAATAAATTTCTCTCTCTCGCCTTAGATCTGCTGTCTCTCTATTTCCTGTACTTCTGGTTTCCTGTTGTGTAGACCTATTGGTTGCCTGGCTGCACGTTTTCTCTCTTTCTATTATTTCTACATGGATGTGTTCTTTTCTTCTTGTTTTAGAATAATTAGATGTTCGAATATTAATTGTAGATTGAAGAGAAGATTGAATTAAATATAACTTTAGTGCCTAACATTCATAAAAAATAATAAGTTAACTACGCTGTCCAGGTTTATAAATTACACAGGTCAGAGAATTCTGGCTGTTTTTGGCACCGTCCATCCTGGCAGTCTCATACCAGAGAAGTCCGGCTGTTTTGGCACCGTCCATTTTGACAGTCTCATACCACAGAAGTCCGGCTGTGTTGGCACCGTCCGTCCTGGCAGCCTCAGGCCAGAGAACTCCGGCAGTTTTGGCACCGTCCGTCCCTGGTTGAGGCGCTGTGGCATCAGACATGGGGTGCTTCCTGCTGTCTTCGAGCTGTCTCCGTCTGCAATGGTCGTGTGAAGCTCTTCACTTGAAGGATCTCAACTCCAGTACGGAGCAACTAACATGATCCAGATGACCGACTGTCGTACAAGCAGCTAGGCTAGTTTCAGTTTTTACGAATGTTTACGATAAATCCCATAGATTGGTTGCTAATAAAAGATGCTAATTATGTAGCAAACTGTCGACCAGGATAATGAAACACAGGGATTTTCTGTCTTGTCTGCCTGTCTCTTTGCTAAATTTCTCTTATGCTTGTCTTAAGTCTGTCTACAGCTCTATTATGTCCATTTCACTCTCCTTAGGTCTGCTCGCCCTATTTTTCCTTTTCTAGTGCCCAGAGGTGTCACTCTCGCTTGATAGGTGGGGGTGACACCCAATAAGTATGTACTGCCTCTGCTGCGACCATATTATTTCTGTTTCGATCTTGCTTTCAGCCTCACGTTTGTCTTTCTTTTTCTCAAACAAACGGCATATTTCCTTCATATTGCCTGTATATTAACCAATTTCTCTCTGCGTATGCCTATCTAATAGCAATTTTCTCGATTCATCTGTCTATCTGTCATCCTGTGTGCCTCCTTATTTATCAATCGATGTATAGATTTGTTTATTGATGCATCTTTATCAATCTATCTAATATTTCTTTCTCAGTCTTATCCATCTATTTAAATATAATCTATCTGTCTATGTGTCTATTTATCAATTCATCTATCTATATGTGCATCTATTTATCTAGTTATCAATCCATCTATTTCTCTATCTATAATTTCTCTCTTTCTCAGCCTTATCTATCTATCTATCTCTATCTGTCTAATATTTGTCTATCTCTATTTATCATCTATGTCTTTCTCTATTGATCTATCTGTCTATGAAGTCTTTCTTTCTGTATCTGCCTTTTCTATATATTTATCAATCTATCTCCAATTATCATCTATTCCTCTCTCTATCTCTTGCACCCAATCGCTAACCATGTCTTTTGTTTGTTCTCAATCTTCAAACTCCGTGTCTCCTTTTCATTCTTTGGCTGCCGCTGCCATGTCCGCTCTGTCGCTTTCCGTTTTGTCTCATTCAGTTTTAGTCTCACGGACTTTGTTTTCGTTCACTTGCTCGCAGCATCTTCCATGCTTGTGTAGTACGTCATTTCCGAACTTTCTCTGACTATTTCTTTGCACAGTCATGTCTCTGATTTGCGTCTTTTTGCGTTTTGCCCAGCGTCAATGTTTGCCTTGCATTTTAATCCAAGCAATGAAAGCAAATAACTCAAATCAGCTGCAAGGTACAGAACATACCGCTACGGCAACCTGTCTCAATTCACATTAGCTAATCACAAACGACTGATGCATAATCATTTTGTTCTGCCACGTATACTTGGAAGCAGCGCTGTTCAGCTTCGATTAAGAAGACAGTGGTAGAACGAGTGCTTATTGACAATTTCGTAATCGAATGATCAAGCGTTTTAGAAACACTCTTAAAATTTAAATTCTGAATTATGTCGTATGCCAAATTATTTGCTGTTTCAGTTTCTTGTTCCATTAGGCGTCCTTAACAATAATAGGCTGCTTGTCATTATGGACTGTATTGTGCCGTTGAGAACTGGTTAAAATATGTATTCGTAAAGTTGCAGAAAAAAACTATGAAACTTAAAGCACATTTTATCAAGCACCGATTCAATTTGATCTCAGTTATAGAAGAACATCTGCAGTCACCTGGGGTAAGTGTTGAACAAAATATCATTTATTTTTGATTTTTACATATATTTCGCATTGAAAGTAGTTGCTTGGTGACAGATTCTGAACGGCAGGACAGTCGGCTAGGAGTGTTGAACAATCTATCCTCAGACCTTCATTCCACAATCGGCATGAAGTCATGGAGCTCTTCACCTTTTTCTTCTTATATGTCATTTTATGTGTTATCGTTCCTTATGCTGCCTGAGATAAAAGCTCTTATGCTCTTCACCTGCAAGGGGCCAGCATTAAAGTTTACGAAGCTATTGGAGGCACACTCCATGCTTTACTCATCATCCGAGTTATCCGACTTTTCAATGTGATCGTGTTTTCATCTAAAGCTTTAGTCAATATCCTCGATAGTTGACGAAAAGATATTTTCACCGCCAGCTAAATTATGACAAGGAATGCAATTTAATATACTTCGGCTTGGGTGTAAATGCTCCCCGAACTTGTCTTATTTGGATTATTTCCCAGTAATAATTGTCGTGTGGGCTACAATATTTCGACTAAAGCTTGTCATGCATTCATCCTGTGTTGTAGGCTTCGTTATTAACCCTTACCACTCCTGAGGCCACTGTGAGCGGCCAAATTTTATGCGATTGATATAATAATCGGAGGGGTAAGGGTTAATATCATTGTGACTGCACGTCAACTCACAATACCCAGATTAAAACCACAAGAGAGTTAGTTGTCCGCAAAAACAAGTCTATTTTACCACAAGTTTTAATTAAAAATCTAACAAAATGTAAGCCAGTGTCGTTGTAATATTTTATTTTTTGTTCTTCCTCTTAAAAATCTCAGAGTAGCAAAAGTTAATCAATAATATAGTTCGAAAACTGGTCAATAGTTCGAAAGTATTTGGTTTTGTTCCAACAAGCCCATCAAAGGTCATATGGGAGTAAATGAATCGGTTTCCAAATATTAAGGTGTATATTCACACAATGGACACATCTTAGTGGAGCAGTAGTGATCGTTCCAATTGAAGTTGTACGAGCCCCAAAGATGCACGCACGAATCTCCATTCACGCAGTTTGGTTCATATACATTCCAGTTGGTGTAGTCAAATGCCAGTTCTCTGCCACTTGATATTCTCCATACGAAAGTTTTCTGGCAGTAGTATATGTTCTTTTGCTGCCCGCTTGTCCAAAACAGCTTTCCCCAATTACTAATCGGCATGCAAGCAGTAGCGCTACCTGCATTTTCTTTTAAAAAAACATTTTTTCATGTTACTGTACTGCTGAAATAAGTATAAATAAACCCATTATTATCCCTATAGGGTATAATCAAATGTAGGCTACATGTAGGCGCAATTAAGAGAGCCGCAATGGATTAAATGTCGAAGTAGTTTATAATGATGGTCGAAATTCTGCTTTTAAACTAATGCGTTTCACTTTTAATTATTTATCATTTGTTTAAATGAATCCATGAAATATAGTTAGCGAATGACAATATAGCGCTAAGTAGACATTGACATACAATGTATATGTGGGTTGAATATCTTCTGTGGGCCTATAAATCTATTTTAGCAAAATCATTGTATTAACAATAAACCATTATAAAATTTGTAATGATTTATTATTAATCAACTGAATCAACATGCATTTAATGCGTGTTGATTCAGTGACTTCTTAATGCAGTCTATTTGACAACTATTGAACTAGAATATAAACGAAAAAGACCTCGATTCATTTATTATTGGGGTATCGCGTCAATTGAACCCCCGTCCGCTGATCCCCCGTCAGCTGATCCCCCGTCAGCTAAATCACCCGTCAGCTGATCCCCGTCAGTTGATCCCCGTCAGTTGATCCCCGTCAGCTGATCCCCGTCAGCTGATCCCCGTCAGTTGATCCCTCGTCAGCTGATTCCCCGTCAGCTGATCCCGTCAGTTGATCCCCATCAGTTGATCCTCGTCAGTTGATCCCCGTCAGTTGATCCACGTCAGTTGATCCCCGTCAGTTGATCCACGTCAGTTGATCCCCGTCAGCTGATCCCCGTCATTTGATTCCCTGCCTATTCGTCCTAAATGAATCTCTAGACTGCGCATCACAGACTTGTAGCTGAGACCGCTTTGTTATTTTTTGGGAAGATAACAAAGCAATGCCCAGGGTTCATGTCACTGTCCTGGCTTCATGTCACTCGTCCAGGTTTCGTGTCACTCGTCCAGGACGGACTATATATTTCGACACGGGGTTGTCGGTATGGAACATCAGACAACGAAACGATATCGCTTGCTTGAGGCTCGTTTCAACCGCACTGTAAACGCTTACGGCCGGTCGGAGATTCTGTCATATCTCCGAGCAATGACTCATTTATCCCATGCATAGACACTTATGCTTAGGACTTTATGCTCATAAATTAATCATATTATGACTCTCAATACCGCTTTTATAATTTCTTATCGTTTTAAAATGTCGTGCTCTGTTACGTCGTTCTTTTAATGAATGGAGAAGGTCGCAAGTGGAACATAAATGTTGTATCAATTGGGTTGGGTTCAATAGGCAGAGGATCAATTGACGAGGGAATCAGTTGACTGGGGGATCGATTGACGGGGATCAAGAGACGTAGAACCATTATTGGAATGCTTTGATCACTGAAATTCAAACGTTCTGTTCTCTGGAGTTCATGATAATCCGTGGCCTCCAGGGCACAACATCCACAAATACGAGAGTTGGAGGCAACTCAGGTAATATTGACAGCAAAAGAATTTCATACTGTGCCTATGTATAATATACTCTACAGTAGGATTTAATTAATAATATCCTTGACCACCAATGCCAATACAAATAGATTTCAAACAACATTTAGTTGTTAATTAGCACAATTCTTATTGTCAACAAAATGGCCGTTTAATTGCTTTACTAAAACGTATTTAAAAATACGATATGGCCTTATTATAATTCGCAACAGGATACCTGTGAATACAAGCTTATTTTTATTTTGTATCGGGTGCTGACCAAGCGTGTAGCACATTCGTTAGGTAAGATGCGCGCAAGATACCACGTCTTAATGAGCAATATTTGTGGCACAGTGGTCGATCGGTTAGAGCGGTCAGCCCGAAACGTTCAGTGCGCGCTGAGCGAGCGGGTTCGATCCTCATCCAGGGAGTCACTGTGTAGGGACCTTGAGCAAGTCCTTTGCACACAATTGCTCTGCAGTACAAGTGCAATTGCGCCGTCGATGCGTGTGTGTGCACTTCTGAGGAAAAATGTTGGAAGACGGGCGGAATAAAATTTCGGTAATAAATAAATAAATAAATAAATAATAAATAAATATGCATGCACAATTATGTTCACATCAACGTTTTGATATCTATTTATACTGACAGGATGCATGCCTGCACACGTTCACGAGGAAATAAATACATAAATATGCATGCGCATACGTGCTTTTAATATGCAAATGAGTGATGTAACTATTGCGTAGTAAGTTGTACATACTATTAAGCTCCGATGCTAGGAATGTCTTCAGTGCGTTGTTTTCTGCTGCGCTTGTAATGGCAGTCAAGTGAGTGCCCAACTGCTGGCATTTCCTACCAGCAGAGTACCAGTCGAGACTTGAAAATGACTTGAGAAAATGTAATGTAATACAATAAATGTATTTGACGAACTATTCTGTGGATAATAATTATTAGACGCCTGAGCGCTTTTGTAACATCGTTATTCTTAATCATGCCACTCCGACGCACTAACAGCAAACTTAAATGAGTCTAGTGAGAAGCTTCACATTTTAGTGCACTCATGATCTGAAACAATTCGCTATTGGGTTACATGTAAGTCAGCAAACAGTCAAATATAAACACAGTTGAATAGCACTTTAGTTTACTGGTCGGACTTGTATGACCTTGCGCGATAAAATTATATTCATGCCTCAGACGCATTAATTCCTTAACGAAAAGATGATATAATTTTATAAGACGGTTTCATGTACCCCGGCCAGATACCCTAGAGACTATGTTACCCGATAGGACTTAATATAGTAAATGATTACAAAGACGACGATAGAATTTGATGAACGCAACTGCAGTCGATGGGGGGCAGTCATGTGGCAGCAAAGGTCCGGTTATGTAGAACTCAGGTACATGCTGGGAAGGTTATAATTTGACAATTCTTTAGTCATTCAATCAGAACTCTCTCAGCACAGTGGAAAATCGTTTTCCCAGTTTTAAATTTTGTTTTTAAATATCTCGTTGATTTCGATTTCTATTTTTGGAACCGTTTTCTCTCGTTTTATTCATTTGTTTATTTTAGTTCATTCACTTTTTATTTCTGTTGTTATTTTTTTCATTTAATTTTGTCTTAATGGCCTCTCTGCGCCTCATCAGATAGAAGTATGCAACGTCGACGGGTGTGGTCTATTATAGCCTGGCAGCTGCGTCTGTCAGACTGCGTTGGCTGTCAACACGTCAACGTTGTCTGCCACAGTCATGTCTTTGAATTATGAAGGCAGTCACCGTTAGTTGCCACACCTGCACTTGTTTTAGCGGTCTTTTAGAGCCAGCGTAGATGCCTCTGCTGCGTGTGAGTCGGCTTAGCCTGGCTTCCTGCGCCGGTTCCACGGTTGAAATGCATTTACAGTGAGAAATTTTTATTCAATTGGTACTTTCCATTCCCGGGATCATCAAGAATATGATTAAAGAACAGGATTGTTAAAGGATGAGACAAGAGATTAGCGGATTGATATTACTCCGAATGAGGAAACTGTTTAGTGGTCGTTCAAAGAGGAAGCGTAGTCAAGGAACTTGACTTTCATGTCAGACGATTCATGCAAGTCGATAGGGACATAATATGTAAATGCAATAACATAAAACAATATTATTGTTTTAGATATTAGCAGAGTTTTAAAAGTACGATTTTTAATTAAGTTCACTTAGTTCTTACATAGTTTATTGCATTAGTTTTTTTTATTGTGTTAATCTTTGTCAGCATGGACTTGTGAGGATACTGTATCATACTGAAAGACTGCTCCATGTACTCTCCTACGGAGACCATTCATTTTCACATAATTTATGCTCGTTGTTTTCAACACTGACTTCCTGTCTGTAAGCGTATACGCTACAATCTAGCACTCCTCAGTATACATTGCACGAAACAATCATATGCCTCTTACTTGCCTTCCATGGTCACACTTTAGGACTTAGGCATACGTTTGCAATTAATATTTTTAAAATTTCAAGCTTTCAATTTTTAAATTTCTAAGCAATATAATTATCTTATTAAAACAAACTGATAAAAATGTTACTCGATTGGACTTAATAGTAATGTTGTAATTTGCTAATTCAATTTGAACCATTTAAGAAAGATTAATATTAAAATGCAGTACAAGATCGCAACATAGTAAATTTGTATTTTCACAATAATTTCCGTTTTTTTGTTTCATCATTTAAAAAACGCCGTTTTGTACCGTTATTTGATTCGTTTTCTCCGTTTCTTTATATCTATGCTAGGTGACCCTACAGTAATCAGTTTGGTTCAAGATCAGATTTTTCATAATTTATGACTGATATAATTGTAAGAGTGAGCTATTTAAAACAATGACCACCAATATTTCTCTAATATGAGTGACACAATAAGTGTAATTTCAAATTGGGCCACTGATGTGATAAGTTGGTGAAGTGTGTGAACAATTGAATGAATCATTGATGTAAAAACGAAGAAACCGGATTAGACATCGAAAGAGACGCCGTTTTAACTAAATAAAACACAAAAGGAACCAAGAAAAAACGGACAAATAAAATAATTTGACTATGTTACATTTTTTTTAAATTTCAGATTAATAAACTTGCTTATACAATTTACACTAAATTCAAAACAACACTAATTTCTTTGCAATCACTAAACAAATTATCAACAGTTTTCAGTTTTTTATGAGTCTAGTATTAAAAGAAATCGAGAAATCACAAAATTAAATTTTAAGGGTCGATAAGAAAATCGCAGGAGTGACAGCAAGCGTTAACCAAGTGCACAGACTAGGGCGCACCAGACAACGTTGACCTATCGACAGTCAACGCAGTCTGCCTGCTCACAGCTACCATGCAAGCTGACAAGACAAATGCGGAGACGCATAGGGCCATTTGGACAACATAAAGTTAAACAAATAGCAGCAGAGCGTAAATAAATCAAATTGAACTAAATAAAGAAAACTGGACAAAATAGTTTGAACAGTGCAACGCAAGCAATCAGAACACTTTTTATAGCTAGCAACAGTCTACAAACCATTTGGAGAAGGTGGAGCTATACATAGGCTTACGTGCAGGTGCAGGTGTAGGCTTTGGTGTAGGCTTTGGTGTAGGCATTGGTGTAGGAGCGGGTGTAGGGGCAGGTGTAGGCGCAGGTGTAGGCGCAGGTGTAGGTGCAGGTGTAGGTGCAGGTGTAGGCGCAGGTGTAGGTGCAGGTGTAGGCGCAGGTGTAGGGGCAGGCGTAAGTTCAGGTGTAGGTTTAGGTGAATGTGACCACTGAAATTGTTTTCCAAGTTTTGCGTTTAGACAGTTGATTTTAGAATTGATTTCGTCCAGTGACTGTTGGATGTCAGGGCAACACCCTTCTGCACCTGTATTTCAAAGACAAAAACAGATACCGTTATTCATAAAATTTATTATGTGCATGTAAAAATTACAATCATCACAATACTTTAGTGATAGAACTATGTTCCGATGCCTGTGGGCGTGTATCTGTGCCTGACAACTACTAATCAAGTAGTGCCTACCAGTTTAGGAGCAACGCAAGTTAGTTCTTTACGCAAAGTAAGTTATCTCTCACCATGGAAGATCCTATGAGGAACCGAGACAGCCCAGAAAACGCGCGCAAATTTTAACATTTTACCAACGTGCAAACTTAGCAGATTCAGAAAATTGTCAATAAGAGACAAAACGTTTAAGTTTTTGCTAATGTCTCTGAACCTGGTTTTATACCATATGATGCAGCTGTATAGGCCTACTCTTAAGTGCATGTGTACTTGCGGGTACCCACGCATTCTATAATTGTGGCTATTAGAATATGGATAAAAACTACTGCAGATGGACGAATGCAAAAATACACGTGGGTGGCGATGGATATATACATGTATGACTGCGGAGGCACAACATTTCGTGAATTATTGGGACCATAGACGATTGATAGGATTATTATGCCAAGCTTGGCCATTAAAATCTGGCCAAGAGTCGTTGAATTAATGAGGATTAAGAATGAGTGTGGCAATTAATAGTCCTATTGTAAGATATAGTGACGTCGCTTCTTACATGTAATGGGATTTTAAATAATTTGCGTTTATGTAGATAAGTGCAATTAGGCCAGCTATTAACATCTGGATTACGCAGATTGAAGACGTACATTTGTATGCAAATGTATGAAAACTTCAACGCATGGAGGTCATAACTATTGCTGTGTGGGCGCCGCTGCTTAATGATCTTTGAGACGTTATTTACGACGATTAAGTAGACTGCTATGCTTAAGGTCGCTTCAATATTTATTGTGTTTAAGCAACTAGGGTGCGGTGTGCCAACCTTGACTTAATAATAAACGAAAATAATTATCATTGGCCATCATTGACTGGTTTATAGAGCGCCTCTAATCTGGTGAACTGTTCAGAAACGCTGCCAGTGAGCAAGTCTTCGCGAGAAGAGTTAGGTTATGAGAAAATCTAAGGAAGATGCGAAACAGCCAGATCGAATTTAGAGAGAATTCCGTGAGAAAACGTATTCTACAGAAAGGGGCAAATTTAACCATAGGATTGAAACTGAGTCATAGCTGTTCTAGTTCAAGGAACCAGGAAGTCGTGTCTATTGAACGAGCGAGGTGAAATGAGGGAGGAAACTGAATGAGGTCAAAGTATCACGTCAGCCAGCTAGCTCGGAACAAGACTCCACTCAGCCTTGAAGATTAAAATGAGAATTTTAAATTATATGCCAGCGTAGAGCAGAAGAAACGATGAAATCGCTGTCTTAAGTGCATGTAGCTATCTTAAGAACATGTAGGCCTACTGACTCAAGAGGAGAGAGACGAACCTTTGTAAGGTCAATGAGAAGTGAATTGCAGTAGTCAATTCGAGAACATATAAAAGCATGGACTAAAGTAGTGATGGTGGAGGAGGAGACAGAACGACGAATGGACCGGAGACGCCTTTTATAAAAACAGGATGAATGTGTGAGATAGGAGATGTGTTCTACAAATGTAAGTGAACTATCAAGAGCGATCCCCAGATCACGAACACTTGACGAGAGTTAGAGAAGAAAAATGGAAATGTTTTCAGAAAGGAGAACAAAATCAAGCGTCAAGCGTTGCTGAGGAGTTCCAAACCAGATCAATTACGGTTTAGAAGTATTAAGGGAGTGACGATTATGTGACAACCAAGAGACAAGAAGGTCAGTGAGAGAGTAAATAGTCTCAACTATTAGCAATTGGGATGATGGCGAGACAATGAACAAATACATGTATCTGTAGCACATCATCAGCAAATAGATGATCAGCAGCACCGCAGATCGGGAAAAGAGAGGAAATGTTAGCCGTATATAGGGTACAAAAGAAAGGACTACGAACAGCCGGTTTTGAACCCATTTGGTTCTGGATTCACCAGCAAAAATAATTTGGATTCGTTCAGAATGGTAAGAGCGGAACCAACAATTGGGAGGCCTGTTAGAGATTCATTTGGAGACCGTATGCATGTGTGTCTAATAATGAGCAATTAATTAATTTACTTATATATACATATCTGCAAGAGTCCATTGTGTTAGACAACAGTTGATCAAATTACGTTATGTCAATTTGTCATGTTCAATTTATCGCCTAGACAGTAGTTCCTAATAATTGCTAAGGAATTGGCCTATATAATCTTCGATATTGATCGGATGTATCTTATAATGGACGCCTCTAAGATGTGTTTATTGTCTCAATTGGCATCTCAATTGAATTCAGCATAATAGGGAAGAAATGTAAATGTTATGATATTGTCAATTGCAAAATCAGAAAGAAAGTTTATTCATTCATGCATTTTTCTTTGGAGGCCAACCTCAAACTATGGACATTACATCGATGTTGGTCTTAATAAGACAATATTTAGTACAATCAATTGGCGATTAGACTTTTCGGGTTGCTGGCCCACGTGCCTGGAAAGTCTCCCTATATCCATTAATAAAATCAAACCTTTTCTGCTTTCAATAAACAGTCAACATTGCACTTTCTAGACAATGACGAGCATTATTTTTTTTGCATTTGCGCTGGCAGTGAACTGTTGTGTGAAGCACCCTTGCTACTGACGGTGCTCTAGAAATTGTCGTATTTACATTACATTACATTCACTGAAGTTAAATATCTAATAAAATAGTAACTGAAAGTCGGCATCATTCCGCCTGCCTCAGTTGGAAGATAGGGGAAGCTTTAGTGTTACAGTATTGTCACTTAATAACATTTAGCATTGTAATGTTAACTACAACAATCTTATACGCATCGGTAGGTATAAAACTGAAGCATGAAATAAAGCAAGCTCATTCTAGTGAAATAGAAATATAGCATCGACTCAGACGTACACTGTGAAGAGTAGCCTGTATATGGCAGCAAGGTACACTCCAAAGTGGCTTAACTGTATCTACAGAATAAAACGCCCACGTGTCTGAGTATTTGGACACAAATCTTGTCGGATTAAGACATCTACATATATATCTCAAAACTCAAGAGGACAATGCATTCAGGTTGACTTCAATGACTATACAATTCTTTGGCTCAAACCTGAAAACGTATACCTCTTCCAGTTTGCCTATGGCTCTTAATGGCTGCCCGGCTTCAACGTGCACTTCTGAACTTTCTGTAAGGAGAGCATTATCAAATTACAGTTGTATTGTATAGCTAATACAGCACTCGATTCACATATTTGACTTATAAGTTTAAACATGTCATCCAATGCGCTATACGTTGGGCTGCTCTCGGGTAGAATTTGGCAAAAATATTAATGGATGAATGCTCACGTTTCACATAATTTCTAAAAGAAATTTCAAACCAGCTCACAATGCTATACAATACTACAATACCCTTCTTACAGTTTAGTTCAGAAGTGCACACGCGCCTCAACGGCGCGACTGCAGTTGTATTGCAGAGCAATAACTGTGCGCGAAGGAGTTGCTCAAGGCCATTACACAGTGACTACTCGGTCGAGAGTCGAACCCGCAAACTCAGCGCCAACTAAGCGTACGGACCGACCACTCTAACCAATCGGTCACCATGCGACACGTCGCTTATAAAGGCAGGATACGAATTTAACATATTTCCCTTGCAGTTGGGATTCGTTTTGTGAGATTTTTCATGCTTCTGTCTTCCCTAATAGTACTCTCAAAGCCTTTACAGCGCCACTCGATACCAAATCAAAGGCTCCAGCTAATTCATAAGCGCTGCATCGAATCAGAGGGGTTGTCCAGATAGTGGCCCGTTGGAGTTCAGATCCTCCAATCTTCAGAGGTTCACAGGAGGTACAGTGGCGGTTAAGTCGGATGTCATTTTGGTTGAGAATTAGATTGTGGATGATCAAGTGAGTTTGGGTAAGAATGGTTGAAAAGGTGAGACCCGAGTCGCAAATGGAAAGCTCGTGGGGTAACGGACAGATGGGCATGAGATAGAATGATAGATGAAGGTGAGTGATAGGCCTTCACCCATGATGTCCCAGTCCGCATCCTTGGCATCACCTTTGATTCTCATCTCTCTATCTCTAACCAAATCTCTACCCTGTCGCGCTCCTGCTTCGTGACTTTCTCCGGATCCGGACAAAATGCTAGACTTCAAAACTGCCGCAGCCATTTGCTATCTCCATTGTCAACTCAAATACCGATTATTGAAATGATTTGTATATTTTCCTCAACCTTAAAGTCACACAACTCAAGCGTCTTCAACTTATCCCAAACTTAGTAGCCAGAGCTGTCACAAAAAAACCCACACATCATCATATCACTCTGACCCTCAAATCACTCCATTGGCTCAAAATGCCAGAGCGCATCCATTTCACAGTCCAATCGCTGACCTATTACTTCTTGCAATGCTCCCAGGCCAATTATCTTCGCCAACATTTCAACATCCAGTCACTCTGGGCACCACTCATCTCAAGTTTTCCAACTGGGTCATATCCATCATCGCACCACGTCTCTGGAACGACTTGCCTCCTTAATTCAGCCCCTTTCCGCCTGCTCTATCACCACCATCATCAGCCTCATGCTTCTCTATCCAATGCCCCTCGGGATTTTCATTCATACATGTAGTTCAAGTCTCACCCTTTCAAGAACTCTTACCCAAATTCACTTGATCATCCACTCTCCAATCCTCAACCAAGGCGATACCTACCTTAACAGCTACGGTCCACTGCCTCCTCTGACCCTCTGGAAACAGGCCTCTGGCCATCCTCGGACTACCCATTTGATTTTTCGAAGGGCTCGTGAATAAGCTGGTGCCCTGTGCTTGCTTTCGAGGTCGCATTAGAAGTTTGGAGATTACGATTACAATTAAATAAGGAAGTTCGTTACGTTTTCAACAACATCAACGCCATATGCTGGACATAATATATGAAGCTTCGTAACAGCTGCAGGCCAATCTGTTATTTTTGTAATGTTTGCTGTTGGGTTACAATCATATCTTAGTGTGGTTTCAAAGAATGCTACGAAACTAGAAAGCACTCTAAACATACGCTCTGCTTGAGTTTGACCTCAGTTGTAGCATAGCACCTGCGATCACTTGTTTTAACTGCAAAACCGTCAGCACCAGCACACCAATGCCCCTATTCATGCTCTACTAACTTCTTACATGCCTCCTCGTTGCCTATGGTCTTAGCTTAGCCACGATGCAGAACAGTTATGGGATCTCGTGCATTTCATGCTACTGCTCACAAGAAATGGAATCAACTATCACTCTCTGCTCATTTCTAGTTACCTATAATTTGGTAATAGTAATGTGATTAATTTCCCATTTGCTGTTAATTAATTTTTCGTTAAGCACCAAATGATTTGCGATAAACAAAATGTTACCGATCAGTACAAGTCAAATTTTAAAAGAAGACTTTTAGTAGGCCTATATTGCTATTCATTCTAAACCTAATAAATGGAGCCCTATTATGGCTTTCATTTATACGTTCTAGTCAATAATAACCTCTCTAAACCGCAGTAAAAGTATTTTTTACTTCGATAGGAAAACAATCAGGAGTTGTGTCAACATTTTATTTTTTAAAAGACGTCCACTTTCAACCCTCAATTAAACTAATTAGAATTAAGTTAACAGGGTCAAAGACTATTCCGTTTCATAGCTAGAAATTAGTTCACCCAAGTAATACTTCATTTCATGTGGACCGCTAGTTAGGTGTGTATTCGCACAGCGGACATATCTTCATATCGCAAGGTATATCGTTCCAGTCGAAGTCACGGTCGGCCCAGATTTCCATGCAAAATTCCTTTTTATTTTCGCAATTTGGTTCACCAGATTTCCAGCCCAAATTCTTTTCCTTATTCTTATTTACCCAGCCCAATGACTTCATGGGCAGGTTTTCTTTGCTTGATGGTTTCCACACGAAGTCACTCTTACAGTCGCCTACGTTCAGCGCTTGACCGCTTGTCCAGAACATTCTTCCATCTTGAGGCAGATCGCGACGAACGCAATCTTTGCTAACGTCGTTTTCTGTGAAATAAAACACATTTTACTTGCATTACTTTAAAAGTGCAGACTCTCCTAAATATTGACTTGAGACATGGTCTTCTCTTTTATATAGAATGCACACATACTCTTAAAATTATATTTTCCAAATAGCCAAGTATCCCTTGGACATAAACACCCGTGTTGGCTTCAGATACGATAGCCGGAATCATAATTCCTACCAACGCACTAATAATAAACATTCCACTTATAGGTAATCCTTCGCTTTAGCGTAATTAATTAAGAAATATCTCCCGAATTTAAATAGCGTAATTTATTAACGTCACGCACGTTATGCATTTCTCAATTGACTTCACATTTAAGTGGAAGCTCGATGTGATGAAAAGAATCATGCCTGGTTAGAAGCTGGTTGTGATCAAAATTATTCTATTTAAATGGAAGCTGGGATCTCATTTATAAAATCATGCTTAAGCAGAAGCTGATTTTGATGAAAGGAATCATAACTAAGTCGAAGCTGGATGTGATAAAATGAATTCTGTTTAAACGAAAGCTGGGTTGATGAAATGAATCATGCCCAATAAGAAGCTGGATTGATGAAAAGAATCATGACTAAGTAGAAGCTGGATTGATGAGAAAATTCTGCTTAAATCGAAACGGGATCGATTAACAGATTCTGTTTAAATGGATGCTAGATTAATTAACACATTTCTGCTCAAATGTAAGTCGGATTGATGACAGGCATGCCGTTGAAATGACACGGGATTGGCGCAAATTATTCTACTTAACCATGGAAGCTGGCTTGATGATAAGAATCATAAAATCACACATTTAGTCAAACATATTTTTTCATCAATCTGCTTAGGCGAAGGCGCTTTATTGGTTGTAAGCAATTAATTTCACTATATGGAATGTGGACGTTTTCGTAAATAGTTATTTGCTCTAAAGCGAAGGATTGCCACACTTTTATATCTAATAAATAAGATATGCATAACGAAAGCTCTTAGCTTAAATATTATTTGTTCTACCTATTTTACGGAATCGTTGATCCAAAAGAAATGACTATCACAAAAATATTGACAAACATGATGCTTCTAGATCTGTAACATAATTATATATTATGTCGGGGACGCGTTCCACAGGTCAACTATTTATCGACAATATTCAACATTGTCCCGCGGAGGCGGATAGGCTTACTATTAGTCAACACTTCGGCGCGTCAAATACATATACGGTTAAATACATCGGTCTTAAATCATACGGGTCTGCCCTCTTATAAATAATAGGGCTGTGGGAGTCATTGAGATACGCAGGTGCCGCGCATCCGTACATCACCTCGAACCCATAATGGCATGTAGCGACTTCGGTTTTCCTCTTGAAACAGTTTCCTGTGCAAACTCGTACTGTCGTACTCTGCTCCGTTAAAATTAAAACTATGTGAAGATGTACTTGGTCGACAGAAAATGGTTAGTAATGCCATGATGCATTCGTAGATCCATTCCTCCATACAAACAATGAAAATACTTAGACCTACATACTTTTCATCTGTGATGCAAGGAATTCTTTCACTGCGTTGTTCTCTGTTTCGTTCGCAATGACAACCAAATGAGATCCACTTAGCGCCCGGCATTTCTCTCCAGCCAATGTCCAGCTGTAACCTTCATATATAACCTTGTAGCAACTTTTGGTCTGAGGCACATAAGTGAAACCAAAAGGGCATTTATCTGAAACAATGCGATAGGTCGCATAACAAAAGAAACTAATCAGAAAACTTCAGAAATGTTGTTAAAACATAAGATGACCAAATTTATTCTCATAAAATGTACTTCATAGTCAACATGACAAAAATAAGGAAGAGGAAGTCCGTCATACACGTTGAACAACTTACTAAGTAGGCCTATGTAGGTTAAAAATGTCCTAGACAATACCTCCACACGAGGATTAAGTCCAAGTTTGATACGGAATGATTATTATATTATTTTCATGTATGTATAGCATGGAATTCGCGATATGCATGTAGACCCGTATTAACGAGCAGAAAGCCACCACTTAAAGCATTCTAATTCACTGATATAGACTTGGTTCATAGTTCATATGGTATTCAAGTAACAAATGGAGGATGGAGAACGGAACATTTTGATAATAACTAGGCTTACTATATCACATGAGCTATTTGCTAAAATATCGTCTTCTCTGAATGTCATATCTTAATCCCCAAGTTTCACCTCTTTCTGCAATTTACTCAAAAACACCGAAGAAATGCTCATTCTAAGTCGTTCACTCAAGATCGCCGGCAACAGTTCAGGACTGGACGATATCAAACTTTGTCTTACTAATCAATTACATTAAAAATGTTGCTAGTTACAGGCCTATATGTAGCTTGCCCTACTTTTCAAAATTGTTAGAAGTTATGCACGTGTGTGCGGGTCAATACGACTTAATTGAAAAAGGAACATCCTCTGTTCATAATGAACAGAGGATGTTCCTTTTTCAAACCAGATTGTAACAAACAGTTCATTACAACCTGGTTTCCAGCCTGGTCATCCTACGATAGTATTCTCTAATAAAATTGCAAGACAATAATTATAACTAACTCCCGTGATTGCAATGAATACTCTAGAGGTATTATTTCTAGATTTTGCGAAGATATTTTGCAAGTTTAGCCACATAATATAACTCATTAAAGCAGAAAATTTGAGGAATTGCTTTCACGTGGTTTCAGAGGTACCTAAATTTTAGATACGAACTTGTAAAATGAAACGAATTTCTTCTCTAAGGCTCATAGGATAAGGAGTACCTCAAGGCTGTGTTCCCAAATCACTGATCTGCTAATTCTTATTATTGATGTTTCTAGCATCTCACCTCAAATACATATTTCACTATTTCCCATTCACATCTTTTTCCACTCATAAATCTTACGAGAAACTTATCCAATTGAACACTCAAGTACTTGTTCGTGTAAATGACTGATATTTCAATTTTGTCTTCCAACTTTCGCCCAGTACGTCACTCGCCTTAATGGCTACTGTTCCTCTCTGATCCCTCTGGAAACCTAACCCCAAAACTGCCCATTGCACAACCACTCTGATTCGATGCAGCGCTGGTGAATAAGCTGGTATCCTGCGCTTGATTTTCGAATGGCGCTTTAAAAGATCGGGCATTACAATCACATTACAGTTGTTTGCTTAGGCCTGGATCTATGCCACCTTGCATGAATCAAACCAGTTTTACTCCGAGACCATAATAATAGTGTTTTATCTCAGCTCTTTGACAGCCACTGAGATGATGTGCATGTAACATAGTGCATTTTACGAATAACGCTGTGGATAATTAGACGCCTAGGCGCTAATGTAGCGTCGCTGCTGAAAAACCACTGAAACAGATATCGTAGCACAGCGTGAATTTTTTGAATTTCTGTTGCAATATACTGGCGACATGGATGATAATCGTCTGTAGGGAGTTGCTCTTATAATTTTTAGGCGTCTGTCAAGTTCGATGACGCTACAGTAGTCAGCTCAGTTTGGTATCAGCCTTTGCATTATTTATAGATCCAAAAATAAACAATAGCTAAAATAGTCCAAAAATAGTCAAAAAGGTAGGAAGTTTAAATAAGTGACGTATCTCAGGTATGGGTGACAAAATAATTGTATCAAATCCAAACTTTGGTTAATGAGGCGGTAAATTTTTAAAAATCAGTTACTACGATCGTCGTTTACCTCCGTTCAAAACGATTTATATTGTAAGAAATCCGTTATACGTACCTTGTGCTGTTGCCGCCAACACTTCACAGAAAAGTATCGCTAGCATGACTTTCAACATTTTTCCGATGTACCAACGCTGCAGGTAATACAAAACTTTCTATGTTCAGAAACTGGCGATTTTTTTATCTGTAAGCCTCCCTGTTTTTATAGTTTTTGTCACAGTCGAATTGCGTGCTCGCATTAGAAGTCTGCGGGCATACCCGCGGGTAACCCGTACCCGACCCGTACCCGCGGGTACGGGTACGGGTCGGGTACGGGTAGACTCCGTTTTACCCGTGGCAACGTCAAGTTTTAGGGTTACAATGTCACCGTTAAATATTATTTTCGAATTTTGCATCATCAAAGACTTAGCTATTATAGACAAACTGGCACCTTCGAAATCTAAGTACTATATGCCAGCATGTAATACTTCCCTTCCTCATTGTATGCATGTTAATTGTGTTTTTATCATTCCCTTCCTCCTCCTTTCTTCCAGATCCTGCTACTGCTGATCCTCCTCTACCTTTTCTTCTCCTTCTGCTCATAATTTCTGCTCCTGCTCATCTTGCAGCTCTTTCTCATCCTCTTACGTTGCCTCTCCTTCCTCCTCATCTTCATCCTCCTTTTCATCTTCATCCTCCAGCTTTCTTTTCGCTTCTGCCCGTCTGCTGCCTCTCCTCCTTCCTTCTCCTCCTCCTATTCCTACTACTCATCCTTCTCTTCTTCCTCTCCTCCACAAGTTCCGCACTTCTCTTCTTCCTCTTCTTCCATTTTCCTTATCCTACTGCTACTTTACTTCATAATCCTCTTTCCTCATCTCATGCCTTTGATTTCCTTTTCTTCCTCCTGCTTCTATTTCTGCTCCGGCTCCTTCTGTTGACTTTCCTCTTCCTCCTCTCCTCCACTCACCCTCTGCCAGCGTCCGTCCTCCATTATCTCCTTCTTCTCTTGCTTCCGCTGCCATCGCTACCCCAACGGCTGCTGTCACTGATGCTGCTGTTGCTGTTGCTACTACTACGATAACAGCATAATGCTGAGTAAGTTGTGATCCTATTAGTCTATCAGGCAGCAAGACCATGAGAGGACTTGTTAATGATGTCGCGAGTACGGGTATACCCACGGATACGGGTCGGTCGGGTAGAAATTTTAAGTATGGGTCGGGTACGGGTAAGGGTAACGGACATGGATTACGGGTACGGGCCGGGTAGAAAAAACGCTCTACCCGCAGACCTCTAGCTCGCATGCAAAAAACCGGTCGATACACATATAACTGGACGTTAACATTATGGTAATTGAGTAACTAAGACGGTCTGATTTATAATCATGATCTGTTTTGAGTTTCTACAAATGTATGAATAAAGATAAACATATGGTGCACGAAGGGAAAGTGACAGCGGAGGCTCGTTTGATTCAATGATCGATGCAATCAACATAAATGAAGATGAATGACGATTGAGTGGAATAGTCTGCTCAAAGTGACATACTATTATCGGCATCTGGCAGAGAGTTGCTTACGATTATGACGACGGAGCACGCAATAACACATTTGAAGGGGCTATCAACTTGCTTCAATTTAATGCAACGATGCGATTGCTAAGGTAACCAGAACGGAAAGACTCCCATTACTCGTGAAGCGATCTGAACGCACTACACCAATAAGTTGGTCTAATAGAGCAGCATACACTAGTTTGGCATTAGGGCCAACAAGTAACTTGGGTAGCGTTGCCTCTTGGAACGAGCACGGCATGCAATTAATTCAAATAGAGTTTTCGTCGTGCTGGATGCAGTTCTCGTGATTTTCTGTCGAAGCAATGTGTATGGTAAACTGGTGTATGGCCATATTACCGGTACGGTAGGCCTACCATTTTTCGTTTGGCTTCTTCAAATGGATTGTTGAGCGTCCGATGTCGTCATATGACCACGATTCACATAATAAGTTTCATTATTAAACTTGCTGTTATTTCTAAACTCAACTGGAGTTGCTTCTGGATTTCTTTTGCAAATTCCCGTTATCCGTTTTCAACTAGTAATATGGTCCATCGGACCTTTCCACCGAGAGGTCAAATCACTTCTTCATTGAACACTCAGTACATGAATCAGAGCTTTGATCACGATGTAATATTCTGATTGATTCGTAGTAGAAGATCAAACACCTCCGCATTCAGACATGTGATTAAATATATTTTCGAGTCGAGACATTTCAAGTCATTTTATAAACTGGTCAGTGTCAATTCAGACTCAGCGCCAATTGCCAACACGTATTTGACTCTAGTAAACAGAGTAGGCCTACATTGTACTCCTATATGTCAATCAATCAATCAATGAAACTTAATATAGCTCCCCTTCAAGATCTCTGTTTAGAGGCGCTCCCAGTTCAACTATGCCAAGGAAGAACAGGCGCATTGAGCTGCTTCATCCAATGATCAGCTTTTATCACGATGTAATATTCTGATTGATTCGTAGTAGAAGGTCAACTACACTTATCGGTTGAGGCATCCCTTCCGTTCAGGTCATCGTAACATCACCTTTTGATAAAACTTATTCCCAAACCTTTGTTCAAAACTAGTTCAATCCGAGCTAGTGCTACTCTGTTCCTTCCAGTTGGAGTATGTAATATATATGGGAATGAATTTTGTCAACCTTCTTTTGCCCAATAGCTGGTTATGTCCATTGGCAAATTCATAGAGGCTAGCCCCAGACGTTGCCCTACCGTTTGGGCACCTTTTATATACATCTTAACAGCGCCGTAAGACTAATCAATTGCAGATCTTAGGTTACAACATTATGAAGGTGACACCACCTCGAAGGTGACACCACGGCGTTTTGAAGGTGACACCACCGCCCTCATCAAGTTCTTGAATTACAATATTACTTAGGTAAATCTTAGCTCCCAGCCGGCTGCCACACTCTTCGTGTACGATCTATGCCTTTAAATCGCTTTTGCCTGTCTTCTCTCCTTTGTACTGGCGGATATCGTGGTCCTCTGTCAAAGTTTGATCAAGGAATTTCAGTTGATTTAATGGATTCGATGTTTAGTCGCGATTTCTTGAATTGCGGAGGAGTCCTTCGTCGATTCATCCATCTTTAGATAGAACTGAGAATCCATTTGATATAGGCCTATGCATTAAGCCATGGCTGCGTCAGCTTAATTGCTGTATTTGAGCGAATAACGACTGATTGCGGTTTCAGCCACGCGCTAGTTGAATCAATTCAAAGAAGCATAGAGCTTTGATTATGAAAGTGGAACTATTACTCCAACCGCTGCCTCAGGACAAGTCATTTTCATCTGCCGGACACGTTTCATTGATGTCACGTAGGTTCGAATGGGCGGTTTATATGAACAGTATTGAACGCCTAACCTTGCGATTGGCTACGAGCTTAATGCGAAGAATTGGGCTATTAGGTTAAGGTAATAGGCCTACTAGGTAGCTTAGGTTTATATTAATGTTTAACTCAGAGACCGCTGTGAGGTGTGAAACGAAAGACAATTCGGAAGATTCCTTCCAGATTCCTGAAAGTCATGATTGGTTGGCTTAAAAGAAATTCACCACTGAGTCAACAACATGGTATGACGTCCATGACTAGTCCTGTCATAAGATGTCGTCAAACTCATTCATTATTATTAATGGCTAACTCACGGCAGTGTCGTAGCGAGGAGGGGGCCAGAGGGGCGAACCGCCCCAGACGGCACTTATCCTAAGGTGCGGCATTTTTGGCAAAAATTAAATAAAAAGTATTGTTGCATGATTTGCATTACACAAGATTCTTGTTGCTCTTGTCAAAACCTAGCATCATGCTTTTCAGCATTTTCTCGACCTAAAACTAGCATATATGATATACCGAGGTACCATCGAAATGATTGAACTGCGCCTAGTGCTAAATACACATGGAGCAAAAGAGAAGTGGCAATTTACACATTATTATAGTCACTAAATTTATTTAATTCGATAGGTGCGAAACTCGTGGTGACATCAAATTAACTAACATCCTATTGCGATTAATATAATACAAACTTGAAGCCGAGAAGATCATCTACGCTGTTTTTTTATATTTATTATTTTCGTCTAAACTTGATGTCGACTTATCGCGTAAATATGCTTGTACTAACTTTAGCAATAGATAAAAAATATTCATTTATTTTGTGATTTGTTATTGCTCTTGTCGTTTATTAGATTAAAATGGTCGCGTTTAGTAGCGGACCACATTCTTACATTCATGTTGTCTAATGTCCCAAGTCGCTTAATACGGGATAGTCCTCCTGGATACTTCCGCTATTAAACGCAACCAATGAATGATTTTTGTATAAGTTAATGATTTCGATCACCGAATGAAGCACTATTAATATTATACGATAATATTCTGATAGGTGAAATTAGCACTGCATTTGTATTTTCAGCCAAACCATCTTACAATGCTTAAAAACAAAAGACAAAATCTAGGCTGTTCAGAATACAAGAAGCGCAAAGAAACTAGACATCAAGATGCCGCTAGATCTACTCCCATCAACTACTTTCCTATTCCAACTCGTAGCGTAGCACAGTTCAATCTAATGATCGTGATGATGATGATGCAGCTCATTCTTTCAAAACTCAAACTAATTAAAACCTACCTAAGATCTACAATGAGCAAATCACGACTTTCCAATTTAGCAATTCTTTCAATTAATCGCTCGTTGCCAAGCACAATTAGCGTCGACAAGGCTACTGATAATATTGCCGCAGCGATTGCAAAAAAAGTAAATTGTAAACTTTTGGCAGATATTTTAGTTTAGTAGGAATGAAAGTATGAAACCGTACCGTATCCGTAATCAGTATGATAAGTTACCAGTTAATAGTCTATTCTAAGTACTCTTTTTACAGTAAATCGAGCCATAGGGATCTTAAGGCATCGTCAAATGATTCTAGTTTTCTTTAGCAATGAGAACTCGACAGTATAATTACAAGAAATAAAAGGACGATCTGATCTCATATAACTAAGTTGCCATTGAGGTGTTTAATCATTTTCTATTGTTATTGTCATTATGTGCTTGCTGAGAATAAAAATGCCTCTTGATAAAATACGAAAGCCTCAAAAAAACATCACGAATACTTAGCCTTATAATATACGGATGAACTACATAATTTTTCGACAGGTTCAAGTGTACTTATTGCCTTTGGCAAAATAGTAAACTCCCTATTTCTATTTGTATCTAGACATAATAATTTTGATAATTTTAAGGTTATTGAAAACATTCTACATGCATGAAGATCATCTCAGTGCGAATATTATTTTATGGCCAAACAACATAGCAATTTGAGAGTTACTCTTCTTGAGATGTAGGTTATAATTTTGTATTGTCATGGCGAGAACTTTAATCCACCAGTCAGGTGTCATGAATTAACGATCACACATGGCAGGTTGTAGTTTATTTTATACAGAAAATAAAAAAACATTTGTAGAAATGTTGTATTTCTAAATGCACTACCACTTAAAAGTCTTAGATAAACCCTAAGTTAATAAATTTATAAGTTCAAAGATTTCTCCATATTTTGGTTAAAATGACACCAATTTCATTTAATTATTTTTATTTGGCTCACGAATAGTCGAGAGTAAAGAATAATACATGTCAAGGATTGAATTCGCACAATGGACAAATCATCAAGTTGCACAATTCGTTGTTCCATAGGAAATTCGCTGCGGGCCATACATTCACGCAGAATTCCAGATCTCCAGCGCAGTTTGGCTCTCCTCTTGCCCAGTCGGTGAACCAAAACGACAGCTTTTTATCGCTGGATGGTTTCCACACGAAAGGAGACGTGCAATTGTCTTTCATCAATCGCTGGCCACTTGTCCAAAACGCATTTCCATAATTCATCCTTTCGCTCGGTATGCAAGAAGTGTCATCCACATTTTCTTTAAAATCTATATTATGTGCTTTAATTGTACTACTGAACCTAAAGCAAATTACAGCTTTATCGCTGTTTATACACGATATTGATATTAAATATCAATGTCGTGTAGGCCTATAAACAGTAGTAAAGTTGTTATTTTCTAGTAAGTTCCAGTAATTTAGTAATTTCGAAATTCACTTTCAGTAGAATTTTAACTAAAAAGTGAATTTTGAAATTACGAAATATGCTATAGGCCTATGTACTAGTTACGCGTGGAACATATTCCAGGATCTTTGTTACGATGTAAGTTGCTAACTGTGTCTTTTCATGGTAGCCATTTTGTCAAATTCAAAATGACGGCTATTATATTTATCAGGGCAAACGGAAACATTGTTTTTCTGATTGCCTATAAAATAACTTTTCCGAAAATGTACAGTTTTCAATTTCTCCAAAAAGACCCGGAAAATTTACATTGTGCACCTGACTAAACCAATTAAGCGGGTGCCTTAGAATAAATGCTCTTTTTGGATTTCATAATCTCTTTTATCACAAATAAAAACCACCGTAACTCACATATGACCAGGTTTATTTCAATCATAAAATGTCAGATGTGACAAGATTTTAGTCTAAAGAGAATTCCACTTAAAAGTTAGCTAAATATTGTTGATCTTAATAGTTCAAAGATCTATTCCATTGAATAACTGCATATAGAGCTGAGTTGACTACAGAAATTATCAATTTCATTAGGACCACAGAAGTCATCTGATAGCAAAGAATGCTGTGAAATATTAAGGTTTGTACTCGCACAATGGACAAATCTTAATATGGCACGGTACGTCGTTCCAGTTGAAGTTTCGCTGGGGCCACAAATGCACACAAAATTCCTTTAAACCGCAATCTGGTTGATTTGTGTCCCAGTTGGAAAACACAAAGGGTAGGTTTTCGTTACTTGATGGCTTCCACACGAAAGGACTAATACAGTTGTTTTCTATCAGGCGTTGACCGCTTGTCCAAAATATTTGTCCTGAGGTAGTCCACTCGCTTGATATGCAAGCATCATTATTAGCATTATCTGTAAATACAAATGGACATACATTCAAAAGTGAAGCTATAAATGCAATTAAATTGGCAAAATAAAAAATTTGGTTCTTTATAGTCTAAATTCTGCATTATATGGACTTAAATTAATTTCCGATCAATCAAGTAACCCTATCCTAATAGACATTGACAACAGAGTAGGTTTCCTTATGCGATAACCAAAATGTGGAATAATACGTGAAGTAATAATTCGGAGAAGCTAACATACGTGTAATGGTGATCATTCCGATTGTATATCAAATGCCAATTTAAACGACCAAAGGTTTTAATTTCAATGTTACACTCACATGGAACAATATATTAATTTTGAACCACTCTTTATTACAAAAGGCATGCAGGTGCAGTCATGTTCGATTGCAGAATGAGATAGAGTGGACCTACCAATATGCTATAACGGTGATTTAAACTGGTCAAAGTTATATGCTGCAGAGCCAATGCTGCAATAATTTATCCTGACGCATTTAAGAAATTTCACTCTTTCAGACCTTCGTGAAATAAAAATGCGTCAACTCCAGACCCTCCTCATCCGTGCCGCCCGACTACTTGTCAATCTGAAGAAGTTCTCATGATTATATTGGAGACCATTTGAGGAGGGCATTGCGCTGGCCCTTTATACATATTCAGCTACCGTTCTGGACTCATCTATTATAGGTCGTCACGATTAGTATAACAGGTCAATGATTTGCACAGAAATATCACGATCTCGATCTTCCTCTTGGAACAGTTTCCATGGCCAACGCTTAGCTTTGTTTTGACTTAGACCGATATGCCTTTTCCAAACTGTCTGTACACGAACGAATTACAGGCATACATATTATACATAAATGCACACACTAAGAATACAGAAATAATTAAGCCTCATTAGCATACTAAATAATTACTTAATATTAAGCATCTACATTCATGCAAGCTTACATACTTAAAATCTCCGAGGCTAGGAATGTCTTCAGTGCGTTGTTTTCGTCTGCACTCAAGACGGTTGCCAAGTGAGATCTACTGTCAAACTGCTGACATCTCCTACCAGCCGACGTCCAGTCGAGACTTTCAAAAACAGCCTTGTAACATTTTTTTGCCGCAGGCAGATAAGTGAAGCCAGGGAGGCAATTATCTGAAACAATGAACTCAATCGCTTAGCACACAAAACTCATTGTACTAGAAGAAAAGATGGGTAATGAAGTCCTCATTATTCTCGTTCACCATCGACAACTAGATTGATGACGCGTGGAACTTCTTCCAGGATCTCTGTTGCGATGTAAGTTGACGAACTGTGTCCGGCGTCTTGATCTTCATGGGGCTTAGACTTTACTTGCGCTGTGTTGTTGTCAATTTTGGTGAAGGAAACAACACGTATTTAAAAATATTCCTTATTGATCAATGTCCAGATGATATACGAAATATCTAGGCCAGCATAAGGGCCCCTAACGCAAATTAATCTCAATATTAGCTTGTGATTCGCTTGACCAGCGAATTACTGACTGAAAGAGACCGTCAGGACGACCGAGACACTCCTGGGACGAGCAATGAAGAACGACCTCAACCCCGTGAACTTTGGCCTTAACCCATGCTGTGCCGGCCACAAGAGAAGATCTATTGGCGGCGGACAGTGGAGACGGCTTTGTTCTTCTGTCTAGCAAGCCATTGATCAATCATTCAATCAAATAAACTGATTTGGCAAATCAGCTTAATTTGATATTCAAAAATTACTTACAAAGATTCCACAACATGTTTGAAAAAGAAAAAACGATAGGTGACATTGAAAAGTGATAGCCGTTTAGAGGAGATGAATGGGAAAGACAGTCATTTATATTGTATACAAACATAGACTTAACTAATCTTAACTAACAAAATGTAGCCAGTAGGTAGAGAGGCAGAATGGTAACTTCAACAAAGAATAATAATAATTTAATTATGCAGAACATCTTGAGACAAATATATTTTGTGTAGCTAAGCAGGAGACAATGTGCAGGAGCGCCATGGTTGGTTCTGCATGATTACACATTATAGTTAATCTTTAATCTAATCAGTCGATTAGTCCATGGATTAATTTGTCTTTCCATTTGACCCCCATCCTATCCCTTATTCGGCCCTCTGAGTTATGAATCCCAACCTTTCAATGTTCTTTACTGATGATGATGATGATGACGACGACGATGATGATGATGATGATGATGATAATGATGAATACGGCGACGACGATGATGACGATGATTCACTTTTTTTTAAATGCTTCGTCAACCCGTTTTATTAAATCCCTCTATCTCGTTCTCTCGCTGTCTCCTTATCTAAAGATGTTGTATTTGAAATGGATCTTCTATGGGAATCTCAAGTATGTTATTAGACCGGCGTGTGAGCAACTCCGGATATAATTCTATTTTAATAGTTTATTCTGTCAACGCAAAGATTACTTGCAAAGCGATATTTTTTTATTATCTCGTTTGATGATCTAAGCAAATTTTGAGGTTGTGTGACTGCCTTTTGAGGAGTCTTATGTACAAGTAGCAGGCAATGTTATCTCTAAGCTGTGTGCATGTACGCTCGCATATGGGCCGTGTAGCCAGCGCACACAAGAATGTATCGTGCGCACACAAAGACTGTTTACGAAACTTCGTAAATCGGGTCTCCTAGCCAACCTTACACTCCAGAAACTGATACGTACCTCCACGTATTTATCTTTCAACAATGGACTTTTCTTTTAACCATAGACTTCTAGGTATGATTTTAATTTAACTATCATTGAATTCAGCTCGGACCTGGGCACAAAGTATGAACCAATTACAAGATGTTGCAAACACAAACTTTCTGAATCTGAAAATACTTTCTATTTCAAGCCAAGTGTTTAATCAAGGCATATGTTTATGACTTAAACGCTTTATAAATGTTGTCAAACACTTAAAACACATAGCTTCTACAACAATAGCGTGGTTTCTACGAGCAGTCCAAAAACGTCGAACCTGATTAATGCAGCGAGGGAGATGGGATGTGCCAGGACGGCCCTTGGACGGGGATCCTAAATGGCACGGCGTCGATTGAAACGGTCTAGCGGAAGTGATGGATCTCATCTGACAAATTAATTGCTAAATGGGCAGTGTCGAAGCCATATTTTTTGGTCGCAATAGAAAAACGCGAACAATGACATTTACTTAGGCCATAATGTTACCGATGAAGCTCGTTAGGATGGCTTGGACCCCAGGACGACAGAGATCAATGACATGTGATATTGACCTGGTTACAATTGCATGGTTATAACACATGATAATTAATAAATATTTCTCCAGTTGTACTGCTGCTTATTTGACAGAAACATTGGGTTTAATTCTTAATTCTTGAGTTGTGAATGTTGCTAAGTGGTCCATAGATATTATTGCAAAGATGAAAGTTAGCGTACAAACCATCTTGAGAAGATGGACACTGAAACTGTTGATCGAGCCTTGTGACAAGATCTTTTATGACATCTTCCAGGTCATCGATTTTCGAACTGACATGTTCCAGGGTCTTCTGATTGTTAAAACAACACTGATCTGCGTCCTGTGCATGTGCCACACACATGGCGCAAAATAGGAACACGCTAATATTATTTAACATTTTCATCAATGTGTGCAAGGTGCTGCTCTTGCTGCAGTTCTACCACTAAGCGAAAGGACTTTGTTCAGGAGTCTCATTACAAGGTTTTATACGTTCTGATTCAGTCGGTTACACAAACCTACTACACCCACACAATCACAAGTCAGGAGTCGATACATGTTTGCTAAAATTATGATGGCAGAGCTGGCAATTATACTTTTTAATTACCTATTATCATCTAGGTTTGAAACATTCCTTTTGCAATTATACGAATTGAAAGCATGTGGTTCGCTCAAGATATTTATGGATGTGAACTTGCGAAGGTGCTTTTGGCGATTTACAATTAGATTGTGACGGTTGAATAGATTTCTATGTATAACTAGCGTGGCTATCTACATATGGTGAAGAATCATTGCAGTGGCACGAGCTAAGAAAACAGCTGGGCATGTTGAGGATATTATGACATTCCGCGACGTCTCGTCTGATGAGTCGTTGATTTTCATTTAGTCGATAATTGAAATGACTAGATGATAAACATAACGCATTCAATTCTGTTGCAACGACGCGAGTGTAGAGAAGCATTGGCATACAATGGATGTACAATGTGCATGCACGAGTATGGCTGCGGGAGCCAAGGTAGGCTACTTTTGGTTATTGGAACGTGCATTTTTCCGACAGAGATTTTTTGAAACTTGGGAGGAATTATAACATTTAAAGAAACTTTTCTGCAACGTCAACTGTCTTTGTTAAAATAAATATGGATATTGATGGTTGCGAAGGCGTCACTGCGTCTGGATGATTGGGAATTGAATTGTGACGGCTGCATAGATTTTCATATTTTAAGTGGCAACCTACATTGTGTCGAAGAAGTATTACAGGGTAACAATTTCTGAAATTAGCAGGGCATATTGACAATATAATGAGATCCCTCATCTAATTAGCTGTTGCTTTTTATTAGGACGATTTTGTCAATGATATTTGAAACGAGGAAGCAAAAAAAATAACGAAAATCCGGGTGTGCATCTACTTCCACCAGCGAGAGACTAGGCATCTACTCGTCAACAATGTACCGCATCTGCGATCGGTGTTGACAACTGTCGCTCTGCTCATCGACGCAACTTGGACCAGAGACTCTGAAAATCCATACATTTGTCAGTAGTCGACAAGATTTTGATGTTTCATTCGACGCTTTTGCGAGAATCCATCGATGATGACTCTTTCAGCTTGCTGTGTACTGTTTTGCTAATTGTTGCGACATTATTTGTTTAAATGACGCTTAACATCTAACAGGCCAGTGCACAGAGCGCCTCTGAACAATTATTTATTTATTTATTGGTTACCGGAATTTGATACCGCCCTTCGTCCCAAATTTTTTGGTCAGAAGTGCACACACACCTCGATGGCTGGTACTGGAGAGCAATTGTGTGCGTAGGACTTGCTCAAGGTCCCCACACAGTGACTGACGCCTCCGACGACGGTAGAACCCACTCGTTCAGCGCACACTGAACGTTACGGGTTATACAATTCTTTAAATACCATAGAACTAGCAATAAGAGAAAATATTTATAAAAGTAATTACATTGGTTTTGGGATCATTGGGGTCTGCAGAGTTAGTAACATTCAAGGACGACCAAGAATGATCAATTCGTAGGGTGATAATGGAATTATGGTATTATAAGTGGAATTCTAACATGGTAAAACTAAAATGAGTTAGGTGAGATGGCATTTAAGCAAGCGATTTCGTGAAATAAGCAGTGCGATTCTGGACAATCAGCTGAGGAAAATTAATTTCGGCGCCATTGTTCAAAAGCGCTGACGATCGCACCGGCAGGTGTCACCATTAATATCGATTTTGCTACCTGTTTGGCGAACTCAGGTGTATAGTCGATTGGCTGTATTCCTTACTCAAGGTTTTCAGTTCATTTCCACAAAGTAATTAAATTCTTCGGAACTGCTGCACATTTTTTGAGTTTTCTACTTAATTATTTTTTTTATTCGGCGTGCGCTGATTATTTTTCAATTAGTGTTCAATGAACACTAATGGAAACAGTCGGAATGATAGATTAGTTGCGTCGTTGGTCGAAAAAACCAATGATGAGGAATTCTGCTTTCAAAGGGTTTCAGCATAGCAGGTTGGCGGTCATCCAGGGTGATATCTGGGTGATGGCAGCGTGTATATGACATAGATAATGATGTTTAGTCCAGCGCGGACAGCAACGTTGGTCATAGCAAATCTTACCACAATTTGCAATATTCTGTTATTGCGGTGTTGGCTGGAATTATTGCCGTGACCATGTGCTTGGACACAACATCCAATTCTCAGGAATGAACGACATGGTCTTGTTTATTGACAAACGTTAAGGCTATTTGAAACAGAAAGTTATTTAATTTGTTCAATGATTCTTCCTTTCAACGCTAGAATTGAGCTGATATCCAGCATTACCTTGATTAGTACCGCAGAATTCATTGGAAAAGAAATCTGGTAAAATTCATTAGAGAGTGTATTCGCATTCTGAACAGATCTTTGAGCCACACCATCAATCGTTCCATCCCATGTTCCCATTGGCCGATATAAACACGCAATCGTCGCCAGCACGGGCGCAGTTTGGTTCACCTGCTTGCCAGTTGGTGAATCCAATGATAGACGTTCATCACTTGATGTTTTCCGTGCTAAAGGACTTTTGCAGTTATTTTCGATTGTACGTTGCCCACTTGTCCAAAACGCAGCTCCAGATGCAGTCCATTCTTTCGGTATGCAAGCTGTGTCACCTGCATTTTCTTTAAGATAATATAATTTTATTTGCATTTTGGCTTAACGAAATACATCATTGTTTTTGTACAGGATATCAAAATGAACTAAAAGGCAAATGCTTATGCTTACTACCAAGTATTCTTAAAGCACCAATAATCTGGCAGGCATCGGTAGCGATCAGGGGTGTAACAAGCGGGGAACAGAGGGGCACCGCCCCCCCCCCCGTTTCAAAACTGTTTTAGTGCTCAGTGCCCCCATGTGCCCCTAAAATCGGTTCTTTTTATGTTTCTCAATGGTTTCTAAGATGACTTTTGTTAAGATAATTTGTCTCTAACCGACGATGCTTAACCTGACGAAATTAATGCGACGAAATGATCTGCGACGAAATGAGCGGTCACCGGTCTGTGATAATTATGTTTTCGAAGCTCAAGCATGCTATTTAGCCTAGGTTTGAGCAATCAAAGACATTGTAATATTATAATATCCCTTTCTGTTCCCGTAAAGATTACTTGTTAAATAAATATTTTGCTAACATAATTTGTGTGACTACTTATTGAAGGGTCTTATGTAGTAGGGCTTGACTTGATTTAACATTCATCTCAATCAACAGCCATTGTGGTAATTACTAAATGAGCTGGGTCTAAGCCATGTTTGGTCGTTATAGAAAAAGCCAGCACTAACACTTAGGCTTAATTACTTGTAGGTTACTATGTTACCGATGTGTTCCTGATTATAATGGGTGGGACTCCAGAACAATAGAAGTCAATGACATGTGATATTGACCTGACTAAATTTTCATCAATGTGAGCAAGGTGCTGCTCCTTGCATTCAGCAACAGAATTTTGTTCAGGAGGCACATCACAATGCTTTATACGTTCTGATTCAGTCGGTTGTGCACGCAATAATATGGAACATTTTCATCAACGACAATAGTATTTGATGCTGTAAAAGATCAAAAACTGAAGTAGTTACCGGCACAAATTTTGACAGAAACATTAAGCATAATTCTTTATTGACCATTGCGTGACAGGGATGTTGCTAAGTGGTCCATAGATATTATTGCAAAGATGAAAGTTAGCGTACAAACCATCTTGAGAAGATGGACACTGAAACTGTTGATCGAGCCTTGTGACAAGATCTTTTATGACATCTTCCAGGTCATCGATTTTCGAACTGACATGTTCCAGGGTCTTCTGATTGTTAAAACAACACTGATCTGCGTCCTGTGCATGTGCCACACACATGGCGCAAAATAGGAACACGCTAATATTATTTAACATTTTCATCAATGTGTGCAAGGTGCTGCTCTTGCTGCAGTTCTACCACTAAGCGAAAGGACTTTGTTCAGGAGTCTCATTACAAGGTTTTATACGTTCTGATTCAGTCGGTTACACAAACCTACTACACCCACACAATCACAAGTCAGGAGTCGATACATGTTTGCTAAAATTATGATGGCAGAGCAGGCAATTATACTTTTTAATTACCTATTATCATCTAGGTTTGAAACATTCCTTTTGCAATTATACGAATTGAAAGCATGTGGTTCGCTCAAGATATTTATGGATGTGAACTTGCGAAGGTGCTTTTGGCGATTTACAATTAGATTGTGACGGTTGAATAGATTTCTATGTATAACTAGCGTGGCTATCTACATATGGTGAAGAATCATTGCAGTGGCACGAGCTAAGAAAACAGCTGGGCATGTTGAGGATATTATGACATTCCGCGACGTCTCGTCTGATGAGTCGTTGATTTTCATTTAGTCGATAATTGAAATGACTAGATGATAAACATAACGCATTCAATTCTGTTGCAACGACGCGAGTGTAGAGAAGCATTGGCATACAATGGATGTACAATGTGCATGCACGAGTATGGCTGCGGGAGCCAAGGTAGGCTACTTTTGGTTATTGGAACGTGCATTTTTCCGACAGAGATTTTTTGAAACTTGGGAGGAATTATAACATTTAAAGAAACTTTTCTGCAACGTCAACTGTCTTTGTTAAAATAAATATGGATATTGATGGTTGCGAAGGCGTCACTGCGTCTGGATGATTGGGAATTGAATTGTGACGGCTGCATAGATTTTCATATTTTAAGTGGCAACCTACATTGTGTCGAAGAAGTATTACAGGGTAACAATTTCTGAAATTAGCAGGGCATATTGACAATATAATGAGATCCCTCATCTAATTAGCTGTTGCTTTTTATTAGGACGATTTTGTCAATGATATTTGAAACGAGGAAGCAAAAAAAATAACGAAAATCCGGGTGTGCATCTACTTCCACCAGCGAGAGACTAGGCATCTACTCGTCAACAATGTACCGCATCTGCGATCGGTGTTGACAACTGTCGCTCTGCTCATCGACGCAACTTGGACCAGAGACTCTGAAAATCCATACATTTGTCAGTAGTCGACAAGATTTTGATGTTTCATTCGACGCTTTTGCGAGAATCCATCGATGATGACTCTTTCAGCTTGCTGTGTACTGTTTTGCTAATTGTTGCGACATTATTTGTTTAAATGACGCTTAACATCTAACAGGCCAGTGCACAGAGCGCCTCTGAACAATTATTTATTTATTTATTGGTTACCGGAATTTGATACCGCCCTTCGTCCCAAATTTTTTGGTCAGAAGTGCACACACACCTCGATGGCTGGTACTGGAGAGCAATTGTGTGCGTAGGACTTGCTCAAGGTCCCCACACAGTGACTGACGCCTCCGACGACGGTAGAACCCACTCGTTCAGCGCACACTGAACGTTACGGGTTATACAATTCTTTAAATACCATAGAACTAGCAATAAGAGAAAATATTTATAAAAGTAATTACATTGGTTTTGGGATCATTGGGGTCTGCAGAGTTAGTAACATTCAAGGACGACCAAGAATGATCAATTCGTAGGGTGATAATGGAATTATGGTATTATAAGTGGAATTCTAACATGGTAAAACTAAAATGAGTTAGGTGAGATGGCATTTAAGCAAGCGATTTCGTGAAATAAGCAGTGCGATTCTGGACAATCAGCTGAGGAAAATTAATTTCGGCGCCATTGTTCAAAAGCGCTGACGATCGCACCGGCAGGTGTCACCATTAATATCGATTTTGCTACCTGTTTGGCGAACTCAGGTGTATAGTCGATTGGCTGTATTCCTTACTCAAGGTTTTCAGTTCATTTCCACAAAGTAATTAAATTCTTCGGAACTGCTGCACATTTTTTGAGTTTTCTACTTAATTATTTTTTTTATTCGGCGTGCGCTGATTATTTTTCAATTAGTGTTCAATGAACACTAATGGAAACAGTCGGAATGATAGATTAGTTGCGTCGTTGGTCGAAAAAACCAATGATGAGGAATTCTGCTTTCAAAGGGTTTCAGCATAGCAGGTTGGCGGTCATCCAGGGTGATATCTGGGTGATGGCAGCGTGTATATGACATAGATAATGATGTTTAGTCCAGCGCGGACAGCAACGTTGGTCATAGCAAATCTTACCACAATTTGCAATATTCTGTTATTGCGGTGTTGGCTGGAATTATTGCCGTGACCATGTGCTTGGACACAACATCCAATTCTCAGGAATGAACGACATGGTCTTGTTTATTGACAAACGTTAAGGCTATTTGAAACAGAAAGTTATTTAATTTGTTCAATGATTCTTCCTTTCAACGCTAGAATTGAGCTGATATCCAGCATTACCTTGATTAGTACCGCAGAATTCATTGGAAAAGAAATCTGGTAAAATTCATTAGAGAGTGTATTCGCATTCTGAACAGATCTTTGAGCCACACCATCAATCGTTCCATCCCATGTTCCCATTGGCCGATATAAACACGCAATCGTCGCCAGCACGGGCGCAGTTTGGTTCACCTGCTTGCCAGTTGGTGAATCCAATGATAGACGTTCATCACTTGATGTTTTCCGTGCTAAAGGACTTTTGCAGTTATTTTCGATTGTACGTTGCCCACTTGTCCAAAACGCAGCTCCAGATGCAGTCCATTCTTTCGGTATGCAAGCTGTGTCACCTGCATTTTCTTTAAGATAATATAATTTTATTTGCATTTTGGCTTAACGAAATACATCATTGTTTTTGTACAGGATATCAAAATGAACTAAAAGGCAAATGCTTATGCTTACTACCAAGTATTCTTAAAGCACCAATAACCTGGCAGGCATCGGTAGCGATCAGGGGTGTAACAAGCGGGGAACAGAGGGGCACCGCCCCCCCCCCCGTTTCAAAACTGTTTTAGTGCTCAGTGCCCCCATGTGCCCCTAAAATCGGTTCTTTTTATGTTTCTCAATGGTTTCTAAGATGACTTTTGTTAAGATAATTTGTCTCTAACCGACGATGCTTAACCTGACGAAATTAATGCGACGAAATGATCTGCGACGAAATGAGCGGTCACCGGTCTGTGATAATTATGTTTTCGAAGCTCAAGCATGCTATTTAGCCTAGGTTTGAGCAATCAAAGACATTGTAATATTATAATATCCCTTTCTGTTCCCGTAAAGATTACTTGTTAAATAAATATTTTGCTAACATAATTTGTGTGACTACTTATTGAAGGGTCTTATGTAGTAGGGCTTGACTTGATTTAACATTCATCTCAATCAACAGCCATTGTGGTAATTACTAAATGAGCTGGGTCTAAGCCATGTTTGGTCGTTATAGAAAAAGCGAGCACTAACACTTAGGCTTAATTACTTGTAGGTTACTATGTTACCGATGTGTTCCTGATTATAATGGGTGGGACTCCAGAACAATAGAAGTCAATGACATGTGATATTGACCTGACTAAATTTTCATCAATGTGAGCAAGGTGCTGCTCCTTGCATTCAGCAACAGAATTTTGTTCAGGAGGCACATCACACTGCTTTATACGTTCTGATTCAGTCGGTTGTGCACGCAATAATATGGAACATTTTCATCAACGACAATAGTATTTGATGCTGTAAAAGATCAAAAACTGAAGTAGTTACCGGCACAAATTTTGACAGAAACATTAAGCATAATTCTTTATTGACCATTGCGTGACAGGTATGTTGCGGAGGTCGAGTTCGTATATCAAAGGTTCTAAGTAAACCCTTTGTTGGTTGCAGCTCCAGTGACTTTTGATTATCAGAACCACACGGATCTGTTGCTTGTGCATGTGCTACCAACATGACACAGAATTAGAAGGCGTGCGTAATATTGACCATTTTCATCAAAGTGTGCAAGGTGCTGCTCCTGCAGTTCCAGGACTTTGTTCAAGAGTCTCATTGCAAGGCTGTGTACGTTCTGATTCAGTAGGTTACGCAAACCTGCTACGACCAAGGAGTCGCCAGTCAATGGTCGATACATGTTTGCTAAAATTATGATGGCAGAGAAGGAAGTTACACTTTTTAATTGAAATTATACGAATTTGAAAGTATTTGGTTCGCTCAGGACATTGATTTTATGGCAGCGAAGGTGTTTTTGGGTGTCTTTGAATTGGATTGTGACGGTTGAGTAGATTTTTATGTTTAGTCAAAGTGTCTATCTACATTTGTCGAAGAATTATTGCAGTGATACGAGCTCAGAAAACAGCTGTGCACGTTGAGGATAGACCTATTGTGAGATTCCTCGACGTCTCGTCTGATGAGTCGTTGATTTTTATTATGATGTACCAAATCTTTCGTTACGGCAATCTTCTTTTAAGAAATACGGCATCAAGACGTGACTTATTATTTGATTTATAAGATACCGCTCTATAATAACTTTTACCCATATCAAAAGGCACATCTTCATATATGCTAGACTGTCATGTTGAGCTATTTTCTGTGATTTAGAAAATGCGAACTACAAGTATCGATAACGTGCAATTGAACTTAATTTGGCCTACGTGCACTCAGAAATTGGAAAGGCACCCAATTACGTGGGTCTTTTTATTTATCCGGCCATCTAGCTCTCACTTATTTCTGGTTATTATATAGCTATCACCCCAGATTTATCACCACTGAAGGTGGTTGAGTCTTACAAAGGCCCGTATTATAACCAAATGTGTGATATCGCATGTAAACCTTATGAAAAAAGTACAACTTAATGATATGTATTTGCGCATCTTCCAACGCGTTTTGATGCAAGATTCAGTGATCACTTCTAATAGCTACCAAGTGAGATCAATGGCCCAACTGCTGACATTTCATACCAAGGTCCAATCGTGATTTCATACACAATCTTGTTTGTAACAGCGAAGTAGTATACCTCAAAAATAAACGCTAAATTTATATTATTTTTATTGTTAAGGTACATTATGATTTGGGAGGTTGAACTTTTTGACAAGTAGAATGAGATGCTGTTTCCGTGAGATTCCACTTCTGTTCCTCTCTTAAAAAGAAGTATGTGAAGATGCAAAGAAATAAGGACAAACAAGTACCATCCTGTGTGTACCATTATTCTTTTGCTTTTTATTCTAATTCGTTCACTGTCATCTTCTTATTTTCTCTCTCTTCTTATTCCCCTTCCTGTTCTTCTATTACCTACTTCTCCTTCCTCTACTTCTTCTTTGCGCGTCTCCTTCCGACTGTAAAATTGTCCCATTTTCTCTGTCATATTTAAAAAAATTCTGATTTAAGCTACTGTCAGTCATATTACATAACATCAGTTTCAAAATGAAATTTGGTTTTTGTTCGTTTTTAGTTTAGACAATTCTGGAACTATCTGTTGTCAAGCTTGAATTTCTTAACTTAACTAAGTAAACTGGTCCACCAAATTACAAATAAAGGCAATCTTAACTACTTAAATGAAGTGTATGTTTTTATCACTGAATTGGCTGCTTTTAATAATGTCTTGCTTTTTACATTATGTCATTGAATTCTGTGCCACTAAAAGTTAGATTGAAAAACACATAGAGTTCACTTCTCACAGATTCAACGCACAATAAATTTCGTACATCCGTCCATACATTTCCCACGACACTGAAAAGACGCATGCATTCGAATTGACACAATTTTAGATTGCACAATTTAATTGACAACACTTTTACCAATGATTGGTAAAAGCATTGAGCGAGGCAAATTATTAGCCTCACTCTGTAATTGAATCATCCATAGGGGCCTACTTACAGCATCACCTCCCCATAATTGCCTGGGTTAATTCTTTTACTTCCACGTCAACGATTACATGCTTCTCCAATTATCCTAGACCAATTTCATAAACCCAATGTGATCTGTTAAGAGCTAACCTGAGTAGTATGGACTGGAGCGAGGTGCATACTTTATGTATGAAATAAAACAAATTTGTCTTATGACCTGCTATTAAGGAATATCCAAGCAACCTACAATAATTCTTTTTCGCTGGTTATAAAAAAACTCTATGGAATTAAGGAATTGAACATTAAAAGGGTGTTTACATCAGGATTAAAGAGTGCCCTCAATTCATGCTTAACTGGATTTTCTAAAAAATCCCTTTCTAGTGGTGTACCATCTTCGACGATATCCTTTCGTGACTTGCCACCATCTAAGTGTACTTCTTTTGCTCTTCTGCCTGCCCGCTTCCACTAACATCTTACTATTAGTCAGACACCAAGAAGTCACATAGTTCTGGAGCAGATATAGGGTAAAAAGTAATGCAATGGACAAGACCGACCAATTCCATGGGCATATTTCTGAACCCAGCTAAAGCGTTTGACACGGTTGGTCATTACACTTCAATATCAAAACTTAACCACTATGGAGTTAAGGATACTGCCTCTGCTTGGTTTGCAAGTTATTCATAATAATTATGATCGTACCCAACAGGTCCTTTGCGAAGGAAACCTTTCTAGCCTAGGCCTCATCAAATATGGTGTTCCTACGGGGTCTGTCTTGGACCCATTTCTATTTTTGATCTATGCTAATGACCTCTTCAATTCTTTATGCTTCATTCTACTTGCACATAAGGCAGATGTCTTATTCTCACACAATTTCTTGGCACAATCGCTCCTAATACACAACTATCCTTACCAAATGACTTCCTTAAGGCATATACGTGTAGACTCTCGTTAAACTTTTAGAAGAAAAAACTTCGTTGTTTTAGGGCAATTAACAAGGAACTACCACCAGATAATTGTGATTTTATTATATACTCCATGTCCATTCCGAAGGTCAAATCCTCCAACTTCATCGGTGTTCACATTGACCAGAATCTCAAATTGGAATGTTCATGTTGATGAAATCTGTAAATAAAAATGCAAATAATATTGGTGTACACCTGCGAATTCAGCACCTATTATCCATTTGTATTTCACTCAACTTATTCCACACTCTGAGTTATCCGCCTATCCCTATGTCACTTATCGCAACATGAATTAGATCTCAACGAACGGTAGGCTATATGCCAACATTTTAAGAAGTTAATATCGCTACAGAAAAAGACTCTACGTACTATAATCAAGTCTATATTCTTGGCACATACGGCACCTTTTTCCCTAATTTCAAGCTACGGAATATAATCCAAATTCGTTATTTCATGCACAGATATATTAAAATACTTCTTCTAATAGCTCTAAGAGAGCTCTTCCCTGAACCTCCCATACAATTGAATCTAGGAAAAGAGCAGAGTTAAGGAACCTATCCATCGGCACGGATGTACACTAATTTCAGGAATTTACTGGGATTCCAAATATGGAACAATCTTATATGCACACGTATCGATTTTTTTCTTGTTCCACAGATTTGCTCGAGAACATGTTGCCCTTGGAAACGTGATCACTAGTTGAGAATGTTTACCGATGTTTAGGTTTGTCCATATTGCGTTATACACTAGAAAACAAAGTGTAGTTACTTTATTTTTTCTTTAACTCACTGGACCTATACAATGGGATTCCGTTCCCTCTGAGTTCATTTTGTTTTCTAATAGTATTTATTATATCTAATTATTAAGTTTGGGATGGGCAGTGGATAAGTCACACTGTCGCACGACTGGATTAAATCATGAGATTATAGGCAATAAGTCGCGTCTACAGTGATATAGATTTTCTTAATATCTGCGCCGTAACTGTCGGTCACGGAAATAAATAATGTTACTGAATTTGTTAATTTTCGTGGACGAATTCTTTCAGCAACTCGAAACATGTTCTGCAGAAACTACTAATTCAGTAACGACCATTGGCATCTGCTGAACTCACCCATTAAGCACCTGGTCGTCCATTGGCCTTGCCAGGTGTGTACACTCACTTCGTTCATTTGAGTTGGGAGTGTGTGCGTCGCTCTTAACTTGAACATAATCATTGAATCCATTGGTACTAGTCGCAGATGAGTTGATACCATTGAATTCGTTGGCCCAGGAAATGGTAATTTAGCCGTCAAAATCATATTTCCAAGTGGTGTAGAAGCTAAGATATTGACAAAATCTTTTCATGGTAGCCATTTTGTCAAATCCATAATGGCGGCTATTATATTTATTAGGGCAAACGGAAACATTGTTTTTTCTGATTGCCCATAAAATAACTTCTCCGAAAATGTACAGTTTTCAATTTCTCCAAAAAAAACCCGGAAAAATTACATTGTGCACCTGACTAAACCAATTAAGCGGGTGCCTTGGAATAAATGCTCTTTTTGAATTTCATAATCTCTTTTATCACAAATAAAAACCACCGTAACTCACATATGACCAGGTTTATTTCAATCATAAAATGTCAGGTGTGACAAGATTTTAGTCTAAAGTGAATTCCACTTAAAAGTTAGCTAAATATTGTTGATCTTAATAGTTCAAAGATCTATTCCATTGAATAACTGCACGTAGAGCTGAGTTGACTACAGAAATGATCAATTTCATTAGGACCACAGAAGTCATCTGATAGCAAAGAATGCTGTGAAATATTAAGGTTTGTACTCGCACAATGGACAAATCTTAATATGGCACGGTATGTCGTTCCAGTTTGAGTTTCGCTGGGGCCACAAATGCACACAAAATTCCCTGTTTAAATCGCAATCTGGTTGATTTGCTTCCCAGTTGGTAAACACAAAGGGTAGGTTTTCGTTACTTGATGGCTTCCACACGAAAGGACTAATACAGTTGTTTTCCATCAGGCGTTGACCGCTTGTCCAAAATATTTGTCCTGAGGCAGGCCACTCGCTTGATATGCAGGCATCATTATTTGCATTATCTGTAAATAAAAATGGACATACATTCAAAAGTGAAGCTCTAAATGCAATTAATTTGGCAAAATACAAAATTTGGTTCTTTATAGTCTAAATTCTGCATTATATGGACCTAAATAAATTTCTGAACAATCAAGTAACCCTATCCTAATAGACATTGACACCAGTGTAGGTTTCATTATGCGATAACCAAAATGTGGAATAATACGTGGAGTAATAATTCGGAGCAGCAAACATACGTGTAATGGTGATCATTCCGATTGTATATCAAATGCCAATTTAAACGACCAAAGGTTTTAATTTAAATGTTACACTCACATGGAATAATATATTAATTTGTAACCACTCTTTATTACAAAAGGCATGCAGGTGCAGTCATGTTCGCTTGCAGAATGAGATAGAGTGGACCTAACAATAAACTATAACGGTAATTTAAACTAGTCAAAGTAATATTCTGCAGAGCCAATGCTGCAATAATTTATCCTGACGCATTTAAGAAATTTCACTCTTTTAGACCTTCGTGAAATAAAAATGCGTCAACTCCAGACCCTCCTCATCCGGGCCGCCCGACTACTTGTCAATCTGAAGAAGTTCTCATAATTACATTCGAGACCATTTGAGGAGGGCATTGCGCTGGCCCTTTATACATATTCAGCTACCGCTCTGGACTCATCTATTATAGGTCGTCACGATTAGTATAATAGGTCAATGATATGCACAGAAATATCACGATCTCAATCTTCCTCTTGGAACAGTTTCCGTGGCCAACGCTGAGCTTTGTTTTGACTTAGACCGATATGCCTTTTCCAAACTGTCTTTAAACGATCGAATTGCAGGCATACATATTGTAAATAAATGCACACACTAAGCATACAGAAATAATTAAGCCTCATTAGCATACCAAATAATTACTTAATATTGTGCATCTACATTCATGCAAGCTTACATACTTAAAATCTCCGAGGCTAGGAATGTCCTCAGTGCGTTGTTTTCGTCTGCACTCAAGACGGTTGCCAAGTGAGATCCACTGCCAAACTGCTGACATCTCCTACCAGCCGACGTCCAGTCGAGACTTTGAAAAACAGCCTTGTAACATTTTTTAGCCGCAGGCAGATAAGTGAAGCCAGGGAGGCAATTATCTGAAACAATGAACTCAATCGCTTAGCACACAAAACTCATTTTGCAGGAAGAAAAGATGAGCAATGAACTCCTCATTATTCTAGTTCATCATCGACAACTAGATTGATGGCGCGTGGAACATATTCCAAGATCTTTGTTACGATGTAAGTTGACGAACTGTGTCCGGCGTCTTGATCTTCGTTGGGCTTAGACTTTACTTGCGCTGTGTTGTTGTCAATTTTGGTAAATGAGCAACACATATTCAAAAATATTCCTTATTGATCAATATCCAGATGATAAACGACGTATCTAAGCCAGCATTAGGGCCCCTAACGCAAATTAATCTGAATAGTAGCTTGTGATTCGCTTGACCAGCGAATTACTGACTGAAAGAGACCGTCAGGACGACCGAGACTCTCCTGGGGGTGAGCAATGAAGAACGACCTGGACCCCATGAACTTTGGCCTCAACTCAGGCTGTGCGAGGCCACAAGAGAAGATCAGTTGGCGGCGGACAGTGGAGACGGCTATGCAACTCTGTGGGGCTCGCCATTGATCAATCAATCAATCAATCAAATAAATTTTTGTAAATCAGTATAATTTTATGATCAACAATTTACAAAGATTCCACAACATAATAGTGACGAGTCTACATCTCTTTGAAAAAGAAAAAAATCAGTCAAGGGAGTGAGTAAGGAAGCTGAGATAAACCCAGCAGACCCAGTTAGGAACCAAAGGTCTCGCAAGTTAGGGCCATCTCGTAGGATAGGCGACATAGAACAGTGATAGCCGTTTAGAGGAGATGAATGTGAAAGACAGTCATTTATATTGTATACAAGCATAGACTTAACTAATCTTAACTAACAAAATGTAGCTTGTAGGCAGAGAGGCAGGATGGTAACTTCAACAAGGAATAATAATAATTTAATTATGCAGATCATCTTGAGACAAATGCATTTTGTGTAGCTAAGCTGAAGACAATCTGCAGAAGCGCCATGGTTGGTTCTGCATGATTACACATTATAGTTAATTTATAATCTAATCAGTCGATTAGTCCATGGATTAATTTGTCTTTCCATTTGACCCCCACCCTATCCCACCTTCGCCTCCGTGAGTTATGAATCCCAACCTTTCAATCCTCTTTACTGATGATGATGATGATGACGACGACGACGATGATGTTGATGATGATGATGAAGACGACGACGACGACGGTGATGAAGATGATTCACTTTAAGAAAAAATATTTCGTCAACCCGTTTTGTTAAATCCCTCTATCTCGTTCTCTCTCTCTGTCTCCTTATCTAAAGATGTTGTATTTGAAATGGATCTGCTATAGGAATCTCAAGTATGTTATTAGACCGGCGTGTGAGCAACTACGGATATATTTATATTTTAATAGTTTATTCTGTCAACGTAGAGATTAGTTGCAAAGTGATATTTTTTATTATCTAATTAGATGATCTAAGCAAACTTTGAGGCTTCGTGACTGCCTTTTGAGGAGTCTTATGTACAAGTAGTAGGCACTGTTTCCCCTAAGCTGTGTGCATATGCGCTCGCATATGGGCCGTGTAGCCAGCGCACACGAAAATGTAACGCGCGCACACAAAGTTTGTTTACGAAACTTCGTAAATCGGGTCTCCTGGCCAACCTTTCACTCCAGAAACTTTTACGTACCTCCACGTATTTATCTTTCAACAATGGACTTTTCTTTTAACCATAGACTTCTAGATATTATTCTAATTTAACTATCATTGCATTCAGCTCGGACCTGGGCACAAAAGTATAAACCAATTATGAAATGTTGCATACACAAACTTTCTGAATCTGAAAATACTTTCTATTTCAAGCCCAGTGTAGAATCAGGGCTTATGTTTATGACTTAAACGCTTTATAAGTGTTGTCAAACACTCAAAACACTTAGTTTCTACAACAATAGCGTGGTTTCTACGAGCAGTCCAAGAACGTCGAAATTGACAAATTAATTGCTAAATGGGCAGTGTCGAAGCCATATTTTTTGGTCGCAATAGAAAAACGCGAACAATGACATTTACTTAGGCCATAATGTTACCGATGAAGCTCGTTAGGATGGCTTGGACCCCAGAACGACAGAGATCAATGACATGTGATATTGACCTGGTTACAATTGTATGGTTATAACCCATGATAATTAATAAATATTTCTCCAGTTATACTACTGCTTATTTGACAGAAACATTGGGTTTAATTCTTAATTCTTGAGTTGTGGATGTTGCTAAGTGGTCCAAAGACATTATTGCAAAGATGAAAGTTAGCGTACAAACCATCTTGAGTAGATGGACACTGAAACTGTTGATCGAGCCTTGTAACAAGGTTTTTTATGACATCTTCCAGGTCATCGATTTTCGAACTGACATGTTCCAGGGTCTTCTGATTGTTAAAACAACACTGATCTGCGTCCTGTGCATGTGCCACACACATGGCGCAAAATAGGAACACGCTAATATTATTTAACATTTTCATCAATGTGTGCAAGGTGCTGCTCTTGCTGCAGTTCTACCACTAAGCGAAAGGACTTTGTTCAGGAGTCTCATTACAAGGTTTTATACGTTCTGATTCAGTCGGTTACACAAACCTACTACACCCACACAATCACAAGTCAGGAGTCGATACATGTTTGCTAAAGTAATTATGGTAGAGCAGGCAATTATATTTTTTAATTACCTATTATCATCTAGGTTTGAAACATTCATTTTGCAATTATACGAATTGAAGCATGTGGTTTGCTCAAGATATTTATGGATATGAACTTGCGAAGGTGCTTTTGGGCGATTTACAATTAGATTGTGACGGTTGAATAGATTTCTATGTATAACTAGCGTGGCTATCTACATATGGTGAAGAATCATTGCAGTGGCACGAGCTAAGAAAACAGCTGGGCATGTTGAGGATATTATGACATTCCGCGACGTCTCGTCTGATGAGTCGTTGATTTTCATTTAGTCGATAATTGAAATGACTAGATGATAAACATAACGCATTCAATTCTGTTGCAACGACGCGAGTGTAGAGAAGCATTGGCATACAATGGATGTACAATGTGCATGCACGAGTATGGCTGCGGGAGCCAAGGTAGGCTACTTTTGGGTAATTGGAACGTGCATTTTTCCGACAAAGATTTTTTTAAACTTGGGAGGAATCATAACATTTAAAGAAACTTTTCTGCAACGTCAACTGTCTTTGTTAAAATAAATATGGATATTGATGGTTGCGAAGGCGTCACTGCGTCTGGATGATTGGGAATTGAATTGTGACGGCTGCATAGATTTTCATATTTTAAGTGGCAACCTACATTGTGTCGAAGAAGTATTACAGGGTAACAATTTCTGAAATTAGCAGGGCATATTGACGATATAATGAGATCCCTTCATCTGATTAGCTGTTGCTTTTGTTATTAGTACGATTTTGTCAATGATATTTGAAACGAGGAGGCAAAAAAATAACGAAAATCCGGGTGTGCATCATCTTCCACCAGCGAGGGACTAGGCATCTACTCGTCAACAATGTACCGCATCTGCGATCGGTGTTGACAACTGTCGCTCTGCTCATCGACGCAACTTGGACCAGAGACTCTGAAAATCCATACATTTGTCAGTTGTTGACAAGATTTTGATGTTTCATTCGACGCTTTTGCGAGAATCTATCGATGATGACTCTTTCAGCTTGCTGTGCACTGCTTTGCTAATTGTTGTGACATTATTTGTTTAAATGACGCTTAACATCATAATAGGCCAGTGCACAGAGCGCCTCTGAACAATTATTTATTTATTTATTTGTTACCGGAATTTGATACCACCCTTCTTCCCAAATTTTTTGCTCAGAAGTGCACACACACACCTCGATGGGGCAATTGCAGTTGTACTGGAGAACAATTGTGTGCGTAGGACTTGCTCAAGGTCCCCACACAGTGACTGACGCCTCCGACGACGGTAGAACCCACTCGTTCAGCGCACACTGAACGTTACGGGTTATACAATTCTTTAAATACCATAGAACTAGCAATAAGAGAAACTATTTATAAAAGTAATTACATTGGTTTTGGGATCATTGGGGTCTGCTGAGTTTGTAACCTTCAAGGACGACCAAGAATGATCAATTCGTAGGGTGATAATGGAATTTCGGTATTATAAGTGGGATTCTAACATGGTAAAACTAAAATGGGTTAGGTGAGATGGCATTTAATCAAGCGATTTCGTGAAATAAGCAGTGCGATTCTGGACCATCAGCTGAGTAAAATTAATTTCGGCACCATTGTTCAAAAGCGCTGACGATCGCACCGGCAGGTGTCACCATTAATATCGATTTTGCTACCTGTTTGGATGACTCAGATGTATAGCCGATTGGCTCTATTTCTTACTCAAGGTTTTCAGTTCATTTCCACAAAGTAATTAAATTCTTCGGAACTGCTGCACATTTTTTGAGTTTTCTACTTAACTATTTTTTTTATTCGGCGTGCGCTGATTATTTTTCAATTAGTGTTCAATGAACACTAATGGAAACAGTCGGAATGATAGGTTAGTTGCGTCGTTGGTCGAAAAGACCATTGATGAGGAATTCTGCTTTCAAAGGGTTTCAGCATAGCAGGTTGGCGGTCATCCAGGATGATATCTGGGTGATGGCAGCGTGTATATGACATAGTTAATGATGTTTAGCCCAGCGCGGACAACAACGTAGGTCATATCAATTCTTACCACAATTTGCGATATTCTTTTATTGTGGCGTAGGCTGAAATTATTGGCGTGACTATGCGCTTGCATGAAACATCTAGTTTTCAGGAATGAAGGACATGTAAAAAGTGTTTTTATCGGATTTTATTGTATGACGTGAATAGATATCCAACTATAACTTAAACGGAGACGGGATCGGTGAAAAGTTTGGTGTGCAATTAGAAACTGGATGATGGAAAAAATGATGCTTAAATGGAGGCAGGATGGATGAAAATATCATGCTTGATTGATGCGAGAATGTCGTTAAGATGGACATGGAATCGATGTAAACAAGGTCGTGTACGTGCATAAAAACCCGATTGATGAAAAGAAATATACCTAAATGGAAACTGGATTGATGAAAATATACTTAAAAGAAGCTGGATCGACGAAAAAGAAATACGCATGAATGGAAGCTGGATTGGTGAATTAGGACAATTAACTAGGAACTACCACCCGATAATTGTGATTTAAGTATAGACTCTATGTTCATTCCGAAGGTCAAATCCTCCAACTTCATGGGTGTTAACATTGACTAGAATTTCAAATGCAGTGTTCATAATTATTGATAAAATCTTTGAATAAAAATGCCACCAATGTTGGGGTACACGTATACGAATTGAGCCCCTATTGCCTATTTATATTTCACTCAAGTTAACTTATACCACACTCTGAGCTATCCCTATATCACTTATTGCAACATGACTTGGACATCAGCGTAATAGTGTACACATTTTAGGAAGCTAGTATCGCTACAGAAAATGACTCTACGTACTATAACCAAATCTCCATTCTTGGCACATACGAACACCTCTTTTTCTCTAATTTGAAGCAACTGAATATAATCCAAAATCATTATTTCATGTACAAGTAGCCTATAATTTATTCAAAAACCTCTTCCACTGGCTTTATGAGATCTCATTCCCGAACCTCCTATACATTTGAAACTAATAAACGGGTAGAGATGAGACACCTGCATGTATCCGTCCAAACGGAAGTCCGCAAATTTTCAAATAATGGAATAATCCGACATGTAGGCTTACACGTAACAGTCGCAATGCTTCGATTATTTCTTGTCCAGAGATTGGCTAGAGAATTTGCCTTTGGAAATGTGATCACTAGTTGAGAATGTTTTTTGATGTTTAGGTTACACTCTGGAAAATAAATTGTAAGCTTATTATGTCTTGCATCTGTTGATTGAAACTTTAACTCACTGGACCCATATGGCGGGATTGCGTCCCTTCTGGGTTGATTTTACTATCTAATAATAGATTTTCATATCTAATTCTCTGAGTGCCTGTATTAGTGTTACTACGACTGATTTTCGATTGTACTTGCGTATGGAGACATTGTGTTTTTATTATTAGAAGCAGTAAAATCAAATTTAATAAAATATACTGGTTGTTGAATGACAAGCACCTGTTACATAATATGATTTTTTATGTGTCTTTTTAGTTGGTTACACTGAATTAAACTGTTTTAACAGTAATGTGACAATTGTTGAGCATTGCTGCTTGTTCCGTTATTGCATTAAACATCATGATTACTATGTACGTTCAACGAATGATTGTGACCAATTAAGGTCCATTTTTTAATCAATTTTTAATAAAATGTTGTAACAAAAATTTTTATGTATGTTTCTTTTAAACAAAACTAAACCAATTGAGCGGGGCTTTGGAATAGATGTTCATCTTGTATTTAATACTCTATTTTATTACAAATAAGTACCACCGTATCTCAAATATGACCAGGTTTATTTCAATCATAAAATGTTGAGTGTAAACAGATTTTAGTCTAAAGAGAATTCAACTTAAACGTAAGCTTAATATTGTTTATCTTAAAAGTTCAAAGATCTATTCCATTTAATAACTACGTGTAGAGCTGAGTTGACTGCAGAAATTCTCAAGTTCATTAGGACCCCAAAAGTCACACAATAGCAACAAATGTTTTGAAAAATTAAGGTGTGTATTGGCACAATGGACAAATCTTCTAATTGCACGGCATGTCGTTCCAGTTGAAGTTTTGCTGGGGCCACAAATGCACACAAAACTCCCTGTTACTACCGCAGTCTGGTTGATTTGCATCCCAGTTGGTAAACATGAAGGGTAGCTTATCGTTACTTGATAGTTTCCATACGAAAGGACTTTGACAGTTGTTTTCTATCTGGCGTTGACCGCTTGTCCAAAATAGTTCTCCTCCGATAAGCCAATCGCTTGACATGCAAGCATTATTACCTGGATTTTCTGTAAAAACATGGACATACACTTAAAAGTGAGGCTCTAATTACAACTAATTTAGCAAAATGGAAGATTTCGCTTTTCATATTCTATAGGGTTCATTATATGGATTAAAATTAATTTCCAAAACAGTCAAGTAACCCCATCCTAATAGACATTGACACCAGTGTAGGTTTCATTATGCGACAACCAAAATGCTGAATAATACGTGGAATAATAACTCGTAGCAGCTAACATACGTGTAATGTTGATCAGCATTTGATATACAATGCTTTTAAGATAATTTCAGCATTTGATATACCATAGGAATTATTGTATATCAAACGCTGATATTAAATTTAAACTACCAAAAGTTTTTATTGAAATGTTACACTCAAATGGAATAATGCATTAATTTGTAACCACTGTTTATTACAAAAGCATGCAGATCAAGCCATGTTCGAATGCAGAAAGACCAACAGTAGACCTCACAATAAACCATTATAATGAATTCCACTGGATAAAGTTATATGCTACAGAGACAATCCCACATTTATTTATTATGACGTATTTCAGCAATGTCATCCTTTCAGACGTTCGCGAATTCAAAATTCGTCAACTTCAAACCCTTCTCAACATGGCCGCCCGACTACTCGTCAATCTGATGAAGTTCTAATATTTATTAGGGAGATTACTTGATGAGCGCATTGCGATGACACTTTGTAAATATTCTTCTTCCGGTCTGCACTCATGGGTCGTCACGGATAGTATAACAGGTCAATGCTTTGCAGAGAAATACCACGATCTCGATCTTCCTCTCGGAACAGTTTCCGCTGACAACGCTTACCTTTGTTTTGACTTGGACCGATATGCCTTTTCCGAACTGTCTTTAAACGAACGAATAATTTTGAGCAGTGTTGTGTTAGAACAAGTGCCTTATGTATACAAACATACATGTTTAAGCAGCCATGCTTATTATACATAGACGCACACACTAAACATACAGATATGCTTAAGAACACAATAAATTACTAAATATTGTGCATTAACTTCTACATTCATGCAAGTTCACATACTTAAAAGCTCCCAAGCCAGGAATGTATTCAGTGCGTTGTTTTCGTCTGCACTCATGACGGCTGCCAAGTGAGATCCACTGCCAAACTGCTCACATCTCTTACCAGCTGAGGTCCAGTTGAGACTTTCATACACAACCATGTAACATCGTTTTGTCGCAGGCAGATAAGTGAAGCCAGGGAGGCAATTATCTGAAACAATGAACTCAATCGCTTAGCACACAAAACTCATTTTGCAGGAAGAAAAGATGAGCAATGAACTCCTCATTATTCTAGTTCATCATCGACAACTAGATTGATGGCGCGTGGAACATATTCCAAGATCTTTGTTACGATGTAAGTTGACGAACTGTGTCCGGCGTCTTGATCTTCGTTGGGCTTAGACTTTACTTGCGCTGTGTTGTTGTCAATTTTGGTAAATGAGCAACACATATTCAAAAATATTCCTTATTGATCAATATCCAGATGATAAACGACGTGTCTAAGCCAGCATTAGGGCCCCTAACGCAAATTAATCTGAATAGTAGCTTGTGATTCGCTTGACCAGCGAATTACTGACTGAAAGAGACCGTCAGGACGACCGAGACTCTCCTGGGGGTGAGCAATGAAGAACGACCTGGACCCCATGAACTTTGGCCTCAACTCAGGCTGTGCGAGGCCACAAGAGAAGATCGGTTGGCGGCGGACAGTGGAGACGGCTATGCAACTCTGTGGGGCTCGCCATTGATCAATCAATCAATCAATCAAATAAATTTTTGTAAATCAGTATAATTTTATGATCAACAATTTACAAAGATTCCACAACATAATAGTGACGAGTCTACATCTCTTTGAAAAAGCAAAAAATCAGTCAAGGGAGTGAGTAAGGAAGCTGAGATAAACCCAGCAGACCCAGTTAGGAACCAAAGGTCTCGCAAGTTAGGGCCATCTCGTAGGATAGGCGACATAGAACAGTGATAGCCGTTTAGAGGAGATGAATGTGAAAGACAGTCATTTATATTGTATACAAGCATAGACTTAACTAATCTTAACTAACAAAATGTAGCTTGTAGGCAGAGAGGCAGGATGGTAACTTCAACAAGGAATAATAATAATTTAATTATGCAGATCATCTTGAGACAAATGAATTTTGTGTAGCTAAGCTGAAGACAATCTGCAGGAGCGCTATGGTTTGTTCTGCATGATTACAAAGTTTAATTAATTTTTAATCTAATCAGTCGATCAATCCATGGATTACTTAGTCTTTCCATTTGACCCCCACCCTATCCCTTATTCGGCCCTCTGAGTTATGAATCCCAACCTTTCAATGTGCTTTACTGGGTCGAGGAATTTGGCCATTGACGATGATGATGGTGATGATGATGATTTAACTAAATTTAGCTTCTTTAACTAAAGCAAAAAAATGTCTCGTCAATCCGTTTTATTAAATGTTATTGGACCAGCGTATGAGCAAAAAGGACATTATTATACTTTAATAGTTTATTCTGTCAACGTAAAGATTACTTGTATAACAATACTTTGCTTACTATCTCATTTGATGATCTAAGCAAATTTTGGGGATGCGTTACTGCCCTTTGAAGCGTCCTATGTCCACGTAGTAGGCACCGTTCCTTGTAAGATGTGCGCATTTATCCTTCGACAATGGGCTTTCCTAGGTGATCAGAACTTGTCACCATACATATCGACTTTTAGATATAATTTTAATATAACTACCGTCGTATTCAGTTCGGACCTGGGCACAAAAGTACAGGCCCTTATAGAAGTTCGAAGAGCCCGGACCATTTGCATAATTTAGCTCCCTCAGTCCCTTTTAGAGCTCGTTGTCTCATTAACCCTTTAACGATCAGCGCCTGGTAAAACGTACGTGTAAGTCATGATAAATAACGCTGGTCGTTACAAGAGTTAAAATTGTAAATGGCAAAGCCTTTATTATCTATCTATAGATCAAAACGGTATAAGTTTATAAGATACAATTTAATTTAAGAATTATTGTTTAACAAAATCTTTTTGTCGTTTTTTGGCTTCGCAAGTGATTCTATTGTATTTCGAGAAATCTACTTCTTATGAAATATCACAGTAGTAAGCATTGTTCAGTCAATTCAACGGTTGTTTTTCAATTGTTGAGCGATGGGAGGCATAATTTTTTATATGTTGCAATACATTGAAGTTCTTTCACCAGAAGCCACTGATGCTGGAAAGCTGATGAAAATAATGCAGTGCAACAGTGATAGCCGGAAACACTACAGATATACCAAGTCCAAGTAAAACTATCTTTCAGTAAATTTTGTCGGTTTGCATTCTTCTTTGAAATTAGCGCCATGAACTTATCTCGTTCCCAGGAACTTACGAGAGTTATTTTTATCATAATGCTGTTGACATTATTTTATTATCAGCAGACAATAAATTGTTATAATAAATTTTTAAACTTCCAAAGAAATGCAAGCAAATTACATATATGACATTTTTTATTTGGGTGAAACCGGTATTTTAAATATGGTTGTACGATAGTGAGGCAATATAGATGATTGATCGCATTATTATTAGCCCAAGTCTTTAACCAGACTTTTATTCAAGCTATGGTAACCTAGGGTATTACTTTAGGTTATAATGTATAACAGAAGGGGATACTTTCTGAGATTTGTATAAAATGCTTGCTTAAAACAAAAATCTTAACAGGGTCTAAATAGGCCCTATCAGTTATTGAACGGTTGGCCTAGGCCTCAAAGCAACATGTCGCAATCATGTCTGAAGTCTGCGATTGTGCTCAACATTGTGTCCATATTATTTGAAAACCAAATATTCACATTCACGGAATTTACTTGTTTCCTTTAAAAAATAATCATTGAATTGTTGAAAATTAGCGAGGCGGCGAGATCTTTATTTGTTAAACAGAAAACATTTTAGAGATTTTTGTAAATAATTTTACTATTATTCAAAGGTGATATAATTAAGTTCCATTGAGCTCCATGATATCATTATGCTCCGTCAAGCTGTGTTTATTTTTGATTACTGTAGAGAACCGGATTGTCGATTTTTATCTAATTATCCGTCACTAGAAAACGCCAGAGTTACCAGTTGTTCGCAAATGTAGTAATGCTCTTGTCTCGCAAATTGATGTGATGAATGCAGTATTTTATTAATTTATTAGGCAAAGTGTTCGTTAAAATCGTTACCTATATGAAATTGAATTAACAATGTAGCATTAGGAAATAGTATTACACAACTTATATAATTTTAATTTTATAGGCCCATATCATGTCGAGGCCCCTTTTGAAGCGACCCGTCTAGCCCCCTCCCTCTGATAGGGTGTGTCAAAGTATGAACCACTTATAAAATGTTGCACAAACAACATTTCTGAATCTGAAAATACGTTCTATTTCAAATCTCGTGTTGAATCATTATTGTAAAGGCTAGCAAAGATCTTCGATGAGGAAAACTAACAGCAGATCGCCTCTTTAGCATGGATGAGACTTGGCTAGTTCAAGATGAACAGAAAAGAAATACCGGAGCACGAGGCGAAAGAAGAATTGGTGCAACAGCGAGCAATGAAAGAGGAGAAGTACAACGAGGTTTTTTTTAAATCCCCAAGGTAATTTTAAACATAACAGAATGAGGCCAGAGATTGGAAATGGAGCGCCTTGCAACTATTTCTTCTAAGCAGGAGATAGGATGGATGTGCAATGATGGCTTATGTTTATGGCTTAAACACTTTATAGGCGTTGTCAAACCAAGGAAGCACTAAAGGTTATACTGATACTGGATTGGCATGCAACACATGAAAAATTTAGAAACCATCCATATTGCTAGTGAGTGCCGAGTGCGCATGATTTCGTTGCTGTGCCTTGCAACTTACAGTTACAACCACTAGGTGTAGCTTTTTGGTCAGCTTGTTACTAATTACGATGAAACGACGAGGGTTTAAATGTCGGGCCGTAACAACATGGCAGGCTGCTCAATTGTTTGGCGAAGCCAATAGAAAAGCTGCAAGCTGGAATTGCAGTTAGTAGCCTTAAAAAGCAAGAGGTTTTGGGCCATTAAACTTGGGTATTTTCACAGATGCAGATTTTTCTGCAGCGGCGGCAATAGACGTGACAAAATCTACAACCATAGGCTTATCAAATATTGAACCAACTAAAATCACGATTTCTTTGCCAACAGTTATTTGTCATACTGAAGGACATATTTCACAAGTAGAAGCTCATGTGGGAGGCCTAAGCATTAATGCGGACGAGAGTGCTGCGATTTCAGCTGACGATGAAGCTTTTTGTTCAAGATACTGGAATTGGACTCTTTCTGCAACTAGCGCCACTAATCTTGCCAGTCATCATACAGGTGCTTGTCTGTCAGCAGTCAAGTAGGGCAACCCATAGTAGAAGAGCTATCTACTTCATACGGAACATCATCGATTGGTGTCTATGATCAGCAGGCATCAGAACCTTCTGGAGAGAAGCATCTATAAATGCAAATCTTCAGTTTCTACAACACTAGCGTGGTTTCTAATAGCACTCCAAAAACGTCGAAGTTGATCAATGCAGCAAGGGGGACAGGATGAGCCTGGACGGCCCTTAGACGGGGATCCTAAATGGCACGGCGTCGATTGAAACGGGCTAGCGGAGGTGATGGATCTCAACTGATAAATTAATTGCTAAATGGGCAGTGTCGAAGCCATAATCGGTCGTCATAGGAAAACGCGAACAATGACATTTACTTAGGCCATAATGTTACCGATGAAGCTCGTTAGGATGGCTTGGACTCCAGAACGACAGAGATCAACGACATGTGATACTGACCTGGTTACAATTATATGGTTATAATGCACGATAATTAATGAATATTTCTCACGTTGTACTGCCGTTTATTTGACAGAAATATTAGGTTTAATTCTTAAACATTATGCAACGGTTGTTGCTAAGTGGTCCACAGATATTTTTCCAAACATGGAAGTTAACGTACAAACCATCTTGAGAAGGTATACACTGAAACTGATGATCGAGCCTTGTGACAAGGTCTTTTATGACATCCTCCAGGTCTTCGATTTTTGAATTGACATTTTCCAGAGTCTTCTGATTGTCAGAACAACTCTGATCTGCGCCGTGTGGATGTGACACGCACATGGCCCAAAATAGGAAGACGTGAGTAATATTGAACATTTTCATCAATGTGTGCAAGGTGCTCCTCCTGCTGCAGTTCTACCACTAAGCGACAGGACTTTGTTCAGGAGTCTCATTACAAGGCTTTATATATATTTATATATATATATGTTCTGATTCAGTCGGTTATATAAACCTACTACGGCCACACAGTCGCCAGTCAGTAGTCGATACATGTTTCCTAAAATTATGATGGCACAGCAGGCAATTATATTTTTTAATTGCTTATTATCATCTAGCTTCGAAACATTCATTTTGCAATTATACGAATTGAAAGCATTTGGTTCGCTCAAGAAATTTACTGTTGCGAAGGTGCTTTTGGGCGATTTACAATTAGATTGTGACGGTTGAGTAGACTTTCATATTTAATTAATGTGGCAATCTACATTTGGCAAAGAATCATTGCAGTGGCACGAGCTAAGAAAACAGCTGGGCATATTGAGGATATTATGACATTTCGCGACGTCTCGTCTGATGAGTCGTTGATTTTCATTTAGTCGATAATTGAAATGACTAGATGATAAACATAACGCATTCAATTCTGTTGCAACGACGCGAGTGTAGAGAAGCATTGGCATACAATGGATGTACAATGTGCATGCACGAGTATGGCTGCGGGAGCGCAGGTAGGCTACTTTTGGGTAATTGGAACGTACATTTTTCCGACAGAGATTATATTTGAAACTTGGGAGGAATTATAACCTTGGCGCGTTTAAAGAGAACGTATCGTACCTTAGATAGCCTATGTAGTGTGCCCAGATTTTGAGAAATTGTAAATTTTCTGCTTGTACATACCTGAAAGCTCTGATGCAAGAAATGTCTTCAATGCGTTGTTTTCTGCTTCGCTTGTAATGGCAGCCAAGGAAGATCCACTGCGTAGCTCCTGACATGTCTTACCAGCTGATGTCCAATTGTGACTTTCATAGACAACCTTGTAATAACTTTCAGCCTGAGGCAGATAAGTGAAACCACTTGGACAGTCAACTGAAACAGTGGATTCAGTGGTTCACTGTTTCGGTTGTTTAACCAAAGTAATTCTTAGATGCATTCCTTTTCAGATTACAACATTTACTGCTCTGGAATGTGCTTCATGGTCTACATAACAAAGATGACAGTGATGACGCCCCAAAATGCATAATTGAACTTTTAAAGTGTAAAGACTACAGCGTTTAAAGGTAATTTCTCTTCACAGCGACACGTTCTATGTGAAGTAGATATGTGGGTTACCGATCATTTTGTCGCAGTATATTTCGTCGCTTGTTTGAAAAACGACACTAACCATAATGCTAACCATAGACGACCCTCAATGTGCATTACCTGACCCTAACCGACCATCATGACGCATAACCTGACCCTAACCGACCCTCACGATGATTACCCTGACGGAATGAATGCGACGAAATGATCTGTGACGAAATGAGCGATGATATATCTGTGATATGTTTTGGAATCTCAAGTGCATTATTTGGCCTAAGTGTAAGCAATTAAAAACATTGTAATACATAATACCACTTTCTGTCACTGTAAAGATTACTTGTTAAATAAATATTTTGCTAACAGTCTCAATTGATGACTTAGTAGAATTTGGAGCCTGTGTTACTGCTTTTTGTAGGGTTTTATGTAGTAGGACGTTAGGTATCGAATGCCTTATTCATCTCAATCAACAGGCACGCGGTGGTGATGGATTTCATCTCGTCAATAACTAAATGAGTGAGGTCTAAGACATATTCGGTTGTTGTAGAATAAGCGAGCACTAACACTTAGGCTTAATTACTTGTAGGTTACTATGTTACCGATGCATACCTGATTAAAATGGGTGGGACTCCAGAACAATAGAAGTCAATGACATGTGATATTGACCTGATTAAATTTTCATCAATGTGAGCAAGGTGAAAACTTAAATTTAATTTATGGTAAACCGTTAGTTTCATTTGCTTGTGCGTTTTAATGGTTTAGTTGAGCACTAAAGCGAGTGGTGGAAAATAATGCATAGGAATAATAATTGAAATGAACATTCTAATCTGGCATTTCCAACGGCGTCAATCCCACGAAGGCTGAGTTACAATTGCTTGAAATGTCGGCATGATGAGCAGAGGAAATGACGCTCTAGGATTTCTACCGCCTGTGCATAATTATTTGAGCCCGTTCGAATACCATTAGGCCTAGTAATTAATTAATAAATACACGAACATGCCCAGGTTCTTCAAAAGGTACGGAGTAATAAGGACACTGAATTCATTTCGTGATTGGTTGCAGCCCTAGGCCCAAAGGAACATCATAAAACATACACTGAAGCGACGCGACGGACGTATCCGATAATAAGTCACATACTATCATATCACCTGAGGGAATAATTTATTTAACTTCGCCACAGTTTGCACTTTGGGACTGCCTCGATCTGGATAGAAGAGGAGGTTAGGCTATAATGATTTCCGTTATCACACGCCGGTGTCGTTAAACTGAAGCTACAAGGCTTGAGAGAATTGGATGCTCTTCAATATAAAGCGATCAGTTTGTGAAAGATGTGTCTTTATAATAAGCTCAGAGTGAGTTTCGCGCCAACGAAGCTCATGGAGAACACTTCTGTCACAGTTTTCTTATGGCATATAGGGCCTACGGGGCATTACGCCCTAGATCTATGTTTGGCTGCGTTACAGTCTGTTGAATAGAATTCCGCATTCAGGCCGCAGCTTGGTTCATCTGATAGCCAGTCGGTAACTGAAAGGGCAGCCGTTTAATTGGCACCTGATTGTTTCCATACAAAAGGACTATTACAGTTGTTTCAGGGAAACTAAAGAGAGGAGGTTATGGTATTAGACACGGTAATATATTAAACACTGCACTGGGCCTGCGCAGGTGCAAGATGAGTAGACTATTAATTTTGGCAAAGTAATGGCCAAATTGTTATAGGACGTCACAGTTGGTAGGCATATAATAAATAGGCTACTGAAAGAAAGTTAAGTTAATTAGGATTATGTAGTTTTGTATCGATGTGTTGAGTGCTCTTCACTTTTGCTTATTTCCTGAGTCGGTGATCTGCTTATTTCTTTGATACATGTAGGCCTATACCTGTTGCATGCCTGCATTAAAGTCAGATATTGATACCCAATTAACGTTATTGAGCGGAAATGCCCCATCGCCAGAAGTTTGATAATTAGTTTTATTTCTAATGTCGGTGCCAGCTAGCTTTATGCTTTAAATTGCAATCCATTCGTAATAATAGTTTAAGTCTAAGTGATCCAAAAGCAAAAATCTTCGGTGTAGTCTTCACCGGTACGATTACTCGAATACGTCAACACCCTGATCGCCATTTTACTCCACTAAGCCTGACTAGTGGATTTACGCCTGCCAGATGGAATAGCGCTAGTCGGGTTTTTGAGGACTCAGGCGCCTCCAAGTATCTTCATGCACGCTGATCTAGTTCTCTAGTTGGGTTTACAGTCAGAACTGGTCCGGAATTTGACTTACGACCGACTAAATGAGATTCATACACGTGGCCCAGGTGCAATTATCTGCTTAACATGATTATTCAAATCACCATGGCCCACAAAGAGTGACGCAACAGCATTCCCATAATAATATTCTGCAAGTGCTACATTAAAAAATCGTATTAGTTACAAATTTTAGCCAGATATTGATTGAAACTAGGAGCATAAAAAGTTATTTATCATCACAATATTATTTTCGAGTCGCAATAACTCATAAGAAGAGATGCCTCCCAGACGTTTCCTTCCAACGGCTACTCTTTTTAGTTTTACATATCTTTGGTGATGTACTTAGCGATATCCAAGGAATTTAAATCCTTGACGATAGCCAATTTAGAGAAGTGTGGGTGCACACATGTACCCATAAACTTACAAGAATCAGAAACTCAGATAGTAGGCGCTATAGCGGCTGGCATAGAGACATAAGTATCATAGTCGTCGCAGTTTTGTCACTTGATAATTTTACTGAACATCCAAAGTGCGCACGTTGGTGAAATGTTCAAGTTCACGTGTACTTATATTTTCCTTCAACTGTTGCTTGCAATAGTAAAGGGAGCTGACGAGAATTCACTGGCATATATGGGATCGGATATTGAAGCCTTTCAAAAGGATTTCATCGATTATCTTGGTATAAAGCGTGACCAAGAGATTATGGGTCATCTTCAGAATGGTTTGTTAATAATTCTTTCGTGTTTCTGGTAAAATTAAATGTTCTGATTCAAATAATTAGGATCGTTTCGTATGTCATGTAATCGAACATTTATATAGCGCCCTTTCAGTATATCTAATGAGAGGCGCTCACAGCCCTGGCGTAGCTGATGTTGAATCTCATAGTGAACGAGCAAAATGGATCTGTTATCAAAACTATGCACAGTAAGCAGGAAAAGAGTCACTCGCAGTGGGCCCACACATGAGCGTGGAACTAACCAACAGATTCCCGTCGACAGCTGACAGAAGGCATGGATGTTCAAAGTCTCTCGTCTAAGTTACGTCGAAGGGTAGAGTGACAACTGTTATCAACGCTCGCAGACATGTTCATGATGTCGACGAGTATGTGTCACCTAATTACAAGTGTTGTCTACAAGTATATCTTGTGTACAGAAATGCGGTTTGCAATTGATTAATAAAATAATTTTATTCCATCTCAAGTGATGTCGGCATTTGAAGATCTAGGACCAGCTTTTCGATCCCAAGACAACTTAAATCTGTCTTCCAGTTTTTCGAGTGGGTAAGTGGCTATGTATAGGCATGTTTACTGCAAGGGTACTTTGGAGAGCTTTTAAATGATCAGAATAATCAAAATATTCAAGGGCTGTGAATTATAGGGCTCTATGTCCAATGCTCGTCTGATCGTCCCCAATCAGAAGCATTTGATCACTCCCCAAGTTGCTCAGAGATTAGCTTGATTCGCTGGAAATCATGGACTTGAAGTTTAAAATTGAAACTTTTGACATTCTTTGCATGACTTTGCAATGGTTGATGGATTGCATCAATCCCCATCTGATGATGCTGCGCTTGTGGTCATCAAATCCTGCTTGTGTCTTCTCATCATTTAGTAAGCTAAAGAGGCTTATACTTAGGATCTCTCCATGTTTGTGTTCGGTGTCATTAGTGATTGATCACGTTTTCAAATGCACAATATAATCTGCTTTTAGCTCTTGAGCTGACTACTACTTTATCACATTACATAACCTGTTGTACCATAATTTAGGCTATGATAACATTGCACTATATTGCATTATAATATAAAACTCATAACAACGTTCCATCCTGATTCTATGCAGATTAAGAAGCAAGCTGTAGTGATTGTAAATAAATGTATTTTAACTCCCATGTAAGTCATTATCTGTTATGCCAACAAGTACGAGTTGCATTAGAGAAGTCGACCAGTGACTATTGCGCGTGAGCTTGAGAACAACTTATTATTCGTTCATGGTATCAACACAGCAGCAAATTGCAATTGACACCATTTTGAAAGCAACGTATCGACATAAGAAAATGGGACCAGGTTCGAATGGAATGGTCTTCAAGCGTTTGGGGTAAATAGGTGTTGAAGTTTTACACTGGTAGACTGCCATGTAAGATAGGCCAGAAGATCAATACAGAATTTCAATACTGGGCCATATATATTCTGGTGGGTGTTGAATGTCGAAGTCACCTTGGTATCAGGGTGAAGCAATCTGCGATACAGGCTTGAAGAGACTAAGACATAAGCCACTCTTTTTGAGATGTGCAGTTCAGTCACCTACATTACTGCGCATAGACATCAAGATTTTTTAAGCTCAATGCGCTACCTATTCAGTTCCTTCTAGGTGAAACAGAATCTATATCCAAATCGGCCTTGCCACAGGATTCATAACGGATTGGAGCACACTATTTACAGCGAAGATCTCAGATGATAATTAACATGATCAACCGACATTGTATCAGACTGAACCATATAGGCCTACCAGGTTGTATATTGTTGAAGCCAGGCATTAGTCATATTGCTTTACCAAATCCTGCTGAATGAGGATAATTATCAATTTTATCAACCGGCAATGCAGACTATATACTCACTCTAGAACAACAGTACAATGGACTGATGCAAGCATATCAGAAATGATATTTGAGAAATTGACTGTAAAATAGTGCCAAAACTGTACCAAGCACAAGACAAAGACTGGTACTTTGGCTGCATTATCAATCAATCATATCAATCAAAAATACTTGATATAGCGCCCCTTCAAGATATCTACTCAGGAGCGCTCCCCACCTAACCCTCCCTCAGCTGAAAAGGACAGTTTTAAGAGAGGCATAAAATGAAGATGAGGAGTTCTTAGCTAGGGGACAGAGCTATATGAGAATTCCATTCCAGATGGTAGGTCCCACAACCAAGAAAGCCCGATGTTGCATTATGGAAGTGCGTGCAAAAGGGACGATCAGGTGACCTTTCATTATGAGGCTATCGCACGGAAATCATACTGCTTTGGTAAACTTATGCGTCCGACAGGAACCAGAAAGTCATATTCATGTATCCCTCAAGATGCCAGGATGAAGGCTGGACCACAGTCTTCTTTTGCCATTGAATAATGGGTCATTATTACTGGCTTGACAAGACAACTGACAGACAGAACATGAATAACTGGTAACTCTTAACTGAGAAACATTATGTTATAACTAACATTAAATATAAATGCAGTAATAGTTATAATTGACATTCTGTAAAGTATTGTAGTATTAGCATGTATTTCTCAATTGAAAAGTTCCCAAATGTAAAAAATTTGATTTTGAACGAGATTAATTTTATGTGATGGAAGGGATCGCATTAGCAAATGTTTTGCTTCTGTGATGCCTTCCATTTCATGTCAACATCTTATGAAAGTACACCCAAGTCATTTGTAAAGGAGTGCAAACATTATAGTGCTAACTATCCCACATGGGTACACGACCATGTACACTGTACTGCAATCAGATATTGACATACCTTTTGCTATGGGCAGTTTTCAGCATATTGACAAAGGCACCAGTGCATTCACCGATAAGCCCACGACAAAGCTGCTACCTTATAGGACTTTATATTTTATGCCAATCATTCAATGGCTGCTCGAATATCATCATTCATACTGTCAGAATCGTAATCTCCAAACTTCTGTAGCACCACTCAAAATCCAATACCATGTGCAGGGCACCAGCTTGTTCAAAGCACTGTGTTAAATTACTCAAATCCGAGTGGTTGTCCAAAGGGTAGGCCGCTGAAGGTCAAGGAACGGTTTCCAGAGGGGTCGAGTATACATGTAGTTTTTAGGGCAAGAGTTGAGGGACGGAGGATCAGATATGTTGGGGGTCGAGCATGGCTGAGACATGAGAATGAGCAGGTAGGCTGAATGGTGCAGAGTTAGTGAAAATATGTGGGCTTTGAGTGTTGTACAGAGTTTTAGGTTGATAGTGATTGGAATTTGAATTAATCCTCTTGGGGAATGAACAAAACCCTGTTTTGGGGCTTAATTGCAACTCTTTGATTTGGACATAGTTAAAAGCTACCCAAATGGTGATGAAAATTTGAATGCTGTGGGACACGTGACTGGTGTTATATCAATTGTTTCCCACATGAATCATATATGTGTCACGTTTAAATAAGATTTGAAAACGTTCCAAATTGCCAAAATATCACATCTTCTGCACCTCAGAGAAATATGATGCTATGAATCAACACTGTAACATGTGTGTTTAGTGGGGTCCATATGGGTAGCACATCTAGGCTTGATGCCACTTTGGCCATGGGCTCCACAAGAGTTCCAAGTGGGTAGCCCACAAATAAGCCTACATGGGCTAAATATGGGCCCTACGTGGGCAGCCCATCAGAAAACAATGTCAGTTTGACCACGGGCTCCACATTGGTTAAAAGTGGGCAGCCTACAAATAAGCTTACATGGGCTCATTATGGTCCTCATGTGGGAAGCCCATATGGGCTTCCAATTTAACCCCACGTGGGCAGCCAAGATGTGATCTACATCAATTTGCCACGGGCTTGACACTAGACTCAAGCAAATGAGCAGCCCACAATTAAGCCTACATGAGCCCAATGTGAGGAGCCCATATGACACAATTATTGTGAAAATTAAACTCACTGATAGCATTAAGATAGCTTTGAATATTGTTTCTGTTGTATAGGAAAATGAATGTGTTTATAGGTCTTTGTCCTCGTGGTTTCACTTATCTGCCTTTGGCTAGAGGGTGTTACAAGGCTGTCTTCGAAAGTCTCGACTGGGCCTCTGCTGCTAAGAAATGTCAGAATTACCGCCGTGGATCTCATCTGGTTGCAATCTCAAGTGAAGCAGAGAGCATTGCACTGAAAACATTCCTTGCATTGGAACTTTCAAGTGTGTACACATTTTAACATGCTTATTTGGTCAGTTTCTTTTCTTGTAGGTACATAGTATGCCACAGCACATCACATACAGCACATCACACACAGCACAGAAGAAAAGAACATTTTTGTCAGATGCAATAGTATAACAATCTCGCTAAGGTTATCGTACCCTAAGTCTTTGCAAAAGCCATTGCAATTTTCATAGTCTATTGGATGGTTGGCTCTCTGGAAATTTAGTCTAAGTTTCATTATTTGTTTCACCTTTTCTATAAGATGAAAAGAAAGGTATTTCTTAAATCAATTGTAGTAAAGTTTGCACAATAACAGCAAAGCTATACATGCAAGAACATGTTTTATTTAAAGAAAATGCAGGTAACACAGCCTGCATTGCATCTAAATGGACTGGTCTTGGAAACTTCTTTTGGACAAGCGGCCAACGTCAGATCTTAGGCAACTGTACCACTCCTTTCGTATGGAAACTTCCACGTGACAAACAGCTGCCGTTTGGGTTCACAGACTGGCTGCCAGCTGAACCAAGTTGTGGCCTGAACACGGAATTCTGTTTGCATATGTGGGCCACAAAGAACTTCGGGTGGAATGATATTCCATGCAACATAAAAATATGTCCAGTGTGCGAGTACACACCTTAATGTTTTAGGACATGCTATGCCCAGGACCATTCCTCCACCTATTGTATATCATGAATTGATGTTGAATATATTTAGAACAATATATTTAGAACAATATATTTAGAACAGTGTGAAACACTTTAACCTAATTTAAAATCAACCTTAGCCTGATATGATGCTGAAGTTGTTAAAATAAATATTGCACAAACTGCTGTTCATATACTGCAAAACTTGCTACAATGTGTTCTGTTGTCTACAGAAAGCTTGTCACCCTTTGAAGCTGGATATTGTGTATCACTTTGTTGTCAAAACAATATAATTATCATGATGATGTTTTTAACAGAAAACGTATGTTGAAAGTGAAGTGTAATATTACACACTGCACTGCATGTCCAAGATGAGTATTTGGTGAAGTAATGGCCAAATTTGTATAGTATGTCACAGTATATCCTGAACAACAGTCAAGCTGAAATTTGTTTTGTATATGGTTTAACATCAAATTAATATCGCAAATGGTATTTGTCTTTTGGGAATTGAACAACCAAGCGCCAAGAGATATCGCCTACTGAATGATCTTGTAATACGGACTGTTGCTACGTATGGGAAAACCAACATTCTACATGTAACTTATCTGCCAGCCTTGTCTTATATTTCCTTTAAGTAGTAAACAAGCTCTCATTTAGCTTTTATATGTATACCCCTTATGACTTTATGTTTTTTTAGTTTTCACTGAATATGTGCGTTTATCAACGGTTCAACCTCTCGAATCGTAATCTATCTAAACATAATATATTCTTTTGAAATATACTATTGGGAATGAATCTGCCGCGGCTTCTGCAGCTTACTTATTAACTCACTCGATAGGCATTGAGAGATTTCATTTATTAGGCCAACGCGTGCAATGTCAGTAGACCTTGAGTACAAGCATTTATAATTGTGATGGAAGGTCCATACATGTAATTATAGCTTAATAATAATTAGTCTTCCCGTATAGTATTTAACCGACTGTTCCGTCCCAGAAAAGGTTTGGAAACTCTAGGCCTACGCTCCTCATTTCAAGCCGAACGCTCAAACCATCTGATTATCGAACCAAGTGTATGGTGCTAGTGTCATCACACACCGAACTCAATTTTATGGCTTTCTCTAGGATGAGCACAAGAACTTTTCAACCCTACATCTTGCGCAAATGGTGATGCCATTTATGAAACTAATTACATCAAATCCAGATGTTGATAGGCATTTTGAGCTTGATTATCTACTCAATTATCGTACATCATATATGTCAAGTGAAAATGACCCATCAGAGTCGATTACAGTACAGCCATATATAACCCGTACATCTCTGCAATAAATTCTTTCCAGATTTTGATAGTTAACCTCCATGTATACGTCGTCATAAATCCAACAGTCAGCTTGTCATGACACGTGCTCTATCGATCGCGCTGCAGCTGGTTGTGAGTCCGCAGGTACACATGCACTTAAGGCCACTGTATCAGAATGTATAAAACGTTTCGTAGAGACAATCACAGGCTGTTGAGAGGAGATTTGTTGATTATAGAAAACTTGCAGAAGCTGCAACCTGCACAGGCTTACTAAGATGTTCAAGTTTACGTTCGTTTTTCTTCTTTTTGAAATACTGGCTGCAACATTGCAGGGCGCTGACTTGAGCTGTTCTGAAATGAAGAATTCCATGGCAGCTGTCGAGGTGGAAAACGAAGTTTTGTTAGATCTCGTCTAAGATCTCCGTGCAAGACTCAGATCGTGTTTTGAACGGCAACCATTTCAGAGGGGTTTGTTGACGTCTTCTAGCAATATAAAATGTCAAATCGTATGATATTTTTTAGCACAGTTCCGCATCAGATGTGATCGTTAGGGCCTACACCATCTAACACTTAGTCATCGTCTCATAATTAGGCTTTGTATTGTTGTAACATTTGTGACGTCTTGCAACCTGAGACTTTTCAATTATTAAAATGTCATGCTTTGTAACTGATCAAAAAATTATCACAGAGCGTTGGTATTTTGTAACTAGAGGTGTCCTCTTTCGTCGGTCACTCTTTTTGCCGGCGCTCATTTGTTGGCTCTCTATGGTCGGTCGCTCATTTAACGGGGGGAGGGGGGTGCCAGAGGCATCCGACGTATGTGAATCAACGAAATGCCGCCGATGCGGAATAGCTGTAAGATCGTTCGGATTGTTAGAGCTCCCTTTTAGCGAACATCCATGTACTGCTACAACGACAAAGAGCTGTTTCAATCAGAAGATGTTTGTCGTAACGTTGAGTAGGGCATCGCGTGTCAGATCTGGCGAGCTTAATATAGTAGGGCCCTACATCGAAGGTGTCTGTATATGTATCTAAGGCAAAGGCCAGGAGCTAGACATTTGATCACATGCGAATGCAGAGGCATTCGCCCTGAGTCTGGTTGAGAAATAAATGTTTCCCGATTTCTCTGGGTTTTTATGTGAATGTGATTTAGTTCTTATAATATTCTTAACTATTTATATATGTAATAACGATCACATTCTTAATAGCAACTTCTTTCGCTGGAGCAGAAAGCACTGACAGTTTGAAAGTGACGAATGAAAGTGCCAGAGGCATCCAACGTCTGTGAATCAACGAAAATTAATGCGGAATAGCTGTAAGATCGCTCGGATTGTTAGCGCTTCCCTTTGAGAGGAAATTAAAGACTCGTTATATTACGGTCAAACGACTACTTCAAGAGAGACGACGATTGATTCTCACAAAACAGGTTGACCAATGACCACGCATAGTTATTAAGTTGTATCAATGCTGTTGTAAGCATGCCGTGCAGATTCTTATTAATACAATAAATAATTGAATAACGTCGCGATCGTTAACGTCACACGATATCGACAACAACCACGCACGCATTAATGGCGAGGTTAGAGTCAAGATTTCGAAGCCGCACTTATTGTAGTACCGTTCTCCACCAAGATCCTTGCAGAAGTTCTCATCGTCGCCATAGCTAGTTGCTGGCGACGAAATAGAATTGCTAAGACATTCTAGGCATCTTTTCCGCTGTACAACGAGCTTATAGTTGTTTGTTGTGCTGAATAATTGAGTGCAATGTTTCAGATAAATGCCTGCCTGGTTTCACGTATCTGCCCTCGGCTAAAAGTTGTTACAAGGCTGTTTTTGAAAGTCACGACTGGACCTCGGCTGGTGAGAAATGTCAGCAGTTTTGCCGTGGATCTCACTTGGTTGCCGTTACAAGCGCGGCAGAAAACAACGCACTGAAGACATTCCTAGCATCGGAGATTTCAAGTACGTGAACGCGGGCCATGTACCGTGTGTATGCCTGAATGGATGTTTATTTAGGCTATTCATAACACTTATGCTGGCGCAAATACCTACATAGGTCGAACTCTACTCAATTTGTAAGTCTTAAGTCAGTTTCTTAAACTACGCGTTTGCAGCGGAAACTCTTCCAAAAATAAGATCGATATTTCGGACGTTTGGCTGTGCTGTGAAGACCAATGACCTGGTATATTAACCGTTGCGACCAATGCGTCTAAACCGGGAGGAGAATATTTCGGACGTTTGGCTGTGCTGTGAAGACCAATGACCTGGTATATTAACCATTGCGACCAATGCGTCTAAACCGGGAGGTTTATGAAGTTCCAGCGGAACATGCTCATCAAGGTATCTTCATCATATGAGAAATCTATAAAATTCACAAGTATAGTCGGGCGTCACAGTTTTGGACGGACGGTCGGTCTGAAGTCGACGAATTTTGAATATGCGAAGGTCTGAACGAATGAAATTCATGATACGCGTCAGAATAAATAAATGTTGGATTGTCCTTGCATCATAAAATCTTAACCAGTTGAAATCACTATCATGTTTTATTGTTAGGTCTTTTTGCAGTCGATCATGACTTGCAGACATTTGTAATGAAGTGCGGTTTGAATCAATTTTTCCGTGTTAGTGTGCAAGCGCAAGTAATTTTAAGAGCTCTGTTGTCTAGATTAAATACCATTACTTGCATAAACTTGAATGATTATACTATGCTTAGGTTGTGTACTCAAAATGTTTATTCCATGCTGTGCCTATAGGTTCTTGTATCTGAAGCATTACTCTATATATATAGAGGATGTACTCCCCAATCGCAGCATTTTAAATGTCGCCAGCCGTGCACAGTTGAAATTACAATAGACGTGAGATGATTAAACTTGACTGGTTTTCATTATTGGTTAAGTACTCTAGACCTATGTGAATACCCGCTATTGATAATGAATTACACCAACCTGCTTTGTTTGAGGACACACCCACCCCATCCTAGATTCCTACAGCAATGTCGATCAGGTGTTTTCGATAAATGAATCATTGAAAGTATGAAGAATTAAGTAATATTTCTGACAAAAACTACAACCTTTGCCGTCTCTCGAATCAGGTCATCGTGCCAAAAACCTACTGACGATTCGCTCTCTGGAAAATCGGCTTAAGTTGTATTCTGCCTCACTGAATCTATAAAGCTAGTAGACAATGTGTTTCTTGAGTCAATAGGCCTTGTAGTGTAGTTTGCACCAAACACAGCAAAATAATAAATGCAAATACATGATTTTTATAGAAAATGCAGGTACCACCGCCTGCATTGCGACTGAGTGGACTGGTCTTGGGAGCTTCTTTTGGACAGGCGGTCAACGTCAGATCTTTAACAACTCTAATAGTCCTTTCGTATGGAAACTACCACGTGACAAACAGCTGCCATTTGGGTTCACATACTGGCTATCAGGTCAATATATATATATATATGTGATTACTTGACCTGTAAAGATCAGTGCGCAACATAGTGGTAATGCTACAATGTATCGAAATCGAAAAGGTGAACTAAGTTCGGAGACGATGGATACATTACAAACTTTTTATGCTTAAATTACACATCAATTTGTATTTTGATTCTTCAGCATAAACTTATTGATTTATTTGGTAAGTTTTGGTTTGTCTTAATGTCTGTTAGTTGCATAAGGTCGTTGTCTTGAGAAAAATAGCAACAAATGGTTTCGCAGAAATGCATCCATAAACCACTACACACGTGCATAGAAAATGTACTGCTTATGACATTATAATGTCATTTGTACTGTCTGAAGAGTGCAGGCAGTTTTGAAGATCGCACCGGTCTTCAAGACTGCCTGAGGTCTTAAGACAGTACAAACGAGATTAAGCGAGTTTGCATGGTCTTATATTTGCGTGTAAGAATGCATGTGCATACGTAGGCCCTATATGATGTGCACTCAAGTATTTATGTGTATACAGTAAATTAGTTCTTCGAATGACAAAGTTTCGTGCTATTCCAGTAAAATAAGTTAAATTCATTTACCATGAAGTTTGTATTGTACTTAAATAAATATACCTTTACATGGAGACTCAATTTACGAATGACAACAGCTAGATTTAATCCAATTTCAGTAATTATGTTAAGTAAATTCATTAGCTATAATATACTTTAATGTCATCAACTAATCTGGTGTTAGTAATTGGATCTCAAGGCGTAATATTGATTCTGTTACAGTTCAGACATTTCTAAAAACGTTTTGAAATCAATTAATTCAGTCACAATAATAAGAAAGCCCCTAAGTTGGAATTTTTTTAATGAACCAATCGCTTACTTTGTTGTTACTCGAGTTGACTACTGATGTGCTCTCTGCGTTGGTCTCCATGCTGGGATGTTGGGGTGCACGTTCGAAGAGGTCCCATGTGCTCCCCGCTCTTCTACACAGAGTGAACTCCTCGTTCCCCGCAAACATTGATTCATGTATAATTGTATATATAGACTACATTCATGATTGGATAATCGGATATATATATATATGTATATATAGTCAATAAAGGTCCGCGGGTAGCGCAGTTTTGATACCCGACCCGTAGCCGTAACCCAAGACCGTTACCCCTACCCATAACCGACCCGTACTTAAAACTCCACCCCGACCGGACCCGACCCGACCCGTAGCTGTGGGTATCCCGTATCCGTGACATCTTTTGCATGCCCTCTCATAGTATTGCTGCCTGGCAGGCTAAAATTATCACAACCTTCTAAGAATTATGATGTTATCGTAGTAGTAGTAGTAGCAGCAACAACAACAATAACAGCATCAGTGACAGCAGTCGAAAGAGTAGCGGTGGCGGCGGAAGCAGGAGAAGAAGTAGAGGAGGAGAAAGGAAAGGAAGAAACGAAAGAGGAGGAGGACGGAAGGTAGAAAAAGAGTCAGCTTAAGTGGAGGAGAGGAAGGAACGGAAATATGAACGGAAGACGAAGAAAAGGATGAAGATGAGAACGAAATAGAGAAGGAAAAGAGGAAGAGGGAGATAAAGCGGTGCAGGAAGAGCAGGAGAAGGAGCAAGAGCGGGAACAGAAATTAGGAGCAGGAGAATGAAGAGATTAGCTGTTCCACCTTTTCTCCTCCTTGATGGAGGAGAAAAGGTAGGGGAGGAGCAGCAGGGCGATTAGCACGGAAAGGAGGAGGAGGAATGAGAAAAACAGCATACAACGAGGAGGTATATAGTACTTGGATTTCGAATACGCCAGTTTGTTTCTGATAGTAATTAAGTCTTTGATGATGCAAGATTCACCTATAGATTTAACGGTAGCATTGTAACCCTATAACCTGACGCTAACACGGATATGTAGGTATGTACAATCATATAGCACCCTACAATAACCTCACTAGGGCGCTGACCGAAGCTACCTAACAGTTCTGAAATAAATGCGTCTTCAATAGTCCAGAAAATGTATCCTGTGCTACACACAGTGGGAGACTCCGAATTTGTAACGACAAAGAGTTCAAACGTAACAATCCGACGCACGAAAAGGCGCGAGAGCGCGGAGCCACCAGGCCCCACGAGACGCAGAACGCAGGTACTGACGCCCCGTCTGGCTGGCTGGCAACTGGAATACACAGGTCGCACATGTACTCCGGGACGACACCAGCCAGCGACGAACGCACCATATATAATACCGGGTAATCCCGGGCATGCCCAATTACCAGTACCAGTACTAGTTTACCGACCCTACCCGTAAAATACGTACCCGTACCATACCCGTACCCGCGGGTACGGTTGGGTACGGGTTCACCCGCCGACCCCCTACTAGTCAATCAACATTAGTCAAGTGGAGAACGCCGTATAATTCATAGATGTTATCAAAACGTAAGGCCTGTTTTAAAAATATATATAAAGTATGATGGCTTACGAGAATGTGCTCCTTATGTTACATAAAAACCTCATATTAGATATATCTATACCTCTTCCATAGCAAGGGAAAAGCATACTTGCTCTCACCATATTTTGCTGTTCTCGACTTGTTGATGATCATTCGACGCTAAATTCTGCATGATCATGATCAAATCACTGCACGGTAGGCGCTGGTATTAACGCCGTATATTTTCCGTTGGATTTGACCATGTCCATACTCAGTTTTTTTGGTTACTCTTTGAAGATTTTACAATATTTTATGGTCAGTGAGTAGCCTTCCACCGTCTGCCACATTATGACAAATTTTATTTAAATCATAAAATAAGTGACATCATTACCTTTATATTTAAAGAGACTTCCACTAAGACGTTGGCTAAGAATTGTTTTATTTAAAAGTTCAAAATCTATTCCATTTAATAGCTAGAGCAGAGTTGAATTCACAAAATAATGCTCAGTTTCATTAGGATCACGATAGTTACGCGATAGCATGAATGATCTAAAATATTATAGTTTGTACTCGCACAACGGACACATCTTCGTATTGCACGGTATATCGTTCCAGTTGAAGCTAACCAGAGGATAAAAATGCACGCAAGACTCCACACCATCTGAGCAACTGGGATTACCTGCTGTCCAGCTGGTAAACGTAACGGGCAGCTTTTCGTGACTTAGTTTTCACACGAAAGGACTTTTATAGTTGTTCTCTATCAGACGTTGACCGCTTGTCCAGAACAGTTGTCCACTTTTCCATGTGCTTGGTATGCAAGCATCGGTGCCTGAATTTTCTGTAATAACATGTGGGGCCTAAATGCATTTTCAAATGAGAACTGTACAAGAGCATTGATTTTGAAAAATACATGTTTTTCGCTTTCATAGCATAGGCCTACATGATGCAGATACAAACCAAGATTAATTGATTTCCTGAGGAGTCAATTAAACTTATGATATAAACATTGATACCGGTTTAAGCTTCATATAGGATAACCTAGGCCCTAAGTGGAATGCTAATTCGTAGCAACCATCATGGTAATAATCATTCTACTCTATGTCAAATTATGATATTGAATTTAAACGGCAATAGTTCTTAACTTAAGCTTAGGCCTATACATTATTTGCACCTGCACGCTCGCAAGGACTGATTGATTCGAATAACACTTTGCTACAAAATCACCCAGACTCAGTCATGTTCGAATGTAGAAAACTCCACAGTACATGTAGGTCTAAAGACAAACTGGAGTAATGATGCCACGGAGACACTTCCATATTAATTAGTTTTGACACGTTGCAGGGCGGCCTGTAGCAATTTCATCAGTTGCGACATTCGCAAATTAAAACCCTGCCAACTTCAGTTTCTGTGACTAGTCAACAGTTACTATTCCACCCGATGATAATTATGTCAATCTGATGATGTTCTCACATTATGGAGATCATTTGACGATTACATTGGCGCTATAAATGCATTGGCCACCAAGGTAAATAAATCAGACATTGGTCTGCACAGCAATGACAAATATGAGAAATATGATCGGGATCGTCCTCTTGGAACAATTTCCGCTGCAAACGTTTACTTTCTCAAACTGTCTTAAAACATTAGAATTGAGTAGAGTTGTTTACACAGCCATTTGTGCCAGATTAGGGGCAAAGGTGTATTCATTATGCAAACACATGAACGAAAATATGCATGGATGCAGACAATTACATACAGAGATACTGAGGGCCCCACTAATATACCAATAAATAGAATAAAATATTGTTCATTCACTCTTGTTAACATGTAGGTCTACGGTTACGTACCTGAAATCTCCGATGCTAGAAATTTCTTCAGTGCGTTGTTTTCTGCTGCGCTTCTGACGGCCACCAAGTTAGATCTACGGCCCAACTGCTGGCATCTCTTACCAGCCGAGTACCAGTCGTGACTTTCATATACAACCTTGTAACAGCGCTTTGCCGATGACAGGTACGTGAAGCCAGGCAGACAGTTATCTGAAACAATGTATTCAGTTGCTTAGCCCAACAAATAACTGTGAACTCGCTGTACTTTCCGAAAGGATGTCTGTGCTGGGAATTACATTTCATCGTCAACAACTTGATATAGCATTTGGATCAACATTTCGGTGTGACCTTGTTGCTGATATTGTGTGAGATAAACGAGGCGTAGTTCAATTATTAACTATATTAATAAAAATATATCCGGCATATTTACAATTGCCTTAAGGCTCTTAAATCAACTTCATCCCGTGAATCGGGTTGACCAATGAACCCTGTAGCCCAGTGGTTCCCAACTCTTTTTGACTTAGGGCCACTTTTATCTAGTTTGAGGACATGGTGGGCTACAAGAGTAAAAGTATCTATTTTAAATTTTAAAAGATTTTTATATGAGAATGGGATCAAATTACACATGGATAAATTCCGATTTAATCATTCTAGATAAGAAAAATAACACCAAACTATAATAATTTATAATGAAATAACTATTCTGTCAGATTTTCATTATTTGAGCATAGGCCTAAGTTTTGCGCATATGCCTGTTTTATTTATCCTTCATACGTCAAAAGTGGCCCGTCAGGCCTCAAAAAGTGGCTTTTTGAGGCCTGACGGGCCACTTTTGGCCCGCGGGTCACAGGTTGGGAATCGCTGGGTTCAATTATGATTCAAGAGATTGACCACTTTGACAAGTAGAATAAGATAGGCCTACCATTTCTGCAAGATTCAGTTTCTGTTCTCCAGTAACACTTCAAAAGAAGTATACAACGAAACAAAAGAAGAAAGTAGGACAGGCAAGTACTCTCCTGCTTCTTCTTGTGCCTATTATTTCTATCTTTCTCTTCTTTTTCTTTCTCCACTCGTTTCTCCTTCTCTTTCTTGCTTTAAACCCTGGATGACATCTGGCCTACTCAAGGCCTTTAAAACCAAATCAAAACTTCACCTCAAATGGATTCGGTTCCCAACACCACAAAATGAACTTAATTATAAAAACTATAGAAATAAACTAAAGAAACTTAAGACGGCAGCAGAGAGTAGCTATCTACAAACTGAGTTGACGAAATATAGCAATAACCTAAAAATGACTTGGAGGATCTTGCGAGACCTTATAAATAACGGAACGTCCCCTATTGATAGGTACATAAAAGAACTTAACATACGAGGCAAGATTTTGGATAACCCTCAGGAGATTGCAACTGAGCTCAATAACTATTTTACTGACGTAGCGGCTACTTTAGCAAAAACCTTCCACCCTTCAACCGCTTAATTACTTAAAGAACCCTAACTGTTCATCTTTTGGGCTTACTGAAATATCAGTTGAAGAAATATTAGCAATTGGAAATTCACTTAGACCATTGCGATCGGTAGGCATCGATGATATTGATCCATCTATCATGCCAATTAGCTTACCTCATATAGCTACTCCGTTGATAAAAATTATAAATTCCTCTTTTGATAGCGGAATTTTTCCAGAGGCTTTAAAAGATGCCAAGGCTGTCCCCATTTTTAAGAAGGGGCTTAGAAATTCTCCTGCAAATTATAGACCAATTTCCGTTTTACCGGCGTTTCCTAAAACATTTGAAAAGGCGATGCACATCCGTTTGTCAAATTTCATCGATTAGCATCAAATTCTCTTTCACTCCCAACACGGGTTCCAGTCTAATCACTCTACATATATGCCTCTACTTTCCATGCAGGATCTGGTCACTGAAGCTAAGAATAAGAATGAGTATGCGATTGGTATTTTGCTAGATCTTGCTAAGACTTTTGATACTATAGATCATGGTATCCTATTACTGAAACTTAACCATTATGGAATTCGTGGCTCCCAACTTAACTGGATTAAAAGTTACTTAAATAATAGAAACCAACTGGTCTACTGCAATCATACCTACTCTCCTCTGAACCCTATTCGATATGGTGTGCCTCAAGGATCCATACTAGGTCCTCTGTTATTCATTTTATACATTAATGACCTTCCAAATGTATCACCTGATATTTCCATTATTCTCTTTGCAGACGACACTAATCTGTTTGCCTCTCACAGATCTCTCCACACTCTTATTAATACATTCAATGTAGAATTAGACTTGGTATCTGAATGGCTTTGTGCTAATAAACTATTCCTTAATATCGCAAAAACAAACTTCATAATCTTTCGTTCTCATAAGAAAGCCTTACCTGAAAATTTGCAACTAATCAAACTAATGAATTTTCCAATAACCCAGGTCACCTCGTGCTTGTTCCTAGGAGTCATAGTTGATCAGCACTTATCTTGGAAGGAACATATTAGTGCAATCTCCTAAAAAATATGCAAAAACCTAGGTATTTTGTCTAGATTCACCAAAATTTTACCTGGTAAAGCCCGTTCTACTCTTTACTTCTCGCTCATAATGTTATCCTTACCTCACCTACTGTACTATAATCTGGGCCTCGGCATACACATCCAATCTCAATAAATTATCCATCATGCAGAAAAAAGCTATAAGATTTATGGCTGGGTTGCCATTTAATGCTCACACAAGCGAAGTATTTAAAACGAATAGGCTTCTATCAATTATCCAGATCTATAAATTATAAATAGCTATTTTTATGATTCGAAATAGTCGAAAAACTTACCTAATATATTTCACCAATACTTTTGCTATAACATAAGCTCCATACACCACGCCATAAGAAGTCCTCACGTCTTAATGGTTCCCTATGCCCCAGAACTAATGCTAGAATAGTATCTATTAAATGCCAAGGTGACAGAATTTGGAATGCTGTTCCAGCCACCATTTACTTGTCATGCAGCATTAAATCATTTAGAAACAAAATGATTGCCCATATTCTCGGCCATAATAAGGACAATTGAAGGGCTGGGATCCTTAACTCAGAGGGGTTAGGGAGTGATGGGGTGTGGGTCAAATGAATATATCAATCAATCTTTGGACTGATTGAGTGTTAAAATAAAATAAATTAATGTACTGGTTCAATCTTGGCTCGGATACTGAGCAACCCTGGCGCTCTGGAAAAATAGTTTTCTACTTAGCTACATGAATGTATTTTTCTCTACATAACACGTATCATTTAATCCTTTGTTGCGTTTTTTGTTGTACTCTTCACCTGCTAGCTACATTTTGTTAGTTAAGACTAGTTAAGTTTTATGTTTACACACCGTTGAATCTATTGTCTTCTCCCTTTAATCTTCTCTTACCGGCTCTCACTTTTCTTTTTAACCTATCCTACTAGGTGGCCCTAACATGCGGGACCTTTGGTCCCTAATTGGGTCTCCTGGGCAAATCTCATCCTCCCTACGCACTCCATGACTCCTTCTCTCGTCTCTTATCTAGAATTAGACTCATTTAATATTTTGTTGTGGATTCGCTGTAAGATATTATATATAGTTCTGATCAGCCAAATAAATTTCTTTGATTGATTGATTGCTTCATGTGTAGCACAGGTACAAGTTAGTAGTTTCTGTTTAACGACTCCGTGTGATAACATAGATCATTAACGACGCTCTTCTCTTTTATTTAGACTTGGCACAGGCACCGCTGCGCTGAAAGCAGTGTCGGGTTTCAGATAGGCCTACAAGATGGCAAGACTGCAATGTGACATGTTCAACGATCCTGAGCCACTAAAGCAGATCTCGCAGCACTGCGACAAATGACCAAATTTCTGTTTCATACAACAAGGAGAGCAACGGCTTTGATGATAATAAAATCGCATGTACATGTAGGTGAGCTGCTCTGATATTTCCCAACTGCAGTGACGCTATATTTGTCAGCTCAGTTCCAGGGTAAGTCTTTTTATAATCTATGGTGTGGTTGTAAGAGTAGGCAATTAAAAATGAGCGACATTTCTCATTATTGTGAGTGCCAAAATTGCTGTAATTGAAAATTTGGCAAATGTTGTGATAAATTGGTGAAATGTGTGTGCGATTGTCAGGAATTTGCAACCAAGGATTTTCAATCAGAACAATTTATATGGCTAGCAACAGTCTAAAAACCATCCGGGGAAGGTGTATAGTGAAATTGTTTACCAAAGCTTGCCTTTAGATTGTCGATTTTAGAACTGACTTCGTCCAGTGACTGCTGGATGTCAGGGCAACAACCTTCTTCGCCGCCTGTATTTTAAAGACAAAAAAAGATACAGGGCGTGGTCCCATGCGTACTTTTCAAACAATAAAAGATGCACACTCCAGCCGATTAGCTATATTCGGATTCTGGAATGTGAAATCTGAGGGCTGTTATCTGTGCCCGACAACGATGGGTACAATATCAGTTTAGAATGATCTTTGGTAATGATAATGGTTACCTAGGCAGGTCATCAAAGCAGTAGACAATGGCCAAAAATAGTTACTTAAACCGCGCGATGTTAGCTTTAATTTAGAATATTTATTTAATTGAAAAGACAGCCTACAAACCATAATTCGGACGGCGCTTAATCTCTAGTCCACGCTTTGTGCCAAAATCTTCAAAGAGATCCTCTCGCAAGGATTCAACATCCGAACTGACATCTGCCAGAGAATTCTCATCGGATGCTTTAACTGTTGCAAGCAACAGTTGAAAGATAAGAAATGCACGAGTAAACTTGAACATTTTACCAAAGTGCACACTTTGCAGGTTCAGCAAACTTATCTGCAACCAACAATAATTAGAAGACGTATACTTCAATATCAGGTTTTATGCTTTCTACTCCAGTTAAATGCGCGTGGGTTTATGTATGGGCCTACCTGTCTGCACACACGCAGCGTTTAAATGGTAATATTCTTATTGCAATAAACTATCAATCACTCAATTAATGAAGCTTGATATCGCACCTCTTCAAGAAATCTACTCCCAGTCAAAGTAGGTAGTTTTCTGAAATGATGGGAGACGCCGTAGACAAAGCGTCGATTATATCATTGAGACTTGAATTATGCCCATAATTAATTATTCTGCATGTAGTGGTCATCAATAGACCTATCTGGCAAAGACTTCAAGTGATGCGAATTTATAAAATTGTGGTATGCCTACATGTAGTTTCAAGATATATGAGATGCAGTGTCGTCGCCCCCTGTGGATCTCACAGTACTTGACTTATCATGCTGAGTAGATAATTACTTTTCATGTGGCCATCGGATGGCTAATACGCCTATGGTTAAGATTTATTGAAGAGATGCGATTGCAGAAAAATCAGTTGATGCGCACATGAAATATTTTATATTGTTGCATAGAACCCGCCTTTTATGCCATCCTGTTAAATCGTAGATAGTGCTGCCATATCCCTTCCACTTGAGGTTTGTGGTATTACTTTATTCCCGATAGCAAACTTGTAAATTTAAGACATGGCCCTGTGGGGGTACCACTTGCAATAATTTCACAATGCCCTATGATGGAGGCCGTACACCATCAGATTGCGCCGATTACAACGCCACCCTCTTTAAGTTCTTGAAATAGGCCCAAACATTTAGCACTTAAGTCTGAAATCTCGAGTTGAGGCTCAGTGTCAGAGAACGAATGTCCACGTTTTTAGCACATTATTAGAGTTCGGTATGCAGTAATGTGGTGCCTCCGCCCCGCTCCAGGTCGCTAATCCTGGGCGTGTTTGTGGGGGCGGACGTTCATGTCCTCGTGGACCCTCTATTGCACGGTTCGACCATCTATCCCCTATCCGAGGCTCGAGGGATAAGGCCTCGGCTCTTTTGTAAGAAGCAACCGACGCCATGGCACGGTTTGGGGTGGTCATTAGAGCCACGGGATCCTCTATCCCTTACTTATTTTCCATGTTTTCTGGGCGCAAGTTACCTTCCTCAGTTCCCGTTACATTAATAGGGGATTTTGCAGTTATCATCAATTGCATTATACAAACAAACAAACAAACAAAATTGTTTTTATTGACCTCGGCATTTACATTATGACAAAGTTGATAATAAATTGGTACGACATGTAAGTTTCAACAGGGAGGATAAGACCCGAGAAGGACCGAGGTCCTGTAGGGGGGCCACCCACATATCAAGAGGCTAAAGTTGTGATGATCAGAGGTCGACACTTAAATAATACTAAGAAGGAAACAAAACGCAGCTTAATTAATTATTGGTTATAAAGAGCATTATTATTCAAGTTGAATTTACACGTTTGCTATGCCTGCCTCTACAGTCTTCATGTTAATGATGATTATGTTGATAATGATCATGGTTACATCAGTCATATATAGATCAGTGTTATGCAGTATGTATTTAATCCAACGAAGTCAAGGTAATATGCTCACGGATTTTTATTTTAAATATACAAACATTTGGTAGGTCCTTCAATTTTTCTGGAAGGCTGTTCCAGAGTTTAGCACCCGAGTATTTGATTGTGAACGTTCTTGTATTCGCACGAGTGTATACGGGCCTATAAGAGGAGGATGTGGAGCGTAGACAATAGGGAGTGGCCTCAGATAGTGGAGTAAAGTAGTTGTTGACGATCGGAGGTAGTAGATTATGACTGAATTTAAACATGAATTGAGTTATTTGGTATAGCGTGATTTGCTTTAGTTTTAGTATACCCAACTGATTAAAGGTAAGGTCAACCTGAGTCAAAGGCGGACAACCAGTGATGAAGCGAACAGCACGGTTTTGGAGAGTGGTTAGCCGCTTAAGTCGGGATGGGCAGTTCGATGCCCAAATAATGTTACAATAGCTTAAGTAGGGGTTTTTCATCGTAAAATATAAGTTTCTACGTATATTTAGAGGCAATAGATATGCTACTTTAAATAGTATCCCAATATGTTTGGCAATTTTTATTGCGATATGGTGAATATGATCATTCCACGTTAAATGACTATCAATCATAACACCAAGGAATTTAATTGATGTGACCTTTGGTATCGAGGTATTGTTTATTAGTAGACTGTCTTCGATCTGGGGTGGTTTCTTGCTATGAGAGCAAAATAATATGTAGTTTTTTTATGTTTAGGGATAGTTTGTTAGCTGCAAATCAATTTGCCATGTATTTTAGTTCGAGATTTAGCAGCTGAATTAATTTGTCATGCGATTTATGGAATGCAAATATGTTTGTGTCATCTGCAAATAGAAAGAATTGGAGAACAGAGGACGCATTTGGAAGATGGTTAATAAATAATAGAAAGAGTAGAGGGCCTAAAATTGATCCCTGGGGAACGCCATGCTTTATTCGATTTAAAGAGGATAAATGACTATTGCATTTAACTTGCTGGTGTCTACAAGTAAGATAGTCTCGGAACCAAGTTAGTGTGACTCCACATATGCCTAAGTTTTCCAATTTTAGCAATAATATGTCATGTTTTACAGAGTCGAAAGCCTTAGCCACGTCCACAAAGATTCCAATGGCATACTCATTCCGATCAATTGCAGCAGCAATGTTATCTTGGACTGTGAGAAGAGACATTAGGGTAGAGTGGCCATGCTGGAAGCCGTGTTGAGACTTAAAGAGTACACCTTTGGCCTTAACATAGTCATACAAGCGTACATACATAACTTTTTCTAGTAATTTGGAAAAATAGGGCAAAATTGAAATAGGTCGGTAATTAGAAAGTTCCTCAATATTACCTTGTTTATAAATAGGAGTGACTTTGGCTTCCTTAAGTGGACCAGGTATAGAGCCAGTGGCTAATGAATAGTTTATTATGTGGACCAAGGGTTTTGCAATAATAGACAGCAATGGCTTAATAATCGTAGGATTTAAATCATCCGTGCCGGTACTGTGAGTTGATTTCAGAGTGAGACTCAAGGCAAGCAACTCTTCAACCGAGGTAGGGTATATTGCAAACGAGGAAAGGCTGGGGGAGCCGAGGTAAGAGGTAACTGGAGACTTTGGCTGTGGTATTTGAGCAATTATATTATCGGCTATACTAGTGAAATAATAATTAAACAGGTCGGCCAACTGGGTGCCATCTGTAATCTTGGTACCATTGGAACTCACACATATTATTATTGTATCACGTGGCTTGGTTCTGAGGATCAATTTTATTGTCGCCCAAGTGTTTTTTAGGTCATTACTGTGTCTAGTAAATTCAGACGAGTAGAAGCTTTTTTCAGATTTTTTACATAAAGTTTTGAATTTATTTTTATAGATAGTATATTTGTCTTTGTTGATTGTTGTCGGATATTTTATATAAATCAGATAGAGCTTATTTTTAGTCACACTACATTTATAGAGGGCAGCTGTCATCCACGGTTTTCTGTAGATAGGCTTATTGGTTGATTTAACTTTAATAGGAAAAGCACAGTTAGAGGCAGATTTGACTTTAGAGATAAAGCGCTCATAAGCTAATGTGCATCCTCGTTTTCACAGGCCTCAATTATACTTTTCCAGTCACACTCGGTCAAAAGTGACTTAAAGCGTTCCTTGGATGCCAAATCAAATTGTCTAGTCGGGATATTGTGAGAGTTTATCATTCGCAGCGGGGTAAGATCAGCCCATATTAAAACAGGGAGGTGGTCTGACAAGTCTTCTGCTAGAATTGTGGGTTGAACAACTTTGGAAACACAATTTACAAATATATTATCGATCAGTGAGGCAGATGAAGTGGTGACTCGAGTAGGTTGAGAAATAGTCGGCAAAAAGTGAAATGATGTCAAAATGTTATAGAAGATACCGGTTGGCTTATGTTCCTGAATTTTTAGGGGGTCCATATTGAAATCTCCTAATATAAATACATCCTTGGCCTTAGATATAGATTGAATATCCAGTAGTAGAATTTTCCATTCCTGGTTGAAGGTGTCCAAGCAACTACCCTGTGGCCTATAGACTGATCCAGCCATGAACTTTGAATTATCTGCCGTTTCTATGCACACGAATAGCGATTCGTATGCGGTATGAGAGGAGCAGTTTGCTGGTGCTTGCATTAAGGAATAGTTGAAGTTAATTTTTATAAAGAAACCAACACCCCCACCCTTACCAGCTACTCGACATTTATGTTCGAAACTATAACCTGGTATTGATAAGGTGCTTGCTGAGTCAGTGTCAAGCCAAGTTTCGGTGACTGCCAAGATGTCTATAGATAGCGAGACCAGCAGATGTTCTATTCTGGGGATCTTTGAATAAATACTACGACAATTAATGTGCATCAGGGAAATCAAATGTGGATTTTTGTTGTATACATCTGTTAAAGTATCAGAAAGGCTGTATTTACTGTTTACTGGTCTTATTGTGAAATAATTTTCATCAGGATCTACGTCAGGGTTATTCAGAAGCCAATGTCCTTCCTCTGAGTCAGTGAAGATTTCCAATCTCGGGCCTTCATTCATTCTTATTACATTAGAAGTAGAACTACTGATGTCACGCGTAGGCGTTATAAATTCCTTATCATCATCAGTGTTACTAAAAGGAGTGATCTAGCAAGGCATTCGGGGCAGCACCAATTGTCCCGAGGGGTACTTGAACCACCAAGATGTGCTGCATGATAACAAACCGAGCATAGTAAACCTACGCACCCTCTTACCAATCGCCTCGTCTTCCACAACTGATTTTGAGAAATGATATCAACGTTGTGCGTCATTCAAATGTATATTTGCAAATTGAAAACCAGTGACTGATCAAAACCGTAAAAGTGACGTTTATCTATTATATGAGCCACTCTGCTAATAAAGGCTTGTCTAGTTTTGGCAAGTTTTGCAAACACATATTGTTTATTAGATGCGTCTGTAATCAATAAAATAAATGTATAACTTAAGATCCGTTGTCTGGCAAAAACGTCGAGGGCCCCTAAACAACATCGATCCTTCGGCTACATGGAAAAATAAATAAACAAGAAAATTGAAACATTAAAAGTACAAGTGCAACCGTACGATATTATAATAATTAATATAATTATGGAGATAATTGTTTCAAATGTCCTTTATGATTGTACCATTCAACGGCGTTGCATTATAGCGAACTTCGTAGACATAACAAATTCACTGAATAATTGGACGATGAATTGGGACAATTCTGCAATAGTGAGTAATGTTCCTCCCATAATTAATCCCAAAGCACCGCCAATGTCGCAAACCAAACTGAGGAAATTATAGGCTGGAGTTGTATGGATCTCGACGTAGTTCAACTGAGAGTAGAATATATCCATATAGACGAGTTCCTTGCTAAGTTTCGACATCGGCAGTTTCCGTCCCTTAAACTTCGCCTGTTGCGACATGTAGTTGAGAAAATGCTCTGATAGAGGACTTGTCGATACTGAATATGGATATGTGCGCTGATGACATGGAACAGGGCAATCACAGTTTCGAGACGCGCCGGTGGTAACAAACGATTTTAGGCTTCGCGGCCCGCAGAAATATAAATCCTTAACAGTGCATATTTGTCCTGGATCTAAATACAGAATATGCACAGTCAGACAGATTCTCTAAAATAACTGTCACAATTACCACAAATAAATTCCTGGCAGTGCTCTACCGCTCTTGGAAGTCATTGCAGGGCCCGTAGGCGTAGAGTTATGCTGAACACAATGGGGCGCAGAGCTGAGGAATTGAGTTCGAGACCCGCGACCCCATTAAAGTTGACTGGTCCCTCTTTCGTTGGGCGGCGGCGATTGTTAAAATCAGACGTAGGCCTATAACGAAATGGCCGCCTTGCATGGCTGCCGACGGTCAAATTCGACTCCTGTAATAACTTTTCGTCATTCGTTCATACTCTGCTTGTAATCATTCTGCGGTTTGTGAGCTTGAAATAAAGCGACTAATATGATTATTTTTATTATTATAATTATAATTATTATTATTATTGTTTTACTTATTTTATTTGTTTCTCTGAGGTACTTCATTGCCCAGGGACTTAGAGATTAATAATACAGAGATTTCATTGTCCGGAGGGTCAGGCCTCATCTTCTGGGGTCAACGGAAAGGTGCCCATAAAAGCGACTAGGTTGTAGCTATGGGTGCAGTCTGTCACGTCTGTCGCCACTTATCAGAGAAATCCGTCAACCGACTTCGCTGATGAAATCCAACGCCGAGGGGTTAAACCGGCTCATTGTCTCAATAGCGAGCGGTTGGAAATCATAAGAGGCTGGCAGTCCACCATATTTGAGAGTTTTGCGGTCTGCCGAGTGAACCAACACGGGTCCCTTATCCCCAGTCTGGGTTATGGATGAGGCAGCACATGTGTAGCATCCTATGCTAGGTACTCCACGCTCGACCAAGTGATGAGCGTTGCTCCGTCGGGCCTCTTGCCATGAGATCTGATAAGGCCGACCGGTTTCTTGGTGCTCTGGTTCTGAACCCTGAGAAGTGACCGCCTAACGATGTCACTTATGACGCTGTGGCGCAAAAAGCGTATCTGGGTCCTCCTGCACACGAAGCCATGGTGGCTATATTGGCCAACCGCCTCTCCACAGTGGCATCTGTGGGGACCACAAAGTTCAAAGCCCAACCTCAGGCCTACCACCACCCGAACAACCTCGTTGTCAAGGACAAGGCCACTTGTATCAATGGGCAGCGCGATTAGCCAATCGGCTTAGTGAGGGCTGCCTGCTGCGTCTAACTTTGCTCCATTGACCAAGTCACAGGCGTGTCGGTGGATCACCGCTTTGTCAATCTCAATGAAGGGTCGATAAAAGATGTTCTGCTTGAGTGTCAGCGGATGCATCACCTCGGGCAAGGATCCACGCCGGGACTCCAATAGTTCCTTCCCGTATCTATCCGGAGTCGCCAATACAACCGAGAGGATGGTGGTTTGCAATCCTAGGGTCGCTGCAAATATTAGTATTATTATTATTATTATTATTATTATTATTACTGTCATTATGGCCTTCAATGTTAATTAATGGTGATGTCGTCCGGAGAATCCCAGCTCGTTGGACTCCTGAGCAGCGAAAGTTCCCTTGAATGCATCTGCGTTGTAGCGTTGAATAATCATTGAGATGCGCTGGTAGAGGAAAGTCGTCTCCCTCTGCTCCCCAGTGACGGCGCTCAGTGTGTGTCCCAGTTCTGAAAGGAAGCTTTGGCCTTCGGAATTGATGGGGCTAAAGGTTTCGAAAGCCACCGGTGTGAAGACGTACGTGGAGGCTAGCTCGGCGTACTTCTGAGTTTTGAGGTTCGCCGCCCTCTCGGCCGCTGCGCCCGCTCTTTGTGATGTTTCTGGCAGATACGACGTTGCCATTTTGTCTGACACTGTCGCGTCCCATATCAAACACAGCCCCGCCCGCCATGGTATATGAGTGAGGCCGTCTGGTCTTTTACCATCAGATTGGGTCAAGCCCACCGGCTCTTTGACAGTTGGGATCCCTGCACGGATTAGACTCCTACAAATAAGGTCGTTCAGGGCCGCGTGTCTGGGCCAGATTTCCAGGCCCAGGCCACATGAGAGACCGTGATATCCGTTTTTTTAGACCACAACACCGCTTGGGCAGAAATGAGGTAACCAGACGGGTAACCCAAGTCTATAACCCATCGCCACTATCAGGGACTCATCGTCTAGTCTCAGCCCGCAGTTTGTAGTTGGTAGGGCTAAGAGCCAGTCGCCTGGGTGTGGTGCTGCCACTGCTCTAAGACGTGCCTGATTCTGGGAATCAGGCATTCTGGAGGCGAGGTCTGCCACTCCGAGCTCGATCAAAGGGTCGTCCCATCTTGATTGTTTGTGAGCCCAAGCTTCTTCCGGCTCTGGTACTCCGCTGGTTTCCCTCCATTTGGCCTGAAGTGTCTCCAGGGCAGGGTCTTTTATAAGCTTTCCTCGCAGAACCTTTGTCTGAAGCATTGGCTGCGGCCGATGCCAAGAAGGCTGAAGTGCCAGCGAAACCACTGATCGGATGCCCAGTCCTCCTCTTTTGATGGGCAGGGTGGCCTGGAGCCATGCCTCATCGGTCAGAACAAGATTGAGCACCTCAGCGAGGCTCACCCTCAAGGCCTTGTCATACTCCTCCAGTCCTTTGTGGCCTTCGCATGGACAGCTTCTAAAGGTATATAATAGTCGGGTGGCACTCAGCGAGTATCGGAGCAAGATGAGGGCGTCATGTGAGGCGATGGACGTTAGTTTTTCCATCATGCGCATTAGCTTCACTGTGCGCGCATTCAAAGTGTTCGTCAAGGCCGTATCTATTGACAGAGGTGCGCCTAGGAGTGTGGCCTCTGAAGGGTTAGTCCATCTGAACTGTCTCAATGGTTCGAGGTCTCTCTGGCTATCAGCAGAAGTCGAAATGATCTCGCATTTTGTTCGATTGAGGAAGTGGCCGAGTTTTTCGCATTCCGTTTCGTGTCTGTTTATATCTTTCGCAGCCTCTTCCGCCCTGCAACCTAGTGTTAGGTCATCCAGAAAACCTATTGTGAGCGGCAATTTCATTTGGATGAGGATGGGCTGTAGAGGGAGACAGAAGAGTAAGGGACCCATAGGGTCGCCTTGTTGGCGCCCCACTTGGGACAAAACACAGTGTCGACCGTATTTACGATGTGAGTGTTCCAAGTAAGCTAGATTGCAAAAAGGTGCCAGTTCAGGAAGAATGTTGTATAATGCTGTCAACATTTCAAGTCTGTATAGGCTGTTGAATGCTTTGGAGAAATCGATTTTGGCTATGAATGTTTCGTTGTCTAAACTGTTCAAAAATCGTCTTGTTGCGTGTACTGCTGCCTCACATCCTCCTGGTACGCCAACTCCGACTTGTCTGGGGGAAAGGTATTCAGCAAGTTTAGGCGCCGCGTTAGAGCTGGCACATTTGGCTGTCAGTCTGCGCCAAAAGTAACCAATGACAATGGGTCTCAGACCTCCAGTGATTTTTCGAAAGGGCGAAGAGAGTTCCACCGAAAAGGGTTGCTCGAATCCCGAGAGGGCATTCTCCTGCGAGAAGCAAGTTTACCAGAGCCGTAATGGCGGGTAGCAGAGTTGGGGCCGAGTCTGGTTGGCTTACTGACTCTAGGATGTGCTGGGGGCGTAGGTCGTCTGGCCCCTTTGCCGATCCCGCCGGGAAGTTGCGAATGCATCTGATTACGTTCTCCTCGGTCATCTGAAGCGGGGCGGCATCTGTGGCCCGGGCACTGGCTCCTGGCTCTCTCTGAGGTGGGGGCGGATGTTTTGTTTTGAGCTCCTCCCATGTGGTCTCGTTAATTGGGATTGGCTTGTCGTCCGAGCTCAGAGATGTTGCTGGCAGTTGTGTCCTTGTATCTGGAGGTTCCTCTGTCGGGACATGGGGACCTATTGGTGGTTTGTGAGAACCTGGGCACGGGTTGTCTCTGGGTCCATGTCTGTGCACGAGGCCATTCTTGCTGTGCAGTTTCCATTCGCTGTGGCATGCTCCGCAAATACTCTTTTGTTTAGGCCTTGGTCCCTCTTGTGAGTCAACGATCTGGGGTTGTTTGTTGTATGGAGAAGCCATTCATCTGCGTGATATGGTCTTCCGACTCGGGGCGGGTCGTGACGGGTCTTTGTTGTTAAGATACATGGATAACAGAAAGGGAAGGGAATGAAGATACATGAAGTGGGTTAAATGCAACCAGATGTATACAAATTCGGTTACAAATTATTATTATTATTATTATTATTATTATTATTATTATTATTATTAGTAGTAGTAGTAGTAGTAGTAGTATTATTATTATCATCATCATCATCATCATTGTTATTATTATTATCATCGTCATCGTCGTCATTTTTATTATTACTATGGTTAGTCTGAATATTGTAAATCAGACATCTATGTCGTTCAACATCCAGAAGTAGATACAGTGTATCATATATTGTGACCTGGTTGCTTTTAAAGCACAGTTGTGAATGCGCTAATGCGTTTTCTGAAAGCTTTAAAGGTACAAGTACTGAATTTCGCCTAATGTGCACATAGGCTACATGCATGCATACATATTGGCTTCACAAACGGTGGACCGATTTTCTTTTTCCAAATAGTGGTATCTGAACTCAATATGAGGATCGTTTATTTGGGATTGTAATGAACACACAAGTAAGAAATATGAACGGACAAGAAATGTGAGGAACACTACGGTGTTGTCCATGCAGTGCAACTGAATAATCAACTCTCGAAAAGTATAAATCGTCAATTTGAGGTCCTCTGCATGACATACAACACTTGGCTTACTAGTAACACTATCTACATAAACTCTGACCTTCAGAATTGATCTTCAGTTACAGTTAATGGCACACAAATATACTCACATACAATCATAAAAATATACAATGCATTCCAACTAGTAGATTATCTGTACAAAGTAATACCGTTCAGATTTATCATCAACCGACATCCACAGGAGGTCATCACATAATCGGCCTGGCACTGTGCCATGCAATTCACGAACGTATAGTCTTCAGCTTCACGACAATCTCCGTATGGCGAAGGCAACATGGTCAACTTCAAATAAATAGAAAAAAATATATTATAACCATCAATAGAAATATAATATTAGTTTGGTTGAGGTGAGCTGTCACACAATAAATTTCACTCCAAGCGAAGCATTTGACTTAATTCTTTAAGCAAAACTACATTAATCAGCTTGTGCAAAAAAGTCATGGATAGGTATAAAGTGTATGCACGGTGTCCGATTGGTTAGAGCGGCGGTCGGACCATAGCGCTAAGTGTTCACTGAGTGGGTTCGACTTTCGGACGAAGTGGCACTGTGTAGGGACTTTGATCAAGTCTTTCGCACACAATTGCTTTGCATTACAACTGCAGTTGCGGCGTCGAGACGCGTGTACGCTTTCGTGCAAGACTTGTCTTGCTAAAGCGTGTTATGAATACCTAGTTGTGCTGTATTGTAGCGTAATTCAATAATAATTCAGATCCTCTGTGTGGGATGAAAACGTCAGATGTCAAACTATCACTGCTAATATAATGGTACATTGCATATAATATTTATATACAATATGCAATAAAACTATGAGTCTATTCTATAGCATAAAATGTACAAAACAATACGTGCCAAAAATTCGCTTCAACAACCCATTTGGTTCGTGCTGGCTGCCGTATGGATCTGAGACATGATAAATGTAAGAAAATACATCATTAAACGAGATTCTACTAGATGGGGCCTGTTTGCCGCATGGATTGAAGAGTAAAATAAGTAGTGTCCTGGAGTTCTGGATGAAGGAGGACAAGACAACAATAGCTACTCCAAAAATCACCAATAACTTTGTCATAGAAGGAGATAATACGAGGCCAAGCAGCTTTCACATCCGCATGTTTCACTTTCGGTCGGTCAATTTCTGGAAGTTTTTGCCGAATTCTCAATAAAGGTTACAGTTAACGGAGGGTATGCCAACTGAAAAAGGAAGGTTTTGAGTCTAAATCTAAACAAAGAAAGAGACTGCGCAGAACGAACAGACTCGGGGAGAGAGTTTCAGAATCTAAGTCCACCAACCGAAGAAGCTCGACAACGAAGAGCAAGAAAGGCAGGTAGATGATCGCATTAGATGACCGCATTGAATAGCTACAAGCTTTTGTAATCAGGGTTGACTTGAAGTACTGTGTGGTTGACCATAGTGCAAAGAATACGACCCTGTTTGAAAGAGATCCTCTGCCTCCTCGGCACTAAATCTATCCGGTCGTTTGACTGGGTCGGAACGCTGTCATAAAAGCGGACAACTCTTGACGTAACTATATCCGATAATCCAACACAACATCAGACGTGAAATCCACATACTGAAACCTTTAATATTAGATAAATTTAACAATAATAGCTGCTGACGGCGGCCAGTGCATCATTCCTGAACATGTGAACATGGCCGACTGGCACCTCGGTGACTTTTCATGGCTAGGGACTCACTCACCAAATAGTTGTGAGAAACTCCTCGAACACCATTTAGCATACGAGTCCACAGGCGAAGTTCGCATTTTAGATGTCATGGACCATTGAACCAAACATGGAAAAATGACTCATTTAATGATAACAGTTCCACATCCAGGATGTAGTTGTCAACAAGACGTTCTTATTGCGGTGTTCAACTGCAATTTAGTTTTCTATGTGATGTTGTAGGATAAATGACTTTATGGAATAATTAAGGTTTTAACAACCTGAAATCGCGCCCTCTAGATTTGCGCGTTGTACCGTGGCAGGGTACCGCTGGTACACTATTGATAAGAAGATATAAGAACATCATTCTCTATCTGTGCAAAATATTATGTTCAGACATCACTTAGAGCACTGTGTTCAAGATTTACCTTTAGGCTGCATTTTTATTAATTAATTTATTTCCGAAATTTGATACCGCCTTTCTTTCAACATGTTTTGGTCAGAAGTGCACACACACACGTCTCGAGTTGTACTGCAGAGCAATCGTGTGCGAAGGACTTGCTCAAGGTCCCTACACAGCAACTCCTCGGACGAGGGTCGAACCCGCTCGCTCAGCGCACACTGAACGCTACGGGCTGACCGCTTTAACCGATCGGCCACTGTGCCACACAATTTTTAGTTTGCAATTGTTCATAAAAGTGATCAGCGCGTGTAACGAGCTGATTGAAGAGACAGTTTCGTCGGAATCACTCAACAACTTCAAGATCAATATCGGCAAAATGGGATATAAAGACATTTGCTTGGCATGGTTCTCACACAAGCTAAACCATGTTAGGCTATCGCTTGCTAGCAGCAAATGGTTGTGAGTCGTTAAATTACACGTAACCGCAAATAATTAATAACTGATGCAGGGTCTACGTTTTATTAAAAAAGTTTAACATTTATCTGCAATTGCGTGTTTATATGACAGTTAAATACTTAAGACAATGGAATATAATTCTAATTAACTTTGACACCTCTGTTCGAATCTACAACAATAGCAGTTATTGCTATTGTTGTAGATTCTAGATTATGGGCGCGTGACGATTGACTTACGTTTCTGAGAGAAAATGAAACGGATGCTGAAACGCCCATTCCGACTCTGAATCCCGTATTAACCACAACAGCCCAGTCATTTGGCTCTTGCAACTTAACCTATGAAAGACACTAATCATCATGTGCAAAATATTGATTCAATCAATCATTGAATGCATTGACTTGTTATATACAACATAGATTGTACACAATAAAAGCTTTATTGCTGTCGAATTTAACAACTGCTTTTTTACTATAAAAAATATGCCGGAACGCATCTATATTGTCTAAAGAAATGATTCTAAATAAAATTGGCTACCAAATAAAATTGTATGCAACACAATCTATACACTTGACTTACTTATAAAGTAAGTCAAGTGTATAGTCTATAGTCTAAAAAATTGAAATTGCAACGTTGTAGGCCTCTATCAAATCAGCTGAATTACCCGGCTTTGCTCGGGTAGTCCTTACAATTAAATCATCATTCTATCTTAGTTGTGACCGACGTTATGGATAAAATACTATACGTACACGTAGGCCTACTGCGAAGACTATAGTTATGTCGGAGAAAAAAATGCGCATAGAGTTGGTCAACTACAATTATGGAATTTTTCATAATATGAACGCATATGAACCGATGACTATATTAGTCATCGGTTGCCGGTAGGCTTACATAACCTAGAACGCCTGCGTTTAACTTATCCGTATCTGACTTTCTTGAATTAAGAAGCAGAGTCTACCATAATCTAATTATTGATCGTGCTTGCTGTTGACAACGTCCAAAGAACGGAACGGGGCGTGACGATATTAATAAGGTCGTCGCTCAAGCCAGTTTAACGCAGCACTAATGCGTGTTGGCTAAGCATAAATTGGCAACGAATTGGATAGCTCCCAATCCAGATCTCATCACGTGACGGCGACTTGGTTTTGCTATATTCCAGCGTGCTACCTTCGTTTAAACAAGGCTAGTGGCTGAGTTTGAATAGACACCAATTTTAGATCGACACCGTTGGCTAGACACGAAGCGTGTAGCAATAGGGTCTAAGGCAGGGATGGCGAACCTTTTGAGAGTCGAGTGCCAATTAATCTATTGTTTAGAATTTCAAAACATTTCGCTTGCCAAAAGCCGCCAGCGGCACCAGAGAAGCAGGGCCAACAAGGAAACTAGGGGAGCAAGATTTTTAAAGCAATTATTTTTTGTTTTCAGTTTAATTGTATTATTATATAACTAAAATAAAAGACTACATTTCATGTTAAGTATTGTTTGACATAATATTTCATTATAAAATCAACATTGTGAGATGAATCATGACTCGGTAGTCATTGAACCCTAGTGAGATTTCTGTTGTTGTACATTAGATGCCAATTGTTTGATATCCGGATCATAGTTTGTGTTCTTCAAAGAAATGCACGCCGCACTCATTTCATCAGTCAATCTATTGCGAATATCAGATTTAATAAAATTCATTGTAGAGAACAAACTCTCGCAAGAATAACTGGAAGAAAAAATAGAGAGAATTGACCATGCAACATTTTTTAAATCCTGAAAAGTATTTGGCATACTGTTCCACACTTTGAGAACTTCATTTTCTGCTGAAAGCTTTGATATTTCTCTGAGTCGATCTCGTTCAATTTCTTCTAACTGAATTCGTAATTCAACAAATTTCTGTTTCCAAATCGAGCTGGATTGAAACTCGACCAATTGCATTTCAAAATCATTTAAATCCATCCAATTGAAAATTTCCACATTTAGATTTTCAAAAATAATTGTGTCTGGATATTTCAAAAATTTGATAGTTTCTTCAAAAGATCTGAATTGTACAAATTGTGATGAAAATTGATTAACTGTAGCATCCAAGATTTCAACAAAAAATTGTCGATGTCTGTCAAAATCAACTTTCTCATGAATCTCCCAAATTACTAAAATGTAATTTTGTGCATTTGAAATATTAAAATTCATTCTTTTCAACATCGCGCTTAAATATTTTAAGTTTGCCTTCAAAGGCTTTTATAATATCAAACATTATATCAGCCGTTTTTCCTGAACCTTGCAGCTTAACATTAACTTCATTCAGATGTAAAGACAAATCCGTAAAACACATTAATCTACTCAACCAGTCAACATTTGTGAGCTCTGTAAATTGTTCTTTATTGCTATCGAGAAACAATCTGATTTCGTCAACACATTCCACAAAACGTTCAAGCACACGTCCACGGCTTAGCCACCTGTCGCTATTATACATCAGCAAACCAGAGTAAACCGATTCAACTTCTTTCAATAATGACTGAAATTGTCTTTTATTTAAGGCACTGGCTGCAATAAAGTTTACAACTTTTGTAACAACTTTCATTACTTCTTCAAGTTCTTTTAAACCTGTTTTTGCACACAACGCTTCTTGGTGGACAATGCAGTGAAATCCCAGCAATGAATGTCCAACTTCTTTAGTAAACAAATTTATAAAACCAGCATCTTTACCTGTCATACTGGGAGCACCATCAGTTGTAACAGATACAATTTTCTTTAAATCAATATTTTTATCAGAAAGTTCCTTGACTACACACTTACATATGTCCATTCCAGTAGTTGTTCCAGGAAGATTTGCAAGCGCAATGAGCTCCTCTCGTATTTCGTCACCTCTTGGATATCGAGCAATAATAGCTAATCTAGCGGAAGACGTCACATCTGTACTCTCATCCAAGCAAATTGAAAATGTGTGGCATATTGATAAATCAGTTTTTAATTGATCTTTAACATTACTTTCCAATTTCATGATTCTCTCTTTAACAGTATTTCGACTGATCGGCATATCTTTGATGCGTTGAATAATTTTATCTTTATTTGAGAAATCATCGAACAGGGATGGCGCACATTCCAGCCATGATTCTTTTATATAATCACCATCACTTAACGGTTTGCCATGCTTAGCAATAATTTTAGATATTTCAAAACTTGCAGCTACAAGATTAGATGAACTTTGTGTGAACTTGACAAAATTGTTTGATTGCATCTTTTTGTGTTTTAATTCTCTTGCTATGTATTCTTGCTGCTCAGCTTCGCTTTTTTCAAGAAGCCATTCATGTTTTGTTTCATAATGACGTTTGACTGATGATGTCCGACAAACAACACTTTCCGAGCACAGGACACACAGAGCTTTGCCTTTTACGTCTATGACCCCGTATCGAGCAGACCACCATTCCTGGAAGTCCCTGCCACTGCCTTCGCTATCAAGTTTCTGTCTTTTAAATTTTGAACAAGACATTATTTCTGTTCGTGACACAAACTTTTTTTATTTAAACAAAATAAATTGAAATAATACTTATCTGATAGTCACAATTATTATTATTTCATTTCATATTATATTATCATTGTTTACTTTTTAATCTCAAAATTATCTGCAAATAAAGTCACTAAATACGTCATTTTATCAAAATCAAGCTGTGATAGGCGCGTTAGCGATTTTGCTCGGTTAATGCTCATCTTACTCGGTGTTTGCACAATAGTGTTATTGAAAATATGAGGTGAGTCTCTATCATTTGAAAAATTACATTGGGATAAAAAGAAAAAAATTCAAAAGTGGAAAAAAAAATTCATTTTTGTGTGTTTAATATATTATGATGTGGCGTGCCAAGCAAAATCATCCCGCGTGCCAAGTTGGGCACGCGTGCCATAGGTTCGCCATCCCCGGTCTAAGGCGTAATTTTGGTGCGTTTGCGCGAAGTTTCATTCAAAACATGGGGAAGGGTTAAGATTTTGAGATCGTCAACCCCCATATGTTATGTTTTCCTCGGCTGCTAAGAAGTATTCGTGCAAATATGGGAGCAATCGGTCGAGTAGATCAAAAGTACGTTTTGTGGAACATAGTTCCGGCGCGTTCTGCCAGAAAAAAGCACGGAATTTTATGAATTTTTTGGCAGAAATTGGACCTAGACTTGCCAATAGTACCTCTAATTCAAAATCCTTTTTCCAACAGTATCTAAATATATCGCCTAATACATCAATTAAAATAGACCTAACAGCTCCCAGGGAGATTGTAGCTATAGCAAATGAACTACGGAACACAAAAAGCGACAGACCGGATCTTATTGTCCCGCGAATTGCTAAGTTTGCAATAGCTGCAATCTCGGTTCCGCTTGCTTGTAAATTAAACTATTTTTTATCGAAAATGGTATGGTCGCAAGCAGGTTAACATTAGCCAAACAAATTCCTGTATACAAAACGGGGAGAAAAATCTGATTAATAATTATAGGCCTATGTCATTAATACCATACTTTCCAAAATATTTCTAAAAAATTATCCAAAGCAGGCTATTTACTGTTCTATTTAACTAAAGGAAATGTATTATTTGAGGGACAATAAATTTCCGTCATGAACGTACAACTTCAATGGCAGTACTGTACATGTTGATGCATGATAAGATTTTGAATGCAATTGATGGCAGTGAATATGAGATGGTTTTATTCCTTATCAAAAGCATTTTACACTGTCAGTCACAACATCCTCATGCAAGATGTTGCTGCACTATGGTGTAAGAGGAATTTGTTATGATTGGTTCTCTGATTAATTAAGTAACAAAAAACAATGTATTTTCTACAATGGTCACTTTTAACAGATGCTGGAAATAACTTGTGGTGTTCCACACGGTTAAGTGCTTGGACCTCTGTTCTTTTTAATAAACGTAAATGATATTGCCATTCCATCTAAAATTACTGCATTTCATCATGTTTGCCGATGATACAACTGTGTTCATGGCAAATAAATCTATTGATGTGTTAGTAGACAATGCGAATAATGAATTAGACCTAGTAAATGAGTTGTTTAAAGTAATAAGCTCTCGGTGAATCCCACTAAGACTAATTTCATCTTGTTTGGTGCAAGAAGAAAGACAATTTTATTGTATAGCAAGATATATATAAAGCTGGATAGTAAGGAATTGGCAAGAGAAACAACCCACAAATTTTGGGAGTGCATACTGATGATCATTTAACTTGGGTTAAATCACATTAATGTAGTAGCTAAAAAGTTAAAAAAAATATTGAAATTATATGTATACAACACCTCTCACTCAGACACATGCCTATCAGTTTATTTTTACATATCTTACTGTAATATAACATGGGCCTCAACATATGCTACATGCTCAAATGGGATTAAGACCATGCAAATGCTGGCCATTCACAGTATATGCAAATTTTCTTAAATAACATCGTGTCGGTCATACTGTACAAAATTGGGAATATTACCTTCCGAATATACATACAGACTGCAAATTGGAATTTTTATGTACAGACCGCAAGCAGGAAAACTGCCGACTAACTTGACAAATTGGTTTTGTTAAAATTCTGAAATCCATGAACACTGTACAAGAACGTTGGGTTCGACCCTCGTCCGGGGCGTCACTGAGTAGGGACCCTGAGCAAGTCTTTCGCACGCTATTCCTCTGCATTACAGCTGCAGTTGCGTCATCGAGATGTGCGCGCGCTTCCGAGCATGCCTTGTTGTGATAAAGCGCTTTATAAATGCCGAGTTGTGTTGTATAAAATGCACTATTTTCTAAATGTGGGGGCGCCCGATTGATCCTAGGCACAGGGCGCAATTATAGCCCGATTCGGCTCTGGATCCACCTGTGCAACATCAGGGAAAAAACGAAGTGTGGCTATAATGAATTACATCACACGAAGACAATTATAGACCTACCGTGAATCCAGCAGCCGGAGACTGTACATAGCAGACATCAGACAGATTGGCCCACAGTACAAGACGAAGTCCATAATTGGCCCCAGAATGCGTCGTTGTGTAACTCGTTGTAGCTGTAATTCATTAGAAACCTTGTTTAAGCATTGCAAATGTCTCACCAATATTAATACATTTGAAATTTTAAAGAACCACTGATAAATTATCGTCTAAGACAAAAATTGTTAACCGGAACATTCTTTTTAGATTTAATGCTCTCAGTCATCCGCCACGCAGCTGCGTTCAAAAGATAGCCTCAACAGAGGCTTTTGGTGAACATTTTATGGTTTTAAGTCTCTGAGCTGTTTAGCCTAAGGAAGCTCTACACACTCTACACAAAATTGCGATCGACATTAAAATTGTGAAAATTTCAAGAGACTTTGCGAAATTCTAAACATTATAATATTTTAGCCGACAGCATTGGACACTGACTTTATAATGCCTGCAGTTATCTTTAGACAAATGCGAATCGGGTTCAAAATTAATAATCAAACAGACTCAGAGATAAATGCTTAGTAGATATGACAACTTCTGACGACATCACATTCTAATAAAATATCTGAATTGTTACTCATCAGCTTCACATGTTTTCTATAGAGGTGACTGATAATTGTTCTTGAATTTTAATTTCAAACGTTTACTGGAGACTGTTACATACTCACCTGGAACGAATCTTATACAATTTCCTTCATAAAACAGATTCGCATTAGAGCCATCTGTATCGCAAGGTACAGACCCAAACGAACACTGAAATAATCAATCAGCTGAGGTGTACATGAAATGAATTTCAATTACTATGATCATTCGTTTAGCATCGGATTAAATTTATCGCTCCTTAATAATTAATTCAATCTAAATTGGCATGTACACATCGAAACCCTTTCTTTCATCTGTGCTCGATTTATTGTGTAGTCTATTAATAACGTGACAAAATCGGTGTAACATGACTAGTTATTGCAAAACACTAGACAACTATACTTAAAAGCTGAGCGTAAGACTTCTAGTTGATGCAAGAGCATTGCTTTGCGTCAGACAACTATAGCCTACTAATTGGCGATATCGATATACATGTATACATGTAGGCAGTGGTGCGATAACCCATAGTGCTCGCCTCAATGCTGTTGTTCGGAAGCTGGTGCGACACGGGATGCTCCCCTCTGAACAATTATCATTTGATGAACTCTGCGATCGAGCCGATGTCTCCCTTTTAAATTCTATCCTCTCTAGCCCTGACCACATTCTAAGAAATCTTCTTCCTCCTATTATTAGTGTGGAGCACCAGTTGCGACCGCGTGCTCACAACAGGTCTGTTCTCCGGGCTGATGATTTCATCCGGTGTGGCTTTGTTAAAAGATTACTGTATCAGCGCCTTAACCTCCATTGATCTTTCCTCCTGCCCGGCCTTCAGTTGATTTTCGGCATTTTCCTAATTTTTATACTTTCGACAGATTGTGTATATAGATGTTTTGTTCGCACCAGTTATAGATGTACTTGTCGTGCGTTTGCAGACATCTGATTAAAGAATATACTTACTTACTTACTTGTATCGCGTTTGAATGATTTTAAATATGTTATATTCTGCATTTTTGCAGCTTAGCATTCACATAACAAGTGCATTGGGGTAATTCATAATTGCTGTGTTAATTTCAATATCAATTGGCTTCCAGTTCAAATTTGTGGGTTGTTGCACATGATTGATGGAACACCACCAGAGTCTCGCAAATGACGTCACGCAATGTAGGACGATCATTGACCCTCTACCACTCATGACACGTCGTCACAAAAGGCATACCTCCTTTCAAATATGGCGTTACAAAGCTTTGCTCCCTCCCCGAAAAAGCCCAAAATGTCCAGAAAGTTATATGTAAATTTTCTTATAATTATCAAATAACTATAACTATACATACTTAATTGAAACTATATTATAGAACGTAGAAAAATGAAGAGAGTATGATTATTACAGTTTTACAATTACATTGCACAAAATGAGAAGCTCTAGTAGAATCATCACATTGTTGAAAATAATGTTTAATAACATTAACTTGAAGCAATCAAAATTTAATGCTTCTCCATTTTCTCACGGCAAAGCAAGATTCTCCTTCAGGGAATATGTAACGCATATTCCATTCAGATTCAGCTCTGCTTGTCTATCCAATCCACACTCTCTCCATTTCTTCGCTTGCAATTAATTAGGCCTACACCATTAATTACTGTGGCCTGGTGCATTATTGATTCCTGCCTGTGAGGCTGTGTTACACTTCCAAAACTGCAAACTTTACAGCGAGCGTAAAAGGTAAACAATGCAAAAATTACGAAAGCAATAATCATAATTATCATTAGTGTTGCTAAATTGTGGTAACAATAACTGTTAATAATGTGGAATTTGTTTCATTGAGTGAAACTTTAAAATAAAGTTAGGCCTGCGCATTTTGGTGTTTGATGCATTGACGCGACATCACATTTCTTAGACTCCCCTCCCCTTCGTACAAATCGTCATAAATGTATGATCCCTCTCCTAGGTTCGTGACGTGATTTTATGGACGGCAACCTCAGACTCAGTGTACAAATGCAGAAGGGTCCCCAAAAATATTTGCGCCTAGGGCTCCGTGTTCTGTAAACGCGCCTCTGGATATAGGTCAATTGGCCAGGAGACTAGTGAAGGAGGAAGACTTAGAGCAACGAAACTGAATTCTGCCAGAGATGATAAGACTGGAAATTGGACCACTTGATCTGGGTAAAAGAAGAAGAAGAAGAAGAAGAAGAAGAAGAAGAAGAAGAAGACGAAGAAGAAGAAGAAGAGAAAGGAGAAGAGGAAGACGAAACAGAAGAAGAAGGTGCTGTCGGGGGAGTAGGAAAAAGAGAAAGAAGAAATTAGAAGAAAGGAGGAAAAAGATAAGGAAGAAAGCTCAGAACGCAAAAGATAAGAAAAGAAAGAGGAAGAAGAAACCAAGAGACAAGAGAAGAAATAAGAGGCAGAACGTAGAAGACAGGCAGAGAAACAAGAAGCTAAAAAGATACGTCAGGCCGAACGCGATTTCAGAAGCAACAGTTTGAACTCCAGTTGACCCAATAAAAAGGATATTGATTATGCCGAAGAAAGGCTTGTGAATCATATGAATGGAACTGAAAGGGCACTAAAAATGGAATTAGAAGCACGGAAATCAGAAATAGAAGATAGGACCAAACAAGAAGAAGCCAAAGAAGCAATTCGTCGAAGTAAAATCAAACAGACAAAATCAGCCAGGCAAGAATAGTTGAAGAGTAAAGATTACAAAAGGGGAGTTACGATGAAGGGGAAGCAGAGAGGAAATAGCGTATCAAATGTGAACTTGTCGACGCTAATGATAATAATTAAAAGATGCACTCAACTTTCGTCGGAGTGAACGTTTCCTGTCGTTAAGGGTGTGAGAAGACTAAAGTAGACGTTGTCACATAATGTATACGACCCATATTTGCTTCATGTTTTCGTTTCTGTTATACAGTGTGACATTAGGCCTAAACAATGGTTTATCATTGCACCCGTAGTAACTCAAAGCGATAATTATGATACGTTTCGATAGCATTATGTTTGTTTTAGCGATATGTTTTATTGTCTTACCTCAAGTACCACGTCATACATAGAAGTCCGTGATTGATAAAAAAATGAGTCCCAGATGACATCAAACTGTGTGAAGTTCATTGGCGGATAGCTGTCACCAAACAGAACCCAATTGTAAGGCGCGATATGGTCTGACGCGAACAGTTGTACTGCCGGACCTAAAATAGTTTAAACAAACTTAAATCTCATCAGAATCTTTAAAAGCAGACGAACATACTTCAAACGATATCTCATTACGGAGACAATAAAATTTATAAAGATAAAAACAGACCTATTAATTTTTTATAGACATCTCGCTGCATCAAAATAAATTGATAAATACGGCAACTTGACCGTTTGAACCCGCTAAGCCAGTTAACCGGCCAAGAAGCATTTGGTAATGACTCGTCAGGCCGGAATACCGGCCTCACGCATTTATGCATTCATATATGTATGTATCTATGTATGTTAGTATTTATGTATGTATGAATGTATGTATGTATGTATGCATGTATGTATGTGTGTGTATGTGTGTGTGCGTGCGTGCCTGCGTACAAACGTACCTACGTAAGTATGTATTCATTCATTCATTCATTACAGAGATTTATATAGCGCCCTTCACTGTCACTACTCAGGAGCGCTCCCGACTCCAGCACGGTTAAAAAGAACAGTTTTAACGCGAGTACAAAATGAGTCTGAATGGACCCTTGGCAACAACCGCAACGCAAACGGGAGCATGTTCCATAGCGAGGGGCTAACCACTGAGAAGGCACGATTCTGTTTAATAGTTGTACCGGCAAGTTGGACAATGAGCAGGCCTCGCTCAGTAGAGCGGAGAGAGTGGCGACCCAGTACACAAAATAGAGTAACAGAGATCGCGAAGATAGGCAGGGGCGAGACCTAGCAAGGACCGCCATACCAAAAAGATGCTACGGCAGGAGATTCGCTGTTGGAGGGGAGCCAGTGGAGCACATCCAGCTTATAGCCGAATACATGGCCAAATGTAGGAATGCGTCCAACAAGATAGGCAGCAGAACGCAGGACCCGTTCCAGGCACCGCAACACCCAGCTGTGAGGTCTGCGTAGAGTGAGCAACAGTAATCCAGCCGGGCAGTAACGAAGGCGTGAACAAGGGCAGTTGCTTCGTCTGGAGTATGTATGTATGCATGTGTGTATGCATGTATGCGTGTATGTATGTATGTATGTATGTATGTATGTATGTATGTATGTATGTATGTATGTATGTATTTATGTATGCATGCATGTATGTATTTATGTATGTATGTATGAATGATTGTATGTATGTATATTTTTGTGTGTATGTATGTACGTATGTATGTACTATATATGTATGTACTATATATGTATGTATGTGTATATGCATGTATGCATGTATGTATTATGTATGTATGTATGTATGTATGTACAGTCATGGCCAAAAGTGTGTGAACACCCAATTTCGGTCATATTTTCCTAAGTTTTTATGGTTTCTTGTTTTTTCTTAGCAATTTACTTAGTTATTGTGCTTCTTATGCTATAAGCATCATTTCACCAGACAGCATCTATATTAAATTTCGTTGGAAAATATTTTAAAATTTCATACTTTTTTATTTGTGCCCTTGTTTGCTGTCATTTCAAGCAACAATTCGCATAAAGGTCGTACAAAGGAGGATGCTCTAGTAACATTCTTTTTGACGGATTTTATTGCAGTTATTGAGGCCTTAAACTACATAATTTGTGCTATGTCTATGTGTATGTAATCAGGTGGAGTTTGAATTCTTCTGTTATGTTGAAACACATTAGCTTTATCTTTGTGAAGATGGATCCATGATTTCAATTTCTTTTGTGTGCACTACTAGTTCAGTACTAGTCTCTTTCACGAAGCATGGCCAGCTCGGCTATCGTTCGTGAAATGCCAATAAAGCGCGCATAAATATTCATTCGCACATTTGAGATTGCTAAGAAGATTAAGGTGGCTTGCTCATCTGTTGTTGCTACTGTAAATAGGGTTTTTGAAAAACACAACTTCAATTCACGGCTATGATGAGGAAGACAAAAGGTGGTCAGTGGTCACCAAGCGGGTTGACCTTTTATAAAAGATATAGAGAGTGCAAATAAAAGCCATTAAAATCAAGGAGTATTCTTCACAAAGAAAAAGCTGATGTGTGTTAACACTACAGCACACACTGTGTAGTATAAGTACTTAAAAACTGCAATAAAATTGGTCAAACGGAATGTTTATATAGCATCAACCTTTGTACAACCTTTATGCATATTCTTGCTTGAAACGACAGCACACTAGGGCAAAAATAATAAAAGTTTAAAATTTAAATATATTTTCCAACAATTTCCAATAGATGCTGTCTGGTGAAATGATACTGATAGCAGATGAAGCACAATAACTAAGCAAATAGCTCATAAAAAACCCAGAGAACATCAAAACGGTGGAAAATATGCCTAAAATTGTGTGTTCGCAAACTTTTGGTCATGACTGTATGTATGTATGTATGCATGTATGCATATATGTATGTATGTATGTATGTATACATGTATGCATATATGTATGCACGTATGTCTGTGAATATTCATTTCCGAAATTTGATATCGCCCTACTTCCAACATCTTTTCATATGTATTTATGTATGTATGTATGTATGTATGTATGTATGTACGTAGGTATGTATGTGTGTGTGCGTGCGTGTGTGTGTGTGTAATGTTAGAGTCCGGGTCCTAGGCAGCTATCTGGACTCTAACATTTGACTAGATTGTATTCCTTAACGCTTGTGCACGAGGGATGAATTAATTGAAATGACTCGAAGAGAGGTTTTTGCAAAATTGGAACAAAATTATTAATTTACCATAATACTTGACTGCTTTCTTGCTGAGTATAGTTTCGGAACAGACGCCAACAGCAGGGAACATCAAAGATCGGTTGTAGGCCTCTTTATAGCTGACGATGGTTGGATATGACAGATAATATGATATGCGATCGTAAATCTGAAAAACCATGAAACCTAATCCGAAAATGAGAAGCATTGTCCATGTTACCTTGCGGATAATGGAGCCAGTTTTGTGGTTTGATGGTTTAAACAAGTAAGTTAGACCCACAATGGATACCTCTTGAGCAAAGATTTCCATCCGACGTCTCGTGGCCATTCGCAGGATCTTGCAGAAACTCCATTTTTCGTTGTCCGTTATATTCATTTCCTCCTTTATTGTTTCCATCTCACCATCTGTACTTTCTTCCACTTCTGCGGTCTGACATCCCTCAGTGACCGAATCACTCGTACCAACCCTTGTGCCTTGTTTTGACTTTACGTGGCTTTCGTGCTCTATTGATTCTTCCTGAATCGCTTTTGGTTCATTAATATCTTCGTCGATCTGAATTGACGACGTTTCGCTTTCCATCATGTACTCAAGGGTGAATGGATGACTCATCTTTACTTGTCTCTACAGATTCAACAAAAGGTTTCAATTCATGAATTTGTGTGAGAACATAAAAATCCGAAACCTAGATGCGTGGTAAAATACCAAGATGTAGTTTTCTGCGCAAAGTGACTGATTGGAGTAAAGTTTTAATTATTATCAGTAGGCTGATCTTGCTTTTAAATCATAATAAATGATCGTTTATTCATATTCAATTTCAGTGTTGCCTACTTCTCACAATGACAACTGAAATATGACCAAAGATTAATTTAAAATTAGACACTAGTCTTGCCTACGCAGTCAAGTTCTGGGTTTGCCTGAATAAACAGGCTGCATGCACCAGCATCATGTTAAAGTCTTGGCTGTATGCCTACTCCTGTACCTATTTACCATAATCACAAACTACTCCGTTTTCGTATAGTAAGTTGGCGTAATATATAATAGTAAAAGGATTCTTCAGGTCAGTCCGTAATTCAAGTGACAATGCTTAGCTGCAATATTTAAAACTGCATTTTCAACCCTGTTCCGCTGCAACATTTTGTTTCTTATTATCTCACCAAGACTTCGGAATAAGTATTTGAATGGAGGAACAATTTAACGGATCTTCAGGAAAGTCCATTTTTCTTATCAGTTATGTGTGCATGTACTATTTATCAATCCGTATTACTGAAGAGAGCTCCCAGTGGACTGACCCAGGATCATTATAACAGCTCTGCCTATCAATCCATGCGCTTTACAAACATCTTAATCTTCAATCGAAGCTACATACTAGAATATCAATCAGTTTATCTAAATCTTATACTAAATCTAATTTAAATGGGTTATCTCGAATACAATAAAAATTTATGGTTTTATATAAAGCAATTATTACTTGATATTCAAATTCAATCATTTAAGGCTAAACTACAAACAGAAATACACTTTATGTATAAAGGTTATTGGTAATTAACCAATCAATCATTCAATCAATCGAATATAATACAGCGCCCTTCGAGATAATCTACTCAGAGGTGCTTCCGGTCCGATTACGGCTAAAAATGTAGTTTTCAGCAATTAGTCAAATGCAACTGAGAATATTTTGAGCAAAATGTGAAGATCTTGGGGTAGAGCATTCTATATGGTTGACCCCACCACTGCAATGTCCCGGTTCTGCATCACAGGAGTTCGGGAAAAGGGGACAGTCAAGTTATCCAAGCAGCGGATCGAAGAGACCGTTGACCGACCTTGGCAGTGACAGGTCGACAGAACTCATAGGGTAAATAGTGGCAGTGCCATTTAGGCATTTAGTGCCAATCAATGGCAGAAACGATGTACGCAATACGCTGTGGGAGAGGTTGCCAGTGAAGGACGTCGCGCATATCTTAAATACGCGGCCATTGCACCATCTATCAGTCGCACAGTACTTTTTAATATTAAATTTAGTTGCATAATTTCGGATTGATTGGCTGTTGATCACTTTTATTAGACAATTTTTTACCATTGATACTATATTTGTCATTGCTCTGATGACACCATGACACTGTCTCTCAGCCGGAAATGCATCGAATAGTGAAATTAAGTGGTTTTTAAGTGTTCGACGACTTGTTCGTCATTTCGAACGATAAATTTGTGATCGAGATTCTGATGTAATTGGTAACTTTAATGATGCGCCTAATTCTGTTCAAATCCTCGAAATATGTGGCATGCATTTAATCGCACAAACTTGTGGAAGGTGGGGCAAAACGCCCATGGGAGTGGTATGACGCCCTTGAGCATTTTTACGCTCATTTAATATACCAAACCCACATTTTAGTTTGAATCACTTTGTTTATTGCATTTCCGGTTGCAAGACAGTGTACTTTTGTGTTCCCTATGCACAAATCACTCGTTAGTCGTTAGTAACAAACGTCTAATTTTGCGAAAGCTGATGTAGGCATTAACTGTTTAAATTTTTGGGTATAAATTATATGGTTTTACTGTTTTCGAAAGTTGTTTGTTTTCTTAGTTAACATAACATTGAGCAATGTTACTGTGCGATTGAACCTGTCATTGATGTTATCATATTAAACGTATAGAACGGAATGTAATCACATGTGACTGGTCGTCTTGCCTCATCTGATCCACCTATCTTGCAAACCAAAGGTGCCCCGCAGTTTGCCCCAATTTCAACAGTTTTGATGATCTGCTTTTTGAAAAATGTAAACAATGCATATATATATATATAATATATATATATAATATATATAATATATATATAACCACATAATTTATATATATATCTATATTGCGTTTTGCGAAAGTCAGGTGGGGCGAAATTAGTGAGAGAAAGACAGAACAAATTTAGGGCCTTTAAATTTAAAAGAAAACCTCTATCAGGGCAGCTAAAAGTATGTAATTTTTCAGTGGGGCAAAATGCCCAGGCTTGCGCGTTTTTCTCCATATGAGGGGCAAGATGCCCATTTTGACCAAAATAATTAAAGACAATTTCAAGCTCAAATTTTAATGTATCTACGTTTTCTTAATTTAATGATTTTGTAGTATCAGAGCAGAGGTTGTTGATTATGATAAATGTTTATCAGCAGTCACTATGTTTTGCTCTGCGAAGACAATTATTCTAAAAGTGGGCGGTTTGCCCACCTTCCCCTATATTTCGCTGAATGGAGCATATGTTTGTTCATTTAAATCTTACACTGCACTTGGATCTTTTCATCTAAATTTATACACGGCGTGGGCCGTGGATTAATGTTTAAAACACTCGCCTGCAGTAGGCCTACAAAGGAAGCTTGTTCGATTCCCGCAACCACTAGGGTTGACTGTAGACCGTCTATCGCTAGAAATTGAATGAATTAGATTTCTTAGACCTCAAGAGAATAATTAGATTATAAATAATCTCGTCGGCACCCAATTTGAAGAAAATAAAACTTTTCTAACAATTATTACAACTATTGAGCACATTATTCTGCTAATAGTATTTGCATAGTATGTTGTGTACTGACTAGACTGAAATTAGACGCCATTTTACAACTGTATACATTCAATAAGCCTATGTCTACATACGCTCAAGTACGTAATTACTTCCACGCACAAGGTCGACTGGGTTATCGTCTAAATCGCAAATTCTGGATGTTGTAGAAGGGTCATTCCCATGCATAATTAACAAAAACGTAATTAACGGAAAACGTATTCCTAGTAGAGCTTCACGCCGGCCTCGCCGCGCCGCCGACATTTTCTTGGCGCCGCCGCCGCCGCCGATTTCTCGGACTCGGCGCGCCGCCGTCGACAATTTGGTCGGCGCGCCGCCGAACCCACGCTTATTTATTCACACTCACAAACATACATACGCACGCAAGTAAGCAAACACATTATATGCACATCCATCTTGATATGCCCGCAAACATGTACATAATTATTTATACATACATATATATATTGGTGTATTTAAATGTATTGCCACATATACCGTCTGTCCATGGCCTTCTCGAACTTGGCATATGTTCAATCATTCAGCATCCATAAACTCATCGCCCGTAGACCTGTGTCGGATACCTTTCTGCCCACTTCTCTCCACACCGTCATTATACTTGTGGAGACTTGTTCCACCCCATTCTTCAAAGTCATCTGCCACTCCCTATGTGGTCTTCCTCTTTCATATGTTCCATTTATTATTCCATTATAGATATCAACTCACAGTTCTATTAGTAAAGTTCAGTCACTGACCCCTAGATAATTTATCCCGTGGTCTGTGCACAACCGCAAAGCGTTTTCACACAAGTGAATGTTCCTGCTGTCCGGAAAGACTTTGGTCACAGGTCACTTTCGCCTAGGCCCACAAAAGTCTGGTTTTCTTCATATGCAGTTTAAGCAGATACATTTCATAGGATTCTGCAGAGGACTGACTGTTAGGTATTCAATTAGCGGCTGCTGCTGCAAATGGACAAATAATGATCCACTCTGTCTTTGGTGGCGGTGGGAAATGGCAATTGCACTGCTGCCCAACAACCATCGACATCGAATCCTCAATAGTCCTACATAGGAAATCTACCAGAGCCGCCACTTTTATTACAATCACTAAACGTTTTACTGATTATCCTACGACAACACTAATTTCGCTTGCGTGTTACTATAGCACCGTCTTCGCCGTGTAATTGACTGCCTGGATTATTTCAAGTGAGCCTATTCACACATCATTTTGGTGGAGGACCAACAAGTATGGAAATGTGTAAGTAGCAATATACTTAAATTACGTTAGTAATTGTTAGTAGTAGGGCCCTAATTATTGGAGACATTTTCTTTTGCTCATTGTGCATTCCTAAGCCTAATGTAACAATAAGTCTAGATTCAAATGACATTTAACATGCACCATACGCTCGATAGTGCATGCCTAATAACTATACTGTCAATCGAGTGTTTTGGGATTCAAATCAGCGGGGGAAATCCACCCTCGTATGATGAGGCTCAGATAATGAAGTCGGTAACACTTCATACTTCAATCTCGTTTGAGGGACTGCTCCGTTTCTTCTCTTCTTTATTATGGCATTCTAAGAGAAAAAGACCTTGAGAGATATGCACTATAAAATGTGCTTTATTGAAATACAAGTTGACATACCGCAACAAGCTAAGGCAACATAATTAAAAAAGACATTTCATCTTCATCATCACGACGAAACCCTGGGAGACCCAAGCCACTTGGTGGCGATGGAAACGAATAAACGTTATCCATTGTCCTGATGTTGTTGCCGCTGCTCGTACCGTAAGGTGTTAAAGTCTCAGACTACTACTTCTGCTACTACAACTACTGCTGCTAATCCTGCTACTACTTCCATTGCTTCAACGACTACCACCATTGTGAATGGGCTGCTTAGGTTGAACGAATAGTACATAATAATTAAGAGTGATAGAAAAGGTTTCATGTGGAAGTCATTCGGGTTACTGACCAATAAACATGGAAAGGTGGTGAATTCTAATCTCGTTTTAGTGCTCGGTGTGCTTTGATAAGGGAAAATAAAATTATTACTTCTTGCTTTTTATTCCTAAACGTATGTTGTGAGTCTCTGAGAATGATTGTTTCTCTTGAATAAAAATTTAAAATCAGACAACAGCAAAAAATAATGGTGAATATACATACCATTATAATGCAAGTTACCTTGCCGAACAACTTTTGAAGCAGGTTTGCTAAAACTTATAGACCACTGCGCCGATCACGCCGCGCCGCCGTTAAATTTTTTGGGTCCGCGGCGCGACGGCCGCCGCCGACCAAAAATGACCGACGCGCCGCCGCCGAAACTTCTAGGTCGGCGCAGAGCTCTAACTCCTAGTTCCTGCTTCTGATTTGAAATACACATTTCTTCGACATACGAATCTTCATAATACTCATTCAAAGCCTCTTTTGTATCAGAATCGTAAAGATTCCTTTTAACGCGTTGCAAAGTAAATGTTGAGCATATCGATATTTTACGCTAATTCTTTAGTCGATCCGGAAAACTTATCGCACATCGTTATCGGTAATGAATAAGACACAGTGGGTCCATCGGTGTTGGAGGTTCCAAAGCACGATCTAGAAATATTCCCCAATCCTTTTATGCCGGAGTTTCGAAATGTAAGTCACATCTGACACCGTCCGGGTATTCGTATATAATTAGAATAACTATGTTGACCTAGGTTGCTCGCCATTTTTGCGAATTTAAAAATCATATTATCGGGGTTAAATGTTTTGTATGTTACGATCATGTTCTTTGTATATAGCTCTTGTCTTTTAAATAGTAACGAATAAAATTTTTATTTTTTATCATCGTACACGAATAGCTGCATCGTTGGCCTACTTAATCCCTTTATAGGTTCTGCCACATCTTAGTGGTGAAGATTGAGGCTGGGCCCAAGCTACAGCTCCATATGATTCATGTTATACTAAATAGAATTAATCGAATTAGTCCAAAGGCAAAATAGAGATAGCAACACTGGACGTTGAAGAAAAGGTAGGCCTATTATATTTTGGTGACGCTGCAAGACTTGAGCTCGTCGCTGCAATACAAAATACATAGAAATTGCCTCAATAGATAGGCCTAGCACCCCATCGCTTGCGCGCAAGACAAAAGCGCGCCGTCAGAAGCGCGCAGCAAATTATGCCCGTCATAAATAGTTATGCGCGCGCAGCGTAGACTATGACACTGTACTATTGATAAAGTTTCCACTTTGAATGGGATCGATGAAAATTATCGTGCTTAAGTTGAAACTGAATTGATGAAAAGTGGCATGCTTAAATGGAAGCTGAATTCAAATCAATTCACTTCAATTCAAGTTTATTTGGCAAACCAAAGTAATAAGTTACATGAGGTCGGTATAACAAACAAACTTTATGTTTAAACAGGAGATCCAATTAAGGACGGAGGGTCCTGCAGGTTAGGGCCACCAATAAATTAGGTGCAAAGTAGTAGTTGAGTATAGAGGCCAATAGGTGAGTAGAGTGTTTGAAAATAACATGGAGGAGCAAAGCTTAACTAATCTTAACTAACGAATATGCTACATTAAGCGAGTAAAGGTACATTGTAAGTTAATAGGGATTGCCTAATCAAGGTAGCTGACCACAACCGGTAATTGAAGTAGCCAATGACAAAGTAATAGATCACAATTTATCTTATCAGGAATATTACAGGAACTACTGTAATCAGATTTCTCAATGATGAAGTACACGTATGCCAACGATTGTCATAAGTGAGGTTGAGTTCACAGTAATGGTTACAATTCACCAGATATAATAGCAGATTTAATATTGTTTTTGAATGAATGGAAATTGGAGAAGAGACGCAAATTGGCAGATATAGAATTCCAGATTCTAGGACCTTTGCACATGATGGCCATTAGCCTAGTGTTTGTTCTAGCATAAGGAATGTACAAGGTGTTCGGATCTCTACTAAGGTGATACAATAATCCTGCATTAGGAGTAAAATAATCATGGAAGATACTTGATAGGGAGTTGTGAAAGTACCGATGCATAAAGAGGCTTAGTTGGAGCTTATTTATCTGTTCAATTTTGAGCATCCCTCGAGCTACGAATACTTCACTAGTATGAGCATTATAGTGAATACCAGCCACAAATCTTATTGCTCTTTTTTGAATAACGCCTATCTTATTTAGGGTGGATTTGTAGGTAGAGGCCCATGTTATTGTACAGTATGTTAGGTACGGGTATATTAGCGAAAAATAGAGAGTGGAGAGAGCTTTGACGGGCAGCACCTTAGATAGCCTAGATATGATACCTAGATTTTTAGAAATTTTAACCGAAATAGCATCAATATGTTCTTTCCAAGAGAGATGCTGGTCTACAATAACCCCTAGGAATTTAGACGACACTTGAGTTATAGGAGTATCCAATATTTTAAATTCAGGCACGTGGGCTGCTGGTAATTTTCTGTAAGCTCTAAATGGCACAAAGTTTGTCTTATCTAGATTAAGTGTCAATTTATTAGAGCTGAACCAATTAGAGATATTGGTTAAAGAAATATTGGTTAATTCTACATTTATGGTATTTATAAGAATTTCTAAAGAGGAGTGGGAAGCGAATAAATTCGTATCGTCAGCAAAAGGAAAAAAAGGAGATTAGACGAGACGCTAGGTAAGTCATTAATATATAAGATGAATAGCAGAGGACCCAAAACTGACCCTTGCGGGACACCAGAACAAATAGGATTCATTGGGGAGTAAGTATAGTTGCAGTAAACAAGCTGATGTCTATTTTCCAGGTAGCTCTTAAACCAGTTTAGTTGGGATCCACGGATGCCATAGTTCATTAGTTTCCTTGATAAAATGTCATGATTAAGAGTATCAAATGCCTTAGCAAGGTCCAGGAAGATGCCTATAGAATATTTGTTTTTATCCATAGCTTCAGTTATTTTATCGTGCATGGTCAGGAGAGGCATATAAGACGAGTGTCCAGATTGGAATCCATGTTGAGAAGGGAAAAGGACACTGATTTTATCAATGTAGCAAGTAAGGCGAGTGTGCATAGCTTTCTCAAAGATCTTAGAAAATGCTGGTAATATAGAAATGGGTCTGTAGTTAGAAGGGGAATTCCTAAGTCCTTTTTTAAAAACAGGGCTCACTTTGGCATCTTTTAAGGCTGTAGGAAAGATACCAGTGTTGAAAGAACAGTTTATAATTTTGCCCAACGGAGTAGCCACAAAAGGTAAACTAGAGATCATGATGGATGGGTCAATGTCATCCACGCCTCTAGAACGAGAGGGTTTTAAGGAGTTTCCAATTGCGATTATTTCATTTGTTGAAATTTCAGCAAGCCCGAAAGATTCAGTGTTAAGAGCTTTCATATATTTGTCCGGTTGTTGGCTAGAAATAGTAAGGTTATTAGCCAGAGAGTTTGCAATTTCAGTGAAATAGTTATTAAGTTCAGTCGCTATTTCTAATGGGCTCTCCAAGGTTACCTCACCCCTGCGCAACTCCTTAATGTTCCCATCAATGGGAGAGGTACCATTATTTATAAGGTCTCTAAGAATCTTCCACGTCATCTTAAGATTTTGGCTGTATTTAATAAGCTCTACCTCTAAAAAACTTTTTCAGCCAAGATCTTAAGTGTCTTCAGTTTATTTCTGTAAGCTGTATATTTTTGCCTATTTGCATCGGTGGGACATTTAAGTAATTTTAGGTGCAATTTTGACTTGGTTTTACAGGCTTTAAGGAGCCCAGGGGTCATCCAAATCTTTCTTATAGTTTTCTGTTTATTAGTTAGCTTTGAAGTGTAATGGCATGCTTCATCATAGGCTTTTTTATAATCATTTATAAAGCAATCGTATGCGTGATTCGCATTACGTTTTTCACAGGCCTCTAGGGTCGTCTTCCAATTTAGCTGCGAGAGAGTATTCAGGAAAGAAGTTGTAGCCAAAGGACTGAAATTCCTTTGGTTATGTTTGGTATTTCTATAAAAGGAGTTAAAGGTGAAGTCAAAAACGGCTAAAATAGGAAAGTGGTCTGATATGTCAGATATCACAATTTTGAATTCAATCAGTTTTGGCCAAGCGTCGGTAAAGATGTTATCAATTAAGGATGCTGTAAATTCGGTAATGCGAGTTGGCTTATTAAAGGCAAGAGATGATGAGAAAGCATGGAGTTAAAGAACTCGTCAGTTAGGTTATGGGTTTTCGATTTGAGTAAGTCAATGTTGAAGTCGCCTATTAAAATGTGCTCTTTTGTTTTTTTTAAATTACATTAATTAGGGTCTCAAATTCCGTTAAAAATGTAAGTATGTCTTGCCCTGGTGGTCTATACACCACTCCTATGATCATAGATTTGTTTCCTTGAGAGAGCCTAACAAATTGACTTTCAAAAGTTTGAGTTGGTGGGCCAAGGTCCGTTATGAGCTGAAAATTTATTTCCTGCCTTAAAAGAAATCCTACTCCGCCACTTCTGCCTCCTTTTCGTGGATTATGTAAAAAAGGGTATCCCGGTATAGACACCGAAGACGTTGGATCCTCATTCAGCCACGTTTCAGTTAGAGCTAGTACTGATACAGGCACCTGTAGTAATAGTTCAGTTATTTCGTTCATCTTCCCAACAATACTACGACAATTCAAGTGCAGAATAGAGAATTGGGTGTGGCACGAAAGGACTTTAGCTTGAAGTGAGTATGGGTCAGAATACGTACAAGTAGGTGTGAAATCATTGAGGAAGTTGTAGTCGGGGTCAAGGTCTATAGAGTTTAATAATGCACGGCCATTTGTTTCTTCATTTGGAAGGACTAGGTCGCTAGCATAAGTATAATTTAACAGGAACTCTGGGTTCGTGGCATCGTTAGGGCTATACAGTACTCTGCTTGCAAGCTCAAGCCGACTCATATTAACACTACATTCGGTCCTATTAGAGGGTGAAAGCAGAGAGGAGTGGTCAGCTGGCGCGACATGATCGCTAACATCGACATTAACTGACATGTACCTTCAAACAAAATAAAATGCAATGTAATGAAGGTAACTTATCCTTACTCTTAGAGAACTCAAGCAATCTAACAAACAATCAACAATCAAACAGCAGCAGAAGACGTGCGGGGAAATGAGAGTTAAGACGATCTTTAGCAAGGTCAGGTAACGATACAATACTGGAATGTAAATCGATCACTGAAATTAGCACGACCCAAAAAATCCATGTGCAGAACGATAAATCAAAACAAAAAACTGAGGTTGATAATAGTAACAGCAGAAGCATCAGTGTGAGTAGCGAAGGCCAAAGGCCGCCTCCGGTAGATCACGTAGAACGCATATAAACAATGTAGTAACGAAAATTAGAGTGATGGAAAATCCAAATAAGTGAGAAGTTGCTTATAATTGCTAGTTATTGCTTCCGAGTGAATGTTACCAGATCCGCGATGGATGAAGTCTTTCGAGGTCGTCCTGTGGGTCTATCCATAGAGTGATGGAAAATCCGAAGAGTGATGGAAAATCCAAGTGGGTGATAAGTCGCTTGTAATTACAAGTTGTTATTCACGGGTGAAGGCTTCCAGATCCTTGACGGATGAAATCTTTCGAGGACGCTCTGTGGGACTCTCCGTGGTGCGAATGTACACCATGCCGTCTCGCGTCCACGCGGAAACCAAAGACTTCATTTTTACCAGTTTCCTGGCCTCGGCATAGATCTGCGAGTTGCCTTGTGAATAGATGAATAGATTTGATGAAACGAATACCGTTTCAATGGAGACGAAATGATGAAAAAAATATGTGTCTAAATGGAAGCTGGAATTATGGCAAGATATCAGCCAAAATAAAAGCAGAATGATGAAGCAAAAATGTCTGTTTAACTAGAAACTGGATTGATGAAAAGAACTGTGTCTAACTAGAAGCTCGAAAGATGTATATATTCTAATGTTTAACGACATCGTATAGCAACGTAGGCTGTTGACGTCGTTAAGGTCTTTGAAGTATTTTAGTTTATTTCAATTTTGTATAATCTTTGTATTCAGTTTTCTTTCTTGTCATTGATTCCGTTTCTGGCAGGTTGCTGAGACGGAGAATTTTGAGAGTCGTACGCTGCAGATCTTTCATAACATTAGGATTATTCATATTTATATAAATCTCCACACAAATATACACATGCGTGATTATTTATTTAGTCATTTGCCTTTTTTCTTATTGGCCGAAAGGATTTGTTGATCGTATCGGTTCTTTTCTGTTTTCATTTTCTTTATTTTGTTCCTTCAGAGATCTTTTTTAATGGACTTATTGGCTCTTTTCATTTAAGCAAAATGTTAAATGCCAAACATTCATTATACTGGTGACCACGAAAATAATAATAATATTTTGAAAATGTTTCTCATATATCTTATACACAGTGTGTACAGAGTATCACATTTATCCCTAGGCATCAACATATTTTTTTTATCTATGTTATATTTAGAAGCAATGTGCAGGTCTCACAGTCCATTAATTGCAGTAGGCCTATATTCAATAATCAATGTCAACTTAACAAGCAAAGTATCAATAGCAGCATTATTCAATACCAATTTCTCTCATCACAAAAACAGCTGAAAGAACAAAGCTCATACATTAAAATACTCAGAAACAAATTGCAAAGAATATTAAGGACGAAGAATATTATAATTATCACTAATTTATTTCTACAAACCCATTTATTTAACATTTCAAATAACTCAATTTATATGCTGCAGACAAGTACCACTGCCCCAAAATAAAGTTACTTACCCTGTTACCATTTTATATTATCAGCAACCATTATTTAGAATACCCCACCATTAATTTAAACCTCAGCAAGCTCGAAATAAGAAAATAATGCCATTTAAATGGAAGTGGGAATGATGAAAAAATCATGTGATCCAAACCTAGAGTCAAACAGAATTCTTTTCATCGATCGTTGAGCAAGAAACCTCATGTCAATAAAGCTTACCCTTGCTGTGTAATTAGACATTATGTTTTTTTTATGTGTATGTCTTTCACTCGCGATTCCGATGAGGAAATGTGCGCAACTGACGGCGCGTTTTTGTCCTGCGCGCATTTGATATCAGCTGTGCAATATTTTATAAAGTTTAAAGGGTAATTAAATAGACAGCTAAATTTCAGCAAAGTCTTTGTAATTATTGGGACGGAGAATATGCCCAAGGTTGCATATTTTTTTAATAGGTGTAGAAGAGATTAGTCCAAGTGAGAGAGGAAGGGTCTGTTACGTGTGCGAGTGAAAGGAATCGCGTGTGGCATACATTTGATGACAAGGACTTGTGTAGTGCCTGTGAGAATCATTAAATTGATTTTAAATCGTCTGCGGGAGGTATTTTAGTTACATTTTCAGTAAAATTTTAGTTTCACGATTGTTACACCAATTGCTTATACTCCCCAGTTGTCCAACTTGTTTAAGGTTATTGCTATGGATGTGAAATTCCGCTGATTGATTGTGTCTTTTGGTTTACAATTTTACAATTTGTAACTTATTCGTATAAAGAAAGAACCTTTAGGCTGCCTCACTAGGATTCTTTAAAAAGTTGTATAGTTCAGATTTTGATTACACGATATTTGCTCGATGAATATATGGTATACCTCATGCTGCTTACGGCTAGACAATAAGTGTTTGTGACATCCTACTTAATTATGAAATAAATAAGTTAGCCTATAATCACTTTCTTTTCGCTTGTGACTATCTCTACAAAAGACAGACAGTAAATAACGAAGCATTTGCTTAAGCTTATAGCACTTACTGTGACGAATAGACGAATATTTAGGATATATACAATAAAGCCTACTGTTGCAGTTTGCTTCAAGTTGTTCAACTCTCAAAGATTTTTCACTTCAACGATGTCTTTTATCGAAATGTGTCTTGAAATCATGCTTGAGAGCAAGTTTAGACCAACTCTTGCGTCGTAATGATACGTGCTTCTACTTAAATATAGGCCCTACCGTTTCAACAGCTGAGCTTACGAAGAAATCGTTAAATGAAATGACTGTAAATGCAGAACGATTAAAATTGTCTTTGTCACTCAGAAAATTACAGACGTGGTCGCATATATTATGTTTATGTCCTGTGTCCGCTACTTACCTACAGTCCGATCAATATATATATATATATATATATATATATATATATATGACGAAAATAATTGAATGCTTACCATACATTTTATGACTTGAGTGAAAGCCAGGATATTAGTATTCTTGCAACTGCGATAGTTTACTGGCGTCAGAGAAGAAACACCAGTGGCAATGATCTATTAAGTATCACCATAATGTAGGCTAAGTTTGACACGCGATGCGCTTCATGAGACGATTCTAATGCGATGTGGCATTAGGAGAGTTAAGCGCTCCGCCTCTGGGGTCAATTTCATTATAATTAATTGCACATGCCTGAACTACTTGGCAATTACTAGACCTTCAATTTGTAGCTTACTTAACCGCAAATCATTCTTGACGTCAATTTAATGTCAAGGTTGTAGGCGATTCGAACTATTTTAAAGTCTAATGTTTCCGAACCTGTGGGCATTTTACGCATTCAAATTTAATCAGGATGTGTGAAGTAGGCCTATGTTCGCCGAGTAATTTAAAGGTTTTCGCTTATGAGTAACTGGTGGACACGAACATATATTATCACCTTTAGGGCTACATAGGATACTTCGTGATTTAAAACTGCATTGCACTGGTATACATACAAATTTGCCAAGAATAGAGACGAGTGGCACCCAGATACACTGACGAACCAGACAGGATCAACTCACAAATGACGTTGATGATGACAACGACGATGATGATAATTAAGCCAAAATGCAATCGAATGAATCAAGTAGGCCTGCATGTAGCTGTATATATGCCTACGTGCAGTGGCGTTGCTACTATTGAGGCGCAGAGGCGCGTGCCTCCACTGAGTGTTTTGGTAGCCTGCTTTTTAACTTAAATATATTTTTGCCTTTAAAGATAACCTCAGCCAACTAGGATGAACACATTTCCTTTCTGCTATTCCGAGACACCACAGTTCCTCCAGTCGAAATCAAATTCAACTACTGGAGCCGGGTCTACTGGAAAGAGCACTATACGTGCGAAATGCGTCTACAGAAAATCTATATTCATGATTTTTACCAAAAAATAAACATTTTATTGTAGTTTTAATTTTTTAATTATGCAAACTAATTTCACCACGGAAAATGTCACATGATGACGCAGTTAAACATTTTGAAAATCATCGCCAAGACTTATAGTCCAAGCTGATTCCATGACTCACGAGCAACATTAAATCACTCCAAACCCCACATCACTCCATACGTTAAAAGTCTCGTAGTGAATCCACTACGTACGTAGTCTTATCGCCAATCGTCAACCTACAACTCCTATCATTGTCCTATCAGTTCAAATATCTTTGTGAACTCGTCACCATCCACTCAACTCTCTCTACCCGATCAGCCTCCTGTCTTAATCTCTCTCAACCCCAGTCACAACTCATCTTAAGCCCTCCAACCGAAACATTATCAAACACACCACCATGTCTTTGAAACGAACTGCAATCTTCCGCTCTCACCTTTTCTGAAGCTCCACCGTCATTGCCAATCAGCAACTATTATTTACCCAGACTCTTCTATCATCTCTTGAACTTTCCCCTCAGAACGGATGACTGGTCTCTTCAAGAATTCATACCCGGCCTCAATCGATCCTCCACCTTCGAACTCTAAACTATATCCATGATCCACCTTATCTGCTCCTGTCACCCTCTGGCATCCGGAACAATGCATCGTCTCGGATTGTTTTTAACAATTAAATATGTAGGATCTGCAACGTTAGTCTTACAATAATCAGACAATAGAAATAACATCCAACGCCGACCTAAGTCTCCATCTCGTACGCGGGCTTAGTTTATTTTTACACGCTACTTTCAAAATGAGAAATGACTTAAACATGTCAACTCCATAGTATAAACAGAATGCTAAGCTTCCCTATGGTCTAAATCTGACACACCACTAGTATAATTTTTCCTATTCAGCATCTATATTTAAAGTTCGCGCGCGCTGAAATCATCACGTGCACAGCCAATGCAGCAGTGGAAAATCGATCGTCGTTTAGCAGCGCTCATAACTCGCTTTAATATATTTTGACTGATATGTATATACTAGCAATTATACGATCTAAGCTAAGCAGTGTCCAACAAACACTAACAAGAGGCACCATGGAATTTCCCTGTCTAGGTCCGCTTATCCCCCTCTCACTCTCTCACTCTTTATCTTGCCCTCCTCTGTTCGCTGCAGCGTTCAGTCCTCGGTGTCATTTATTTATCAATTAAAGACGCATCTCCTAGCAACCGTCATTCATGTCTATTCATGCTCTTTCTCTCTCTCACTCTCTCTCTCTGTCTCTCTCTCTCTCCATCTCTCTCTCTCTGTCTGTCTGTCTGTCTCTCTCTCTCTCTCTCTCTCTCTCTCTCTCTCTCTCTCTCTCTCTCTCTCTCTCTCTCTCTCTACTTCTGTTTATTTGTGTTAAGTACTTTGATGTTATTGCTCGCATAATTAAACACGCATCTCCTAGCAACCGCTGATCCATCATGGAATGCTTCTTCTGCATCTGTCTATTTATCTCCCCTTCCTCTCTCTCTCTCTCACTCTATCTCTTACTCTATCTATCTATCTATCTATCTATCTATCTATCTATCTATCGATCTATCTATCTATCTATCTATCTATCTATCTATCTATCTATCTATCTATCTATCTATCTATCTATCTATCTATCTATCTATCTATCTATCTATCTATCTATCTATCTATCTGTCTATCTATCTATCTCTCTCACTCTCTCTCTCTCGCTCACCCTCCTTCTTTCTCTCTCTAACTCTCTCACCTCTCTCTCCATCTTTCTCTCTCTCTCTCTCTCTCGCTCTCTCTTTCTCTACTTCTGTTTTTGTGTTAAGTTCTTTGGTGTTAGTGCTTGCTTAATTAAAGACGCATCTTTTACCAACCGCTGATTCATCATGGAATGCTTCATCTGTATCTGTCTATTTATCTCCCCTTCATCTCTCTCTCTCTCTCTCTCTCTCTCTCTCTCTCTCTCTCTCTCTCTCTCTCTCTCTCTCTCTACTTCTGTTTATTTGTGTTAAGTACTTTGGTGTTATTGCTCGCTTAATTAAAGACGCATCTCCTAGCAACCGCTGATCCATCATGGAATGCTTCTTCTGCATCTGTCTATTTATCTCCCCTTCATCTCTCTCTCTCTCCCTCTCTCTCTCTCACTCTCTTTCCATCTCTCTCTCTCTCTCTCTCTCTCTCTACTTCTGTTTATTTGTGTTAAGTACTTTGGTGTTATTGCTCGCTTAATTAAAGACGCATCTCCTAGCAACCGCTGATCCATCATGGAATGCTTCTTCTGCATCTGTCTATTTATCTCCTCTTCCTCTCTCTCTCTCACTCTATCTCTTACTCAATCTATCTATCTATCTATCTATCTATCTATCTCTCTATCTATCTAGCTATCTATCTATCTATCTATCTATCTGTCTATCTATCTATCTATCTATCTATCTATCTATCTATCTATCTATCTATCTATCTATCTATCTATCTATCTATCTATCTATCTATCTATCTATCTATCTATCTATCTGTCTATCTATCTTTCTCTCTCTCTCTCGCTCTCTTTTTCTCTACTTCTGTTTTTGTGTTAAGTCTTTTGGTGTTAGTGCTTGCTTAATTAAAGACGCATCTCCTACCAACCGCTGATCCATCATGGAATGCTTCATCTGTATCTGTCTATTTATCTCCCCTTCATCTCTCTTTCTTTCTCTCTCTCTCTCTCTCTCTCACTCTCTCTCGCTCACTCTCCCTCTTTCTCTCTCGCCCACTCTCCCTCTTTCTCTCTCCCTCTCTCTCTCTCACTCTCTCTCCATCTCTCTCTCTCTCTCTCTCTCTCTCTATCTATTTATCTATCCAGCTATCTCTCTATCTCTATCTCTCTCCTACTCTCTCTCTCTACTTCTGTTCTTTGTGTTAAGTCCTTTGGTGATAGTTCTTGCTCAGCTAAAGACACATCTCCTAGCAACAGTTAATCTATTCACGGACTGTTTGTTGGTCTTGGCCGATGAATGATCTTATAGATACTGATCTCATTACGGCTTGGCTTTGGTGCTCTATCGGTTGGTGACTAGAAGACACATAAAAAGGAATATAATGAAAAATAGGTTTGTTACGCTGACTAGAAAGAACAGTCGTGCATGCATGAATATATGCGTGTGTTTACGTATGTATGCATGTATGTATGTATGCATATGTGCATACATGAAAGCATATATGTGTGTATGTATGCATATGTGCATGCATGAAAGCATGTATGTGTGTACGTATGTATGTGTGTATGCATGCATATGTGCATGTATGAAAGCATGTATATTAGTGTGTCAGATATTGATAGGAGATATTGACGCATTGTCGTTTCGATCAATCTCTTATGAATAACTATCTATTTTTTAATCTCTCTTGGAAGCATCCAACCAACTTGTATATATGCGTTTGTCTGTCTATGTATCCATCCATTCATTCATATATCTGTACAATACAGTCATCCGTCCATTCGTTGATCCGGCCATCCATTAATCCATCCATCCGTTAATTCATGCATCCATATATCCATTCATTCATCCATATAGAATATGTCGTTGAATGGATTAAAACTCGCTCTTAAAAAACCCCGTAGGCCATACTCTGGTATAACATTTGTTAATGGTCAATTAAGTGCTTGGCTAACTTTGTCGTTTATAAATTTCAATAGAACGGCCGCAAGACAATAGATTTGCCATCCGTTTCATGTCTTACTTTTAGTCCGGGAGCAATTTGACAAATTCAATGATGTCCATGCAAAAACATGTCCGGTGGCGGTTTTAGTGATGGAAAGATGCGGTTGGTGTCATTCTCTTCGTCTGATGGTGGACATTCTTAAAATTTATGGTGCGTGTCGTCCACCCTCTGCAGGTGTCTACAAAACAAGATGGCGGCCAACATGGCCATTATGCAATATGTCGCAAAATCTCTGGAGCTAAGCATGATAGAAAGGTGATTTTAGTGTATAAGGTAGAGCTAATGGCTCAAGGAATTTAGAGAATATATTTTCAATAATGTTTAAGCATCGCGTGACCTTGAAAATCAAAGTCACACGGTCAATATGGTCTGTCGGCTATTGCTCATGAACCATAAATGATACTTAGGTGATTTCGGTGTCCGGATATGGTTTTCAGTGTAAGGGAATAAAAAATGTGCTTTTTCAATTTTGCATGAACATCACGTGACCTTGGGGGTCAAGGTCACATTGTCAAATGATCAAGCAGCCATTTCTCAGAAACTATGAATGATACAGAGATGCTTTTGGAGCGTAGGATATGGTCGTTAGAGGCAAAGAATTAAAAAAATGTCAATGTCACATGACTAAAATGGCTAAGCCGCCATTTCTCGGGGACCATAGACCTTTACCAGCGTGTCCAACACAGTCGCGCCCCAGACCAGACTGCGTTCCGCGTGCCATGAGGTGTAGATAAGTCCGTCCGGTGTTTTGCCGTCTGTTCTCAGCATTCCCGTGTAGCGGAGAACCCGACCCGGATCAGGCTTCTGCATATGATGACAGTGATGGCCGCACGTCTGGGCCAGCGTCCAGGGTTTAGGCCACGGCATAGTCCAGGGATGGCGAACCTATGGCACGCGTGCCCAACTTGGCACGCGGGATGATTTTGCTTGGCACGCCTCATCATAATATATTAAACACAAAAAAATCTAAAAAAAGGAATTTTTTTCGACTTTTGAATTTTTTTCTTTTTATCCCAATGTAATTTTTCAAATGATAGAGACTCACCTCATATTTTCAATAACACTATTGTGCAAACACCGAGTAAGATGAGCATTAACCGAGCAAAATCGCTAACGCGCCTATCACAGCTTGATTTTGATAAAATGACGTATTTAGTGACTTTATTTGCAGATAATTTTGAGATTAAAAAGTAAACAATGATAATATAATATGAAATGAAATAATAATAATTGTGACTATCAGATAAGTATTATTTCAATTTATTTTGTTTAAATAAAAAAAGTTTGTGTCACGAACAGAAATAATGTCTTGTTCAAAATTTAAAAGACAGAAACTTGATAGCGAAGGCAGTGGCAGGGACTTCCAGGAATGGTGGTCTGCTCGATACGGGGTCATAGACGTAAAAGGCAAAGCTCTGTGTGTCCTGTGCTCGGAAAGTGTTGTTTGTCGGACATCATCAGTCAAACGTCATTATGAAACAAAACATGAATGGCTTCTTGAAAAAAGCGAAGCTGAGCAGCAAGAATACATAGCAAGAGAATTAAAACACAAAAAGATGCAATCAAACAATTTTGTCAAGTTCACACAAAGTTCATCTAATCTTGTAGCTGCAAGTTTTGAAATATCTAAAATTATTGCTAAGCATGGCAAACCGTTAAGTGATGGTGATTATATAAAAGAATCATGGCTGGAATGTGCGCCATCCCTGTTCGATGATTTCTCAAATAAAGATAAAATTATTCAACGCATCAAAGATATGCCGATCAGTCGAAATACTGTTAAAGAGAGAATCATGAAATTGGAAAGTAATGTTAAAGATCAATTAAAAACTGATTTATCAATATGCCACACATTTTCAATTTGCTTGGATGAGAGTACAGATGTGACGTCTTCCGCTAGATTAGCTATTATTGCTCGATATCCAAGAGGTGACGAAATACGAGAGGAGCTCATTGCGCTTGCAAATCTTCCTGGAACAACTACTGGAATGGACATATGTAAGTGTGTAGTCAAGGAACTTTCTGATAAAAATATTGATTTAAAGAAAATTGTATCTGTTACAACTGATGGTGCTCCCAGTATGACAGGTAAAGATGCTGGTTTTATAAATTTGTTTACTAAAGAAGTTGGACATTCATTGCTGGGATTTCACTGCATTGTCCACCAAGAAGCGTTGTGTGCAAAAACAGGTTTAAAAGAACTTGAAGAAGTAATGAAAGTTGTTACAAAAGTTGTAAACTTTATTGCAGCCAGTGCCTTAAATAAAAGACAATTTCAGTCATTATTGAAAGAAGTTGAATCGGTTTACTCTGGTTTGCTGATGTATAATAGCGACAGGTGGCTAAGCCGTGGACGTGTGCTTGAACGTTTTGTGGAATGTGTTGACGAAATCAGATTGTTTCTCGATAGCAATAAAGAACAATTTACAGAGCTCACAAATGTTGACTGGTTGAGTAGATTAATGTGTTTTACGGATTTGTCTTTACATCTGAATGAAGTTAATGTTAAGCTGCAAGGTTCAGGAAAAACGGCTGATATAATGTTTGATATTATAAAAGCCTTTGAAGGCAAACTTAAAATATTTAAGCGCGATGTTGAAAAGAATGAATTTTAATATTTCAAATACACAAAATTACATTTTAGTAATTTGGGAGATTCATGAGAAAGTTGATTTTGACAGACATCGACAATTTTTTGTTGAAATCTTGGATGCTACAGTTAATCAATTTTCATCACAATTTGTACAATTCAGATCTTTTGAAGAAACTATCAAATTTTTGAAATATCCAGACACAATTATTTTTGAAAATCTAAATGTGGAAATTTTCAATTGGATGGATTTAAATGATTTTGAAATGCAATTGGTCGAGTTTCAATCCAGCTCGATTTGGAAACAGAAATTTGTTGAATTACGAATTCAGTTAGAAGAAATTGAACGAGATCGACTCAGAGAAATATCAAAGCTTGCAGCAGAAAATGAAGTTCTCAAAGTGTGGAACAGTATGCCAAATACTTTTCAGGATTTAAAAAATGTTGCATGGTCAATTCTCTCTATTTTTTCTTCCAGTTATTCTTGCGAGAGTTTGTTCTCTACAATGAATTTTATTAAATCTGATATTCGCAATAGATTGACTGATGAAATGAGTGCGGCGTGCATTTCTTTGAAGAACACAAACTATGATCCGGATATCAAACAATTGGCATCTAATGTACAACAACAGAAATCTCACTAGGGTTCAATGACTACCGAGTCATGATTCATCTCACAATGTTGATTTTATAATGAAATATTATGTCAAACAATACTTAACATGAAATGTAGTCTTTTATTTTAGTTATATAATAATACAATTAAACTGAAAACAAAAAATAATTGCTTTAAAAATCTTGCTCCCCTAGTTTCCTTGTTGGCCCTGCTTCTCTGGTGCCGCTGGCGGCTTTTGGCAAGCGAAATGTTTTGAAATTCTAAACAATAGATTAATTGGCACTCGACTCTCAAAAGGTTCGCCATCCCTGCCTTAGACCCTATTGCTACACGCTTCGTGTCTAGCCAACGGTGTCGATCTAAAATTGGTGTCTATTCAAACTCAGCCACTAGCCTTGTTTAAACGAAGGTAGCACGCTGGAATATAGCAAAACCAAGTCGCCGTCACGTGATGAGATCTGGATTGGGAGCTATCCAATTCGTTGCCAATTTATGCTTAGCCAACACGCATTAGTGCTGCGTTAAACTGGCTTGAGCGACGACCTTATTAATATCGTCACGCCCCGTTCCGTTCTTTGGACGTTGTCAACAGCAAGCACGATCAATAATTAGATTATGGTAGACTCTGCTTCTTAATTCAAGAAAGTCAGATACGGATAAGTTAAACGCAGGCGTTCTAGGTTATGTAAGCCTACCGGCAACCGATGACTAATATAGTCATCGGTTCATATGCGTTCATATTATGAAAAATTCCATAATTGTAGTTGACCAACTCTATGCGCATTTTTTTCTCCGACATAACTATAGTCTTCGCAGTAGGCCTACGTGTACGTATAGTATTTTATCCATAACGTCGGTCACAACTAAGATAGAATGATGATTTAATTGTAAGGACTACCCGAGCAAAGCCGGGTAATTCAGCTGATTTGATAGAGGCCTACAACGTTGCAATTTCAATTTTTTAGACTATAGACTATACACTTGACTTACTTTATAAGTAAGTCAAGTGTATAGATTGTGTTGCATACAATTTTATTTGGTAGCCAATTTTATTTAGAATCATTTCTTTAGACAATATAGATGCGTTCCGGCATATTTTTTATAGTAAAAAAGCAGTTGTTAAATTCGACAGCAATAAAGCTTTTATTGTGTACAATCTATGTTGTATATAACAAGTCAATGCATTCAATGATTGATTGAATCAATATTTTGCACATGATGATTAGTGTCTTTCATAGGTTAAGTTGCAAGAGCCAAATGACTGGGCTGTTGTGGTTAATACGGGATTCAGAGTCGGAATGGGCGTTTCAGCATCCGTTTCATTTTCTCTCAGAAACGTAAGTCAATCGTCACGCGCCCATAATCTAGAATCTACAACAATAGCAATAACTGCTATTGTTGTAGATTCGAACAGAGGTGTCAAAGTTAATTAGAATTATATTCCATTGTCTTAAGTATTTAACTGTCATATAAACACGCAATTGCAGATAAATGTTAAACAACGGTGGCTGTTATGGCTGGGCCTTGTCAGTGTCATTGAATTACATCACTACAGTTATACCGCCTAATGGGTTGCGCCGTTGGTATCGGAATTGTCCCCTATTCATGATCCGTGTCAACCAGCCGGTCCAGATCAAATCTTCAACTGATTCATGAATTTCTTGCCTGTGGGTCGTAGAGGTGGACGGGGTAGGCGTCTGCCTCAAGGTGTCGGGTTTCGTTGTTTGACACTCCGATGATCTCTGCATAATTCTCGCAGTCTGTATTGAGGCTGTCTGCCTCCGGCGAATCCCATTGAGGTCTCCTTTCTCAGGTCTCAGGTAGACCGCTTCATCCGTAGTCCTCCCACGCCTGTGCTGCCGATCGATGACTTTTTTTTATAGCGCCATCGTCCAGAGTGTCGTGCGTGACATGGGCCTATTACCATCGAGAGCTTGGAGTTCTTGCCTGACCTCGGGCGTTTATTGACCGCCGCGTCTCGTGAAAATCGGAAACGTCTTACCTATTTCAACACCGCTCGCTCGCCATAGAGCGCTTTAACGCAATAGTGTTCAAAGGCATTTACGATGTTAATAGGCCCAAGAGTTTCGAGGGCCAAGGGGATAAAGGTGTGAGTGTTGCAAACTCAACGGATTTCTCGGGATTCCCAACTACGTTGATTACCCTTGATGGACTGGGTAGGCGTCTGCCTCGATGTGTTGGGTTTCGTTGTTTGACACCCCGATGATCTCTGCATAATTCTCGCCGTCTGTATTGAGGCCGTCTGCCTCCGGCGTATCCCATCGAGGTCTCCTTTCTCAGGTCTCAGGTAGACCGCTTCATCCGTAGTCCTCCTACGCCTCTGCTGTCGATCGATGATTTTTATATAGCGCCATCGTCCAGAGTGTCGCTCGTGACATCCCTCCAACCTTCATCGTCAGCTAGTCTAAGAGAGAACAAAAAGAAAACGCATTGATTATTGTACAATATATACAATGCAATCCTAAGGCCTCGGACCCCGTTACTAGTAAGAGGTCACCCACTTTTGCCCAGACGCGCGGTCAATCTACTCCCGATGTTCGTCAATGACTCCAGACCCTCGAAGTTGTATAGGCCCAAGAGTTTCGAAGCCCACGGGGATAAAGGTGTGAGTGTTGGCAAACTCAACGCATTTCTCGGTTCTTCGCGCGGTGGCTGCTCTTTATGCCGCTTCTGCAGCCTTCTGGGAAGTGCCTGGCAGGTAGGGCTTTACCAGCGTGTCCGACACAGTCGCGTCCCAGACCAGACTGCGTCCCTGAACCACCAGAGGAACATGATCACAAACAGTCACAGTGGGACAGCCCTATGATCTATGTGAAGGATCTCTACACCCGGATGCCTAATTTCCAAAATTTGGCGGGTTTCAGAGCTACCCATATTCCACATGCTTGAGAATGGCTTTTCGTCCCGCCTATTACCATCTGCGGGCTTACACTCAGCGATGAAACGGTCAGTGTGGTTGTGGAAAGACTAGGCGCTTGTCTATGCTCTCCACAAAGCTGTCCTTGTGGAGCAGTCACCGCACGAAAAACCGAGAATACATTGAGTCTGCCAACACCCACATATTTATCCCCGTGGCCTTCGAAACTCTTGGGCTGTCGCGTTTTCAACTCTCATCACTCCTTCTTGATGACGAGATTTCCCGCTAGTTCTTTCCTCTATCACCAAGCTCAGCAACACGACACACATGATGGTTTTAATATGTATATTTAATTATATATATATACACACCACTCATCCTATCTACACCTACTGGAGTTATAAGTGCCCTTTTAGAAATGTTTCCCTGGTTTACGTTGGAGACAGGATTCCCAACTAAGTTGATTACCATTATCGTCAGAACGACCTCGCGTCTCCCCCAGTTCCGAAACAAGTCCCTGTTCCTTCCCTTGCTACACTATAAGAACCCTCCTAGAGGCGATTTCCTTCGCCATCCCAACCGCAAAACTCGTATCTCTATTGGACGACAAATCACCTGCTAAAACTAATAATAAAACCTGGTTGGCCGTGCCTTGACGTCCCTAGCGTGACGTCAGATCCCCAGGGGCGTACAGTTACGCTTGACAAACTGTGTGACTAGCGGCTGTCATGGCTGGGCCTTGTCAATGTCATTGAATTACATCACTACAGTTATACTGCCTAGTGGGTTGCGCCGTTGGTATTGGAATTGTCCCCTATTCATGACCCGTGTCAACCAGTCGGTCCAGACCAAATCTTCAACTGATTCATGAGTTTCTTGTATGTGGGTCGTAGAGATGGACGGGGTAGGCGTCTGCCTCGAGGTGTCGGGTTTCGTTGTTTGACACCCCGATGATATTTGCATAATTCTCGCCGTCTGTATTGAGGCCGTCTGCCTTCGGCGAATCCCATTGAGGTCTCCTTTCTCAGGTCTCAGGTCTCAGGTAGACCGCTTCATCCATAGTCCTTCTACGCCTCTGCTGTCGATCGATGATTTTTATATAGCGCCATCGTCCAGAGTGTCGTGCGTGACATCCATCCAACCTTCATCGTCAGCTCGTCAAACAGAGAAGAAAAAGAAAACGCAGTAATTACTGTACTATATATACAATGCAATCCTAAGGCCTCGGACCCCGTTACTAGTTGTTCAATAGCCTAATATTCCTCGGTTCTAGGTGCAACAATATTTTTGGATCCAGGCCTGAACTTAAATTCTAATTTAAATTCCTGTAGGGCTAGGGCCCATCTCATGAGTTTCGAACTCTTAGGAACTGCTTCAGTGAGGAAAGACAGAGGATTGTGATCAGAATAGAGAGTTATGTCTGATAGGAAGATCCATGTCTTGAATTTCTTCAGCGCCCAAATCACAGCGTAAGCTTCGCGTACAATGGTTGACCAACGAGTCTGGACATCATTGAATTTGGCGCTAGCGAAGGCAATAGGACGTTCCTATCCCTCATCAGACCACTGAAACAACGGCTGTGGCACTTGCAACTACGGAGAGTCAGAACTTCTTCGAGAAGTCAATCGTGTGTAGACAGCCACCCTTAGATAAATCGTCTTTCAGTTTATCGAGTGCCCTTTGATGCCTTGGTTGCCAAGGTACCTTGTTGCGCACGTGTTTCTGCGTTAGGTCCGTCAGGACCTGTGCAGTTTCGACCAACGCTGGAATAAACACCCGGAAGTACCTGAAGAACCCCACCACCCTTCGGACGTCCTTCTTGGTCGCAGACTTCTTCAAGATGCTGAGGGGTCCCCTTGGCAATGTTCCATAGACCAATGGAAATGGGCTGACGTGATTTGTCGCTGATGAACGTTCCCTTAGACTCCATAATACGAAGGGCAGCAACTTATGCCAACCACGTGGATCATCGTGGCATAATTTGTGAATCATACCCTTTAAGCTCGCATTGGCCCTCTCTACCGTCCCGCTGGCCTCCGGATGTCAGAGGGTATGAAACCTCAACCTCGGAGCATATCCTAGACGTGTTAAAAACTCTTCAGTTAGCTTACTCGTAGAATTCGTATCACAATCCGTGCAAATTACCTGTGGCACAGAGAAGGTCATGATCATTTGCAAAAATGCATCGCATACCGCCGGCGCGCTCATGGAGCGTAGCGGATATGCCTTCGGCCATCTTGAAAACCGATCGACAATCACTAGGGCACAATTGTATTCAGGCTTAGGAATCGAAGGGTCGTCGAACGAGATGAATGGGCCCATACAATCGGCATTTACAACTGACCATGGAATTTCGTCATTGCGAGGGATAGCCTGAATTGGGATTGATTTTTTGAGCTGATTGATGTGCCCTCAACTGACAGATTGGGCAAGACGCTCAATAATCACGAATTAGATTGTCTATATTCGTAAACCAGAAATTGAGGCGAATCTGATCCTTAGTGGACTTGAAAGCCATATGACCTGAGAATAGAGCGTGGTGTGCCATTTTTATAACGATTTCTACCCGTTTGACTGGAAGACAGAGTTGCTTTACCTTATGGCCAACGATATTGTCACGATGATACAACGGTCCATGTTCGACAAAGAACCCCCCTTTCCTCGTTGGGCTAAATCAAAGGGTTCCTTAAGTGAGGAGCATTTCTGTTGTTCTAGTCTAAGGGTGTCGGCATCTGCTGTTCTCATGCTTAAGTCCGTAGGCGCCTCTTCCACGTCCAAAAGTCTGTCTTTTGTCCTTCAAAAATTGATTTTTGCTTGTCCAGAGAGAGCGGAGTGGCAGACCGGCTGACCCCCTGATTCTCCTCTCTCTCTTCCCCAGCAAAGAACTCTTCCCCGATCAGTCGATCAAGAAACTCATCGTCTGATTTGGTCGGGGAATTTGCTTGTCCGTCTGGTTGTCAGTTTGTCTGTCTGTCTGTCAGGTCACCATTGACCGCTAATACTGTGTAGTTAATAGCGTCCTTCAACAAATAGCTTATTTGAGGAGTCTAAATTAATTCCTCTGGTAAGTCTGGAACAACAGCAAGCCACACTCTTACACTGGGCGCTATGTTGACTAACCCCTGTGATTCGTCGACATCCGGTTATAACTTCAAACGGATGACGTCACAGACCTGAGAAATTCTCTGTACACCCGTCATTTTGACCTGTTTGTATATTGGGGCCTTGAGGGGTTCTAGCAATGACTTTCTCACGCACGCTATCTGTGATCCAGAGTCTTCAAGCGCGTTTACGCTCAAGAGATTTTCGAATCGTACCTTGATGTATGGCCTAATGTATAATTGGTCAGCGTCTATGTAGGTGTTTTGACTCTCGACTGTAATGTCTTGTGAGATTTTCTCTACCCCTTCACTTACTACATTACTGATGCAGGCGTTACTCTGCAATGGGGAGACGCTTTCATTTCCGGTGTCGCCAGACGCACATACGTTGATGTGTACCGGCATACGGCTGGCGGTTTTATTCTGCGGGCAGTCACGTTCCCTGTGGAGTCCCGAAGGGCAAATAAAGCACAGGTCTTTCTGTTTGGCCTCTTCTGCTGACGACTTAACATCTGACCCCCTTCCCTTTGTACTGAGTGCCTGTCTTCCTCGTACGCGTGGTGTTGACACTGGCCTCATGACTAGTGCTACCCCCGCTCGCCGAGTTAGGTCGAGTTGGGCTGGACTCCAGGCGTGAGGTGCTACCGTAACCCTTGGGTGCTTCATAACCCCGGTGGTGGGCGGCTAAATATGTGTCAATAGACCCCGCCAATTCGGCATGCGACAGCCACTTGCCTTTCTCTTTTGCAAATATGTAGTCTAAACAACTGCTGGGCAACAGGTCTTTGATCCTATCTGCCACTAGCAAACTAGTCGTCATTTCAAACGATTCATCCACATGTCTGCTTCGCAGATAGTACACCAAGGCGCTATGTAACCTTGATGCCCACGAGGAGTATGTTTCATCGTTAGATTTCTTCGTGTCTAAGAATTTAGGTCTCAATTGGACGGGACTTAGTCGATTTCACGTAGAATGCATTCTTTTAAACGTGCATCGTCAGAGAGGTCTTCTTCAGAGAGACGCGAGACCAAGGCCTTCGCCTTCTCGCTTAGATTAGCCAGTAAGATCTTAGGCTGTAGCAATTCTAAGCAATTCTGGACAGCTATATGATGCGTATCGTGTTTTCAAAGGGCATACGTGCTTGTATAAAATGCATCCAAACCTAACAACAGCAGCAACAACAAAATTGTTTTTATTGACCTCGGCATTTACATTATGACAAAGTTGATAAAAAATTGATACGACATGTAAGGTTCAACAGGTAGGATAAGACCCGAGAAGGACCGAAGTCCTGTAGGGGAGCCACCCACATATCAAGAGGCAAAAGTTGTGATGATCAGAGGTCGACACTTAAATAATACTAAGAAAGAAGAATAACGCAGCTTAATTAATTATTGGTTATAAACAGCATTGTTCAAGTTGAATTTACACGCTTACTATGCCTGCCTTTACAGTCTTCATGTTAATGATGATTATGTTGATAATGATCATGGCTACATCAGTCATACATAGATCAGTGTTAAGCAGTATGTATTTAATCCAACGAAGTCAAAGTAATATGCTCACGGATTTTTATTTTAAATATACAAACATTTGGTAGGTCCTTCAATTTTCCTGGAAGGCTGTTTCAGAGTTTTGCACCCGAGTATTTGATTGTGAACGTTCTTGTATTCGTACGAGTGTATACAGGCCTATAAGAGGAGGATGTGGAGCGTAGACAATAGGGAGTGGCCTCAGACAGTGGAGTAAAGTAGTTGTTGAAGATCGGAGGTAGTAGATTATGACTGAATTTAAACATGAATTGAGATATTTGGTATAACTTGATTTGCTTTAGTTTTAGTATACCCAACTGATTATAGATAAGGTCAACCTGAGTCAAAGGCGGACAACCAGTGATGAAGCGAACAGCACGGTTTTAGAGAGTGGTTAGCCGCTTAAGTCGGATGGGTAGTTCTGTAACCGTGATTATTCTGAACATTACGTTACAATAGATAGGCTTGAACAATATATATATATATATAGATCATTATTATATATTTAGATTAACTGAACATTGGTTAATACAGACAGTATAGGTTCTATCAATCACTCACATAGGCTCTAGTGTAACTAGCAGTTACAGTCAGCCCTCATTGCTAGAGTGGTCGGTAGCTGATCCTTGAGTGGTGGTCAGTAGCTGATCAATCAAAGTAGTCTGTTCTAGGATAGGCCAGTTTCCTCTTTGGCTGAGGAAAGTGACTTATAAGCTGTAACACTGTTAGGAACTTTGCAGTCTGACTTCCGAAGAACTCTAGCTATCTTGTCAGGCTCGTCAACTCGTATCATCTTAGGGTTTGGACATTATCATCTCACCCATACTCGCATTAGTAAGTATATGTAACAGTTATGTATTAGTCACAATCATTATATATATATTATTATTATTACCTCATCTTCTCTGTATTTAATAAAGATAAGTTGTATTCTAACTGTCTCTTCATGTGTAGCTAGTTTCCCATAGCATAATCTAACTTACTAATCATCTAATATAATAGTAGAGCTAGTTTAAGTAGAACCCTCAGCGTTCTTACAGTTCGATGCCCAAATAATGTTACAATAGCTTAAGCAGGGGTTTATCATCGTAAAATATAAGTTTCTACGTATATTTAGAGGCAATAGATATGCTACTTTAAATAGTATCCCAATCCTTGAAAACTAGATTAGTCAAGTTGCTCTGGTCATAAATATAGACTAGACGTTGATGTAATTGATGCTCATATCTATTTAAGTTTGAATTGAAAGACAAAGTTACTTATCAGTTAATTCAAGCGTCTGTGTCCCCTCATCTTCAGTTCTCCTCGATTCTTCTGTTCCACCAGTCTTCTTCTTCGTCTACTTCGACAGTACCACGACGACTCTGCGACCTACTTTTAACTGTCATATATTAGGTCTACTTCAATATTCTAGTCGTTATCTTCCAAGTCACCTGACGATTGACTTATCTCTTGAGTTTAATTACTTTCGGATTAATTTTACAAGTCGACGGAATCTCAATCTGTCTTGTCCGAAATCTCGTAGCCCACTGACTAACTACTCTATGATCACATACAAATCACTTTGGTAATTTGTTTAACTAACGTGTGCACGCATGTGAGAGTCTATGATGGTTTGAGACCGAATCAGGAATTTCCTCCCAACATGCAACGTTTCCTGCACAGAGTTGCCTGTTCTACGATCTTTTTGTTCGTTATTACACTTGGCTCAATAGTCTTTATTGTCAAAATCATATTTTATAGAATGTCCGAACGTGTTTAATTATCAGGCCCCGTATTTGGGTATATTGCCTCAATTGGCACTTAGCTAACTTCAGTACACGCGGACTTGTATGATCGAACTTTCTCTAAAAACTGTTTCTGTTACAATATAAACAGTTACTATCTTAGGTTAGTTGATAATTAATTGCCAGACAAGATCATTTACATGTATGTGCTGTCCAACGTGACTGATGTGATCAGTATAAATCATAACTGTTTACGACAAGTTTTATTAAAACGGATCTTGGACGATTGGTCATAGGGACGATTGGTCATAGGGACGATTGGTCATAGGGACGATTGGTCATAGGGACGACTGGTCAAAGGGGCGATTGGTCATAGGGATGATTGGTCATATGGGTCATTGGACATAGGGGCGATTGCTCATAAGTCTTCAGTGATAGCCAACCCACTTGGAGCTAAATTAGTGTTCATAAAGTTTAGGCCAATGAAGTTTCTAAACGCACATATTCAGTGAAAACTAAAAAAACATAAAGTCATAAGGGGTATACATATAAAAACTAAATGAGAGCTCGTTTACTACTTAAAGGAAATATAAGACAAGGCTCGCAGATAAGTTACATGTAGAATGATGGTTTTCCCATACGTAGCAACAGTCCGTATGACACGATCATTCAGTAGGCGATATCTCTTGGCGCTTGGTTGTTCAAGTACCAAAAGACAAATATCATTTGCGATATTAAACTGATGTTAAACCATGTACAAAACAAGTCTCAGCTTGACTGTTGTTCAGGATATACTGTGACATACTTTACAAATTTGGCCATTACGTCACCAAATACTCATCTTGGACATGCAGTGCAGTGTGTAATATTACACTTATTATCAACTTCACTTTCAACGTACATTTTCTGTTAAAGACATTATTATGATAATTATATTGTTTTGACAACAAGGTGATACACAATATCCAGCTTCAAGGAGTGACAAGCTTTCTGTAGACAACAGAACACATTGTAGCAAGTTTTGCAGTATATGAACAGCAGTTTGTGCAATATTTATTTTAACAACTTCAGCATCATATCAGGCTAAGGTTGATTTTAAATTTGGTTAAAGAGTTTCACACTGTTCTAAATATATTGTTCTAAATATATTCAACATCAATTCATGACATACAATAGGTGGAGGAATGGTCCTGGGCATAGCATGTTCTAAAACATTAAAGTGTGTACTCGCACACTGGACATATCTTTATGTTGCATGGAATATCATTCCACCCGAAGTTCTTTGTGGCCCACAGATGCAAACAGAATTCCGTCTTCGGCCACAACTTGGTTCAGCTTGCAGCCAGTCGGTGAACCCAAACGGCAGCTGCTTGTCAATTAGTAGTTTCCAGACGAAAGGAGTGGTACAGTTGCCTAAGATCTGACGTTGACCGCTTGTCCAAAAGAAGCTCCCAAGACCGGTCCATTCAGACGCAATGCAGGCTGTGTTACCTGCATTTTCTTTAAATAAAACATGTATTTGCATGTATAGCTGTGCTGTTATTGTGCGAACTGTACTACAATTGATTTAAGAAATACTTTTCTTGTCATGTTATAGAATAGGTGAACAAATAATGAAACTTAGACCAAATTTCCAGAGAGCCAACCAGCCAATAGATAATGAAAATTGCAAAGGCTTTGTGACGTTACGTCATATTTGAGGTGGTCGTTGCATTTGTGACGACGTGTAACGAAGGGGGTAGGGGTCAAAAATCGTCCAAAATTGCATGACGTAAATTATGGACTAGCGTCCAGGCTCTTAATTTTTTACACTTAAGGCACTGAATAGCCTATATAAACATTCATTCAGGCATACACACGGTACATGGCCCGCGTTTACGTACCTGAAATCTCCGATGCTAGGAATGTCTTAAGTGCGTTGTTTTCTGCTGCGCTTCTGACGGCCACCAAGTGAGATCCACGACCCAACTGCTGACATCTTTTACCAGCCTAGGTCCAGTCGTGACTTTCATATACAACCTTGTAACAGCGTTTTGCCGATGACAGGTACGTGAAACCAGGCAGACAGTTGTCTGAAACAATGCATTCAGTTGCTTAGCCCAACAAACTACTATGAACTCGCTGTTGGCCTACTTTCAGAAAGGATGCCTGTGCTGGGAATTACATTTCATCGTCAACAACTTGATATAGCATTCGGATCAACATTTCGGTGTGACCTTGTTGCTGATATTGTGTGAGTTAAACGAGGCGTAGTTCAATTATTAACTATATTAATAACAATATGTTCGGCATATTTACAATTGCCTTAAGGCTCTTTCTTAACTCAACTTAATCCCGTGATTCGGGTCGACCAATGAACCCTGTAGCCCAGTGGTTCCCAACTCTTTTTGACTTAGGGCCACTTTTATCTAGTTTGAGGACATGGTGGGCTACAAGAGTAAAAGTAGCTATTTTAAATTTTAAAAGATTTTTATATGAGAATGGAATCAAATTACACATGGAAAAATTCCGATTGAATCATTCTAGATAAGTAAAAGTAACGATAAAATTTTATAATTTATAATAAAATAATTATTGTCAGATATTCCTTATTTGAGCATAGGCCTGTGTTTTATTAATCCTTCGTAGGTCGAGGGCCACTTTATGGGGTCTGACGGGCCACTTTTGGCCCGCAGGCCACAGGCTGGGAATCGCTAGGTTAAATTATGATTCAAGAGATTGACCATTTGACAATGCCGCGAGTTTCTCTCTTGCCAACTCCTTCTTCTAGATGACGAGAGTACCGCCGGTTCTTTCCTCTATCACCAAGCTCAGCAACACGACACACTATGGTTATAATATGTATGTTTAATGATATATATACACACCACTCATCCTATCTACACTTACTGGAGTTATTAGTGTCCTTTTAGAAATGTTTCCCTGGTTTACGTTGAAGACGGGATTCCCAACTACGGTGATTGACATTATCGTCAGAACGACCTACGTCTCCCCCAGTTCCGAAACAAGTCCCCGTTCCTTTTCTTGCTACACTATATGAATCCTTCTAAAGGCGATTTCCTTCGCCATCCCAAACGCAAAACTCGTATATCTATTGGACGACAAATCGCCTGCTGAAACTATTCCTAAACCGTGGTTGGTCAGGTCTTGGCGTTCCTAGCGTAACGTCATATCCCTAGGGGCGTCCAGTTACTGTTTGACTAGCGGCTGTTATGGTTGGGCCTTATTAGTGTCATTGAATTCCATTACTACAGTTATACCGCCTAACAGATTGCGCCGTTCGTATCGGAATTGTCCCCTATTCATGATCCGTGTCAACGGGCCGGTTGAAACCAGATTTTCAGCTGGTTCAAGAATTTCTTGTCCATGGGTCGCAGAGGAGGTAGGGGCAGGCACCTCTACCGTCTGCCTCGAGGTGTCGGGTTTCGTTGCTTGACACTCCGTTGCTATTTGCATATTTCTTGTCGTCTGCATTGAGACCGTTTGCCTCCGGCGAAACCCATTGAGGTCTCCTTTCCTCAGGTTTCAGGTAGACACATCTTCATCCGTAATCCTCCCACGCCTGTGTTGCCGGTCGATGACTTTTATATAGCGCCATCGTCCAGAGTGTCGTGCGTGACAGACAAGTAGAATAAGATTGACCTACCTTTTCTGCAAGATTCAGTTTCTGTTCTCCAGTAGCACTTCAAAAGAAGTATACAAAGAAGCAAAAGAAAAAAGTTGGACAGGCAAGTACTCTCCTGCTTCTTCTTGTGCATATTATTTCTCTCTTTCTCTTCATTTTCCTTCTCCACTCGTTTCTCCTTCTCTTTTCTGCTTCATAAATAGCTCAGGTATAAGTTAGTTAGTAATTTCTGTTTAACGACGCTGTGTGATAACATAGATCATTAACGACGCTCTTCTCTTTTATTTAGACTTGGCACTGGCACCGCTGCACTGATAAGCAGTGACGGGTTTCAGATAGGCCTACAAGATGGCAAGACTGCAATGTGACATGTTCAACGATCCTGAGCCACATAAGCAGATCTCGCAGCATTGCGACAGATGACAAAATTTCTATTTCATACGACAGGGAGAGCAACGGCATTGAAAATAATAATTAATCTCCTGTATGCGAGCTGTTATCATTATTTGTCAAATGCAGTGACGCTATATTTGTCAGCTCAGTTCCAGCTCCGCCTTTTCAAATTTATGGCTAATGTGGTTGTTAGAGTAGGCAATTAAAAATGAGCGACATTTCTCATTATTATGAGTGCCACAAATGCTGTAATTGAAAATTAGGCTAATGTTGTGATAAATTGGCGAAATGTGTATACGAATGTCAGGAATTTGCAACCAAGGATTTTCAATCAGAACAATTTATATGGCTAGCAACAGTCTAAAAACCATCCGGGGAAGGTGACCAGTGAAATTGTTTACCGAAGTTTGCCTTTAGATTGTCGATTTTAGAACTGATTTCGTCCAGTGACTGCTGGATGTCAGGGCAACAACCTTCTTCGCCGCCTGTATTTTAAAGACAAAAATAGATACAGGGCGTGGTCCCATGCGTACTTTTCAAACAATAAAAGATGCACACTCCAGCCGATTGGCTATATTCGGTTTCTGTAATGTGAAATCTGAGGGCTGTTATCTGTGCCCGACAACGCTGGGTATACAATATCAGTTTAGAATGATCTGTGGTAATGATATGGTTACTAGGTAAGTCATCAAAACAGTAGACAATTATGGCCAATAAATAGTTACTCAAGCGCGATGTTAGCTTTAAGTTAGAATATTTCTTTTAACTCAAAAGATCTAATTATCATATAAGTTTACGAGTGAATGAGCATATAAACATCCATTTAGTGAAATAGTGTGAATATAAATGTCATCGTTTCGGCTCTATTTTAATTAGTTTTACGGTTAGAATATTTTATTTAACTGAAAAGACAGCCTACAAACCACAATCCGGACGGTGCTTAGGCTTAATCTCTTGTCCACGCTTTCTAACAAGATATTCTAGGAGATCCTCTTGCAATGATTTATCATCGGAACTGACATCTGCCAATGAATTCTGATCGGATTTTTTCACTGTTGCAAGCAGCAGCTGAAAGAGAAGGAACACGCGAGTAAACTTTAACATTTTACCAAAGTGCACATTTTGCAGGTTCAGCAAACTTTTCTGCAACCAACAACAATTAGAAGACGTGTGCCTTAATATCAGGTTTTATAATTTCTGATCCAGTTTAAGGGATTATGCGAACTTGTCTGCGCCCACGCAGCTTTAAAGTGGTTAAAATATTATTACAATAAATTATAATCAGCAATCAGTCAATCAACGAAACTTTATGTTGCACCTCTTCAAAGACTTCTTCTTCAAGCGATGCTAATTTAGAAAATTGCAGTGGCCTATATGTATGTAGTCTCAAGATAGGCTTAAATGGAATGCAATGTCGTCGTTCCATATGGGTCACACAGTACGTGACTTACAATGCTAAGTAGATAATTGCTTTTCAGTTGATCATCGGGTGGCTATTTGTATAAGTTTTTCTGGAATAAATTTATTGAAGAGATGCGAAATCAGGCAAGCAGTTGACGCACACATTATACAAAAGCTCACTTTGGAGCGTGAATTACAATATTTAATATCGCTTGCTTTTGGGTTCGGCCATCCGGTTGCTATTTGCTAATGTTCATAATTTATTTTCGAATAGAGTAGGCTATGTGTGTTACGCAGTGGTGAGGCCTATGCTCGTGTTTTCATTGTTGTTTTTCTTTGTTAAGCTTTCCAGAATAAAATTTATATGCAAAACAAGTGACGATGATGAAAAATTGCACATGATTGAGAACGTATTAACCATATCAATCAATCAATCAATCAAAAGTTGTTTATTGAAACCACCAATGTCATTTTGTAACAAAACAGATAGCCTTTGCTATGAATTTTTTCAGTAACCGATCTACATCCATAATCTCCAATAAATTAGGCCTAGTCATTAGCGCCCTCTATCGAGTACAATTGAAGGGGTGGGCGGAATTGATTAAAAGTTTTGAAAGAATTTTGGATCTTTGTTTTGGGATCACTCGCATTACTGGTACGGTAAGGTATTGGTTAAAGTCTCAGTTATAGATTTTGAGTCAGTTATCATTTGATTGTTTATTACCAAGGAATCTATTATGATTTTATTATAACCAGACAGCAAAATATTTCTATTGAGAGTCCAAGTTTGTTTGATGTCATTAGAGTATTTAATTGACGTCACTTAAAATATTTTTATCTGTAGGCCTATGATAGGAGATGGTTACTCTTTAGAAAGCATACCAAAATGAATTCCACATAGATAAGGACATCTTAAAACATTTTTATCTTTATGTGAATGTTGCATTTCTGCAATAAATCTAACCCGTATAGGCTACACATAGGCACCCGATCGCCACCCGAAGAGCAATTACCTACTCAGCATGTTAAGTCAATAATTGCGTATGGCATCCGTGTAGAGCTCTATGGGTTTAATTTAGTATTCAGAGGCAAGTGACATTTTAAAAGTTAATTTGATATGTTTTTGTGAGTCTAATCGATGTTATAGACATTGCATATACAATAATGCCAAATTATTAAGACTGATGTACAAGTCGGGCTTTTCAAGCGGCGAGTAGACCTATCAGTTCTCAGGCCACAAGTAAAAAAATTATTTGCTTAAAGAAAGGAGTTGAGCTAAACAGAGGCCTATGACAGGCTGATCAGACGTCCCGGTTTTCCCGGGGTGGTGCCGATTTTCTGCTAGTTGTCCCGGCTGCCGGGAATGGTAGACCAAACCCTAAGAATATCCCGCTTTTTAAAAATGAGGTGTGTGTGAATTATTTTGAAAATCGTCCTTGGATTAAACGTCCGTGGATGAGCAGTCCACTAGATGAACAGTCAGCTGGATGAATCATCCGTAGGTGAATCGACCGTAGATGAACCGTCTGAGATGAATCTTCCATGGATAAAACGTCCGCATACCAACTTGTACAGGTTGCCATCCTCAACTATGATTTTATTTATTTAAAATAATGTAGTGTTTCTTTCAAACTACATCTTGAACCATTCGGATCGTTTAGAAACACAGTGCCAATATTCTAAATTACCGATAAAGTTAGTACAACGACAGCCTGTACTAGAAACGTATTGCAGTGTAGATGTCCTATTTTTTTCATAACTTTTTAAGGCCAATGAGTACCATCGTATGTATCCCACATATGATAAATTTTATTTCAATCATAAAATATATGCATTTGTGGTAAAATAGGCATTATTGATCATTTCTACTTTGAAGTGACTTCCACTAATGAGTAGGCTAAGCTAAATATCGTTTATTTAATAAGTATTAAGACTATTCCATTCAATAGCTAGAGCTCAGTTGACTCCAGAAATGCTCAGTTTCATTAGGATCACGAAAAGTCACGGGATATAAAATTTTTTGGCAACCATTAAGGTTTGTACTCGCACAACGGACAAATCTTCCAATTACACGATATGTCGTTCCAGATAAAGTTATGAAGGGGATAAAAATTCAAACAAGACTTCCGGTTACTGTGGCAGTCTGGTTGATTTCCACCCCAGCTGGTAAACACAAGGGGCAGCTTGTCGTTACTTGATGGCTTCCATACGAAAGGACTTTTACAGTTGTTGTCTATCAGACGTTGACCGCTTGTCCAGAACAGTTTTTTTTTATCTTTCGCCACACTTGATATGCAAGCACTGTTGCCTGCATTTTCTGTAAAAACATGCACATGAGTTTTAAAATAAAACTTTACTTAAATATTGGTTTTGAAAAAGTCATACTTCTCGCTTTTCATAGCCTACATGGTGCAGATATACAGATACTAATTGATTTCCTCAATAGTCAATGTTACTAATCTTTTGCCATAAACATTGACACCGGTGTAGGCTTCATAATAGGACAGACTAGGCCCTTAGCGAAATAAAAATTTCGTGGCTCGTCAAAAGCACCCCAGACAGATGTCCCCGCCGAGTCTCGATATATGCGCCTTGACAAATTCGCCCCGACCAATGCGCCATAAGACGATCGACAAAAGCGCATCGACTTTGGAGCCACACAATTATCTCGTGCCATTATCTTGATCGTTAGAGAGCAAATAAAGTTGACCATTTGAATTTAATATTACTCTATTCTTGGCGAAATCGCAGTTTTGTCTGGAGAGTATATACACACACAGCCATTAACACGCGCTCTCAAGGTGATTGATACAGAAGCTGTATTGATGAAAATAATAAATTCATTATTAAATGAAAGCTGAATTGATGCAAATAAATTGGATTTATGAAAAGGAGTGTGCTCAAACAGAAGTTGTATTGATAAAATTATCCGCATTATAAGTGGGCCTAAGCATGATTAGAATAATGCATAAACGTTTGATTCATAGCAGTTCTTGCCCGTAAAACAATTGGATCAATGAAAGAATTATTGTTCAAGTAGAACATTGATTGATGAAAGAGTTCTTATTTAAATAGGAGTTGAATTCCTGAAAGTAACTAAATCAAATCTGAATTCATTAAAAGCGCTCTTTTTTAAGTCTAAGTTGGATCGCCGAAAAAATTCGTGCTTAAATGGAAGCTACATTGATTAAAAGGGTCTTCTATAAATAGAAGTTGGATCGATGAAACAATCAGTGCTTAAATAGAAGCTGGATTAATTTTTAAAAATTAACTAGAAGCATGATCTATGAAACAAACGGTGACTAATTAGAATCTGGATTAATATAAAGAATATTTCTTTAAGTAAAATTTGGACCTACGATAGGTTTATTGTTTGAGTAGGAGTTGGATTAATAAAAGGAATTCTTTAAATATGAATTGCATCGTATAATTGCTTAAATTGAAGCAAAATAAATGGAAAGAATTCTTATATGTATAAGTTGGATCGATGAAAGAATCTGGATCAATGACAGAATTATTTTTCCAATAGAAGAGTTCTCATTTAAATAGAAATAGGATCGATGAAAGTAGAATTGCTTAAAACGAAGCTGGATTGATCAAAGGCGTTATAATTTAAATCGAAGTTCACTCGCTCTTGTTAACATGTTGGTTCACGTTTACATACTTGAAAGCTCCGATGCTAGGAATGTTCTCAGTGCGCTATTTTCTGCCTCGCTTCTGACAGCTACCAAGTGAGATCCACGGCCCAACTGCTGACATCTCTTACCAGCCGAGTACCAGTCGTGACTTTCATATACAACCTTGTAACAGCGTTTTGCCGAAGGCAAATAAGTGAAACCAGACAGACATTTATCTAAAACAGTGTACTCAGTTGTTTAGCACAAAAAAACAAATGAAAATTTGTTGTACTCGTAGAAGCTATGCTCACAAGTTCATGGTCGACAACTACGTAGATATGGCGACGGTGAGAACGTCTGGCAGGATCTCGGTAACGCACATTGTGTGGTGTTCTAATCTTGGTGCAGACCTTCTTAAGCGTTTATTTGTTGTCGATATTGTGTGAAGTAAACGAGGCGTAATTAAATTTTATCTTTTATAAATAAGATTCTGTATGGTAGGCCAATGGATAACACAGTGGGGTGCACAGCTGAAGAACCGAGTTCGAGACCCGTATCTCCTCGTAATGTTGACAAGTCTTTCTTTGGCTAGGAGGTGGCGTTGGTTCAATTCGATAAAATATAACGTAGTGTACGACTTGCATGACTGGCAGCATTTAAATTCGATTCGTGTAATAACTTATCATAATTCGTTCATATTATTTTTGTATTCACCCTACGTTGTTGTCAGTTTCAAATAAACGAAAACAGTTATTACCATTATTATTATTATTATTACTATTATTATGTCACATATAGTGTTATTCATCATTGGCATTGCCAACGGATCTGTCATCAAGCTATCTGGGTCGCCGCTTGTCAGTGGATTGTAATCTTGACATAGTGCCCCGAAAAGCCACCGCGTTGAAACGTTGGATCAATGCCGACAAGTTCTGGAAAAGAAGTTTGTCTCTCGGGTGTCACCGGTAGTTGTCGAAAGTCGGCGTCCAGTCTCAGACAGAAAGGCGAGGCCCTCACTATTGAGGGGACCGAAGGTTTCTATAGCGATTGTTATTATTATTATTATTGTTATTATTATTATTATTGTTATTATTATTATTATTATTATTATTATTATTACTATTATTATTATCATTATTATTATTATTATTATTATTATTATTATTATTATTATTATTATTATTATTATTATCATCATCATCATCGTTGTCGTCGCCGCCGCCGTCGTCGTCGTCGTAGTCATCGTCATCGTAGTCATCATCATCATCATCGTGTATGTAGGCTTATGTGTGAGCACCTTTCTAGAACGTGACAATTATTTTGACGGTTTTGTCCTAACCATTAAATACAACGAGTCCTATTAGCATCCTATTCAAATTATTTTGGAAGTGAACAACATTAGAAATATCATCTAGAAAATTAATAGGATTAAAAGTTATAATTAAGGATGCGAACATTAAACTAAAGAGTTAACAAATTGACGGAAGTACAACCACAGCGGAATTCAGCAATCCGAGGGAAGTTACAGCAGTTACGTATCGACGTTGAACGCCTCTAGTAACAGGAGGGCGCGAGACACCAACGCTATATGATAATGCGTGTTTACATAGCATTACGTTTAACTTGTCGAAAAGTCTATTATCATAAGGCGCCATTTATGGTACTACATCTACGCACGGCTTCTTTTTTAAACGATTAATAGGTGCTAAATACTATAATTGTCACAGTCGCTCCGGAACAATACAAACAACGACACTTAATCGCGCGACACTTAAACTCAAAACACAACTAGTTTGTACCGTTATAAATTTATGTGTTGACATATAATTATGTCTGACTACACGCCGTATTAATGATAAGAATTCGGTTTCAATGGAAGCTAGAATGATTACAACATTTTGATTTAACTATAATTCTTTTACATTAACAGAAATAATTGATGAGAAATAACTGTTTAACTAGAGGTGGATAGATGAAAAAATGCTAAATTGGGAGCAAGGCTTATGAAAAGAACGATAATAAATGGAAGCTGGAATGATTACAAAAATTCTTTTCATTCATCCAGCTTTTTGTTAAGAATAATATGGATTTTTTCTTAATTTACGCTGCCGTTTAAACCCACATGTACATATTATCATCAATCCGACTTCTAGTGAAACTTAACTCTCTTCATCAATCCAGCTGTTATTTGATAGTGCATTTCAGTCCGTTACGTGCTAAACTCCTAGAATAAATATGCAGAAGAGAATCAGGCTCAGTTGAACCAAGTTCTATTAAGCGCTATTAAGTGTCGCACGATTATATGTCACAAGATTAAGTGTAACGAGATTAAGTGTCGCGAGATTACCTTTCGGCGCACCGTATACTGTTGCTAGCAACCATCTAATCAGCTTAATCATTATTAGTCATCACAGCATAGTCGTATAGTTTGGCGTATTAACACGATCTAGTTAAAAGTTAGAATAAACGTATTCCCTTACTCATAGGGTTCTATTTAGAAACTAAACTATAAATTGTAGATTTCTTATATTTAACTAAACTCAGGAAAAGTTTAAATTGCAAATATGTGTGATACACATAAGATTTAATTGTCTAATTTAACTTTTATGACTTCATAATGCATTATGATTTAACTTCATTTCAAATAATTAAGCTATCCATCGAGACGGAGGATTGTGAGAGCAGAACACAAAAGTGTACAACAATTTAAAATATACAAATATACTTAGGCCTACACTTTCAATATGAAAGTTATGGGACTATTTGTAAATAAAAATGAGTTTTCATGTTAAAAAAACTGCAGCAAAGAAACATGTAAAATTATTGTTCAGAAGGGAATATTAAGAAAATACGAGGTTATTTAAAATTGACGCATTGAAAGATGTATATAAATTTTATGTGCAAACTATGTCGCACGACAAGTACGATTGTGAGCATAGATCTATAAGTAGACGTTTAAGCGCCGTTTGAGAACCTAACACGTGCGTTCAATTTTTGACGATTTTTGCTGTTTCCTCAAATGCAATGAACCATAAAACATTCTCTTTGCTTTTAAAATTATTTTGGGAGTAAGCAACATTAGATGCAGACTACATGCATTGTGTATTACAGATGACAAGTTATAATTAAGGATGTGAACATGAAAATAAATAGTTTAAACATTAATTAAATCCACGGATTTGACATAGAAGCCGTCAACAACTAACCACTGAGAGAAGGTTGCCATTCAAAAGATGATCCGAGTTTTGCGCGGAGATCCTTGACGAGATCTAGCAAAATTTCGTTATCCAACTTAACGGCTGCTATGGAATTCTGCATTTCAGGACAGCACAGGTCTACGCCATGCAATGTTGCTGCCAATATTTCAAAAAGAAGGAAAAAACGCGCGTATACTTGAACATCTTAGTAAATATGTGCACGTTGCAGCTTTTGCAAGTTTTCTATAATCAACAGAGATCCTCTCAACTTGCCTGTAACTGTCTTTACTCCGTGTTTTATACCTTCTGATCCGATCGGATGATCTTAAGTGCATGTGTCCCCGTGGACAAGCAAGCAGCTGGAGCTTTCGATAGGTTGTGTGAAAAATTTATGACGACTTACATGGAAGGCAGCTATCAACATCTCAATTAGATTTATTGTAGAGACAAGTCAGAAGTCAATGTCATGTAATCGACTCTGATTTGTCAATTGAACTTGAGTAATGATGTTTGACTAGATAATGAACCTAGAGTGCCAATTTTGGCATCAGCTTTTGATCTAGTGGCTTTGTACGCGCGTATTAATGAAGTTAATATCGTGCATTACATCACCAAAAGCAAGTTGTAGGGTTGAAAATATTTAACCGATGTTCACTTTAGCGAAAAGCATAGTAAGCCTACAGAATTAGGCCTATGTGTGTAATAAAATTATCACTAGCACAATGGGCTCTTGGTAAGATAGCCAGATGTTAGACTGCTCAGCTTGTAATGCGGAGTGCTCAGTTTCAAAACCTCATCTTAAACGGAACGGATGGTTACTACATGTTTATGGGGACATTAAGCAAGTCCTTCGTTCTCGAATGCTACTGGCCAGAGTTCAAAATCTCACAAGTAATCTCTCTATATATAAAAAATAGAAGATTCTGGGTGTCGCTCTGTCTGTCCGGCTGTGCATTCGCACAGTTTTAGAGCTACTGACTCGAAACCTTCACCGTTGGCTCAGGGAACACCTGGGACACACAGATGAGAAGTTGGCGAGTCCCGCGGCCGCCAACTTCCTGGTCTTCAGGGCAAAAACCTGTCTCAGGTCCCCTCCAAGAGAAGTTTCTTATTCAGTCGGCAGGAGCGTGTCGACGAAACACCTGCTGCACATTTTCCGACATGTGCACGTGATATCTGTTTGCCGCATCTGTTCTTCTTTTACACCGTCATGAATGAATGGACGGCGTGGGAGATATCGTACAGGTGGCAGGTATGCAGTAGTTGGCCATCGTTTGCAAAGTGGGTCAGGTGGGTATGTACTGTGTACGCATCCTGGGACATCCAGTAGAGGGGTTGTTGCTTCCTGCTCTCCAGGACCAAACACCGGATCTAGGACAATTACCCCTGGACAATTACCCCCGCACAAATTACCCCCGGACAATTACCCCCTCCCTCCTCCGGACAATTACCCCGATGCAAATAACCCCCGTAGAAAATATAACGCAAATAACTTTACATTCAATTTAACAGATAGGTTACAAACAATCAAACAGCAATTAGGCTGATATCACATAATGACACTTATCCCTTATATACCTTTTGAGTCCAGTCTTGGGTGTATGTATTTATATATGTATGTATCAATCAATCTATCCAAAAATACTTGATATTGCGCCCCTTCAAGATATCTACTCAGAGACGCTCCCGGCCTAATCCTCGACTGAAAAGGACAGTTTTAAGAGAGGCGTAAAATGAAGATGAGAAGTTCTTAAGTAGGAGACGGAGCTCCATGGGAAGTCCATTCCAGATTGTAGGTCCCACGACCGAGAAAGCCCGATTCTGCATTAAGGAAGTGCGTGCAAAAGGGACGATCAGGTCGCCATGGAATACAGACCGAAGTGGTGGTCTATCACTACTGGCAGTGATAGGGCGACATGGCTCCTGCAAATAAAGAGGCGCAGTACCGTCAAGGCAGCGCCAAACTAATTCATATATTCTAAATGAGATGTGCTGCGGTAGAGGCAACCTGTGCAGGACATCCCGCATGTACTCGGATACCTGACCTGTTCCGGGAATCCCACCAATCAGTCGCGCAGCCGCACGCTAAACCCGCTCCAAACGCCCAATCCGAACTTGGGGGAGGCCAGCATATATTGAAGAGCAATAGTCAAGGCGACTGGTAACAAAAGGCATGAACCAGAGTAGCTGCGGCGCTGAAGGTAAGAGAGCGATATAGTACTCTCAATTGGCTAAGGTGATGTGGCCTCCAGCAGTACAATTATTTCAGTATAGTGCCGTAGCAAGAAATTGTGGCTCTAGATACATATCCTTCCATTTTTTTTGTACAATGTATACATGGTTCATCATGCATATATAATTCTAATTTTTTCGGGTATGGCGTGTCTCAGCACCGATATCCATATACATGATACCTTGCCTTATAAAAAGTCACGCACTTTGAATAATAATGCTTGAAAGTAGATTGTCTGTATTAACAGGTTTCATTAGTGCAAATAGTTAAACACAGTTGTCACATGTTCCTATTTCAATGTATATGATACGTCTTTAGCCAAAGAACTATGAGCTCTGTTCAACAGGCCTTGTTGATTCCATCAGGAAGCTAGTTGCAGTAGTCTATGCCAGGAACGCAGTGGGCCAGAATTGACTTCATCTATTGATGGCTGAACAGCGTTTTGTACCTGCCTTTGTTGTAATTTCCTATACTTAGGTGTTGCAAAATCACACAGTTATTATCCTTCTTTATAGGCCATGTTGATCGTGTGGAATAGCGAACTGTTAGTTATTATTGATCACATATTACATCCAAGTGAACCCACCATGTATATCTTACGCCATGATACAAATAGACATAATTTTCTTCTTCATAGGTATAGATATGTGAGGCAATTGGATGCCAGGGCAAAATCATTACCAAGTGATTAACTGAGATAAGCAGGCTGTCGTTCCTTCAGCAGCGTCTAAGGCTGACTGAAGGTAGGTAGAAGCAGTTTTTGCAGTCACAAATAAAGACTTAGTGTTCCGAATGCCAACAGCAAAGTTTTTTACAATTCCAGTAAAATATGTGTTAAATTCATTAACTATGAAGTGTTTGCAATATACTTGAATGCGACCAATGAGGAAAAGATTCTTTACATGGTGACTTATTTTACGAATGTCGACGAAAAAATTTAATCAAAATTGAGAGATATGCTAATTAATTTCAATAGCTATCACAATTTTATGCTTGCAAGCATGTAATCAACGAGGTACGAATCTGCTGTTGGCAATAATTGAATCTCACTGCAGAATATGTATCCCATTATGGTGACCGGACAATTCGGCGTCGGACAATTCGGCGACGGACAATTTGGTGCCGGATGAGTTTCTAAGTGTATTTAGACCAGATGTCGGTATGTAGTGACTCACATTTTAAAATATTCAGAATGCGAGCGAAATAATATTTTCCATATTATCCAGCACATGTTTGGTTATTGTAGAGTCATAGTCAACACATAGGGACCGTGTCTCCTTCTAACTAGAGTAGATAAAACTACAGAATATTACAAATTTACATCGATTTCGGTTTCTGACTCACATAGCATTTACGAACGACAGTAGAAGTTTATAAATCCATGTCCTTATGTTACTGTACTTCTTAATCGCAATTGTTCAAAGTCAGTATTTTAGGGATGTTGTCTTCACCAGTCTCTATAATAACTAGACATGTGCTGGATAATATGGAAAACACTATTTCGCTTCCAATCTGAATTAAAAATTTTTTTAGTTGCTATACATACCGACATCTGGTCTAAATACTCTTACAAAGTCTTCCATGATCCGGCGCCGAATTGTCCGTCGCCGAATTGTCCGCGCCAAACTGTCCGGCGCCGAATTGTCCGAGAACCCCCATCACAGTACAGGCATTTCTAACATCGTTTCAAAATCTATTACTTAAGTCAGCATAATAAGAGCGCCTAAGTTGGAATCTACTTAATAGACCAATCGCTGACTGTGATGTCTCTGGACTTTACTACTGTTGTACGCTCTACGAGGGCTCCAGGCTTGGAGGTTGGAGGGGGCTCGTAGCCTACAACGGTTCTTGCTCACCTTATCGATCGTGTTCCAAGGTTCGGTCAAGTCACTAATTATTATGTTCGTGCTCGCCGCTCTTCCACCCAGGGTGAACTCCTCGTCCCCCACACGCATTAAGCTTATATGCATGTACATATAATTATATTATTGCACAATTAAATAATTGGATGAGTATAGGCAATCAACATTATCTACTATGATCCTGGTCTTGCAAAGTTTCTAAGTGTGCTCCGGGTATAGCTAAGTCAAGTGGAAATGCTATCAAAATGCTATTACAAATTGTTATTGAATATGACGATTTTAAAGAATACACTCTTAGTTTATAATAAATAGCTCATATTTTAAGTATGCCTCTTAAATACTAGATTTATGGTGGGGAACAGCATGTATATCGTCGCCATTTTATTTTTATCGTCTTCTTGATGACCATTTTTACGCCAAATTCTGCATAATTATGACCAAATCGCAGTACAGTAGGTGCTGATATAAGCTCTGTATTTTTCCACTGCGTTTGACCATGTCCAGACCTAGCTATTTTGGCTACTGTTTGAAGGGGTCCTCGATTTTCTCTACGGCATGCTTATTGGTAGCCTGTGTTTTGGAATATTATGTCGTTGCCCAATCATCGATAACAACAATAGCTGTTGAATGACAGGCACCTAGCAACCTTTTATTTTGTTATTTTCTTAAGTGATTAAACACTGGATCAAACTGTGTTAATGCTGTTATGACAATTATTGTACATTTCTGTCAATTCTCTTATTGCACTAAATGCCATATGATGTACATTTCTCTAATGGCTTTTACCAATTAAAGTCAATTTCTTAAAGAAAACCTTGCAATAGGGTCCCCGTTTATTTTCTTACTAGACCAAACCCATTAGGCGGGTGCTTTGGAATGAATGTTCTATATGGATTTCATACCGGGGTAATCTATTTCATGGTAAATAAGAACTACCGTATCTCACATTATGAGCAGTTTTATTCCAATCATAAAACAGGCGTCAGCTGTGACAACATTCTAGTTTAAAAAGACTTCCATTTAAAAGTTAGCTAAATATTGCTTAGTTTAGAAGTTCAAAGACCATTCAATTTAATGGCTGCAGCTGAGTTGACTCCAGAAATGTTCCGTTTCATTAAAACCACGAAAAGTCACGCGATAGCAGCAAATGTTTTCAAATATTAGGGTTTGTACTCGCACAGCGGACAAAATTTCAGATGGCACGGTATGTCGTTCCAGCTGAAGCTTCGCAGGGGCCAAAAATGCAAACAAAACTCACGGTTACTGCCGCAGTCTGGTTGACTTGCATCCCAGCTGGTAAACACAATGGGCAGCTTTTCTGTACTTGATGGTTTCCATACGAAAGGACTATTACAGCTGTTTTCTATCAGGCGTTGACCGCTTGTCCAAACATTTTCTCCTCCGGAAGGCCACTCGCTTGATATGCAAGCATTGTTACCTGCATTTTCTATAGAAACATGAACATACATTTAAAATTGAAACTCTATTTATAATTTATTTGGCACAATACAAGATTTCCGCTTTTTATGGTTTGCATGGCGCATTATATGGAAATAGGCCTACATTGATATCGGGAAGAGTCATTAAGTTTTATCCTATAGACATTGACACCAGAGTAAGCGTCATATAGGCCTAAGATAACCAAAATCCTACATCACTACGTGAAATAATAATTCGTAGCAGTCAACATACGTGCATTAATAATCATTGAGTTGTATATCGAATCATTATTTAAACGACAAAAGCTTATAACTGAAATGTTATTTTGCACATTCACAAAAAATAATACATATGATCCACTCTTTACTGTAAAAATCTACAGGTCCAGTCATGTTCGAATGCAGAAACGCCTACAATAGACCAAACAATAAACCATAATGGAGTTTTATGCTGCAGAGACAATCCTGCATTAATTTATTCTGACCCGTTTCAGGAATTTCATTCTTTCAGACCTTCGCGGATTAAAAACGCGTCAACTTCATACACTACTCAACTGTGCCGCTCGAATACTTGTCATTCTGATGAAATTCTCATAATTATAATGGAGGCTATTTGACGAGCGCAATGCGATGGCCTTTTGCAAATATTCAGCTTCCGGTCGTCACTGTTAGTACAATTCATTGATCTGTACCTTTGTTTTTAGGCCTACTTAGTCCGACATGCATTTTCAAAACTGGCTTTAAACGAACGAATTGAGAAGTGTTGTGCCAGAATAAGTGGCTTAATTATACAGACACACAACTCATACAGGCATACATACCGTACATGGATGCACACACACTAAACATACAAAGATATTTAGGGTCCCACTAACATACCAAAAAAATTTGCTAAACATTGCGCATTAACTTTACATTCATGCGCGTTTACATACTTGAAAGCTCCGATGCTAGGAATGTCTTCAATGCGCTGTTTTCATTTGCACTTCTGACGGCTGCCAAGTGAGATCCACGGCCTAACTGCTGACATCTCCTACCAGCCGAGTGCCAGTCGTGACTTTCATATAGAACCCTGTAACACCTTTTAGCCGATGGCAGGTAAGCGAAACGAGGCGGGCAATCTGAAACAATGCACTAATCTGCTTAGCACAATAAACTATAAAAGTAAACTTTAAATTTTGAGCTCGGTGGCAGAAATGGCCCTCAAAATCAGAAGCATGACTTGCGCGTCACATCGAGGTTTGATGCGTGCGCAACGCAAATCGTGCAATCGATGCAATTGTTGAACTTAATAGCAGTAGCACGCTGTGTACTAAGATTTAGTCAATAAGCAAACACGAAGTAAAACCCTAATAAGTGATAATGAGGAATTTTTCAACAGCATCTTACTTTTATATACAAAGGCGGCAATCTCGTTTGACGGATCCTCATCCGCAAAAGAGATTGCCGCCTTTGTATATATATATATATATATTATCACGGCAAATGTATTTCTTAAGACGGCACTGCGTCTCGAAATCGTCAATAAATAATCACCTCAACATCGCTTTTCTCAAGATAGTTCATGTGAGAATTGACTAGAGAAATGTCATTTAACCATTGACAGTGTCAAAGACACCGAGACAGAACCATATTCTTGTCCTGGTAGGCTTAGGAGTGTCCCCTCTAAGCTGTGCGCATGTGCGCGCGCACACGAGTCGCGGAGACGGCGCACACAAGAAACCAGCGCGCACACAATTTTTTCTCGAAAAAACAAACAGTAAGATGAACTGTAAACCAATATTTAGGAGGCAGAAAAGAAAATTGCAAATAAATTGAAAGCTAATTGCAATTATGTATAATATGATGTATGCATCATCTGCTCAAATGCATTTCTTACAAGATTGCTATATCATGTATTTTCAAGAGCTGAAATTTAGCGTAATATAGGTCTAATAGGGTTTCGATTGTGGTTTGATGACGTAAACTCTATTGCGACTCTGCTCAAATGCATTTCTTACAAGATTGCTATATCATGTATTTTCAAGAGCTGAAATTTAGCGTAATATAGGTCTAATAGGGTTTCGATTGTGGTTTGATGACGTAAACTCTATTGCGACTAGGAAAAATGATAAAAGACGGTTTAATATTCCCCGACCATATGCTTAAGTTGCTTATTAATATGCTTATGTCACCCGATAGGACTTAGTAGATGAAAGAGAAAACGCCGATCGAATTTAAGGGGATTTCATCGAGTAACAGAATTTTCTGTTCATGATATTGTTCATGAGGGTCCGTCATGTATACGCGTAGCTCAGGTACAAGGTGGCACTGCTGCAATTTGACGTGTTCAACGATCCTGAACTACTTAAGCAGATCTCTAAGCACCGCGTTAAATGACCGAATTTATATTTAAGCCGATTAGGTAAGCAACTCCATTGATAATAATCAATCACCTGTAGGGAGTTGCTCTGATATTTGTCAAATTCAGCGACGCTAAATTTGTCGGCTCAGCTCAAACTCAACCTATTTTTATAGCTTATAGTTAATATGGTTATAAGGGTGCATCATTAAAACTGAGCGATATTTTCATATATGAGTGCCACAATTATGAGTGCCATCCTACTATAGGGGTGCTTTGTAAATGCGACAATACAATTATTGTAAATAAAATTAGGCTACTGTTGTGATACATTTGTGAAATGTGTGAATCAGAGCAATTTATGTCGTTGGCAAAAGTCTACAAACCTTGCGGAGAAGATGACCACTGAAATTGCTTACCGAGTTTTGCATTTAGATCGTCGATTTTAGAATTGAGTTCTTTCAGTGACTGCTGGGTGTCAGAGCAACAACCTTCTTCGCCTATATTTCAAAGACAAGGACAGTAGTTATGCGTCATTCAAGACATTTTTATCTGTACGCGATCGTTGTAAAGAATACAATAGACCTACTCCAACGGATGTACCATGTTCCGAATCTGGAATTGGCGAGTCTGAAGGTGTATATCTGTCCCTGACAACTAGTAGTAAAATAGCAGCTGAGAAGCAATGCAAGTTAGTAAGTAATATCTTACACATGGCAGGATCCCACGAGCAACCCTGATAGCCTCCAACCTACATGTTTACACCATCGGCTTGAGGCCCAGCGGAGCAGCCATCTCACAAAGCTGGTCCAAACATATGATATATTATTTTACAACCACCAACTATAGCTGCGTGCATATGATCAAATTATCATAGAAGTCTACGAGAGAATGAACATATAAACATCCATTTTGTGAAATAGAGCGAATATATTATTTTTTTCGGCTCAATGTTAATTAGTTTTAAGGTTAGAATATTTTATTTAACACAAAATACAGCCCACAAACCATAATACGAACGACGCTTAATCTCTTGTCCACGCTTTGTACCGAGATATTCGGGAAGATCCTCTTGCAAGGGTTTAACTTCCGAACTGTCATCTGCCAATGAATTCTGGTCGGATCCATTCACTTTTGCAAGCAGCAGTTGAAAGAGAAGGAACACGCGAGTAAACCTGAACATTTTCCCAACTTACACAGTTTGCAGGTTCAGCAAACTTATCCACAACCAACAACAATTAGAAAACGTTTGCCTCAATACCTGGTTTTAGGCTTTCTGATCAAGTCAAATGCTCATGGATTTATGTGTACATGCTCGCCCACGCAGCTTTAAAGTGACTAAAATATTATTACAATAATAATAATCAATCAATCAATGAGACTTGATGTCATACCTCTTCAAGAAACCTACTCCAAGTCCAATCTCGGCCAAAGAAGACAGTTTTCAGAAATGATGGGAGATGCCGTAAACATCGCATCGATTTCTTGGGACTTGAATTATGGCCACATAATGAATTATCATGCATTTAGTGGTCATCAATGTCTGGCAAAGACTTTTTCAAATGATACTAATTTATAAAAGTGTGGTACGCCTACATGTATACTATAGCTGCATGATATATGGAATGCAGTGCCGTCGCTCCCCATAGGTCACACAGTACTTGACTTCTAGATAATTGCTCTTCGGGTGGCTGCTTGTCTATGGCATAAATTTATTGAAGCGATGCGAATGCAGGCAAACAGTTGAGGAGCACATAATACAAGAGCTCATTTACTTTGAAGTTTAATTGACGTTTCAATACTTAATGTCGCTTGCTTTGGGTACGGCTATCGGGTGGCTAATGGTCATACAAAATCGCATTTGGAGTAGCCTGCATGTGTACATGGTTCAACCAATGGTGACGCCTATATGTTCGTGTTTTTAATGTGTTTTGCTTTGTTAAGCTTTCCAGAATAAAATGTATTTGAAAAAGTAAAAACGATTATGATAAATTGCGCATGATTGAGAACGGGTTAGCTTTGAGATATGGTTACTCATTGGAAAGCATATAAAAAATGGATTCCACATAGAACCACTCTGCCCTTATCGGCCTACCCCATAATTTTTTATGGCACCCTTGTAGAGCTATTTTAATAGGTATAATTTAATGTCCACGTACATGATGGCAGATGCAAGTCTAAAGTGAAATATTATAAGTTAATTTGATTAATTTTTCTGAGTTTATTGGATTTCATAGACATTGCATATACTATGATGCCAAATAATTAAGACTGAGAGACTAGTCGGGCTTTTCTAGCAGTGAATATGAATTCTCAGGCCAGAAGTATATTGGCTTAAAAGAATAAGTTGAGTAAAACAGAGGTCAATGCTGACGCATTAGCCCTTCTCAAGTTCTTGAGTTAAGCCTAACATTTGAGTTTGAAATCTCCATTTTACGTTCCGTGTCGGAGGAAGAACGCTCCCACCATATGCAAGAAAAACAGGAGTTAACTATGCAGTAAGCCATTGCAATGCGAAAATTGAGAATATCACACAACAGACACAGACAACACCAATCACGTCCCAAATCGGATTTTCAAATGCGATAAGTTATGAACATCGCACTTTGTGAGTTGGTGCTGCGGTGAGTACGAAACGGGAATTGAATTGGGACCATGAAATAGATCATCATGCTTAGAGTGGCCATCAACACCTTGCTTAGTATTATTGTCCATGTCATGAGACTTCAGTAAGTTATAGTGTGGCAATTCCATGATATATTGGATACGTACACCGTCAAATGCGCCCCGGACAAATGCGCCCTACGAATGCGCCAATCAGTGTCACTATTAACATATACTAACAGACTTACATCCTTTAAAAAAACATTTTAAATAAAACACAAATTAACTTAAAAATACTTAGAAAATACATGTGTAGCTTAATGTAACGATATCATCAATGTTCTTACACTCTGGCTCATATAATGTCCGAGCAAAGTGGCTCATTTAATTATTTATGTTTTAATAGAAGCTGGATTGATGAATGGAATTCTGTCCAAGTAGAAGCTGAATTGACGAAAAGGACTTCGTCTAGGTAGCAGCGGGATTGATGCAAAGAATTCCTCCTAAGCGAGCAGTTGCAATGATGAAAAGCATTCTGCTTAAATAAAAGCTGGATTGACATGAGAATTCTACTTAAAATGATGCTAGATCGATTTAAAAATTCTGCTTAACTCTAAGCTGGACAGCATTATTTTCAGCAGTCTAGTTTCTACTTAGGCAATATATATTTCATCGATCCTGCTTCCATTCAAGCTGAATTATTTGCATCAATCCAACCTCCACTTAATGCATCAATGCAGATTTTATTTCAACCAGTTCTAGAGCGCGTGTTATGTGCATGGTGATAGCAGTGCATACTAACTTTGCACACAGCTGCGATTTCGCCAAGAGTGTATGCAATGCACACATATTAGACCTGCATAATGCATTTAAATAATTACTAATAAATTTGAATAGTCAGTTTAATTCGCTCTCTTAACGATCATGGACATGAGTGTCTACATGGCACGAGATAATTTTCGGGCGCTAATGTCGGGGGCGCTTTTGTCGGTCGTCATGTGGCGCATTTATCGGGGCGCATTTGTCGGGCCATGTTTGATACAGTGGCGTCGCTTCTTCTGGAAATTGAAGTATAAGTTTCAGTAGATAATTGCAATTAGGTTGCCCATCAACATCTGGCTTAGATTTATTGAAGTGATCCGAGCACAGACACAGTTCTTATGCATTGATATGTTGACCCTTAATGATCTTTGAGGCGTAAATTTATGAAGATTGAGCTGATTACTATGTTTAAAATCGTATCATCTGGAGGCCCAGCGTACGTATATCATACATTCTTCGCGGTGGAGCCGTATAAGCTTGAACCTGTCAATTGGGCTTCATTTGATTTGGTCCTCCTAAGCAAATTAATATGAAGATGTAGTAACGCTAATAAAATAATGGAAACCAGAAGTGCATTGGGAACCTCTGACCAACGTGCCCTCGTAAATCACACACAGGCTAACATTTCTATATGGGATCCGCATATACCATTTGCAGCCCCGAAGGGTCCCATTAAAGGAAAGCCTACTTTGACATGTTGATGGTACCAATCATAAGTGACATTTTAAGACCATGTTAACTTAAAGCAAATAGTTTTCTTGATAGCGCGTTTTGAAGGTTTTGTAATGCACTGACTCTAATACCAATACCAATACCAAAGATTTTTATTGAACACACACACACAACACACGATCAATCAAACCAAGTAACATAGTATATACACGTACTGTAATTGACCAGGTCAAGAGAGAGGTGATGTGGCTGTGATCAATAGGGGAGGAAACCCAAACGAACCGAGGCCCCGATAGTAGGGGCACCCTTAACGAGAGGTATGTGACAGCGGCGGAGGTGAGAGACTTGAGAAGGGATTTATTTAGCAACTTAACTAGCTTAACTATGAAAGTCCACAAAATAATGTTATCGTGATTTTTAAATAGGGCTAACGAGTGTCGGATGTTGATTATACTGATGAAGCGGTAAGCGGTAGTAGATGATCACGGAGTTTAATTTTAAACATAGTTATGTGAGATAAGTTTCATAACTCATGAGGTAGACTCTTCCAGGCTGCAGGGCCAGCAGAAGTGATACAGAATCGGTGGGTATTAGTTCGGGAATATTTAGGTCTGTAATTGATGGCATTACGAAGACTATAAGGGTTGAGTTGTAGAACAGTATTAAACTGGTTTTTAAAACACAATGGTAGAAGATTATTGAGGTGCTAATACATGAACACATTTAATAGAAGCTGTGTAATTTGAGCAATATTAGGTATCTTTAGATTGGCGCCAGTGCTAAGAGAAGAAGGACGTATGCCGTTACGCTAATAGCAGATGATAGTGAAAATAAGTGATATTATAATCTGACTCTTCCAGCGGCGTCAATCCCGCAAAGGAAGATTATTTTTATTGGCTTAAAGTGTAGATGTGATGAACCTAATAAACTACTTCTATAGCATTTTGCAGCTTGTATAGGTATATACGTGTAAGCGCAAATACGAATAATATTGAGAATTAATTAATTAACCACTGTATGCATGCATGCGAGTGACGATGATTTTATGATTAGAGCTCAAGAATTGCCTCACAACATGCACCTTTTTCTACATAGAGGGACGAGTGCTGCAGAGAGTTTTGAAGTGTAGACACAGGGCCCGCTGAACAGACGGCGTCAATAGCAGACTCGAAACAATAAACTCGGATGCAAAGCTTGTATGGTTCAGACATTATAAATCCAATGATAATGGTGGATATGGTTGTTGTAGATATTATGTCAATTAGGCCTACTTAAGGTTGAGTTCATTAGTAGGTGTGTGTGTAAGGGCCTTTCGAGAACTAACACGCGCGCTGAACATGATTTTGAGGGAAACCCGTAGAGTAGTGATTAACACATACGCAGCGCACGAGGAACCGAGATCGAGACCCGTATCCCCCTAAGGTTGACTTCTTTCCTTCTTTCGCTAGGTTCGTTAAAAATTAGATGTATAGCGTAACGGTCGCCACGCGTGGCAGCCGACGCTTAAATTCGACTCCTGTAATAACTCGTAATCATTCGCTCATGCTATACTTGTGTGTCAGTTTGAAATTCAACGGAGATTATTATTACTATTATTACTATTGAAAATTTGTTGACAATTCTTGCTTTCAACCTTAGATGCAATGAGTACTAGCCTACTACATTTTCTGTCAATTATATTTGGAGTGGACAACGTTATATGCAGACTACATGAATAATGTATTTTACTTATTAATATAGATATGATACGAAGTCTTTATTAAGGATGTGAACACAGAGTTAAATAGTTTATTAATTATCAAGGATAAAAGACATTCACTCAGAATAAACCAGAGAAATCAGGAAACATATCTCAAATATGAGTGCCATAATAATTTTAAATGAAAATTAGGATAATTTTTTGATACATTGGGGAAATGTGTGAATCAGAGCAACTTATCAGAATTGTACGGTCTCGAGAAAGAGTCTCGGTCTCGAGACGTCTCGAGACAGTTTTTTGGTGTCTCGGTCTCTGAAGCCTGCTGTCTCGGTCTCAGTCTCGAGGTAGTGTCTTGTTTTGTTCTGTCTCGAACAAGCGATCTCGATACGTTTCGCGTTAACTGTCTTAAAATCTTACGCTAGAAACTGAAACAGAAATCTACGAGAAACGGTAATTCTGGTTAACGCGCGAGTTACATGATACTGAAATCAATTCAATTATCTTAAAGTCGAAAAATGTCTGAGAGAGAACCTGAAGTTGTGAAGTTTCCTTTACGCAATTTGAAGTTATTGACAAACAATATAGCGTACCGTTTGTCATTGATGTAAAACCACCATAACTGAAACGATAGGAACAACTTTGAGTTTCTAAGGGTGAGTTAGGATATGCGCAATTTCGTTTGGTATTTGGTAACGAATTTACTTGCTTAAATTCGTCTTGTAGATTTCAGACGTGTCTAAAAAAGGCGTTCATTATACTATTCAGAAGATCGGCCAACGAAGAGATATAGAAAAAGATAAAACGCGGCAATATAAAAACTGTTCTCAGGAATTGGTACTATATACATGTTAAGTTTAAAATTTAAATTACAAATGAACCTTATTCCCGAAAACTGATACATTAGTATTTTACAGCATTTTATATAGGATCACCTGTCTTTTACTGTCTCGTACTGTCTCGTACCTAGTGTCTCGGTCTCGGTCTTGGTACCTCACTGTCTCGGTCTCGGCACCTCACTGTCTCGGTCTCGTCTTGGTCTTGAAGTTTCAAGTCTTGCATACAACACTGCAACTTATATAGTTGACGACAACATAGTAGTCAAGAAACCGATCGGAGCAGGTGATCAATGCAATTTATTACCGAGTTTTGCACTTAGATCGTCGATTTTAGAATTGATTTCTTTCAGTGACTGCTGGATGCCAGAGCAACAACCATCTACGAAGGTATTTCAAAGATAATGAAAACTATAGCGCCACTTAAAGCAATTTTGTATGCATGCGAACGTTGAAACAATACAATAGACCTACTCCAGCGGAGATACTTTGTTCCGAATCTGGAATTGGTGAGTCTGTGGGTTCATATCTGTGCCCGACAACTAGTAGTAATATATATATATATCAGTTTAGAAGCAATGCATGAACAATCCAGACGGCCTCTCACCTTGACACCATCGACATGAGATCCGGCTGAGCATCCTCCCACGAGTATAGGCCTATAAAACATCCAATTAGTGAAATAGCTGCAGCATAAATAAAGGGTAGAAATGTTTGTGAGTGGCTAATCCATTTGTAGTTGACATGGGCGATAAAATCTTATGTGGAGAGAATTTCAAAATGAATTTTTGCAACATTCATCTGGAAGAGATACGGGAACGAGACCTTTGATGGACTATGAAAAAAAACTATCAGGACGAACAACGCAGCTTTCAAATGAATGTACTGACAGCAAGTGACTGCATGTATATAAAATAATCTATTAGATAAATACTTACCTTGATCAGGCCTACACATAAAATGACGAGCCTTTAGAGAGGTACATCATATTAGTATGTATATCAAAACTTCGGTTCTAAAACGTTTCATCCACGGACGATTCATCCAGCAGACTGTTCATCCATTTACTTGGGTATTTTTTGTGGTTAAACACAAGATCAAACTGTTTTAATGGAAATGTGTAAATTATTGCGCATTAGCTGTTTATTCTCTTATTGCATCAACTTTACGTTGACACGCTGCTACCCTATTATTGCCTATTATTATATCCGCAAAAATTGCCAAGAATGTTGGTATTTTAGCACGTACTTCCTATCTATTGCCCACTTTCATCCGTATACAGTTGTACTACTCACTTGTATACCCGCATCTGGTATATTGTAACATGATATGGGCATCAAATTACGAATCGAGACTACATAGATTGGTAATTTTACAGAAACGCACCATTCGAATTGTTGCAGGTGCTCCACCGATCTCGCCAACTAGCCAAATTTACTTTGATTTGGGACTGTTAAGAATTGAACAGATAAAGATATTTTAAATTGGGGAATTATTCTTCCGCTATGAGCATGGCCTGCTTCCAAAAGTATTTGGGGATTTCATTAAAATGAGTAAGGACATACACACTTACTACACCAGAAATGCAAGGGCATATCGCTCGGTTGCCGCTCATTCAAATACTCGTCGATTCACAATCAAGTCTGCTGGAACCCTTATATGGAACAAAATTCCTCCACAAATTCAGCAATGTCATGGCCTACATGAATTCAAAAAAGACTGCGCACCCACATAGTGAATGGAAATAAATAACTTGCTCTGTGTGTTTATGGACCTATATGATTATGTTAGTATTGTGCTCTGTTAACATGTGAACCTATGTTCTTATGTTAGAATTATTGTGTTATTATATTTTCATGTCGTTAGCTAAGATAAAATAATAATCAATTAAGTTGTAATTGGATTAATCGTATAATTAAGTGAAACTGTTCATCATATTTTGAAATATGTTAATCGACTGTCACTCAGGTATATTTAGTAAGTACTTTAGTTGACCCTAGTTAGCGGGATCTAGATTCCTCCAGGGCCCCCACTTGTTACCAATGTCTTTGGAATCTTGTAAAATTATCTTGCTGCTGTATAAATCTGGTTGGTTTCAATAAAAAAATTGATTGATTGATTGATTATGGTTTGCATGCAATGAATTGGTGTAACTAATGAATTAAAGTATATGTTTTTAAAGAACATCTTGCACTATGGTTATTTTCATACTAAGCTAAACCAATTATGCGGGGACTTTGGAATAAATGTTCTACTTGAATGTCATGGTTAATAAGAAACACCATTTCTCGAATATTATTAGCAGTTTTATTTCAATCATATAATAGGAGTCAGGTGAGACATAATGTTGGTTGAAAGTGACCTGCACTTAAAAGTTAGATAAATATTGTCTCGTTTAGAAGTTCAAAGACCATTCATTTAATAGCTAGAGTTGAATTGACTAAAGAAATGCGCTGTTTCATTAGGATCACGAAAAGTCACGCAATAGCGAATTTTTATTCTCACATATTAAGGCTTGTACTCGCACAGCGGACACATCTTCCTATAGCACGGTATGTCGTTCCAGCTGAAGCTTCGCTGGGGCCAAAAATGCAAACAAAACTCCAGGTTACTGCCGCAGTTTGGTTCACCTGCTCCCCAGTCGGTAAAGACAAGGGGCAGCTCTTCGCTACTTGATGGTTTCCATACGAAAGAACTATTACAGCTGTCTATTAGGCGTTGACCGCTTGTCCAGAACATTTCTCCAAAGTGAGCCAAATCAATTAGCATGCAAGTGTCGTTATCTGCATTTTCTGCAAACACATGGACACACATTTAAGAATGTACCGTAGCTCTACCCACAATTAATTTGGCAAAATATAAAGCTTCGCTTTTTATAGTCTACGTGCATTGAGCGTTAAGCATTACATGGACCAAAATTGATTTCCGAAAGAGCCAAGTGATTCTATCCTATAGATATTGACAGCTGAGCATGCTTCATATAAGATAACCAAGGCTCTACGTGGAATAATAGCTCGTAGCAGCCAACATTCGTATATCGCATGCTGATAATAAATTTAAACGACCAAAGCCTTTAATTGAGATGTTACACTCACACGGGATAATAGCCTACATTTGAACCACTCTCTATTACAAAAATATGCAGGTCAAGTCATGTTCTAATGCGGAAAGACCTACAGTAGACTTAACAATAAACCATAATAATGATGATTTACACTGGTTAAAGTTATATGCTGCGGAGACACTCCTATATGCACATATATGTATTATGACGCAGTATATATCATCCTTTCTGACCATAGCGAATTAAAAATGCCTCAACTTCAGACCCTCCTCAACTGTGCCGCCCAACTACATGTCAATCTGATGAAGTTCTACTAATTATAAAGGAGTTTATTTGATGAGCGCATTGTAAATATTTTGCTTCCGGTCTGGACGCATAGGTCGTCACGTTTAGCATAACAGGTCAGTGATCTGCACAGACATATCATGATTTCGATCTTTCTTTTGGAACAGACTCCGCCGACAACGCTTACTTTGTTTTGACTTAGTTCGATATGCATTTTCCAAACTGTCTTTAAACGAGCGAATTGAGTCGTGTTGTGCCAGAACAAGTGTCTTATTTATACAAGCATACATGTTCATGCAGACATACGAACTGTACATGGATGCACACACTTACATGCACATTTATACAAAGATACTTAGGGCTCCATTAACATGCCAAGTAATTACTAAACATTATGCATTAACCTTTATATTCATGTATGTTTACATACTTGAAAGCTCCGATGTAAGGAATGTCTTCAATGCGCTGTTTTCGTTTGAACTTCTGACGGCTGCCAAGTGAGATCCACGGCCCAACTGCTGACATTTTTTACCGGCCGAGTACCAGTCGTGACTTTCATATACAACCTTGTAACACCTTTTAGCCGATGGCAGATAAGTGAAGCCAGGCAGGCAATCTGAAACAATGCGCTCATTTGCGCAATAAACTATTAACGCAAGATTTCAGTTTTCAGCTTCGAGGCAAAAATGGCCCCAAAACTTAAAAACAGGACTTGCGCGTCACAGCGTAAGGCGTGTACGCGTATAATCGATGAAATTGTTGAACTGACAAGTAGTAGCACGCTGTTCACTTAGTATAAGTTAATAAGTCAAAAGGTAGTAAAATCCTAATAAGGGATAATGAGGAATTTTTCAACAGCATCTTACTTTATATATTATCACTGCAAATGTATTTCTGCTGACGGCACTGCGTCTCACAAAGTCGCCAATAATCACCTCAACTTCGATTCTCTCAAGATAGTTCATGTGAGAGTTGAGTAGAGCAATGTCATTTAACCATTGACAGTGCCGAAGACACCGAGACAAAACCCATACTCTTGTCCTGGCACGAGTGTCCCCAACTGTCATTTTTTACAACTGGACTATGGTTCAATTTCTGTAGTATTCCGTTTTTATTACAGTGTCTCGCCTAAAAAGAAGACTACGTTGAAGCAAAAGATAAATAAGTGCAAGACGGTACACTCCTATCAATTATCTTATTCTATTGCTTCTCGCTTGTCTTATTTTTCTTCTTCTTATTTTACTTCCTCCTCATCCACCTCGTCTTCTTCTTCTTCTTCGTCTGCATCCGATAGTTCATCACAGTTCTATTCAACAGAGATCAAATATGTTAAACCCAATTGATCTACTATTTTGTCTATCAATTCAGACGTCCAAAGGCGACACAGTGAATCTTATCTATGCCATCATAAATTATATCAATATCCAATAGCGCAATCGATAAATGGTTCGCGTCTACAGGAACAATCGAGCCCACATTTGAAGACTTGGTTGCAAATCCTTTCGAGACATTAATTAAACGCAAAGAGGACAGTTTTATCGCTATTGATTGCTTTACAATAATTCGACCTTCGGGTTGAGTTAGATAAATCTCTTTTAGGAAAATGTGTACGTCATCACGACTTGACTTAGGGAACAGTTTGCATTAAACATTAAACATAAGAACCTGTTTTGACTTAGCAGACTGCTCACGATTAACTACTAGCCATATTAAAAGCACATCTTCAGATATGATTAACTGTCGTGCAAAGCTGTTGTTATAGTTCGCCTCTAGGTAGCAAGAGGTTCCATATAGGAATAAGAAATAGTTGAAAGGAAAAAGAGAAAAACAGTTTATTACAATCGTAACAAGAAATAAAGCATACAACCTTACAACGAGAAGCTCACATTCACGTGAGTTCTGAAGCCTCATCCCCTAACGCAGTGTTTCCCAATCTTTTTTTAGCCGTGGAACCTTTTTTGATGCTAAATTGTTTGGGATGGAACCCGATCAAAACTGAACATATTTTGTTTTACGTACAAACGCCTGAGAATAAACACACAATTATACATGTATGTTAAGACCTAGATGAAATTAATAATAACAACCAAAATATCGATGACAATGACATATGAATTCTCTTTCATATATATGAAGTTATACCCAGATGTTAAACAAATATGCCTCCATTTGGTCACTCTGAATTTTTCCGCCAACCCTTGTCTTCACCTCACGGAACCCTAGGGTTCCGCGACCGAAAGCAGATAATGTATAACTAAGGCTAGTCTAGAACAAGACGTAAAGACTACCGAATCGTTGCTCGTCGCCTATAACTAGACATAAGTGAAAACCTCCTAGGTTCCTCAAAATGGGCGAATACAAACTACCCAACACCGAGGCAACTATCCGTAACCACAGTCTATCGTATCAGAACTGTTCTCGTCATCTCGGCTTAACATCACAAAAGAGAAAAGCTAGCGTGAAAATGAACACTGCTCTGACCCTATGCCGAGTGCGAAAGATCATCATATATCATGTAATTAACTGCTGTGTGTCAGTTTGTCTAATAAACGACGATATTAAAATAAGTGATCAGATATGATGTATTGTGGGCCGAGGCGTAGACCCTAGTTGATATTTGGATGACATCAGGAGGATTTTCTATTAGAATAACTCAATAACCCGGCTTCACCTGATTGAACTAATGGCGAAAGGGTTTCTAATTTGAGCTGGAAAAGACGTTAAAGCTGCTTCAGAAAGTAACACTTCCCTGTGTTGGTCATTCTCGAATAACCCAGTCTATGTCTCTGACTCAGTCGCTGTCTCTGTTCTAGTCTCAGTGGTTTCATTTCAACGAAATTGTGTGATAACACAGATCGTGATCATTATCGCAACCATCCTCATTTTATCCAGGTTTAGGACTGGCACTGTCAGAGTGCAATCGGTGGCCGAGTTTCCTCCTTGTCATCTTCGTAGTTTTTATATATGGACGCCTAAACACTTTTTAAAAAGATGTGGGAGAGTATATTCGCCACAGAACACTCGACAGGCAGCGGCAATTAAATGTGGAACATGGCACTTTTTCGACACACAGACTTTTTAAACTTTGGTAAACTCGCGCGAAGTTTTCAGCCAATACTATTGTGGAGTGGCAAGATTTCTGGATCACGGACCCCTATGGTTTCTCTCGGCTGCTAGGAAGTATTGGTACAAAATATGGGAGCAATCGGTCCAGTGGATAAAAGGTTTTAGTGGAACATACAAACATACATAATTTTCTTCTTTATGGGTATAGATATGTGAGGTAATTAGATGCCAGCGCAAAATCATAACCAGGTGACTAACTGAGGAAGGCAGCCTGTCGTTCTTGATAGTTAGAAGCAATTTGTGGAGTCACAAATAAGGATGTAGTGTTTCGAATGCCAGTAGCAGAGGTTTGTGCAATTCCAATCAAATAATTGTTAGATTCATTAGCTATGACGTGTTTGTATTGGACTTGAATGCCACCAATGAGGAAAAATACTTTTACATAGTGACTTAGTTTACGAATGCCAACAGCAAAATTTAAACAAATTTGAAAGATATGTTAAGTAATTCAATAGCTATCATACATGTATGCTTGCATGTAATCAACGAGGTACGAATCTGCTGTTAGCAATTGAATCTCACTGTAGTATGTGGATCTCATTACAATTCAGGCATTTCTAACAACGTTTCAAAATCTATTATTTAAGTCAGCTTAATAAGATCGCCTAAGTCGGAATTTATTTAATAGCCCACACTCGTTGTCTTTGATGTCACTGGACTTTACTACTCTGTACGCTACATGATGACCTCCAGGTATGGAGGCTGGGGCTCGTAGCCTATGGCAGTTCCTGCATACGGCCGCGCGCATTTTTTTTGGTGGGCTTATGTTTTGGAATATAGGCCTATGTTGTTGCCCACTCTTCAATAACAACAATAGCTGTTGAATGACAGGCACCTGTAACCTTGTACTTCGTTAATTTCCTTTGTGGTTAAACCTGGATCAGTGCTAATGCTGATGTGAAAATTATTATATATGTCAATTATCTTATTGCATTAAATGTCATATAGTATCCATAATAAATGGATTTTACCAATTAAAGTCAATTTAATAAAGACAACCTTGCAGTAGGCCCTACATGTAACGCTTATTTTCGTACTGGGCCAAACCAATTAGGCGTGTGTTTTGGAATAAATGTTCTACCCCACGGGGGTAACTTGAACTTACCCCCCGGGGGTAACTTGAAATCGATTTCAAGGGCCCCCCGGGGGTAACTTGAAGGCGATTTCAAGTTACCCCCTACGATTTCAGACTACCCCAGGGGTAATCTGAAATCAGATTACCCCCAAGGGGTAATTACCCCCAGGGGGTAATCTGAAATCAGCGTCAGGCTACACCCGTTAACTTAAAATTGATTTCAAGTTACCCCCGGTAACTAACTAATCCACTGCCTTGCAGTTCAGTAGTGCCAGTCTCAAGCCTGGAACCATATCTTGCAGCAAAAAAGACACATGTAAAGCTCAAACTCATTATCGTGGGCAGGTCGTTCGGTAGATGAGAGGGTCATAGACCCATCTGTGACGGGTCGTGGTGAAAGCCCAAAGGAAGCCAAGACTCAGAAGTCTCAAATCTTAACGACCAAAGCTAAGGCAAAAATTTGACACTGGAATGTAAGAACATTATGATATAGGGAAGTTGGCGCATGTGGTGAGAGAGATGTAAGAATACAAACTTCAAATATTGGGACAGAGTGAGATGCGATGGACCTACAGTGACAATATTATGTCTCATAGAATAAGCATCTACTACTCATGTGGAGCCAAGCATAAAGAGAAGTTTGGCCAAAAATGATATCAGCTAATTGGATGGTAACTAGTAAGTGAAAGAATAATTACCATCAGACCACAAACAGGGCATACCAACACTTTGAACTTGCAGCATTTGCTAAGTCCTCTGGTTACTTTTAATGAGATAAGTAGATAAATGAATTATCAAATCAAAAGTTAAATCCCTAGTTGTTGCATATTTATATTGTAATTACTACACTTTCTTCACCATTTAGGCTAAATCTTTTTTATTTAATGTTTGTATGCAACAATGTGATGCACTTTGATCTCGTGTAGCCTATTACTGATTTCACACATTTTACATTTCTTTGACTTTTATATATTATTTTTCACATTAAAACTAGTCTTCTATCTTTATGTATTACGTGTTTTATTAAGCAGACTGGTTATCATTAGTTGAAAGCATAACAATTTAACATTTTGACTCATTCAGAGAGGGGGTAATGTGAACACGGAGGGGTTAATCTGAAATCGATTTCAGATTACCGGGGTAACCTGAAATGGGGGGTTACCTGAAGTCTATTCCGGGGTAATCTATTCTATGATAAATAGGAACAACCTTATCTCACATATGAGGAATTTTATTTCAATCCATTAAATAGGCGTCAATTTTGACAACATTTTAGTTCAAAGAGACTTCCATTAAAAAGTTAGCTAAATATTGCTTAGTTTAGAAGTTCAAAGACCATTCCATTTAATAGTTAGAGGCTTAGAGCTGAGTTGACAACATAAATGTTCAGTTTCAATAGGACCACGAAAGTCACGAGATAGCAAAATCTGTTTTCCAAACTTAAGGTTTGTACTCGCACAATGGACAAACCTTCCAAGTGCACGGAATGTCGTTCCAGTTGAAGTTTTGCTGGGGCCAAAAATGCAAACAAGACTCCGAGTGAACATAACAATCTGGTTGACCTGTTCCCCAGCTGGTAAACACAAGGGGCAGCTTTTCGTTACTTGATGGTTTCCATACGAAAGGAGTATTACAGTTGTTATCTATCAGGCGTTGACCGCTTGTCCAGAACATTTCTCCATGGCGAGTCCCATCGCTCGGTATGCAAGCATTGTTACCTGCATTTTCTGTAAAAACATGGAACCACGTTTAAAGGTGAAACTATAATTACAATTAATTTGACAAAATTAAGGATTTTCGCTATTTATAGTCAACATCGTGCATTATATGGACCTAAATTGATTTCCGAAAGAGTCAGGTAATCGCATCCTATAGACATTGACGCCATAGTTGGCTACATATATGATAACCAAGGCCCTAAGTGGAATAATAATTCGTAGCATCCAACATACGTGTAATGATCATTCTTACTGCATATCAAATGATGACATCAAATCTAAATGACTAAGGCTTTTAACTGAAATGTAATCGGCTTCTGCACACTCAAACGGAATAATACATTTGAACCAACATTTATTGAAAAAAGACTTATGCTGCAGAGACAATTCTGCATTAATTTATTCTGACAAGTTTAGGCTTACGTACTTGAAAGCTCCGATGCTAGAAATGTCTTCAATGCGCTGTTTTCTTTTGCACTTGTGACGGTTGTCAAGTGAGATCCACGGCCTAACTGTTGACATCTCCTACCAGCCGAGTACCAGTCGTGACTCTCATATACGACCTTGTAACATCTTTTAGCCGAAGGCAGATAAGTGAAGCCGGGTAGGCATCTTTCTGAAACAATGCACTTGGTTACTTAGTACAATAAACTATTAACGCAGACTTTACATTTTGGGCACGGAGGCAAAAATAGCCCCAACGTTCAAAAACATAGCTTCAATTGCGCGTCACAGTGAGCGACGTAATGCGTGCACACGCATAATCAATGCAACTGTTGAACTGATAAGTTAAAGTTAAATTAAGTTAGCAAGCTAAAAATGAAATCCTGATAAATGATAAATTAATGAGGAATCATTCGACAGAATATTTCTCATATATTATCACTGCAAATGCATTTATGCGGACGACACTGCGTCTCACAAAGCCGTCAATAATCATCTTAACGTCGATTGCCTCAAGATAATTCATGTGAGAGTTGAGTGGAGTAATGCCATATAACCATAGCGGTGCGTGACATTTTGGCAAAGCGCCGTTTTGGCGCAGGACGTTTAGGCGCAGATCTCTGATGCAATTTAGCATGTTAATCTACCACTTTAGTGTCGTAACTATTCCTCATGGCAGATCAGGTTAAGTCTCGCTAGCGTCGGTAGTAGAAGAGGGATCGGTGAAAAGAATCATGTTTAACTAGAAGCTGGATCAATGAAAATTATACTGCTAAACTAAGAGCTAGATTGACGAAAGGGATCATGCCCAAATGGAAACTGGAATGCTGAAAAGAATCATGCCCAAATGGAAGCTGGATTGTATTGCTGAAGCTTAAATGGAAGCACGATTGATGAAAATAGTCACGCTTAAATGAAAGCTGGATTGATGAAACGATTGTGACTAAAAGAGTTCCACGACGAGTGGAATTTTCATATCTATCTCGCTTCTATTTAAGCATGATTCTTTTCATCATTCCGATTCCCTGTTTAGCATAATTATTTTCATTCATCACGCTTCATACTACATTATATTGTATCAGATATTTGCGTCAAAACGTCCTACTCCAAAATTGCTGCGCCAAAGCGTCCTGCTTCGTAACCACATTCAGTGTTAAAGATACCGAGAGAAAACCACACTCTTGCCCTGGTACCGTCCAAAGTGCAAATGCAAAAATACCCGTTGGCCTAACCCCCGTGAAATCGGCGCCAATGAAATAATTGACCATAAATCGATATCTGAAGCATTCAATATTCGTTAGGAAGTATAATTGGCCACATTCGGCACGGGATGGTGTAATTAAATCTTCCGATTTTGACAAGATGATGCTAAAAGCCGTCTACAAACCACTCTGAGAAGGTTGCCATTCAAACGATGATTCGAGTTTTGCACGGAGATCTTTGACAAGATCTAGCAAAATTTCGTTGTCCAACTTGATGGCTGCCATGGAATTCTGAATTTCAGGACAGCACAGGTCTACGCCTTGCAATGTTGCAGCAAATATTTCAAAAAGAAGAAAAGTGCCCGTAAATCTGAACATCTTAGCAAATAATGTGCACGTTGCGAAGCGAGTTTTTTCTGTTATCAACACAACTGTTCTCAATGGTCTGTGATTGTCTTTCTGCCAGGTTTTATACTTTCTGATCCGGTCAGATGTCTTTGAGTGCATGCGTACCTGCGAACTCACAACCATCTGCATCGTTCGATACAATGTCATGATAAACTGACTGTTAAATTTATGACGACTTTACAGTTAAGATTGGCTAAGATTAATACCCATTAGTTAGATGTACGATTGTAACTTGATTATTTCAATATGTTACTTTACACTAGTGTTTTGTTAGCTGTAAATAAGAGTAATAAGCCTAAATCAGTGCTTACGACGATTTATGCATCAATATACGTTAATGGGTGGCCCTGTTAGCGGGAAGAAATCCTTTTGGGCCTCACTTTGTAACCCAAGTGAGCAACTAAATACTCTCTGTACACTTTTGATGATCTTGGATTTGGTTACAATAAAACATTTTCGTTTCGTTCGTTCATTGAGTACATCAATATTTGGATTTGGTTTATTGCAGAGATGCATTATTCAGAAAATGCACGGGATGTATATGGTTGTGCTGATTGATCTTTTCAATTGACATACGATGATTGAGTAAACAATCAATCTCAAAGCGCCTATCAAACAATGGATTGGATCCAGTTCGATTCCCTCAAGACATCATCAAGCGCAAGATATAGGTTTGAAAAGTTCTTGTGTTCACTTTATAGAAAGACATAAAATGGATTTCGGTGCATAATGCCACTAGCACAGTTTACTCTTGGTTCGATAGAGCTTGTAATGAGGAGTAGTGCAATTTCAATACTTCATCTGGGACGGAGTATATTGTAACAATGAGCTAGTCCTTCCATCACAAATGCTACATGCCTCCATTCAAAATTTACTGACCTTGCATGCCTAATAGATAAAATCTCACGATGCAGATCAAGTAAAGTAACAAGTAAGCTGCTGCGGTTCATTATTTGTGGTTTATTTAAAACAGGCGCTGAATATATATCAATTCAAGTAGATTATGATTTGCAAGATGCAATCCCTGATCCCCAGTAGTACTTCAAACGAACATTGTGAAAAAGAAGGGCAGGCAAGTAGGCTTACCCTTCTGCTTCTTCTCATCCTCCTTTCTCTTTTTTCTTCTTCTCCTCTTCATCTTTTCCTTCTAATTTTCTCCTTCCTGTTCCTAGCTCCTATTTTATTCATCTGTGCTGTTTCTGCTTCCAACTTCTCTTTCTACTCCCAATTGTTACTTTGCTGACAGTTCTATAACTTATGAATTATGGCGGTAAAATAAATTGCATAGAGATAAATGATAATTAATAAATTGCAAGAATTGATCATTCAACGTGACTGATGTGACCAATATAAATCTTAGCTGCCTGAGACAAGTTTCATTAAAGCGGGTCATGAATTCGTGCGTTTAGTTTGATGCTATGCGATAAATCGATGAGCAGGAGTGGGCGGGTCTATGATTTCCTACGATAACACATCTTTCTGTTTTTATTTTTCAGTAATGGCCATTGATTTATTTCCCCTCATGGTTAGATATCTTAATTACGCTCCAGGGAGTTATTGATCACGATAATATACAGACATGTTATCGGACGAAAATATACTCTGATCGCTAGTATTAATTGTCAAGAAATATATAAAGGTCGACAGTAATTAAACACAAATACGATTACATGTTGAAAGCAATACGAAGATGACCTTCCGCTAATTTCTAGAAGTCTGTGCTATTAAGTGCAAAATCTTTCATCATTTAAATGTCTTGATCAGAAGGACTTAGAAGATTTTGTTTTGTGAGAATTACTGAAAGACGACGCAACTGAGTCCCGAGTCAGTCGAAGAACAGATAATACAAACGTTTTATAGCCGGGTAAGGTTGGTATTTCCTTGCTATGCTAGCTATAGCACTTTTGTGGATTTCAGCATGGTTCTTCCACCACTGCAGTGGACAAAAATCCACGTCAATTTCCGGTGCATCTTTGTAGCGAAGAGGTGCTTCTGATATTTGATTTAGGCCGTGGAATCAATGGTTCATCGTCATAAGAGTCAAATGAATATTCGGTACCCCGACAAAATAGCCCCGGACAAAATAGCCCCCTACAAAATAGCCCTCGTAAAAATAGTCCCCGACAAAATAACCCCGACAAAATTGCCACAAATAAAGTAGCTCCTATCAAGCAGCCAATGTGGTTTGCCTTTAACAAAAGGCTCAGACATTTATAGCACTTACTTGGCAATGGACAAATAAGTTAAGCCTCCTAAGACATTCACGTTTTTACAATGGGCTTAAACACTTTTAAAACTTACTTAGCAATGGAAAAATAAGTTAAACCTCAAAACATTCACCCCTTTAACGATGGGCTCAAACACTTTTAAAGGCGTGAATGTTTTGAGGCTTAGCTGATTTGTCCATTATTAAGCAGGGCCTACGTTTTAAAAATGGTTAAACCCATTGTTAAAGGCCTTAATGTTTTGAGGCCCAACTTTAGTTAGATAGATAGATCATAATTTCAAAAGTCGCAATTTACTACAAATGAAGAACATTTTATTTCTGTCAGATACCAATTCTGCTCGAGAGTTTTACTTGTACCTATGAATGCGAATAAATAAAAAGATTTAGAAGTGCGCGAAAGCACTCTCCTATCAATCCTCCCCTTCCTTTATTTCTTCCTTCTCTTCTGTTTTTTCTTCAACGTCTTCTCCATAATCTTCTTCTTTGATTTCTTTTTCTACATTTTCTTTGTCTTCTTCTCATCCATTTCCTCATTGTGCTTCTTCTTGTCTTCGTCAAATGCTTATTCTGCGTTTGCTTTTCTTTTCCTCTTCTCCTTCCTACACCTTCTTCCGACTTGTTCCTACATGTACTTCTGCATTACTTTCTCCGATTTTGTCTTTATTGTGATCGTAATAAACCCGTACGTATAGCTATAACATCACTCTAGGTAGATTGATTGATTGATTGATTGACTGATAACAGAATCGAAATAATTTAGGACCTATCAATCCACTGAAAATAAACCTATATCCTTCAATTCAGACGTCCAATGGCGACATGTTGCTTCTTATGATCTTATCTTTACCAATGTTCATAGTCCATGTACGTGAACATAGGGGCCGTCCATAAATGACGTCACGCACTTAGGGGGGAGGGGGGTCTGACATTTGTGACGATGTGTGACGAGGGGGGAGGGGGTATGAGTAATGTGACGTCACATTAAAAAAATAATTTTTGATAAATTTATAAAAACGTCCTTTAATATTTTATAAAGCAATATAAATTTTTGCTTTTATTCACTAGATGTCAATAGCATAGGATTTCTGACAAAATTTTGGTTCTAAATTTATGTTCACTTTTGACGTTTATTATTACTCTGCCAGGAAGAGGAAATTGCAATTATTCTTTTATGCAGTCGTTCAATGTAGGCTACTATATTAAAAAACGCATTATTTTCGAATTAATGATATTATAAAACGTAAGTATTGTAATTCCTGTCACTATTACGTTGCCCGAGAACTATTCTGGCGTATCTCAAAATTTTCCATTAAATTTCGAGAAAATCGATGTTAAAGTTTTGCATAATGTAACGTCATACCAGCGTAATGCGCTATTTCAAATTTGCATAATCGGCGCGAAATCAGTAAAAATATATCTACATAAAGTTAATAATACGTTGAGTGTTACTTTGCTCTATAAAAAATAACGGTCGTTAACGGTCGTTCTGATTGACATTGAGCAGTATAATTCCAGATGATCGTTTGTATCTTATTCTGCTTATGAAGAATCCTTACTGCATAAAGCGTTACTCTAGCAGTTAATAATTATGGTGGTAAAAATAACTGGCATTATGCAATGTAAAATAAACGCACAGAGTGCGAGCCTTCGCAGTGTGAGTGGAACAGGGAGCAATGCATCAGAGAGAAATGCAGCAGAATGCAATATAGCAAGAACAATGCAACAGAGAGAAATGCAGCAGTACAGAAATGCACCACAGAACAATGACACAATACGTTTGAAAATCCGTTTTTCAAGAATTGTAAAAAAAACGGTGATTTTTAATGAAATTTTGTGTAAGAAGTCTTTTGAGCGGCTTTTTATGGTCCTTCAAATGACACTAACCCAATGAAAATCGGTTCAGCCCTTCTGAAGATACTTTGATTTTTCTATGATTATCAATCGACTAAAAAATTCGTTTTTTACAAATTGTAAAAAAGCGTCATTTTATGAAATTTTGCAATTAGGAATTTTTGAGTGGCTTTCAGTGCACTTTCCAACGAGATGAACAAGGTCAAAATCGGTTCAGTTCTTCCGGAGATATTTTTATTTTTGTATTTTATCAAAAATTTTCCAAGTTTTTAATCTCCTTTAGTCTTCATTTTTCAACTTTTTTATTTATGGTCCGATTTCAGAAATTTTAGTTTTCTGGAGGTTTCAGAAGATTCTAAGAAGAAAAGATTTTGGTCCCCCTTCTCCCCTTTCCCCCCTCGCTCACCAATAAAAACTATAAAAATTCTATAGGTTACTTCTTTTTATAAGAATATAAAAGAATAAAAATTATTCTGAACATTGCATTTTTTAGCATTAATAGACGATGAGTCTACGATTATTTTAAAATGATTTTTTATGCTAAGTTCAGCAATGTTTAAAAAAGTTAATTATTAATTTTTTTGTTTTATTTGAAATTAAATGAAGTGGTTTTTTCTGGGGGGGAAGGTCAGAGCATTGTGACGTCATATTTGAGGGGGTCAGACTTTTTGTGACGAAGTGTGACAAGGGGGGGAGGGGGTCAAAAATCAGCCAATTTCGCGTGACGTCCCTTATGGACGGCCCCATACTGCGTAAATCGTGCACTCGACAAATGGTTCAAATGTACAGGAAATATTTGTGCAAATCATTTTATAGCTAATATCAGCTAAATAGAAGTAGAGATGACATTTCTGCAGTCTGTGTATTTCAATTACTTTACAACAATTCGACCTTCCGATTGGGTTAGATAAATATTTTTAAGGCTTCAACTTAGAGAGCATCATCATCATCATCATCATCATTAATCCTGGGCACAACGCCCGTAGATGTACGATGCCCACTTCGTCGTGACTTTCCACTGTTGTTTGTCCTGTGCAATATGTGCCAGTTCTTGAATTCGCTTATTTCTCCACCCCTCTATATCGTCTAGCCATTCTTTGTGAAGATGTCCCCTTTCATTCTTTCCTTCCATTCTTCCGAACAACAATGTTTTGATTTTTCTATCATCGCTCATTCTGCATATATTATCGCCAAACAAACCTAACTTTCTTATAATTGCTTTTTGCATTAGATTTTCTTTTGGTTGTATTCATCTGTACAGTTCTACATTGCTGACCTTGTGTTTCCAGCCTACTCTTAATATTTTCCTGCAACATTTTCTCTCAAATGTCAAAATTCTCCATTCTATGTATTTTGTTACTACCCATGTTTCGCAACCATATAGCATGCTACTAAACACGCATGCTTGCAGAACGCTTACTTTTGTCTATAATTTTATGGCTTTGCTTTCCCAGATTTTGTCCACAGCCTTTAATGATGCTGACGCTTTTGCAATTCTTGTTAGTACCTCTTTTTTACAGTCCAAGTCATATGTCATATTGCTCCGTACATGTAGGTATGTGAATCTTTCTACATTTTCCAGTTGGATTCCATCTACAACAATCCTTTTTGTAGCAATCTTCTCCCAAATATCATTGTTTTTGTTTTATCGTAGTTCATTTCTAGCCCATTTCTCTTGCCTTCTTTGTTTAATTCTTGTGTTGTCTGTCCCAGTCTCTGTTCATTTTCATCTACTAAATCGATGTCGTCAGCAAAACAAAGGTCACTGAAATTTGTGCCGCTAATTGTAACTCCCATTTCTTCTTCTTCTCTAATATTGTCCAAGACTCTTTCCAAGAAAGTAATAAATGTGTTAGGCGATATCGGATCTCCTTGTCTTTTGCCTTTATTTTATGCTGAACCAGGTACCGATCTCGTCACCCACCCGTACCGCTGCTCTCGCGTTGCCGTTGATTTCAATTAGTAATCGGGTCAGTTTGCTATCTACGCCATATGATTCTAATGCTGCCCACGCACGCTGTGTTCTGATCGATGCTATCAAAGGCATTCTTAAAGTTTACGAAACAGCTGTACACTTTCTTATTTTTCCTTCTCGCCTTTTCTCATATCAGCCTTAGTGTAAGTATCTGTAGTACGGTGTCTCTGTCCTTTCTAAAACCTGCCTGAGCGTCTGTGAGTTGTTCCTCTGTCTGTTTCCTCGATCTTTCCGTTAATATCATCATCAGCGTTTTACTCAGGTGACTTATCAGTGCTATCGTTCTATAATTGCTACATTCCAATGCACTTCCTTTCTTGTGAATGGTTACAATGATTCATTTCTTCCATTCCTCTGGTATGTGACCATCCTTCCATATTGAGTTAAAAAGGATATGCAACTCCATTATGATGATGTTTCCTCCATTATTTATCATCTCACCAGTTATACCGTCATTGCCTGGACTTTTGTTGTTTTTCAGTCTCTGTACAGCTCTTATTACCTCTTCTTCTGAGATGTTGCTTTCAATGTCCTCAACCGGTGTGGCAATTTCTTTCAGCTCTTAGGGAGCACTCGATCATTAAACAGAAGAACTTATTTATATTTATAACATACTGCTCAAGAATTGCTTCTAGCCATAACAAGACGCACATACTCAGATGTGATAGACTGCCATGTCAAGCCACATGTATCGTGCTTCAGAAAAGACGCTATACAAGTATATACTAAAGCATGCAAACGCTAATGTATACATGGTGCTTGAGCATTTGGATCGTTTTGATATCGGGCCAGTTAGCTCGTCTAATTTCGTTCTTGAGATTATAGAGCTATCAGAACAGTTTTATCACATTTAAAGTTTGTTGAATTCTGCCGCCTATTTTTCGTCCTGATTGTAACCGACCATGAGCTACCATAATGTTTAGGCCTACCTTATGGAAAAAGAATGACTTAACGAAACGATTTTGCACAGCTTCCATAAACAACGCCTCATTCAGTAAGAATTTTGTGAAGATTTTTAATCTTGGACCTCTAACCACAACTTAGCATAACGAGCTTAATTATCTCGGCTACTGGTCGACGAATGGTGCATTGTTTCATATTGAGTTCTATGCTAGACTTGCAATCCATGTTGTGATTTTCAGAAGCCTTTCTAGAAGCCGTATCGTTATTATATATGATGCCGATGACCGTAATTTGCGTAGGTAATAGTAATGAACGATACAGTTAATAAAAAAGATGTTAAAAACAAAGATAACCGAGATGACATTGCAATAATGCTACAACTAGGCAAACGTAGACTTCTGATTAGGTCGGATGTCCTTAAACGCATGCGCACCAGCGGGGGTCGCATGCAGTTACTGCGTTCGATATAACATTAGGATTAACTGGCGGTTAAATAATTATGTGTTAAATAAAATTATGACTACTAGCACGTAAAGTGGCTATCGGCGTCTGAATTTGATTTGTTGGAGAGAGAGAAGGATTCAGAAAATGACATTTGGCAAATTTGACGGTGTGTTTTTATTATTATTAAAGATTTCCGTAATTAAATATATGACCTGCTTAGAAGTGGCATTAAAGTATAATGGCCGGTTTGAAGGAAGGCCAATGCTGGGAAAGAAAAGTAGATTAAATTGTTCAATATATTTGCTAAGCCTTAAGTACATCAACTTTATAAAGTAGGTCACCTTGCAGAATAAGGGTAAGACAAATATGACCATCTGGCTTGAAACTTCTCCCCTTTCCATTTTCAAAGGGGCTCAGAGTGCTAAGGTTAGTGAGAAATAGCCAGCATTAAAGGAGCAGTTAATTATTTTAGCTGATGGCTCAGCTATGAATACTAAAGAGCCATATAGGGTCAATCAATCATAAAAAGCATTCACGAAAACTCAATATAACGCCCCTTCAAGATATCTACTCAGAGGCGCTACCTGCCTAACCCGCCGATGAAAAGGACAGTTTTAAGAGAGGTGTAAAATGAAGATGAGAAGTTCTTAGGTAGGAGACGGAGTTCTATGGGAAATCCATTCCAGATGGTAGGTCCCACGCCCGAGAAAGCCAAATGCTGGATTATGGAAGTGCGTGCAACTGGGACGAACAGGTCGTCACGCACTGCACAGCGACGTGGTCGTCGACCACTACTGCCTGTGATCGGCGACATAGCTCCTGAAAATAAGCAGGCACAGTACCGCCAAGGCAGCGTCAAACAAAGGCAGATACCCTAAATAAGATGCGCTGAGGTAGAGGCCACCAATGCAGGACATCCCCCATGTACTCGGATATCTGACCTGCTTTGGGAATGCCACCAATCAATCGCACGGCCGCACGTAAAAAAACGTCCACTCCGAACCTGCGGGAGGCCAAAATAGACTGAGGAGCTATACAAGGCGACCGGTAACAAAGGCACGAACCAGAGTAGCTGTGGCGCTGAAGGTAAGAGCGAGATATTACTCGCAATTGGCGAAGCTGATAAAAACAACTACGGGAGACATTATTGACATGCCGAGCAAAGGTGAGTTCTTGGCTAAGAGTGACTGTTAGCGATTCCCTCCCTATGGGAGACACAAATGGAAGAGTGCAGGTTGAGTTTCCTCTGGAGAAGTCTCCTCCTGTCCAGAAGAACCACATCGATAATGAATAAGAAAGTGTTCAAGGGTTTGGGATGACTCATGAATGTTATTAGCAAGGAATTGCATTAGTAGAGGATCCTTGAGAGGGGCGTTCCCGTAAAATAGTTAGTAAATCTGTTAGTATTATTACATGGATCTACAATTATAATCTTCATTAGAAGCCAGATAAAGCAGGCCTACGCCAAAATTGTTGTCCTACAGCCCACATCGAGCGGGTTTTAAAATTGAATGTTTTTAGATTGTCGCCACATAAAAATATCAGACTTAAGCTTACAATGGTTCTTTCGGCTCTAAATCTGATTGATTTATTGAGTCATTTAAGTAAAGCGAAATTTTCTTTTGCTAGACTTTTGTGGGCCTATGTTTCTACAGGACTTCTTTGGACGAGTTCGTTGATTTCTAATATTTGGATCAGAGGAAAAGGGCTCGACAAACTAGTTCTTATGGGAGGACAAGAATAGGTCATAAGCAGTACTAGAGTCTCTCATCTCACAAGTCATGGGTATTTGAGACTTTCGTCAGTTGAGAGAACTTTATTAAACATATCGACTCTCTCCCTGGTTGTAATTCTGATAGTCTAGGACCTATTTGGAATCTATATTCGAGAGAAACAAAGATGGGCAGATGGTCTGAAATGTCAGCGGTACTCATAGAGGAGCCAGTTATGTGGAGCCAAGCGTCGGTGAAGATTGTTGTCGGTTATTCTCGTTAGGTCACTTGAGTGTGCTAAGATAGGCAAGTAATGCTGCGCTATTATACGTTTGTAGAAGTTAGAGATAGAATTGTGGGTCTGTACTTTCAACAGATTGATAGTGAAGACCCCTATTGGCACGATATCCTTATTATATAATATTTCTGCATCTCATTACCCAGAGAGTGATTCCTTAAAAAAATACCAATGAATAAACCTTCAAGGGTGGTTAGTGTAGCAGAAGATTCCGAAAGATGGAAGGATGATAATGACATGCCGTTTTTGTTCAAAACACCTTTGCCACCACTCAGCCCAGTAGATATAGTCTTCTGAAGGAATTGATAGCCAGGGACAGCTATCAATTCTTCGAAATGATCCTTTAACCAGGTTTCGGTAACCACTAACTTATTTTACACGTCTGGAGGTTGTAAGTCGGGTAAACAAGAACATCTCGTCCCAATATTTTATCATACATGTTACTATGGTGGTTGCCTTTTTGGCTCGTAAATTACCTCCTTCAGTGCAACCTCTATGTCACCAACTATTAAAAGTAAATCGGTAAACTAAACGAGGTTTCCGCCAGACTAGTGTCGAGTCGCATATCAATAGCTGCATCGGCAGCAATTGACGCCATTACTTGCCGCATCGCATGTAGGAGTATCTCTTGAACAACGTCGACCTAATTCTCAGTATGCAATTGTATGGCAGCAACGTGTGGCCACCACGAAACAGGTCCCATGAGCGTGGCAGTAAATAGATCGATAGTGGTCTTATGGTATTGTATCAAATAATGAACCCAATTTACTTCAACATTAGAACATGACAATATTATTACAATGAGTTAAAAGGTGATTTCATACATTTAAGGTGCCGTCTAATCATTTTATTGCCATTATGTGCTCATTGACAATGCGCCCGTTCATAACATCAGAAGTCTCATATGAACATCATGAGAGCATACCGAGGGCTAAAATGATGGCCATATATATACAAATATGCCTAATGCCTTGGCAGATCAATACTACTTATATTTCGATCTAGACATATTTGGTAATTTCAGATTAAAGAAAACAATCACCATGTATGAAAAATCGTCTCAGTGCGACATCAGGCCAAGATGAGTCAAAGCATATCTGACCACAATTGCAATAAAATACTCTTTTTAGCATGTACAGTAGGTTGCTATTTGATATTGCTATGGTGACACTTTTAGCACACACTTGCCTTTCAGACCGTGTTGCTCAACCTTGACAACTGAATAGCTGTCAAGGTTGAGCAACACGGTCTCAAAGGCAAATCGATCACATATGCACAAATCATAGTTTTATTTCATATAGACAATGAGCAGCCGTTTCAGAAATGTTGTATTTCAAAATACACTTTCTCCTGTTAGTTAGTTGATTAATAAGTTCAAAATCTTTTACATTTCATGGTTAAAATTACACCAGTTTCATTTAATTGATTTCATTAGGCCAACGAAAAGTCGAAGAAAAAGAAGTAGAAACACTAAGGTTTATATTCGGACAGCAGACACATCCCCACGTCATCGTTTCAACGAAAGTTCTCTTTGGACCAAATATGCAGGCAGCATTCCTTATTAACTCTGCAGCTTGGTTCACCTGCGTTCCAGTCAGTGGACTCAAACGACAGCCCTTTATCGATGTATGGTTTCCATACGAAAGGTGATTTACAGTTGTTTTCGATCTGTCGTTGGCCAAAACACACTTCCAAGAAAAGATTTTTCTTTCGGTATGCATACGGTTTTACTTAAATTTTCTTTTAAAGCACATAAAATTATTTGCTTTATTACATCATTATCAATGTTTGTATGCGATAAAAATATAAGCTAAAAAGCGAATTTAGAAAACGACAAAGTATGCTGTAGACCAGCGTTCAAAATCTGAGGGTCGTGACCCTCAAAGGGGGTCGCCCTAGGATTCGCCAGATTTGGGTTCGAACCGTCAGGAATTTGTTAAAAAAAGAAACAGTTGTCAGCGTAGTTTTTCAGTTTAGACATAATACGCTGATACACGTGCGGACTGTGGACACAAAGTGTGGCACGGTAGCTGATTGGTTAGAGCGGTCGGATCGCAACGCTGAGTGTGCGGGTTCAACCCTCGTCCGAGAGACCTTGAGCAAGTCCTTCGAGCACAATTGCTCTGTATTACATTTGCAGCTGCGTCGTCGAGACGTGTGCAATTCTGAGCATAAAATGTTGAAAGAAAAGCAGCATAAAATGTCAGTTGTAACAAACACCCAAGTGAGAAGGATCATAAGGATTCTCCTTTTAGATCTAATAATCAGATTTTAACTATAAAACCTCTGAACGGAAACATATTTTGCAAATGCGGAATCCCAAATTCTTCGAAGCAAAATTTATTGCAAAAACCATTTTGGCCTGTAGCTACATGTTTGTGTGGTAGAATGCAAAATAAATTCCAATGGGATCATTCATAAACTACGATGAAGCAAACTAATTAAAGTCTTACACTGGTGCGTATATTATGATTATTATACATCTTAAGAAGTCATTTTCGCTAGAGAAAAAACTCTGCGCGCTATAACCAAATTTCCATTCTTGGCACATACGGCACCTATTTTTCTTTATTTGAAGCTACTGAACATAATTCAAATTCGTTATTTTTATGTACAAATAATTATATTCAAAACTACTGCCACTGGCTTCTGGAGATTTCTTCCCCGAACCACCCATACATTTGAAATAAAGAAAGGAGCTGAGTTAGGAAACCTATCCGTCCGCACGTCCGTAAATATTCCGGAATATGGAACAATCCGACATGTACACGTAACAGTCGCGATGCCTGGTTTTTTTCTTGTTCCACAGATTGAATTGAGAACTTACCCTTTGATTACTAAGTGATCACTAATTGAGAATGTTTTTCAATGTTTATATTTGTCCTTGTTTTGTGCTACACACTTGTCACGGTGGGAGGCAGCGAGAAGAGATCGGATGCTCAGTAGATCTCAATTCAACCGATGACTTGGCGGACACCTGCACCTATGCAAAGAGTCCAGCAGCTGAGACGACAAGTCGGACGACCGACCAAAAGCAGTTCAGACCGATTTCCTCAGTCAGTCATAAAATCCGAGTGATCGGCCACGGAGGTATGGCCCCGTGTATTCAGACGCTACAAACGCCTTTGATGTTAGGACACAGGGCTATTTAATTATGGGAAGGGATTCATGCACCTATATATAAACCTGTTAGACTGTGGAGTAGGAATCCTTCCGCCGATATGACAGCTATGAACAACATGATCTACAGGAAATGCCGCTCATCAACTTTATAATCATGATAACTTAGATGTAGGCCTACACATTAATCTCATTTTGCCATTTTTAACGCTTTTTTAATCATCACATTGGCGTGGAGTGAATCAGTCTGAAGAGGCCAAACCTTGAAAATACAAACATTATTACTTTACGTTTTGCATAATTCCATCTCTTGATTGAAACTTTAACTCACTGGACCCATATGGCGGGATTGCGCCCCTTCTGGGTTGCTTTTGTTTTATAATTTAAGTTTCTATATCTAACTATCTGAGCTCCTGTATAATTATTGCTACTATGACTGATTTTCACTTGTAGACCTACTTGCATAATGGAGAAATTATGTTTTTATTATTGGAAGCAATGAAATTGAATTGAATAAAAATATTTGCTGTTGAATGACAATTACCTGTTACATGTTATATGTTTATTTTTAATTGGTTACACTCAATTAAGGTTTTTTAATAGTAATGTGACAGTTATTGAAACATTGCTGTTTGTTTTCTTGCTGCATTAAACATTATAGTGTACGTTAGACAAATAGTTTTTTATATCTAATTATCTGAGCTCCTGTATAGTGTTACTAATTAATTGTGACAAATTAAAGTCAATTTTATAATCAAATTTGCTAATTATGATTTTTGAAGGAAAACACTGACGTATATTTGGTTCAAATTAAACTATACCAATTAAGCGGGTGCTTTGGAATAAATGCTCTTTTGGAATTCATAATCTATTTAATTACAAATAAGAACCACAACGTCTCACATATGACCTGCTTCCAAAAGTTTATGGGGGTTTCTTTAAAATGAGTAAGGACATACACACTTAATCCAGAAATGCAAAGGCATATCGCTCGGTTGCCGCTCAATCAAATACTCGTCGATTCACTATCAAGTCTGCTGGGACCCTTATATGGAACAAAATTCCTCCACAAATTCAGCAATGTCATGGCCTACATGAATTCAAAAAAGGCTGCGCACCCACATAGTGAATGGAAATAAATAACTTCCTCTGTGTGTTTATGGACCTATATGATTATGTTCGTATTGTGCTCTGTTAACATGTGAACCTATGTTCTTATGTTAGAATTATTGTGTTAATATATTTTCATGTCGTTAGTTAAAATAAAATAATAATCAATTAAGTTGTAATTGGATTAATCGTATGATTAAGTGAAACTGTTCATCATATTTTGAAATATGTTAATCGACTGTCACTCATGTATATTTAGTAAGTACTTTAGGTGACCCTAGTTAGCGGGATCTAGATTCCTCCAGGGCCCCCAATTGTTACCAATGTTTTTGGAATCTTGTAAAATTATCTTGCTGCTGTAAAAATCTGGTTGGTTTCAATGAAAAAATTGATTGATTGATTGATTGATTATGGTTTGCATGCAATGAATTGGTGTAACTAATGAATTAAAGTATATGTTTTTAAAGAACATCTTGCACTATGGTTATTTTCATACTAAGCTAAACCAATTATGCGGGGACTTTGGAATAAATGTTCTACTTGAATGTCATGGTTAATAAGAAACACCATTTCTCGAATATTATTAGCAGTTTTATTTCAATCATATAATAGGAGTCAGGTGAGACATAATGTTGGTTGAAAGTGACCTGCACTTAAAAGTTAGATAAATATTGTCTCGTTTAGAAGTTCAAAGACCATTCATTTAGTAGCTAGAGTTGAATTGACTAAAGAAATGCGCTGTTTCATTAGGATCACGAAAAGTCATGCAATAGCAAATTTTTATTCTCACATATTAAGGCTTGTACTCGCACAGCGGACACATCTTCCTATAGCACTGTATGTCGTTCCAGCTGAAGTTTCGCTGGGGCCAAAAATGCAAACAAAACTCCAGGTTACTGCCGCAGTTTGGCTCACCTGCTCCCCAGTCGGTAAACACAACGGGCAGCCTTTCGTTACTTGATGGTTTCCATACGAAAGGACTTTTACAGTTGTCAAGCAGACGTTGACCGCTTGTCCAGAACATTTCTCCATGCTCAGGCCGACCGCTCACTATGCAAGCATTGATACCTGCCTTTTCTGTAAAACCATGGGCATACATTTAAAAGTGAATCTATTATTACAATTAACCTGATGAAGTTCTAACAATATTTTAATGGAAATTATTTGACGAGCGCAGTTCGCTGTCCCTTTTTAAATATTCTGCTTCCGGTCAGGACGCAACAGTCCTCATGGCTAAAATTACAGGTCTTCATTTATCAATTTTTCAGTCTGTGTCCTCTTCTATCAGAAGAGATGGAAAGATGTGATACAAACGGACCGGAAGACTCTCAAATTGAATAGAAAGACACTAGTAACAGAGTCAAGTTGAGAAGAAGAATACGCGTGGCTGATCCATCCATTGCGAGGGATTAATTGAAGCCTGAAGGAGATAATTGTATCCTATTGGTTTGCACAGGCAGCAGATATAATGATCTTGACAGTTTCCGCTGCCAATGAGCATGTTTGTTTAGATCTAGTCCGATATTCCTTTTCCAAACTGTCTTAGAACGAACGTATTGAGCTGAGTTGTTCCAGAATAAGTGTCTTAATAATACAAACATACATGTTCATGCAGGCATACGAACTGTGCGTGGATGCACACACTTACATGCACATGTATACAAAGATACTTAGGGCTCCATTAACATACCAAGAAAATTTGCTAAACATTGCGCATTAACTTTTCATTCATGCGCGTTTACATACTTGAAAGCTCCGATGCTAGGAATGTCTTCAATGCGCTGTTTTCGTTTGCACTTCTGACGGTTGCCAAGTGAGATCCATGGCCCAACTGCTGACAACTCTTACCAGCCGAGTACCAGTCGTGACTTTCATATACAACCTTGTAGCACCTTTTAGCCGATGGCAGGTAAGTGAAACCAGGCAGACATTTATCTGAAACATTGCACTCAGCTGCTTAGCACAATAAAATATTTTATTTTAAAAGACTTTTAATTTTGAGTTCTTAGGCAAAAATGGCCCCCAAAATTTTAAACATGACTGACGCGTCACATCTAGGTTTAATGCGTGCACGCGCATAATCGATGCAACTGTTGAATTGAGTGGCAATAGCAAGTTAATAAGCGACAAGGTAGTAAAATCCCGATAAGTGATAATGAGGGACTATTTCGACAGAATCTTACTTATAAAATTATTATCGCGGCAAATGCATTTCTGCGGAGGGCTCTGCGTCTCATAGAACTCGTTAATAATTACCTCAACGTCGATTGTCTCAAGATAGTTCTTGTGAGAACTGAGTCGAGCACCGTATAAAACAGTATAAAACCTGATGTAGAGGCATTCACAGACTGTTGAGAACAGTTTTGTTGATTATAGAAGCCAATTGCTTTGCCAAAGATACCGAGGCAAAATCATACTCTTGTCTCGGTACCTTCCAAAGCGCAGGTGCAAACATGTCCGTAGCTCCTGTGAAGAGGCGTCAATGCAATAATTACGTGGGTCCCACCAGCTGGAATAGCCTCTCCTTTCCTCTTCGGAAGGAGCTGCTCTCTCTCTCTCCCTGCTGCCTTTCGGAAGCGCTTGAAAACTTTCTTTTTTACTATTTAGCTCTGTGTTGAGTCGTAAGCGCCTCTAATTTGAGTGGCGCTATATATGTGTTCATTACATTACATTATTACATTACATTACAATAAACTTCAAGCCGTTATTTGCCACATTCAATGGGCGTTAGGTAGCATAATTGTCACATTCAGTGCGAGACGATGCTAATTATTTCTTCAGATTTTAATATATTACAAGCAGCCGGCTACACACCACTCTGACAAGGCGGCCATTCAAACGCTGATCCTAGTCTTGCTCTGAGATCTTTGACAAGATCTAGCAAAATTTCGTTGTCCAACTTGATGGCTGCCATGGATTTCTGAATTTCAGGACAGCACAGATCGACGCTTTGCAATGTTGCAGCAAATATTTCAAAAAGAAGAAAGGCACGCGAAAACTTGAACATCTTAGTAAATATGTATACGTTGCAGCCTTTGCAAGTATTCTAAGATCAACAAAACTGTTCTCAACAGTCTGTGAATGCCTCTACATCAGGTTTTATACTGTTTTATACTGACCTTTCCGATCCAGTCGGATGACCTTAAGTGCATGTGTACCTGCGAACTCATGACCAACTGCAGCGTTGGACACATTATAAACTGACGGTTTAGTTTACCAATACCAATACCAAAGATTTTTATTGAGCACACACACACAACACACGGTCAATCAAAACAAGTAACATATAATTTATGACGACTTACATAGAATTTTTATTAACATCTGGATTAGATGTATTGAAGAGATGCGTAATTCAGACAGCTAGTGGAATGTACGAATATAAATATGTATTATTGTATATGGCTGTGCTGTAATTGACTCTGGTGGGTCATTTGAACTTGAATTATGCTGATTCAGTGGATATGTAGTCAAGTTTGAAGTGCCAATTAACATCTGGATATGTATGAAGTGGATACAGGTATGTATTAATGACCAAGCGAAGAGTGTAGGGTTGAAAAGTATTTGTTTTCACCTTATAGAAAGCCATAATATTATAGAATGTTATGTGTTTTATGTCACTAGCACCTTGTCCTTTCGATGCAATGGATAGTCAAATCGATAGAGTGTTCGGTTGGTAATGAGGAGTGCAGTTTCCAGCTTCACTTTAAACGGGTCGGATCGCTCCTCTATGTTGCCTTTCATAAAAAAACGCCGCGTGCTTCTAATTTAGATTAACTGACCGTGCACGCCTAATAAATGAAATGTCACAATGCAAGTCGAGTGAGCTAACAAGTAAGCTGCTAAAGTTTTATTATTAGTATTAGGTCTATACTTCACAACACGCGCTAAATAAATATGGTGTTTAGGTGTATTTTGATCTTAGATGTTAAACGTTTTCTGTGAGATTCAGCTTCTGGTCCGCAGTCTCAATAATAAAGAAATGTTTGAAAAAGCAAAGAAAATAAGGGCAGGCAAATACTGCCCTCTTTCTACTTTTCTTCTCTTGCCTTCTCTTTAAATTCTTTCATCATCATCTTCTTCTTCTTCCCTTCCCCTTCCCCTCTCCTTCTATTTCCTACTTCTCTTCTCTGCTTCTCCTTCTCCTACTTCTTCTTCCTACTTCTTCTTCCTATTTCTTCTTCCAACCTCTCTTTCTTATTTCTCTTCCCTATTTCTGCGTCTTACATCTTCACCTGCTTTTCCTTCCTACATGTACTTCTCTTTCAACTTACAAATGTGACTTAAATAAGAGTAATATGACTGATAAATTAAGATGGTTATTATTTGTTGTAATAGCAATTAAAATACTACAAGACTATTTAATTTGAGTAGTCTACAGTTCAATCAATATGCTGATGTGACCGATATAAACTTACATGCAAAAAGTAGGCTATCTGCTAGCAATAAACGTGATTAATGCGAATTATAAATTCCGACGTTTGGTTTGCGTGGCAATAAATCGAAGCTGAAGTGCGGGTCTATAATTTCCTCCGACAACGTATCCATCTGCCTTTCGTTCTTAAAAAAGACCATTGATTGATTCGCCCTCTTTGGTTAGATATCTCAATTGCAATTCATAAGAACTGTTGATCACGAAAGGACAGAGACTAAGCTACAGAATCAGACTGAACATATTTATAAATCATGAAGAAATATAATTATGGCCTCAAGCGATTAGACGCAGACACGAGGACACAACGAAGAATAAGATCTCCATTTGACCCGCCATATGTCTTTGTTACGAGGCATTAAATCTATCATTGTTACAATGTCTCAATCAGGAGAACTGAAGAGATTCCTGTTTTGTGTGGATAACTGAAATACGACACAACTCTGTCGAGGGTCAGTCGTTGGACAAAGAAACAGTCAACCAATTATTTTATATACATTGGTGAATTCGACCATACGTTAAAACTTGTCTCTGAGATAGACCTATCAACGCTTAAGGATAGATTAAAATTAAGATGCACAATAGAGGGTTCCCGGACAATTCGGCGACGGATGAGCTTGTAAGTGTATTTAGACCAGGTTTCGGTAGGCTATGTAGCAACTGTCATTTTTAAAACATTCAGAAATGGGAGCAAAATAGTTTTCTCCATATTATCCAGCACATGTCTGCTTATTATAGAGACTGGTAAAGACAACATTCCTAAAATACTGACTTTGAGTAATTGCGATTAAAGTAACATTAAAACATGGATTTATCAACTTCTACTGCCGTTAGTACATACTATGTGAGTCAGAAACCGATATCGATGTAATAAGTAATATTCTTTAGTTTTCTCTACAGTGGAGGACTACTCTAGTTTGAAGGAGACACGGTCCCTATGTGTTGACTATGACTCTTCAATAACCAAACATGTGCTGGATAATACGGTGAATATTATTTCGCTCCATTCTGAATATTTTAAAAATGTCAGTTACTACAAACCGATATCTGGTAAAAATACACATACAAACTCATCTGGCGCCCAATTGTCCGTCGCCGAATTATCCGTCGCCGAATTGTCCCGGTGCTGAATTGTCCGCGCCGAACTGTCCGGCGCCGAATTGTACGGTCACCCGATAGAGGCCATTGCGTCTGATGACCCAACGTAAGAAGTGATCCTTGGTGATGGCTTTGATAAACTCCCACAGCAGAACAATACGGTCCTATGCTGCTGGTCGACCCACCGACACTATGAACGAATATGCTTGACAGGCTAGTTGCATTTTGACTATGCTACCCAGATTCGAATCCTCACTTTGCGTTGAGAACAGACCAAAAGGCAAATTCTTCCCCAAATGAAATGCGAATTTTCGAACTCCTGCATAAGCTCCGTCATCCTGTTCGTTGCATCCACGCAGTGGGACTTAGCCACTCTAGATGCTCGGCAGAGGATTGAGCGATTTCGGAAGAAAACAAAATTGCTGGCTATCTATATATAAAAAACACACGGTGTGGATACATTGATGGGTAAAGCGGAAAGTTAATTACTCCACGAAGTGAACTAGCTTATGTTCTTTCTTCGTTTGGCAACCCAATACACAGTTGGCATAAACTGCGCACACGGTCCTATGACTTAAAATTACCCACTAAAAACGATAAGATTTTCATCACAATAATATAATGGAGGAAATTGAATTAGTGGAATGTCACGCGAACATTTAATTACCAGTTAATTTAGCGTGGCTCTTCATTTATGTAACCGGATCTGGTCCTCCATGTGGAATGGTTCAAGGCGCAAGCACTCATGCCTTAACGGGTTAGGGTTACGGAAAGCATGTGCCACCTTAAACTGTAGCTATGATACACTTCTATACAAAAGAAACGAAATACGCTAGGTCAAACCAATGTATCAAATCATACATCAATCAATTCAGGTGTCCAATGGCTTATTATTGTCTCTTGTATAGGCTATATTTCCATATAATCAACGCCCATCCAAGTGAAGAGAAAGCAATCAATGTACCAATGTAACTTCATATGGCTATAAAACTAGATATATGGCTGAAGTCTGTAGTAACAACAACCCGTAGACTTGGTTGCAAATCTTGGCTAGCTGAGACATTGATCCGCAAGATACAACAGTGGAAAGTTTTTCGTCATTTGTCAATTGCTGTGGGTCCTACAGCGATTAGGCTCTCTGATCAAGTCAGAATGATCAACGCTGGTGAATGAGCTCGTGCGCTGCGCTTGTCTATCTCATGGTACCTTATACGCTACGTCTGGAGATTACGTTTACGATTACAAATCAATTTATAGGAGATACTTCAATACGACTTGACGTTTGGGAACAGTCTACCGCTAAGCATAAGATCTTATTTGGTCCTTAGCACATTACTCAAGAATTGCATCTAGCCATATCAAGACACATTTTTTAGATTTGTCAGACTGTCCGGTTATACATTCTGTTGAGATTCAGAAACGCGCTGTACACAGGTCTGCAGGTATTCACATAATGCACGCATATATACAAGGTACCTGAGCACATTTCTATCGATCCACTTATTTCTTTCATAAAAATTATCACTTATTTCTTTCCTCATAATTTCTTTCAGAATAATATAGAGCTATCACGCTAGTTACATCACCACTGAATGTGAAGGTGACTGAATTTAACCGTTGCTTTTTTCTCCGAACTGTGACCTTGCCTCTTATTACCGCATGTTGATCTTGTGAAAAACGACACTGTAACGATATTTATTTGCGCAACATCCGATGACAAAGTCTCGATCAATTATGAACTCAATTTTAAACACTCACACATAATCATCTCGGGATTTCTAGCGCCTCCACATTCAGTTTAGCAAATTGAGCACAGCTTGGCTAATCACCTGATACCTGTGCATTGTCTCATATTGAGTTGAGTGCAACCTGCAATCTGTGTGTGACTTCTGGAATCATTTTCAGAAGCCTTGTCGTAATCGTGTATGGTCAGATAATGCTCTGGAAGAAATATGTGATGGACGATGTATTGCCACATTTCAATTTGTGTGGAATATCAAAATTCATGTAATCATGAATAATCATGAATTCAAAAAATTCATGACGACTGGTAAGACTCTCTGGTTGACTATGGATAGAAAGAATTTTATGAAAGTTCTAGTTACTGTGAAGCAATATTGTAACCTACATCTTGGCAAGCGCAGCTAGACTGGGTTAAGAAAAACCAGCTGCGAATTACCATTACCCCAAAATTGGTTTTTTGAAACATTCCACCATTTCCAGGCCTATAGTATCAGAACAGTTGCGCTTCTCCAGAGCGATTTACTTTTATCTCACAAGCTTTAAGATGGAATATTCCGATAAGATAATTTTTGCTGTGGATACGAAAATTCAGCGATATATTTCACTTGCTGTGATGCGGACTACCGTGATTGTGGGTTTCGTAGGTACAATGTAGTATCTACGATAACGAATTGTCAGCACAGTGATGCCACTACGAGACAACCGAAGGCTTCTTGGTTGGGTCGCAGGCCCCTAAGTGAATATGTACGTGTACCTGTGAACTCGTATGAAGCTGCAGTGTTGGACAGACTGACGATTGAATTTATGACGACTTACATGTAAAGTATTTATCAACATCTTGATATGATTTATAGCAGAGATGCGAATTTAGAAAAACATTTGAAAATAAGATTATATAAGACCATGAAGTTCATCAATCGATCAATCAATCAATGTCAGCGCAATAAGGAGCCCCCTAAAGATATCTAACGCCCAAGTGTCAATCTACCGTGTTATAATATATCAACCTTAAGACTGCCCTAATTAGCCGGGATAGGGTCGGGCGCGCTCCTGAAGAGATGTTCTTGAGGGAGCGCTATATTAATCCTCTGAATAGATACCACTGGAACGGCCCGATGTTGCGCAGTGGTGTTCCGAGACAGTGAAGTTCCCCACAGAGCGGAGTTAAGGTCGGTCATTAGTGGTCTCAATGAGACGACACACCTTGCGGTAAACTGGCCCAGCGCCGCCAAAGCAGCGCCAAACATGGGCAGAGATCATGTATGCAATATGCTTGGGGAAAATAAATCCAGTGCAGGACGTCTTGCATATAAGGAGATACGTGACCCTACCTCGGGATGCCCCCTATCAAGCGCGCGGATGAACCTAAAAAACGTTCCGACTACCCAATTCTGTTCATCTATCTATTTTGCAGCAATGCACTAACGGATCAACGTAACATTTTTATCAATACAGCTAATTACGACGATTGAGTTGATGGTCACACTGAAATGGCATGGGTCATTGATTCGTCTACAAAGTTCAGCAGTTGTGATGGAACGACTAGCTCAGATTCAATAAGCAACAAACTTATAAGGGGAGGCTCGAACTCGTACTCTGCAGTTTACAAAACGAGCCCCAACCAGCGCTCAAGTCCATTCAATTCTATTCTATTTATGGATGTATAAAGCGCCTCTCACAGAACAACATAATCAGAGGCGCTAATCATGTGCAGTACATTTGGGTCGTTGCGACTCTGCCCCTTTGAAATATGAGGACTTGTCTACCAAATGGTTGCGTTGGAGCTCGTACATGCTGGTGTTTTACAACATGGCTCATTCCTGAGTCCTTATTTTTGCTCTTATGTTGTTAATTAATCGCAAATGCATATAAAGATAATAATATATAATAAATGATGGAATGCGTGAAATTGATGATTCAAGTGACAGTTTAAAAGGTCATGTTAAGAGTAGGAATAGTTATCTTAATGTGCTTGTATGTTAGTTTCTTAGGTTTTAAAGGCAATATGCTAATAATGGAAAACAATAAAATGTTTGCAGTAGGACTCCCTATCTCCTGTTGCCTGCAGCGTAAAATTCCTCAGAGGCAGAGGCACAATTTCCCATAGCATAGATAGGAACAAACAACATGTTACTATGTTACTCTATAGATTGATTGGGTAAGTGAATAAGCTGCAGTGCATATCTTTAGAAATGGTGTTCTTAAATTCATTTCCATTATGATCATAGTTTGGCAGTTGTTGGCAACTTGCATATAAGATCCCATTCCACGGCATGAAATCATGACATTTAGTTATGCAGAAGATCTCAGAGAATTACATGTAGTTGATGAATGGAAAAATATTGCTTTTACTACAACGTGCAGCATCGAGTGATACATGTATGCGACATATTCTCACAGAAACCAAACGAAACAATTAGTAGTTATATTTCATCCAATAAGCAGGCAACAACATAAAAATAGCTTAAATAACTCATGGCGAGCCTCAGATAAGTTCAGCGTTAATGGGTTATCAAGTTTAACGAATTTTTTAATTTAAAGGTTGAAAAAAGTTGCCTTCAGAACGACTTCTTTCCATTAGGCCTACATTTAGAATTTTTAGATAGATCAATGGTTCGTTATTAAACGACTCATCGATTTTATAACTTTAAATAAATTGTCTTCAGTATTGCATCCATCGACGAAACCAAGTTTCGATAAAGGAGAGTGTTTACCCCAATTTAGGTCTGTATTCGCACAACGGACAAATCTTCAGGTCGCAAGATGCGTCGTTCCAAGTGTAGTTCTTTTGGGGCCAAATATCCAGGCAGTATTCCTTGAAGCCGCAGTTGGGTTCACCAGCCAGCCAGTTTGTGTACGACAGCGGAACCTCTTTTGATAGTTTCCATACGAAATCACTTTGACAGTTGTCTGGAATCCTACGTTGACCGCTTGTCCAAAATAGATTTCCAAGCGCAGCCAAACTACCAACCGGTATGCACTCAATCCTTCCTGGATTATCTTTAAAAAATATACATTTGCTGTTATTGCACTGCTGGAAGTAACACAAATTGACAGATAGAAATAAACTATCGTCAATAGTTATATAGGCCTTGCACACATCAATGGGTAGACCTGTGAATTTATAAAAAAACCTTCTAAGGAGCCATGGCAATTGTCCTGGAGACACTGACATCGTTGCATTATTATTGAGCGAAAATTGTAATGTAAGTTTAAGTTGCAGTAACCGATATTTAACAGTAAACGTACTATATTAAAAGGTTGATACTGTAAACATGAAATTATCTGCTTCTGCATATTTGCACAGAATGACCGTTTAGAAGCAAAATTTATCATTATATGTCTCGGGGCCAAGCAGTGCAGGCTCATTGAAACACGAATAGGCTTAATAACTCTACCTAATCACCCTTTAATACGGATTGTTCTTATGATGAAAATAGTAAAGAAGTTCTATTAATGTCTGAATTTATGTAAAATAATGTTCGTACGTACTCGCAATCTCTGTTGCGAGGAATGTCTTCAGTGCGTTGCTCTCAGCTGCGCTTGAAATTGCAACCAAGTCAGATCCAATCTTCAAGCCCCGACATGTCGTACCAGCCGAGGTCCAATCAAGACTTTTACGCACGACCTTATAACAACTTCCAGCCTCAGGCAGATAGGTGAAATCAGAAGGGCATATATCTGAAACAACAGAGTTAGAAAAGCAACTGCAAGTTTAGTATAAAATAATAATCAGTAGGGGCCTAATTGATAAATTGCCACTTAGATCAGATTTTGTATTTTTTCTTCTGAAGAAGAATTTCAAATTCAAGTAGGCCTATGGAGTCGACTCCAAACAGGATTTCAATGGTTCAATTCGGAGGTAGTCTAGGTAAGAATGAGAAAGCCTTAATTGCGTTGCCGTATATTTTTTGTTTTGCATACATACTGACATTTTTCACCTGCTTTTCTGTTCATAATCAATTACCTGAGTTCCAAATACAATGTGAAATCATTTTTACGTGAACGAAAACATTGGAATTGTGACTATTATTATTAATATTATTATTATTAATTTCCTAGACATTGGCATAACAATGTCCCATAAAACGCATTCATGCAAAACATCATAATTATTATTATTACTATAAAATTGAAGCTAATTGGTTGAGCGCAGCAAAGAACTGGCGCAATGCCGTTCCTTACACTAGTCAGTACAAAGCGTTTCTTAAAGTGGAAGCTGTTCAGAAGCGCTCTGAGAGTGACAGTGTCTATAATTATTTTTTCATATTGTTAATAAGTATAATTATATATTATTGGCCTCAACACACATAATATTAGTCAGTGTTATCCAGTAACTTTTGGATTCACTACACTACTCAGTACTGGAGCGCCTCTGAGTAGGTTTCTTGAATGAGCGCTATATACATTTTCGAAATGAAGGAATGAATGTACACAAAAAAATCTGCCATTGATGATGACTAAGTTTTCAACATCTGTTCATTTATTCGATTTGTTATTAGTCTGTCATATTTTGGGTTCTGCCACGTCTATTTGATCACCAGTACAAAGCTATTAAAAACTTTTCGTCTGCTACACAATTGTCCTTAATTTCTTTATGCAAATTTTTTATTTGGCTTCCTATGATTGCTAATCAAATCTAAAACTAATAGATTTTGTAAGATTATTATTGGTCCATTGAATTAGTTATAAGCTTACCGGAATACGGATTATTCGTGATTTGTTTAATTAAATTTGATATTGGAGGAGCTGTGATGGGTCTTATTCAATTAGACGTCCATTGATTTACATCTACGCCTAAGTAACAGAGCGCTTGCATTTCAGGTATGTAGGCTAATTGCGAAATAAATCTTTTTTAGCAGCTTGCAATCTGCTTATGATGTCGCTGATAATGAGAACGCCTAAGTAAACCAGGTATGTTATAAATTAGCATGACACGTTGACTGCCTTAAAAATGCTCGAAGACATCATCAGCTTTCATGCATTGGACAAAGCATTATTATCCGTTTAAATGAATCTGAAAGTAACCACATTGATCAATCTAAAACACATTTGATTATGAACAGATAAAATATTTTGAGTGAAGGCGTAGGGGAGAGTTGGCACCCTTGATACTATGGCACCCTTGATACTAGGTGATTATCTATTTACCTATTTATTTAATAATGGCAGGCAGGATACCAGCGTATTGAGAAAACTATTTCAACTACTAGTTGTAATAGTTTTCCCAATACGCTGGTACCCTGCCTGCCATTACTAAGTAAATAAGTAAATTGATAATCACATAATATAAAGGGTGCCTTAGTATCAAGAGTGCCAACTCTCCCCTAGTCTTTATTTTGTCGGTCATGCAATCGATATGTTTGGTTTTGTAGGGTAGGTCTACTGTAAATGCCACTCGCGTGTTAAAATATTATCAGCAACATACTTAACACAGCTCAAATGCAACGTAAACTGGATAGCATATTCAAACATTTTCAACAGGAGAGTTGAAGAGTTCTACGAGCACCTTTGGTGAAATGAAGAAAATCACAAAAGAAAGTTTAGTGGCGTGGAATGTTGTTGGGCCAAAGATGGGTAAAGAATGTTTAGGAGACATTAGTGTGGATATTTTCAAATTCATATAAAGACAACCATCGAAGACTCTAGAAATCAATGAGAAAATAAAATTCAGACTCAACTTTCGGGATTCAATACAAATTATCATGCATGCACAGATATTGCGCAATACTGCTAATCGTTATAATTATTCATCACTACATGGACAATGATTATTGTTTGCAAAACTAAATTGTGACTGCCGCTATAACTTCATTAATTGTAGTTGACAAAATTATCCCAGCAACAGAAAAAGATAGCTTTAGAACATAATTATATTATATAGCCTACTGCTTGCCGGCCTATAAGAATTTATTTGAAGGCGATTTTATGGCCCGTTCAAATAATTATAGTAAAATATTGCAGACGCAGATGAGTACGGATAACATTTTAATGATCCATCATTACAGGGACCGTCCTGATTTCAAAATATTATAATTGCAAATTATGGATACCCAGTTAGTTACAAGTAATATAACAAAGGTAGGCCTACAGTCTATAGGCGTACTGTTACTACGTCTCTTAGCTCTCAATTAGTAGGACTAATTCAATATATAATCATTTACCGCATTGTGGCGCTAACCTAGAATCTAAAAAAATGAAAACATCGGACGAGAGCAAATAAAGGACTCGAGTTGGCTATCTCAACACTGCTAAATATGGTTTTTCAAAGCTTATTCCTTAGATAGGTCGAAAATCTCAGAAACTCTACTTTAAAAGAAGATACTGTCGATTGAATCGCAGCCCTTCACGCTGCCACTGATACAGCATCTTAAGATGGCATCAGAAGCAAAACGCCTACAACGACACCAGGACTCACCAGTCAATGACCTACAACATGGATTAGGTTAGAAAAAGCTGTTTACAAAGTATGATATTTATAATTGCCGAGAAGCCTCGTATGAGCGCCTCAGGTCTCTTAACAAAAATAATATTGTTGTGCTTTATCACGGGGTGATCACTGAGTTGCACGTTGGTTGCAATAATTTGTAGAATTATGTGCTAAGAAACGCTGAATCAGAACAGTTTATTAGCTGTAAACACGCAAATCCGACTACAGACCACTCTCCCTGTTGAGCAGCTCATCCATTCTCACACTAAGACTGTTGATGAGAACTTTCAGGTCCTGAATTTCTGACTTTATGTCCACCAGTGATATTCGAATGTCAGGACAGCACGGATTGTCAGGTTGCGCTGTTGCAGCAAACACTCCAAAGAGGAGGAAGGCTAACGTAACTTTTAGCATTTTTACTAAATACTGCTTTCAGCAATAGAAGTTTGCTCGACTGTTTATGAGCACGTCTATATATAGACTGTACATACCAGGTGTCATGCTTTCTGGTGCAAATGTCGGATGTCCTTTGGCGCATGCGTACCTGCGCTGGCATGTTGATTTCAGCGATTGCTGCAAGCATTTAACTGAACGGTCAACATAAATAATGACTACTGCATTGGTAGGTAATTAAGTGGCAAGGAAATCAACTACTGCTAACAATTATTGCGCAGATGTAAATCATATCAAACGTGTATGTTGCTCCTTGAAATTTTTTGATAGCATAGATCATAAATTTTTTTAGGACCGTTCGAGTCCGAATAGCGGGAAAGTATTTTTACGGGAAATCTCTTCGCCGCTAACGTCGTGGAGGTTCCCCCTATTTTCTTAGCGCCGGAGTTCTTTTGAGGGAAGATCATATGATTCTAAGAATTAATTAGGCGAGATACATTTTGGTGATTATATGGTTTTGTGGAGAAGAACCTATACGCTTTACGAACGACACATTGCTGCTATTCCAAAGAAATCCACGGACTCATACCGTGACCACTTGGTGTCAGAATAGCATTTAACCTACCGGTGAGGGAGCCCAGCCCTCATCGCATCTTAAAACATCACCTAGACGAAGCGCCCGTTGAGGATCCAAACCGCGCGATATTTATTTTCTTTACAACCATGGTTTAAAGACGCTGCTTGTATTCTCTGGTGAGAAAGGATGCGCCTCGTTAGCGGAACATCGTTGGTTTCTTTGGGACTTCTTAATATCGTTCCATAGAACGAATTTCCTTTTCTTTCATATAATCAATAACTCTAAAGTATTGAGTTACTTCGGTTTTGAGTTAATTAATTAGTTGATTAGTCATGGACATGGCTATAATTACGCAGATGCCGTCCTACAATAATTATTATCCTGTGTAGAGACCATAATTAATAATTAATATCTTCCGAAGAGACCGTCACGAATAATAATCAGCGTAGGCCCTACGTAGAGACCGTCATGATACAATCAGTCTCACCTCTACAGGAACTACTTAATCGGATCGTCCATTTTAAAATACTCGACCTTAACGACACCCTCATCAACAGCCGGTGACCGGACAATTCGGCGCCGGATGAATTTGTAATTGTGTTTAGACCAGATATCGGTATGTAGTAACTGAAATTTTAAAATATTCAGAATGGGAGCGAAATAATATTCTCTAAATTATAATGCCTAGGCAATTTGTTAAACCCTAAACCTACACTAGCCCCTACCCTACACTAACCCTAACCCTAAACCTGATCCCTTTCCTAACCCTAACCCTGACCGTAACCCTAACTCTAACCCTAACCGTAAATGGGTCATTTTACAAATTGCCTAACGTGTAGAATATTAGACATTTAAAAAAATCCCTGTTTCATATATTGCCTGTAACATACACTTGTATTTTGTACCATCATTCATACAACTATCCTGGTCATAGTAGATCCAATCTAGAAATAATAATGAGTAGTTGACTTAATATCAGATACAGAAAACAGAGACACTGATTGAGATGTTCAGTTAGAATTATATTTTCTGGGTGACCTTGTTTGTACATCAAGTTCTGCTACGCATCTGCTACCGTGAACGTCTATCGCGAATGGATCAGTGTATCTGGCTATTTATATGACGCCTTATAATAATCTCTCGTAGGCGCTAAACGCAGTTACTCGGTATATCAATGATAACACTCTGGCGTGATGGCTAAAAGATCAGAGCGTACCCGGAATCGATTTCCTCTACCATTCTAAAAGGTAATTTTTACCGTGAGTGGAACAGTTGCATCGAACGATTGCATTATTTGCGCGAGCAGATACGCATGAACTTGGTATTTAGCTATCTGAATGCTACTTGCGAATGTCTTAAATGGGGGAATGCTATGAAGCTGAATTTGGTAGTATGTGACGACAGCATGAGCGTGTAATTTGATCACCACTTCCCAGCGTCGATTCAATAAAACTCAGGACACTGTTTTGTTGTCAGCATCACGTGGCTTCACGCATGCACTTGCATTTGCAATCTGTGAATCTAACATACTTGTTTTATGCGCATTATTTGGCCAAATGTTTGGGTTGTGATCGCCTCTAAGTTGAGTTCTTGATGGGCTCTATGTAAAATCAGTGTTAAAGTGAATGAGTGGAAAATGGAGCAATTCAAGTTCCTATTGTGGTTAGCATCGTATACGCTATCGCAGCGAAACCTGTTGATTAATTTTCTCTGAAGAAGGGCGAAATAAATTTTTAATTAAGATAGCATTTTATATCATTGAATTAAAGATATGTATACGACTTTGAAAATCATATCCCATGGCACCAAGACACACATATTTTCAGTGAAGATTTCGCCATGCTTGCTCAGCTGTTTTAATTCATTGTCTAACACAAACTGTATAATTTAGGATTAGGTCTACTGTCAATTAATCAGTTGGCAATTATTGCCACCGACTTTGCCAGACAGAGAGAACCGTGTGTATTGTATTGTATTTTTGTTAATTTTAATCCATGGCAGGAAAAACGCAGTCATTTAAAACAAGATTGTGACACATCATCAGCTTAATGTTATCAGCTGCAATACACATAGCAATGGCGGATAGCAAATCTATTTCCCTTATTATAAGGACTGTTTAACTCACACCGTAATCTTTGTGTGCCAACAACGGTTGAGGACATTAGAGGTCGCATTGAGTCATCTGAGAAATGCACTAACTAAGGACAGTTATGGCATCATAGGGATCGTAATCGTAATCTCCAAATTTCAAAAGCGCCACTTGAAAGCCAAGCACAGGGCACCAACTTATTCACGAGCTCTTCATCACCCTGCAGCCAGCTTCGATTTAATGGTTATTAGCCATAATTTAATAATGATTTGCGGAACTAATTTGAGATTGAACCTTCAACAAAACTGTAGTCTTGGTTTAAATATTGCTCAGGAACTATCGGGATGTTATGAGAAAATTTGGGCATAGCTTTGAAAAATATTTTTCTTAAGGCGCAGACTGTAATACTACTGTTACCAGGACATAAAGTTGAAACACAATAACCAGCTTGGAAAATGCAAAGCTGCTGTAGAGCAACGTTGGGCTACACAAAAGTTTGATCCCCGTTTTTATTCCAAAGCACTAGTTTTTATTCCAAAGCACTAGTTTTTATTCCAAGGTACAAGTTTTTATTCGAAAGTACACGTTTTTATTCCGAAGTACAAGAGTATAAGTTGTTGTCATATTTTTTAAAGAAGAGTTATAATCTCATATACATGTAAGATTAGGGATGATTGGTAATGAGCTTCTCATTCATTGCTCGTAATAAATTTACTTCAACATCAAATCAGGCGCACGCAAGCTCCTGGGTATGGCTAATCCGTGAGACGTCAAGGTGTGTACTGGCACACTGGACAAATCTTCATGGTGCACCGTGCATCGTTCCACTGGAACTGCTTTGTTGCCCAAAGATGCATGCAGTTTTCCAAGACCGAACCACAGTTTGGCTCACCAATTAACCAGTCCTTGAACACAAATGGCAGCTGTTGGTCACTTGATGGTTTCCATACAAAAGGACTTTTACAGTCGTCTAAGATCTGACGTTGGCCACTTGTCCAAAAGAAGCTCCCAAGACCAGTCCACTCAGTCGCAACGCAGGGGTTGTTCCCTGGATTTTCTTTAAAAAAACAGGCATCTGCATTTATAATTTTGCTACAATTGTGCAAACATTACTACTCTAATTTAAAAATATCTTGTCTTCTCGTTTTCATAAAATATATGATGCAATAAAACTTAGACCGAATTAGAGATAAATCATCCGACGGACGACGGTAATCGCGTGAGCTTAGGGTACGAAAATATTTGCGGTGGCAAAGTTTGTAGCAGAGCATGGAATATTAAATATTTTGCTTTGGTATCAAATAATGAGATTGAGATACTAAAGGTTTTGACAGAAATATGTTCTTGTTATTGCACACTTTCCCTGATTCATTGATTGGATGAAAAATGCAATGCGAAGTATGTTGGCCCAATTAATGCTCAAATACGAATAATTATTCGTATTGTTATTGAGCCAGGCCAATAATGGAAACTAACTAAAGTTGGTACAACTTTTGAGATTCCAACTATGCACGGCAGGCGAAATTCAGAATGCGACTGTTTCATAGCGCTACCAACTGCACCACTTGACTAATGAGCTATCTACCAAATTTATCTCAGATATAGAAGGTCATGTAAATGCTCGATTACATTGCATTACATGTCATAAATACATGCTCCGTCGAGGAGAGCATAACGCTTAACATTCTGCTTATGATGCGGGTGTTCTTTACTGATGACGTCACACACCAGAGAGCGTGATGCCTCTGTCTCTAATTAACTGCGTTTGTAATTATTGCATTCCGCTTGCCCATAAAGAGAGAGAGACACACACAGACAGACACACAGACAGGCACACAGACAGACAGAGACATAGAGAGTGAGACACAGGGAGACACATAGAGAGAGACAGAAAGAGTTTTATCTCTTAAGTTATGACCGTGGATATTAAATTTCAGGACACCATCGAATATCGATGAGAGCACAACGTAAATGGTCGTTCAATCTCGGTTACGTAACCGTGCTACATTTATGTGTCTTCTATATATGTATTAAGTACTCACATTATTTTAAGAAAATGCCTGAATAGTAAATGAGCTTGTTAAAACTTATACGCACTTGTAAGCTCCGATGCTAGGAATGTCTTCAGTTCGTTGCTCTCTACTTCACTTGAAATTGCAACCAGATGAGATCCAGGGCGGTACGTCTGGCATGTCTTAACAGCCGAGGTCCAGTTGTGACTTTCAAAGACGGCCTTGTAACAATTTTTAGTCGACGACAGATAAGTGAAACCAGGGGGGCAGATGACTAAAAACACATTAATTTTCTTATGCACCAGAAACAAAATTTATAAATACAAGACCGCAGATGCAAAAATCATTAGCACGCTAAATAATTATGATATAATATTGTAACTAAGATGTGGAACTAAATGACACAGCAGTGATAATCCAACCACATGAATGAAGGTGACATAAATTTCATAGTGCTCCGGATGAAGGGGTCAATGTGCAAGTATCGTATCTGGGATTTCACAAAGCGCTCATTAAAGTACTAGCTTTTCAGAAGCACTCTCAGCATGACAGTGTGTCTATATCATTGGTACTATTGTAGACAAATATCAATAGTATTGGTCATGCTCTCAACACATAGTCAGCAATGACCAACTATGTTTTTGAATTCACTGAGACACGGAGGTCTGACAATGATGGTTCATCGTTAATTGCTATTTTCTTAGCATATACTTATTTAACAAGAATTTTGCTAGTAGACCTCTATTATAAATTTTTAATCGATTTCCATTTCAACAATTTCTTCACCAATGCAAAGTAATTAAACACTTTGCAGCTGCTACGAAATTTTTTATTGATTTCTTTAATTAAATTAGTGGATTTGCTGTGATTAATTGTTGAATTAAAAGTCCATTGATTTACATCAATGTGCATTTCAGGTAGGCCTTAATAATTGCGCAACAAATGTTTTGAAGCACCTTGCAATCAAACAATTTATTTGCGGTTGTTTACTTTGGGGCAGAAGGCCTAAGTAACTTTCTATATGTGCATAAATAACATTCCACATCAATTGTCTTTAAAATGATTGAGAACATAATCTGTTATATAAATTGATTATAGCTTGATTAGCAGCTTAAATTAGTCTGGATGCGCATTTATCGATCTAAAGTCACTCTTTACTATAAACAAATCAAGTATTATGCTTGTAGACTTATTTTCTCATGTAGTCAGTCATCATTGAGTGAATTGACTAGTTTAGTAGGATACTGTAACAGCCACTCGCAAGTGATGACCTACATGGTCTGTATTTTATTCAACAATTCGCGGCATAAGGGTCCTATGCCTACTGCTCTTTTAGCACTTTCATGTTAGAAATTACGAAAATCAAACGGAAAGTTTAGTTGCTTACAAGATAATACTAAAATCAATTAGTGGACAAAGTAAGCAAAGAATGCTTATTCAACATTGATGTGAAGAATGCTTATTAAACATTGATGTGACCACCTTATAAATATAAACAGTCCCATCGAATGAAAGAAACAGAATTTATGAGCCTGTTTCCAGATCTGCTGAAATCGAAATAAAATATTACTGAAATAGCACTATAAACTTACTATAAAATGCTATTATAAATCAACATTACATAAAATACGAATATAATTGTTGTCTGAATATGAATTACTCTCACGATAATTATTATTAGCAACAAAAGGCCATTATCTAATAATTCATGAAAACAATAATCCTGGAACTTCGTTTTAAATTGGCAATTGCTGTCAGTTACTGTATGCACCTATATATATATATATATATATATATATATATGCAGGGGTAGCTTACTATGCACATTTAGAGTCTGTTCGATCAGAATAACATTATCATTAGATAAAGAAATGAGCACTTGTAATTTTTATAATGATTTGCGCAAAGTATTATGTGGATACGTTAGCTAACTTTATAAAACGGTATTGTAGGTTTACTCTTAATTTGTCTTAAATCATAGTAGTAATAGGATTAGGTGATTATGTAATCACAGTTCCTGTATTGTGACATAGATAAAAGAAAAAAATTCTAGTAGCAAAATAAAAGCAATTTAAATTAAGAAATGGTGTCGTAAAACTTTATTGACATTGATTGCATAGTGTCAACTGCAGGTCCAATATTCAGTGATTTTGTTCAACTCATCAACAACTCGACTGACAGTTCCAATGTTGCATCTTATTGTATTTTGTACTTTATTTATTAGTTTACACAGCTCCTCCATTTCGGCACTTCGGCCAGTTAAAAGTGAAACCAGTGAAGCTTCGCCCAGTGAAGCTTGGCTTGGTATACTTTCCTTCATTTATTACCGTGAACACAAAGCAGGGTCACACTAGCTCTAACACGGTGGCCGATTGGTTAGAGCGGTTCCCCGTAACGCTCAGTATGCGTCTTGGTGTGGGTTCGACCCTCGTCCGAGGAATCATTTTGTCGAAATCTTGGGTAAGTTCGTCTCGCACATTGCCATGCATTGAAACTGCAGTTGCGTTTCCGAGACGTGTGTGCACTTCTGAGCTGATTCTAGGAATGGCAATATCAAATTCAGTTGTATTGTATTGTACTGTATTGCATAAGCTATATGATCTGCCCGTGAAAGAGATATTTAAATCACGGAAAAGGCTGAGATTGAGACTGATGACAAGTGATTCCCACTATCAGCTCAATCGCATCTGTATCACTGAAGGTTGCCCTTTAAATTATCCATCCTTAGTGAGGTCGAGCATCAAGGAAGTTCTTACTTAAACAGTAGCTGTCGATTAAATATCTGCGCTTTACGTTTTTTTGAAGCAGCTTCTTTAAAATGGCCCTAGAGGCCCTCAAAATGGCACTCAGAAAGCCCTCCAATGGCTCTCAGAAGGCCCTCAAGTGGTCCTCAGAAGACGTCCTGCCTACAGCGACACCCAGACCTCAGAATTCAATGATCCACAACATTGGATGAGGTTGCGAAATACGATATTTCGAATTGCTGATAAAGCTGTGCATGAACAGCCCAGCTATTCTCAGCTGATAATTTGCTGAAGAGTGGTCACCGAGTTACTCGTACGATGCGATAATATGTATAATTTATTGCAAAGCAATGCCGACAAATACTTTGGATTAGAATTGTAGGTCTATAATAATATGTTGCAATGAACATAAAAATCAACCCACAAACCTCTCGTCCAGTTGAACTCTTGCTCCAGATTTGCACTAAGAGCTACGATGAGACCATTCAGCGCGTCATAATCTGATTTGAGATCCGCCAATGATTTCCGAATGTCAGGACAGCACTGATCGCCAGGCTGCGCTATTACAGCGAACACTCCAGAGAGGAGGAAGGATAACGTAACTTTGAACATTTTCACCAAATACTGCTTACAGCGATAGAAGTTTGCTCAACAATAGCACGTCTATATATAGGCCCACCAGGCGTCATGCTATCCGGTGCAAATCAGATGTCGTTGGGTGCATATGCCTACGTAATTCCGTTGGTGTGCTGACTGAATTCAGCAGGCGATTCACAATGGCCGTTAACTGAACGGTCAAAATTATGACGACTGCGTAGACAAGTGGCCATCGATAACTGGTAACAATAAGACATTTTGCACATCGCATTCAGCAGATAAATTAATCGGTGTTTCCTATGAAAAATATTAATGTTTAGACATCCATGTTCTATCATTCAGTTAGACTTGGTCATCGTTTCAGTCAATAAAATTCTTGAACAAATGAAATTGAAAATGTAAGTTGAATGTTGTAAAATGCTTGAAAATTCTCTTGAAAGGACATTAAGTCAGTAATTGCCACGACATATTTTGTGGAAAACAGCATGGTGCTAGGGTAGAGATTAAATTTAGCTCACCCCACGAATCTTGCTTTATATAGTCGTTGCACTGAGATCAGTCTGGTTTAACAAACTGCAATATCAATCAGTTCCAGTATTCTTTTACAGAATACTCGCACAAATGTCTGCAAACCTTTTTCTTGGATAATTGAACTATTTTGAATGAGCGGTTGACAGCTGAAAGAAACAAACTGCGATGAACCAACCGTTCGTCTGAAAAATATCGAACAACGCACAGCTGCCTCTTACGTTCACTAACTGGTATTCAGCAGAACCAAACTGCTCCGGGAATAAAGAACACAGTGAAAATTTAATATACATGCATAATGATATACATACTTGATTATTATTTTAGGGAACTACGGAGCCTCGAATAATTATCCCTTTAGAACGGAATGTTGTAAACTAACTGTTTCACGGGTTCACTTAGCTTCAATTGGTTGTTAGCTTGCTGCGCGCGACGAGACGAGTGAATAACAAGACGCGCGTTATCTAATTAATACAGAGTATGAATTAGTTAGACTGAAAACCATTGTCGTTGATATCTGGCGTAACACATTAGCATATTTGAACTACAAGTCAATAGAGGCAGATCAAAATTATATTAAAATAAAAATCAACATTCAAGAAACAATGATTTTTAAAAGTGATCAGATCGCTGTAAGCGATTTCTCAGTACATAATTATCGTCGAGTCCTTTGACACAGTTCAGTGATTGAAAACTAGACATCAGTAGCTATTTATGAATAGTTATTCAATTATTTCATACAACTCGTTCCCTTCGCTAGCGACCTTTATGTGATTCATTCTTCGGCGAAACGGAAAGTAGCTAAAACATTGGTCCTAATATTCACATCATCACCAATGCACGCAACCTCATTCCTCTCGCTGTCGAAGTGTAAGTTAAAGAGTAAAGGATTGTTGTCTACATTCTTTGGCAGACTATAGATGCCAAGAAGATTAAACTCGGAATCTAAAAGCTCGACTTCTACAAACGGATCAGCAATAATAACTCTACCACAATTATCTGCTAAAGCCACGCGAGTCACATCGTAATACCTGCATGATGACACATATCGGCGTTCAACGCTCCCACTCATATCGATCTCCATCAATTGTGCTAATAGCGATGTTTGTATAAAATAAGAAACAACCAGGTTTCCGTTTGGCTTTATAAGTAGGTCTCGACACATGTATGTGGGCACAAATCCATCTATGGGCATCGTTATTTCATGTTCTAAAGAACCATTCGCATCGTAGAAGCTCACCACAGAAGGATCTCGTCCATTCTGCTGCGAGAAGATCATTTGACAACCATTGGCCGAGAAGCGCGTGAAATCAATTGATCGTCTGTGGTTATTCTCCATTGGCGATATCTTAAACTGGGGTTCTACATCAGATTCTTTATAGATGCGTGAGACCGAATAGTTTGTGTATATATTCCATATGCTAACATAAACACAATTTGACGCATTGCAACCTGTCATGTCAACACTATTTGCTAAAGGGAGCGGGATGACATCCTTCACAGCTGCCATATCGTTGCGGTTGTAAACATAGATGACATAGCTTTGCACGTTTTGTCGGCAGAGAATAAATATTTCATCCTTCAGTGTAGTTATCGCCTGGAATGTTGGGCTGACCGGAAACTCGTGCAAAATTTCCAAACGAATCGTCTGGGCTGAAAATAGTACTCTGGTTTTTTTATTGTACAAAAACGACGCATATGAAAGCAAATGTTTTCAAAACATCAAATAGATTTAGCAAAACACATGCATTTAAAACTGTATTCAGGAAATGGACCGTGCGATGCTGTAGATGCCATTTAAGCGTCAAAGACAAAGCGCAATAAACTTGAGACACGTTGAAGTTGAATCGTTGACAGGCGTGGGGAAGTTAACAGATGTCGTTAGATATGTTCTGAAACGTGTCGAGCATGTTTTCAAACTACATTTATCCAATTGACATGCATAAGGACGTTCGCGAAGTCGGTCTTGTGCCATATATTGAACATTGCCGTTTTGGGAGTATTGTCAATGGGGAGGGAGGCTGAGTTCAAATACCGCCATAACGAGCAGACTTGAAGTTTAAGGGTGTTCCTCCTTTTTGACCTACAGCCACTTGAGAAGGAGGAAATACGCCGCTCGAAAAACAGACAGCAAAGTAATGAGCTGGTAACGGGATCAGGGACGTTTGATAATAGCAAGAAAGCATTGTTTTCATGAACTTACCAGTGTCGTCTAGAATCCTGTGAAGTTTAGTTCGGAAGGAGTTGGTCGCAAGGATGTTGTCCCATTGCGAACAGACAGTTCTAAGTCGGCTTATCACCAGATCGGCTTTTTCCCTCCAAACACTTTTGACCAGTTTCAAATCCTTCACTTCCATAACTATGACTTTAACGAGGATATATTCAATCATCTCGAAAGGAAGGTCTTGTAGCTAAATATAAACGTTCCAGTAGCTATTCAGATACGTTTAATCACTCCCATATTTTTAACCAGCTCCAAATATTTCTATTCATCCTTGTGCTGCTATGAGATGGTCGTAATTAGTCAGTAACGCTCCTTAAAGTGTTCCAATAAGTTGGGCTATTTAGGAAAAAAGGTTAACATGGAAGGCAAAGGTACTGAAAACAGCTAGGGACACTTTAGTGACATGCTCGCTAACACGTATGGATGGACCCAAAAACAATATCATAATATTAACTTCGGCGAATGATGTGACGCACGAAGGCGAAAAGTGCCTTGATCTCGAGGTTAAGCCATGAAGTACTTATATATTAACACGTTTATATTATTATGCCCGGCTTCTCTAGCAATTCACAGCGTTATAATTCTACAAAGAATCTGGAATTAGAACGGTCAATGTCATAATGGCTAACCATTGTGTCGCTCTGTAGGTCTAGTTTCTTTCTTCGCTTAACGTTGCCTTCTCTTTGGACGGGTGCTACATGTACAAGCAGAATAAGAAAGCACGGAGTCCTTATACGTGCAAGATAGACACTTGATCTCAATAACAATAGACACCTGAACACAATAACAATAGAGACCTGAACTTAATAACAATGGTCACCTGAACTTTATGACAACAACAAAATGAGGAAATTTTGAACAGTGGATACTTTATTTGAACATTTTGTACTGTAGTCTATAAACGAACATTCTTGTAATCCTCGAACTTAACTTAATTCCATGATTCGATAACTAACATATTTCATTTTTTATCAATCAGGAATATAAGCATAATCAGAATTGTTATATTTCAACGGGTAGTCTTCGCATAATTCCGCGTGAAGCCTGCAATAATGATCATGGGTAAAGAAAATATTTCTGAGCTCATGGTTGGCTGTGAAGTTGTGAGGGATTTCCAAGAGTGTATCTAGAAAAGACTGAGTTATTCACTGAAGTTACAAACAAGTTTCCAACGTACTTTCAGAAATTTTCCGATGTTAACTTACTTTCTGAGACTTCGTTCAGTTTTTCATCATTGTTTAATTCAGCTGATTTTCGTTTCTTCGGCATTGTGTAAAGTTTAGCATTAATACTGACTATAAGAATAAAAATCGACTGTTTTCACCAAGAGCATCAATCTTTCAAGAAGCAAATCAATATTATAGTAGGTAAATTATGAACAAAGCCCTTACAGCCTAAGTTTTACAATATTTTTAAACCCATATATTTTATTTATAATATCGTGTGATGATAAAATAAAATAAAACAGAAAATGGTGCTTATACGACATAAATAAACCATGACGTCACAAAGTGGACATGATGTCAGCACTTCATAATAATTATGTCGTACTAATAATTATAATTAATATGTTTAACACGTGAATTGTAATAATTTAATGAGTATTTTAATAATTATTTTAAGTGTAATTCTGGTCGTTGTATATCATGAAAAGAACAGACTCACTATATATCAAACAGTTGTAATCATCTTCACATTATATCATGAGCTTTTTTAATTCTACTACAAATACAACTAATTCTGCCAGTATTTCCAAAAGGTGATCATTGGCGCAAAAGCGAAACATTATTTTTAGGGCCATTAAACCGGTTGTATGCATGATAATGCTCTCAAATTGGACGAACCTCCTGTCTCACCGTATCAATGCTTCACACGAGTTCTGTTCTTTGGTCTGCTCCTCCAACCCTATTTCTTTTCTGCCTGTTTGTCATAACTCCCAATTCTGCCTGCCACCTCCGAAACAGAATTGTCATCCTCCTCAAATTTCTTACAAAGAATCGATGGGAACTCATCTCATCAATTTATCTCATCAACATCTCGCCTCTTTTACGACTGTGCTCTGTACTCTTTAAAGTGATCGCCAAATTCACCAGTCTCTCACGTTTTGTTGACAACTTCCCTATTAAAACTTTTCGCCTGAAGTAAAAACGATCAATCAGGATCATAGATGGAAGAAGCATTTATACCTTGAAACAATCTGGGAACAATGCATGCACATAGCGAAACATACACAAGTCAATCTGTAGGCTAATATCCGAGTCTGTTCTATTTTTAGCTGTCTATTAATACAGGCAAAACCTAAATTATATTGACTCATACGATGTTTTAATTAAAAGAGAATAAGTTCTGAATTATTTCCAGTCGGTGCAAAGCAACCTAGAAGCAGCTTTCAGCTGACGAGGCTACTGAAATTGTCCTCATTTCCTTCACTTTCACAACCAGTCAGCTTCAGATTATTGGTTGTTGAATCAAGTTTAAGTAGGCCTACTCAATTGCGCGAAAACGTTTGAGCAGATTATTGCACGAGTGCTTTTGATGGTCCTAACAATAGATCTTATTCAAGTTGAATTAATCGTTTTAAAGTTCAATTTGTATCCTTGCCCAACTAATTTTATGTCCGTCATCCCGCCCTCGTTCCGTTCACTCCACCTCTCCATATCTGTCCCATTCCTATGTTTAGCCTACGAAAGTCCGATTACCTGCCTCTGTCTCTGTCGCTGTCCATATCTGTCCTTCTTCAGCTTCCTCTCAGGACTACATACCTCCATAAATGGGCTGTCTTGGTTCCTTTCCCTGCCTATCCACACAGCCTTTGGGGGCGGCGAGGTCGGGCACCGCCCGAGGGCGCCGACAAGATGAGGTGCCGACAATCTAGGGCGCCGATCAAAGGGGCCAGCTATTTTATATTATTGTGATTTATTATTTCAAATCTTAGAGCTAAACATGCGGAAGTGTTCTTAGGCGCGTTCTGGAAAATGGCAGAAAAGGAACACATTAACAACAAATGGTTCAAAGAGGCTTTGCATATTCTTTTGCAGTTCTCCACATTCCACTTGCGTGAGTTCGGATTTTCAACTCTTACAAATATTTAATACAAAAAGAGAGAAAGGCTGAAATGTGTTGAAGAAGGAATGAGGGTTTGTTTACCAAAAATTCTGCCAAGGATTGAAAATATTTGCAAGGAGTATCAAGCACAGATATCACATAGACATTGATTGACATTTAAATAGGTCTTGCAATTTCTAAAAGTCTTCTTAACACCGATACTCGTACAGTGTACAGTTAGTTTATGCATAACATTGTAAACGTAAAATTGTAAATGTTGCATTTCAATCTGATCAAGTTAGACTGCTAAAATAAAAATATTAGTCTACTGAACTCTGATTTATTTTACAAATTATATAAAACTTTAAATTAAGTCTTCTTTTTAAAATGGAAAATGCTTGAAAGCAATATTTGAAAGCAGCAACCATACAATTGTTCAAAATTAAACATATAAATTAGTTTTATTTCAATGGTTTTCTGTCTGAATTTCCATAGATTTCAAATGTGCCTTGGCGCCAAGACGGTTGAGAACCACTGATATAGACAATCTACCTGAAGGAAAAAGAACTAAATTGCAAATGTTCAAATGAAGCTTATTGGGAATTCAAAATCTGGCATTTATGCTACAAATACGTAGGCCACTTTGCGATGAACTAATAAGTACTAAAATTGTCTGTCTGGTATGGTGCTCTACATCACGTTTTATTTCTTGTTTGTAGATGGGTATCCCTTGTGCTATTTTTTGCTATTGTCCTTGTGCATAGTCCGAACAATCTGTTTGCATCACTTGGATATCACATTGTCCTGTATTGTCATGTTGACAGATGAATTGGTAATTAAGAGCATGGGGCAGATAGCTTGGATTTCACAACAAGAGACAGATGACCTTGAATTCTCGCTAGCATTTACCCTGACCCTCCCACTTTCTCATACATATTCTACTGTTCCTTCCTAAATCCCTGCTACATCTTTAAACTATCCTATTTGTGTAGGCCTATATGTGTTAGCGAGAACCAGGTATTTCTATTAGGAACCAGATGCTCGTTCAAACGAATATGACTGTAGGTAACCATCTAACAGCGTTATTGAGATCCAATTCAAGTCAAATCACGTCGTGCTGTGTGTTTAACAACGGACGCAGCGTAAACTTAACGACGAGAACAGGCTATGGCATACTATAATAACTAGAACAAGGCAGTTTGCCGAGAGCACCTGAACTTCTCAAGTTATTGTAGGCTTACCTGTCGTTCGGCTACAAAAGCAACAGAAACTATTTTAGTCGATGACAGTAGCAAAGATCAGGTTTTATGATCGCCCGGTACGAGTTACCTAGAAACTATCTCATGCTTTTAATGAAATCAGCAAGTTAATGAGAAATAAATCACAATCGCATAAATGCGTTAAGTCTTGTGCAGCTCATTTCCACATTACCTAACCAAACACACGTAATAAAAAAATGCATAATTTATGCAAGACAATAATGTCACTGAGCAAATCATGCAAAAGCACTTGATTCCGCAATTGTATAACATGTAAACAACTAATAATTATATTCATCTAAATTGTTGCATACAGAGGAGAAGAGGTTAGTCAAGATCATATACATATACAAGACATATACAAGCTACATGTACAGCATAATATATATAACTAGGGCCTATAACAAGGCAAAATAAGTTGACTAACAAGACAATTTCTCCTGAAGGCTATACGTAACTCAGTAAGACTAAATCTTTTCACATTGAAATTGATAGCGAGACATTGATATAGAAATCAAGATAGAAAACAGGTAAGAAGACACTGTTTAACATGATTTCAAGAACATGTTTTATAAAGCACGAGAATTATCTTTGTTCTGTGCTAACTTTCCACGTCGCCTGAAAATAAGTTGACTAATAATTATGATTGAATGGTAGACTGGTAACTGCGTAGTGGAAGTAAGTTAATTAAGCTGAACTAGACCCTGCTAGAGACGGTATTTTAATTATTGCAATTGTGACTAAGTATTTTTAAAGAGCCGCTCAAAATCAGAAGCTCTACGGATTCACGTCTGCGGTTCGGAGGTAAATAGGAAGAGGCTACGCTAAGAGCGGATCACACAAAAGCATAAAGCAATAGTGGAAAAACCCATCTCATTAATATTATTTTCTAACTGACAAACATTTGGAATATTATATAATATGAATGTGGGGAATCTTAATCATGGGTGATCACAGCTTTATAACTAACAATAACACTCATTATTACTTGTAAAGATAAGAATTAGGTCTAGCGACTCTGATATGCCCTCTAGTCTAGATGGCACTAGATGCCCTGTGTGGATAGGTTATGCTCGCACAAATAATTATGATGCATGTTCTGTTTTGGTTTTGAGGAATTCCTGCCAAGATAGCTCATCCAAGTTTCATAAATACACGATCTAAACATCAGATTCACAGTGCCAGTCCCAAGCCTGGATAACGGAGGGGGACGGGCCTAATGATCTACGTCATCGCACAATGTCGTTAATCTGCAACTAGCTAGCAACTGAACAGCTACTACCGCTACTACTACTTGTGTGGCATGGTGGCCGAATGGTTAGAGCGGTCGGCCAATAGTGCTCAGTGTGATTTGTGTGAGCGAGCTCCTCCCTTATCCGAGAAAATTACTTCGCGCACAATAATTATTGCTCTGCAATACAACTGCAATTGCGCCGCCGCGGTGTGTGCACTTTGGAGTAAAATATATGGGAAGAAGAACTATATAAATTTTAGAATAAATAGACAATGAAATACTACTACTGTCTAATGCTCCCGTTCGTTGTCTCAATATCAAATACAGTAAATCATTGAGACAGTAACCTATCTGGGAAGAAAAAGTCATAATTTACAAATTTTGCAAATTCATGCATAATTAGGCGCATCTATGCTTGATGAAATATATAACAGGAGAAAGGTTCAGAATAAATGATCTAAGGTACTTTGGAGATGTGTTTTGTCTTCCCCTTTTGTGTCATTGGATTTTAGCGAGAATACAATAAAACTTATATGGGACACATTTGTGTGTTTAATATGAAGTGTCATTATTATCAGACAATTTTGTGGGAGCGATCAAAAGAAAGGACCTTTCGCCTTGGTATCACATTAAGTAATTATTCAGGTAATTTATATGTTTGGATGAAGTCTCCGTGATTTTGAATATAGGGCCTAGTTTTGACATCTGACACGCAATATCATGGCATTCATAATTATTTAATTAATTTTTTTATATATTCGTTACTTCGCTACATGAGCAGAGGCATCGTGTTTAGTCGATTGTCGAACCCATGATTATGCATACGAAATAAACGGTGGGCCTCAAATGCCATTTGAGAGACAAGCATTCATCTTATATCACGTCTTATATCTCAAGCCGTCTAATCCCTTGAGGAAGCTGTCTCAATTGATTCCATGTTCGAATCATTTACAATTTTAATTGTGTGCCATTTATATTCTTGTCCACATCCTATAGGCCTATATCCTTCGCTCAACAGATCCTGGTTGAGATTATTCGACTAATCAGGATCTTATTCTCGGAAATTCAGTCCCACTTTTCAAGAAATTGTTAAGGATCAAGATTGTAGTGGATCTTCTCTGCATGTCTGTCCGTCTGCAAGGTTGTAGTGAATCTTCTGTTTGTCTGTCTCTCTCTCCAAGAAATTCGTGAGGATCAAGATTGTAGTTGACCTTCTCTGTCTGTCAGCAAGGTTGTAGTGGATTTTCTATCTGTCTATCTGTCTGTCTCAAGGTTGTAGTGGATCTCCTCTGTCTGTCTGTCTGTCTGTCTGTTTCTTTCTCTCACTCTCTCCGTCTTCTTTTTTGTGCTTTTATGCTTTTATTGCTGATCACTACTTCCTACTCGCAATCTCTCCCGTTGTTGTCCCCTGTGTGTGGGTCTCGTAATCTTCTCTCTCTCTCTGTCTGTCTCTCTCTGTCTCTGTCTCTCTCTCTCTCAGATAGGCGTCAAGAGAGGCTTGGCCATTCGTCATACACACATAGGCTGAGGATGACAAAGTATACTTTTCACTCTCCCCGTTGGCAGGTCAATAGGTAATTAACAGCATATAAAGCAAACATAATTGATTTTACTACAAGGAAGCTACAATTTCCTTCTGCACAATAGACGAATTATGAAAGTGCAATGTGCATGATAGTAAGTATGTTGTTGAATACATGTAAGCCAAGTAACGGTACAACTTTTAAACAATTAGTAACGCTCATAATAATAGTAATGATGTTAGGCATGATCACCATAAATCCAATAGCAGAAGGTCAGTTTTAGAGAGCATTGGAGATCACGTGACATGATATAAAGATAGTTCAAAAAGTTATAAAAATTTTTGCGAAAGACGTTGCAAAGAACGCTTTCGTTAAAATGTCTTTGTAATATACATAGAGATATATTAATTTTAAGCACAGAACAATATCGATACAGATTGTCAAATATAATCCATTTGAAAGTTAGCTAACTCTGTTCCTCTTTCTCAACGCAGTTTCTCATTCTATGAGGCCTCGTTTAGTTGAGATTCTACTATGCCATTAAAGGATCGACCCAGTTTTCGTCGATAAAAATTGGCAGAAACAGTGTCAAGCGTTTCTTAAATCATATCGGGCTGATGAGGATGTGTGTACTAAAGAAATTTTAGTCGCAATCTCATATTTTCGACTATTCACTATCCATCTAACAATAATTAGGCCTATTTCAAAACTTAGATATATTTTTCATGTGTCGTTTACTTTGTACGTCGCCGGTAAAGAAAGTAATGTGTGGTTGTATTGAAAATTATGCGAGCGCGCAACTTGTGTGCTATTTTCTGACAAATGACTTTGCTAAGGGCGTGTTTGTTTTAGGCTTGGATTGACAAATGCAGGCAAAGTTCGCAAACAATAGTCGACATTTATAATAACAAGAGTAACAACTGTACTCAAACTATAACCAAGTAAATGATGGTCCACAAAATGGTAAGCAACATATTAATCTAGCAACGGTTGTATAGCAGCTTGCAGTTTTTGATCATTTGCAATGGATGGCAGTTTTATTAGAGTTGAGTTAAAATGTAGCTAATGACCGGAATGCTGCAAATTGTAGAAGACCAGTCTTTCTGCTAGAGAGCATGCATATAATTTGCAACGGTATGTTTCAAACAGGTTTTGTGTCTGTTTTTTTCCGAATGACCTTCAGACTTTAAACATGATTCCTTTGTCGTTGGTTGTCAATGTATACTACAAAATATTGATTCTTGTGCTAATCTGTTCTTCAGGGTTCGATACACTAAATGTGGAGCTATTTCAAAGAACGAAAATAAATTAGGTCTATCAATACATTTCCACCTAAAAAGTATTGCGCTAGTGACTCATTTTATTCATGCAATATTTTATATGCTCAGGCTGTCTATTGAACATAGATACACATTGGAAAAATAGAAAAAAAAACTAAATACTTAGAACAATCAGCCCATAACATTCAGTGTGCTCTGAGCGAGCGGGTTCGACCCTCGGGGAGTCACTGTACATGTAGAGACCTTTAGCAAGTCCTTTGCACACAATTGCTTTGCAGTACAAGTGCAATTGCGCCGTTGATGCGTGTGTGTGCACTTCTGAACAATAATGTTGAAAGAAAGGGGACATCAAATTTTGGTGACCAAAAAAATAATCAAACGAATTGCTGGTTCTAAGTCAGTAAGTTATCATTGAATGTTGTACTTTATTTAGATCACAACGTAGACAACCCGGGCCAAACCTGATTGTAATAATCTACTTCCTAATGCAACTCCTATTCTTTGTTAACCCCTTCTACTAAATTTCTAAGCATTCAGGTAGATCAGTTTCTTTCATGGAAGGATCACATGACGAACATGATGTTTGTCTAAAATTGCAAAAAAAACATGTGTATTATCTCCAGAGTAGCCTACCTTCTGCCTACTAGCATTCTACAAAATCAAACTGAAATGTAAATAACTATAAGGACGTCAACAGCATGTGTTGCTTTAAGACGTCGTCTAATTTTAGAATGATATCAATAATAAGATCGTTGACTAGCTCAATACCGGTTCGGTAAACGACTTGTATCAGTTCACAGAAGAATTGATGATAACAGAACATTGAGGTACCGTGAACAAAGCATCTTGTCTATGTCATCATAGAGGTAAACATTATATATATTCTATAGCGAACAAGAGGGCCATCATCTTAGTAATCATGCTTCCCAATTTCCAGTAGACAGCAACAATCGCTTGTAATATAATATTATCAACTTAGGTCTTAATTATTAAAAAGAGGTGACCAAAACGGCGCTGGGTTTATCCTAAAGATAGCGCAAGATGCTCACTGTTGACAGTCAAACTGGGGTAGGCTTATGATTAGACATACTTTTTTTACTAAGTTATGCTGTTGACTTTCAATCCTGTTTCCAGAGAAATTGAAGACCGCAAAACCACTTAAAAACCGCGCCTCTCGTCGTCTATCGCCCTTATTGTTCATCACAATTCTGTTTAAATAGTTCGATGCCATCTGATTGTTTGTCTTGTATATTTTCATAATTTGCTGGGGTCATCTCCCTCTCACTCACACACACACAATTTCTTTCTCTTTTTTGTGTCTCTAACTATCCCTCTTTTTCTCACTCTCAACTCTGTCTGTCTTTCTGTGTCTCTCTCTCTTTGTCTGTCTGTCCCTTTCTTTCCTTGTCTCTCATCATCCTTATCTTTCTACCTCTCACCTCTCTCTCTCTCTCTATGTTTGTCTATGTGTCTATCTGTCTGTCTTTCTTGTTCGTTCTCTCTCTATCTCTCGCTATCCCTCTCTTTCTAACTCCAATCTGCCTCTAACCTCTGTCTGTCTTTCTGTCAATAGCTCTCTGTCAGTCTGTGTGTCTGTCTATGTTTCTCTTTCTTTGTTTCACTGTCTCTCACTGTCCCCCTCTTTCTAACTCTTTCAATAGTTCTCTCTCACCTATTTCTACCTTCTTATTGTTTGCATTTCTATCTCATATTAGACGCCTAAAGACAGACGTAGCCACTCGTCATCTTATGCTGACGATTATAAATTTTATTTATCATTCTTCATGTTGGCAGGTGAATAGGTAATTAACAACACGAAGCAGACCTAGTTTGCTTCTCTGATTACTTTGAATTCCTATTGATTTTGGCTCTGACACTACTGGTCACTTCCTTCTGCACAATGGACGAGTAATAAACGGTACAATGTGCAAGATTATGCGTAAGCAGTTCAGGAAGTCAAGAAAGGATTGGCCTCCTACTCAGTGTGTACTTCCTAAGATTCAGTACAGATCAATTAATTTTATTTAACTATCTTATATTTATATGACCATAGTGAACAGAAAAGCAACAGATCAGTTATAGAAGATCACGTGACAGATAAAGCTTGGTCAGGAAGTCAGACCAATGGGCGAAGGTCGTCTGACGTTTTCGTTTAAATGCCTTTGTATCAACACCTACAGAGACATTTAAGCAGAGACCAAGATCGCAAAACAGGTCAGACATATCATTCATCTGAAAGTCAGCTAAATCGGTTCATTTCTCAAAGCAGTTTCTCATTTGATAAGACTAAGATTAGCTGATATCAGTGTATAAAATTGAGAAATCTGTCTAAAATACCCAATTATCGCTGAATGACCTGGTTACTCTATTTCACCCGAGCGACGTATGAGAAACAAAACTGATAGACATAATCAGAAGCCTCCTCGTTAATCTACGATTGCACGACCACCTACTGACTGAAAGAGACCGTCGGGACGACCGAGACACTCCTAGGTGCGTGCGGTAAGGAATGGCCTGGACCCCATAAGCATTGGCCTCAACTCAGGATGGGCGAGGGCACAGTAGAGGATCGGTTGGCGGCGAACCGTGGAAATGGGTATACGCTTCGCTTTGGGGCTTGCCATTGATGATGATGATGATGATGATGATGATGATGATGATGATGATGATAATGATCTTCATTCACAGCTAAATCAGATCTGGATGATGAGCGTTGCCCAATTATTTAAATTGAACGATCCCTTTCCTCTACGTAAAGACATATTTATTATGAAATGTTCTGCAAGAGACCGTCTGTATTTTTCAAACAGACCTTGTGTAGGCCTATGTTAGTTTCGAGTGATTTTAGGTCTTAAACAGGATTCTTTGGTCGTTGGGTCGCCAATATATAATGTGTATAGGTCTACTGTATAATATCGATTGACCTACTGTTGGGTTTTTGGTTTTCAGGTTGTGGTCACGGAATTCGGATTAATTTCAGACTAAAAATACTATAGTTTATAGACACATTCCCACCGAATATATAGTTATGGTTAAAACTCTTGTGGCTCATTCCCACCGAATATATAGTCATGGTTAAAACTCTTGTGGCTTATTTTATTCACGCAATATTGTATGTGATCAGCCTGTCAATTGACCATAGGCAAAGAGATTCAAAGTACATGAACCTTCAACATTTACGTATTCGAAAAGTTAGACCACTCACTGTTAACAGTTAATGTATTGGTTATGTTTCATCTTTGTTTAATTTTAATTTCAATAGTCTTTGGAAAGTAAGCAACAGATGACGAGTTGTAGCAGAAGATTCAATATTTTTAATTATTAATGCAAATTCTGTAGGACTACAAGATTATTATTAATTGTAAAGTTTTTGAATGTTAATAGATGAATAAGAAATAATCAAAAGTAAAAAGAAACAATCATATAGGGACAATTTTATGAACACAAATGAAAAATCTGCGAGAAAAAAAGCGAGACCATTCAGACAGTGAAATCGAAAACGAAAACGATTATATAAAGGGGCCTAATAAAAATGCCCTGAAAATAACTTTTTTTTCAATTATACTTAGCCTACATGATCACAACATCAAATGGTATTAACAATTTTGCCTTATTACACTTCAACAAAAAAAATTCTGAAATCAAACTGGGGAAGCTTTCAATGTTCCCTCAGACTTCATTATCGTGGGGGGATTCGCGCCGAAGGGTGCTCGTTTTTACACTTATACTTGACTGCATACACCAACGTGTTCTTACGTTTGGTGTTAGTGGTCCGGAACAATTATTAAAAAGTTATTGGTGGTCCCTGGCGTCAAAAAGTTTAAGAACCACTGCTGTTGGCCTTTGGTAGTTAATTTTTACATTGCATTGACATATCACACAGAAACAGTTTTGTTAACCGTCGATGCATGGCGTGAATTGCCTGTACAGGATATGATATTGGAATCTGATTGCAAGACAAAGATTTTCCTATCGAACCAATTAACTACATAAACTGACCAGAGAGACTATACATTATGAGTAACAACATGAAGAAAACCGTTGGAGATTACGAATATGATCAGCAAGTTATAATAGGAAAAGGTGCCTTCGGAGAAGTCTATAAAGGACAGGGAAAAACGGTAAACGACATCGGACACTATATATATATATGCATGTATGTATATATATATCAGATAAATTTGCAGAATGATTAATATTAAATTTTCGGAGCAAGTGTTAATATACATGTGGCTTTGATTGAAACATCATTTCGCCCCGCAAGCATTTTGAACATGGAAGTTATGGAACCATTCTAAGACACATAATGGAGTCCGTATGTACTAGCTTGTAAGGCATTTCGTCGCCTGAGTCCCATCCCCACGAATGTCCGGATTAGAAAATTCCGAGAATGACGAGTAAGAAGTTTTGGCGGGAAAGGACGAAAAATCAGAAATATAGTGCAATTAAACTTCATTCGCAGTCTGTTCAGATGTCTTTCTACATCATTTTAAAACCTGATTATTGCTAAAAAATTACATTAAAAATTTAGCAATTACAGATGCCTTTGATAAATGTTTTGTGAAATTGGTTGCAAAGAAAACAAATAGTCCTCCAGAAAACAAAAAATAGGACACGATAAAATAAAGCAACCAATAATTCTTAAAGAGTGTTTTCGTTTAAATATTCTTAGTTGTAGTGCATTTATTTTAAAGAAAACTTTCTAAATTGTAGGGATATACCGCACTATAATCCGCCACGCAAATAGTGCTATACTGTTATATCGCTTGTGTCCAATCAGTGATGAGCTTTCTCAGGGTATACGATAAAGACACTGCTACACATTGCAAACTTTCATCGTATCTCCACACAACTCTAGAGTTGCATAGAGATGTAAATCTTTATAAAAGGGGGTCTTGAAGCAGGACATACGACAGTTCGTTTTATCTTCAAGGCGACATGTCGTATCTCTTAGTTATTGAACCTGAAGATAGATAACATAATATGTTATCTATATTATTGCTTGCTACTAATCAACTCTCAGAGCATTTTCGAAAAAAAGTGGAAGTTCGGGAAGATAATTCTCAGGCGACGATTTGTTATTCCTCTGAACAACTTTACCCTTCCATGAACTGGGCTTCCAAAACGAAATGCTATTTATCTGTAAATATTGTCTTAATCGAACTTCTGTATGCGATCTGATATATGAGAAGATTTGATATAAGTATTTTAATATTGTGAAAATTCATTTGAATTCTTATTGCGATAATGCTTTCTGTATGTTGTGTTAGAAATCAAAGGAGGTGGTTGCGATCAAGAGGGTTGAAGTAGATGGGAAGTCTTCCACTGCGTCGATAAAAAGAGAAATTAATATTTTGATGGTACCGTTTTTTCAAAATTCTTTGTTAAATTATATGACGATTTCGATCTATTGTGCCACAATGCTGCATCAATCCCAAAGAGATTGCTCGTTTATTGCTCTGATATTCACTTGTCTGTCATGCGCTCACTCATTTTATCCTTACCTCGTGGGGCAAAATTCGCTCGGTGTTAATAATTACTAAAGTTATTTAAGTGCTTAGATTGTTTCTCGTGAGCAAAAGTTGTCAGCTCCATTACACAAATTTATCTGATGGTATCTTTTGATTAGAGTTTGTCAGATCAACCTCATGAAAACATCGTCAGACTGCTTCACTGGGAGGTAAGCGTTGGTTTATCTGTTCTTAATGTCTTCCAGTCTCTTATGCTATGTGAATTTCTCCCAATTATTTGCTTCAATGTTGCAATTAAATACTAATTAAGTTTTTCCATTCATCGGTTTATAAGCTTCTTCTGCTGGAACGGAGTTTAGAATATAAGAATAGTTCAAAATTTCTCAAAATCTTGGTTTACTTCTCGATGCAAAACTTCCATTATGATCACACAAAAGATGTTTAGATTGATCAGTCATATTACTTTGTTCGTAACTTAGGACATGTGAAAATAATGGATCATGAATATATATATATATTTATTTATTCTGAAATTTGATATCGCCTTTCTGCTAACAGTTTTTGCTCAGAAGTGCACACGCCTCGAAAGCGCACTTGCAGTTGTAGGTCTATTGCGCAAAGGACTTGCTCAAGGCCCCTACACATGGACTCCTCGGACGAGGGTCAAACCCGCGCACTCATCGCACACTGAGTGTTACTTGCCTACTGCAGTAACCAATCGGCCACAGTGACCGACATATATATATATATATATATATATATATATATATATATATATATATATATATATATATATATATATATATTGGTTCTGACGATGCGAGCATATATATATATTGTATTCAGCAAATCGTGATGATGCTCGCATTAAAGTCGTTTTGTTTTGTTATTTAGCAACAAGACAATAATGTGTTCTTCGTTATGAAGGTGAGTCATCATAAGTCATAATAAGTGTAATCCTATATTATATGATTCCATGTCTATAAGAACAGTTCTTCTGCCCATTTCACAAAACTTCTCAGTGGCATAAGCCTACTTAAAGAGAACGGTTAACTAAGTTATCAATATTTGGGCGACGTGGAAGATTGGTTTATCCGTGTTGGCTTTCAAAATTATGTTTAGTGGACCTCATCTCAACCTTCTTAGCAAACAGATTTCTGATGAGACGGTGTAAGAAAGTCAGTCGTACAACATCATCGATGTTGAACGACTGATTTATGTCAAACATCACACTGTCTTGCCTTCACTGTCTCGCCTTCTTCAATACAAACTTAATCAGACAAAGCTATAGCTTATCATCTGCTACACAACCTACAGCGGGAGTGGTTCAACAGCAAGGCAGCGCACGGCAACATTGTATTTCTGATTCAAACGGAAGCAATTGCAAAGAACCCTCTGGCAGATATATTTTCAAATTATATCCCGCTTGCTCTTTTTGATCCCATCAAATCTTGTAATACAGTTGATCGCACACATCGGCTCCAAGAAAGTCTCCACATGAGACGAAATAATGTTCAGATTTATTTTGTCTTTTTGCAGTGTTATAAAAATTGACTGAATATTTCAAAGATTCATTCATGTTATTTTCTTCAGTTTTGTAATGGAGGAAACTTGGAGGAATATCTTAAAAGTAAGTCTTGTCACCAGATCGCATCTTGCAGTTCATTTAGGAGTAGGCCTACGCGTAGGACATAATAAAAAAAACCGTTGATCTATTTAGACCTAGCTGCAGAACTTCTGCAAATTTCCGCTATGCTATAATAGTGATCAAAGAACAACGATCCTCTATTTATAGCAGATTAGCAATGCACAATTTTGCAACTTTGTTAAAATAGCCATAAAACAACAATTAAAATAGAAAATTTATTTTAAATAGTCTTACTTGATCATTGTTTAATGTACGTGATCATTGGTCATAGCTGTGTCAATGTTCCTGTTTTTTAGGCAAAACAAAACTTGATGAACGTACAGTCATACTTTTTCTAAAACAGATTGGTAAGAGTTTATTACTGCATTATTATTAATTTTCAAAAGATTATTGTTATTGTAATCGAACATTTTTATTTAACGCCACTCAGCAATTCATGTTCAATGACATACTGATGAGGCCAGTACCCTTTGACGGTGAGTATGCGTGATAAGTCAGCAGTATGGAGTAATACAGTTACAAGAACCGAACCTTGACGCAAGCCAAATGGGACAAAGGTCCTAGCAGAACGCGTGGACTCAAAGACGACAGAGAAAGAACGATAAGAGAGGAACGAGCAGAACTAATGTTTCGCTGCATCACTTGTGATGTTCACTAGCGTCGTTTAAGTAAAACCTTTGAATTTTACAATGCCGTACTAATGAGAACGAACACAGATCAATCGACGGGCATGGTTGCCACTTTTACAAGGGCCGCACCTGGGCCCTCGCAGACCACAGAACTCATAAATAATGTAAGAAGAAGTGAGAGGTTAAGAAACAGGCCAAATTGAATTACCGAGAAGTCTGCTCGCTTCTAGATGTGTTTTGTTGACTATCATGTAAGTGACGATCTAACAAAATATAGCACTGAGACTGGAGTCCATGCTCTTGAAGATAAATGACAAAGAACGTACTAACCACCCTTGATCAAACGCTACGGTCCAGCAATCGACACTGGAGAGTGTGTTTGGATTGGATATTATTTATCCTATGAAGGAGAATTTTGCTTCACCGTGAGAGTTTGGACTGTTTCGAGCTATTGGTATTAAAAGATTTTTATTAATGCAATGATTCTGCCATAGCCTTTCATCTTAAGGAATGCACAGCAATAATGTAATAATTATACTTTCTCCAGTTGTCTTCGTTCTACGGTATAGTTTGCAACATTTTTATAGTTAATATTCCTTTATTGATAATTTTAAATAGTTTCATAGCATTCTGTCTGGTCATCAGGGTTTTTATATATATTGTCGTTTCAGAGCTTTGTGACGTCACGTTTGAGAAGGTCATGACATTTGTGACGACGTGTAGGAGGGGACGGGGTTCAAAATTAGTCCAATTAGGGACCGTACAAAATATTTTGACGTCGTTTGTGAACGGATCCTAACTCTACTCAGCCAATCACAACAATTGTGGCAGCAACTGCAACAACAACACTTACTACTACTACTACTACTACTACTACTGCAACAGTTTGTGGATTTAGCAAACACGTTGTTGTTTAGTTTGTAGAAATCAGACTTATACAGGCAGACTAATTATTATGATAGAGAACGCTTGATTAAATGCTATTTTATTGCTTAATTCGTGATTTTGTAGCTGCTGGGTTGAAGGTTGCACATGATATGCGCATCGTTCATCGTGATTTGAAGCCAGAGAATATTCTCTTATGCTTCACTGGTGACAGGTATCCTGGTCCAGAGAGCATCATTCTTAAAATCGGTAACTTAACTATATAATAATTATATTCTCTCCATTAGCTAACCTTAGAATATTTAATTTCTAAGTTTTTGATATAATCGACCAGTGACTACACCCATAACGGCAACGGATAACATTGTATAACTTGTATGTAGCGCAAATTTCATAAATTGAGATATAAAGTGCACTTTTGATTGTTTCGAAGTATGAAATGACAGTAACCTCAATTTCTATATCTGCAAATCACTGGTATAAAGCTCCAGTTTTATTTATATATCTTTCGGGTTAATGGGTTATTCTCCCTTCACAAACAAAACAATAATGAATCGTGTTATAAGTTGTGATACAATACTGGTACAAATTGTTCTACTATTTCTACGCTGACTGACTTTTCTAAATATACTTTACGTGCTTTGGATGATGCAAAATCAACAATAATACTGTCACACACCTTATGTGTCTGTACGTGAAGAAGGGATCCGAGTCAGCCACTTTCTCCATTGATGTCGTCGTAATTGACGATGTACTTTATCAAGCTCGATATATAATTTCTTAAATGATACTGATGTCAGTCATTATAACCAAACTCAACGTTGGCCAAAAATGTTTTCGTAAAAACAAACAACTCGTGATGGCTGATGACGCTAATTTTGAAAACTCGAATGTCATAAACCAAATTTACCAAACAACAAATATGGACAATTGATGTATTATAGTGTAATATAAAACTTCATTATAACTCTCACATACAAGATATTTAGGCCTAATAGCCACCAAAACACTTTCCTAGTTGCACGCTTCAACTGTAACTTCAGTTTTTGTTTGTGAGTAAAAATAATTCCATATTCAAAAAAAGAATGAATTTATGCAATAATTGTAGTTATTCTATCCTGAAATTTGTGCCCAATTTATATTTGCCCCCTGTGCTATGGCACCGCTGGTACCGATCTTGGTACGGTGCTGATAACATTACAACTTAGACGCAAAAATTTACAAACCTTTCTGACCAACCGAACAATTTATGAACCTTGATATTGTATTGCTGCTCAACGTGTGAAAATTTTACACATTAGATCACCACCAAGGGTTTAAAAAGTCGTGCATCGTTTACAAGTGTACAATATTTATGGCGAGAACTTTTCATAAAATACATAAGAAAGACTGGTTCAGATGTAATACCCAAGAAACAGCCCTAATAATTAAGAGTGATGATATGTGCAATTTTTTAGCCGACTTTGGAGTTGGAAGGTTTCTATATGATAAGGAGTTGGCGCGCACAAATTGCGGAACACCGCTGTACATGGTATGACTGCACCAATATGTTTCTTCATTTTGATTACACAAATATCGAGAAAAGATATTCATAGTACATATAAAATAATACAGATATCAGCCAGACTAAGATTCTACTATCGATGTTGCACACGGGGATAGAATGTGATTAGCTTAGTAGGAACTCGAGCAAGCTTAGTAATGTAAGAACGTTGAGGGTTCTACTTAGACTAGCTCTACTATTATATCAGATGTTGATGAGTAGATTATGCTAGGGGAAACTAGCTACACATGAAGAGACAGTTAGAATACAACCATCTTTATTCAATACAGAGTAGATATAATAATAATAACATATATAATGATTGTGACTAATACATAACAGTTACATGTACTTACTCATATGAGTATGGATGAGATGATAACGACCAAGTCCTAAGATGATATGAGTTGACGAGCCTGACAAGATAGCTAGAGTTCTCCGGAAGTCAGACTGCAAAGTTCCTAACAGTGCTGTAGCTTATAAGTGACTTTCCTCAGCCAAAGAGGAAACTGGCCTATCCTAGAACAGACTACTTTGATTGGTCAGCTACTGACCTCTCAAGGATCAGCTACTGACCACTCTAGCAATGAGGGCTGACTGTAAGTGCTAGTTACACTAGAGCCTAAGCGAGTGATTGAAAGAACCTATCCTGTCTGTATTAGCGAATGTTCTGCTCAACTGAATGTATAATAATGATCTCTATATATATTGTTCAAGCCTATCTATTGTAATGTAATGTTCAGAATAATCACGGTTACAGTAACATTCGTGAACGTGTAAAATATTACACAGCAGATATAATCAGTTATTTGTATAGTCATGAATAATGGAAAACATAAACAATGCGCCATTGTTAACTGTGGATAACTGCAATATATTTTCAGTTTAGTGAAGAAAGAACGTGTAACTGATCAAGCGATCATAATTATAATTAATTAAAGTTACTTGGTCCGTGTAATTAGTTAATGTGTTTTTCACAATCCAGGCCCCAGAGGTTGACTTTGAAAAATATGACTTCAAGGTTGATTTGTGGAGTATTGGAGTAATTACGTACAAATGCCTTGTCGGATCACTGCCGCCGAGGAAACCTTTGCCTCTCCGTCAGGATGTTGAGTATAGGTTGCATTTGAGTGTTTTCTATGGACAGTTGATTTTCGATGTTAAAAGTATACATTTTAGAGCTTGAACAGAACAATTGAACCCGCATTCCGGTGTATTTGCCAACTCTGCACAGTTCACTTTGTTAAAATGAGAATCTGTTCACAGGCTTTTGTGTTTTATTTGTGTATGCGTAATAAATGTAAATTCACTCATGTCTCTATCTATGTAAACATAAACAAGCAAAACTCAATATAGCACATCCCCTGCATTGTATATAATATAAAACCAACTCGTAAGAAGATTGCATTATAATGAGCTCATTTCTATGGCTGATAAAGCGTTTCGGATCTAGGACTTGATTATGCCATATCTGTAAGAGTGTTATAAACGAGTGTTTGGTGTGTGTTCGTGTGTGTGTGTTTATATGCGTATGTGTTTGTATGCATGCATGCATTCAGGCATGAATGTGTTTTCATGTATTATGTATGATATAAATGCATTATGTACGTGTATCTATGTATGTATGTATGTAATAGGCTATTTATATAGCGCCTGACTCAACCAGATAGTTTTATACTTTATTTCAGAATTCCAACGAATATCAGTGCAGAATGTGCAGACCTTTTAAAGGGATTACTTGAAAAGGATGTTAACAAGAGATTTGACTCAGGTACCAATTTCAGTTTATTAATTTCTTTGCTTTTGTTAGATGGGTTTCTAATTTATATGGGATTCTTAAAAATAAATATATCTTTTGTCTTTATGTTTATGTACCACTAAAATAATTCAGATATTGTTTTCTTCTTTTCGCGTTAGAATTTATAATGTGTGATTATGTAGGCGTCTGCATTTGTCTGCTAATTTCAACAGATGAACGAGAAAAACGCTTGAAATGAAGATATTGATAATATCAATATTTTCATTTCAAGCGTTTTTCTCGTTCAATTTGTGGGGTCCAAGTTGTGGGGTTCTAAAAATATTTTTAGAACCTCACAACTTAGATACTGTTTCAAAACTACAAAAAGCTGTAAAATGGCTCATCTGATAAATTATTGGTTTATGTTTTGCAGAGCAATTTTTTAATCACAAATTACTGAATGGCAGTAAGTATCCTTAAGCTATTTTTTCTCAGGCACCATAAATACTCATTTACCCACTAATTGTGTCAAGTTTTAAAAAAAAATGTTATATTTTCGTTTACGCTGCTTTATAGCTAAGAATAATGGAAAACATAATTCAAGGTTGTGTTGGAAATGTATCGTTGTATTCAATTGGCGAGGTCTATGGGCGCCCACAGAAAGTTGTGTCGAAAAGACAGACGTGATTAATTTTGCTTCATGCATATAATAATCTTTAGGGTCAACGTCGTGGTCGCCACTTGTCAAATGCAGCACTCAAAGCCCCACCCCAGCCTCACTCGTGTCCTTCTGTCTTACATACATACATACATACAAATACATACATACAGAAGGACACGGATAAAGAGTCTGCCATCCAAATCATAATTAGAGTTCGACGTTCCTCTAGGCTAAAATCTACTGAAAAAGTTTTCATTGACCTTAAACTGCCGACGACGCTATAAGCGTGACAGCCCCGATAGTATAGAAGAAGATTTTTGGCAACGAAGGGATGAAGGTTGGAGCCCAATTACAAGCTTCCAACGGATTCTAGGAGTAGGCCATTCTTTCGTTATCACGAAATAAATATAATTACGATATAATTCAACTTAATAAGCGTTCAGTTCTAACTCCAACCATCAATAAATTTGATTTCCTTGTTTTAATAGAAACAACATCACAGTTGGAGAACTATGCAATTGTCATGGGATTAAGTGATGGTTCGACGATAACGAGGGACATCATCAAAATAAATCTACATCAATCAAGCGAAATGCCAACAGAAAAAGAAATACCGACAAAAATAGCGCCAGAGGCATACGCTGCCGTTAACCGTAACATGATGTACGTTACAGGATTAGGAAACGATTGTGATGAAATCTGGAAATACACAAATACTTCCGATTGGAAGAAATGCGCCTCTTTACTTCAAGGCCGACGTAGACACAGCGCAGCGTTTATCGATGAAGTGTTGTACATCTGCGGAGGATACGTTTCTTCTACTAAAAGCATTCTAGACAGCGTTGAAGCCTACGACACAGTCAATGATATATGCGCCTCAGTTGGAAAGTTGGTTCACTGCGTCGATAGTTCAGGAAACTGTGTTCCATTCAAGAGTTCACTCTATATTTTTGGCGGAGCCGGTAAAGATGGCAAACCGTCACATGACGTTCAAGTGTACAACACTAAGCAGAACACTTGCGTTCTCCTATCGAAACCAATGCCACGTGGTTATCTCTTGACGCGAGCTGTACTATGGAAGACATCTGTCATATTACTTAGACGTGATAATTGCCTCAAATATAACATTGCGACGGATACATGGCAAGAAATAAAACAGTTCAAGACTGAGGTGGCTCATTTCGGTTTAGTTCTTGAGAATGGACGAATCTTTGTCATTGGAGGAGGAACAGACGAAAAGACGGAAGATGGCAGAGTGATCTGGACATGCAGAGACGACATACGTTATGTACCTCTTCAGAACCTCATCGATGAAAAACCAATTGAATGGAAGATTCATGGGAAATTGCCAAAACCATGCCTTGTACATGCTTATGCAAGAATGCTTCTTTTGTCTAACAAGTAGGTCTAATATAGACAACATTTGACGGCTTTAGTTTATTATTTGGTATAGTTAACAATAGGCTACTAACAACTTTCAGGGTATCCGCTCAAATGGATTAACTTTATCCGCCTGCGACATTGGCCTAAGATTATCGTCAGCTAAAGATGGGAATATTAGTATGAAAGAGACAAGCTGCACGTTCTTAGTGTTGAAATGTTAGGTCGGAGTTTTGGTTTGTAAATACCAGACTATGATGACGATTATATAACTTTTGATTTGATAATCTTAATCACAAACAGTGATTGGTGAAAATAGGCTAAAAACATCTTAAAGTACAATTTTATTTACTTGAGCACAATTGTATACAAAATAAGAGGCAAGTCAGTCGCTATCTAATTAGGTCGGTCGGGTATTCCTTGGCAACTGACCCCATGTAATCAGATACCTCTGGTTAGGAACAGTATTGATTTGCATTGAACATTTGCTTTAAAATATTGTGCTACGATTAGACACCTTTACATTAAAAAAATCATTTTATTGGGTTACTTTCGTATGATCACAAAGCTAATGTAATTTCTATTACGGAAAAAATGTTGCAGTGTAGCCTACTTCAAGTACGGGAGTGTGACAAATTGTTGCTTATTATTTAGGGCAAAACGAAAACAACCGAATACTAACTAACGTTACACTATATTTGTAACATATCGAACAGCATTTTAATATGCAGACAAAGATAGAGCCGGCTTCTGACATAGGCGACATATGCAGCCGCCTAGGGGCAAATTAAAGGTGGCACGAAATTTTAGGAAACATTTTTTTAGCAATATCAATTTTATGACAATACAAAAAACCAATCGCGTAACTAGCTATTCAAAAATGGTTCTAGGCTGATTTCAGTTTCAACAACAATTTTCAATCTCATCTGCTTACAACAGAAATCATGACTTGTAACAGTAGGAATATTCCTAACTTGCAGCTGGATCTGCGATACACATGCGACATCGAGCTGAAAAACTCACAGCCAAGAAAAAGGAAATTTGAGCTCGGATGTTAAGGAAACGTTTGTTTAATTACGGGTAGATCTGTAAGAACGCTGAAGGTTCTACTTAGACTAGCTCTACTATTATATCAGATGTTGACGAGTAGATTATGCTAGGGGAAACTAGCTACACATGAAGAGTAGACACATGACAGTTCAGATACAAACAATCTTTATTAAATACAGAGAAGAAGAGGTAATAATAATAATATATATATAATGATTGTGACTAATACATAACTGTTACATGTACTTACTAATGCGAGTATGGGTGAGATGATAATGTCCAAACCCTAAGATGATACGAGTTGACGAGCCTGACAAGATAGTTAGAGTTCTTCGGAAGTCAGACTGCCAAGTTCCTAACAGTGTTACAGCTTATAAGTGACTTTCCTCAGCCAAAGAGGAAACTGGCCTATCCTAGAACAGACTACTTTGATTGGTCAGCTACTGACCTCTCAAGGATCAGCTACTGACCACTCTAGCAATGAGGGCTGACTGTAAGTGCTAGAGCCTACGCGAGAGATTGACAGAACCTATACTGTCCGAATTAGTAAATGTTCAGCTAAACCTAATGTATAATGATGATCTCTATATATATGGTTCAAGCCTATCTATTGTAATGTAATGTTCAGAATAATCACGGTTACAGTTCCACAGGAAAATGTCATAACGCATGACCAATATTTTCATTGCTGTTTTGGATATCTTGCAACCATTAGGCCTACAATGTTAGTCTGTTGCATAACGGTTTAATCAGCATCATCAGCAGAATAATCACAGCTCTCATTTTGGATTTGGATATGACATTAATTGACATCAAAAGGAACCAAAAAAGGAATTCACTGAGAAATGGAAAATTTACTACAAATAATAGGCTAACGCATGGCGATAGCAAAGATATCGATGCGTTGCAACTCAGTGCTGAACTTAACTACATTTCACATCGGACAGAGGGGGAAGAAATAAATAGTCCGTAACAATTCTTATTTATTCAGACTTTACTGCTGCATCAAGAATTATTCTGTGACTCCCTGTATCAGAGAAACACAACTCTTCTAAACCGAAACTTATTAATAATTATCTGCTTACGACGATTGCACAGAATCGTTTGGTTAATATGTCAATCCTTAAGGTTTAAATTTTAAAATGGTGCGTATTTCACATATGGAACATTGAGTCACTTGATTTATAGTATCCTGGATAATAATAATAATAATAATAATAATAATAATAATAATAATAATAATTACACAAGTTTGATAATTATAGAACATACTATCATTGATATCAAAGTATTTTTATCTGCAGCAAAGCACAGGTCTATTCCAGTTGACATTAAAATTTCGCATAGGGCCTATTGATTAAACTTAATTTTAACAATTGCCATTGTTCATACTTAAACATCTGTACTATTTTAACAATTTTTGAATTCTAAAATTAATATATTATTATTTCAATTCCGCTCTCATTGCTAGATTACATAAAAAACAAAGAATGTTTGAATCGGCGCTCCCTCTCCTTCTTTTGCAATTTTTTAGCCAGAATGTAATTTTTTTTACAAATAACGCATTTTTATGTACACCTTGCAGTGTGTGCCTGACTCCATATTTTTCACATTTTACTGTTCATGCAACGGGGATGTGGGGCACTCTTATAGATGACTGCCTAGGGCGCCAAATTACCTGAGGACGGTAATGCAAAGATAAGCAAGCAGCTCCACAGTTAAAGTTATCATGTGTGGGAAGACTGTATACATTTCCAAAAGTAATACACTGCAGAAGAATAAAAACTTGAGGGTGCGAAGATCAGGCGTTCTATTGAAAAATAGGACAAAGAAACTGCGCAGTCATTATCTTCGTTGCTTGAATAGCCTCATATTTCCTCTGGGCTGTCACATCGAGAGCGCTTCTGAACAGTTAATATTTTTATATAAATTTATTTATATAAATAAATTTAATAAGCAAGCAGCTCCACAGTTAAAGTTATCACGTGTGGGAAGACTGAATATATTTCCAAAAGCAATACATTCCATAATAATATAAATTTGAGGGTGCGAAGTTCAGGCGTTCTATTGAAATATAGGCCGAAGAAACTGCGCAGTCATAATCTTCGGATAAAAAATGTAAAATGTTCCAGTTCTTCACCACTGCCAGACAGATGATTGATGGTTGGATGAATGGATGAATGGCAGCAATCCAAACGGATGGATGGACTGACGGATGAGTGGATTGGTGGATAATTGATGAATGGATGGATGAATGCATGACATATTTCGATGGATGCAAGTAATTAAATAATTCTAGATAATAAAATTCTATTATTCTTTGTCACGCAGATAATTAAAAACGAAATCATTGGCGCTTGTCCATAAAACTTTCTAAATTGCTGACCATTAAAATTGCATTTAATAGATATCAAAAGTTTTAACTTTCACCAACCAATATGATACAACGTACTGTATGTTATTCTTAAAATGGTTTAACTCGGCAGATTGCACATCGCACATTCCCCTTTCTCTTGTCATCCAAACAACCTGAACCCGGGCTCGGGATGCACTAAAAAAATTACTGTAGCCTATGACTTGCTCCTGCGGAAAGTAGTTTTTGTCTGTTACTTTGGCCTAAAATATGGCGAACCGACAGCGGAAATCGTCTATAAAAGTTGACCCTTCTTTGAGTTGTGGAGGCAAATTGCGGTTGTTTATGTCACGCTGTGTGTAGTAAGCCTTATTGGTCGATTGCCTATTAAAAGCTTGGTTTATGTTCAACTATTCTCTCATGTTGCATTTAAGCTACGAAGAAGATGTATCTAACTAAACTCAGCGGCGTCTTAGTTCTCTTTGTGATTTTTATTGGAGTAAGAAGTCAATACTTGGGAATGCCCTACGGCCGGCTTAATTATCGTTGCATGCTTAAACATAGGCTAAGATGCGAGAATTATTTATCTAGACGTTATGGAGCAGACAGGCATCATCAGCCGACCGCGGATTTCAGTTCTGGATCACCACCTTCTGATCGTAAATTTGTATATGTTGGTTTTATTTCGTGATAATGATTGGTGCGACAGAAAACAATGTGACATAGTTCACAGATCTATAAGCCTACTATACTGCAACTAAGAATCAGAACTGACCCCACCACTGCTTGCACCCTGACAGTGCCAGTCCCTAGCCTGGGTGAAGGAGGAGGGCGACGCTGATCATCTTAGTTATGGCACAGTGTTGCTAAGCTGCAACAACACCGAATGATGATACAGAGCGCAAACACAGAACGGCAGGAGAGCGTTAGACGGACAGGCAGAGCGAGAGATTTGGTTATTAAGAAGTCGAGCAGAGAGGACGAAAGGCAAGGTTAGCACTTCTAAAACGTGCTCATCCGGCGACTAGAAATGCCGATCGGAGATAATCTCGAGTAATTTTAACGTATGTTTAACAGCAACTGTAAATAACGAGACATAATTAATAATAACAAATTACCAAAAATTAGGCTTCGAGTAACTTCGAAAGTCGAATGAATCCACGCGCTACCAGATTGAGCCGCCGCTCGAAGCACCATACCATGGAAGTTCACTTTGCACGCAAAGTACAAGCAGAACGTTTCACTTTGAGTAACCTACAGGCCAAAGAAACTGCGCAGTCATTATCTTCGTTGCTTGAATAGCCTCATATTTCCTCTGGGCTGTCGATGTGACAGCCCAGAAGAAATATGAGGCTATTCAAGAGAGCGCTTCTGAACAGTAAGTACTTTAAAAGCACTTGATTTATTATGATACGAAACATTTTATTCTGCATATTGTCCATCTTAAGTAGTTTCTGGTTCAGGAAAACTACATGTACATGTATGTGGGTCTAAGCGTGTATAATCACTGAAGGCATAGATGTAGTATCTCTGCATTGGAGATTCGGTCAGAATTGGCTGCCTATACAGGCCTATGCATAGTCGATAGGAGCCAGAAGAAAACTACTGCTTTAAATTACGTTCATCTCTGCAACTTGATAAATCTACATTTCTGTGATAACTACAAGCACGCGTCTGAAGAAGTGCTGTGAATATAGTTCACCAAGTGTTGAACTTTAACCTCAGTTGTAATTGTAATGCATATGTGCATCTTTGTCGAGAAGTCGCGTAATCAAATCCTCAATTGCCAGGTATTGACGAAGGCAGCATGTTGCAACGGGGATTTTATTTTAGCTTAACTCAAGATCCTTGCTTTACTCGTTGCAATAATATTAGTCTGGTGTAACAAATTGCACTTAATATTTTGTTAAATCTCAAGAAAATACTCAAATCAAAGTTCTATCATGCTGTTCATACAATTTTTTTAGAGAACTAGCGCTTAAAATATGTCTGTAGAAGTCCATCGTGGGGATATACAACTCAACTGCTTTGGACGACCGGTCGGCAACTGAACGGAACAAACTGTAATGAACCTTTCGCCTGGAAAATATCGAGCAAAACTCAGCTGCCTCTCACATTCACTAACTGGTATCCAAAGGAACCAAACTGCTATGGGAACAAAGAACATTGTGTGCATTTAATGTCGTCGAACGATTTCCTGTGGAATGACATAAGGTGCAGCGAGATGATGTGTCCTATTTGCGAGTACAATCCATCGTAGAGCGACCTCAAGAAGTTCATATTATAAAGTCTTTATGGAAACGTTCAACTAATTGAAGAGCTAACTTCTCGTGGAAGGATATAATGCCAGGTAGTAATCCAGTTTGCTCTCAGACTGTATGCAAAAATAGATTTCACGCTGTCATAAAAAACCACATCATTTGTACAGACAGTGCACTTTCCTATATAAAACCGTTGTATGCGTTGCTCGTTTACACGTGGGCATCTTGTATCCGGCTAAAGATAACAATCATGAAGTCCAAACATTAAAAGCGCTCTTCACAACGTAATAACTCAGGCATTCAGAACGAATGCAATCTAGATATAAACACGATTCCATCTTGCACTGTTGCGAGATGGACGGAAGGATGAACTGCATATTATTTAGATGAATATATCTAAATGTACAAAGGAACAGATGGCTAATTAGACGAATTTAGCGCGGAGTGTGTTCTTCTTGGATTTCATAATAGTATTTTTTATCATGCACTTCATTCATCTGTTAATAATGTCAAATAATATACGAACGAATTGGTGATTAACTCACTTTGATGAGCCATCCTAATAAACGATGTATCATCGTGGGTAATTGATCGGTTTACATATAAAAAGTCTTTAGCAAGTGGGTTAAATACAGGTGTTTAATTCATTAACAATAATTATTTTCAAATTCGGTATTTTAAGTAAGCCGCCATCTTGATATTTAATCCTATTTTCTTGTTTGCTTGGTTAGATGGAGTTTTGCCTGAATTAATGACAGGAGGTTTCTTTAATTCTACCTATAATATTCATTCCTTGGTCGACTAGTTATGACAATTTCGTCTATCTTTAAGCAAGAATTCCAGCTTAGTGGTCTAGTGACTCTAGTCTATTCTGCACGAGATTTACCAATACACACGAGACATTCTTTGTTAAACAAAACAGCGGTATTAAAATAAAGATATTTTGACATGTCTCTTCTTCCTACGTTCAGAACTGCAAACGCGTCACCCGACAGAGCATCGAAGGGGCTCAAAAATTCAGGTATGGGTGGTGTGTCGAAATACCTTACACGTGCAACTACAAAATCTGTTTCTAGAAGGTTCGAACCGGCACTCTCCATGTAACAGACTGAAGCCTCAAATGACCGCGCTCCTCTGCTCCGCGTTAAATGAGTCACAAGGAATTTCTACTGCGGAAAAACACGTTGCAGTGTATATCAAATACGGCAGAGCGATAAAAGTTTACTTTTTAAGCAGCGCATGGCGAAAACAACTTAAAGCTAGCTATGCACAAGATCTGCGCTGGCTCAATTTTTATGTAGCAAATCAAGCAGCATTTTACACTGTCTCACATTATGCAGACAAAAAAATATGAGATACATGCTCCTTAGTTGAAGTGATCACGTGCCCTGGATGCATTTCCGAAGACGATAGCATCCAGAACTATAAAGAACTTGACGGTGCGAAGTTCGAGCGTTCTGTAAGAACGCAGAAGAATCTACTTAGACTAGCTCTACTATTATATCAGATGTTGACGAGTAGATTATGCTAGGGGAAACTAGCTACACATGAAGAGACAGTTCGGAAACAACTATCTTTATTCAATACAGAGTAGATATAATAGTAATATATATATATAATGATTGTGACTAATACACAACAGTTACATGTACTTACTAATATTAGTATGGATGAGATGATAACGACCAAGTCCTAAGATGATATGAGTTGACGAGCCTGACAAGATAGCTAGAGTTCTCCGGAAGTCAGACTGCTCCGTTCCTAACAGTGCTCTAGCATATAAGTGAGTTTCCTCAGCCAAAGAGGAAACTGGCCTATCCTAGAACAGAATACTTTGATTGGCCAACTACTGACCACTCAAGGTATCCCTAGAATGTGGGTTGACTGTAACTGCTAGAGCCTACACGAGTGACTGACAAAACCTATACTGTCTGAATTAGTGAATGTTCATCTAAAACTAATGTATAATAATGATCTATATATATAATTTGTTCGAGGCTATCTATTGTAATGTAAAGTTCATAATAATCACGGTTACAGTTCTATTGGTAAATAGGCCTAGGGATCTGCACAGCATAAACTCTTCATGTTCAGAGGAAATCTGTTAAAGAGGAGATACAGCGTGTGCTCCAATTTTCCACCACGGTGACTGGCTGTCGACTCATTGATAACTGACTGGATGAATGCATGAATGGCAGAAAATATATACGGCTGGAAGAAGAGACGGGCGGATGATTGAATTAATGGATTATTGATGAACTGATGGTTGGATGGATGAATCAATCGATGAATGGAAGGATGGATAGATGTATAGTTGGATGGATGGAAGGATGGATTGATGGATTGATAATATGCACGGATACAGTGAGTTTCATTTCTGACCGAATCTTGGAAATTGTGAAATTCGCTTTAGTGTGCAATTGTCAATAGACTACAACATAAGAAATGAAATGCATACGAATTCTTGAATGAGTCGACCGAGCTTTGAACATAGCTACCATAATTTTGTGAAATATATATATATCTGCAACCTGATACAGGAACATAAGCAAATGAAGGGCATATTCATTTCTTATGTACATGCGCAATAGTATATTGATAGAGCTTAATGATATTTTCTTATAAGCATCGATTCTTTATGCGTGGTAGGGATACTATATAGGGATACTATACTGATGATATTTTTTAAATGTGGGAAAGTTTCTATATAGACACTAAGCATGCATGGGCCTACTCAAGATATATTTAAATCACATAGACCAACACAATGGTTTTCTTTGCCAATATTACATGTTTTATGTACTTTGATTACGCACCAGCCTCATCCTCACTCAAAAGTGACACATATTTGTAAATAAGATAGATATACAGACAGACAGATAGACAGACAGAGATAGATAGATAGATAGATAGATAAATAGATAGATAGATGGATAGACAGATAGATAGAATGGATGGATGAATGGATTGATTGATTGATAGATTGATAGATTGGTAGATTGATTGATTGATATATTGATTTATTGATTGATTGAACGATTGATTGATTGATTGATTGAATGACTGATTAATTGATTGATCGACTGATTGATTGATTGATTTATTGAGGGTAGGTTGGTATAAGTTGTTAGGTTGGTAGGTATATAGGTTTGCAGAAAGGAGTCATAATTCAGTCTGTGTGGATTTTTAAATTCTATTTTTAAATTCTATTGTTCTTGATCACGCAGATAATTACAAGCGACATTGTTTACCGTTAGTCTATAAAAGTTTAAACAATTCTGACCGTTGAAATTACATTTGATTGAAATCGAAACGTCTCAACGATCGCCAGCCAATATGATGCAACACGTATTACGGTATCATTCTAATTCATGCTTCTGTTTTCGGTTCTGACAGTGTGAGTTTACTCGGCAGATTTACGCATTGCCCTTTCTCTTTCCGTGAAAAACAATCTCAACCTCAGCATCGGTATGCAGAATACATTAGTTAAAGACTCGTTTCTGAGGAAAGAAGTTTTTGTATGTTGATTTGGCCTAAAATTTTGGCAACGGATCGAAGGCAGCAACAGCCTATATAAGTTGACGCTTCCTTGCGTTGAGTAGGCAAATCTAGCAGCGTTTACGCCGGTGTTAAGATACGATATATGTATTAAGCCTCATTCTTCGGCTGCCTTTTAGGGCCCACGAGTTTGGCTTATATTCAATTATACTCTCTTGTTGTATTTACGAAGAAGATGTATCCGACTAAACTCAGTGGCGTCCTAGTTCTCTTTGTGATTTCGGTTGGAGTAAGAAGTCAAAGCGGCGAAGACTATGATTTGGCCTACGATGAACTTGCTTATGGTCACGCAGACATATTCGAATGGCTGAGCGCTGGTAATCATTTACCCAGACGTTATTGGGAAGACAGACGCCGCCTGCTCAGATTGGAGTATGGCTTTAGATCACCTGGTCAGTTTGTATCTGTTGGTTTTATTTCATGATTTTAATGATATGCGCGACAACAAATATTGATCTGTTGACAGTGAGGATCACGTCGATCGAACATTATTTGAACACACAACCGCTATGCTTAAATTTGTCATTGGCATACTCTTCAATAAAAACGGTAAAATAAACTGCAAAACCTAAACCTAGTAAACATAAGATGACTACAGAATAGTGGCAACCGATATACACCGCTAATTTTGATTATATACCGAAAGGCTACTCCGTGATGATGGATTCCACTCTGCATTGCTTCTTTCATGCAAGGCTCCGCTTAATGATGACAGACACGTGCAAGTCTGGTCATATCGTGAACTCACGATTTGTCACCATTCTAGTAATCATTTAGAAGCGTATCATACTATTGACTGCTTGTGATCCCCACAAATTTTTCATATCAAGCATGTATCCTGTTTGCGCTCGATGTAAACTATGCGAAGATAGCAAATTGATATTATCTATTGTAGGCTCATTATTTCGGCCTATTATACTCCGCCAGCTTAATCTTTGCACTCTGACAGTCCTAGTCCCAAGCCTGGATCTTGGAGGAGGGCGACGCTAATGATCTCTGTGATCACGCAGTGTCGTTAAACTGCAACGAGGCTACTATAGCTTTCGGGACTTATTACTTTATCGATCAAACTAATATTATTCTAATTTACCAAACCACGTAGTTCATACGACATGATGAATCCATTCTGCACTTTTCGTTCTCGCATGTAAGATCGCTGATAGCATTTCAACATGTTGTCTGTTAACCATTATCACAGTGAGACCCATTGATGTTCCTGAAATTTCAAAGAAATGTCCGCCTGGATTCCAGGACGCAAACCTGGCTGGTAGTTGTTTCAAGGTCGTCTATGAAGAACACAACTGGGCATCAGCCGATCAAAGATGTCGTGATTTGCATCCTGGCGCCCACTTGGTCGCCATTACGAAGAATCAAGAAAACACAGGCTTGAAAGCTTACTTGAGAGATGAGCTTGCAAGTACGTATCGGCCAATACTTGCCACTCACGCTGTACAAGTTGCACTTCGGTAATAAATGTCTAGTTGAAGCGTCTAATAAACTGTTTAACGTACATAGCCACTGAGCCACTGTGGTACTGTGGGTTCCAATCAGTAATAATCTAAATGTTCTTCATGTAACAAATAGGAGAGCCTGGATCTCATCATCTTGTTCAATGGATATTCGTTTCAGATACGGCTCTTCTTCGTCAATCCAATCTACACTCCCTCCATTTTCGTTTGCGATTACGACCATTAGTTCACGCTGCCGAGGTACAGCTATTTATCGTGCCTGATGCTTTTTGGCAGAATAATAACGATTAATGCTTGTTTGTTACAGAATGGCTGCCTCACTTCCAAAACCTAAAAATCGTGACTCGTCTGAGAGCGCCTGACAAAATAGCGCCGACAAAAGAGCGCCCCGACAAAAAAGCGTCCTGACAAAAGAGCGCATCTGTATTGATGAAATAATTCTTCCTAATAAGGAAGCTGGATTGATGCAAACATTCATGCTTCAATGGAAGCTGGATTGATAACAAGGAGGCTGCTTAGGCCTACAGAAGCTCTAATGGCAATATAATCAGCATTAATTATTGAGCATAATTAAACGAATGCCTTAATGGAAGCTGGTGCGATGAGAAGATTCACGCATAAGGTTAAGCTGGATTGAAGAAAGTAATTATGTGTAAGTACTCACCTGATTGATGAAAAGAAAAGAATGCCGTTTAATTGGAAGAGAGATTGATGAATAGAACCTGTTTAACTGGAAGCTGGATTGCAGGATTTCTTTCATTAATCCAGCTTCCATTTAATTACCCCAGAATTCTTTTAATCAGTCGTGCTTCTATTTAAAATTGTCTGGGCGCTATTTTATCGGGGCGTTCTTTTGTCGGCGCTCTTTTGTCGGACGCTCTTTGTCGAGGTGCCCCAAAATTGATAGCAAGTGTATATGCAAACAATCCAATAATTTAATAATTTAGAACGCAGTAATCATAGAGTTTGTTGCAAAACTGTGGGCGCAATCACTGTTGATCAAGTGGAATTTATTTAACTGAGTTAAAGTTTTTAATAAAACTACACATTTTGATCTTTGATGTGATGATGTGACGTCACATCTTAGATCCCTCGTCAAGCATCGGTGTAACCCCTCGCGACGTCATTTGTGGACGCTCTAATTGCACTAAAATTATGTTGGCACAACTCAGGTCCATGCTTAATTCAAATTTCTATCAATGGGTTCATTTGATATTTTAGAGAACTCGCACATCAATGTCTGCACACGCAGTTCGTGGGGATATCCAGCTAAACTGCTCTGGACGAGTGGTCGTCGTCGGAGTTGCAAAGAACCATTATTCTGGAAAACATCGAACAACTCACAGCTGCCTCTCTCATTCACAAATTGGGTATTCCCACACGAACCAAACTGCTACGCAAACATAGAACACTGTGTACATATGATATCTGATTATGGTTTCAAGTGGAATGACATAGGGTGCAACGAGCTGCTTTGTCCTCTTTGCGAGTACGATCCGTCGTAGAGCCGCCTAATGAGGTTCATATTGTAAAGTCTCTATAGAAAATAGTCAACCAAACCTCTAGTGGAAGGACATACGGTCAGATGCGGATCCGGTTAACGCTTATAGTTAGATTGTATACAAAATATAGATTTCACACTATCATATGATATTGCATGACTTTATAAACTGTTAACTGTGTGTATGTACTTTTCTTTTTCAAGTGTTCGTCCTTGTAGCCTGCTGAAAGTATTAGGCCATGAGTCCATGAAGTCCAAAGTCGGGGATAGGGAGAAGTCAGCCATGCAGTCAGTCGCAGCCTCACAGAGGTCTAAGTAAGAATACTGTTCATTAGACTAACAGCAAACGTACAATATAAAACCCGACGTCACGGAACACAGCCTGCGACACAGGGCAGAGGGAATCATTGAGCTGTGGTCGATGGTGGATGGGGCAGCCGCGGTGGTCCAAATGGGCACCCTGTTGGGGCCAGGTAGTGTATAGACGACGCCCTTATGATCGAGGCGACAAAGATGGCACAACACAGACGATCAGCTGTTACGAACTTTTGGACTACTGTGGTGAGTTACAGTAACTGCCACAAAAACTTTTGATCAACTCGAACTATTGCTCCCAAATTTTGCACGAATACCTTTTCGAATCCGAGAAAAATCAATCAATAAATGTAGCTCAAACCAGGCAAAGCCATGTATTTCAGGTTGCAGCTTATAAATAGTCGTATCAATTTTAAAAGTCATATAACATTCGCATGACAATAGATGTCTTTTCAAAGACATCATCATTACTCTAAATAGGATGAGGTCATGTGGCCTTGGTAAGACATGACCAACGGGAGGGATCCTGTCGTGAGGGATGTGACATGTTTTCAGAAGAAATCTGATAGAGGACGATAGATGCTCCAGTTCTTCACCACTGGTGGACGGTTGATTGATTGCTGGCTGTCTGAATGTTGCAAAGACGTATAAGGACCGATTTTGATCTCCATTATTGATTGCCTAATAGCTAGTCCAATTAACATCATGACAATAAAACATTTACGTTCTTCGGCAGCAATGCATTCAATTGGTCGAGCCTGTTAGCCAATAGGTGAAAACTACACTCTGAGGTTATCAACAGATCGCCTAATATCTGACAGAACAGTTTGAGTTTCAATTCCTATAGAATCTTGGAAATTGTAAAGTTCATTTTAGTAAGTAGCTGTATATAGCTGCAATGCACTCAAACAAAAGCGAAGAAATGTATACAGAGTCAGTCGACTGAGAATCGAACATTTTCATTTAGCATAGCTACTAGATATTCGCAACAAAATATTTACAAACTTATAATACCCACAAATTCCACATTAGCACAATATTTACAACATAATAAGACCCCCAGGAACACATATAAACGAACTCTTTTCCCATGTACATAGACAATAGAACGCAACTGTCCAGCTAACTAGATCATATAATCCTCATTAATTTATAATGTGCCTTTCCTCGTTTAATATTAGTACACTCATTAGTTAAGATTTATTACGCTTTGTTCCTCTATCCCAATGTACTCTCCTTTTGGCCTCTATACTCAACTACAATATACCTACTATTTTAGGTGGCCCTAACTTGCGGAACTCTTCCGTCCTTAACTGGGTCTCCGGTGCAATTGTAAATTATCTTTATTAGAACGTTTTCATGTAAATTGTTCTTTGATTGCCAAATAAACTTATAATGATATTGAATATTTATTTAAAGGACTATATTTTCTAAACTGCATTGATCCTGATGAGAGAGAATTATGCTATGATATACAAATTATATATGCATAAGATATATTGATAGGACTATATGCCAAGTGGTAGGGTCTTAGCTTGAGCAACACATGGCTGGCCTTGCTAATATTCCATATTTATTTGCGTCACTTTGTTTACGCTCCCACTCACCGTTCCAGTGAATTAAACACAGTGCAGTGCGTTCGTAATCAGAGGACTCGGAGTTTATATTTAAAAATTACAAGTAGGCCCGATTATTCAAAGGACACAAACACCGATTTTTGAGGGGCATAGCAGAAGGGTGTTATTATATCGAAGCGTTGAAGTCAGAAGTCAAGGCGGAGATGACTCTAAAATGTCGGACGAAAAACCTGTTTCTGGTTACAGAACTAGACGTCGTCGGACATGCATTAATGATTACACTACTGACTATTTATCTGCTGTCTACGGAAATTGGGAAGATTCTCCGCATGTTAAGAAGCACATCCTTCGTCGTTGCAAATTTGGTTTTGGATCATCATCAGCTAGTAAGTTTGTACACCTGTTGGTTTTATTTAATGATTTAATGATTGGTGTGGAAACAGATATGTAAACAATAAAATATAAAATAACAATATGTAAACGACCTAAAACCATACGGACATAACCGCTGTGCATGCATTTTTCAGTGTCACACTCTTCATAACTGGGCGGTATTGAAATTTAAGATAAGCTGTAAAATCGAAAGCCAGTGATTTTATCACACCAGATGTCGACAACATCACTTTGTTGACTACCAAAAGGCTTCCCGTTATTTCTTTTCAGACATGTTGGCCTACAGTTCTGTTCGTTTTGTAAACGAAGGCTTATTAACAAATCTGATTTATGTTTTAACTATAGCTTTCCAACAAATGTATATTCGTGATCCCAACTGATTTTTCAGATCAAACGTGCATCCAGTTTATATACACGACGTAGATCATTCAACGATAGTAACAATTATTGATACTGTCCATTGTGTTCGTCGATGTTAACATTAATATTATACACGATGCTGCTTTATTTAATTAGAGACCGATCAACGACAAACCTAGCTAGCTTTGTTGCACAATATCTGCTTTAATTATACATTGATGCTTCATTATACTTAAAGCAATTCCAATGATTTCGGTGTACTGAGTACCGATCAAACTAATGTGATTCTGACTTGACAAATTAATTCACGTAGTTGATACGACATGAAGAATCCATTCTGCACAATGGTCGTTACGAATATTTTTACATGTTGTCTGTTAGCCAAAAAAAACCCGTGAAACCCATCAAACGTAAGCCACGCGAAGTTGCTGAAATTGACAAGAAATGTCCACCTGGATTCCAATATGTATCCTTACGCAGGGGTTCACACCTGTTACAAGGTCGTCTACGAAGCACACAACTGGACATCAGCCGATAAAAGATGTCGTGAATTGCACCCTGAAGCCCACTTGGTCGCAATTACGAGAAATTATGAAAACAGAGGCGTGACTGGTTATCTGAAAAGGGAGCTTACAAGTACGTTGACATAATATTCACGTTGTACATGTTGCACTTCTTTAAAAAATTTCCATTTAAGGCGTTTACTTAACTGTAAAAGGTACACGAGCACTGAAAACACTCAACCCTGCGAATAAACACTCGTTTATGATCGAACCAAATGACTAGAAGAGTTGAATCTTCATCAGTCAAATTCTATAGGAGAGTTGATAATTCTTTTCATTCATTCATTCATTCATTCATTCATTCATTCATTACGAAGATTTATATAGCGCCCCATCAAGGTTACTACTCAGGAGCGCTCCCGACCCCGCGCGGCAAAAAACAACAGTTTTAAGGCGAGTATAAAAGGAGTCTCTGGGCGACGATAATGGTCCTTGGTACCACACAGTGTCGTTAAACTGCAACTACCGACCGACCTTGGCGACAACCGCATCGCCAACGGGAGAATGTTCCAGAGCGAGGGGCCAACCACCGAGAAGGCACGATTCTGTTTAGTAAGTGTACGGGCAAATGGGACACTGAGCAGGCCTCGCTCAGTAGAGCGGAGAGAGCGGCGACCCAGTACTGTAATACTCAAAGTAGAATAACAGATTTCGCGAAGATAGGCAGAGGCAAGACCTAGCAAGGACCGCCATACCAAAGAGATGATACGGTACGAGATTCGCTGTTGGAGGGGAAGCCAGTGGAGCACATCTAGCACATAGCCGGAGACATGACCAAATTTTGGAATACGTCCAACAAAACGTGCAGCAAAAAACTGGACCCGCTCCAAACTATTTAGTGACTAGTGGGGCTGCTACTTTCCAAGACAAATTGAATTGGAAATTTGATTCATCATTGGAGCAAATTACTTGTGAAGTTTATATTCTTCCAAGGACAAGTTTGAATGAGTTGTTGAGTCTTCCTGGAGCAAAATGACATAATATGGAGTTTATTTCTCTTCCGTGGGAATCAAATGACTTGTGGAGTTGATAATTTCCGGGACAAAAAACTTGTGGAGTATTTTCGTCCTGAGGCAGGTTGATAGGGAAGTAGATTCTCTTTATAATCAAATAGCTGGGGAATATATTCTGCCTAGAACAAAGTGAACGGGAGAGTTGATTCTTCCTACATTCAAGTGCCCTATGAAATTTGTTTCTTACCATGATAAGAACACTAGGGAGCTGACCCTTCCGTGATCCAAGTGACGGGTTGAGTTGATTTTGGGCGCAATAAAACCCAAAAAACTTCCCATTACATTTTCCGTGGACTAGTTAGCCCTAGTCAGTGAGTCATTTCGCCCCAAGAAGAATAAACTCAAGTCAGTCGGTCCCAGGAAGAATCTGCTTCCCAATCAATATTTTCTAGGAAGAAGTAACTCCGCAGGTCATGTGATGTCAGAAATAGTCAACGCCAGATTTAATATGTATTGGATAAGATCGACTCTACTGAAGTGTCTGGTGTCTGTTCACCAACATAAATGTTTTGGTCCTAGTAAAAATACAATTACCCATTGTGTGAAAATAACTCTCCAAATCATTATCTCATGGCATAAATGGACCATGAAGTGTTTGAAAGGGGAGTCGACTGAGCCGGCAATACCGGCGTAAGATACGTTACACAGCACCAAGAGATGTGGATGATTGACAATCAATAAATAAAGTGCTCATTACAGACTAACTGTTCAGAAGCGCTCTCAACATGACAGCCTAGCGGAAATATGAGGATCTTCGTGCAATGATAGGATGAGGAATCATATCGCTGATTGTGAGATAGGTCATCATACATAGAAGCATCCGCGATGGCCGCAATTCAGTGTTGGGTTTTAGCTGTCTTTTCCTGAGAACTCGGAGATCAAGATGGGTGAGGGTGAGAAGAGACAACAGACTGAGCTTTGCGCACTTGACAGACGATCAAGGATATGTTCTTTGCCCACCTAAGGCGGCTATAAATGAACGTCAGTCAACCACATCTCTTGGTGCCTTGTAACGTATCTTTATTTTAATTGTTATTATTGTTATTATTGTTATTATTATTATTATTATTATTGTTTCTCCGCATTAGAGGTTCGTTTAGAAGTGGCTGCTCATTTGCATAGTTGATAGGTTCGAGTAGCCCTAGATACCGACTTCGATAAATCATTAGGCTATGGCAACTTTATAAATCTTTGTTTCTTATAATAACTAATGGCGCGCGTATGTCAATGTGCTGGGGATATAGCGCAACAAGAGGTGAAATGTAATTTTTCTTGTAAATGTAATGTAGATGTGAATCTCTATATTAAATTTAAGGATTTAAGTCTTGCTTTACTTGATGCCATGAGATTAGTCGGGTGTAATAAATTGCACCTAAAATATATTGGTAAATCTCAAGTCGATGCTCAGTTCTAAATTCAATCAATCCGTTTGTAATCTTTCAGAGAACAGTCGCACAGGTCTGCATGTCTGCAAAACTTTTTCTTGGGGAGGTGAACTGCTTTGGACGAGCGGTCGACAACTGAACGGAGCAAACTGCAAAAAAAATATCGCCTGGATAATATCGAAGAACTCACAATTGCCTTTCTTCGTCACGCACTGGTATCCAGCTAAGCCAAATTGCTACGGGAACAAAGAACACTGTGTACATTTAATGTCGGCCAAGCGTTTCCAGTGGAATGACATACGGTGCAACGCGATGCTTTGTCCTCTTTGTGAGTACGATCCGTCGTAGAGCCGCCTCAAGATGTTCATGCAATAATCATGTCTTCATAGAATAATTCAACATAACTGAAGATCAGACTTCTCGTGTAAGGACATGAGATCAGATGCTTGACTAGTTTACTCTCAGACTGTCCACAAAACATAGAATATTTCACTAGTATAATGATATCGCATAATTTTATTGACGATGTTCTCTCGGTTTACTGTTTTTAGGCGCTGCTCTTTTCCAAGTGTGCGCCTTTGTATCATGCTAAAAATAATATTGAATCGTTGCAAACGTATTTTCACAGGCTTGTTTATTTTGCTCGCGTGCTACATAGCTCTTACAATATAATCCATAGAAGCAATAATTGGAATGAACTATCCATGTTGTAATCGAATTCATTGATCAACGGGAAGGTGGATGGGTAAATAATTAAAACGTCTGAATAATACAACTATATGAGTTAATCCATGATTATTTCTTTGCATGCAAACCGGCGGTACGTCTCTCTCTCTCTCTCTTTCTCTCTCTGTCTCTCTCTCTCTGTCTCTCTGTCTCTCTCTCTCTCTTTCTTTTGCTCTTTTTGTCGCTTGCTCTCTTTCTCTCTTTCTCCCTCTCTCTTTATCTCTCTCTCTCTTTCTGTCTGTCTGTCTGTCTCTCTCTCTCTCTCTCTCTCTCTCTCACACACACTCATAACCTTCTCTCTCTTTGTCATTCTCTTTCTGTCTCTCTCTCTGTCTCTGTCTCTGTCTCTCTCTGTCTCTCTATCTCTCTCCATCACTCTCTCTGTCTCTCGCTCTCTATCACACACACACTCTCTCTCTTTGTCATTCTCTCTCGGTCTCTCTCTGTCTCTCTCTCTTGCTCTCTCTCTCTCTCTCTCTGTCTATCTCTCTATCACACACACACTCTCTCTCTTTGTCATTCTCTCTCGGTCTCTCTCTGTCTCTCTCTCTTGCTCTCTCTCTCTCTCTCTCTCTCTGTCTATCTCTCTATCACACACACACACTCTCTCTGTCTCTGTCTCTGTCTCTCTCTCTATATATATATATGTCTCTCTCTGTGTCTCTGTCTCTCTTTCTCTCTCTGTCTGTCTATGTCTCTCTCTCTGTCTCTGTCTGTCTCTGTCTGTCTCTCTGTATCTCTCTGTCTCTGTTTGTCTGTCTCTGTCTGTCTCTGTATCTCTTTCTCTCTCTCTCTCTTGACACTCTCTCTCACTGTCACTTGCTCTTGATCATTGCAGATGTGTTGGTCGGGTAGCGCACAGGGTGTCATATTAATTAAATCCTATTTACGCAAAGACTGTAACAGCGATCAGCAAACAGATGGCTACCAGAATCTATATATATGCAAGACAAGGCGAAAACAACAGAATAACAAAGGCTAGCTTCCCACATGCTCTGTAGGGCCTACTGGCTAAATATATATATGTGATAAATCAAGCAGCAGTTCCAGCTACCATAATTTTTATATTCTATTACGCAGGCAAAAATATCGGCTGCAAGGTCCACAGTTAAAGTCATCGTGTGCGGGCGGGTTGTATACTTTTCTGAAAAGATAGCACCCAGAAGAATAAAAGCGTGAGGGTGTGAAGTTCGGGCGTTCCGTTGAAAAATAGGCCCAAGGATCTGCGCAGCATAAACTCTTTGTGTTCAGAGGGAATCTGTTGAATGACGATAGATGCTCCAGCTAATCACTAGTGGTAGACGGCTGAGTGATGACTGATTGGATGAATGGCTGTGAATATACATGGATTGACGGATTATTGATGGATGGGTGGATGGATGAATAAATCGATGGATGGATGGGTGCATGGATGCACGGCAGGATCCGTAGGGACCGATTTGAAGCTCCATTCAGGTTTGTCTAAGAGCGAGGCCCAATAAATTACTAAGAATCGGCCTACAGCAGCAATATGTGGACTGAGCGCTTTCGGAAATTGGTGATATTCAACAGAGCAGCATTCTCTGCATTTTCTCGCTTGTGTTGGGGTGCGTTACAGCCATGGACACTTTTGTAGATAGAATCTACTCTACTGGAGTGTGTAGTATTTGTTTCCCGACATGAGTGTGTTGGTCCTATTAACAATATACTCTATGGAGGAAATTATTCCTTGTGAGAAAATGACTCTGCCAATCGTTATCCCATGAAATAAATGAACCATGAAGTGCTTAAAAGGGGAGTCGACTGGGCCAGCAATACCGGCGTCAAAATGCGTTACACAACACCAATGGGATGTGGAGGATTGACATTCGTTACTAGCTGCCTTAGGTAGACAAGGAACATATCCGTAATCGACTGCCAAGTACGCAAAGCTCAGTCTGCCGTCTCTTCTCACCCTCACCCGTCATGATCTCCGAGTTCTCGGGAAAAGGCAGCCAAAACCCAACACTTAGCCTTCGCAATCGTGGGCGTTTCTATGTGGAATGACCTACGCGTATCTCACAATCAGCAGTATTATTCCTCATCCTATCATTGCATGAAGATCACCTGTCACGTTGAGAGCGCTTCTAAATATAATTATTACTGTAATAAGCGCTTTATTAGACTATAATCGCGGTTTAACTTCTTCTATTGTTGGGGTTGCAACGTTTGCGCATTTCAAAGTAACTTCAAGCAGTCTTATTGCGCATTCGCTTTTTGGGAAAAAAATTATTGTACTAATTTTGATTCTTGCTTGAACACGTTCCTTTGTTACACGGAAATCTTTCTTTTGGTCAATTCTGTGTGATACAAAGTTAAGCCTAATATTAATTTTTAAAAACAATATTCACAAAAAAGAATATGGCGCCTTACAATTGAAGGCCATTAAGTACAAAAGTCAATAACACTCGTAGACAATGTAAAATTAAAATCTTCAGAATGACTGCATTCAAGATAGAGAAACGATTCCGTCATTCACCGTTGCGAGATGGATGGAAGGATATATAATACATTTAGAGATTGACGCATATGGACGGATGGCTAATAAGATGGATATGTCGATGAGTATAGGCCTATTCATTTTGTATTGCATCGCCATTTTCTTGTGGATTTATCTTGCGCTTCACTCGAATGATAACAATGCCAAATAGCCTATTAATCGGTTGGTGCCTGCCAGAGATGAGTCATTAATGTGCCATCATTGGTAGATTGATCGGTTTGCAATTAGAATGAGCTAAGCAATTGGGTCCAAGACAGGTTTTTAATTCATTGACAATTTTCAACTGTGGTAATATGAGTTAGTCGACATTTTCGTTTTTAAATAGATTCTCTTGCTTATTTTTGAGCTGAGCTGGCAGAGTTTTGCCTGAATGAACGACAGGAACTTCTGTTAAGCCGCGTATGACGTTCATTCCTTCCTCAATCAGTAATGACAATTTCAAGTAGATTTAGTAACTATTTCTTGATTACAATGCAATGCAGGAATACTAGATTGCTAGTTTATTCTTCTCTACACAATATGAACTTTAATGACAAAATTTGCTAATGCACGAGGAAAATTCTTAAACGAAACTAAAGTATGCGATATAAAAATACAGCTGTAATTGATTATTGTCCCCATTATAATGTTCAGAACAGCACACAATCCTGGGCATCAACGGCTCAATAAGTGGGCATTGTGTGCCTATAAGGACACCATCACACACACACAAACACACACACACTGTATGTGCAGTTACAATACATGTGTCTATATCTACCTCGAGGATGTTCGAACCAGCACTCTCTGCATACTGGGCAGAACCCTCAAAACAATACGCTATTGTGTTCAGTGTTAAATAGGTCACAATGTGTTTTTCATGACGGAAAAACACGTGGGAGTCTACACCAAAAACGAGATAGTTAAAAATTTAAATTTTTATGCAGAGCTGGGGTAAACAATAAATATCACTCTCGCAAAGCTAAAGAAGACCTAACACAAGCTCTGCTTTGGCTAAAATTATATCTAACAAATCAAGAAGCATTTAAGCCTACATGTACAACTGCCGTGGCTTCTAGTATACAGGCACAAATATATCAGCTACAGACTCATGCTACGCAGATCCTTAAGCCAATGTTTTAAAAGAACGCCCGAACTTCGCGCCCTCCAGTTTTTATTCTTCTGGATGCTATTGCTCTCGAAAATATATACAGACCATTTGAGCGCTTGAAAATCGGAACCTGTAGCTGATACATGTATGTGCGCCTGTATGATAGAAGCCACGGCAGAAGAGATGGAAGGATAATGATTAATTAAAAAGGACCTGAAGACTCTAAAATTGAAAATGAAGACACTCGTGACAGAGTCAAGTGGAGAATAAGGATCCGTGTGGCTGACCTATCCATTGTAAGGAATTAATTGAAGCCTGAAGGAGATAAATATGTCGGTAGGTAAGCGTGTATGTAGGTAGGTAGGTAAGTAGGCAGGTAGGTAGGTAGGTAGGTAGGTAAGTAGGTAGGAACGTAGGTATATAGGTGTGCATGTAAGTAGGTCCGTAGGTAGGTACATGTAGGTAGGTAGGTAGGCAGGTTGGCAGATTGGAGTCATAATTCAGGCTTTTGAAATGTGAATAATTATTCTTCGCGGATAATTGACAACGAAATTATTGGCCGATTGTCCATAAAACAATGTTTCTACAAAGCTGACCGTTGAAACTGCATTCAAGAGATATCGAAGCGTGTTAACGATCACCAACCTATATGATGCAACAAGTGTGATTCTACAAAATTCTTCTGTTTTCGGTTCTGGCATTGGTTCAACTCGACATTGCCCTTTCTCGCGCAGTCCAAACAACCCCGAAACTGGTTTCGGTACGTGCTAATAATTATATGAGTCGTTTCTGCGGAAAGAAGTTTTTGTCTGCTGATGTGGCCTAAACTTGAGCAACGGTTCAACAACAACGTCCACCTATGAAAGTTTACGCATCTTTGCGTTGCTGTGGCGAATAGTCTGATAGTGTTCATGCGTTTGCTAAGATACGATACACGTATTAAGCCTGATTCGTCGACTGTCTCTTTTGAGCTTGGTTTTAGTCAACTATACTCTGGTGTCGTATTTAGACGCCGAAGAAAATGTATCCAACTGAACTGAGCGGCATCTTAGTTATCTTTGTGTTTTTGGCTGGAGTAAGAAGTCAAAGCGGAGAAGATTCGGAAGTGTCCCACGAAAAACCTACTACTGGTTACAGATATAGTAGCCCTAAGCCAAGCCTAGAAGAAATCAGGGAGGCAGATTCCAGAGTCTTTAAATGTCTTGATAGATACTTAGAGTATTGCTCACGACATAACTCGTTCGGATTGCGCACTAGATTCATAGATTATTTTCTTGATGACGATTTAGTCGGATTCTACGGACACAACAGACATGTTCCGTCCAGAACGCGTGGAAGTACTCTGATGGGTATCCTTCGTCATTGCGAACATGCTTTTGGACTGCCGTACGCCTATGCTTGTAAGTTTGTAACCGTTGATTTTATTTCATGACTTTAATGATGGTCACGACAAGAAATATAAATCTGCTAACTACTATTGTCGACCCATAATTATATATCAAACCAACACAGATATCGCCACATATGATATATAAAGAACATCGGCAACCGATGTACATCGCTCTGTTGGCTATAGAAAGGCCTATCATTGTTTCATTCATGGAAGACTCTACATGTACCTAGTGATGACAAACATGTAGGCTACAACTCTATTCATAATCATTAACTTATAGGCTTAGTCGTCATTCTAAAAATCGCGTAGAAGCGTATCTAAAAATCTGATTAATTTTTTAACAGTTGCTTTTCATACGACGGATTACATGTACTCGTGATCCCAAATAATTTTTCTGGTCAAACGTTTATCTAACGTCGACGCTCAATGTAGATCATACAACCGGAGTGAATCCAAGCGGTGCATTCTATACCCTGACGTAAATTCCGTATTAAAATTGTTTCACGATATCGCCTTATTTAGCTTAGATTCTCTCATAGACAAACATATCCTTGTATCAAACTGGCTTTAATGCTTATCACATTCCATCGTTGCTTGATGAGAATCATATTTTCTCTCCGCTGTCACGTTGAGAGCGCTTCTGAATAGTTAGCTCCGTAATAAGCGTTTTATTTATTATTAGACACGATATATATAATTGTTTTACACTTTGTCTTCTTAATTGGAGTCTAATTTAGGAAGACTAGGTATGCCCCTATAAAAAACTCGTGCGTGTTGTCATTGAGGATATAGACCTAGTTTTAGTTTCCCTGCATTTCCATGCAGAATTGGCTGTTAATATAAATTGCAACTTGATGACTAGGCCTATATATTCCTATGATGTTTACAAGCTTGCGTATGACGATAATTATGATGATATGTGTCTCCTTGTAAATGTAATGTAAACGTACACCTTGTAGATGTAATGTAAACGTAAATCTTAGCCTAAGAGCCCCGTAATCAAAAAACGCATGTGCAAGATAGCTTTTTTCTTTCGAGTGCCAAGACAGAATTCGAGGAAAGTACAATGGTGCATCAGGTATAATTTGATTTTAGCTCCTATCAGCAGCAGTCTTGCTATACTCACTGTAATAAGAGTAGCGTGGCGTACACAATTGCACTTAAATATGCTGATAAACCTTAAACCGATGCTCAATTCAAAGTTTTGACAATCAATTTTTTGCAATCTTTTAGAGAACTTGAATAAAATTGTCTGCGAAAGTGGCTCGTGGGGAACTCCAACTCAACTGCTCTGGACGATCGGTCGACAAATGAGCGAGACAAACTGCGATGAATCGTTCGTCTGGAAAATATCGAGCAAAGCACAGCTGCCTCTCACATTCACTAACTGGCAACGATGGGAACCAAACTGTTACGGGAACAAGGAACACTGTGTTCATTTAACATCGCGTCATCATTTCATGCGGAATGACATTGGATGTGACGAGAAGCTCTGTCCTGTTTGCGAGTACGATTCTTTGTAGAGCCGCCTCAATAGTTTCATGTAATTTCTTGGCAAGTCTTTATGGAAATATTCAACATAATTGTAGATCAAACTTCTCCTAGGCCACATGTATAAGAGTATGAGATCAGCTGTTGAATTACGGTAGTTAACTCTTATACAGTATAAAAAATAGATTTAACACTTTCTTATGATATTGACTCATTTTACTGACTTTCTGATAATTGTTTATATGCACTGTTCTTTTTCAAGTGTACGTCTTTCTATCCTGTTAAAAAAATTAATATTGGTTTCTTATAAGCGCATTTGCTTGCCAGCCTATTCTGCTCGCAAATTGATATCATCAATATAAGTTAAGGAGATAATTATTAGAATGAATTATAATACATGTTGTGATTCGACTCATTGATCAATATGATGGTGGACAGATAAGAAATTTATAAGCAATTTTGAAGCTTTTCCTTTTTAATTGATCCATAATTGCTTGTTTCCCAGCCAAACGTCGGTACCGATCATTCGATTGCCAGTAACACAAGGCAATACAGAAGCGTATTTTAATGATATAGCCCTTCGATGTCATTTTTTTAACATTAAAACTGACGAAATTGATATTTGAGTTTTTCAGACACGTTATGACAGAAGAATGCTGTCCAAACCAAACTTATAATATTGAGTATGCACTATTGCCATTGCGAAGTCAAAATAGTCACTCATCCTCGGTTTAAGAAACGAGAACGCCCGCATTTTCTTATGGGTCAGTAATAATTATGATTAGGTCTTTCTAATAATATGTCACAAAGTACATTATAACATGACCAGTTTAAACATTGTGAAGTGGACACCATATTGACCTGCAGTATTGAACTATATAAGAGAGGTGAAGAGGTCACATGACTGATAGTCACACTGTAGCATGGATATACATGTAGGCCAACTCTATGGGCTATAAAGCACTGATTTTGTTAACCCATTCCATGTACTTGTTGCACATGAATCATCATTAATTTCGTTAGTGGCCATGGCTACTCTTATATAAACCTTTGCTGTGTGTTTCTGTGCTTCTATGTGTGTGATCTAGCAAACCCGTTTTATGCTGCATGCTGGGTTTAGCATAGATTAAGTTGAGAGTAGACTATATTTAGGTTATTAAGAGAAAGAAAGGGAAGGGATATCCCAGCATATTACATTGTAGATTATCAAACACCACTATTATTATAACCAAAATCAGTCGACGTGGAGCAACTGTGAGTGGAGGCCATACTCAAGCTCCTTAGACGATGACCGCCACAGAGATGGAGACTCGAACCCTTGCTCTCCGCGCTACAATTAGTAATGCATCATCCAAAGAAATTAGCCAAGCGTGTTTGGCACTTCGCCGATTAATTCGCCAATCATGACATTCCATCGCGAAAAAGCACGCTGAAGTGTACATCAAGTACGACAGATTAGAAAAATTTAATATTTTTAAGCAGGGCAGGGCGAAAACAACAAATAGCAACAGCTAACTTCCCACGAACTTTGCGTTGGCTAAACTTTTATGTTGCAAATCAAGCTCCATTTTCAATTGCCATGTGTTCTATCATGGAGGCAAAAGTATAGGCAAGAACCTTGACAGTTAAGTAATCACGTGTCCGGGACCAATTATCGAAAACGATTGCATACAGTAGAATAAAAACTTAAAGGTTGGAAGGTGGGAAAAATATTTTTGAAAATTACGCCTAAAAATCTGCGCTGTATAGCTATTGGTGTTCAAAAGGAATTTGTTAGATGACGAGAGATAGATGCTCCAGTTCATCGCAACCGGCAAGCGGTTGATTTATGGCTGGATGGATAGGTGGTTGCTAAGATAGAGGATCAGATTTGAATCTCCATTGTTGTTTGTCAATGAGGTTTCCCATTAAATAACAAGACTATTAACAGTTTGTGTCCTGCAGCACCAGCGTACGGATAATCATGGTCGTGCGTGTTTGGAAATTAGTGAAGACTATGCGTTGTCGTTATCAGCAGTTCGTTATATAGCCGACAGTACAGCTTGAGTTTCAATTTTTCTAGAATCTTGAAAATTGCACAACTGTTAACATAGCTGCCACGCACTCCAACAGAAGTGAGGAATGTAGGTAGGGAAAATCGAAAATTTCCCATCCAGCCTGATATTGCACACAGGGACATAAATAAATGTACTCCTCTGCCATGTAGACCAACATAGGCAATAGTTATTTAAAAAGTTGAGTGATATTTTTAATAGCCTCAATCCTACATGCGTGGGAAGGATACCATAATGTATATTCCTAAGATATATTGTAAATGCTTTACGCCAGGTGGTAGGGATGGCCTGAGCAACACATGGCTTGCTTTGCTAATATTCCATAATTATTTGCCTTACCTTTTCACGCACCCACTCTATACTTGCCGAAACACAATGTGATGGCACCCAAAGGACACGAAGTTCATATTTAAAAATCACAAGTAGACTCCATTATCTTAACGAAATAAAATTTAGATTTTAATAGCCTGAAGAATGATACACACACACACACGCGCGCACACACACGCGCTCACACAATAAAATGAATGTAAGGCAGGGTGTAGTTTGGTTGATGGATGGACGAATGGATAGATAGATGTATAAAATAATACAACAGATGTGTGCCCGGTAGTTAATAGATAGATAGATAGACAGATAGTTAAATAGATAGATTGATGGATGGACGGACGGACGGACGGATGGATGGATGGACGGATGGATGGATGGTTGGATGGATCGATGGATGGATGGTTGGATGGATGGATGTATGGATGTTTGGATGTATGGATGTATGGATGTATGGATGTATGGATGTATGGATGTATGGATGTATGGATGTATGTATGTATGTATGTATGTATGGATGGATGGATGGATGGATGGATGGATGGATGGATGGATGGATGGATGGATGGATGGATGGATGGATGGATGGATGGATGGATGGATGGATGGATGGATGGATGGATGGATGGATGGATGGATGGATGGATGGATGGATGGATGGATGGATGGATGGATGGATGGATGGATGGATGGATGGATGGATGGATGGATGGATGGATGGATGGATGGATGGATGGATGGATGGATGGATGGATGGATGGATGGATGGATGGATGGATGGATGGATGGATGGATGGATGGATGGATGGATGGATGGATGGATGGATGGATGGATGGATGGATGGATGGATGGATGGATGGATGGATGGATGGATGGATGGATGGATGGATGGATGGATGGATGGATGGATGGATGGATGGATGGATGGATGGATGGATGGATGGATGGATGGATGGATGGATGGATGGATGGATGGATGGATGGATGGATGGATGGATGGATGGATGGATGGATGGATGGATGGATGGATGGATGGATGGATGGATGGATGGATGGATGGATGGATGACTCACTCGCTTCTGCGGAAATAGGTTTTTGTTGATCCGACCTAGAATTTGGTAACAGGTCGACAACAACAATCACCTATAATAGTTGACGCTTCTTTGAATTGTGGAGTCAAATCGTCTGACAGTATTGGCTTACATGCGGATGCTGAAATACTTTATATAAAGCCATATTGGCAGGCTACATCTTACAAGTTTTTTATATATTAAATTCATGCTCGTATTGTTGACTTTCAACGGTATAGAATATGCATACGGCAGCCCTCAACGGCGTATTACTTCTCTTCGTTATTTCGGTTGGAGTAAGAAGTCAGAGCGCAGATGACTGGGAAATGTCCTCCGACGGACCAACTTCTGATTATAAATATACAGTTAATCCACGCGTGTACGAAGTGAAGAGTACAGAATCCGAAATCAAGGATTTTGCATTTAAACGAAACGAGGAAGACACACAGACTCACAAGGAATTAGCTTTGACGAAGGATAGGTCTACACTTATCAAATCGCATATATTGAAATTTCTCCATCTGGAGAGCTATGCTATGCTTGGATATGCTCATAAGTTCGTAGGCCTGTTGGTTTTATTTCATGATTTTAATGATTGGTCTGTAAACTGTAAGTAGCCTATTACATCGATCTATAGGCCCTACATTTAGGACATTTGTGAAAATTTGATCCTTTGGCGTAGTACTCTTCAGAACTGGATGAAAAACGTTTAGACATTTAACTGCAAAGATAATGACCAATACAAAGATATTAGCACATCAATTGATGTCTACAGAGCAACCAATGTTCATAATGCATCGCTTCGTTGACTACCGAAGCATTGCCAGTTCGCCAGTTCATTGTTTCTTTCACGGAATGCTCTGTGCAGTGATAATAAATTTGTTGGCTAGAGCTCTCTGTTTGCATCGTTAGACCTAAATTAGGCGCTGTCATAATTCTAATGATCATTTAAAAGCGTATTTCAAGACCTGAATAATTTCTTAACTACAGTTTTTTATGCAAAGGACCATTCGTGATCTCTAGTAATTTCTCAGGTCAAACGTGTATCTTATTTCTACGCTCGATATAGATCACTCGATCATACTATACCGGGGTTAATCGGTGGCCTACTGTTTATTGTCTTCAATGACGTAAGATATGTGCTAGTATTTCTACATGATATTGCTTCACTTAATTTAGAACCTATTGAAGACACGCCTCACATTAACACATTTCTTATGACTGGAGCCCATTACTTTACCGATAAAACTAGTATCATTCGGATTTAAAAATTCACGTAGTTTACACATGATTAATCCATTCCGCACATTGCGTTCTCTTGCATGAGGTCGTTGCTAACATTTCTATATGTTGTCTGCTATTTACTATTACAGCGGAACCAATCGATGATACACCACCCGATGATCCTGAAATTGAAGGGAATGTCCGCCTGGATTCCACTTCGCACACCTGGCTGGTAGTTGTTACAAGGTCGTCTATGAAGAACACAACTGGACATCAGCAATCAAAGATGTCTTGATTTGCATCCTGAAGCCCACTTGGTCGCCATTACGAAGAGTGAAGAAAACACAGGCTTGAAAGTTTACCTGAGAAGGGAGCTTGCAAGTACGTTTTACATACCATTCACTCTGCAATAAAATTCTAGCGTTGGCGCTTGGGCAAAGAACATAATATTATCCATGATAATAGACCCTAATCGAGAGCGCAGACTTCGGTCTTCTGTCTTTGCCCACTCTGTCCTGTCTGCGGAAGACCTGATCTTCTACACGAAGTTCTCAGGGAAAGACAGCTAAAACCCAAGGCTGAGCCTTTCTCATCGTGTATCCTTCTATTTGGAATGACCCATATACCAACAATCCGCAGTTAAATTATGTCGGCTCCCACCCTCAGCCCATCGTTGCCAGAAAATCCTCATATGCTCCCTGGGCTGTCACGTTGAGCGAGCTTCTGTGTATAGTCTGTACTGTGATACGATACGGTGCATGTTATTGTACGGCTTGCCCTTCTTGGGTAGTTCAGGAAGACTATTTCGGCCTACATGTAATCGTGTGTAATCACTGAAGATAAAGTTTTAATTTCTCTGCATTGACGGTTCGGTCGTAATTGGCACTTCATTAGCATAGTTGACCGTCTCCAATAGAACTCAGCTGCGTCAAATAATAATTGCAACTTAATAACTTATTACTCGATACAATGAGGTTAGTCTGGTGTAACAAATTTGCACTAAAATAATCATGTTGGTATATCTCAAGTCGATGCACAATTCAAAGTTCTATCATTCAGTTCATGGCATCTTTTAGAGAATTGGCGCATAGATGTCTGCAAACATCGTATGTGGGGAAAGTATAGTAAACTGTTTTGGACGAGCGGTCGACAACTGAACGGAACAAGCTGCGATGAACCGTTCGTCTGGAAAATATCAAACAACACAAATTTGAAGAAAATATTTACTAATGCAGGAAAAATTCTTAGTTAAACTATACTGCGGGATGCAGATTCAGTTGTATTTGATAGTGTCCTCATTATGACGTTCAGAATTGCACACGACAGAGCATTGATGGGACTCTCAAGTGTACATAGAGTGCACACGGACCTCACATACACCCGTAACTGTACAATGACGATATCTGTATTGAGGAGGTTTGAACCGACACAGATCGAAGGCTTTGACAAAATATTTGCACTGTGTTCCACTTTTAATTTTTTATAACGTGGCATTAAAAATGGGATAATGTGTTGCAGACCGCATAAGCTTACACTATGGCATAGCGAAAACTTCTACAGTTTTATGCAGAGCTAGGCGAAACGACAGAATATCATTAACACATACACGTAGCCATTACGAAGTTCACACAGACACTGCATTTTGGACAGCCATGTCTTAAATTATGCAAAAAAATAACAGCTCGTGAACTCATTATTAACTTTAAATGATCACATGTTCAAGAGAACGCAAGGCAGGATCAACTCTCGCAAGCGTTTGCGTCCAATTTGAAGGGAACGAAGTTCAGGCATTCTATTGAAAAATAGGACTAAGGGGTAAATATCTGCGTTGCATAACTCTTGTCTTCAGAGGGAATCTATTAGAGGACAATGGGTGCTCCAGTTACTCACCACTAACGGATGGAAGGATGGATGGATGGATTGACGGAGGAATGAATGAAGGGTTCGATGGATAGATGGACAGAGGAATTGATGGATGAACAAATTTATGGCTGGATGAATGTATGGCTGGCTGGCTGGATGGATGGATGAATTAATGGATGAACGGATGGATAGACTACTGGATGGGGAGGGAGGCAGGGAGGGAGGGATAACTGGATGGATATATTGTTGGATGGATGTGGGATGGAGGGATGGAAGAATTGCATGATGGAGGGAAGGAAGGATGTAGGGATTGATTGATGAATGGGTTGATGGATGGATGCAAAGTTGAATGAATTAATGGATGATCAACTAATGGATTTATGCATTGGAAGATGGATAGAATGAGGCGTTCATGGGACAATAATGAAGGATTGAATTGATAGATGGATGAATTGAAGGATGCTTGGATGGATGAATTTATGAATGAATTGATGGATGGATGGAGGGTGGATAGATGGACGCATGGATGAATGGATTTACAAGTTCTTGGATGCACGTATGGAAGTTTCAGTGAGCAGACTGAGAGCCGAACATTGTCATTTAACAGGAAAATATTTTTCAACCTTAAATTGAACAAAGCAATATATGCTAGTGAATTCTTTAACTGCAAACAGGTAAACATTTGAAAGAGTTGGCTAATTTTTATCGGAAGAATTGATCGTACATGCGCGGGAAATACACGGTGATTCATTAAAAAACGTACCTTACATAGGTTAGCATAACTCAGGTAAATGACCATTAATTTTAATGAAATTTCAGAATAATGATGCTTGATATTCTATTCAAGTGCTACATAAATCATTTGACACACCAAGCTAAAATGACGTAACGCGATTGGCGAAACTAATGACGTCACGAAAATATCGCGAAAAAATGGTGTTTACCGAAGAGGATAAACAATTTATTACATTCTTACGAAAGAATAAAAAGTACAGTGCAAAACGTTTTCTAAAGAAATTTCCTGATAAAGAGTGGACTCTTGGTGGATTAAATGCGTTACTTTCAAAGATCGACAAAACTGGGTCTTTCCATCGTCGACCAGGCAGCGGCCACCCGCGTACGGCAGCAACAACCGACAATGCTGAAAAGGTTGAATCGCTGGTGCTCAGCCAGGAAGATATGCCGCAAACGCATCGCACACAGAGACAAATTGCTCGAGAAATAGGAATCAGTCAGACATCAGTTTGGAGAATTGTCAAGAATGATTTACATTTGCGATGTTTAAAGAAACGACACGCTCAAGAACTCACAGCAGCCAACAAGCAAGCAAGATTGACACGTTCCCGTCAGCTACTGAGGTTGTATCCTGCAAGCTTAGTGAATTTCATTTGGTTTACTGATGAGAAATTGTTTACTGTGGCAGCACCCAGTAACAGTCAGAATGATCGTATTTATGTCTCAGCCGGTACAAGGAAGAGAGACGTTCCAGCAAATCGTCTTTTGCGGACTCGACCAACTTTCAGCAAGTCCCTTATGGTATCTGTCGGGGTATCTGCACTCGGTCGTACGAACATCCATTTCATCGAACCAGGTGTTAAGATTAATGGACAATATTACAGAGATGTTCTACTAATGCAGGATCTCTTGCCTGACATTCGTGAGATAACGGAGTATTTCATCTTCCAGCAGGATAGCGCTCCTGCGCACAGAGCTCGGGAGACCGTTGCGTTACTCGAAACTGAAACACCTGATTTCATCCCGCCTAATTACTGGCCACCTAATAGCCCTGATTTGAATCCAGTGGACTATAAGATATGGAGCGTCATGCAGGAAAAAGTCTACAGAAATCGAATACATGATGTCGACGAGTTGCGTCACCGAATTGTGGAGGTATGGGATGAAATGGATCAGCGCATCATTGATGAGTCAGTCAGGCAGTGGCGTAGGCGTCTTCGCGCGTGTGTTACTGCCCGAGGGGGTCAATTTGAACATAAACTGTAACTTTCTTCCTATTCAGAACTGATTCCTCTATGTTCACTTAAAATTTTTTTGACATAAACCGATATTTGACGGAGTTACAATTAAATATCTAGGGGTACGTTTTTTAATGAATCACCGTGTATACTACATATGTGAGGCAAGGGGTCAAAACTCGCCGTTTATCGGCTCCTCGTTACTTAGATAAAGGTTTAAATAAATCAGAGAGGTCAAAAATATAGAAAATCGTTTTATGGTATTTTGTTGGAAATAAATATATCTTCTTTCAATATCTAAAATAAAACATTTTTAATTCAAATATTTAGCGTTGAGTCAAGATTTGCATTGTTAAAATATGCATGTTTTCAGAAGTGAACGACCTAGATTTCATGCGCCGACCTGCCATAATTTGCAAAGTGGTAAACAGATCTTGATGCCGTGTGCATTATTTCACGCAGAATATAGCTCTTTATTTTCCAGCAAAGTTGCGAAGTAATAAAATAATGGGTGACAAGATCCTTGATGACACAAATGTTCTGAAACTTTGACTTTGGTTTTCTCAGTTGTTAATATTACACTAATGCAAGAGTCAAATGAGTGTAACTTAAGTTAGATACAAGTTATTTCGATTCTATAAAACAAATTTTGAAGAAGATCATGCATCATAGAATACGAATTAATGAAAAAAGTCCAGAAAGGACATTGTAACAGTAATGATCGTAAAGTAATAACATAATTTTTTATGACCTGTTTACGTCGCGTTGTTTACGCACCCAGATACTTTGCTTCAAGGGCCAAAGAGTACAGATGCTTAAACGTAAAAATAGGTCTAGAAATCTAAGCCACACAAACACTTAAATTTTTGTAGACTTTGATGCTGCAATCTCTCCCAGTTGTAAGATGGCTAATGGGTGGATGAATGGGGGAGGAAGCGAAGTGAATTGAATTTATTCTAACTAATTGCATGAAATTTAATGGTTAAATATGCATGGTATCTATAAATCCACCATATTCAATTGAACTAATAGGAATAAATTCAATTCACTCAATTACATCCATGACATCTCTTTATGTCTATTTATAAAATTGAAAGAAATGGAGGTCATGTAAGTAATAATTGAAGTAGGTAACAGCATTTATGGGTAAGCAAGTACTTGGGTTGGTTTGTGGGTAGGTATACTAGTATATAGAGGCTTAATAGCTTACACCACACTTTCTTACCGACGTGCTGTGAATAGATTGGTCGATGAATGGATGGATGGATGGGGGATGGATGGATGTATAGATAGATAGATAGATTGATAGACAGACAGACAGACAGACAGATAGACAGACAGACAGACAGATAGATAGATAGATAGATAGATAGATAGATAGATAGATAGATAGATAGATAGATAGATAGATAGATAGATAGATAGATAGATAGATAGATAGATAGATAGATAGACAGACAGATAGATAGATAGATAGATAGATAGATAGATAGGTAGACAGACAGACAGACAGGCAGACGGACGGAGGGACGGACAGATAGACAGACACATGGATATATAAGATCGATTGGTACAGGTAGGTAAGTACGTAGTTTGGTCATTGATCATCAACCAATATGATGCAACAGCCCAGGAAAGCTGACCTAACGAAATTTATACCTATGGCTGTATTGCCCCATTCTTCAAAGCTATTTGAAAACAATATGTTTCAAAAACTGTATCTCTAAGATATATATTCGACACCCTTTGCAACACAGCTTTAGGCGGGGTCACTCAACTTCAATGCCACTCATAAACATGCAGGATAAGATATTGACAAGGACAAGTTATTGACATAGGAATATGTTTGGATCTGATGGAAGCATTTGACGCTGTACGTGATAAAATGCCAATAAAGCAGCGAGAAAGTTATAGAACAAGGGATATTCCTCTTTATTGGCTCAATGAGTATCTTAGTAATCGACAAAAGCAAGTACAAATGCAATGACACAACATGAGGATTCGCAAGAATTAAATTTGGAGTGCCTCAAGGCTCTATGCTAGTTCCCCTATTATTCTTGATACAGTAAATATTAAGGACCTTTCAAATGCATCCTCTATGCTTCGAAGCTGATTCCAATGTCTTCGTTTCACACAACTCTTATGACGAAGTATTTAGAATCCTCAACCAGGAGCACTTATTAGTGTCAGATTTTATTCAGGGAAAACAAATTTTCTCTTTACTTAAAAAAAAAACAATCATATTGTCTTCTGCTTTCTCAGGAAATCAACTCTACAACAAAGGAAAACGTGCAAATAGATAATATTGACAATCCACAAGTAAAATTCCTTCCAGTCTAAGCGGTTCAGCATATTAACTGGAATAAACACATAGACCAAATAGCACTTTAAATTGCAAACAATATGGGTCTTTTTAAACTAATATCCGAGGTTATTATTAGACATCACCTGCATCTATGGATTATTGAGTAGAACGAATTGTAGGGTTCATACAATTATAGCCTATGTTTGATGAGTTTAATTTTGCTCACTATGTTTCATTTACTTTTTTTTCTAAGTTGAGGGATAATGAAAATTTTCAACCATCTCGCCTCGGTTATCGTACAATTATATAGGTGACTCTATCCAGCGGATCCAGCGGCGCTTGGTTATTTCTGGTTCTCTTTTGTGTCCATATAAAGTTCTGAGAATGGCTAAATGTTTTGTAAATTTATTTGTTTCTTTATACCAATAAATTGATGGCTATGGTTACGGGTATGTGTAGGCCATTGTGTAAATCTACACAATGCTTCTTGCTTTGTTTCTGACAGTGGTTTTAATCGGCAGATTCACACATTGCCCTTTCTCTTGTCGTCCAAACAATTTTGAGCCCGGTCTCTGTATTTACTGATATAGCGACTCGCTTCTGCGGAAATTAGTTTTTGTCTGTTGATTTGGCCTAAAACTTGACAACGGATCAACAGCGGTAATAACCTATAAAAATTGACGCTTCTTTGCGTAGAGGAGGCAAATAATTTGACAGGTTGCATGCGAGCGTTAAGATACGATTATCATAAAGTCTTATTGGTCGGCTGGTTTTTGTAGACCTTGCTATAATATTCAATTAAGACATTCGTTGTTGTAATTAAATAGCGAATAATTATGTATACTCCTAAACTCAGCGGCGTCGTAGTTCTCTATTTGATTTCTGTTGGAGTCAAAAGTCAAAGTGGAGAAGACAGCGATATGTCTAACAACAAACCTACATATGATTACAGAGAGGAACGTTGGTCAAGCATGATAAGGCGCTTTGTGAGGAATCAGGATTCAATGATTATGTATCTAGACACTACGGTGTAGAAAAGGCTAAACAAATTTACAGTGCTCATCTTTTACTACTATTGTTTCTTGAGGAGCATTACGGGTGGAATTATATACTTAAACGGATTCTAAGTGGTCAACATTACACGAAAACACATTATCGATATCGGCAACCTCATCGTGAGTTTGTATTTGTTGATCGTATTTCATGGCTTTCAATATAAGCCTACACACAAGAAACATATTACCAGTCTTCAAAATAAAGGCAACAGGTCAGCCTAAAAGCTACTGTGTACAGAAGGAAAGCATGTATTATTGTTGCTTGTTCCACAAAGACTTTTGATCGACTGGACCGATTGCTCCCAAATGTTGCATGAATACTTTTGACCACCCAGGAACAAACATAGGTGTCCTGGCTTAACAAGACGGATCATAGAGCGCCCCGTCATTTGCCAGCTTGTAGTTGACGGATTGACGCAGGGTTGGTCACTCTGTTTCGTCGTTTACCTCAGATCACATCGAGACTGCGCTTCTCTATTAAATTGAGCCTGTTTGAATTGTGGGAGGTCAGAGTCCGGATTCCAGAACTTCAGTTGAGGCAAAGTAGCTGTTAGGTAGGGTGTCGTTTTGGTCGAGGATTGGCAGATGGAATATCAAGTATGGAATCTGAGTAAGAGTTCTTGAAAAGGTGAGACCTAGGTTTTAGAATGGAAAGCCGGGGGTGTTTGATATAGGATCTTGGGCCAGATGATGTTTGATGACGGACAATGATGGCGGTGGAACAAAAAGGTGCGGAATTCAGGAGGCAGATCGTTCGAGAGACGTTGTGGATCGCTCGGTTGGAGAACTTGAGGTCAGAAGTGTCTATAGTGTCTCTGTGTCCTGTAATCGACAGCTCGCTCACGGAAAGAGCGTGCAAACGACATACTTAGCCACCATATGCTGCATCTTAATCTTAATGAACCGATTTTCTTATACCTATCTGCTATGGGTTTTAGCATTGAATAATTGCGCCAAGAAAGATACTCATTGCAAACTACATGTATAATCAACTGTTTTGAAGTGATACCGGTGCTGCATTTTTCCTCAGTATTGCTTCTTAAGAAAGGTTTTATCGTGACATTAATTTTAATTAGGCTACTAATTAAAAGCCTGCTGCGCTTCTAACCAGTTAATTTGTCTACATGTTCTCATGTTCTCTGCTAATAATTAACATAATTAACACCATAATTAACGTGAAATTCATCGATGATTCGCTACCCTTTCTTACAGAGGTTGAAGGTGACTGTCCGGATGGATTCTACAAGGTTCGCCAGGCTCGCAGCTGTTACAAGGTCGTCTACGAAAGACACAACTGGACATCAGCCGATCAACGATGTCGTGACTTGCACGAAAACACCCACTTGGTCGCCATTATGAAGAATGATGAAAACAGAGGCTTGGAAGATTACCGGAGAGAGTAACTTGCAAGTAAGTTTGCATGCCATTTGCCATTTACGCTGTACGTGTTGTACTTCTTTAATGCACTTCTAGTTAATGGGTTTAATTAACTGTGAGACTCAAATAATCACTGAAGACGGTGCTAGAGGTTAATTCAATAACAATCCAATTGCAAAGGACATCGTTAGAGAAAAATCTCAGTTTACTGTACTTGAAATGGTATCAATAGATTTAATTCATATAAGTACTATAATTAAAATTCCTTCTTGCTGCTTGTATCTAATGTGAGAAAGGATGGGCCTCATTAGCGGGACCTCGTTGGTCCCTAATAGGTTTCTTTGTTTCTCCCTATTGGTCATCAGCTGTTCTTTCTGTTTCATACACTTGTTATTGTTTAATTTTGTCAAACTTTTCTTCGGTTGAGGAATGCGATAAAAGAGGTTGGTTATGGTTATGGTTAACTCAGATAAACTTCAAATTCTCTAACAAAATCTATGCCTATATTCAATCTATGCAAAAGTTAATTTTGCATATATAATATGTAGACCCTTTTGTATTTTAATTTTCTATAGTGTCATAGTTGTTTTCCTGTTTATAGTGTGAGGGGGTTCTACCACTCAATCTTTGATTTTATAGACCTGGCATAGTAATGTGTGCAATGGCATTTCGTGTGGAAAGACATGTTCTGGACAGGAGGTCGACAACTGAACGGGACAAGCTGCAAAGAACCGTTCTTCTGGAAAATATCAAATGACGACAATGTGCCATTTTCATTCACCCAATGGTATCCGAATGAACCAAACTGCTCTGGAGACAAAGAGCATTGTATTCATATGGTACAGACTAACGATTTATTCTGGAATGACATAAGGTGTAGCGAGATGTTCTGCCCTCTTTGCGAGTACGATCCATTGTAGGCCTATGATTCAGAGCGGCTGCTATGAGTCCTTATAGAAATGTTCAACTGATCAAAGAACTGGCTACTTATATAACGTTGGATTTCTATGCTATACAATTTCCTTCAGACTGTAAATATCATATATGGATGGACCCTTAAGCTGCTTCATTACATTGCATCATTTTTAGTGCCATTGAATTTTCAATAATACAGGGCAGGCCTACATGTAAGCCTGTTAAATTTGTTTACTAAATTTGATCAAGTTTATCTCTGGCTAACGAAAAAAGTTACTTATATGCTTGGTTGCCTGCTCTTTCACTAACGTGCTGCCATTTCTCTCGAGTTAATAATCATTAGGTCTACCTATTTGCACGATTATTTGTCTGCTTACTTACCTACTTACCCCATTTGCCCGCACTTCTACGGTGCAGAACCGGGCCGTTGCAATGATGGGTTCAATCACACAGAATGGGCTGCCCAAAACCTCCTCATTTGCATTCTACCCATTGCGGAAAACCACTCTATTTAGCCGTAGTTGGACCGGGAGCGCCTCTAAGTAGATATCTTGAAGAGGCTTTATATTGAGTTTGTTTCATTGGTTGATTGATTGTGTGATTATTGATTGACTTATTGATCGATTGATTGATCGATCGATTGATTATGAATTGATCTATTGACCGATTGATCTATTGATTGATTGACTGACTGATTACACTCATGATATGAACGGATGATCCCATGTTATTACAGAAGTCGACTAAACTAAACGACAACCATGAAAGGCTCATCATGCCTTCAATATCTGGGCGATGATGATAATCGATCATGACTATGATTGTTATTATTTATTATGGTCAGTAGCACACTACGTTGTTGCTTATTAGACAGACAGAAAAGTTTAGAGAAATTAGACAAAAGATGTTGGCATGCATTATCGTTAGGCTCAGTATTCCAATCTATTATTTTTGTATCCTCCGATTTACCCAACGCAGATGCAATAGCTAGATCATCGCAAGGAGCACAGCTCCTCATGTGGAACGCATTTTCACAAGTTTACCATTTTAACGCATTTACTTCACAAGTAGAATGTTATGTGCATATGGGCTTAACAAAGCAATTTCATTATACTTTTGTCGAACTTTTTACATTGTTTACACATTTTCATAATTTATTGGCAATTAAAGTCAGGCGCTAGTCGTCCACTATAGTGGAATGCTTCTCTCCGAGCTCAGCAGCAGGTGGTAAACCTTTTGGATGGTAAGTCAAATTTAGCAAACAGAACAGAGCATAGAAAATACTGAATATTCTCAAATATTCTCTTGAATATTCTCAAATATTCTCAAATATTCTCTTGAATATATTCTTAAATATTGATCGTGCTTTGCTGCTGGCGTTTTATTTAAAGACATCTTTTTGGAGTGCCACTCTCTCATTGGTTGACTCCATTATACTCGTGAAAACAAATAACTTGTGTTGTGAGCACTATTATGTGGCCACGTAGTCTGTGCATAATATGTGATGTTTTGCAACGTAACCCAAAAACTAGACATCCATTATTATTGGAGAGAGCTATGCATTATCGGTGCCTTGCCGTGGATTTTGTTTTTTTCTGCCCCGTTCTTCCATACCCGGCATGGGGTTAACGTGGCTGTGTTGGTACCTCATTCTGGAACAAGATGTGACATTAGCTTTTTCTACTTTCTCTACGTTATATCGCCAGCGGTTCAAAAGTCACCATATATCCGGCGAGATCGTATGCACTCCTGAGTGCTTATATAGTTGCCATAATTTGAAGTGTGTTATTACGACTAATTAAATTGGGGGAGAGATTCTGTAGCGAATTTTCATGCAGTTTATTTAACAGCTGAAAAGGTTGAATAATTTATGAGCCAATATTTTCCTGATGAATTTGTTTTAATGAGACAATCTCGTCTATTAAATCCTTGCAAATGTCGGCAGAGTAACTTTCGCAGAAGTTTTCACAATGACTCTGTAGTCATAATATTCTTGAAGAAACTGCCACAAAATTTAACAAAGCGTTTTTTGAGTCCAGTTACTACGGAATCAATAATCGAATGCAATACTACATCTCTGAACTCATCCATTGCAGACTTTACAAGTAAAACTGTTTCAACAACTGCAGTTTGTGGATGTCTGTAAGCTTCCTTTTGTTCAGTTAGCTTTCGATCACGCACCTGAGTAGTTTAATCATTACAATTGTTACCAGCATCCTTAACAGTTTGAGAAGAACAACTGATGCCAATAGCTTGCGCAACAAGTTCGCATTTGTCATATAATTTGTCCCAGAATTCTTGCAATGTTTATAAATCTTTGATCAGACCAGCAACGTTGTGTCATTCTACATTAATTGTTGTATAATGATGTTGGAGAACTAAATTTCTCTCTGACTGATAGTGATGAATGATGATGAATCGATGATAACTTTGATAATTGAGTGATTATCATGTAAGTTAAGTGCTTGGAACTTTGCAACATTTTCTAGTACTGTGTATTACAGTATACTTTCAATCAATCTTTCATTCAAAATTATAAATTGTACCGGGCTCCCACTTTGCTCTCGATGGGCCTGCCTACGAGAGAACCAGAAGATAAAATTGAGAAGTATGACATACATGCATTGTTGAAAGTTCAGATTTATAGTTTATAGTCCTACCTGTATAGGATGTTTTATATTTAAACAAACATTACGTCTATCTGTATTATGCACAAGTGAGGCCTACTGCCTACTGAAATGCCTACCGCCATATACCTACCGCCACAGGCCTGGGTCCACAGCCTAGACCGGGGCCATATCGACTCGCCTAGTAAATAGACTAATGCCATGCTTATAGACCGTATTTCGAGCACTGACCTATCACGACCTTCTTTACTGCTGAATGGAGTTGGTTGTCACGATATGTCTATCTGCAGAACTCTAGGCCTACACAGTTTTTTTAAGTTACTTAACAAATAATTATCAGGTTACACGGGTAAGTAAAATACACGTAGTGGGGTATACTATAGTGATACGAAACAATTATTATCCACAAAAACACCGATGCTGACAAAATTTGATATGTCCGCAGGTTCATTGCAGATGGGACTCAATGTTTATAGGCTACCATAAGCCGATCAATGCGAAGCCTTTTTAAACTCAATTTTTTTAGGACATCTTTACTTCAGAGTAGGCTACTACAACAATAGCATGCATTGACTTTATATCATATTTTGTTCTCGGTTCAAGACCATTCTGTACATGTCGTTTGGATAGTCAGGTGGGTGGCAACTTTGGTGAGTTTTCTCTATAGCAGACACCTATTATTACAATTAGCCTACAAACATATGTGATCATTTTTCACGAAAACAGTCGAAAGTCGCGTTTTAATAAATGTCTTATTTTGGTCTTTTAGTGGGAAAATTCATTTTTCATCACTTTTGACATTTTTGTACTAATGATTAAACAAATCATTAATGAACATATATTGTTAATTGCTTTTGCTATAAAATAATGCTAAATATATTTTAAAGAATATTTATTGAAATCCACGCTAATTTTAAATTAGAAATTTTGCATTTTTATGAATGATGATTTTCTATGATAATTTATTTATTTATGATGATTTTCTTGGTCTATTACGTCATTTTTCCATGCTTGCACCCCTACAAAAATGGTATTGCTTGCAAGCTTAACTTCTCCTCTAGCCGTCTTGTGTATCCGAAATGGACTAGCTTTTAATTTAAGCCAATCATACCTTGAGTAAGAGGTCATATGCAAAGAAATACCATTCTACGGAAAAATGATCAAATAATCTCACGAACTTTGGGAGCGATTTTCTCAAAAGAGATTGCGAGCATAGTACGATTTTAAATTGACATAACTTTGCTCTGGTATAAGATATAAGTGAAACAGAAGCAGTTCTGGAAAGCTAATAAGAAGTTTTGTAATGTTACATCAAAAACCCATTTTTCAAATTTGGAACTATGTGACTGATTTGGTGCTGAGCCGTCACATATAGTCAAAAGAGTTTTATAGTATGTTAGGTGCGCATTAAAAACCAGGCTCATGTCGCAAAATTCAATTCCGAGAAAATGTCCACCAATGACCCGCAGAATCAATATTGTGTAATTTTAGTTTGAATCAAATTCGTGCAACATGGCTATTAATTTATGCAACAAAACAATGGATCACATAATTTTAACACTTTTATCTGCTAAGATCACATTATTGCAGAATATCATTTACTAAATAAACGAAAATGGCCAATTTAATGCAAATATCTTTGCCGTCTACTACTATCATTTAACAAATGGATATAATTTGTTTTACGTGTATGTAAAGCTCCGAACGTCTATTTGTGGATCATTTCTCGGCTTTTGTAGTAAGCTTAACATTTGAATATACCACACATGGTATTTCAGCCGATACTCGTTTATTTTTCGTGTACCATTTTATTCAGAAAACCTATCACAATTTACTCCATCGATTCCACATTTTTTCCTCGTCTTATTTTTCTATCTACAGTGTCAATGGACCACAAGTCTACAATCGACGTCAACCAAAATGACCTTTTGGAAGTTCTACGTGTCAGTGAACTACTTCTCACTGAGTTTTGTGGCGAAGGTGTCTTAGACCAAAGAACGAAACAGCAGATCTTGGCTGGAGGAATTCAATATGAGATCAATGGACGATTTCTAGATTGGCTTAAAGAAAGTTCACCTTCCACGTTTACAGTCTGTCTTGAAAAACTCAGAGGTGATCGACAGAATCACATCGCCAACTTACTTGATGGAACTCCAGGTTAAAATCTTTCGTGCGTTCGATAAAAAGGCCATTGGGCAAAAGTGTTCAGAAACTCTAATAGCAAGTAATCGAATGACTCAAACTTCCATATCGACACCGAAGAGCCAAATGCAGGGCACGAGCTTATTCATATGCACTAATTCACGGATCCATAAAAATTATGTGCAATGCAGAAAAGAGAGTATTTCAAAGCGTCAGATAAGAATATCTGTAACAGAAGTTTACATAATGTTGGAATTTGCTATTTTGCTAAATACGAGTAAATTCATAGTAGAATTTTCTTGCTGATATGATCTTAAGAGTTGTGGAATCCACTTTGTCTATGCACCTAAGAGGGCATGCTACAGACTACATTAAATTGGTGCGCGACAAAAAAATTCTGCGCATTTTGTTCGGCCATGTTGGTCGATTGGTCAACTGCTTCGTCATTTTGACGTATATTTTCATTTAAATGCAGAATTGGCGCAATAACGTCGAAAATGTTGGAGGTTACTAGTGCCAGGTTTGCGTATCAGCTTTGTTTATTTCTAACTATTCAGCTCATTGTGCTTTCAGTTCGTTGAACTCTAACGACCGTCACTATAAACCTTCTCCATTGGTTTCTCTCCTAGGTCGCGTCCCTTAATTCCTCAAGATTCATTCCGGTTCTTTCTTGTGTCTCGTCCATACATTTTTTCATTGGGCGCCCTCGTTTGCTCTATTCAGAAACGTTAATGATCATTTGAAGCAGTGAGTCAAATTTTTGGGCAATGTTAAAATAATCTTAAATGCTTGGCAGGTGAGCGTCCACTTGCAAAGGACAAAAGACAACAAATTCAGAAGAATATACGACATCTCTCAGAAGTAATTGATGTCGATTCAGGTTTGCTCATATATCTGCGTTCTAAGGGAACCCTCTCTCCAAGAGAACAACAAGAAATCAACTCTGAAAAAGTTACAGAAGACAAAGCCATGAAACTTCTGCAAGCCATTTTACAAAAAAGTGATCGATCATTGAATTTCTTTGTGGAGGCGCTGAGAGAAACAAATCAGTCTCACGTCATTTCCGTTTTCGAGAAAGGTTTTTACATTAGAAGTTCCTAAAATAGTATGATTGCCGGAATGACTTATAGCATAGATACTAACATTTCATGACCGCATTAAAGTGAAAATAAAGGAGGAATTTAGTCTAAAGTCAAAATATGATTGATTGCCTGCAAGATTAATTTTTACGAGTAGTCCCTAATTGCTGTAACACAATGAGATCTATGAAGTGCTATTTATGTTTGTTGAGAGTCGCAGTTTATGCTTAGATGCAGAGATATGGAACGTGCTAAATTCGGAACAGAAAGATTGTAATATTGCTTACTACGATCGTAATCGTAATCTACGAACTTCTAAAGCGCCTCTTGAAAGCCAAGCCCAGGGCACCAGCATATTTACTATCGATGCATCGAATCAGAGAGGTTGTCCAAAGGGTAGTCCATGGGAGGTCAGAGTCCGGTTACCAGAGGGTCAGTGGAGAACATGAAATGACTGGAGGTCGAGAAATGGTGAGACAAGATGATGATCGGCTAGAGCGGGTTGGTTGAATGGTAAAAAGCTAGTGAAGATATTTGGGATGTGAGTATTATAGAGGGTTGTCGGTTAGCGACAGGACTTGGAAATGGACGCGCTTTCAGAGTTTTAACCAATGAAGTTATTTGAGGATCGTTGTGATGTGATGATTTTTGGGTGAATTGATGACGGTCTGGCTGGTGAGTTTTGTATAGGTTGTAGACTCTTGATTTATGTGGCTTCAAGGTTGAGAAGAAGTGAGCTGCAGTTATCGAGCAGGGAGAGGACAATGGAGACAGAAATGGTGAAGGCAGTCTTGAAGTCAAGCATGTACCGGATGCGGCGGCAGTCAAGAATATGCACGAAGCAGAAGCGCTAGAGGTGAAAGATGTGACTAGAAAACAATTTCTCGAGAGACGAGTACAAAAAGTGACTCCAAGATTGCAAACTGGGCCACCACGTCGGACGATGAGCATATATCACACAATTGAGACAAAGTACGGCCAAGTATGTAGTGCTAAATAGAAGTATACATCTACAACTATACAGATTGGTGTTTATATGTACACGTATGATTTACAGAATTTATGGCTTCATTGTTTTATGCTGTCAATAGGAAATATTATTCCACTTCACGCCGAATTTCGGCCAGCCTCTGATCTTCTCGACCAGTTTGAAGATAACCTAATTAGCATTCTTGAGCCTCTTGCACAGCAGGTGACATATTTGGACAATGAAGAGGACCCAGCGGAAGAAGTTCGACCAATTATTGATGCACTTCAGGAAATATGTCATAAGAGAATAAAAATTCTTAGCATGAAGAAAGGAAAAAGCATTACCATTTATTTATGGTGTGAAGGCGCTAGTGCTATGGCCGAATTATTGTTATTGTATGAGACAAGGACGCTCGAACACATTCTGGAGAAAATATTCAACCTCGTAAAGACTTCGGTTCAAATTTCGAATATGACGATAAGAGTTACAATGGCTGCCAATGATCTTCGGATTCTGAAAGAAGCCGCCCGGCTGAACGAACTCGGCTTCAACAGCCCCAGGCAAATAAATAAATATTCCGAGTATCAAGGTTGGTGTTTAGTATTGCAATTATAGCCTCTAGTAAATTGACGTCTGCTAATAAAGTACTTCTAAGGTAATCATCAAACAACTCAACTTGAAACCATCCATGAGTAATTTGCACAACCTCAATTTGCTGACGGTTTGCTTTCACCTTGTTCATATTGTACAGAAAAGATCTAGTAATTGTTCCTCTCTTTGCTTATTTCTATAGACAAAGTATATGTAAGTCTTTTGAAAATGTAGCTACTGGATCCAGACATAAATGATACCATAATATGTGACACATTGTTTCCTGGTATTGGAGATTATAATGATGCATATTGTAAGCCTGTTTCATTACAATTCATTACATTGGTTACAATCTACATTACTTTGGCAGTGAAAATGGAACGTCTGCTTATGAATATTTGACTTCTAGAGGAAAAAGGACTACAGCCAACCGCAGCTCAGATAAAAACAGAAACAGATACTGCACAGGATATGAGTAAAGTTCAACTTCAGATGAAGAAACTGGTGTATGCTCCGAAGGAAACAGGCCTCGATAGTAAAAGGCCTGAATTAGGCCTACAATTGCATGTGGAAATGGTTGCATCATTCAAAGAAAAGCTAGAGGCGATTGAACATGAAAATTCAAAACTGAAACAACAGCTGAGGCTGATGCAACAGGAAAACGCAGTTTTAAGAAAGCAATTGGCAAAAGCTAAGGCTGAAAAAGATGAAATACAAGAACTCTATGACGAATTTCTAAAGCAAAAACTTGAGCAACGGTGTTCGCAGTTTGGTGAGAAGTTGTTATTTGTTTTCAATATTTCATCAAGACTTTCTGTACACTAAAATCTGCTTATCACATGGTACTTAAAGGTGCTTCATTAATATTTTCATCACAGCAAGGTTGTGCTAACTGAATTTAATATTAGATGAGTATTTATAACCTCAAAAGGCCTCTCAGAAATTAATTTCATGTTGCAGTAGGTGATAAATTTAATTGAATCATAACAATTGCAACTAGCACTGATTGGCCATAGTGTAGATTATCCTAATATTATGATTCATTCCCTAAATTATGCATTCAGGATATGAATGTATCACTCAACTAAGACTGTCTAAGAAAGATGTTGACTACGGATATGTAACTGAATACATACGCTTCATTTCATTAAAATTCATTTGGTGAGCCAAAGTACACTTTGCATGATAACAAACAAAGTATAAAGCATACAGGGACCCAATTAAGGGCGGAATTGTCTCGCAGGTTATGGCCACCAAATATAGATAGGTAGGGTAGTTGAGCAGAGGCCAAACGGAGATTGGAGTTGATGAATATAAGATCAAAATTAGAAACTTAGCTATTGACTAGCAAGTAAGTTAGCAATAAACATGGGGACATTTAAAATAAATGTTAAATTAGTTAATTGAGTTAGATCATCATGTCTAACAAGTAAAATCGGTAAAACAACCGTTTCCAATTCCAAAACGGCCACGAGGTCGAAGCGGAAGTCAGTTTGGTTAAATTCACCTGATACAGTGAGAACCTAGGCACTTAATAAACACTAGTCTGATCTGAACTTCGGCATGAGGAATGTGTAAGGTCTTTGAGTTTCATATAGGGTGGTGCACTGTCGCTTTATGGAGGGCAAAGTACATGCAGCTATAATATTGGTGTATTATCTGGCTTATGAAGCTTGATTTAACTGCAATTACTGCTGATCTTCCCGGTGTGCATTTTCCTCTGTTGTCCGGGACCTTGGAGTCATGTTGGACCAAGAGCTCACCTATGCCTCTCATATTCACCGTCTTTGCCGTAATTCATACTACCAGGTGTGTCAGCTTCGAACTGATTCCAGCTCGCTAACTCCAGATGCCACAGCTACCCATGTTCACCCTTGTTCACGCCCTTCATTACTGCCCGATTGGATTACTGTTGCTCACTCTATGCAGGCCTTCCAGCTGGGCGTTTGCGGTGCCTGGAGCGGGTCTCGCGTTCTGTTGCACATCTTGTTGGACGCATTCCTAAATTTGGCCATGTATCCGGCTATATGCTGGATGTGCTCCACTGGCTTCCCCTCCAACAGCGAATCTCGTACCGTATCATCTCTTTGGTATGACGGTCCTTGCTAGGTCTCGCCCCTGCCTATCTTCGCGATCTCTGTTACTCTACTTTCAGTGTACCGGGTCGCCGCTCTCTACGTTCCACTGAGCGAGGCATGCTCATTGTCCCAATTGCCCATACAGCTATTAAACAGAATCGTGCCTTCTCAGTGGTTGGTCCCTCGCTCTGGAACATGCTCCCGTTGGCGTTGCGGTTGTCACCAAGGGTCCACTCAGACTCATTTTATACTTACCTTAAAACTTTTATTTTAAACGTGCTGGAGTCGGGAGCGCCTTGGAGTAGTAGCCTCGATGGGGCGCTATATAAATCTCTGTAATGAATGTAATGAACGAATGAACATTGTAATGGGTACCGGCCACAAATCTTATCACTCTTTTTAATGATGTTTATCCTATTTAATCATTAGATTAATTTTATTGCATCTGTTACCGTTCTTGCTCAAATCTGCGTTCATTATATTGGATTCTTTGATGTGTTATTCATTTATGCCTCACACTTATGTTTTATGAAAACAATTAAGAGTTAAGCCAAGTTATTATCAAATTTCAGGTTCTATGGTTTTGGATGATATTGATATCCAGAACCTTGCTGTTCTTGGAGTGACATATCTACGAGATAACATTTATCTACTCTCAACTCAACATATTCTGGCATACAAAAGGTATTCTCCGTATCGTCGAAATATCTTGTGCAATATTTCCACAGCTGAGATTAAAGGAGCCAAAGATATTGCCGCATGCGAGAGAGCATCCTCTCTGTACGTCACCGATCAGGAGACTTCTTGTGTCTGGCAAATATTGGTGGACGAATTAAAATCGTCCAAGTGGATGTTGGATGTGGGTGAACCATATACTCTTTCGGTGACCCGAGATGGCCGTGTTCTCATACCGAAGTCTAAACCTGCACCTTGTCTGGATGTCTACAATTCTCGCTCTGACTTAGTGAATCGTTTTCTCTTGTCTGGTAAATCCTGGCAACCATTGCACGCTGTGGAAACAATGAATGGAAACTATATTGTTAGCTTTTCCTGTGAAGACCTTATGGATGAGTATGGCATATGTGAATTGAATAGTAACGGACAAGTCATACGCTTACCTGTGAGCTTAGAAAATCCCATATACATGGCACCTGGAAATGGCGACTGGGTATTTGTTGCGAGACCGAACAGACACTCGGTTACGCTATTTGAGAAGCAGTTTTTCTGTGATGTCATTACCAATGAAAAAGATGGTATTGACTCCCCTCGAAAACTATGCTATATAAGAGGAAAACCAGATGATTGTTCACACCTGGTAATTGTTTACGGAGAGACGTCAGAAGTTGCTATATTAAACTTTGCCTAAAGCTTGGCATTGTCTGCTGAAGAACAGACAAATATCCTCGCATAATTCAGATGTTAAGCGTATTGTCAGATTTTATTCTTATCGCATCGTATCTAGACATTTATAGAGCTCTTATAGTAGTAGACTATAATTCAGAAACGCTTCATATAGATTGCTCAGATTTGGATACAGATTCTGGTCTCTATTGATTCACTCCGATTATGATTGTTATTATCCGGTGTAAATTTGTCATACTATGTGCCGCAACGGTTACTTTTCAGTAGAGAATGTAGTTTAATTGTTTAAAGGTAATTATCTTTGTTCGAGTTGTGTTTGATTCCGCCCAATGGTTGCATGTGGAAATATTTTGATCTCTCAATTGTATTCTGTTCGTTCAATGAAATGTGTACACTGTTCAATCAGACGCATAGTTAAATGGGCGTCGTCCATAACATGGCCGCCGACTGTTAGATTCAACTCTGTAGCCCAATAAATTGTCATTATTTATTCATATTATACTTGAAAACATTCTGCGATTTGCCAGTTCGAAAGTTAAACTACGATATTATTATTATTATTGTTATTATTAATATTATAATACTAATAATAATTATTATGATTATTATTATTATTATTTTCCTTGGCGCATTCTGGGGGCAATGTCAATATCCATGTCGATAACCACTTACTGTAGCTCCAGTGAAGTTAATCTACCATGCGCAAATATGAGGTAGAAGTCTAAGACCTTTTCGTACTGTCAAGAAAAATTATGTTGCGTCACACAAGGCAGAATCTGGTTCAATTTAACGCATGAGTCAGATTAGATTACTCTAAGATTGCATTGTGCTATATCTAAATGTAGCAACATCAAAATTGAACACATGGGCACAACATTTCAAGGATCCCATAAAAACATTGGAACAAGATAGTTAGACAGATATTCAGACGTTTAGATATTTATACAGATATTTAGATATTTCGACAAACGTTATATGAAATTAACTGAAATACATGTACATCAAAACCTTAAAAAGGTCAGCAGCCTACATATGTTTCTATAAGATGTCGTCAAGCGTTTGAATAGTAATAATTTAGACAGGTTAAAAATAATGGAAATCGTTGCCTTTTGAATATACGATTACATTGTAATCAGTTCATGATTTTCCTTTTAAGAAATTGATTTTGAATAATGAATTACGATCTCTGCAAAAACCAACCATACATGTATAGGCCTATACATTATAAAACTTCTGGCATAAACAGAAAACAATGAAAACGGAATGCTGTCAGTCGAGTCAATGTGTCTAGCAATTATCACGATTAATAGATTGCAACAAACATTATTAGCTTAGTAAGTTAGTAGGCCTCGTTAGAATGCCCATAATTGTTATCCAGTTGATAGATCTATAGCAGAAAACGATGACAGTACAAATAATTAATTGAAGCCCAAATATAGCCTACGTGTTATCCCGACTATTTCCTCAATCTAGTTGTAGGCGTTCATTGTCAGCCTCTCAATGGCATTTTAATTAAAACCGAGTATAGGCTTTTGTACCGATTAGAAATTGTCATTACACATCCACTACAGCTGGCAATTAGCAAAACTTCTGTATTCTACCAGCAGGCAACGCTTCCACATAGAACGAGGTCCAACCGTTTCAATAGCGACACTGCGTCTGTAATCATTATTGTGTTTCATTGTCGCTTACATAATGAGTCCGCCATTGAGCTCTTCAGAGATTGTTCAATGCCCAATAATTATCCCTTGCGTACATCATGTATCTGTAATTTTGATCATAAATTTGATTAGCGCCGCTTCAAGAGAACTTATTAATGGAGATCTGCAGTTTGCATAAAACTCACACTTCATCAAGACTAGAATAAGTTTTCAGTTATCAAGTGATATAATATTGTATAGCACAGAAATAATCTGCTAGTTAAATCCTTCTATGAAACATGGAAGCAGTATTAACCACTTCACCCGTGTCTATCAAGTTACAAGGTGTTTAATGCTTGTCAGACAAAATGTGCAGTAAGCCCTACACATCACAGGATGGAGCTTATGGACTTTAATTATTAGGCCTACACATTCTTATAGAAATTGTCCAATTGATGTGCTGCTCCGAAACCGATATCAGATTCTTCGCAGACGCAAAAGTCGCGCTATAAATTACTGTAAAATACTTGGCGTTACAAAGAACAGTAATCTTATTTCTAAACCAAGCGTACCGAACATTTTCAAATCTTTATTTTATCATATCAGGGCAAGGCATCACTAATTTTCAAGACTGCAACAAAGAAAACATAAAATCTGAGTTTCAAGCTTAGCCCTCTAACAAATCTGATGTAACTTTTTTAGACTAATACTACAGTGTATTAAGAGTATCACTCGTCAGCCGATTGAAGAAACTCTTTCCCTGATGGATGACCTCCTCCATAGAGACACGTGCTGACTAGTCAACAATGGTAGGCCCATAGGTCGATGTAATGAGTAGACTATGAAGGCTAGTCTTTCAAATTAAATGGCACATTGATTGATTAAAACAACATAGAGCCTAACATTAGCTCTTAAAATCTATTGTTAGGCTTGAACACATTGAAATTAATAGAATCTGTTGTGCCATTGTGCTGGCCTAGCTGCGTAGCGTTCTTGGCCTCACAGCACATGGACACAGCAACACAACCGTTAATTCGCTTCGATAAGCAGGCGTGAATTTAGCAGAAGCGCAATGCACGTGGAAATATGCGGAACTTCTCGCAATGCATAACTCTTTTTGTCTGCAATCTTTTTACGTGCGGTATGTTGTAACTTTTTGGAAAGTACAACAATTGACTTGATTGATTTTAATTATTATATTGATTAAGGTTAAAAAGTTCCATTACTCGATTATAGTTGATAATGGAAATACTGTAGGCTAATTCTATCGTTGTTCACAAAATGTAATACATCACAACTAGGTGACTTCTATGGCGCCGTATTAAATACAAAAGACACTGAGGAAGGCCAGGTCCATAAAGTCACAGAAGCCAACAATCAGTCCAAGTTGAAACAGGTCGGTTCTAAGTTAACTCTGAACAATAAGATTGGACGGCGACCGCACTTATTTTGTCGCATTTATTTCGTCGCATTCATTTCGTCGCATTCATTTTGTCAGGTTAAGCTCCTGAGAGTCGGTTAGGGTCAGGGTATGCGTCGTGAGAGCAGTTTAGGGTCAGGGTTAGGGTTAGTGGCGTTTTAAAATGTGACGAGATGAGCTGCGACAAAATGATCTGCGACGAAATGAACGAGAACCATTGGCCGCACAGAGTCATTACACATCATGGTTTTTAATAGGTTTTAATAAGATTATTTGCCACCTCTATCTTGAGTGTCTATCATAAAATACAAGTATTTGTATCATGCGTCTAGAGTTTGCGTGACTGAGTTTATCAATTAATTAATTATTCAATCATGTTTAAATTCAGTCGAATCCTACGTGAACATCGCAGCGGGAAAGACTGTACGTATGAGCACGACCTGTTCTACAAGCGTTGAAGCCTACGCCACTGATGGAAACTTGACAACCAGAGCAACAACAAAGAGTGAAGCCAACCCTTGGTTGACAATTGATCTCGGTAAAGGATATCCAGTGGCATCCGTCTATATGACGAATACCGATAACTTCGCTTACGGTAGGTCGTTATGTGGCCCTAAAGATGAAGGACAGAGGCAGAGAGGCCAAGATGGCATAGATTCGCCCAGTCAGAATCTGAGCAGGTTAAAGCAACATAGAATACGTCAAATGCATGGAAATACACTACAAAATTACAAATATGTTTCAAACGCGTATTGTGCTACGTTTTTTATATCCAGTATTTTTCGCTTCAGTGTTGTGAATAAATGATTATAATTTCTGTACTGCTCGTCTTCCCCGATAGGTCTACTTCCACGTCTCCACTGGCACGACCAATGATCTACACGTTGGAACTCCTTGCCGTTATCAATTCGGAATCTTCCACTTTTTCCAGACTATTGAAAGCGCATTTATTTCAGAACTGTTAGGTAGCTTCGGTAAGCGCCCTCATGAGGTTCTACTAGGGCGCTATATGATTGTTCATATACATACATACATACATACATACACACACATACATACATACATACATACATGCATGCATGCATACATACATACATACCATGACTCACGATCCTTTGTAGTAATAGGAAGGCCGTGATAGTGATGAATTGAGACTCCTATATTATCTCTGCCTCACTGGGTGAGCTGCCTCCTTATAATTTTCTATGATAGAAAATGCAACAACTGTTGTTTATTTATCTAAGCGCAATGTCAGTCCAATTTTATAATTGGCGTGACGAACAACAACCCCGCAACGAAACCACCGCTGGCCGACACACACTACACCCTCTGCGCCCAGTATCCCTATTTGCTCACCAACTTTAACATCCTCGTGAGAGTGGGGGTCGACTGTGTGGGGTTGGATCCCTTCACCTCCTATCGATACGTCGTCTTCAAGGTTCCACCGGCGTCATGCACTTATGGCTTGGGTTGGAAGACCTCAATCAACGTCATGGAACTTGAAGTCTACTCCTATGCCAAGAAAAGTAAGAACTCACAGAATTATTATTGTCTCATCAGTGAATAATAGAAGTATGAAAGCAAGTAAGGAACTAAGTAAGCTGTTAATAGCATGAGGTGTAAGGCATGAGCCTACGGAGTGTGAGCAGTACTGAGAACCTGAGCCAAAACGGGCCAAACGAAAAACATGCGCTTTATTTCATCAAAATTCTTATATGCAAGATATATACAGGTATATAAGTGGGGTTATATGCACAATCATTCTTGCATATACATGTATATATACTCATTATTGCATGAAACTCACATACATGTATGATGCATACACAGCTATGCATATCCAACGCAGTCTGATCTACATTCGAGTTCGGTGTCCAGCAGGGCTCAGTTTGCGCTACCATGGTTGTACCTTCACATTTTACAGCGGACACCCCTTCCTTATTTTACTGAACACATAGCCACTAGCCACGTCTATGCTATACACCGGCACCATACCAAATGGTGCCATGCCTTTCACCAGGAATATTTAAATGGGAGCCATGATTTACACCGGCTCTATAGATGGATCCATGGATCCATGCTTTACATAGGATCAGTATCAAAGGGAGCCTACAGGAGGTTCTGTTGTGCTATAGTGCACCATATCCTAAGCGAGGCTTATGTTCAGTGCAGCTGACCTAAACAGCAGATAGACACGCACCTACTCGTTTTCCATTAGCCATGCAGCTGTGTTTTTTTGCAGTAATTGTTCTGCAGCGATTGCATTCATCGGAAAGCAATTAATAAAATTAGTGGACAACTATAAGGGTAATTTTATTCCTCGTTAATCTCACATTGTTTTGCTCGTGTTAGCCTCGACCACATAGTCATCCAATTGAGATTGGACAAAGGTCAATGTCAATAGTTAGACAATATTAAGAACGTATACATCGCTTTGTGTTAATGATAGACAAGCAGATCATGGGCTCAATAGCAAGGACTTTTCTTTGACGTATGAATCCCATATAGACATACAGCAATTGGGATTAAAAGATCCTAAAATGACAGGGAATTCTACACGTAGAATCTCCTTTCATTTTACATACGAATCGCATAATTATTCTCCTGCAGGAGCATAATTATGCGGTTCGTATACATGTATGTTTGCAATTGCACATATACATGTAATCGTGTCTATAATATCGACCTTATCAGTTTTATTATATATTATATATAATAAATAAATAAATATATATGTATATATCACATATAACCATAACCATAATGTTTATTGGTCCCAAAAACATTACTAGATAAATCAGATAATACATAAACATAGTCACAATCGCATAGGGAACAAGGGAACAGAAAGCCATAAAGGGACAAATTGGCCCGCTAATTGGCTTAACCATTTAAACATAACATGTACAGGCGGCTGGTTTAGGATAATAACATAAAATAATTAGCCGTAGGACTTAACTAGTTAACTAAGTAGACAATAGGAGAGAGAAAAATAGAAAGATGTACATTAAATGCGAGGTGCTATACGCTATTATTTAGCAATCATCAATCAGATAGACTCTGTTTGAATGCACATATATTAGGCTTTTGGCGGAGGGTTATTGGCAGATTATTCCAGACTGCCCCTATAAAAAAACTCGTGCGTGTTGTCATTGAGGATATAGACCTAGTTTTAGTTTTCCTGCATTGGAGGTTTATGCAGAATTGGCTGTTCATATAAATTGCAACTTGATGACTAGGCCTATATATTCCTATGATGTTTACAAGCTTGCGTATGACGATAATTATGATGATATGTGTCTCCTTGTAAATGTAATGTAAACGTAAACCTTGTAAATGTAATGTAAACGTAAATCTTAGCCTAAGAGCCCCGTAATCAAAAAACGCATGTGCAAGATAGTTTTTTTCTTTCGAGTGCCAGACAGAATTCGAGGAAAGTACAATGGTGCATCAGGTATAATAATTTGATTTTAGCTCCTATCAGCAGCAGTCTTGCTATACTCACTGTAATAAGAGTAGCGTGGCGTACACAATTGCACTTAAATATGCTGATAAACCTTAAACCGATGCTCAATTCAACGTTTTGACAATCAATTTTTTGCAATCTTTTAGAGAACTTGAATAAAATTGTCTGCGAAAGTGGCTCGTGGGGAACTCCAACTCAACTGCTCTGGACGATCGGTCGACAAATGAGCGAGACAAACTGCGATGAATCGTTCGTCTGGAAAATATATCGAGCAAAGCACAGCTGCCTCTCACATTCACTAACTGGCAACGATGGGAACCAAACTGTTACGGGAACAAGGAACACTGTGTTCATTTAACATCGCGTCATCATTTCATGCGGAATGACATTGGATGTGACGAGAAGCTCTGTCCTGTTTGCGAGTACGATTCTTTGTAGAGCCGCCTCAATAGTTTCATGTAATTTCTTGGCAAGTCTTTATCGAATTATTCAACATAATTGTAGATCAAACTTCTCCTAGGCCACATGTATCAGAGTATGAGATCTGCTGTTGAATTACGGTAGTTAACTCTTATACAGTATAAAAAATAGATTTAACACTTTCTTATGATATTGACTCATTTTACTGACTTTCTGATAACTGTTTATATGCACTGTTCTTTTTCAAGTGTACGTCTTTCTATCCTGTTAAAAAAATTAATATTGGTTTCTTATAAGCGCATTTGCTTGCCAGCCAATTCTGCTCGCAAATTAATATCATCAATATAAGTTAAGGAGATAATTATTAGCATAAATTATAATACATGTTGTGATTCGACTCATTGATCAATATGATGGTGGACAGATAAGAAATTTATAAGAAATTTGGAAGCTTTTCCTTTTTAATTGATCCATAATTGCTTGTTTCCCAACCAAACGTCGGTACCGATCATTCGATTGCCAGCAACACAAGGCAATACAGAAGCGCATTTTAATGATATAGCCCTTCGATGTCATTTGTTTAACATTAAAGCTGACGAAATTGATATTTGAGTTTTTCAGACACGTTATGACAGAAGAATGCTGAGCCCCATTAAACCAAACTTATAATATTGAGTATGCACTATTGCCATTGCGAAGTCAAAATAGTCACTCATCCTCGGTTTAAGAAACGAGAACGCCCGCATTTTCTTATGGGTCAGTAATAATTATGATTAGGTCTTTATAATAATATGTCACAAAGTACATTATAATATAACCAGTTTAAACATTGTGAAATGGACACCATATTGACCTGCAGTATCGAACTATATCAGAGAGGTGAAGAGGTCACATGACTGATAGTCACACTGTAGCATGGATATACGTGTAGGCCAACTCTATGGGCTATAAAGCACTGATTTTGTTAACCCATTCCATGTACTTGTTGCACATGAATCATCATTAATTTCGTCAGTGACCATGGCTACTCTTATATAAACCTTTGTTGTGTGTTTCTGTGCTTCTCTGTGTGTGATCTAGCAAACCCGTTTTATGCTGCATGCTGGGTTTAGCATAGATTAAGTTGAGAGTAGACTATATTTAGGTTATTAAGAGAAAGAAAGGGAAGGGATATCCCAGCATATTACATTGTAGATTATCAAACACCACTATTATTATAACCAAAATCAGTCGACGTGGAGCAACTGTGAGTGGAGGCCATACTCAAGCTCCTTAGACGATGACCGCCACAGAGATGGAGACTCGAACCCTTGCTCTCCGCGCTACAATTAGTAATGCATCATCCAAAGAAATTAGCCAAGCGTGTTTGGCACTTCGCCGATTAATTCGCCAATCATGACATTCCATCGCGAAAAAGCACGCTGAAGTGTACATCAAGTACGACAGATTAGAAAAATTTAATATTTTTAAGCAGGGCAGGGCGAAAACAACAAATAGCAACAGCTAACTTCCCACGAACTTTGCGTTGGCTAAACTTTTATGTTGCAAATCGAGCACCATTTTCAATTGCCATGTGTTCTATCATGGAGGCAAAAATATAGGCAAGAACCTTGACAGTTAAGTAATCACGTGTCCGGGGCCAATTATCGAAAACGATTGCATACAGTAGAATAAAAACTTAAAGGTTGGAAGGTGGGAAAAATATTTTTGAAAAATACGCCTAAAAATCTGCGCTGTATAGCTATTGGTGTTCAAAAGGAATCTGTTAGATGACGAGAGATAGATGCTCCAGTTCATCGCAACCGGCAGGCGGTTGATTTATGGCTGGATGGATAGGTGGTTGCTAAGATAGAGGATCAGATTTGAATCTCCATTGTTATTTGTCTATGAGGTTTCCCATTAAATAACATGACTATTAACAGTTTGTGTCCTGCAGCACCAGTGTACGGATAATCATGGTCGTGCGTGTTTGGAAATTAGTGAAGACTATGCGTTGTCGTTATCAGCAGTTCGTTATATAGCCGACAGTACAGCTTGAGTTTCAATTTTTCTAGAATCTTGAAAATTGCACAACTGTTAACATAGTTGCCACGCACTCCAACAGAAGTGATGAATGTAGGTAGGGAAAATCGAAAATTTTCACTCCAGTCTGATATTGCACACAGGGACATAAATAAATGTACTCCTCTGCCATGTAGGCCAACATAGGCAATAGTTATTTAAAAAGTTGAGTGATATTTTTAATAGCCTCAATCCTACATGCGTGGGACGGATACCATAATGTATATTCCTAAGATATATTGTAAATGCTTTACGCCAAGTGGTAAGGATGGCCTGAGCAACACATGGCTTGCTTTGCTAATATTCCATAATTATTTGCCTTACTTTTTCACGCACCCATTCTATACTTGCTGAAACACAATGTGATGGCACCCAAAGGACACGAAGTTCATATTTAAAAATCACAAGTAGACTCCATTATCTTAACGAAATAAAATTTAGATTTTAATAGCCTGAAGAATGATACACACACACGCGCGCACACACACAAACACACACAATAAAATGAATGTAAGGCAGGGTGTAGTTAGGTTGATGGATGGACGAATGGATAGATAGATGAATAAAATAATATAACAGATGTGTGCCCGGTAGTTAATAGATAGATAGATAGACAGATAGATAAATAGATAGATAGATTGATGGATGGACGGACGGATGGATGGATGGACGGATGGTTGGCGGATGGATGGACGGACGGATGGATGGACGGACGGATGGTTGGCGGATTTATGGACGGATGGATGGATGGACGGATGGATGGACGGATGGATGGATGGATGGATGGATGGACGGATGGATGGACGGACGGATGGTTGGCAGATGGATGGACGGATGGACGGATGGACGGATGGATGGACGGATGGATGGATGGATGGATGGATGGATGGATGGATGGATGGACGGATGGATGGACGGACGGATGGTTGGCGGATGGATGGACGGATGGATGGATGGATGGATGGATGGACGGATGGATGGACGGATGGATAGATGGATGGATGGATGGATGGACGGATGGATGGACGGACAGATGGTTGGCGGATGGATGGACGGATGGATGGATGGACGGATGGATGGATGGACGGATGGATGGATGGATGGATGGACGGATGGATGGACGGACGGATGGTTGGCGGATGGATGGATGGATGGATGGACGGATGGATGGATGGACGGATGGATGGATGAACGGATGGATGGATGGACGGATGGATGGATGGACGGATGGATGGATGGACGGATGGATGAACGGACGGACGGACGGATGGTTGGATGGATGGATAGATAGATAGGTAGATAGATAGATAGATAGGTAGATAGATAGATAGATAGATAGATAGATAAATAGATATATAGATAGATAGTAGGCGTAATGCAAATGACATTACCATTTTTTACTTTTCGACGATTAATGTTTCTTTCAATGCTGACCGTCATAATAAGATTTTAGTAGATAACAGCGATCCCGAACCATCATGATGTAAAATGTGTTATTCGATAAAATGCTTCTGGTTTCGGTTCTGGCAGTGGTTTTTCTCTTTTCGTCTAAACAACCTTGACCTCAACGTCGATGTGCGCTAATAAAATATTATATGACTCACTCGCTTCTGCGGAAATAGGTTTTTGTTGATCCGACCTAGAATTTGGTAACAGGTCGACAACAACAATCACCTATAATAGTTGACGCTTCTTTGAATTGAGGAGTCAAATCGTCTGACAGTATTGGCCTACATGAGGATGCTGAAATACTTTATATAAAGCCATATTGGCAGGCTACATCTTACAAGTTTTTTATATATTAAATTCATGCTCGTATTGTTGACTTTCAACGGTATAGAATATGCATACGGCAGCACTCAACGGCGTATTACTTCTCTTCGTTATTTCGGTTGGAGTAAGAAGTCAGAGCGCAGATGACTGGGAAATGTCCTCCGATGGACCAACTTCTGATTATAAATATACAGTTAATCCACGCGTGTACGAAGTGAAGAGTACAGAATCCGAAATCAAGGATTTTGCATTTAAGCGCAACGACGAAGACACGCAGACTCACAAGGAATTAGCTTTGACGAAGGATAGATCTACACTTATCAAATCGCATATATTGAAATTTCTCAATCTGGAGAGCTATGCTATGCTATGCTTGGATCTGCTTGTAAGTTCGTAGGCCTGTTGGTTTTATTTCATGATTTTAATGATTGGTCTGTAAACTGTAAGTAGCCTATTACATCGATCTATAGGCCCTACATTTAGGACATTTGTGAAAATTTGATCTTTGGCGTAGTGCTCTTCAGAACTGGATGAAAAACGTTTAGACATTTAACTGCACAGATAATGACCAATACAAAGATATTAGCACATCAATTGATGTCTACAGAGCAACCAATGTTCATAATGCATCGCTTCGTTGACTACCGAAGCATTGCCAGTTCGCCAGTTCATTGTTTCTTTCGCGGAATGCTCTGTGCAGTGATAATAAATTTGTTGGCTAGAGCTCTCTGTTCGCATCGTTAGACCTAAATCAGGCGTTGTCATAATTCTTATGATCATTTAAAAGCGTATTTCAAGACCTGAATAATTTCTTAACTACAGTTTTTTATGCAAAGGACCATTCGTGATCTCTAGTAATTTCTCAGGTCAAACGTGTATCTTATTTCTACGCTCGATATAGATCACTCGATCATACTATACCGGGGTTAATCGGTGGCCTACTGTTTATTGTCTTCAATGACGTAAGATATGTGCTAGTATTTCTACATGATATTGCTTCACTTAATTTAGAACCTATTGAAGACACGCCTCACATTAAAACATTTCTTATGACTGGAGCCCATTACTTTACCGATAAAACTAGTATCATTCGGATTTAAAAATTCACGTAGTTTACACATGATTAATCCATTCCGCACATTGCGTTCTCTAGCATGAGGTCGTTGCTAACATTTCTATATGTTGTCTGCTATTTACTATTACAGCGGAACCAATCGATGATACACCACCCGATGATCCTGAAATTGAAGGGAAATGTCCGCCTGGATTCCACTTCGCACACCTGGCTCGCAGCTGTTACAAGGCCGTCTATGAAGAACACAACTGGGCATCAGCCGATCAAAGATGTCGTGATTTGCATCCTGGCGCCCACTTGGTCGCCATTACGAAGAGTGAAGAAAACACAGGCTTGAAAGTTTACCTGAGAAGGGAGCTTGCAAGTACGTTTTACATACCATTCACTCTGCAATAAAATTCTAGTGTTGGCGCTTGGGCAAAGAACATAATATTATCCATGATAATAGACCCTAATCGAGAGCGCAGACCTCCGTCGTCTGTCTTTGCCCACTCTGTCCTGTCTGCGGAAGACCTGATCTTCTACACGACGTTCTCAGGGAAAGACAGCTAAAACCCAAGGCTGAGCCTTTCTCATCGTGTATCCTTCTATTTGGAATGACCCATATACCAACAATCCGCAGTTAAATTATGTCGGCTCCCACCCTCAGCCCATCGTTGCCAGAAAATCCTCATATGATCCCTGGGCTGTCACGTTGAGCGAGCTTCTGTGTATAGTCTGTACTGTGATACGATACGGTGCATGTTGATGTACGGCTTGCCCTTCTTGGGTAGTTCAGGAAGACTTTTTGGGCTTTTTTGGCTTACACTATGGCATAGCGAAAACTTCTACAGTTTTTATGCAGAGCTAGACGAAACGACAGAATATCATTAACACATACACGTAGCCATTACAAAGTTCACACAGACACTGCATTTTGGACAGCCATGTCTTAAATTATGCAAAAAAATAACAGCTCGTAAACTCATTATTAACTTTAAATGATCACATGTTCAAGAGAACGCAAGGCAGGATCAACTCTCGCAAGCGTTTGCGTCCAATTTGAAGGGAACGAAGTTCAGGCATTCTATTGAAAAATAGGACTAAGGGGTAAATATCTGCGTTGCATAACTCTTGTCTTCAGAGGGAATCTATTAGGGGACAATGGGTGCTCCAGTTACTCACCACTAACGGATGGAAGGATGGATGGATGGATTGACGGAGGAATGAATAGAGGGTTCGATGGATAGATGGACGGAGGAATTGATGGACGAACAAATTTATGGCTGGATGAATGTATGGCTGGCTGGCTGGATGGATGGCTGGATGATTGGATGGATGGATGAATTAATGGATGAACGGATGGAAAGACTACTGGATGGGGAGGGAGGCAGGGAGGGAGGGATCGATGGATGGGTAAATGGATGGATATATTGTTGGATGGATGTGGGATGGAGGGGTGGAAGAATTGCATGATGGAGGGAAGGAGGGATGTAGGGATTGATTGATGAATGGGTTGATGGATGGATGCAAAGTTGAATGAATTAATGGATGATCAATTAATGGATTTATGCATTGGAAGATGGATAGAATGAGGAGTTCATTGGACAATAATGAAGGATTGAATTGATAGATGGATGAATTGAAGGATGCTCGGATGGATGAATTTATGGATGAATTGATGGATGGATGGAGGGTGGATAGATGGACGCATGGATGAATGGATTTACAAGTTCTTGGATGCACGTATGGAAGTTTCAGTGAGCAGACTGAGAGCCGAACATTGTCATTTAACAGGAAAATATTTTTCAACCTTAAATTGAACAAAGCAATATATGCTAGTGAATTCTTTAACTGCAAACAGGTAAACATTTGAAAGAGCTGGCTAATTTTTATCGGAAGAATTGATCCTACATGCGCGAGAAATATACTACACATGTGAGCCAAGGGGTCAAAACTCGCCGTTTTTCGGCTCCTCGTTACTTAGCTAAAGGTTGAAATAAATCAGAGAGGTCAAAAATATAGAAAATCGTTTTATGGTATTTTGTTGGAAATAAATATATCTTCTTTCAATATCTAAAATAAAACATTTTTAATTCAAATATTTAGCGTTGAGTCAAGATTTGCATTGTTAAAATATGCATGTTTTCAGAGGTGAACGACCTAGATTTCATGCGTCGACCTGCCATAATTTGCAAAGTGGAAAACAGATCTTGATGCCGTGTGCATTATTTCACGCAGAATATAGCTCTTTATTTTCCAGCAGAGTTGCGAAGTAATAAAATAATGGGTGACAAGATCCTTGATGACACAAATATTCTGAAACTTTGACTTTGGTTTTCTCAGTTGTTAATATTACACTAATGCAAGAGTCAAATGAGTGTGACTTAAGTTAGATACAAGTTATTTCGATTCTATAAAACATATTTTGAAGCAGATCATGCATCATAGAATACGAATTAATGAAAAAAGTCCAGAAAGGACATTGTAACAGTAATGATCGTAAAGTAATAACATAATTTTTTTATGACCTGTTTACGTCGCGTTGTTTACGCACCCAGATACTTTGCTTCAAGGGCCAAAAAGTACAGATGCTTAAACGTAAAAATAGGTCTAGAAATCTAAGCCACACAAACACTTAAATTTTTGTAGACTTTTATGCTGCAATCTCTCCCAGTTGTAAGATGGCTAATGGGTGGATGAATGGGGGAGGAAGCGAAGTGAATTGAATTTATTCTAACTAATTGCATGAAATTTAATGGTTAAATATGCATGGTATCTATATATCCACCATATTCAATTGAACTAATAGGAATAAATTCAATTCACTCAATTACATCAATGACATCTCTTTATGTCTATTTATAATATTGAAAGAAATGGAGGTCATGTAAGTAATAATTGAAGTAGGTAACAGCATTTATGGGTAAGCAAGTACTTGGGTTGGTTTGTGGGTAGGTATACTAGTATATAGAGGCTTAATAGCTTACACCACACTTTCTTACCGACGTGCTGTGAATAGATTGGTCGATGAATGGATGGATGGATGGGGGATGGATGGATGTATAGATAGATAGATAGATTGATAGACAGACAGACAGACAGACAGACAGATAGACAGACAGACAGACAGATAGATAGATAGATAGATAGATAGATAGATAGATAGATAGATAGATAGATAGATAGATAGATAGATAGATAGATAGATAGATAGATAGATAGATAGATAGACAGACAGATAGATAGATAGATAGATAGATAGATAGGTAGACAGACAGACAGACAGGCAGACGGACGGAGGGACGGACAGATAGACAGACACATGGATATATAAGATCGATTGGTACAGGTAGGTAAGTACGTAGTTTGGTCATTGATCATCAACCAATATGATGCAACAGCCCAGGAAAGCTGACCTAACGAAATTTATACCTATGGCTGTATTGCCCCATTCTTCAAAGCTATTTGAAAACAATATGTTTCAAAAACTGTATCTCTAAGATATATATTCGACACCCTTTGCAACACAGCTTTAGGCGGGGTCACTCAACTTCAATGCCACTCATAAACATGCAGGATAAGATATTGACAAGGACAAGTTATTGACATAGGAATATGTTTGGATCTGATGGAAGCATTTGACGCTGTACGTGATAAAATGCCAATAAAGCAGCGAGAAAGTTATAGAACAAGGGATATTCCTCTTTATTGGCTCAATGAGTATCTTAGTAATCGACAAAAGCAAGTACAAATGCAATGACACAACATGAGGATTCGCAAGAATTAAATTTGGAGTGCCTCAAGGCTCTATGCTAGTTCCCCTATTATTCTTGATACAGTAAATATTAAGGACCTTTCAAATGCATCCTCTATGCTTCGAAGCTGATTCCAATGTCTTCGTTTCACACAACTCTTATGACGAAGTATTTAGAATCCTCAACCAGGAGCACTTATTAGTGTCAGATTTTATTCAGGGAAAACAAATTTTCTCTTTACTTAAAAAAAAACAATCATATTGTCTTCTGCTTTCTCAGGAAATCAACTCTACAACAAAGGAAAACGTGCAAATAGATAATATTGACAATCCACAAGTAAAATTCCTTCCAGTCTAAGCGGTTCAGCATATTAACTGGAATAAACACATAGACCAAATAGCACTTTAAATTGCAAACAATATGGGTCTTTTTAAACTAATATCCGAGGTTATTATTAGACATCACCTGCATCTATGGATTATTGAGTAGAACGAATTGTAGGGTTCATACAATTATAGCCTATGTTTGATGAGTTTAATTTTGCTCACTATGTTTCATTTACTTTTTTTTCTAAGTTGAGGGATAATGAAAATTTTCAACCATCTCGCCTCGGTTATCGTACAATTATATAGGTGACTCTATCCAGCGGATCCAGCGGCGCTTGGTTATTTCTGGTTCTCTTTTGTGTCCATATAAAGTTCTGAGAATGGCTAAATGTTTTGTAAATTTATTTGTTTCTTTATACCAATAAATTGATGGCTATGGTTACGGGTATGTGTAGGCCATTGTGTAAATCTACACAATGCTTCTTGCTTTGTTTCTGACAGTGGTTTTAATCGGCAGATTCACACATTGCCCTTTCTCTTGTCGTCCAAACAATTTTGAGCCCGGTCTCTGTATTTACTGATATAGCGACTCGCTTCTGCGGAAATTAGTTTTTGTCTGTTGATTTGGCCTAAAACTTGACAACGGATCAACAGCGGTAATAACCTATAAAAATTGACGCTTCTTTGCGTAGAGGAGGCAAATAATTTGACAGGTTGCATGCGAGCGTTAAGATACGATTATCATAAAGTCTTATTGGTCGGCTGGTTTTTGTAGACCTTGCTATAATATTCAATTAAGACATTCGTTGTTGTAATTAAATAGCGAATAATTATGTATACTCCTAAACTCAGCGGCGTCGTAGTTCTCTATTTGATTTCTGTTGGAGTCAAAAGTCAAAGTGGAGAAGACAGCGATATGTCTAACAACAAACCTACATATGATTACAGAGAGGAACGTTGGTCAAGCATGATAAGGCGCTTTGTGAGGAATCAGGATTCAATGATTATGTATCTAGACACTACGGTGTAGAAAAGGCTAAACAAATTTACAGTGCTCATCTTTTACTACTATTGTTTCTTGAGGAGCATTACGGGTGGAATTATATACTTAAACGGATTCTAAGTGGTCAACATTACACGAAAACACATTATCGATATCGGCAACCTCATCGTGAGTTTGTATTTGTTGATCGTATTTCATGGCTTTCAATATAAGCCTACACACAAGAAACATATTACCAGTCTTCAAAATAAAGGCAACAGGTCAGCCTAAAAGCTACTGTGTACAGAAGGAAAGCATGTATTATTGTTGTTTGTTCCACAAAGACTTTTGATCGACTGGACCGATTGCTCCCAAATGTTGCATGAATACTTTTGACCACCCAGGAACAAACATAGGTGTCCTGGCTTAACAAGACGGATCATAGAGCGCCCCGTCATTTGCCAGCTTGTAGTAGACGGATTGACGCAGGGTTGGTCACTCTGTTTCGTCGTTTACCTCAGATCACATCGAGACTGCGCTTCTCTATTAAATTGAGCCTGTTTGAATTGTGGGAGGTCAGAGTCCGGATTCCAGAACTTCAGTTGAGGCAAAGTAGCTGTTAGGTAGGGTGTCGTTTTGGTCGAGGATTGGCAGATGGAATATCAAGTATGGAATCTGAGTAAGAGTTCTTGAAAAGGTGAGACCTAGGTTTTAGAATGGAAAGCCGGGGGTGTTTGATATAGGATCTTGGGCCAGATGATGTTTGATGACGGACAATGATGGCGGTGGAACAAAAAGGTGCGGAATTCAGGAGGCAGATCGTTCGAGAGACGTTGTGGATCGCTCGGTTGGAGAACTTGAGGTCAGAAGTGTCTATAGTGTCTCTGTGTCCTGTAATCGACAGCTCGCTCACGGAAAGAGCGTGCAAACGACATACTTAGCCACCATATGCTGCATCTTAATCTTAATGAACCGATTTTCTTATACCTATCTGCTATGGGTTTTAGCATTGAATAATTGCGCCAAGAAAGATACTCATTGCAAACTACATGTATAATCAACTGTTTTGAAGTGATACCGGTGCTGCATTTTTCCTCAGTATTGCTTCTTAAGAAAGGTTTTATCGTGACATTAATTTTAATTAGGCTACTAATTAAAAGCCTGCTGCGCTTCTAACCAGTTAATTTGTCTACATGTTCTCATGTTCTCTGCTAATAATTAACATAATTAACACCATAATTAACGTGAAATTCATCGATGATTCGCTACCCTTTCTTACAGAGGTTGAAGGTGACTGTCCGGATGGATTCTACAAGGTTCGCCAGGCTCGCAGCTGTTACAAGGTCGTCTACGAAAGACACAACTGGACATCAGCCGATCAACGATGTCGTGACTTGCACGAAAACACACACTTGGTCGCCATTATGAAGAATGATGAAAACAGAGGCTTGGAAGATTACCGGAGAGAGTAACTTGCAAGTAAGTTTGCATACCATTTGCCATTTACGCTGTACGTGTTGTACTTCTTTAATGCACTTCTAGTTAATGGGTTTAATTAACTGTGAGACTCAAATAATCACTGAAGACGGTGCTAGAGGTTAATTCAATAACAATCCAATTGCAAAGGACATCGTTAGAGAAAAATCTCAGTTTACTGTACTTGAAATGGTATCAATAGATTTAATTCATATAAGTACTATAATTAAAATTCCTTCTTGCTGCTTGTATCTAATGTGAGAAAGGATGGGCCTCATTAGCAGGACCTCGTTGGTCCCTAATGGGTTTCTTTGTTACTCCCTATTGGTCCTCAGCTGTTCTTTCTGTTTCATACACTTGTTATTGTTTAATTTTGTCAAACTTTTCTTCGGTTGAGGAATGCGATAAAAGAGGTTGGTTATGGTTATGGTTAACTCAGATAAACTTCAAATTCTCTAACAAAATCTATGCCTATATTCAATCTATGCAAAAGTTAATTTTGCATATATAATATGTAGACCCACTTTGTATTTTAATTTTCCATGGTGTCATAGTTGTTTTCCTGTTTATAGTGTGAGTGGGTTTTTACCAGGATATATGGATGGACTCTTAAGCTGCTTCATTGCATTGCATCATTTTTAGTGCCATTGAATTTTCAATAATACAGGGCAGGCTACATGCAAGCCTATTAAATTTGTTTATTAAATTTGATCAAGTTTATCTCTGGCTAACGAAAAAAAATGACATATGCTTGGTTGCCTGCTCTTTCACTAACGTGCTGCCATTTCTCTCGAGTTCATAATCATTAGGTCTACCTATTTGCACGATTATTTGTCTGCTTGCTTACCTACTTACCCCATTCGCCCGCACTTCTACTGTGCAGAACCGGGCCGTTGCAATGATAGGTCCACTCAAACAGAATGGGCTGCCCAAAACCTCTTCATTTGCATTCTACCCATTGCTGAAAACCACTCTATTTAGCCGTAGTTGGACCAGGAACGCCTCTAAGTAGATATCTTGAAGGGGCGTGATATTGAGTTTGTTTCATTGATTGATTGATTGTGTGATTATTAATTGATTGATTGACCGATCGATCGATTTATCGATTGATCTACTGATCGATCGATCGATCGATTGATTGATTGATTGACTGACTGATTACACGTATGGTATGAACCATATGGTATGGTATAAAATATATATGGTATGGTATAAAATCCCAAATTGAATGAAACTAAACGACAGCCATGAAAAGCTCCTCTTACCTTCAACATCTGGGCTATGATGATAATCGATCATGACTATGATTGTTATTATATATTATGGTCAGTAGCACACTACATTGTTGCTTATTAGACAGACAGAAAAGTTTAGAGAAATTAGACAAAAGATGTTGGCATGCATTATCGTTAGGCTCAGTATTCCAATCTATTATTTTTGTATCCTCCGATTTACCCAACGCAGATGCAATAGCTAGATCATCGCAAGGAGCACAGCTCCTCATGTGGAACACATTTCCACAAGTTTACAATTTTAACGCATTTACTTCACAAGTAGAACGTTATGTACATATGGGCTTAACAAAGATATATCGTTACACGCACTTTTTGTCGAAATTTTTACATTGTTTACACATTTTCTTATTTTATTTTGCAATTAAAGTCAGGCGCTAGTCGCCCACTATAGTGGAATGCTTCTCTCCAAGCTCAGCAGCAGGTGGTAAACCTTTAGGATGGTAAATCAAATTTAGCAAACAGAACAGAGCAGAGAAAACGTTGAATATCCTCAAATATTGATTGTGCTTTGCCGCTGGCGTTTTATTTAAAGACACCTTTTTGGAGTGCCACTCTCTCATTGGTTGACTCCGTTATACTCCTGAAAGCAAATAACATGTGTTGTGAGCACTATGATGTGGCCACGTAGTCTGTGCATAATATGTGATGTTTTGCAACATAACCCGAAAACTAGACATCCATTATTATTAGAGAGAGCTATGCATACACCTCTGAGTGCTTATAGAGTGCCATAATTTAAAAATATGTTATTATAGGACTTGGATGAACGATTCTATTTGAAAGAGAAAATTTCTATTCGTTCCCTTAGATAACTGGATACAATGATCTCTGCTCCCAGATGTTATACTCACTGACGAACATTCGATCCAGTTTAAAGGTTAAAAAAGGTTAAAGGTTTTAAACATAACTTTATTAACTTTACTTTCATATACTAACAGTAAACATAATAAGGATAGTATTATGCCGTGTTCGGTACAAATCAATGTCCGATTTATCCAGACATAGAAGTCCCAGTAGACAAAAGATTTCTCCATGGAAACTTGATGACGTCATATTTCATTGTTTATCTTAATTTATTACTAGCATCTAAGTGACGTCATAGCAAGTGAGCATACACGCAGCTATGCAGTCATGCATACAGACATTCTAACATGCATGCATACGGATATACGATTAACTCGATGATAATGACGACGACGACCATGGCGACGGTGATTACGACTACGACTATGACTATGACTGCGACTACGTCTACGACTTCGACGACTACTACGACGACGACGACGACGACGATGACGATGATGATGATGGTGATGATGATGATGATGATGATGATAGGTCTGAAAATAATTTTTTAGAAGAAGTAGATCTCTCAAATTGCATGATTGTGAGATGTTTTGAATTTTTCCCTTTCAGTTTGTTACTGATTTTTATTAATATATATATGCGGTCTAATAATTATTGTATGTGTGTTATTTTGCACACGCTACAATTTTTCCTTATAATAGAATCGTGATTTGAGCGCATTATATGCATAAAAATGGCCTGATCAGGTGACTGTCGACCGATCACACGAGGTTTGTCACTTCATATAGGCCTACATGTATGGGCGCCACTAAATGTTATGACTAAAAGTCGAGTATTAGTGCGGGCAGAAAGTCTGTGGTAGTAGCTGGAATGTCTCGTAAGGTGAGTGTGAAAATCCGAACCCAGGATTAAGAGATGTCTACATATAGCTGGAAGGCGATTATTAGTATAACGATACATAAATTCAGCTATGTAGATTGACCTCATCTGTCTGACAGTAAGTTCATTAATGAGAAGGCCAGTGTGTGAGTTGTTCATGTATGGGGTACCAGCGACTATTCGAATGGCCCTCTATTGCGGACTATAATTTTTTGCAGATTAGTTATACATGTGGATATCCATTTAATATTACAATAGGTGAGACACGGATCAATTACAGAAATGTACAAAGTTTTACGGATCCTGGATGGAGTTAAATAGGGATATCAGGTAAGACTGCCGATATTTATGGTCATTTTACTATAGATAATAGAAATATGTTCCGTCCAGATAAGGTACTGATCTAAAAATTACGTCGAGGAATCAGACTGAGGAGACTTGATGTTGGGATCATCAGCGAGTAGATGATTATGACGATGATGATGACGATGACGGTGACGATGACGATGACGATGACGATGAGGGGCTGTTCACATATTATATAACGCTCAAGGGGTAGGTGGGTGGGCTCCGGTTTTGTTAGCGTTATATTGTGTAGGGTGGGGGATAGGTTGAAGGATTTGTTATATAACAAACTTTTTTAAGCTTATGCTCTTTTGCCTGTTTGCTTGCTAATTGTAAATTCCATGTACCACGGACCTTCATTGTTTAATCGAAGTTCATAATACGTTGTGAACCAAAACTAGCACCATTAGCTGCCACCTGGAGAATTGATTTGACGTTCTTAGTTATTATTTTATGAATCCACTTTTAACAATTTGCTGTTTACAATTTTAACAATTTCATGTGCATAGATTTAAGCGCTCTAAAATTCAATTATGTGTGCTGTGTATGTATTATCATGATGTTTGATTTCATTTTCTATAGTATGTGTAAATAGTTTATGTTTGCTTAAATACCCAATTGCAGTTGTGGCACGCACTCTGTATACATCATACGCTATTAAATAGGTAGAGTTGTACTGTGAAGTTATCGATAAATATCAGATAGTTCAATATTAAACCAATCCATTCTGTTTGATACCGTAATTCTCATTTCTAGTGCAAAACAGGAGGGAAATGGTGCTTTTAAATAGGATGTACGTCACTACCATATATCATCATGCTGTATTAGTAGGCCTATATGTAGATACATGGTGACAATCGTCGACTACCCAATTAGTTACCGTAATTAATACAAGTGAATTTAGCGCCATTAAAAGTCCGATTATTAAGATGCAGAGGAGCTCCATAGATCCGGTCTTATCATCATTGGCACGAGAGAGTACACAATTTTAAGGTAGCTTTTGTTACATAGCTAATTGGGCATATGATGATTTTTACTGCAGTTCTTGAAATGGACAAAGGCAATTATCAGCTGAATCACTACTATTAAACTAACACCGTATTGTTATAAAATTGAGCAATACAATTATGTCGATTGTATGTCTTTTAATGTGCTTATAGGCTAGGGTAGGGCAGGGGGTGGGTAGCATATCTGTTATATAATACAGGGGTGGGGGTCACAGCTGCTGTTATATAACGTTATTAGGGGTAGGGGTGGGTCAAAAATTGGGATTTTATGCGTTATATGATATGTGAACGGCCCCTGACGATGATGATGGCGACGGTGACGACGTTGACGCTGATGATGACGACGACGAAGAATGATGATGATGACGACGATTACGATGATGATGATGACGACAAATGATGACAACGACGATGATGTCGATGACGATGCCGAAGACGACGATTATGATGATGACGATGATAACGACGACTATATTGATGATGATAATGATGTTGACAACGACGACGACAACAAAGACGACGACGAAAACGATGATGATTGTTCGAAAGGCCCATAAAACTTATAACGAATTTTGTACGTAATTATTATTCGATCAAATCGAACTTCGAGAAAACATCGACATTAAAATCAGAAACACGAAAAAATACACACCCAAAACCGTAGCGTCCGAAAAGCGAGCATTAAGCAAGAGTCCTTCCCAAAAATGTATGACGTCATACCAAGGAGGCTATTAAACTAATAAAACTAAAAGTTCTTCTGAATATAACCCTCCCCTTGTGATGTGCAGCATCACCAAAAAAAGAAAGCTTCAGTCATTCACCATAACATGTCAATCGTCTGACTCTCCATCATCAGAGACTTCTAACGGACACAAAGAGTTTATAGATCGTGTAAAAACAGTCTGTCCAATCTTAACCTTCACCACACGCACGAGTCCATCACGACCATGATGAACAGCAACAATCTTTTCCAATGGCCAAGAAACTCTGGCTATGTCTTGATTTATGACCAACTACACGAAACTCCAGTTTGTGTGAATGCCATTTCTTTCTAGCTCCAAGTTCCGGTAACCATTCTTGCATCCACCGGTGCCAGAAATGCCGAATCAATTCCTGAACTCGTCGCCAACGATGCCTAGGATGAGGATTTTCATCAACCGTTAACGGCACATCTTGTCTCCCCCAATTCACCATGCAGAAAATGGCTTGGCGTCAGAGGAATAATATCATGTGCATTTGCCGACTGATATGTCAATGGTCTTGAATTCAGAAGCGCCTCTGCTCCGATAAAGGCGTTCATCAGTTCTTCGTCACCGACTTCAGCGTTTCCAAGAATAGCAGTAACTGCACGTTTTGCAGCTTTTATCATGATCTCAAACACTCCTCCGAAGTGAGGCGCAACTGGTGGATTGAAACTCCATTTCAAACCGTGTGATGATGTAGCTGACAAGTTTCTGTTTATCCAATTGCGTTATCAGTTCTTGCAGCTCTCGATTTGCTCCAACAAAATTTCGACCATTGTCTGGTGTCATTTCCTTTGGAAAACCTCGACGATTAGCAAAACGAAATAACGCTTTTAAGAAGGAATCCGTGTCCAATCCATATGCCATCTCCAGATGAACCGCTCTAGTCGTCATACAAGTGAACAGACACAAATAACGTTTTTCTCGGCTTTTACTATGCCCTCTTAACGTAAGGAATGGTCCAGCGAAGTCGAGAGCTGTATGGACGAAGCTCCTCAATGGATTTGGCAACTTGAGTCTACTACTAGGTAACGGTGCCATAATCTGATTGGCTGCCTTTGCAGTGCGTCGTTTACACATCATACATTTATTCTCCAATTCTCTAATGGCTTCACGTGCAGACAAAACCCAGTACTTCTTCGATAGTTCTGACAGTGTGTGATTAGTTCCACAGATGTGAGCTCCTTTTTCGTGCTCATTCTTCACAATCAATCTGGTGATTCCATGACTTCGTGGTAGGATGATTGGGTAACGCGTTTCGTATGGTAATATTTCTGCATTAGTTAATCTGCCATTGCATCGCATTACTCCATCTTCATCCAACTGCGGATTCAGTGCCAACAGTTTGCTGTTAGTTGGCAATACTTTCTATTGAAGTAATGATCGATATTATATATTCCATACTGAAAGTTTCTTGTTGACAAGCTCTTATCACAAGTAGTTCAGCATCTTTGATTTCCTCACACTGCAAGTCACCCTGAATCCTATCTTGCATGGCTAATCCACAGTTGTTGACAAACCACAGTACCCAAGACTGCACACGTATCAATCGTCCCCAATTTGAAAATCTATCTGGATTCAACCGATCTTCCAGATGCACCGACGAACTGTGGAAAGTTACGAACATCGACATTAACTTTTTCTCTCGATCAACTCTTTTTCTTTCACACGTAACTTCGATTGGTTCAATTGAGTTGCTCGGCCAGCAGTCCTCAGAAAACTGCAGAAATGCTGGACCGTTCCACCAAAGCTCTTCCTCAACAAGATTTGAGGCTGTCATTCCCCTTGAGGCTAGATCTGCTGGATTCTGTTCTGATCGAATATGTTTCCACTTCTCTGGAGAAGTTGACGATTAGATTTCTCCCACTCTGTTTGCTACAAATGGTTGTAACTTCGACTCCGACCTCTTATCCAATGTAAAACATTCATGCTGTCACTCCAAAATGTGACACTTGAACTCTTTATGTCCAATGGACCAGTGATATTATTTCACATTCGGAGTGCTAAGACTGCTGCCATCAATTCAAGACGCAGTACACTTGTTGATGCTAGTGGAGCCACCTTTGTCTTTGAACACACGAAACGGCTTGAAATATGGCCACTTGCATAAGTGCATCTTGCATATGCGACTGCACCATATGCATCGATAGAAGCATCAGCAAATACATGTAACGACAGCTTCAAAATTTCCTCAGTTAATTGTAGACGAATACATCTGGGAATCTTAATTCTGCTGACATCTGCAATTTCGGAAAACCAATTTACAACTTCCTGTGTCAGTTCTTTATCCAGTGGTTGATCCCAATCCAAACCACACTGCCACATCTTTTGCAATAGCATCTTAGCTCGAACAATGTATGGGGCCAAGAAGCCTAACGGATCAAATAGAGAAGCAACTTTTTTTAACACATTCCGCTTTGTGCAAACAAATCCTTCTTTACATAATTTGAATCGAAATGTGAAAACGTCCTCACGTGCTAACATATTATACCAAGTGTTTTTGCTCCATAGAGATGGTCACCTTCAATTTCTAGTTCCGTCATTTGATCTTCTTGTGGTATCTTTTTTAATACTTCACCCAAATTGGACAACCACCATGCATATCTGCCCGATGAAGGAGCTCTGACATCTGTTTATACAATTCTAGACCATCACTGACTGAAGTTACAGAGTTCATACTGTCATCCATATATGTTGCCTTCAGCACAGTCTCTGAAGCCAATGGAAACTGATCACAATATCGTCTTGCATGTTCCTGAACAACCAGCTGAGCAAGAAAAGGGGAGCAATTCACTCCAAAAACAACATGTTTGAATTCCTAGATATCTGGAGGTCGTCCATTGTCCATATACCGCCATAGGAAGCGGAAATAAGCTCTGTCCTTTTCATCTATTCCAACACGAAGATACATTTCCGCAATGTCACAAACCACCGCTATTGGATTTTTACGAAATCTCAGCAAAACGTTTTCCAACTGTTGCTGCAGCTTTGAATTTAACCACTGGATCAACCTGCAATAATTTATTTGTTAAAATCCTGAGATCTAGTTTATACCAGGATGCGGATGCCGCGATGCGATAACTTTGATCTTTAAAACTCTTCGTATATCTGTCTATCAGGCATTACCTATGCTTATGCATGCGTAGGATAGCCCCAAATAAACGCGCCTAATGGCTATGCCAAGACCTAGGCCCTGGCCTAGCTCACGAGGGCAAGCATACATTATGCGGAATAGGCCTAGAAAGGTTCGTCCTATGACCTACTTAGCTGCTGCTTGGAGACGGTAGCCATATTCTGTCTACCAGTATAGCCTTTTCGAAGTAACTTAAGAGTCATCAGATCACAGGTCACACGGTTAGTATAAAACAATATAGCGTAGAGTGCGAAACAATTTTTACCTTCCGATGCACTAAAGCAGACACATAATTATGTATGCAGTTTAACTGTAGGGCGATGCAGAATATACTCACTATGTGCATGTACATGTATATCGAATAAAATGTATGCTTAAGAATTTTACTGTAATCACATACGTTGGCTTATTGCACGCGTGTCTTGTCTAATAAGTGTGATGGGCCTAACAGGCTCATGTGCGAGGCTGTAAATAATTATCGAATCAATATTGTGTTGTGAATATTGCTTTCTCTAACAATAAGGAGATTCAAAGGCGAAAGCGAAAGCGTAACTAATTTTAGTGTCGCCTTTATCCAAGCCGGAATATCGACATTGCTTTAGGGATTCCATCTAAACAATCTGGTAAATCCGTTGCTGATCACTGCCGAAATATAGTAATTTTCAATGTCAAATAATACCACCTTTAATTGCAAATTCAGAAATCTGTTAAACAGTATGTCTCAAAGCATGTTCGAAGTGTCCGCCCTCAGCTTTCACACTGATGAATTTTTTTTACCTAAACCCGCCCGTTAACCATCAGAACGACCGTATTTGGTCAGCCGGCAAAAAACGCGATGTTCCCGAATGCCGCCTGGTACACCAGTTGAGAGGGCCAAGTTGACGAAGCATGTCATGGTTTCTGCTGGCCGTTTACGGCGGTTAGGGAAGACTGCATTTAATCCCAGACAAGGCTATAATAAACGAAAAACTTCACGTTGACACACTGCTACCCTCACTCTTTGAAGACTGCATGTCTATTATACCATCTGATTTCTAAGTTGGCTCACGACTTAATTGCCACCAACTGCAGTGACTTCTATGGCAAAGGTCACCAGACATTAACCCTCTCGATAGTCACTTCTGGGTAGCTATGCTTGAGCACTACATGACTTTTCACCCCGAGCAAAGAACATCGAAGAGCTGAAGAAAGTCTTACAGTTAATGTGAGACCAGCTGCTGCAGGCCTCAATCAACAAGGCCACACTGAGCTTCACTAAATAACTTCGAGCTTGTGTGAAAGTTGAGGGCGAACACTTTGAACATGCTTTGAGATATACTGCTTAACAAATTTTTTGAATTTGCAACTAAAGGTGCTGTTATTTGACATTGAAAATTACAAGTCCATTTTTTTCTGCGTAATTGTGAAAATTCGGAATATTAAATCTAGACAGCTGTAATATTTGAAGCAATGAAAAGTTTTCAATGCAATGTTCATGGATTGTTCGCAAATCTTTCCTTTGTAAATCTGAAAAAGTTTGGTAAAGATATCTACATCGGTTGTTGAGAAATTTCATTTCTTCTTGTGGGGTATTTTTTATTGAGCCACCTGTATATGTGTTCTATCATCATCACTACCTGGTCGTTAATTTTTTTTATGCAACACATTGCTAACTGGATGCTCTGTCGTTGCCTACTTCCACAATGCACCCTGGAAGCTTTGCAGCTGTCGATCGATCATGATTGTGGAACTCGCTTCCATGCAATCGTCGACATGAGCTTCTTTTACACCATGCAACTAATTTGCACACGGTTCAAGACCATTCCGTACAAGTCATTCTGATAGTCATGACGGTGTCACCTTTGATGAGTTTTATGGAGAAGGTGCTGTAAAAAGTCACTCATAAGCATACGCTTACAATAACTAACACTGTTCAAACATTTGATATTTCTCTAACTTTCGTACTTTAGAATATTCCCCACTTCCATAATCTCAGGCCTATTTCAATCTAGGTACAATTACTTTTTGTGTTGCATTTTTTCAGAAGGCCTATTACCATTTTCATTTGCACTTCCGGCTAATTTTATTGTCTTATTCTCAATCTACAATGTCTTTTGACCACAAGTCTACAATAGACGTCAATAAAGATGACCTTTTGGAAGTTCTACGTATCAGTGAACTTCTTCTCACTGAGTTGTGTGGTGAAGGTGTCTTAGACCGAAGAGGAAAGCAACAAATCTTGGCTGGAGGCATTCCAGATGAGATCAATGAACGATTTCTGGATTGGCTTAAAGACAGTTCACTTTCCACGTTCACAGTCTGCCTAAACAAACTCAGAGGTGATCAACAGAATCACATCGCCAACTTACTTGATGAAACTCCAGGTAAAAATCTCTTTTGTTTTTGATAAAAACACATTCAAATGAACCAATATGCTCAAGCGTACAGATAGTCAATTAGCATGTAATCGTGATCTTCAAACTTCTAAATCGCCCATCAGAAGTCAAACGCAGGACACAGCCTCATTCTAGGGCGCTAGTTCACGTTGTCATTTAGGCTCTATGAATGCCTTTTTTCAATGCGATATATTAAAACTCTGTAGGTATTTAATAATGCCAATTTGAAGCAGTGAATCACATTCTAAAGCGAAATGAAACAGAAAATCTTAAATGCTTGACAGGTGAGCGTCCACTTACAAAAGAAACAAGACAACAGATTGAGAAGAATATTCGACCTCTCTTAGATGTCATTGATGTTGATTCAGGATTGCTTTTGCTTCTTTGCTCGAAGGGAATAATCAGTCCAAGGGAACAACAAGAAATGAACTCGGAAAAAGTCACACAAGACAAAGCAATGAAACTTCTGCAAGTCATTACAAAAAAAAGTGATCGGTCTTTTAATTCCTTTTTGGAGGCGCTGAGAGAAACAAATCAGTCTCACGTCATTTCCGTTTTCGAAAAAGGTTCTTACATACGAACCTAAAATAATTTGAATTACAGATAGGCTAACAGTATAGATAGTAACATTTCGTGACCGCATTAAGGTGAAAAATAAAGTATTCTACTCAGGTAATTTTTATCTGAAAGTCAGGACAGGAATGACTGCCTGCAAGATTTTACGAAAGACTAGCCTAACTAAGGGATACATCATGAAGTTATGTTTTGACGCAGAGATATAGAACGTGTTATTATCTAATAGAAAGAATGTAACATTACATAGTCTTTTGTGCCAGAGGAGGCATTATCTAGAAGCTATTTAAATGAATTTTTATTTATTATTTCTGAGTTAAGTATTTCATATTTCAACCTATGATTCACAGACAACAATAGCAAAGTGAAATTTATTGGGTCTTTTAAAATTTCATAAAGCTTTATTAGTATTCTACCAACTGTTGCTTATATTTATGATTTCAAGGATCTATATTTTCATTTTTATGCTATTATCAGGAAACATAATACCATTTCATGCCGAATTTCGGCCATACTCAGTCCTTCTCGACCAGTTTGAAGATAACCTGATTAGCATTCTTGAGCCTCTTGCTCATCAGGTGACAAATTTAGAGAATGAAGAGGACCCAGCGGAAGAAGTTCAACCAGTTATTCGTGCACTTCAGGAAATCTGGCATAAGAGAATAAAGTTGCTTAGCTTGAAGAAAGGAAAAAGCATCACCATTTATTTTTGGTGTGAAAGTGCTAGTGCCATGGCTGAACTATATGTTATGTATGAGACAAGGCACCTTGAATGCATTCTCAAAAAAATATTCACCCTTGTCAAGACTTCAGTGCAAATTCCGAATGTGATGATTAGAGTTACGCTGGCTGACAATGATCTTCAGATTCTGAAAAATGCCGCCCAGATTAACGAACTCGAACACAGCAAGCCCCGGAAAATGGAGAAGGATTCTGTTTCAGAGTCTAAAGGTCAGCCCTTAGTAGTACGTTAATATCAAATTGCTTAACTTCTGTTAACCATCTATTAGTGTTCTATGGTAGCTATCATACAACTTAATTTAATGTCATCCATGTGTAATTTGCAGACCCTCAATTAGGAACCTGTGAATCCCAAATTTTCTGTCCAAGCGAATATCGAATCGAATCAGCGAATACCAGCTTCATATTCTTGCAATATGTACTTGATAGCGCAGTCGTAACACAGAAACACAGTTATCAATAAGGTCTTTATCAATGTGGGCCAATTTTTATGACCTGTGCTGAGATCGAAGTTTTTGATTTGATTTCGAATGATTACAAGTATAAATTATGTTATTATTTGTCCTGGACAATTATTATAGATGGCCGTCGATTAATGAATTATCTCTCTTTGTCTATGGCTTCGACTCCAATTAGGCTTAAATAACGCATGCAGAACAGTAATTTTACAACAAAGCGTGTAAACTTTGCCAATTGGGACATGATTCGAAGCTTTGTATATCCTTATCCTCCAAAGGTGTTCATTTCACAGTATGTTGATAGTTTCCTTTTCACCCTGTTAATTCCGTACTCAACAGATTAAATAATATTGTTTAGTCGTCTTGCCACCTTTTTTGATGTAGGCCTACCTACTAGATAAAGATACATATAAGGACATATATATTACATATTGCAACATATAACATGACTTTACAAATCGTTTCTTACAAATAAACATTACGTTGATAGTCACTTTCACAAATTTAACTTCCAGAGAGAAAAACACTACAATCTCAGATGAATATAGAATCTGAGACTGAATTGGATATACTTAGTGTTGAACTTCACAAGAAGAAACTGGTGCATGGCCCAGAAGAAACAAAGTCAGATATTGAAAGACCTGAGTCACAATTGAATGTCGAAATGGTTGCATCAGAAAACCTCAAGCTTAAAGAGAAACTAGAAACTATTGAACAAGAACAGTCTATACTGAAACAACAGCTGCAACAAACTGGAGAAGAAAATACAGTTCTAAAGAAACAATTGGAAAAAACCGAGGCTGAACGAAATAAAATAAAATATCTTTGTATCGAAGTTCTAAGGCAGAAAATGGAGCAACAGCTTGGACAGGACGGTAAGAAGATTATTTTTGCCAATATTTTCATTGAGACTTTCTTTGCTCCGACACCTGCACATGGCATTATCTACTCAGGATAGGAATGAATCTGCCTACTAATAATTCTAATGCCGGATACGTAATTGATACATAGGCTTACATAGTTACATACATATGTACAACGTATGTATGTAACATATTCATGTTACACATGTTCACATATTCATACATACACATGCAAGTATTGCATACATATATACCCTATCACTGCCATTAGTGGTCGACGACCACTTCGCTCTGCAGTTCATGGCAACCTGATCGTCCCTTTTGCACGCGCTTCATTAATGCAGAATCGGGTTTTCACGGTCGTGGGACCTACCGTCTGGAATGGACTTATTATAGAGCTTCGTTTCCTATCTAAGAACTTATCATCTTCATTTTATGCCTCTCTTAAAACTGTCCTTTTCAGCCGAGGATTAGGCCGGGAGCGCCTCTGAGTAGATATCTTGAAGGAGCGCTATATCAAGTATTTTTTTATTGATTTTTGATATTGATATAATATACATACAAATACACATATTATTATGCCTACATGAGTAATACAATTAAGACACGTGTTCACACAAATGCGCACAGATATAAATTCAACGTAAGCTATCTACAAACATCCCCAACTTCCAAATTTGTTTCTTTTGTGTCTACGCATATTAATTTTTGTATTTATATTTTCCTGAGATTCTTATAGTTTAAATTTGCTTGTCATGTAAATATTTCTGTGCAAATAATAGACCAAGAGTTGTCATGTTGCAGACTCAATGACTTTGGAAAACATAAAAACCGATGACCGGTCTGTTTTTGGAGTAACGTATATGAGAGATAACATTTATCTACTCTCAACTCAGCATATTCTGGCATATCAAAGGTATTCTCCGTATCTTCGAAACAAATTGTGCGATATTTCCACAGCTGAGATTAAAGAAGCAAAAGATATTGCCGCCTGTCATAAAACATCTTCTCTGTACGTTACCGATCAGAAAAATCGGTGTGTTTGGCAGATAATGGTGGACAAATTAAAACAGTCCAAATGGTTGTTGGATGTGGGTGAACCATACACTCTTTCGGTGACCCGAGACGGCCGTGTTCTTATACCAAGGTCTGAACCTGAACCTTGCCTGTATGTCTACAATTCTAGATCTGATTTATTGAATCGCTTTCCCTTGCCTTGTAATTTCTGGCGACCAATGAATGCGGTGGAAACAATGAATGGAAACTACATACTTAGTTATTGCTGTGAAGACATTATGGATGTGTATGGCATATGTGAATTAAACAGTGAAGGACAAGTCGTACCTCGATCTGTTTATGACACCGTCGGTTCTGAATACGCCATGCACATGGCACCTGGAAATGACAACTGGGTATTTGTTTCGAGGCCAGACATACATTCCGTAACTCTATTTGAGAAGCAAGTTTTCTGTGATGTTATTACATATCAAGAAGATGGCATCGATAACCCTAGTAGATTATGCTACATCAGAGGAGAAAAGAATGATGGTGCACAGCTTGTGATAATATATGGAGAAGAGAATACAAAGGTTGCCATTTGCACTTTACCTAAAGCTTGGCATTGCTTTCAAAGATCTAGAAAATAGTTTTATTCAGAGTCTTGACTGTTATTAGATTTCATTGTTGATTGTTGAAATTGAAATGGAAATGGAGGCTATGGTCAACACATTAATTCCGATTGTGATTTTTAATATCCTTAGTTGAAATTGCGTCCAACTACTGTGAAGTATAGCGTCTTATTGCACTGGGCTCAATTATGGGCATTTGTTTGCTCTGGATTTTGCGCAAATACAACAAAATAAAATCTTGATTGCCATAATATCACAACGCGCTTTTAATGCGAAAATAGGCATAGGAAATAGGCAATAGACTTGATTATTTATGAATGCCCATGACCACCGCATATTTTTAAAGTAAGCGGTTTCTTTAATAGCGTTGAGATATAGTTGGAAAAAATCCCAGGACACTATCAGCAGGTCTCATATTCTGTCACATATTTCCTAAAACACTGGCTGCCATTAGAATCCACTCCATATCCCATACTCGGGAGAGCAGATGCCGAAGGTGACTCGATTGGTTATTTTCCGCCAACGCTTTAAAACTTTACTATCCCAACATAATTCTTGCGGACACCCAAAGATTTAATAATGGGTCTGAACATTTTGTGCATCACATTTTGAAGGACCATGTATTAGCCCCAGGACAAAGTTTCCTGGCAGATTTAAAAATGGAAGTCGTTGCCTTTTAAGGCTTTTTTCTAATTCTATAGATGATCTATTAATGACGAATGACCTTAGATACTATAGATGATCGCTGCAAAAGCCATCGATGCATTGGTTATAGTACAGAAAGTGATAAAGATAGAGTTCATGCAAATATCCGAGAAAAGTAACCACCAGTCATCGACCCAATATTCGTAAATACCACGACTATAATCGATTCGAACACAAATTATTATCATGGTATTAAGCTAGTTGGAAAAGCCATAATTGATATCCAGTGCAGCCGATTGAATAACATTTAGGCTCATATATATTCGTCGAATAAAACAACGCCAGTGCTAATCATTTGTTGACGCCTAAAAGAGGCGAAAATTTTGTCCTGAATTTTTACCATCTGATTTCAGGCATTCTCTGTCAGTCACTCGACGGCATTCTACTACAAGCCGAGTAGACTTTAGCACCGATGCAAAGTTACAATGTATCACTACACATTCACAATAGTTGACAATTAATAGAACCTCTGTATTCTAAAAGCAGGCAGCGCTTCGACCCAACCGTTTCAAGAGCGACACCACGCTTGCTATCAAATGTCGTATTTGATTGCAATGAATTAATTCTACTCTGCTTAGAATTACAAATGACGTTCTTCACTAGAGGAATTGTATTGCGTCTGTTGACATCATAACGACAGTAGGCCTAATGCAACTTTAGTCATATATGCACGAGTCTGGCCATTGTCCTCTTCAGAGATTGCTCAAAGCAAATCATTTTCCCTTGCGTACGTCATGTATCTGTAGTTTTAATCACAAATTTGTTTAGCGCCGCTTCAAGATAACTTATCAATGGAGATCTGCAGCTTGTATAAAGCTCACATTTCATCAAGGCTAGAATAGTTTTCAGTTATCAAGCGATATATTGTATAGCATAGAAAAAATCTGCTAGTTAAATCCTTGTGTGAAACATGGAAGCCAATATGAACAACCTCACCCATGACCTTTATGTTGCAAGATTCTTAATGTTTGTCAGACAAAATTTAAAGTAGGCCAAACACATCAGGAGGGTGGGGTTCATAGACTTTAATGATTAAATACTCTTTTAGAAATTGTCCAACTGCTGTGCTAATCAAAAACTGGTATCAGATTCTTCGCAGACTTCAAAATTCGCGCTATCAAATATTGTAAAATATTTGTCGTTACTATTGACTGCAATCTTTTTCTAAACCTAACCAACCGAACATTTTTAAATATTTATTTTATCATATCAGGGCAGTACATCACTAACTTTCATGAGTGCAACAAATCTCTTATCGAAAACATACCATCTGAGTTTCAAGCTTAGCCCTATAACCAATCGGATGAAACTTTTTCAGATTAACATTACAATGTATTAGAGTATCTCGCTCGTCCGCCGATCCATGAATACACTCTGCCTCTCAAGGGTGACCGGAACTTTAGGTTCCACGTCCTCCATAGGGACACATGCTGTCTAGTCAAAAATGGTATAGGTCGATGTAATGAGTACGAGGCTGTGTCTGCTTTAATCCTTTTGAATTGAATGAATGCAGATTGATTAAACTAACACAAAGCCTATCATTTTCTATTCGAAGCTATTGTTGGGCTTAAACATGTTGAAATTAATATTAACTTTTGTTACAATTGCGCCATTGTGCTGGCATAGCTGCATAGCATTCTTGGCCTCACAAAACATGGACACAGCAACACATTAGCCGTTCATTCGTTTCGATAGACAGGCGTGAATTAAGGAACAGCAGAAGCGCAATGCACGTGGAAATATGTGGAACTTCTCGCAATGCATAATTCTTTTTGTCTGCAAACTTTTTACTTGCGGTACGTCGGAACATTTTGGAAAGTACAACAATTGACTATATTGATTTTATTGATGATATTGATTTAAGTTAAAAAAAAGTTTCATTACTTAATTATAGTTGATAATGGAAATACTGTAATTCTATCGTTGTTCATAAAATGTAAGACATCACAACTAGGTTTCTAATGCATTCTGTCGACTTCTATGGCGATGTTTTAAAATGCAAAAGACACTGATCGATGATCGTTTCAAGTGAGACTCTATGAAGGCCAGGTCCATATAGTCACAGAAGCCAACAATCAGTCCAAGTTAAAATAGGTCGGGTCTAAGTTAACTCTGAACAATAAGATTGGACGGTGACCGCTCATTTCGTCGCATTCATTTCGTCGAATTCATTCGTCGCATTCATTTCGTCGCATTCATTTCGTCGCATTCATTTCGTCGCATTCATTTTGTCAGGTTAAGCTCCTGAGAGTCGGTTAGGGTCAGGTTATGCGTCGTGAGATCAGTTTAGGGTCAGGGTTAGGGTAGGTGTCGTTTTAAAATGATACGAAATGATCTGCGACGAAATGAACGAGAACCATTCATTGGCCGCACAGAGTCATTACACATCATGGTTTTTAATAAGTCTTAATAAGATTATTTCCACCTCTATCTTGAGTGTCTATCATAAAATACAAGTATTTGTATCATGCGTCTAGAGTTTGCGTGACTGAGTTTATCAATTAATTAATTATTCAATCATGTTTAAATCCAGTCGAATCCTACGTGAACATCGCAGCGGGAAAGACTGTACGTATGAGCACGACCTGTTCTACAAGCGTTGAAGCCTACGCCACTGATGGAAACTTGACAACCAGGGCAACAACAAAGAGTGAAGCCAACCCTTGGTTGACAATTGATCTCGGTAAAGGATACCCAGTGGCATCCGTCTATATGACGAATACCGATAACTTCGCTTACGGTAGGTCGCTATGTGGCCCTAAAGATGAAGGACGGAGGCAGAGAGGCCAAGGTGGCATAGATTCGCCCAGTCAGAATCTGAGCAGGTTAAAGCAACATAGAATACGTCAAATGCATGGAAATACACTACAAAATTACAAATATGTTTCAAACGCGTTTTGTGCTACGTTTTTTATATCCAGTATTTTTCGGTTCAGTGTTGTGAATAAATGATTATAATTTCTGTACTGCTCGTCTTCCCCGATAGGTCTACTTCCACGTCTCCACTGGCACGACCAATGATCTACACGTTGGAACTCCTTGCCGTTATCAATTCGGAATCTCCCACTGTTTTTAGCACAGGAGACATTTTCGGGACTATTGAAGGCGCATTTATTTCAGAACTGTTAGGTAGCTTCGGTAAGCGCCCTCATGAGGTTCTTCTAGGGCGCTATATGATTGTTCATATACATACATACATACATATATACATACATACACACATACATGCATACATGCATGCATGCATGCATACATACATACATACATACATACATACATACATACATACATACATACATACATACATACATACATACATACATACATACATACATACATACCATGACTCACGATCCTTTGTAGTAATAGGAAGGCCGTGATAGTGATGAATTGAGACTCCTATATTATCTCTGCCTCACTGGGTGAGCTGCCTCCTTATAATTTTCTATGATAGAAAATGCAACAACTGTTGTATATTTATCTAAGCGCAATGTCAGTCCAATTTTATAATTGGCGTGACGAACAACAACCCCGCAACGAAACCACCGCTGGCCGACACACACTACACCCTCTGCGCCCAGTATCCCTATTTGCTCACCAACTTTAAAACCCTCGTGAGAGTGGGGGTCGACTGTGTGGGGTTGGATCCCTTCACCTTCTATCGATACGTCGTCTTCAAGGTTCCACCGGCGTCATGCACTTATGGCGTGGGTTGGAAGACCTCAATCAACGTCATGGAACTTGAAGTCTACTCCTATGCCAAGAAAAGTAAGAACTCACAGAATTATTATTGTCTCATCAATGAATAATAGAAGTATGAAAGCAAGTAAGGAACTAAGTAAGCTGTTAATAGCATAAGGTGTACGGCATGAGCCTACGGAGTGTGAGCAGTACTGAGAACTTGAGCCAAAACGGGCCAAACGAAAAACATGCGCTTTATTTCATCAAAATTCTTATATGCAAGATATATTCAGGTATATAAGTAGGGTTATATGCACAATCATTCTTGCATATACATGTATATATACTCATTATTGCTTGAAACTCACATACATGTATGATGCATACACAGCTATGCATATCCAACGCAGTCTGATCTACATTCGAGTTCGGTGTCCAGCAGGGCTCAGTTTGCGCTACCATGGTTGCACCTTCACATTTTACAGCGGACACCCCTTCCTTATTTTACGGAACACATAGCCACTAGCTACGTCTATGCTATACACCGGCACCATACCAAATGGAGCCATGCCTTTCACCAGGAATATATAAATGGGAACCAGGATTTACACCGGCTCTATAGATGGATCCATGGATCCATGCTTTACATAGGATCTATATCAAAGGGAGCCCACAGGAGGTTCTGTTGTGCTATAGTGCACCATATCCTACGCGAGGCTTATGTTCAGTGCAGCTGACCTAAACAGCAGATAGACACGCACCTACTCGTTTTCCATTAGCCATGCAGCTGTGTTTTTTTGCAGTAATTGTTCTGCAGCGATTGCATTCATCGGAAAGCAATTAATAAAATTAGTGGACAACTATAAGGGTAATTTTATTCCTCGTTAATCTCACATTGTTTTGCTCGTGTTAGCCTCGACCACATAGTCATCCAATTGAGATTGGACAAAGGTCAATGTCAATAGTTAGACAATATTAAGAACGTATACATCGCTTTGTGTTAATGATAGACAAGCAGATCATGGGCTCAATAGCAAGGACTTTTCTTTGACGTTTGAATCCCATATAGACATACAGCAATTGGGATTAAAAGATCCTAAAATGACAGGGAATTCTACACGTAGAATCTCCTTTCATTTTACATACGAATCGCATAATTATTCTCCTGCAGGAGCATAATTATGCGGTTCGTATACATGTATGTTTGCAATTGCACATATACATGTAATCGTGTCTATAATATCGACCTTATCAGTTTTATTATATATTATATATTATAAATAAATAAATATATATGTATATATCATATATAACCATAACCATAATGTTTATTGGTCCCAAAAACATTACTAGATAAATCAGATAATACATAAACATAGTCACAATCGCATAGGGAACAAGGGAACAGAAAGCCATAAAGGGACAAATTGGCCCGCTAATTGGCTTAACCATTTAAACATAACATGTACAGGCGGCTGGTTTAGGATAATAACATAAAATAATTAGCCGTAGGACTTAACTAGTTAACTAAGTAGACAATAGGAGAGAGAAAAATAGAAAGATGTACATTAAATGCGAGGTGCTATACGCTATTATTTAGCAATCATCAATCAGATAGACTCTGTTTGAATGCACATATATTAGGCTTTTGGCGGAGGGTTATTGGCAGATTATTCCAGACTGTTGGTCCGGTGTATTTAATGGAAAATTTTCTTGTGTTTATATAGTGAAACTGATAAGGTCGTTAAGAACCAAAAAATTATAATAAACGGGCACTAGTCAGATAATTAGAAAGATCGCAGTTGAGATCCGTGTTCAGCCCCAGTTGACATTTTTCCATCCAGAGGTGAATTTAGACAAACTATGCGGAGTTCTTAGTCTACGCAGTGTCGAATATTACTAGCACGGAAAGACGGCGACGCTTGCAATAATTATAGGCCCTATGAACCCCAACAGTAAGCAGTGAGTCGTAGATGGTTGAAGATACCCTCGCCAAGGGGTCTATGAATGAAACCAACGATTTTAGTCAAGCCGTCAACCGGTCGTAAAACATCACGAAGCAGAACGGTTACGGCCAATCCAAGAACTCTCATGGCCTTTCAAGTGGAGCCAATCAGAAACTGTCCAATAAGACGCCTGTTTTTCTTCAACCAAAAACTTTGTCAGTTGATAATAGTCAAAGGCAATCGGAAATAATTACCCAACAAAGTAGTTCTTTTATCTATCGTTAGTTATACACACCGCTACAAATGTAGGAAATGTCGAACAGCAAGATTCGACGCCATACTGACTAATTGTTTAATTGATACAAAATCATGTAAGACACATCGTAGACAGAGACGAAATGTAATTTTTTTTATATATTTAGGGTTCGACATGCAACCGTTTGTCCACATCATTATGTCTGATTATACATGTATGCATGCTGGTTCTCTTACATTTGAAGTTACCACGTACACGATGACGAAGGAAACGAGACTGCTCAACAATATATTTGGCATCCCGATTGTTGTCGACAAACGCATTGATTGCTTGACCAAATGCACACAACTCGGGTTGTCGTGTGATTCCTTCAACCTCAACGCCGTCAATAACACTTGTGAGATTAATACGCATCCAAACGGGGCTTCATCTTCTAACGTCGCTATAGCCCAACAGTGGCAATGGTGGACGCCCACGTATAATTTCACATTGGTTTAGTCTGATTTATAATATTACGATTAGAGGCACAATGCCAAAGTCGAATAATCTGCCTCTAGCTCCTCCACCTATCACCACCACCACCACCACCACAGACTTTCCAATCCTGATTAAGTTCCTCCTCTTCATTATTTCATACATGGATCTATCCAGTCCTCCAAATGCAAAGCTTTCCAGTTATCAGTGAAACATACCTCAGCAGCATACCTCAAACATACCGTATCCACCTCCGCTCCCGGGTATCTCTGGCAACTACACTCGAAACTGTCATCGAAATGACTGATTCAAAGCAGCGCTCGTGAATAAGCTGATGCTCTGCGCTTAGTCTTCGCGTATTGCTTTACAAATGATGAATCCACGATCCCAAATTCAATCGTTGACACTGCAATTGTGAACAGTTTGTCACTTATGACAACGGTGGACCTCCATTAGAGCACATTGCTCCCATGCCAATCAACATACTCAAGGAGCGTCTTGCGAGACGACCTGTGCAAGAACAAAGATGGCGGCAAACCTCAAGCAGGTCGGAGGATGCCGAGTCCAGAATAAGCCTCTGCATGAGATGCGCTATGGGAGTGGAAGCCAGTGAAATACATTCAATGTACACTGGGATCTATGGTTGGTCTTTGACTAACCCGCCACAGACCGTTTCCCCTACATCAACAACAAGCATGTTGTCGGGGCGCAGGTTAATGCCATGATTACAGAACTCAATGTTGTTTCAAAGAGCCTCATCTAAGAGAATATATAGGCCTAATTATCGCGTGATTGTGCTAGAGCATAAAAATGGGAATGCATTTATATATTTGCAACACTAACGTTTTATCGTACACGTTTATTTACTTGAAATATGAACATTTTATCATAGGCCCTACATACTTATTTACTTGAAATAGGAACGTTTCATCCTACATATTTATTTACTTAAAATAGGAACGTTTTATCGTACATATTTATTTACTTGAAATAGGTCAACAAATGACTTTCGTCGTATGTATACACTTCAATGCCGTGAAACAGTTGTTTATAATTTTATGAAATTATCTCGTCGCAAATTGAGGCAAGTTCGCTTTAAAGCAAAATTACTGACTCTAGCCTGTCAGATGTTCATCCAAATTAGCGCTGCAGTCTGTGCAAAACATGCGGGCCCGTAGCTAAATTGCTACATCCGTGTTTATAAACAAAAGCGAACACATGCAAATTATCGGCAGAGTCATGGATACCCAGAAACCTTATAATTAATTGAATAGGCCTACAAACCGCGCAAGTGGCTGTCACAGTTAAGACAGAGTAAGCTCATTGCCCCTAGTTGTAATCCTTGCTAGGTACATGTAAGATATTTATTTTTAGTTCTTTCTATTCTGTTCCTTTGAAATATTATTAGATTATTGTGTTAAAAATTCCTAATTTCAGACCAATTTGTTTGAAATATAAGCTACTCCAATAAGCGGGATAGCCGCCCCCACCGGTCTGTTAATTGAGATATTATTTTCCAGTGGCTTCATCTCATCGTAAGTTCTTTGTTATCCGCTCTACGTTGTTGAATCAGTCATAATGAACAGTTCTTCTTCGTCTTCTACTTCCTCTCTTTCTTCTTCTTCTTCTGCTTCTTCTTCTTTTCCTCTTCTTCCTCTTCTTCTTCATCTTCATCTTCTTCTTCCTCTTCCTTTTCTTCCTCTTCTTTGTCTTCTTGTTCTTGTTCTTCTCCTTCTTCTTCTGCTTCTGCTTATACGTATAGGTTAAGCTACATGTAGGTTCTCTTCACGTAGTTTGAAAAGCTCTATTTAGCTAAAATTGTGCCCGTCATATTTATGAGGTTCCTAAAAAGCGCCACATACGGTGATAAGATGCATGCAGTGTATACACCGTTAGAGATGAAAATTGTCTCATGTACCAAGCATGGAACTGTTTTAATGTCTCAGCTATGAGATTTTAAACACTAAGAATTGTGCGCCACGATGCAACAGTTCTAAGGTCTCTGTGAGACAGTTCTTTCGTTTAGACAATTTTGCGACAGCATGCGTATTATCAACCACTCGGCATCTGCATATAAGCCGTTTTTGACGACAATTTTTCCAGGAGCTATAACATATCCCACAGATTCATGTTAGTACGCGTAAATTAAACTCGCTAATGGGGTTGCTGAACAATAACTCATATTGCTCCTGCCATCTTGCCACTTCAGCGTCCAGCTTCCACGGCTGAGATCGAACCACGGATTCACTGGTTAACGCCTGCATGTAGAATGAAGTATGTGTTGCCTAAGGTTGTGAAAAACTTAACTCTGCATCCTCGCGGTCGATAGACAGGCACGAACCTACCTGTCCTCCATTCGATTTGCTCAAACTGCCGAATGGAATAATTTCTCATGAATTTATGAAAAAGCGGAGGGTCAGCGAGTTGATTACAAGCGTGTGAATTAGCAGAGGGTTGTAGTTGCTAGTTTAGCTAATTCACACTCTTGTAATCAACCCGTATATGCCAGAAGACAGCGATTATAGTGAATTAGACAGCGATATTAGTGGTGATGAATTGGGCAATGAGTCAACTAGCTATAATGAGGATGAAACTGATGTTGATTCCGTCGATTCGCAAGCGCTTTACGAGCTGGGCAAGCAAATCACTTCCTCATACAAATAGGTCACTGGCAACCATCATCAGATCACAGAACTCCGCCACTGGTAGTACTCGGCCAGTGTCAGGCCCAAGCCTGTATAAAGGAGGAGGGAGACGCTAATGGTCTTTGTTACCACACAGTGTCGTTAAACTTCAACAACCACCATCATCAGGTCACACACCATCAGTCACGATCAGTGCCAACATTTACTGAACAACAGAAAATGCTTTTTGATAGCACAAACTTTGATGCCGTTGACACTAAGTCTTTCAACCCGTTTATTGATGAGGACCTTCTGAACCATATTCGTAGGCTACTGTTAAATATTCAGTTCCATAAATTTATAGCATACTAAATATTCCAGATCTATGAAAATAATTACCAACAATAGTTATTTTTTTCGCAAATCTGGTTCATGTTATTGCAAATTCCAGTAATTGCCTGAATGAATCTGGTGCATGAATAGAAATGCAAATAAGCGTGTTAGGGCCTACGTGTTACGTCTTTCGGCACACGAGGAGTCTGTTTATCTCTGATACTGTGGCATTGAAAGGTTAACCAAAAACTCCACCAGTTGATAAAAGTTCAAAGCCGTCGGATATATTTGCCCATCACAATTCGTCTTTTATTTGTCGTTAGTTATTAGCCCAACTGGGTGTAGTATCGAATGGCATGCTCCTAGGCGACACTGCCTAATTTTGAATTTACACAATATCGTTTAGGGAGCATCGTGGACAGACATGTGCTGAGCGTAATGTCCGCAGTATATATTCAGATGTCGACATGGAACCTTTTGCTCACATTACGATATCAGAATATAAGTATGCTAATGTCTGATATCTGCAGCCATTGCATAGAGGCCTACGATGACCAAAGGATCGTGGGTTTTCGCGACTGGTCAACAGTTTATATGACATCCCGCTTGTTGTGAACAAACACATTGAATGCTTGATAAAGTGCGCACAGTTCTGGTTATCGTGTGATTCCGTCAACCTCAACGCCGTCGATAACACTTGTGAGATTAATTATACGCATCCAAATGGAACTTCATCTTCTAACATCGCTACAGCTCAACAGTGTCAATGGTGGACGCCCACGTTTAACTTCGCATTGGTTTAGTCTAAATTAGAACAAAGAGATGCACAAGGTTAAATTCAAATTATTTACTTATGGCCCTACCTATCATTGCATAGGCTTTTCACTTCTGACAATATAATCCCGGATTTATCCAGTCCACCATCTGTAAAGCTTTCCATGCCTCAGCGAAACACACAGCTCTTCAACCTTCTCACCCTGGTCTCTATGGCAACTGCAATCAAATCATTCATCTGTATGACTGCTCCAACGCAGCGCTCGTGAATAAGCTAGTGTCCTGCGTTTAATCTTAACGCAGTGCCTTAGTAATGTTGAGTCCACGATCACGAATTCAATCATTGACTCTGCAAGTGTTAATTATGTATCACCTATGACATCGACGGACATCCTTCACAACAAAATTGTTCGCGTATAAATCAAAATACTCGGCTTGTGCACGAATTAATGTGGTGGCAGAGCTCGTGCAGATAGAAGGATGTCCAGTCGGATTACCATCATATCAAGGACACGATCCTGTGTGAGATGCGCTATGGGAGTGGAAGCCAGTGCAATCCCTCCCGTGCATACTGGGATCTGTGGTGGGTCTTGACGAGTCCGCCGTTGATTCATGCTACAGACCGGTGAACCTACTCCAACTTTTCTGACGCGTTCGAGTGGAATCCGTGACCTTGGCCGCCAAGATGCCGATGAGGGCGGCTGAGAGACTATTCGGATCTTTTGGATGACGGGCGATCTTCGTCTCCCGACACTCGCAATCTTTTTATCTGTAGAGCGCGTGTATCCTCCTGTCGAGTCAGATCCACTTCCTCCTGTCCAGAAGGGGGACTCTGTGCGACGATAATAGGCTGATGAGTCACGAAAAATTGGTGTCTTACATTGGCTAAGTACTTGAAAGAGAAATTAAATCGTTCACAAAGCGCGAAAAGTGTTTCCGAAGGATATGCGAACAAATAATTTATGGTCCTACTCGATGTATAATCTTCACCGCTTTATATTCTGTGTGGTGTGAATATGTTTTACTATTGCGATAACCACTCTTAATTTCAGACCAATATGTTGTCGGATAGGGTATTCCAATAAGCAGGATATCCGTCCCCACTGGGACTGCTCGTTGCGGTCCTGAAACACATTTGCAAGCTGCGTTTTAAAAGCACACTTAGATGTGTGTGTTATGAGCCTAAGAACCATGATGGAGGTAATTACAAAATTCTTTAGACAAAAGAAGAAACTGCCAGGAAACCAAGCGCCATTGATGGTTTCGCGGAAAGTTAATTTTAAAGAAAATAAATTTTTAGTAGTGAGGTGAAAATTAGCTTAGTGTCACCGTCACACTGTTAATTCTGAATATATTCCGAATATGAGTTGCCATTTTTACTTCGTGAGTTGATTAAAATGATCGATAGTAAAATTGTGCATGGCAACTACATAGACCTAACTACCCAAGATGAATGAAATTGTAATAATTCCTTATATTAATGAAACAGTTTACTGTAATCGATGACGTCACTGGTAAGTAGTTGCGTTCCCACTGGCCAGAGGTGTAACGAGGTTTTTAAAAGTGAGGGCATCAATCCGATAATATTTTGCGAGGCGTCCCAAAGTTTTTCCCCCCATTTTTTGAATTTTGCCCCCCAGAAATTTATAAAATGGGGGCACCAATGATCTCAGCAGAGGTCATCTTATCATAACAATCTACAGAAATAAAAAATGCAGGATACTGTTAAAGTATACACTGTAGTCCCTGTGCTACATTATAATTTGTTGTACAATATAAAGCAAAACTAAAAGCGAATTATTCTTTTCCACCATTATGACGCTTGTAACCGGGCATGGGCTTGATGAAAAGTTAATTTCGGTTTTAACTTGCCGCAAGACCTAGAGAGACTGTTCCCATGGTCAGTTGACTGGCAGATGCTGCTCAACGCAAAGAAAGTGTTATGTAATGCTCTTGGGTAAGAAAAATGAAAAAATTCAGTACGCAGTAGGAGGGTTGAACATTAGAAACTCAGAGGAAGAAAGATACCTATCGGTGATCATACACAAGAGTGCAAAGCCATCAAGGTAATTTTCAGAGGCAGCAATAGAGCCGAAAAGGTGCTATGAATGATTAAAAGAGCAATATATGGCTTTTACTGAGCTAACAAAAATTACGAAGATATTTCACAGTCAAGAACTTTTGTTAAAGGAATGTGAGTCTGACCTGTAGTATGTTGTATTGTAGATGTGCTAGACTATAGAGTGAAATGGAAACTGATTTCGTTGTAGGATGCGGAATGTTGCTTAATGAATTAACAATTGCATTGGTACATCTTCAGAAACAAGAATCCCAATACTCTGCCTCCCAAACCCCATCAGTTTCCAATCAAAGAAACAAATCTTTAATTCGAAAAACATGCAATAGAGATATTTATTGATTTTTTAGGTATATCTAAGAGCCTTGTCAGTAACAGAAGATGGCACTGTATAACCAGATCAACACAGAGAAACACGAGACAGAGTTCTCATATTTTTGCAAACAGCTTTTATCCCGAAAATTTTATAAATTACATCTATATACCGGCAGCTGTTTTGAACTTCCGTTGATCTACTTCCTAGAAAATGTTACGGACATGGACACTATCAATTATTATGGTAGAAAGGTATGCGCCATTAAAAATGACGCGCCTGCTCCAAAAAACTTCAAAGGAACTCTGCTCATTATTCAGTCCGAAACTACACATCAGGGATACGTGAGGTTATACTATAAAAACAGCAATATGCCTTACAACTCTGAGTTACTTCCTAAAGATCGGCCGGCACTGTATCAGATGTTATTACAACGAGCAGATCTTACACCATATCTAGATGAAATATCAGAAATTTCAACTGATTTATTTTCTTCTTCAAACTACACAGGTAAATGGATAGAAAATTTTCAGGGCCTCTCTCGGGATACAGTAGATGCGATTTGGTGTCCAAACTGGCCTGAGGAGGCAAATGAGTGGAAATTGCGAGAACGGTCAAATCAATGGCCAGCACCAAGCACTGTGGAAACAATCGTAAACAATGGATGCCTATTAGTTGCTAAGTCTCACCTGGAAAGCCGATTTATAGATAACGAATGGCGATTCTCATTTTCCAAAGCTGAATTGATCTTAGTCTATACTTGGAGTGATATACAAATGTACATCTATCACATTCTGCGTCTTATCAAGAGCGACGTTGTGAGAAAATGCGGCGGAAAGAAGATGACATATCTCACCACGTATCACTTCAAAACTCTAATGTTTTGGGCCTGTGAAGCAAAGCCCAATGAATTCTGGCAGTCTGACAATATAGAACCATCTTTAAAGGAATTAATACTCATCATGATTGAATGGCTAACAGAAAAACAGTGTCTAAACTACTTCATTCCTGGTAACAATATGCTGGACCATGTACCAGAATGTCTCAACTTCGAAAGAGAAGTCCAGTTTCTTATCGGCTCTTTAAATTTTGTTGATGAATATATTTCAAGCACCGTTCCATTCACGGATGATCCCAAGCACGACCTACGTAGAGATTTATCTGTGCGCATTCCCGTAAATTTTCTTTATGCGACGCACTTGAGGGTAAGTCTCTGGCTTCTTGTTGATCTCTATACGCCGGGAAGTCAGATGTATGCCCCGAGCGAAGCTATTGAGAAAAGTTGCTTATTCCGATCAGACATGTTCAACTTGTTTCAATGCTTAATGATCCATCGGCGTCTTATGATAGCTAAGGACTTGAAAGATAAATTAAATGGATTGGCAGATATTGAAAAGTGTTTTCAAATGGCCAACAGTCTTCAAGTTCATGGCTTCATTTATGTTGATATTTCGCCTATGGATAATTTCCATGCCATATTTACAAAGTTGTTAAGAAAGAACATAGATAACAGCAATGGCTCTATATCGCCTAAGGGCCAACCTCAGCAAGTGGACTCTATTCTTCAGAATAGGATTCCCTCACGACGTGAATTATGCTATTGCAGAACAGAACTCACACAACGCTGCCACGTTGCGTATATTATGGAATTATTTTTTGATATGATGTGCAAACAAATGCCGAGGCCATCTTGTTTTCAGAAAGCTGCATATGAAGCAAATTTATACTGGACAGTTTTTGAAGAACAAAGAGGCGCCACTGCTTTGGAAAATTGTTCAAAGGCCTTGGAGATTTGTGACAGGTGGCTTAACCATGCTTGTAAAATCCTCAATACTTCACCTTTTATCTTGTTCTTCGGTGAGAGGGATCTGCCAATTATAATTTCCAATCGATGGTCAATAATTTTTGACAAGTACATTCAAGTCGTGTTTGGATTATTAGTGCTTGTCAAAGGAATAACATGTCAGAGATTTCAGACAAATGATAATCCAGGAAATGCAAGTAATAATTTGGATCTTCTTGTTTTCTTTAATCCACTGGATCTTTTGGGGTACATTAGCTATCAGTGTCATATTGATATGGGAACATGTGAACATTTCCTGTTGGACGACTCCTTCACAATTGGCATGAAGAATGACATTTCGAAAATGCTTTTGTACACAGCCGCTCGTATCAGGACCCAGAAATGGATATACAGAAGCCAGCAATAGTTATTTCCGAGAATATTTGACAAATATATTCAGGTCGTTTTATATTCATTTCCGTTATTGGGGCAATTAGGAACCGTTGCTTTCAATCAATAAATTACGAATTGTCAAATTCTTAAAGTGTTTTATGTTATTGTCTGTGTTAATTCAAGAGATTTTCCTGCAACAAATAAAAACCGTTTTCTACGAGTCACTTTCTGTTGGACATTTTTTCACGTCTAATATACAAAATGATATTTCAATTACGTTTTATATTCATCAACTCGTATTAGTTACTACGAGCAGATGTGTAAACTTCCACGATTTAGAAAATGTCATATTTCTATTTTAATTCAATGCATCAATCGAAATTAAGGCTGTTCGGTTTTCGAAAATAATTGCATAAATATCTGTTATAAAATAAAAATTTGTGTTGATCTGGTTGCGTGTGTTATTCTCGCAATATAGTGTTGATATTGGCCTTGTGTGACGTTGACACCATTGTGACCCCATCCGTTTTTCTAGTTTGGTTATCGTTCACGTTTATCCACCTGATTTCCTGGGTTATCGTAGGTATCAGTGTCATTTTCATTTGAGAACATATTCCATGTTAGACGACTCCTTCACAAATGACATGCAGAATGATATTTCGAGGATGTTTTGTACACAGCCGCTCGTATCAGTACACAGAAATGGATGGATAAGAGCTAACAATAGTTATTTTCGAGAATTTTGGACCAATATATTTGGGCTGCTTATGATTCATTAATCACTAAGAAACTTACATCAGGATGCAATAGTTCTAGGGTATCTGTGGGACTGTTCTTTTCACATATTTTGGTGACACCACGCGTATGTCAACCATTAAATTACAAATCGTCGGATTCAAATATGGCTTTGCTGTAAATATTTGGGTTGTTGCAACTGATTTCCTTGCATAAATAAACCTTTATTTATGAACTACTTACTGTTGGACAATTCTTTCACATGTGGTGTACACAGTAAAGTAGTTCACACTCGGAAGCTATCTCTCTCTTAGGACTGAAGGTATTAAAGTTGGCTTTTCTAGATTCAACGAAAATTTGTTTACTTTAACAAGTCCCCACTTTTGCTAGCTCCACATTTAGCCTGCTGTACAATTCGTGCAATGATTTATCAGACATGATACAATCGTAGTTTGCAAGCATAATGCATTTCAGGGCTGATAAAATCTGATTAATGGAGTTCGCATATAATAAAATAACAACTGGCCCAATATAGAACCACGAGGTCCACTACAGTTTATGTCAAGAATACGCGAGTACAAAAATAACATTTATAATGGACACGACGCTTTCTAGTCTTTCAAATAATCGGTTAGCCAGTCTAGACGCATACTACGGATCTCGTAATGTTCTAACTATCCTATTAGAATCTCAGGATTTACATGGTCAAATGCCTTGATTAAATCAAAAACACTCCAATTAAGTAGTTATTGTTATCCCTAGCCTCAGCTTTTCAGAACCGCCATATAGGAAGCAGCTTTTAGGAACCAAATTGTCCGTTATACCCTCTTTTGTTGCGATGGCCACCAATCGCAGGTACATAAGACTAGTCATTATTATGCGACATCTGTGCGCTGATTCAGTCGTTGCTACAGGCCTATTTGTCGAGAATGTCGTGGCTAAGTTGCATATTTCTGCTACTTTTGAGAATGCGCATGACTCTCGCCGTGCTTTAAAGAACTATATGAAATATTTTTTATCTATATGGAGTTTTGCCAGACCTAAAATGGTCTCAAATAGATTCTATCTCAATCATGTAATGAGATAACGTGACGTTTCGATCTTAATGGTTTCTGGACAAACTGCATAAGGAAGTCGAAGGTAAAAACTCTTACGAACGATATTCATTTATGTTAGTGCAGCATACGCAGCGCTGAATAGACAGGGCAGAAAATAAATATGGTGCTTACATATTCCGAAATATCATTTTAACACGGAACCTTATAAATAGCATTTGAAGTTGGTTATTACAGACTCCTTAGTGTATCTCGGTAGTAGAGACATCTTGCAGTCTAATTCGTTTGGGCGAGTTACCCAACGCTTTCTGTTGAAATTTTATGGACGCAATCGTGGTCCACATTATTTTGGCTATTACTCAACGTTCATTATCACCTGAGTATACGGTTTCTGAAGACAAATAATTTCGCTAAGAATGTTTTAGTACAAACACAAGTAGGACTCAATGGTTTCCATAGACAACGGCATTGCAGAGGATAAGCACTAACATGAAATAGTCGTTAAATGAAAACTCAAGTAAAAAAAAACAGCAACTAAACTTACATTTATCCACTTTAAATGCTCAGCTGTTGGACCTCCATTGCCATAATAAAATGAAAAAATATCTTAGCATGGGGTTCATTCGTCTTGATAGGCAATACGAAATAGAATTATTGTTTGATTTAAATACGCAAGAATTGACTTCTTTCGTAGAAAACGCGTGTTCTTTCATCAGCGTGCAATCATATCGACAAAGATGAACACGAGAGAGAGTTTTCAGATTTCTGTGAACAACTTCTTTATCGGAAATTCAACAAAGTGGAAATATACACTGCGAGCTGTTTTGAACTTCCTCTTATCTACTTTTTTGAAACGTTCACGGACATTGACAGCATCATATATTGGAGAAATATCTGCGCCGTTAAAATTGACGAAACAACACCAAGAGACTTCAAAGGAACAGTTCTTATTATTCGGTCAGAGGAATCACACCATGGATACGCAAGGTTATATTCAGGAAGCAACAATATGCCTTACACGCATTCAATGGCTACAGAGCATATGCCTGCATATATCCAGGCTTTACTAGAGAAATCAGATATCGCAATAGGTTTATTATCTGATTCGAGCTACACGTGTAAATGGCTAGATAATTTTCGGGGACTGAGCCGTGACATTGTGTGGACGATGTGTTGTCCAAGCTGGCCGGAGGAGGCAAGTGAATGGAAACGCCGTGAACGAAGGAATGGGTGGCCGTCACCTTGTACAGTGGAAAATATAAGTAACAATTGATGCTTTCTGGTTGCTAAGCCGCACAAAAAAAATCAGTTCGTCGAAAATCAATGACGATTCTCATTCTCCGAGGCGGAACTCATCTAAATCCACAGATGGAGCCATATTCAAATGTACATTTATCATGTTCTGCGTATCATCAAAACCGAGGTTGTGAAACAATGCGGTGGAAGTAAGATGACCTTTCTCACCACGTATCACTTCAAAACTCTCATGTTTTTGGAATGTGAAGAGAAACCTAAGAAATTTTGGTTGTCTGATAATATAGAATCATCTGTTAGAGAATTAATACTCGTCATTATGGAATGGTTGATCGACAAACAGTGTCGAAACTACTTTATTACTGGAAACAACATGCTAGACCATTTGCCAGTTAGTCACAACTTCGAAAGAGAGGTGCAGTTTCTCCTCGATTCCATAAATTTTGTTGATAATTATATTTCAAAAACGGTTCCTGTAGCAAAGAACATCGAACCTGACCGATTTAAAGAGAATTTTGTGCGAATTCCATACAAATTGCTCTTTACGCTACAACTGAGAGTTAATTTATTGCATATTGTTGATCCATCGAGACCCGGAAGACCAAGACTTCGCAGTGATATAGAAGAAAGTAAATTATTCCGATCATTCGTTGTAAATCTGTTCACGTGCCTTATTATCCATCGGTTGCTTGGTTCAACTGGTTCAATATAATGAATGAACAAATTGCGAATCCATTGTCATTTTATACAGCTGCGTATGAGGCGAATTTTTACTGGAAAATTTTGGGAGAAGAGGAAAGTGATGTTGTTGCGGGAAGCCACACAAAGGCATTGGGTATTTGTAACAGGTGGCTTTCTTACGCTGGCGCAATCGAAAATAGCTTGACCTTCAAACTTGGTTGCGGTGCGCTGGGATTAACTAATAATAACTTCCAATGGATAGTCGATAATTTTCGACAAATATATAAAGGTCATACTAGGATTTCATTCGCTCGTTAAAGCAGAAAGCAGTTGCAAACTCAAGATCAGGATCAAATCTCAAATTGTCAAAAGAAGACACGGTTTCGCATGTAATCGTTCACGTATATCCAATCGATTTTTTGAGATATGTAAGTTATCAGTGCCATGTTCATTTGAAGAGCAATTGTAAATTGGACTACAGCTTTGCGCATGGTATGCAAAATGACATAGCGAACATGTTTTTGTGCACTGCCGTTCGTATTAGTACTAGACTGTTCGAGCAATCAATTTATTCAAAACAATCTATCTATTTTTCTGAATATGCGGTAGAACGGTTAGATTGACCATAACGTGCGGTGATTACTGCATGTCGCTGAGAGGCATGAAGTAACATTCGCAAGAATCTATTATGTTAGACAATCTGCTGTTTTATTTATAATAATAATAATAACAATGAAAATAATGATAAAACTGTAATAATAATAACTACATTATTATTATTGTTATTTATTATTATTATTATTATTAAATTATTAATTAAATTAATAATAATAATAATAACATTATTATTATTGTTATTTTGTTGTTGTTATTATTAAACTGCTTTCATTTAACTCTTCTATTTGCTGTTATTCATAACGAGTATAAGCCGAGTTACCAAGCATGGAAATCGGTCAAAACGATGAGTGACTGAGTGTATAACTAACGTACTTTGTTTATTTATACATTTAATTATGTCTTTAGGTTCAAAAGTTTAAAGTTGTTTACCTGTATTATTGATCGACTGTAATGTACGCCTATTTACTGTTATGAAAACAGATGCGTGCTTTTACAAAAAAACTAATTACACGATTCTACGCTGCGACGTAATGGCATGGCAAAGATTAATATTGGTTGACTTTATTGTCTGCGACTGGAGTTCAAATTCATTAATCGACATATAGGCCTAACTAGATTTATAATTCATACAATAGATCGTTAAAAATCTTGTGCTGCTGAGCTGCAAAACGGTTATTGTTAAGCATAATATTTAAAAAGCTTCGCGTGGGTCATATTCTTCAGTCCACAAAATATTCTTCTAAAAGGGGGCGTTAACTATACGTGGACCGTAGCTAGAACAAGAGTCTACCAACCATGCGCTTGTTGTTCAACCCTAGCCTTGTCATGCGATATGTTCTTGACATCAAGGACAACTGCATATTATTCAACTCCGTAATTGTTGGATTAGCGTTATACTTAAATAAATAAAATAAAATTTAGAAACGATATTAATTATATAACTGGATCCATGTGTCCGAGTCTCTGAGAAATGTAGCACAAATAAAATGGACAATGAATAAGTTAGAGAAATGAGCACATTGGGACTGAATTTTTTCTATATAGAGGCACTTTCCATAACTTTCATCAACCCCGAAGGATGGCAGAATATGACATGATATACAAAGAGGAGAACGAAAAAGAGTTACCAGAATTCTACGATCAACTCCTTTTACGAGATTATCATCTTGTGCAATTATACACTGGAAGCTGTTATGCACTTCCTGCGATCTACTTCTTCGATAATGCTACTGACATTGACAATGTCAGGTATCTTAGAAACATCTGCGTCATTAGCAAAAACGCATCGGAGCCACATTGCCTGCATTTTCAACATTCTCTTGAACATCATGAACGAGCAGCTGCTGAAACCACCTTGCTTTAATATGGTTGCAAATGAGTCAAATTTTTACAGGACAATATTAGGAGAAGAAATAAATTGCTTGGCTAGGGCATTAGATATTTGCAACAAGTAGGTTTCCTATGCTAAAACCATCGAGAATTGTTTCACTTTCAAAGTTTGTCTCGGTCTACAGGGACTTCTGATGACAATTTTCAATCGATGGTCGATGATTTTTGACAGATGTATCCAGGTCGTACTTGGATTTCTGACTCTACTTAGAGCAGTTACAAACCGTCAGTTTGAATCAAGACGCAAATTCTGCTAGGTTCCTTTTCCCTACAATGGATGCGTCTATAGCATTCTACTGTCCTTTCGTCTTTTCTTTTACTATCTTTTACTATCTCTAGCAAAAAAGTGAAGATCGAAAGTTCCAAATGACCAGATAGGGGCCTATACATTTCAAATGCTCCATTCTATCACCTAGTCTGTTAGGCCAGTCAGACATTTGCAGGAACGAGTAATACCTTCATTCATTGTGAATACTTATATTGAGCCCCATCTAGATTAGGCCTACTACTCTGAAGCGCTCCCGACCCAGCACGGATGAAAATGATAGTTTCTGAAACGGGGACCTGTTTTGGAGCGAGGAGCCAACCATTAAGAAGGCACGAGTCTGCTTAGTAGTTTTGCGGGCAAACAGGAAGATGAGTACGCTTCGCTCAGTTGGGCGTAGAGAGCGGTGATCGGTGCACTGAAAATAGAGCATCTGAAGGTATGGCCAATATAGTTACATACTTCACTTAAAATTAGGGTCTACAATAGCTCACATTTAAATTAACTAGCATGATCGTCGACTACTCTTTTTTCTTACAGTGTGGTATTATTTTTCGAAGGCTCGATCTCAGCTTTAAACTCAAAACAAACGTAGCATATTATGTTGATATTGTTAAGATGCGCTTTATAGTTACTAGAAATAAGACAGATAGTGAGTAAACTATTTCTTTAGCCATAACAAAGACACAACCTATACAAACGTTCGTAGAAAACGAAGTGCGAAAGCACGTTGACAGACTCCTCTTCCAACGGAAGGGACGCTCGACTGACAGCAGACAACAGAAAACAACTCAGACGGTCCAGGACTCGGCCGAGAAGCGGAAATACTAAGGTCAAACGTAGACACTTAGTCTTTTTAACAACTGGAGATGTTGGTCAGCCTTAACTACGACGTAGCTACCTGAAACAGCAACGAACCTGCTACGCAACGTCACCCCTTAACTATCTGATCCAACACTCCCAGAAACTCTCATTGCACAGCCTTATATACAGCAGATAACCTAATGTGCACTCTCTATGTACACCTCAGTACACATCGTAGGCCCTCTTTGGTTCCTCGCTACACCGTGACCCATGTCCTACGACAGCAAGAAAATATAGGCCTACAGCAGTTCACCTCCTCTACATGCACTCTCCATGTACACTTCAGCACACCTTGTAAGCCCCTCTTTGGTTCCTCACTCGACCTTGACCCATGACCTACGAGTCTACGACCAACGCACCTGCTCTAGGATGGTCCCAGAATTCTTAGTCGATGCACCCGCACCTAACAATATATAATATAATTCTTTAATTTTTAATTTTTAAGTTTTCTGGAAGCTAGTGCCCTGCGTTTAATCTTAACGCAGTGCCTTAGTAATGTTGATTCCACGATCACGAATTCAATCATTGACTCTGCAAGTGTTAATTATGTGTCACCTATGACATCGACGGACATCCTTCACAGCACATTGTTCGCGTATAAATCAAAATATTCGGCTTGTGCACGAATTAATGTGGTGGCAGAGCTCGTGCAGATAGAAGGATGTCCAGTCGGATTACAATCATATCAAGGACACGATCCTGTGTGAGATGCGCTATGGGAGTGGAAGCCAGTGCAATCCCTCCCGTGCATACTGGGATCTGTGGTGGGTCTTGACGAGTCCGCCGTTGATTCATGCTACAGACCGGTGAACCTACTCCAACTTTTCTGACGCGTTCGAGTGGAATCCGTGACCTTGGCCGCCAAGATGCCGCTGAGGGCGGCTGAGAGACTATTCGGATCTTTTGGATGACGGGCGATCTTCGTCTCCCGATACCCGCAATCTTTTTATCTGTAGAGCGCGTGTATCCTCCTGTCGAGTCAGATCCACTTCCTCCTGTCCAGAAGGGGGACTCTGTGCGACGATAATAGGCTGATGAGTTACGATAAATTGGTGTCTTACATTGGCTAAGGACTTGAAAGAGAAATTAAATCGTTCACAAAGCGCGAAAAGGGTTTCCGAAGGACATGCGAACAAATAATTTATGGTCTTATTCGATGTATAATCTTCACCGCAGAATGACAAAGCTGTTACGAAAGAATAATATTATATCTAGCGACAGACGCGTCCTGATGCCATACAGATGACGTCATCATTTGAGGTTAATTGAAGATGAAAATGACGTAGTGAGGGTTTTCGTAAATGAATGACGCCATTCTCCTTTTACTATTATCCATCAAAATTACCTATACTTGCCTGACTTGGTATCCATCCCTCGATGGAAATTTGACAGTGCGTATCTCTTCAGTATTTGGTTGTCATAAAATTATGAGCTACCCGACATTGAAACCTACAATCGTTATTTATTTTTATTGTAATGAAAACTCTTTATTTGAAAGTATACGTTTTAAAAATCATATATAATATGCTCTGACCATTGTTCAGTGCTAGGGTGAGATATAATGTGTGAATGTCCCGTCATTAGTGGGACGTTTAAGTCGTATTATACATGTCCATAGGACTACTAAATCCCTACAACAGTTCGCAAAGTATAATCTACAAAGGACAGCATGCTTACAGATCCAGTTGAAATGTCATTCTACTTCTCAAAAGTTACTAATTGGGGTCTATATGGTCGCTGTATTCCATCATGAAATTCAATATTGCATAAAGTTTTGAGGTGCATGCAATAGTAGGCGGACCGCCTAACACCTTATAAATAGCATTTTAGCCTCTATATTATATTAATTGTGTGAAGGAAATCAGATGTAGCGTTTGCTGCGTTTGATCTCCATTGCGGATTCTGCATGGCATTCAAGCTTTTCCCCAACGTCAACAACCAACATGTCGTTGGGGAGCAGGCCGAAGCCTAGGCCTTATATTTACTAAGGTTCTACTGCACATATTTTCACTTGAATTAGGTCAACTAATGACTTCCGTTTATACACTCCAATGCTATGAAACAATTGTTTATTTTGTTATTTATCGCGGCAGATTATAGCATAGGGTTGTCTCCAGTTAGAGGTCGTTCATAATCATAAAGGACGTTCGCAAAAACCCCTCCCTCTTGTCCGCAATTGTCCGCATTCTACTGACACGCATCAACAACCATTGCAATCGCTGATAATTTAGGTAAGCCTATACCACATTATGTAGGCCTATAATTAGTGTTATTATTTTACTCAATCGCTTTCCATTTATTGACACAGAATGGGACTGAATAAAGGCTATGTTAAAAAACCTATTTAATAGGCGCTTATTTGCATGTGAGCTACATATAAGACGTGAAGTATAACAGAAAGCTAATAATAGATAAGGAAGGTAATAACTTTTATAATGTAACAACCATACTGGCATGATTTTGGCAATAGTTTAGCATGATTACATGCGATCATTCGCACAGTTTATGACCCCTTCCCACTTGCCCGCATCTATCCACATTCCCCTACCCCTCCTCCTCGTTTGCGGACATGCTTTGTGGACGACCCGCTTGCGCTTAAACCCGGTTAATGTCAGATTACTGTTTCCTGCGTATGAGATGTTTATTTGGACTTGCGCTGCATGCTATGTACAATATTCGGGGCTGGCAGGCACATTGCTACATCCGTGTTGGTACAATTCGGAAACTGCAGGAAGACCAAAGCTACATTCGCAAATGATCTGCAGATTCTTGAGCACACAGGAGCCTTAGATATTCCAATGGAAGTGAATCACACAAATGAGACACAGTAAGATCATTACCTCTAATTGTAGTTTATGTTTGTTGAGATTTTTAGTTCTGATTCTTTATATTCTGTTTGGTTTGAATATTTTTTACTATTGCGATAACCACTCTTAATTTCAGACCAATATGTTGTCGGATAGGATATTCCAATAAGCGGGATATCCGTCCCCACTGAAACTGCTCGTTGCGGTCCTGAAACACATTTGCAAGCTGCATTTTAAAAGCACACTTAGATGTGTGTGTTATGAGCCTAAGAACCATGATGGAGGTAATTACAAAATTCTTTAGACAAAAGAAGAAACTGCCAGGAAACCAAGCGCTATTGATGGTTATATGAGTTGCCATTTTTACTTAGTGAGTTGATTAAAATGATCGATAGTAAAATTGAGTATGGCAACTACATAGACCTAACTACCCAAGATGAATGAAATTGTAATAATTCCTTATATTAATGAAATAGTTTACTGTAATCGATGACGTCACTGATAAGTAGTTGGGTTCCCACTGGCCAGAGGTGTAACGAGGTTTCTAAAAGTGAGGGCATCAATTTGATAATATTTTGCGGAGCGCCCCAAAGTTTTTCCCCACATTTTTTGAATTTTGCCCCCCAGAAATTTATAAAATGGGGGCACCAATGATCTCAGCAGAGGTCATCTTATCATAACAATCTACAGAAATAAAAAATGCAGGATACTGTTAAAGTATACACTGTAGTCCCTATGCTATATTATAATTTGTTGTACAGCATAAACAAAACTTAAAGCGAATTATTCTTTTCCACCATTATGACGCTTGTAACAGGGCATGGGCTTGATGAAAAGTTAATTTCGGTTTTAACTTGCCGCAAGAACTATAGAGACTGTTCCCATCGTCAGTTGACTGGCAGATGCTGCTCAACGCAAAGAAAGTGTTATGTAATGGTCATGGGAAAAAAATGAAAAAATTCAGTACGCTGTAGGAGGGTTGAATATTAGAAACTCAGAGGAAGAAAGATACCTATGGGTGATCATACACAAGAGTGCAAAGCCATCAAGGTAATGTTCAGAGGCAGCAATAGAGCCGACAAGGTGCTAGGAATGATTAAAAGAGCAATAGTCAGCAGAGAAAAAGAAATAATTCTCCAGTTATATAAAACACTGGTTAGACCAAATCTTGATTACTGTGTTGAAGCAGGAAATCCATACTTGAAACAAGATATCGAGAAATTTGGATAAAATACACAGGGCAGCAACATAAATTACAAAGGGACTGTACACGAATCAAAAATGTGAAGAGAGATTGAATAGACGTAGGCATTTCTGTTTAACTAGAGGCTGGATTGATGAAGAGAGTTATTTTTGTATATTTTGATCATTTCCACTTCATTTTCTGCATAAATCCGTTCATCATCCCCGCTTCAATTTGAACCGCATTCTTTTCATCACTCCAACTTCCATTTAATAATCGGTCTTTTCATCAGCCTTGCTCCCAGCTTTGCATTTTTTCATAGATCCATCTTCCACAACGTTAATAAACATAACCTTTTCATAAATCTTTTGCTATTTTAAAAGAATTAGTCTATCGTAAAATCAAATTGTTTAAATCATTCCCGCTTCCACTTGAAATCGCATTCTTGTTGTTGACAATTGTTGTTGTTGTTATTGATGTCATTAATACAGTTTCTAGTTAAACTTAATTATTTGTCAACGCATAAATTACTAATGATACAAACAGTTGGGATATGAGATCAAGTAACGCGCCATATGATATGTCGCAAAATTAAGTGTCGCTAGATTAAGTGTCATCGAGATTAAGTGTCGTTGTCTAAGGGTGATTTAATGTCATGTAACCAAAATTATAATGAACAGTCCCCTTTTGAATTCTTCTCCCTCCGCTTCCAATTCCTCAGCCTCAACCTCTGCTCCTACCTATACATATTGGTTGAGCTTCATATGGATACAATCATCTCTATTTAATTAGAAATAGCCCCATCATAATTATGTGGTTCCTAAAAATCGCCACATAGAATAAGGTGATGAGATGCAATACAGCGTATCCAGCATGAAATTGACGAATCCACACTGCTCCTGAGTGTTGTTAGGTCAAGTCGCTATACCTGTATGTATGGCTATTACTGAGCTAACAAAAATTACGAAGATATTTAACAGTCAAGAACTTTTGTTAAAGGAATGTGAGTCTGCGCCCCACAATTTGTTACCTAGATAAATAAGCCCATGAGCTTCTTTTTGGTAATTGCCAGTTCCAAGTTTAAAAAGCCCTCATGAATGAATAGGCCTACTTACAATGCTTCGTCTTGAAATCTACATGTCACTAGATAGACGAAACTACTGATATTGGAAATTCTAAATAGTTTGCCTAATGTGTCACCACTATCTCATCAATTAAAATTATTGTTAGCAGTAATAACTACTTCATTATGCAGTCATTGTAAGTTCAGTTCACTATAACTTTCGCTTGTTATGGCGTATAAAACATTAATAATGCGTTGACTTGAAAAAATTGGCGCCTGCGCACTAAAAGTGAACGCATTGCACGAAATTGACGAATCCACACTGCTCCTGAGTGTTGTTAGGTCAAGTCGCTATACTTGTATGTATGGCTATTACCTAATACTCTGCCTCCCAAACCCCATCAGTTTCCAATCAGAGAAACAAATCTTCAATTAGAAAAACATGCAATAAAGATATTTATTGTCTTTTTAGGTATATCTAAGAGCCTTGTCAGTAACAGAAGATGGCACTGTATAACCAGATCAACACAGAGGAACACGAGACAGAGTTCTCATATTTTTGCAAACAGCTTTTATCCCGAAAATTTTATAAAGTACAACTATATACCGGCAGCTGTTTTGAACTTCCGTTGATCTACTTCCTAGAAAATATTACGGACTTTGACAATATCAATTATGGTAGAAAGGTATGCGCCATTAAAAATGACGCGCCTGCTCCGAAAAACTTCAAAGGAACTCTGCTCATTATTCAGTCCGAAACTACACATCAGGGATACGTGAGGTTATACTATAAAAACTGCAATATGCCTTACAACTATGCTTTGTCTCCTAAAGATCGGCCGGCAAAATGGCAGATGTTATTACAAAGAAAAGATCTTACAACATATCTAGATGAAATATCAGAAATTTCAACTGATTTATTTTCTTCTTCGAGGTACACAGGTAAATGGATAGAAAATTTTCAGGGCCTCTCTCTGGATGTAGTAGATGCGATTTGGTGTCCAAACTGGCCTGAGGAGGCAAGTGAGTGGAAATTGCGAGAACGGTCAAATCAATGGCCAGCACCAAGCACTGTGGAAACAATCGTAACCGATGGATGCCTGTTAGTTGCTAAGTCACACCTGGAAAGCCGATTTATAGATAACGAATGGCGATTCTCATTTTCCAAAGCGGAACTCATCTTAGTCTATACTTGGAGTGATATACAAATGTACATCTATCATATTCTACGTCTAATCAAGTGCAACGTTGTGAGAATATGCGGCGGAAAGAAGATGACATATCTCACCACGTATCACTTCAAAACTCTAATGTTTTGGGCGTGTGAAGAAAAGTCCAAGGAATTCTGGCTGTCTGACAATATAGAATCAGCTATAAAGGAATTAATACTCATCATGATTGAATGGTTGACGGAAAAACAGTGTCGAAACTACTTCATTCCTGATAACAACATGCTGGACCATATACCAGAATGTCACAACTTCGATAGAGAGGTGCAGTTTCTTATCGATTCCGTAAATTTTGTTGATGAATATATTTCAAGCACCATTCCATTCACAGATGATCCCAAGCACGACCTTCGTAGAGAACTGTCTTTGCGGATTCCCGTCAAATTTATGTTTGCGGTGCACTTGAACGTAAGTCTCTGGCAAATTGTTGATCTCTATACGCCGGGAAGGCAGATTTATGCTCCTGGCAATCCTTTCGAGAAAAATTGCATATTCCGATCTGACATATTCAACTTGTTCCAATGCTTAGTGATCCATCGGCGTCTTATGATAGCTAAGGACCTGAAAGCTATATTAAATGGATTGCCGGAAATCGAGAAGTACTTTCAAATGGCCAACAGTAATCAGGTTGGTGGCTTCACTTATATTGATATTTCGCCAATGGACAATGTCCATACCATGCTTACAAAGTTGTTAAGAAAGAACATAACTAACAGCAATGGCTCTATATCGCCTAAGGGCAAACCTCAGCAAGTGGACTCTATTCTTCAGAATAGGATTTCCTCACGACGTGAATTATGCTATTGCAGAACAGAACTCCCACAACGCTGCCACGTTACGTATATTATGGAATTATTTTTTGATATGTTGAGCAAAAAAATGCCGAGGCCATCTTGTTGTCAGAAAGCTGCATATGAAGCAAATTTTTACTGGACAATTTTTGGAGAAACAAGAAGTGCTACTGCTTTGGAAAGTTATAAAAGGGCATTGCGAATTTGTGACTGGTGGCTTAAATACACTAAATATACCCTATGTACATTTACTTTATCTTCATTGATGTTCTTAGGTGAGAGGAAAGTGCCAATAATAATTTCGAATCGATGGTCATTAATTTTTGACAAGTACATTCAAGCCGTATTTGGTTTACTGTTGCTTGCGAAAAAGATAACATGTGATAGATTTCAGTCAAATTGTAACCCAGAAAATGCAAGTAATTATTTGGATCTTCTTGTTTTCGTTAATCCACTGGATCTCCTTGGGTACATTAGGTATCAGCGTCATATTCATTTGAGAAATTATTCCATGTTAGAGGACTCTTTCACGAATAACATGCAGAATGACATTTCGAAGTTGTTTTTGTACACAGCCGCTCGTATCAGTACCCAATAATGGACGTAAATAATAATTTCGGGGTATAATTGCTTTTAAGACAATTAACTTACGAACCATTGATTTCAATCAGTAAATAACAAATTGTCAGATTTAAACATTGTTTTTTCATGTTCTTGTTTAGTTTATGCAGCAGATATTCCAGCATATAATTATAAACCTTCAATCAAAGGATTATCCATATCTTAGACGATTCTTTTACGTGTGATATAGAAAATGATAAGTTAATAATTTTTTGCACGACAGCCCCTACACTGCATTTCATCTGCCAGTATAGAAGTGCAAACATTCACAATAAAAGAAAAATCGTATTAACAGTTGTTTCCTTTCAATTTCATGTATTTATAAATGGAAACTATAGCTTTTCAGTTTTGGTAGCAATTACAAAAATATCTATCATATAAATTAGTCTTTATCTAGATGCGTATGTTTTTCATGCATTATAGAATTGAGATTGACGTTGTGTGTTTTTAGTCCTTTTATAGTTTTAAACGATTATGACTCCACCCAATAGCTGATAATAATATCGTTTCGATTGCCGATGGTTATTGTATGAGATGGTTACATTAGTAAAATTTGGTTGAGCCCACCAACAGAAGTTTGCTATTGCCACTATTCCTTTTATAGTCTTTCCATCAGCTTACTCCTGTTGTCTGGCTTAGTGCCTGTCTATGCATGAAATTATAAAATTATGTACAACACGATTTTATAATCACTGAATGGGAGAGTATTCGATATTATGCTTATTATGCTCTGACAAACGGCAAGAGCAGATCTTATAAACTGATTTTATGCTGCACTTATACGCGGGATGGCAACTCAGCTACTAGATTTAAAATCAATAAGAAACTTACAATCAATAAGAGACAATGGTGGCTCTACAGTAGAGACCAGTAGTGTCCTACCAACTGAGTGGCCCTCAAAATATTAGTCCACTTTCATTTGCCGAAATCAATCAATCAGTCAATTAATCAATTAAACTTGATATAGCGCCTCTTCAGAAATCTACTCAGAGGCGCTCCTAGTCCAACCACGGTAAAAAAGGACAGTTTTAAGAGAAGAGTAGAAACAAGAAAGAACCCAGACAACTTGCCGCTCTGTCAAGTCACGCGCCGCCTCTCTGTTCCCTACTAAAAAGGTCCAGAATCGCCACTGACCGCAGGATGCGCCAGTTCTAAGTTCTCTATGCAGCGGTTCTTTTCATATTATTTTTGGGACGGCATGCGTATCAGCTACTACTCGAGAATTGCATCTTAGCCGTTTAATTTAACGCTCATTTATCCGGGATCTAAAACTCATCCCACAAATTCAATGCTCGTAGCCTACTCATATGTCACATTAACTGATGGTTTGTTGAACAGCGATTTATGTTAGTCATGTCATCTTGCCACTTCAATACCAAACTTCCACGGTTGAGATCGAACTACGGATTCACTGGTAAACGCTTAGGGCCTAGATGTACATGTAGGTGATGCTTTGAGGCTTAAGTTGTCAAAAACTTAACTCTACATGTATATTGTCGAGATCAAACTTTCTGCAACTTGATTAACTATCTACTCGGCACATTTTCCTGCTCTTTTATAAGTAACTGTTTGCACTGTACTTATTTAATGTGACAAAATTTTCACAGTCCTTCCTCTAATTCTATTGCAAAGTGTAATGTTACTTTTGTGAGGTAAGAGGAACACGTTTTAAATAATTGATATAGACCTAATGTTATCATGGACGTCACCACAGTAACTCACAAGAATAAGACTTTCATCTGTGATTATTGTTGTTCGAGGTCCTGTTTTATGCAAATTTTTACCTCAAACTCTCCATTTAAATATAAAAATTATAGTAGTAAAACATCGTTATGCAATTTGGCGCACTGTTTTAACTGGCTTTCGGTTTTGCTGCCGATCAATTTTCCTACTGTATACACAAAACAAAATAGTAATAGATAGTAATTTATGGATTGAAAGGCTGTAGCGACCGAACCCAATTATGGTTAAGTTAGGTCAACAACAATCGTAATTTTTGGCAAGGATATAGACGCAGGCAAGAGGAAAGTCTCTACTTTTGACGGGAAGTCAGATGTATGCCCCGAGCGAAGCTATTGAGAAAAGTTGCTTATTCCGATCTGACATGTTCAACTTGTTCCGATGCCTAATGCTCCATCAGCGTCTTATTTTAGCTAAGGACCTGGAAGTTAAATTAACTGGCATGCCAGAAATCGAAAAATGTTTTCAAATGGCAAACAGTAATCAAGTTCGTGGTTTCATGTATCTTGAAATTTCGCCTATGGACAATTTCCATGCCATACTTACAAAGTTGTTAAGAAAGAACATAGATAGCAACGAATGCACCGAATCGGCTAAGGGCGACTCTCAGCAAACGGAATCCATTCCTCGGCATAGTGATTCTACACGACGTGGATTATACTACAGCAGAACCAAACTCGCACAGCGATACAACGGTGCAATTATTGCGGAAATGATCTTCAATATGATAAACGACCAACTTCCGAAACCATCTTCTTTTCATAAAGCTGCATATGAAGCAAATTTTTACTGGACAATTTTTGGCGATGAAGGAAATGCTACAGCTTTGAATTGTTATAAAAAGGCATTGGGGATTTGTGAGAGGTGGCTTTCCTATGCTCAGACAATCCACAGTAGGCCTAGTTTAATGACGGCTTTCGGTTTGAGGGACCTGCCAATAATTATTTCCAATAGATGGTCTATAATTTTTGACAAGTACATTCAAGTCGTATTTGGTTTACTGCTGCTTGCGAAAGGAATAACATGTCATAGATTTCAGTCAAATGATAACCCAGAAAATGCAAGTAATTGTTTGGATCTTCTTGTTCACGTTTGTCCACTAGATCTTATGGGCTACATTAGGTATCAGTGTAATTTTCATATGAGACGATATCTCATGTTAGAAGACTCTTTCACGAATGACATGCATAACGACATTTCTAGGATGCTTTTGTACACAGCCGCTCGTATCAGTATTCAGAAAAATGGATGGACACACTGAAGTCACCAATAAATAGTAATCTCCTAGAATGTATATATGTTTCGTTTTCTTTCCTTTCCGCTATTGAGGCAATTATGAATCGCTGATTTCAATCAGTGAATAGCAAGTTGCCAGATTCAAACATTGTTTTTGATGTTATTGTTTAGGATTATTTAGAGATATTCATGCACATAATTATGAACCTTCAATAAAAGGACTTATTGAATTTGAATTTATATGAATTTAATATAGCGCCCCTCCAAGACGACTACTCACAGGCGCTATTTACTGTTGGATGATTCTTTCACGCGTGATAGGCCTTATACAAAATAATTTACTATGAAAATGTCGCGAATAAAATTGTCGCAATAAAAACATCGCAATTAAAAATGTCGCACGTTAGTAATCTCGCACGATAATAATATCGTCAGTCAAAATGGCGCATATATAAAATTTGTGCATTGTATTATCTATTTTAATGAATTATAATTATATTAATAATTATTTGTATTGCGAACTACATCTGTTTTGCGCACAAACGAGCTTTGTTCAACCGTAGTTTTCATGTAGGTTGGCAAAGCCATTTTCTTGCAACTATAATGCTCTCTCGTTTTGAAATAGAAGCTTCACTGATGACAAGAATCACTAGTTAGGTCTAAATCGAAGCTAGAATAATTAATATAATCTTATTTAATTAGACGCTGTAGGGACCAAAATAATATTGCTTAATAAGAAGCTGACCTACTTTAAATGGAAGTCAAATCGATGAAAAGAACTATGGTCAATTAGGTGCGGTATCGATGAGAACATTCTGCCTAAGTGGAAGCGGGATCGATGAAGATAATCGTGCTGAAGTTGAAACTGGATTGACACAAAGAATTATGTTCAACTGGAAGTCGGATCAATGAAAGAAACATTGCTTAAATAGAAGCTGGATTGGTGAAAACAATTCTTCTTTAAATAGAAGTTGGATCGATGAAACTGTAATTGCATCACTGTAAGCTGGATTGATTGAAAGCATTCTTAATTAAATGGAAGCTGGATTGATGAAAGTGTTATTGCGTCACTAGAAGCTGGACAGATTAAAATGATTCTTCTTTAATCAGAAATCGGATTGATGAAACAAATTTTACTGAAATAGAAGCTGGATTGATGAATGCAAATCTTCTTTAAATCGATGAATCGATGAAAATAAGTCAATTGTTGTCAATGAAGCTTCTATTTAAGCAAAATTTCTTTAATCGATTCAGCTTACAGTTGAGAATAATTCAAGTGTCAATCCAGTTTTTGTACGCGGCAGAGCGTATTTCAACTACAACTAAGGTGTAAACTTTCACGATTAAAGAATAGTAGAGAAAACAACTTTCCCTATTCAATTTAACGTTACATCGTTCCAGTTTTTGACAGCAATTTTAAAAAGTTTATTAGAAAAATTGGTTTTGATCTGGTTGCGTGGGCCTATTATTATTCCTGCATTATAATAGTAAGATCTACGTTGTTTGTTTTTACACGATTGTGACCCCACCCCAATCATGATAATGGAAACGTGTTGGTGACCGAGAGTCATTGTATGAGAGATGGTTACATTTTTAAACTTTGGTTGAGCCCACCAACAGAAGTTATTTCTTTTCGTCCCTCCAACAGAGCTGTTTATTATAGTTTGACATGATGCGTGGAAATCTGATATTACATACCTCACTCTTTTATGGTCCCTCAATTGTCTTAATTGTTTAGAAATAAGATATTGTTTGTTTTTCGGCAAATCAGAAGAAAGCTGTTGCGCTGATTTGATTACAAATCTCCCTAAGTATTCATGTACTGACCAATGACCATCGTAAAATGCAGGTCTTATAAACTGATTCTATGCTGCACTTATACTATCGGGATCGCATTGCAGGTACGAGATTTCAAATCAATAGAAAACGTATGCCACGCAATGGTGTCTCAATAGGACAGACCAGTGCCAAACCACCTGAGTCTGTGCCCCTCCAGCTTGTCTCCCCCCCCCAATTTTAGTCCACTTTCAGTTTAATGAAGTCAGACATCCAACTTGCTCCTCTATCATGTTAAGCGTCCCCTCCCTGTTCTCTTTGCAAGAATCCTGAGCCGCCTCGGACAGCAGGATGCAATAGTTCTAAGATCTCGATGGAGCGGTTCTTCTCATGTAATATTATTTTGCGACAGCACGCGTATCATCTACCACGCCGGAACTTTACCCTAGCCGTTTTTTAACGCTAATTTATCCAGGAGCAGATAGTCATCCCACAGATTTATGTTCGTGCTCGAAAGTTAGATTAGATGATGGGTTGTTGAACAATGACCCATGTTGTTCATGCCATCTTGCCACTTTAGTGTTCAATGACATGGGTAATTCTGAAACAATTCTCAAGCTGCCCTTTTTCTGTCTGAGATCGAACTACCGATTCACTTTCAAACGCTGAAATGTAGGTGCCGCCTGAATTTTTTTCGAAGTTGACAAAAGCTTAACTCGACATCCATGCGGTCAAACTTACCGCAGCAAGTTTAACTTTCTACTCGACAGATTTTGCTTGTCTCTCATAACTAAATCTTTCCACTATCCATGGGCCTATTGAGTTTCAAAAATCTTCATAGGCCTCACAGCTCTTCCTCTAATACAAATTTAAATGCCACATGTGCCTATACGAGGAAAGATGAACAAATTTTATATCTGGCATAGACTTAATCTTAGCATGGGTTTCAACTCAGTAAAGCAGAAGGTAATTAAGGCTTTTATCTGCTATTATTGTGGTTCGAGGTCCTGTTTGAAGCAGATTTTTTACCTCAATAATAGCTAAGTTAGGTTAACTGTCAACAATAATTGTAACTTAAGGCAAGGACAGCGACACTGAAAAAGAGAAGTCGCTGCTTCAGATTTGAGCCACATATCACTTAGAGGAGATGAAACAGATTAAATGCTGTGGAGACTAGGGCCTAGTTCGGGTAAACGTGATATTTAATCATTGTCTCGTAGGCCGTCCGGAGCCACATCTCTTGTGATATTTAAAAATGCGCATTTTCATACGGACCAAGTATAATTATGCGCATAGCCTACTGACTACAGAAATCTAAGACGCTGCTATAACGATCGACATCAGAGATAAAATCATACGCATTAGGCCTATAGTGAAAAGACAACTTGATAGTTAGTCAAATTTCTGACAAGAGACAAAATCAATAATCGCTATACATTTCCCGTCTGGTAACGCAACACAGACCGCATAGAGAAAGAGACGAGGTTGAGTGAGTGAGTTTCAGTGAGTGAGTGTGTAGTTATTGTTGTTATTGTATTTAAATATATATTTACTTAGCGCTGCTTTAACATAATATAATAACAAAGATTTTTAGTGATTCATTAGAATTAATTCTGTGTAAAAACCAACTTCTTCTATCATCCTTCTTCGTCCTAGAATCCGAATTTACTCAGTTTCTTGTTGAATGTAGCAACCGAGTCCATAGAAACAGCCTCCTCGTCCAGTTCATTCTATGGGTTGACCACTCTCCCACTGAACAACCTCTGCTATATAGAACCAGCCGCTATCTTGGAGACCGTATCTATCGAGAATTGCCTGTATAGGCCTACACGATACTCCAAATGTAGCCTGACCAATGTTTTATACAGCCCGAGTATTACCACCTTTTCCCTACTGATAAGTGATGTTGATTCCATTGATCATTTCCAGTATCCCGTTCGCCTTCCTTGCTGTTTCGGCCCAATGTCTTGATGGCTGTGCAATTTGGTGAATAATGACTTCAAGGTCCCTTCTTCCGTTACTCTCACGATTGCTCCTGCCATTTTTTTACAGACAACCCGCATTCTGTTTGACGGGCTTAAACAAAATTTCATGTTACTAGTGCCCACTGGTCACTAGTGCTTAGTTCGCGTGATACAATTTTTAAGGGTACTTATAAATCAGTAATCTATTTGATTTGCATTCTAGACCCGCCTTCAGTTTGTCAATAGATATGGCGGCATTTATAGCGATAGTAATCACTGCGAAACTTAGTGTCCATATCTCAGAATTTGAACAGCAGTGTAAGCCCGCGCTTTTTAATACAAAAACCTGTTACTCGGCGGAAGCACCGCTTCACCATTGTGTCTAGTGATTGTAGGCCTACTCTTACCCGTTAATAGGCTTATGCCTGGGCTTAGGCTTAGCTTTGCAGTCGCACCGTTGAAAAAATTGGTATACTCGATTACTCGTGTCTAATGACTATCTATTATGCTTGCTGTCAATTGAACTTCCTATGCCATAGGCACATCGGTCGCATGATTAATACAATTTGACACGTATATACCAGTTGCCCTTTTTTACATGAATCTTTATGGGACGAACTTAGGCTGTTAACGATTAGCCTACGTTACCCGAAAGATAAATCAACGGGCTTCAACTAGAGGCGACGATCTCGTTTGACAGGTAGGGGATACCCAATGAGAGAGGTAAAGGAAATGTGGGGGACACATGTATAACTTGTCCTCTTTCTGTAAAAGGTGGGAGCTTGTCCCCTCCTCGATCCCTCGTGATCCCGCTTCTGGCTCAAACGCCATAACTTCGGTTTTGCCTGTTAGTTCAAATAATATTATATTAAAATTATGAAGCAATCAAAACGTCATTCTACCAATTACGTTTTATAATTAATAAATGTGCGAATGAGAGGCATAGGTGATGTCTAAAGCACGCAAATTAGTCTGAAAATATGAATGACAACGACATTAATAAAATCCATAAATAAAATTATATTCTGCCATAAAGGAATTTTGAAATCTGTTGTTATGTTCTATCGATTTATCACTGTCCGTCCATTCAGTTTCAATTGCAGAACGGAAGCAATATGTTTTGCTGCTTTATGTTAAGCAGTGCAAATTTAACATGATAACCTCGACATAACATTTGTCAGCGGTTTCAAACTTTATTTTATCATAGACCTGCCGTAAGGTAAATCCTGAATGTTGACGTTACACCATTATTGGCCGTGTCAAAAACACCAGGCAAGCGTGAAGTCTCCTTGTAACTTATAATTAAGGGAACAGCATAAGTTCGCGTGCACGGTATGGAGCCGGCTATATAGTTGTATGGGTAGATACATTTTAAAATTACTATATTGTTCGAAAGGCCCATAAAACTTATAACGAATTTTATACGTAATTATTATTTTTCGATAAAATCAAACTGCGAGAAAACATCGACATTAAAAAACATCCGAAACAAGAACAACTACACAACCCAAAAACAAAGCGTCCGAAAAGCGAGCATTAAGTAAGAGTCCGTCCCAAAATGTAGGACGTCATACCAAGAAGGCTATTAAACTAATAAAACTAAAAGTTCTTCTGAACATTATATGGTAGGATGGATAATGGAAAAAGGATGAAAACGTTTTTGAAAACGTTGGCATATCATGGAGGCCCGTCTCTATAAATTTGGCGGCCCTATACACAAAGCTACATCTTGGCGGCCCGCTTACCCATAATATTATACCAGCGATTAAAGTGAAATCATTAACTCCTTTTCATATTGGGTTTATCTTTGCCTTCCTAATTTAGGTATTAATAATGAATAGGCCTATTGGCCTAAGTATTAATATTATATACAAATTAATTACCACAGTATTAATTAGCTACCACTGTCAGTCAACAAAGAAATAATCATTGGTTAGATGGTTTATTTACAGAGTTGTTTGGATTAATAGGAATTTAAAAATAAGCCAACGTTGTTTCATTTATGGATTTGCAAAAGCAAATTTTATACTAATTTTGCAAAATTGGCGGCCTTTAAAAATCGGCGTAGTTTGCATAATAGACGAGACAGAGCCTGCTTGAAACCACGTTGCGACACGTGGTCTGCCACTGACTTTATTTCGATTTACTCTTCCACAAAATGGACTCGTCCTCTCTATTCTACAAGCAGGAGTATGAGAAGCACATGATGTACAGTCAGCAATTGCTGCACCCACATAGAAGATCTACACCACCGAGACGCTGCACAATATCGTGAGTCCCACTCCCACAAAAGGTCAACACATGGCACACACACAAAACATGTCACAGCCATTAAATACAGACATAGCATATTTATGTCGGAGCATGAGTAGTTGGCAATTGTTCTCCCAATAAAACGGGCTGCATATTGATTTTTCAGTCAACAGCGCTTTAATCAGATACTTGAGACGCTTCAATCACCAATTGAATTGCATTGTCGCATAGCCAATATGCCACTATGCAGACACAAATACACACAAGCAAGCATAGGCCTACCAGGCATTATATATATATATATATATATATATATATATATATATATATATATATATGTGTGTGTGTGTGTCGGTGAGTGTGTAGGTGTGTGTGTTTGTGTGTGTGTGTTTGCGCATACATGTATACACGTAGTACATACATGCATATAGTTACTGCATTCATACGTATAATACATGATTACATGTATATACACATATACAGGCATGGAGACATACAGCTGTATACTTAGCCTAGAAACACATTTACATAATGAATATAATAACATTCATGCGGTACATAAATTCATTCATGGATCTTCATGCAGACAGGTACATATAATGTAAGCTGTATTTAAGCAATGAACTATAAGAAACGCTAATAAAGATGACATCGTGCCTAGAATTGCCAGGTTGCATTATTGCACTTTATTGATTCACTCTAATCTTTCATTATTTCTTCTATCTAGTAAGTCGATGACAAAATCACAAGATATACGGTATCGCGATATCAATTGGATAAGATATTTATTGCACCGAAAATGGATTAAAATACAAATAGTTGCTTACTTTTATGAAAACATTTTCATTGGTCCGTGAGCAGCGAGCTACGTGTACAAACTGATCTATTAGAAAACGTGAAGGCATAATAATATTAGGGCCTAATACTTTGTCATGAGAACTGCTAGCAGGCCTACAGAATGCGTTATCTATACAAGAATATCAAACTAAAATGGATACGCTTCCTTTTGTTATCATTCTAACTAGGAAACAGTGATTCTTCAGTGGATATTTTTTTATATCAAAGAGGTCGGACATCAAATTAATGTCAGAGCTGGTAAGACGTTTCAAAATATTTTCTTTATTGCACCCAGTAGCTTATTCATATACATTTCGTCTTAGTACCTACTTAAGTAATACGTAAGTTAAAACAATTTCGAAAGCCTATTTTTTGCGTTCATCTGTTAGATCTACATTGCGAATATAACAATGACTTAAAGGCTTAGCCTACCTCCATCGATAGCCTACCTATTCTCCTATGCCTCTTATCTATGAATAATTGCCCCCAAATCCACTAATTAATACAGCATTGGCTGCATCATTCATCGATAAGATCAGATGAATCCGATTCTTGAAGATGATTATACCATTTATCGTGTGCACTTACCAGCTGTTTATTGCTCCCTCTGAATATTTTCTGAAATTGAACCACTATCGGCATACAATCAACATAAAATTAATTCAATGCGGATTGAATACGATGGCCGTCATCAGCGTTGCACCAGACCACAAAACACAGACAGAAACACGCACAACCAAAAATAAAACACATACAAATATATATATAATTAATATATATAACAAATACATATATATGATATATATATATCATATAATATATATATATATGTATATTACTGTAGCAATATTCAACAGCAAACCTTTCAGCTATCTGATGTTTTGTCTTCCTAAGAAATGGGAAGTATGGTATTGAAAGTGAGTGAGGAAGAAAGTGACTCTGGAGCGTTTATGCATAGGAGTGCAAAACATTCAAGTTAGTGACTTGAATGGTTGGGTTAACTCAAATATGCATTATTATTAATATTATTATTATTATCATTATTATTATTATTATTATTATTATTATTATTATTATTAAATAAAATAGCAGCCACAAGGAAACACACAAAATATTCTGAGCTGGAGAAGAAATACACTTTTGTTCCAATCGCTATAGAAACCTTCGGTTCCCTCAATAGTGAGGGCCTCGCCTTTTTGTCTGAGACGCCGACTTTCGACAACTACCGGTGACACTCGAGAGACAAACTTCCTTTTCCAGAACTTGTCAGAACTGCCAGAACTGATCCAACGTTTCAATGCGGTGGCTTTTCAAGGCACTATCTCAAGATTACAATCCACTGACAAGCGGCGAGCCAGATGGCCTGATGACAGATCCGTTGGCAAAGCCAATGATGAATAACACTCTATGTGACTAATAATAATAATAATAATAATAATTATTATTATTATTATTATTATTATTATTATTATTATTATAACAACAACAGTCACCAGCGACAGCAATTCAATGCAATTCAATTCAATTCAAAGATCGCGCAAATCAATGGTTAGGCCCCAGTTAGAATGCTGGATCCTTGCAGAGTTTAGGAAGATCTGGTATCACACTGCCATAAGGCCATAGTATTTAATGGAATGACTTCTATTTTACTACAAAAGGTCATCGTATGTAAGCTTACTTACATAATATCTCGCCATTTTGTCTTATTGTGTAACGACCTCCACGAATCCTGTGTTCATTACAATAATAAGTTTGATCGCAATTTTAACGGTTTTGCAGATGGCCAGTTGACGTGAATGAAGGTCGATTGAAATAAACAGCGGGTGTCTCGCTACGGCGACGGTCAGGGTAGTATGTTAATAAAGTGATCGCCTTGTAACACAGAGATGACAGTTTTAGACTCCTTCGAGGTAATTACTTCGTAGATGAATTCGCAGCCCACAGTTGATCTGTGCCGTTGATTGATGACAGGTCAGTAGATGGATGCGCTTCCAAGAGGTATAATGATGGCCAATACACAGAACGCACAAATGAATCTAAGTAAGTAAGTATGTATGAATATTCTTTATTAGTCTATCTGTACACGCACAGTAGCTTACAAACGGTACAAAATAGCATCAATTTTAAACAAGGCTGTATAACATTCACACATTGAAAGTACTCTTGACAAATAAATCAACTCTAGCCATCAATGCAATAGCACTACATGTAGCTGCAAACAGACAAAATGGGTCAGAAATAGGATTCTAGCAAACCAGTCTTTTAGTCTCATATGCAAAGGAATCAGGATAAAGCTGTTCAATGCGCGGCTAAAAGATACAAATTCCATGTGTGCAGAATTTAAGCAAGTAAGTAAAAATATTCTATATTAGACTACCAGCAAACACATAATTTATTAGCTTACAATTTTGAATAAAGTCATACACAATTCGCATGAAAAAGATTTCTTTTCAAAGGCATCGACTCTAACGAAGACGCCGCATTGGTGATGACTGATAATATCATCTTTCACCAGATGATCAGATGAACAAATGAGATCCAATGACACCAGATAATCAGATGGCCAGGTGAGATCAGTTGAAACCAGATAATAAATCAATAAAAATAATAATATCCTATGTTTCCTAATATCCGAGGATTATATCAGACCAGATTATAATCAGGCCTATATGATATGAGCTAAAGCATCCGCTCACAGCACAGCTGGCAGGTCATCATTAGGCATCCGTGGATTATGAGATAATATTTCTTAAATTATGCGAAAATATGCGAAATCGCATAATCGCATAACCCATGGATCCTAGTCATCAACAATTACGTCGTCTTGTCAGTAAACAATAGGCTAATAATAGCCTGTACAAGCCATTTACAGTTGACACTGACCGAAGTTTCCTAACTTTATGCAATGATTTGTGAAAACTTTACATTAAAAAAATGTATGCGAAAACTGTCAATTTTTGCGAAATCGCATAATCGCATAACCCACAGGGCCCTAGCCATCATGCCCTGTGAGTTCACTTATAGCACTCAGTGCAAGAAGCACTCAGCTTCCAGTACACCAAATACTTCGGTTAATTAGCAGCACTCATCAATGATCGAGCAAAGTTCAATTAAGTAGAAAATTGATCAGAACAGTCGACTCTCTATCGCAATCAACAGGCTTTCATCCACAATGGCAGCAGATCCATGTTCACGGGAATCTTCATGGTTGAAGAATGACGATATGCTGCATAAGGTATGGTTATGACGCATGATATGGTATTTTATTGTAAGCTATGGTATGCTCGGTGCTTTTTTTAGCCGGAACGCTACGGAACGGCGTTCCGGCACCTTTTTCGGATAAGTAAAAATGAAAATAATAGTTGTGAAACAACTCTGGAATTTGATATAAAAACTTAACAAATCAATTTGTTACATTCTAAAATTTATAAGCAAATGTATAGATTGTGATCATTGTATCCTATAAAATTGTTTTTATTTGGTACCGTAGCTAATTTTAGCGACATTTCTTTCGACAATACACATGCGTTCCCACACCTTTTTCTGCAAAAAAGCCCTGAGTATGCTAATATATATAGTCTAGTATCGTATGACATGGAAGATTATTGTATGATAAGATATGGCATGGTAAGGCCTACACTATTGTATGGTTGGGTTAATGTTGTGTGATGGTAGTAGGATAGGCCTAATGAGTGTCTAATGAATCGACTTGTGCGTACAGATCACAATATCCTACAATCGACTGAATGGTACCAGGCAGCAACCGTGACGGCATTTGTCGAAAATCAATATTATTATTATTTCAAACATCTCGCGCATTAGGCCTATAGATTTATTAGCCACGTTTTAGAGGCTTATTTCCAACGACGAGCACACGTGTTTACACACACAGATAGGCCTATACTCGGCTGCACACGCGAAAATAGGACTTTATGCTCGTTATACCTGGAAGGAAAGAAGACCAGTCAGATCGTTCTCTAATTAGAAGGCAAATCAGAGGATTAAATTCTGTGCAAAATGTCGGTTGCGTTTATTTTCAGACTCTCTATGGGACTTAACAAAATGGTTTGCTTGGTTCATGTAAAAATTTAGTGACGTAAAATCAATCAGAGGACTAGCTTTGTTTTGTACCAAGCTTTGAACGCTTGGTACGAACGCAGCTTTCAGTTCTTCAACCGTATGTGTTAGTAGGCGATGACTTAAGTCATAATAGATACATTTGCTAGAGGTTGATGTCATTAACGTTGCTTAGAGTTATAATTGATGTTGGCTAATGATACAAACGAATTGGACAATTATATAATGACAACAGAAGCTGAGAAAACGAGGGAGCGGACTGGACATACATCCTCATATGCCGAGGCTAAGAAAATGAAGCAGCTGAAGCAAAAGGACATGGTCAATTGCTCGCACCCCTGTTATGCGACCGAGCTCTGAATTTAGAATTACCAAGTCACTGCCTACTCTCTGACTGCTCTCTTTCAAAGTGACAAAGCCTGCAGAAACATATCGGATCTACTGCTCGATCCGTAATCCATCTGTTTGACATCTAGGCTTATTATATTGATGGCCGTTGATTGAAAGTTTCAAGGCAGGGTGGCCTTGCGTTAACACAGAGTTGATGTGGCAATGAGCAACCTTATGTTAATCTGCCTGCCCATTGAGACAAAGGATTTTCTAAGGCTAGGGATAGTTCCTACAGATAATGACGTATCATCTTGACAGTGTATGGGTATGATTTCTTATTGTTACCTAGATATTTGATCTTGAACATAATGTGCCAGGTCTCGTCTTTTTGCTCTGCATTCGCTGGATGACAATGCTGGCGGCACGAAGAATATTCATCTACGTTTTGTTTTTCATTGGGACTGTTACTTTTGGTAAGTAAATTATCTTCCCATGTGAACAGGCAGATCTGTGTCTTAGTGGTATATCATCCAACGTGCACATTATGGCTTAATGTATTAGCACACTAATGAGAACAAGTTCGATGGTCTATTGACGGTCTATTGATGGTCAATCAGGCAATAGATTAAGGTTGACAAGTTAACCTACTGTTCAATGATCAAACACTGATCAATAGGTTAACAGTAACGCTGTTGGAATCGCGATAATTATCGAATAGACTCGTAGTTACACCTTCAATACCTTAAAAATGATTTTGATATTGATATTTCAATACATCATTTATTAAGAAGTAATGGAACTATATTGGCAATATATTTTCAAGTATAATTGTGAACATTTCTGGTTACTTGGTGAAGCACTGCCGCAAAAATAATACATAGCTTTGCGCTCTGTTTATAAGTCTAGTGAAAAAAAATCAAAAGAGAGGGTTCTCTGATACCTTCATTGATCTGGAACTCTTCAGCCATTTGAAATCAAATTTGAAATATTAGATATTGTCTCGGTTATGAGCAACAGGTTTTGAAGTCACTGTGCATCGATGTGATTATAAGGGAATAAAATTCACCCTATACACTGACTACTATAATTATGGTTTAGGTTACATTTCCTAGTTTAGTAGTGTACCATATTCTCTACTATTGCCAAAAGTTTTGAAACTTAGTCAATAAACTTTGTTGTAGAACTGTTGAATACAGTAACGAAAGCCCGATTTAGATTCCTTTCCTTTACTGTTATAAAGGTTTTCAACTAATCCTTGTTTTAAACTAAACTAAAGGTTTTAAACTAAATTTGTCATGTTTGTATATCTTTGAGTGAACTTAGTTCTTGAAACATGTCAGCTTTGTTCTTGCAGCACTATAATTATTAGGATTTTCTAGCAAAGTCTTATTCCTTTAGTGGCCCAGTTATTTCAACGTTCAGTTGTTACAATACAACTCGACATTTATAACACGCTTTAATACGACAAGTCGTGCACGAAAGCGCCCACACGTCTCGACAGAGCAACTGCAGTAGTAATGCAGAGCAATTGTGTGCGAAGGACTTGCTCAAGGTCCCTACACAGTGACGCCTCGGACGAGAGTCGAAACCGCACACTCAGCGCACATTGAGAGTTACGGGCCGACCGCCCTAACCAATCGGCCACCATGCCACATTAGGCCTAAATGAAATGGTTAATTAATTATGGCGTTTTGCATCCAACATTAATTTAACTAAAATAGTAACAGTACTGCGTTTAAACATGTTCATAATCGTGTTTTAGTTTACATATTCAATCAGCACCACAATTGGTCCATTGAATCGAAGAATGAACCACATCGACCAGGTGAACAACTGGTCAACGGGAAAACGACCGACTCACATCCATCTGCTGAACCGATTGTCAATGAGACTTGGACAGCAATCAGAAAGGTGAGTTAATGTGAAAGGCTGAACGACACGTAAGTATTGATCAACGCAATCTCATCACGTAATCATTACACGATTTGCGTGATGAGCTACCCAGTGTACCAGCGTTTAGCAGAGCTAATAAACTAGATGACCTCATGCAAGCTGTTGATTTATTTTCGACAACATCACGTGATAGGCACGTTGCAGTCGTTTGCTATTCGATTTCTTCATGACATAAACTGCTTGCAGCCCTAATGTAAAACTAAGTGAATCGACAAATGCGGCAACTGACTTTTACTCTATTCAATGGAATTAAATAGATTTGTATACGCTGCCCAGCGGGACAGAAGCAACAGGTTGCAAGGCGTTGTGCTGCTCTAGTCCACCGGATAAAGCAGCCGATAAGAATACAATATTCAAAGTAAAATGAGTTAAAATTTCAAGCCACCATCTCACATCACCTGCTCTCGAATAGCTTCACCGGCTATAACTCCCTCAGCGCGCTCATTGCATTTCTCACCTTCAACTCATGGTGGCGGCTCTAGACTTTTCCATCAGAGGGGGAAACCGAGGACGGACCGGAAACCTGATAGAGAGGCCAATTGGATGTCTGTTTTCATCATGTCTTAAAGTGGACTAAAATTAGGTCTACATTACATTACAGAGACACTGGATGTCACCGATTCAGTTGGAGGGTACTGGCCCCTTCAGCCCCCCTGTAGAGCCGCTACTGTCTCGACCCTCCTATATTCGTGGGTTGTTCTACATCTAACCACTCACGTCACGCCCTTCTCCATCTCGACCTTCAGTGTCTTCGGCTGCAACCTTTAAAGTGTAAAAGACAACAGCTCTTTGAGAAAAAAATCCCGAAAGATCTCCTCCTTGTCCCCTCCTCTCTCTCTCTCTCTCTCTTGCTTTCTTTCTCTCTGTCACTCCTCTCTCTGTCTCTGTCTCTCTGTCTCTGTCTCTGTCTCTCTCGTCTGTCGTCTTACTTCCTGGGCCACTTGCGGCTTTCCACCCACGGCTGAAAACCGAACTCTTCCTGCTATCTAATTCTGAGCATTCTTGCGTGCACCCAACTAACACTCGTCATCAATGATTTTCACCGTAACACCATGGCCTGCCCTATATCCTGACCTGGCACCATAAATACGACATATTTGTCTGAGCTCCGTTGCTTTAGTTGGTCTCCGTGACGTAGCTCTAATGTATCGCGGGGAAGTTTGTATGATTAACATTACGTTACATTACAGATCGGTACTGTATACATGCGTCATTTTGTAGCTGAGCGGTTAGAACGCTCGCCTTGTAAAGCAGAATTTACAGGTTTGAGTCTGCTCCTAGACCTACTGTGGGCCTACATGAATGTGGTCTTTGAACAAGTTCTTTCTTCCACGACCATTGTTCATGCGATCGATTAATCATTGGCTGTTGAGTAATCGCGATTAATAAATGCCCAATGATACACAGGCCTAATAATAATAAATACTGACAATAGCAATAAAGTCTAGTAGGCCTGTATGGGTTCGTCGAATGAAAGAACTAAAATACAATGTACGAGCATGTGTGGTCGTGTGTGTGGTCAAAATAATGGCCTACAACTACATGTATGGTCGAATATGTCCCAAGGAACGCTTATTAATTATTAGCAAACCTGGCCGGCGTACGAAAGAGAATACGAAGAATGGAAACAGTGGGCCTATAATAGGCTTACTTGGTCGTTTATGCGAATGCCAGAAATCATCGTGACATATAAACCATGTCCTGGATGGTTCAGCTGAATTGACAGATTAAGTGAATAACGCCGCTAACAGGTGAGTGCTGTTCTGCACACGCCTGTCGTACAATCTCTGAGTAATAATAATAACCGACATAATATAGAGTTCACTGCAGCGTTGATAGATAATATCCTTACCAATAGTTATGTGGAACGAAGTAGAAAGATTTTCTATTTCAACATCGGATATAGCCAATCATATAACCATTCTAGCTGAAGATAATTTTATCAAGAATCGATTAAAATTCAACCCTGCCTAACAACTCGAACCAAACTGAGAGTTTCCTCAAATGCCATTTATTCCTTCATTGCTTCCCATAGCTATATAGTATATATATATACATAGTATGCTATATATATATATATATACATATCTAAAAATATATATATATATATGCATATACTGGACACATACAACAGCTACATATGACCGTCTAGATGCTAACAAGACATTTACTAGTTTCGAGTGCAGCTACCAAAAAGCATAATATAATAAAGCCATTCCACAAATTGAAAGCAAGAATAATACACGCACGATGCTAAAAACAAGCCTGGTTCGAAATCATGTGCTGCAAAATCTAAACTACACTTAAATTAACAAAGAACTCGTCTATAGCCAACAAGACAAATATAACATAATATTATATTAGAATACAAACAGAACAAAATTACCTTGATGTTGAATTGTCAAAACATAACCAAGATCTGGAAAAAAGCTTGAAATATTCTATGATCTCTATTAGGCAATGGCAGTGATGCGAATCACAAAAACATCGAATCTCCACTGATAATCGGAGTGCAACCACCGACCCGATATTGAAAACATAGCCTATTTTGTGGGTGTTATCATGTGCCCCTATAATAGCCCTACAACTAGCTAGAACATTGGGTAAAATAATGGTTTTAGCGTTGGTAATTATTCTGTGTGCTTGATATCAGACTACATACGCATTTACTTTAATCACATCCATTCTATTTATCTGTGATTCTTTCCATCATATCCAGCTTTTATTTATGTATGCTTCTTTTCATCAATCCAGCTTCTTCTTAACCAGGAGTTTTCTCATCACATCCAGCTTCTATTTATGTGCAATTATTTTCATCGCATCCATCTTCTATATTCATAAACTAAAACGTTCCATGTATTGTTTATGTCAATAATTCAATAGGATATACAGTAATAAATAATTTCCGACGCCAAAACCATTTTTACCAAACATTCCTCATGGGAGTGAACAAACACCAGACTCGCGTCTATCAAATGTATGGGTCCAAAAATGTGGACCAGCTTACCGATTGCAACACGCCTAGCACTTAATAGAGGACCATTTAAATCTAAATTGAGACATCTTATTCTAGATCGCTAGAAATTACAAGACATTTGGAGTGTTCTATGCCAGGTCATAAGTCTCTCTCGACAATAATAAGGGTTTAGTTGATTCCAGTAAAACCAGAATTGGATAAATTTTGTTATCTTTTTCTTAAGTTGTAAAATTGCAATTGCGACTGTGATTTAAAGTGTTCAACTGTCAATGAACATGCAATATTAAGATTTTCAACTGTAAAAAATAATTTTACTGAGATTCGTCATTGACTAAGGTTTGTTAAGTTGGTTATCAATCATGAAATGTATAACTAACTAAATTATTGATCTATGGATGAACATCAAATTGCCTTCATAAAATTCTAATTAAAAAATTGGGGTGGCAATAACAACGGGGCCTATGAGCCCATAATTGGGTCTGGCTTGGTGATCGACATCTATATAGGATTTCTGAATAAAATCCAGCTTCGAAATGCTGAAGTAACGGACGCACGAAAATGGAATCCCGCTCACGCATCCGTTTTCTCATCGATCGCGTCCAGTACAATACCACTCACCAGAAATGAACAAGACCGTAAGACGAAACGTCGATAATACAGAGCAGAACATTATTGTTGGCAAAGGACATGCTCGGTGTGTCGACACAGTAACTGTCCCGGATGAGTCGCTTACCTATGCTCCCCACGTCACAGGCCGCGCGCTCTGACCAATCGGCCATTGTGCCACTTATCGTATCGTATCTTCAGATTTATATAGCACCTCTCACAGAACTACTATTCATAATAACAGAACAACTATGCCGTGTGTTCATGCAACTGGTTACTTTGCATTGTCAGGTTTGACTTTTTTAATGTGTTCTATGTGTAGAGTCTTTTGAACGAACAGAAAGTATCGAAAGTGATAATCTTGGCCCATGCACGCGGTGGGTCCACTCTATGCAGTGATGTATTCAACATAGACACGAACAACACTGTTCTTTGGTATGAAGCACTGCATGGGTTCCAATCGTTCTACTCTGGCGTTCCTCACTACAATACCGATACTCTATTCCTATACTACAAGAACATGACGAGAAGGTGGGACACAGAGGGAGCTTTAGTCTTAATATGAACAAATAATGCGCTTCTAGAGTATAAAATTAGCCAATAATTGCCCAACTAATTCATTTCAAATTACTAATCAAATTATCCCTTGCTTTTAATTATACACAAAATTCAATTTAAGTTAATATTCCAACTAGAGTTTGTTGTGTCCATTATACGCAAATTTATTTACACGACAGAGTTCGTGCTGGCTTTTCGATTCTTCTTTCTTCTGATTGTCAATCTCCTCTTTGGCTTTCGACATGGATCACGGCGACAGAAAGCAATTCGCGCAATATATCACGACTTCTAGTGATTATCTAGTGATGAACTGGCATAAATTCAATAGCAATGTGTTAATTTTGTAAACCATATGATGCACTCAGAGGCGTCGTACATTGTACATGTACACAGTATGCCAAAAAGGCAACTAACCACGCATGAGCGGTGCGCTAAACCATCGTGTATGATAGCCCATTCAGTAAACTCTGCTATCAAATCGAGACCTGGGCATTGGGCAAGCAACTTAATTAGCCTAATATAGTTGTCGTGCGTCATGCGAATCATGAAACGTACGATTTGCAGTGACTTCTTCCCAATGCTGATGGAACGATGGAATTGACACATGTCTTGTAAGTGCAATGAGAAACATTTTTGAGATCGCCACGAAGAAGCCTGCCGATGACGCCTACGATTCTAGTCTAATGATATCACGGGATTTGCTTTTGACCGAATTGGCAACCACTGTTTGTGTTAAATCATGTAGGTCAAATGTTGAATCCTTAGATGTAACATACAAACACCTTATGAACAATAATTTATTAGCATAACGTACCTGCCATGTTATTTTCATCGACATCACTCGCCATAAGATATCTCTTAACTTTTATAACAAGCCTTTGAATAGTTTTTTAACTTGAATTGCATAGGCCTATATCTGCATGCATTACAAGTTGATTTTGTTTTATTGTGAAAAGGCCGGCTGACGAGGCGAAGCGAAACGAATTAGCTAAATACCTGACGCAACTAATGAAGTGCGACTATGAAAACGTTCCGGTTGAGTTAATTTCAATCAGTGCATTTATGACCAAATCATCGGTGTTCAAAGACCTAGTAAATTGTACAGAACCGATGAAAACCTTCAAGAGATTCAAGGACTGCCAGGAAATCATTAGCAAAATCTGCCTACGCGAAGAGCTCATGGGTCGTTCGCCAACTCCCGCAAACGATCCGATTGTATCATCTTTCAAGTGTTCAGAGCTCTTGCAAACAATCAGGCGCTTGAAAACGCTACAAGGGAATCGAGTCACCATTAATGAGATTATTCATAGCTACTTCAACGATCAAGACAGCAACAAAGCCACTCTAGAACATACTATATACAGTATATGTCATCAGTTAAAGGATCTCTCAGAGGAAGAACAGCTGACCCCAATACACAGATCCTATTCAAAAGGACGATGTTTGAATTTAACATATAAGCTCAATCTGTTTATAAAACATGATCAGTGTTTGGAAAGTCTCTATAGAGACACCTTAGCTTGTCGACAGAAAATGGCGGCGCCATGCCGTAGAACGCGTCTGACGGTTGCCGAATTTCAGCGAGTCTTCATTGAGGATCTCGAGCCATTTATACAACAGATGCCAGATATTCACGTCGTACACTACGTCCGAGATCCAAGGGCCGTGTCTGTTTCCAGAGCGGAAAAACACTTACACACATTTCGACCCAAAGCTTCTTGGACAGCGATGCACGAGGCATATTTATTATGCGACCGAATGCGTTACGACATTGAACACAAGAAACGACTTCAGCAGATATATCCTGGATCGATAATCACGGTGCGCTATGAGGACTTAGTCCTTGGACCTGAGGCGACAGTCAAGCGAATGTATGAATTTTTTGGACGGCCAGTTCCACGTGGCTTGAAAGCCTGGGTAAAAAGAACCATGCAGGCTAGTAGAGATAATGGAATGTATGGTGTGCAGAGAAGCAATGGTACGTATCGACTGTCAAAGTGGAGGTTACAAGTGAATGTTGATGACATCGATATTATGAATCATCACTGCCTCGATGTCCTTAATGATTACCATTACGACCTATGAAGCGATTTAAAAAAATTAGATTTCAGAACGCTGTAAGTCATACCTCCCAGTAGTTTCTCAAGTCAAATCGCCACATTCTGATGAAATATGTTGCAAGAATACGGCGACACTCGGAGAAATATCGATCGCCTATGCCCTTTGGAACATTTCGAGTCAAAGCAAATCAAGTAAATGATACAACAAATCATCTACATTTGCATGGAAGGAATTTCAAGACAGCGCATTCTCCACTCACAATCTGCTCCTACGTGCATTCTTTCACTTACTTCTGTTCATCTACTTCGTCTCGCCCGTACGAATACGGAGCAACCGCTAAGCTCAGCGGACATGAAAATTTCGTGGCGCGAACTGTCGGAAGTTGTTTGCTATGAGTGAAGTCATTTTATTTGTTGTGCATGATTAGAAAGTGTGGAATTTCAGTAAAAGATTCTTATGCGCATTTCTTAGTAAACGTTACTTCTTATTCCGATATTTGGATATTTTGTAGTTTCTAATTCGTCGATATAGGCCTACGATGTGATAACAACATGCAGCCATTTGCATTCGAATCAGCTGACGGTTGAGCTAATTTTAATATGCAAATCAGGCGCGGGCTCTATGTTACTCCGGTCGGTCTCCATCAGAGCGCTCGCCAGATGGAACACACACGATCGGGGCGAATTTCAGAGGCACCCGCGGAGTTCAAAATACAATCTCAATCGAAGCTGGCATGTAAAGCTAGTATTGAACCGTTGAAGAACCCATTGAACCATCTTTATTCCTTAAATACCCATACATGTAGAACACTCATACAAAATATACAAGGAATAGCAATGAAACTACAGGCAAAGATGGTAGAGTCGAAGACTATGATATGACACTTCCTATCCCGCTGCGTATTTGGTTTGTGTGGTGGTCAAAGCACACGAACACTGAGCCAGTCGCTACGTGGCGCAGCTGACGCCACGTCAGCAACGCCACTTAGCGAATGGTTCAACGGTATCTTAGTGGTATCTTAGCAACGACAATCGATCCCAAGGTAGGGGACGCGAACATTCAGATACACAGCGGAGATAGGAAGTGATAGGAAGAGATAGGAAGCTCGAGACTCCCAAGTATTTTACAGTTGGTTTTTTGTCTACCTCTCTTTAATCGGTGCTGTTATCGTTACACGCATTTGACAGCGCGCATGTGCCTGTGCACTTTGTTACGTCGCTCTATTCGTTACCTTAGGCTTAATTTGCTGAAGTAGGCCCTATTCCTGATTATTATATTCTGCAAAAATGGTTCAAGGTCAATAATCGCCGGATATAAAATACTGCTGATCATATTTTATTCGATATATGGCACTCTATCTAATAGTCTATGAATTTATTTGCATGCAGTAGAAACTTCACTTACCCTATTGCACACCCCAGCGAGAGCATTGACAAGTGCCAATAGACAAGGAGTTAAATATCGTGGGGGTGGAGAGTTCGCACCTTCGGCGTTCGTTTGTCCACTTAGATGATAGGTCTACTTCATTACATACATCAAAGTGTTCTCGCGTTTAGTGTTGGTGGTCTGCAACAATAATTATGAAAAAGTTGTTGCTGGTCCCTGGCGTCAAAAAGTTTAAGAACCACTAGCCTACACAAATAACCTACACATTTAGATTTCTTGCGGATACGTTGTGATGGTGTTGTCTACTTTTTCGATGCATATGAGACGTATTTGTGAAACTACTCTCACTTAAAGGACAATATCCCGATTGATCAATCACGTATACCAAATATTCGGGTCCGTTTTGGAAGTCCTTTTATAGCCGGTTCTGTGTCTATAGTCCGAAGGTTCAATAGTCCGAAGAGTGCATCGTGTCCGGTCGATATGTTATAATATTGCGCTTTTAATGGTAGATGGAATGATGAAAAGAATTATATATAACTAGAACCTGGATTGCACCATTCTTTTCATTTATCCAGCTTCCATTTAGGCATGATTCTTTTCATATCAATTTAGCTGCAAGTTTTTACACATTCTTTTCATCAATTAATCCAGCTTCTAGTTAAATTAATGTCGTAGTATAGAACTTTCAGACTATCGAACGGACACCTTGTGGACCTGTGGCGTCACGTTTGTGAAATTCATGTACGACGCAATGAGTGCCTTGTGTGGCTGCTGACAGATGAGTAATACACTTGTTATAATTTGTCATCATTGTTTTATGCTGTATCTGCAAAACATTACGGTTTGTTATTTTGAAATTGAACGATAATAATTTTTATCATTATCCCTTTTATTAAATCTTAATTCGAAAAACGTGTCTCTGACTTTGTGTTGAACATATTAAATCACCAATTCAACGGTAGTTGCTTCGCTGTGGCAGACATAATCGAGTCATTTATGCTCACTTTCTTAATATAGACAGAAGACGATTCATCATGATTGTAATGCAAATCAACGACTTTGTTATGAATCAAATCTTTTCGCTTTAAACTTCTCGTCCATCGCTCATTTTCGATCATTCACATTGAGTGTCATTGGCTCTTACATTGCTTTGTTTTCAAATTGCACATTTAATTTGTTTTATATTTAGTTTCTACTCAGCGAGCAAAAAGTATCTAAGGTAAGAATCCTGGCACACGCACGAGGTGGATCCACTTTATGCAGTGACGTATTCAACATTGAAATAAACAACACTGTTCTTTGGTATGAAGCGCTTCATGGCTTCTACTCGTTCTATTATGGCTTACCACACAGTAACACAGATACCGATTTCCTGTACTACACGAACTTGACAAGAAGGTAAGACAATAGTGGAGCTTTCGACTGGAACGATTACGTTATTAGAATAAATAATTATAGTGCTTACAAGTAGATGCGACTATGGAGTAGGCCTATATTTTGACGATCGAGCATAATTATACTCTACTTACAATCTGTAATCTTTTAAAATTGTGTTTCTTGTTTAATTAAACTGATCTTAAGTAATTTTTGATCATTTTGCATTTTTGTTTGAGCGTCTACGTTATTATCTCTAGTCGGTGTTTTTCTATTACGGCAACTTAGAAACATGACAATTAAGCCGCTACTTACGATGTCATAGTTTTTAATTAGCATCCACATCATCTGTGTAAAGTTAAACTGACCGAACTCATTTTTGACTTTCGTTATGGTAGTTTAGAATGATAATAATCTTCGTTTGTTGATTTCAAACTGACGCAACGCGGTAAAATTGCAAGTATAATATGAACACATGATCCCAAGTTATTACAGGGATAAAATTTAACTGCACAAAAGTCATGCAAGGCACCCATCACCTCCTGCGTCCGGCTTTCGTGAATAAGTTAGTGCCCTTGTCTTAGCTTTCAAGCGGCGCTTCGGAAGTTTGTTGATTACGATCACATCTAATTTAACCAACTTAGCCACAAAAGTGTGCTGTTCCGTCATAGTTTAGTAGACGCACCCTCATATACATACAATGCAAGTGATGGACTCGGCATGGGGCTATTGTGTCATGTGGCATTTAAGTGATGCTGACGTATTCTGATTGTACATTAAATTTAGGTTAAAAATATGGCCTTAGTATAATTGTCATTTATGGCACGACAGTGCGCTTTAGCATTTTGTCATGATGTTCCGTTTAATTAAAGACTGCTATGATATAACAGCCCTGCTTTTAAAGTAGGTTAGATCTGCTAATCGTCTCGGATTCGCATGGTCAAGTCCTGGAATGGGCCTTGAACAATATACGTCGTGTGTCTGTTATTGATTCTGAAGTTTTCGGAACTTGGTGCTAATAGACACTTTACCAGATGTTGGTCTTGATATCACTCTCGTTGACGTCGTGTAAAATAATTTCCAGGAAAACACATAGATTACTGTATGAAAGTTGTGTGTGAGTGTGTGCGTAACGTGTGTGTGTGTGTGTTTTGTGTGTGTGAAACAGATTAATTTTACTAGTGGTGTTGTTTCGTTCGAGTACGAGAATCGTCGCCATGATATTGAATGCAAGATAAAAGTAATATGATAATGAATTTTTAAAAACTTGGATTGTTGGTCGGTTGCATCCTACAATTGGAATCTGACCCGGGGTATTGACCTGAAGGAATTGTCCTGGGAATTGACCTGGAGCAATTTACCAGAGGGCCGCTGTCTTAGAATCCTATCAAATAGTACCGCTGAGTTGTGACGTTGATACTTAAGTATCAACGCCACAACTCAGCGGTACTATCATGGGTTATTCGCCATATCCTGCTAACGATTCAATTGTATCATCTTTCAAGTGCGCGGAAATCCGGCAATCTATCAGGCGCCTGAGAGCACTACCAGGAAACCAAGTCACCGTACGTGAGATTTTGCGTAGCTTCTTCAACGATAAAGATAGCGACACAGCCAGTCTAGAAGATAGTATATATATAGTGAATGCCCTCAGCTTGTGAATCTGTCAGAAAAAGAGCAAATCACTCCAACAACACGATCTTACCAAGACGAACGATGTTTATAAAACACGATCATTGCTTGGAAAATCTTGATACAGACATCTTAGCTTGTCGTCAAAAAATGGCGGCGCTTTGATCTACAAGACTCAATTTCAGAACGCTGAAACTACTTTCAAGTTTGTATTGCCAATATACACGTTGCTAACTTTTCATTGTATTTATTGTACAGTTTATTTATTTTACAGATCTATTTTATTTATTTTACAGATCTATTTTATTTATTTTACAGATCTATTTTATTTATTTTACAGATCTATTTTATTTATTTTACAGATCTATTTTATTTATTTTACAGATCTATTTTATTTATTTTACAGATCTATTTTATTTATTTTACAGATCTATTTTATTTATTTTACAGATCTATTTTATTTATTTTACAGATCTATTTTATTTATTTTACAGATCTATTTTATTTATTTTACAGATCTATTTTATTTATGTTACAGATCTATTTTATTTATTTTACAGATCTATTTTATTTATTTTACAGATCTATTTTATTTATTTTACAGATCTATTTTATTTATTTTACAGATCTATTTTATTTATTTTACAGATCTATTTTATTTATTTTACAGATCTATTTTATTTATTTTACAGAACTATTTTACAGTAGCACCTGTGATGTGGTGCGTTAGGTGATTAGAGACGCGGCCTAATACGATTTCCTTGTTTGAAGTGTAACATAATTTTTGGCGGAACCTGGTCATTCAACTCGTTGCGTCTGCAAAAATGTTCAGAGTTATGTATTTGTGCAATCCCACTGGTATATGTATACAGCACGAGACATTACCAAATCGCAGTTGAATATTTGGATTGAACCCCTACTGGTTGCACTAATGGTACCAACGCTCAGTAATTATGAAAGTGATATGTAATGAGTTGACTAATTAATCTCTCTATCATTAACTCAGACCATATTGTGTTTTCAATCCGGTATAAACTTCCTGTTGACGCTCCATGTCGAAACGTCATCCATTGTTTGTAGGTTAAACTCAAATATTAATATTATAAGCCTACTCGATTATACATGGTGTTGACTTTTTATTGGCTTCTATTTTACAGTTGCATCTAGGTCAACAATCCCTACATACTATTTTATAGACATGGAATGCTGCGCTTATCGCAAACCGGACCATAGGTAAACGCACATTAGCAGGTTGTTCGCTTTTCTACCTTCTTCACAATGCATCATCACTGCGTCGACCTGTTCAATGTTCTCTCTATGTAAGGTGCAAATCGTAGATCAAATCCACAAATGCAAATCCACTTTGAAGGTTTAGGCCTATTTCGGTGAAGGAATGTTTTGACCGTATGATAAAAATCCTGTTCCTTATGTCATGTTTTAAAACATGTTGCTCGATTTACTGAATAAACATGTTATTTATCAACTGCTTCAGGTCTGTGCGAATAATTATGTGCCACTTGATCGGTTTGATATTGAGACGACATAGAATTACAGTAGGGCCAACAACGACCGCAGATGCACGCTAACGATTCCGTAGGAGGTGATAAATGTTGTGATAGCGATGACCAACGGCTCAACAAATAAAGAAGCAATAGCGTTATACTTGCATGTCCACATCTACATTTTCATAGGTGTTTTAATTGAGTAATTCGAATCTTCCTGATGGACCGACGGATCTTATCAATTATTAAGGATAAACTATTAGCAAAGCTAATGAATTTCAAGAAAGGACCGTTGAGTGATTAGAGTGAATTAATTATCAAAAGCCACACTCTACTAGTCTATTAATATTATTATCAAAGATAGCCATTATGACTTTAATGACCTAACATGGGCTCCCTTTGTAATCAGTGCCATCAGGGTTGGTCTTAGAACGGCAAAAGACATTTTTATACTGCCCATCTGATCTGGAAAGGAACTACACCTAGGTCCCATTCCATAAGAGACGTGCACAAATTTTAATCTGATTCGTGGTGTCTAATAATAATAATAACAAAGGAACTGTTTTCAAAAAAAATCACCGGGGCTTTTCGGACGAATCTGATGGCACTGGAGGCCTGCCAGGATACGTACGAAATATGCTATTTTTGAATTTTTGCTCTGCCATCAAAAATGCAGAAATCTTCGGTCGATGACCTAAGGTTACATTGATATTTCCCACACCAGTCGTAAGTTGCGCCTTTTCATCGGCTGAAGATCGAACAGCAGCAGCAGCAACAACAACGTGCATGGCTAAAAGTTGATTAACTTTCTATTCAAGTATTGTTTTAAGCAATCTCTTCATTGTAGTAATTATGTTCATCGTACAATGCAAATTGCTCAGATTGCGCGTTGTGAAGAGCTAGTCGACACTTCAAGCGAATTGTTAAATTACGCAACGTTACATCGCTTAGAACTTGGAACCTCAAGATACGTCTGCGTTTTTATGTCACAAGTGTCTAATCAGAAATACGACAATATTCTGAACTCTATGATTAATGAGAATTAATGGGTTTAATAGGGACATCTGATTACTCGAGGAATCTTTGAATTATCATGTTTTGTGAATGGATAAATATACGCTTTAATACAAACGGTTCTCCAACATTGCGATTAGCATAAGCTACATGTGATTCAAGTTTTCTCAAGTTCTCGAAATGTGGGACGACTATCGTTCTATCCGGTGGACATGGGCATGTCCACGCCGTTGAGCTAGCTGCACAAAATGTTGAACCAAGCCATGTGGAGTCATATCCATGCAGAGTGGCTGGTGATGCTTGTCACCACGTTCAGAATTCTTGTTATCTATAAAGATAAACAGAGAATTCTGCCTGTCTGTGTGTCCTTGGCAGGCGATTCACCTGAACAGTCTTAGAGCTATTCACTCCAAACCTTCACCGTTGGTTCGGGGAACACTTGATACACGCAGTCGAGGGGTTCCTGAAGCCCGCGCGCCGCCTTCTACGTCTCTAGGGCCAAAAACCTGTTTCACCACCCCAAGGAGTTTCCTTTTCAGTCGCCAGGATCAACACACGTTGGTTCTCGACCTATGAATGCTGTATAATATATGCACATGATTTCTGTCAGCCAAACCTATTTCTTTTACGAATGGACGTTTTGGGAGATACAGGTATGAGGTACATGTATAGAGTTGGCAATAGTTTGCACAGTGTACTTTGTACGCACCATGTGTCTATACACAATTCCGTTTATCAGCTATTCGCTCGACAAAGCTTTCGTGGGACAGAAAGCGAGCTCGTGTGTATACAAAGGGTTCGGGCAATCAGAGGAAGAAGAGGGGTTAGGAGAATGAAGAGGGTTATTAAAAGGAACACAGGATTGTTGAGGAGAAGAAAGTCGTAGGGAAGGAATGTGGAGTAGGGGAAACGAGAAGTGTGACGGTAAGTGCATGATGAAGTGGAGAAGAGGGCGAGGAGTGTGAAAAGGAGGATTAGGTGGGAGGAGGAAGCGATTAGGACAGGGTGAGAAGTAGGAGGAAAGAGAGTAAGTTGGGAAAAGGTGAGTGAGAATAAAAGAGAATGAAATAAGAGAAGACGGAGAAAGAGAAGCTGAATTAGAGATGAGGAGGAGGGATTATATTGAGGAGAGGTGAATGAAACGTAATGAAGTGGTGGGAAGAGATGATGCCAGGAATGAGAAGAAGAAGAAGGGAGGAAGGTGAGTAAGAATTAACACTAAGGAAGAGGAGGAAAAGTTGAAGATACACGTATATCTAGATTCTGTCTGTCCGTTTATGCATTTGCACACTTGTACACCTATTCACTCGAGACCTTCGCCTTTCGCTCGGGGAACACCTGTGACACCCAGTAGAGGGGTTGGTGAACCCCGCCGTCTTTCTTCTCACCAGGGCCAAAAACGTGTTTCAACCCGGGCAACGCCGGGTACCCCAGCTAGTGTCTTATGTTAAGGACGAGCATGTACGACGGCCGCATGAAGTCACACGAATGCATTCATATTTATCAATTATCACTCTATTGTACGTGGAGAAGGAAGACACAGCGTAAGCTACATGTAGATCTTATTATTCATCATGCCACCAGATGTGTGCACAAACAAGCGCTATTCTGCAGATTTTCCCTACCGATGCTTAAGCACTTCACACAAAATGTTACGATTGGTGCGCGTGACTAAGACCGCCAGTTACTGTATTTAATATCTGGCTGAAATCTGTTTGCACGCATCGATAAAATTTATGTTCTGTCGATTTTTCCGGTTGTTTTGCAGTCGATTCGTGTTTGAAACCGAAGTCATGTTTGTCCTGATCACGACTGCATCGGTCGAGAATGCTTAAGATAATCTTATTTCTAAAATTCTGTTCGCTGAGGTCGTCTGTGGATTCCGAATTTTGTATCTTGACATTCTGCAGACGTGAGCCAGTTTTTATTCTTGCATTATGAGACTTCATGTAGTGCTCCTTAAAGAACTTACGCATGGTGTTCCTAGCCCAACTACCACCTGAAAATAAATAGGCCAACTGGATCGACTTTATAACCCGAAGGGACCGTAAATGAAGAGCGAATATCAATCGGGAGCTAATTCCAGATTGAAGGCGAAAGATCATTAATAAGTTTTAATTGCAATTATATTAGCAACTGTAATCAAGAATTTATAAAGCGCACAAGCGATTCAGACTCAATCCCAACCAAAGTCGCTAACATAATATTATGATAAAGTAACAAGCGTATCCGAAACCGACGAAGATGAGTCTGATGCACTAAAGTCGTCATTTCTGTGGAATGCAATTTAAACTTGATGCTAGAATGTAAGGAAAGACTATCGACTGAGTAATATATAGTGGCATCTGTAGTGGAGTACACCCGTGTCTTCAGGAACCGGGTTGTCATGTCGAATGCGTGTCGTTAGTTGAAGCCAAGCGCAAGCATGCTTAGGTTACCGGTAGCGTTACATAGAGTGACAATAATTGGTGTCTGCTAATTACGGTTGACTTGTTCGGCAATTATGCGAAGAATAAAGAAGAACTTAAGTGAGCTGTGCAGCTAATTACAAAGCTGACGACTTAATAAATGAAACTCGCTTCTGACAGAGAGTGAATTCATTCTGACGTAGATAGATCTTCTTTTGTTGAATATATAGGCCTAAATGAGTGAATTGCATGCCAAGTCAAGAACTCGTATCTTCATTGTCCTGCTGTACTTTAATTTTGAAATTTCTAGCCGTGTTTTCTTCTAAACTATGCAGCCTCAAAGCTTATACAAATTAAACGCCATGTAGGCCTACGAAATTCGGAACTCTTCCGTTTGGTCTTTGTGAAATTTACAGACTCCACAGGTATACGAAGCTTGTTTCAAATTATAAGGAATTTCTAATGGGAGAAAACGAAAAGCGTTCTCGCAGGGCTGTTCCCAAGTCTAGATAAGAGAGGATGGCGGCGGTTTTTTATTCTTTGCTTTGACCTAGCATCATTAGGCCTAAAGAGATCTCATTCATAGGTAATTAGGTATGGATATTGTGCAACGCGCGACGCAGAATGTTATCATATCAATGTGGCAATAAATGTATAGCATTTCCAATTGTTTCGTAGATACCTGATCTTGAAATATGCCTGGTGTATTATTCTCCTTCTTCTCTCTCTGGATGAAGTTGCTGAGTAAACCGAAACCAATTCCTTGCATTGTGTTTATCATTGCGAGTATATCACTTGGTGAGCAACGTTTTTTCGCATATTATTATAATTAATGTGATTTCATACCTTGACCCTTAACAGTGTACATAGCACACTGTCTACTTTATTAGCATGTCACTTCTAATATAGAAGTGATAGTCTGTTTAATGAATAATTATTAACAATAGGTTGGGTCAAACGAGAAGTAATTTACATAGTAATAATTAATAGGTGCTAGGCTAATATAAATGCATTTATTTAGCGGCGCCATGTAAACGCTTGATTACATTACATTACCATTAATAGGTCAAACAGTTATGTCAAAAGGGTTTTAATGCATCCCCGCTTATTGTAATACTGTGTTCGTTCATTGATTAGGTGAAATTTCTTCGATTGCTCAGTAGATATTAAACTTTTCAGCATTTGAATCAATTTGTGACATGGGACATTTGCACGTGAAATAGGCCTATATAGAAAATATTAACTATGGTTTTGAAAATCAATATCAGAGTTATATTAAACGTTTGGATTTCGTCTAAAGTTAACTAACTGTACTGGTAAAAAACTAATATTAGGTTCCATGGCTGGTGACTTCATTTTGAATGCATGTGATTATTATAGGATATAAAATAACACGTGTTGACCACTGAACGAATTTTATGGACTCGATCATTAGATATCGTTGTCGATCTGCTGTGGTTTAGTGGGCCTACAATTGAAAACGTTAAAACTAAAGACCGCTTGCCATTACGCAATGCGAAGAGTTAAAAAATTTTGATGTTTATATGAAGTTGCATTTATCTATATTTAACGATGCAATACAAAAAAAATATTATGTGACATTTAGATTTCTTTGCTGATACGTTGCGAGGCACAGAAACTGTGTTTCTTTTAATACTACTACCGGCTGGTCTAGCATGCATACCAAATTTGTCTAGGTCAAGCTGGAAACATGTATACATGTAGGGTGTATACAACGCTGGCGCGACGAAGGATGCTGCTAAAGTAGCCTATGACTAAATTGCATCGAAGCATAGTGATAATAATTTGCGTAATTATGTTTCAGTTTATGTATATCGGTACAATAAGAGCAATTCGTCCTTAGAAACAGCGGACGAGTCCCACTCACTAGATGACGCGCTGGTCAACAGGACTTGGCTTGAAGTCAGAAATGTTTGTCATTGTAAAACGAGTAAATTTATCAATCAGGACAAGTCGTCATTAGAGACAACGGGCGAGCCATACTCATCGGATGACGTGATGGTCAACAAGACTTGGCTCGAAGTCAGAAATGTAAGCTACCTTGGTAGAAGGTAGCTATGGTAAAAGGAGTAAATTTTATCAAATTTATCGATTTAATCGAATTCATTCATGTCATGCTCACACGTATCCGGCGATTAAATTCGCATTCCAATGTTCGTGCAGGTGAGAGAAGAGACCAACCTTGCACAACTCTATGTTGCTGCTCTAGGCACGTTTTTTTCGCTCTGACTTTTTTTACCAGGCTTCCTTGCAGCTGAATACGTACACGTAATTGTTTCGTCAAGCTGAGCAGGATTGTCATTGAGATATGATGCTAAGGGCGAAATGCAAGTGTGGAGTTTGAGAACGATCATTGGCTAACCGTGGTGGGGCCTCTCCCGTGGCTGGAACCATGTTCTGGAATGACATTTTACATTACACACGAACTGCACCAACTGTTTAGTCATTATAGGTCCTGTCCCAAGACATAAATTAACGTATATTATTACTAAGATAGCGCCAATTATTTATGACCTAGTGTTTAATATGTTAAATCGACCAATCACCGAAATTTGCTGTCTTGCAATGCTGCCAAAATTGTCATAGTCATTCATGCACAAGCGAGGATCTTATGTAGCGCTATGTAGATGGCCAAGGTTAGCAGAAAACGATTGGTAGGCCTATATAGCTCAGGTCATTTACATGAAAACACTAATCTATTTAATAAACGCTCGTTATCGATCATCCGCAATTAGCATCGTTGGCTTTTCATTGCTTGGTCTTCAAATTGCAGTCTTTTTTCATCTGTTTTCGGTATAGGTTCTTTTAGGAGAGCAGAGCGTATCGAAAGTGATAATCTTGGCCCATGCACGCGGTGGGTCAACTCTATGCAGCGATGTATTCAACATTGAATCAAGCAACACTGTTCTTTGGTATGAAGCGCTTCACGGGTTCCACTCGTTCTATTCCGGCTTACCGCACGATAACACCGATACAGCAATACTATACTACAAGAACTTAACAAGAAGGTGAGTCAAAAATGGAGCTTCCGTCAGGAACGATTACATTACTTGAATAAAAATCATCGCTTCATGGAATTTTTGAGTCAGTCTATGGAGCACATTCCGACCATCGCCCATTTACTTCATTTTCAATCTATAGTTTTTTAAAGTTTCATTTCTTGCTTAACTTGATTTCTATTCATTTTTTCCTTATTTGTATTTTAGTTTACATTCAAGTAAATTTATTGGTTCCTTATGATATTCTTGTAGGCCTAAAAAAATGAACCGTAGCGTACGATGTCATGGCAATTTTTATTTTATAGCATCCACATTATATATATATATGTAAGCTATATATATATAGCTTACATGCGGTTAAGCAGATTGAACTCATTATTCAGTTCCTTCACCGACTTTTATATAAAGTTACTCTTGATTATTTGATTTAAAATTGGCACAACACGTTATCTTTGTCTTAATGGGGGTGGCTGCTTTGATGCTGTGGATCCGTGAAATTGATTCTATTCATATAGAAGCTGGATTGATGAAGGATTTCTGCTTAAATGGAGGTGGGTTCGATGAACAGAATTCTGCTCAAGTGGAAGCTGGATGTCTGATTATAATGTTTGATCAAATAGAAGTTTCTGCGGCTACATTTTATACAAAGAAAACACTCATCCTAACCCTAACGACCGACCATCACAAAACCTGACCCTGACCGGGGGAAATGTCCCATGATAGAAATATCTGGGTGGGAAATGTCCTACACTCTCTGTTAGTTTGCTATTAACATAAATTTCCCAAAATAATTAGCATTTATTGTGGGTTTATTTTATTTTGAAAAGGACTGCTGATTATGCAAAACGAAACGAATTGGCTAAATACCTGACGCAGCTCATGACGTGCGACTTTGAAAACGTTCCGGTTGAGTTAATCGCAATGAGTCCATTCATGAAAAAATCTTCGGTGTTCAACGACCTAGTTGATTGCACAGAAGAGATGAACACATTCAACAGATTCAAGGATTGCCAGGAAATCATCCGCAAGTACTGCTACGACGAGGAGATCATGGGTGGCTCGCAATATCCCCCAAACGATATGATTGTATCATCTTTCAAATGTGAGGAACTCCTGCAATCTATCAGGAGCTTGAAATTGAACAAAAGAAATCGAGTCACCAGTAATGAGTTGCTGCGTAGCTACTTTAAAGATCATAACATGAATAAAACCAGTCTAGAAAATGCCGTGTATAGTTTATGCCCTCAGTTTAACAAACTTTTGGCGAAAGAAAAGCTGACGCCAAAAAATTGGTCCCACTCAAATTGGCGATGTCTGAATTTAGCATCAAAGCTCAATCTGTTTATAAAACACGATCATTGCTTGGAAAGTCTTGATACAGGCATCTTAGCTTGTCGTCAAAAAATGGCGGCGCCTTGTCGTAGAACACATATAACAGCTGCCGAAATTCAGCGAGTCTTCATCGAGGAACTGGAGCCGATTATACAACAGATGCCGGACGTTCATGTCGTTCACTACGTCCGAGATCCGAGAGCCGTGTCCGTCTCCAGAGCGGAGATACACTTACACACATTTCGACCCAGAGCTTCGTGGACAGCGATGCACGAGGCATATTTACTATGTGAACGAATGCGTTACGACATTGAACACAAGAAACGACTGCAACAGATATATCCTGGATCGATAATCACGGTGCGCTATGAGGACTTAGTCCTTGACCCAGAGGTGACGGTCAGGCGAATGTATGAATTCTTTGGACGACTAGCTCCAAGTGGACTGAATGCATGGGTTAAAAGAACCATGCAGGCTAGTAGGGATAATGGAATGTATGGTGTGCAGAGAAGCAATGGTGCGCGGCAGCTGTCAAAGTGGAGATTAAAAATGAATGTTGATGACATTGACATTATGAATCATCACTGCCTCGATGTTCTTAATATGTATAATTACAAGCTATGATCTAAGTTGAGAAATTAGGAGCGCTCGAATTGCATACATCTCACTTGTAAATCAGGCAGTATCGCCACGTGCAGATTTTATTAATTGTGATCATCTACGTTACCGTAAGATGTTAACACCTTTGTCACGAGTTGAGCAGAAGTTGTGTGTGCTGTGAAATGCATCTGAACAACAAACAATTCGAGGCTTTATCGAAATTAATCACAATTAAATTGCGTTGTGCTGAACCTCCACCCGTTGCACCGATTTGCAAACGTTGAGCTAAATGATGATAATAAGATGCCAAATCTCAATCAAAGACTTTAACACTATAGAAGCTTCCTGTTGATATCTTTAATTCGTTACTCTCTGTCTCTGTCTGTCTGTCTGTCTCTCTCTCTCTCTATATATATATATATATATATATGCAGAGAGAGAGAGACAGAGAGACAGAGACAGAGAGAGTAAAATTCGCGTACACTCAGTCTACCTTGCAGTATTACGTCGCGGATTTTCCGTCGTTGCTGTTTTACTACCTGGACTAACTTCGCATTCACTCTGCGAATGTCTCTGACCAGAGACATTGCACACAACTTCCTCTAACACCCGTGCCCTTATTTCAGATATTTAAATCTTTTTGCCATCGAGATCCGTACAAGAGATCCTTAAATGGCTTGGACCCATTCAGAGGCGCGTTTACAGAAAACGGGGCCCTAGGCGCAAACATTTTTAGGGCCCTCTGAATTTATACACTGTGCCTGAGGGGCCGTCTAAAAGTGACGTCACGCACCCATTGCAGGGGTCATACATCTGTGACGATTTGTGACGAAGGGGAGGGAGTCTGAGATATGTGACGTCACGTCATCACATCAAAATATCGAAATACGCAACTTAATTTATTTAAATATTTCACTTAATTAAACGTAAAACGGCTTCTGGTGTCGAAGAGGCTCAAAACACGCAGCCTTAGTTACCAACACAGATAATCGAGCCGATTGATATTCACATTAACAAAGCAATTATGAATTACCACACTACACTTGTCACGTGAATGCTTAGCTGCAAAAATAGACAATATAGATTATTGTATTTAAAATATGTCATGCGTCAGACATGTTATTTTGTATGAAAGTTTTCATTTATTCGGGGTCCCTCACCGTCCCTTAGTTGTTATTTTGTGTGAAATGTTTTCATTCATTTGGGGCCCCGCGAGACGTTATTCACATTAACTCACATTTTTTATTTAATGTTTTATCATTTGGGGGCCCCTGAGATTTGGGGGCCCTAGGCGCGCGCCTAGTGCGCCTATAGGCTAACTCGCCACTGGACCCATTCAAATGGGGAAGGGTGACGAAGGATCTCATCCGATCGATTCAACGAAAATTTAGCCTGGTCGCGGTCACACCGGTGCCGTGCAATATCGAACAGACTTAATTATCATGATGTCAACGCATCTGCAACAGGATTTAACATTAACAATTATGCACTTAAACACTGCCAATAAATGAGGCGAATTAACTGTTTGAAATCAATGAAAGGCCATATCTTGTCAGCATGGTAGTCAACCCGTGACCAAAGGCACTCCTCCTTCCCACGCGTGCAGTTGAGAAAATTCCTCAGAATAAGACATGATATGTACGCTGTAACATGTATCTGCTTTTCAAGTATTTGATTATGAACTTGATTTAAGCACGCAAGCAGCACGCCTCAGTTCATTCATTGGCACAATGGCAACCGCTTGTTCAGTGTTAGTGTGCGTCGAAATGCCCGGCCCATCCCTCATTGCTCACAATCATAATGAGGTTAACACCAGGTGATACCAGGTGATCATCACAATCAACCTGTAATAAATAATACGATGAATGCACGTTACACATGTTTAAGTCATAATATGTGTAGTCATATATAGTGTAGTTCACGCTCAGTCAGCATAAGCTTCAACTTGCAATCGTGTTACAGACTTGAAACGAAATCTAATAATTAAACTGTTTGCTATGGTAACGAGACGAAAGATTTTCTCCGTTTTATAAACTATGTTAGGTGAGATGCAAATTCAGAGTCAGGTCTGTACTGGTTTGCTATTCAAATGTCATGCTAGCGTGATCATCATTATTATTGCTATCACCATCCTCATCTACATAGTCGTCTTTACCGCCGCCAACACCACCACCATCATCATCATAATCATCATCATCGTAATCGTCATCACCACCACCACCACCACCACCACTATCATCATTATCATCATCATTATCATCATCATCATCATCATCAGGCCGCATGTTGTCCCATTTTCAGTGTGATCCAGATGCATATATCTGTATGATTTATCACCTGGGCCTACAATCCATTAGATCCAGATGTACTGTGTATTACTGGTAGTTCCTTATTGGATTCAATACAGGTTTCATATGTATAGTTCATTGGTTACATTTGTTGTATAACCAGTGGTATAAAATTATCTAATTGGGTAGGCTTGTTGAAAAATTTATTTTTCAGAGGCTCTGACAACATGACTTTAGAGAGCACAAAACAAAGCTATCTAGACTTGGATTATCTAAAGTTCCGTCGTCGTCTGTTTGCTCGAAGAAGCTTAAATTGGCATTTGCTAAGCGGAAGTCTCTACGAACGCCCTCTACTTTATGTCCTTACAGATCCCACTGATATTGACGATTTAGTCTGGCCATCAGACATCTGTGCAATAATCCCACAGCGTCAATCTTCCTCCACGAGTCAGTTTCGAGGTAGTCTACTTACAGTCATCACAGAAAGCATTCATGTGGGCTTTGCAAGACTCAGAACAGAGGCCAATGTGTTCTATGAAAAACCTCGAAGACCAGCGAATTTTTTTTCTAAGGGAGACTCATGTACTGAAACTGTAAAAGGACCTTCGGACAAAAAGTGCATAAATTGGCCTTCAGATGTTGGAATAGCTCGTATATATGACAGACTGTGCAAACTTGACGAGAGCTGGAGAAGCGTTCAAGGAGTATCCATCGATCGAGTGGAAGCTATTCACTGTCAAACTTGGCCACCAGAGGCCGCTGAGTGGATAACACGTGAAAGAAAGAATGGATGGCCTTCAGGAGATGTCATTGAGAATATCGTGAGATTCGGATGTCACTTGGTTGCGAAGCCTCATCAAAGTACTCCAGATGACGACACTCAATGGAGATTTTCTTTTTCACAAGCAGAGGTTGTTTTAGTCAACAGTTGGACAGATGTCCAGAAATACATTTACCACGTGCTCAGGTTAATCAAGAGGGAAGTAGTGAAGTCTTGTGGAGGAGAAGAGAAAACTGCGTTCTGCACCTACTTCTTTAAGACGCTGATGCTTTGGACTTCCGAACAGAAACCTCTGAAGTTCTGGGCAGACGAGAACCTGGCGACATCTGTCGGTGAATTATTGTGCCAGATGATTCAATGGTTGATTGAAAGATGTTGTCCGAACTATTTCATTCCTGGTAATAATATGATTGATCCTCTGTCAAAGGATGACGACTTTTCCAATGAGATTTCTTTACTACTGTATTACAGAGAGAACCGTCTTTCTGCATTGCTCTCAAGTTCACCAAAGGCTTATCCAAAAACAGAACTTTTTATCAATGTTCCGAATAAAGCTCTGCACTATCTGCAGTTGCACATGGTTTTTGGTAATATTGTTACTCCTTTGCAGCCAAGAATGAGCGGACGTTTTATGAATGAGATTACTTCATCATCGGACTTCTTACCAGCTCTGAGAGATTTGCCTGCTGGCATAACCCAACACCTGCAACTGATGATCTCCAGAAAAGAAGGACGATTGGAAGAGGTTGATGAATGTGAACTATCATCGTCTGCACTCAACTTCTTCGCACTAGCGATTGAAGCAAGTGATCCTGGTTATTCGCGAATATCAGTGTCCCTTTGCGATTCCTTGCTTATTAGCGTTGAAAAATTCACCGTGGGTACATTACTGAGCAAACGAACCAATTCCACATCCGCTAGTCACTGGCATAGTGTTGACGGTTACAAATTCGAGGAAGATAGACTTCAGGTCGAGAACTACAAATTACACATTCTTAGGGAAGCAGTAGATAGGCTGATGCAGAATTCATGGGATGTTGTAGCTATTCCATCGCTGCTTATCGTGCTAATTTCTTCTATACTGGTTTGCGTGACTATCGCTCGGCTGCAACACAATGCGACGAGGCTTTAAACCGATTCAATTGTCAGTGGAGGTATTGGATCAAGGACATGACAGGGGAAGTATTGTATTTTATTCTGACGAACGAATGGTCGGCTGTGTTTGACGTAAACATACAGATCGTTCTAGGTTTCACAGCACTATATCAGTCCATTTTCAAGGTTTGTGACACACGATCCAGACTTATGGCTACTGGCAATGTCAGGACAGTTGTCGTTCGTCTGTCTGCGATAGAATTCCTTTGCTACGTCAAATGCCAATGCCTGAGACTACTTGGGAAGCTTAGTCAATTTCATTCGCCATTAACTCTGGACACAATTCAAAACTGTCAAAATTTCAAGCAGGACAGAGAAATGTTCATGTGTTCAGAAAAGCGTATACATATATTCTCCCACTACTTCCTCGACGCGGCTTGCCATACCAGTTGTGCTTGAAGTTGCGCTCTGTGGCCTCGATTGAAATGTTTAGGTCACGAATCAAATTCAACATGTTTAAGAAGGCATAGCCTGATGATGCGATGCTGTTATTGTCATCTTATTTTAGTTGATTATGGTTGTTGATGTTTGCTGATGAACATCGTTGATGTAAACTACGACTTCTACTAAATGAGCACAGCTTTAGCATTACCCTCTGCCCATTTAATCCACGTCTAGCGATTGGAAGGTTAGCTTCTTGACTGAGGGCATCGAACAGCATCAATTAAGTAGCGTTGTTTTCGTTAACGGGAAAAAACGAAAATGACAATCTATGAAATTTAAACCGTTTTCGTGACGAAAACTGAAACTGAAACGAACTTTGTCGCAATTAAAACTGAAGCAAAACGAAAATAGATGCAACAAAAACTAAGACGATATTTTACCGGAATAAAAAAATATTTCGGCTCGAGAATGTTCCTAACTTAGGCGCATGTTCATTATTTTTCATGATTTGTACATAAATCTGCAAAATGATGTGACGTTGTGCAATACAGTACCTCTTCTAGTAAGCGTTCATTTACGTTATGAAACACGAGGAGAATGAGATATGTCTATTTCCGGTTACCGTTTACCGTTTACCGCGAATTCGAATCCTATAATTTTTATTTAGCAACAATATATAGTGCTTACTGCGAGAAGTTCACTTAATTAATTCAGAAGTGTTGAAACTTTCATTTTTCTCGTCTTTGGCCTCACGTGTGACAAAATAATGTCAATGGTAGACCATAATGATTATGGCAATGCATGCATGCATGTACGCACGCACGCGTGCACACACACATGCATACATACATACATACATATATACATACATACATATATGCATACATACGTACATATAATGCATTCATATATGATATATTATTTATAATTATACGTTCGCAGAAACCCCAATGCACAGACTCCTTATCGTCTCATATGCTAATTAAGTCTAACACATATTGAAGCACGCGTCTAACATCCTGCAACGAACACCATGAGCTCAATCCGGTTGATGCGGTTTAATGTCAACCTTTTATGAATCCGCCATCCGCATTTACTCTGAACTACATTGTATTGTGTAGGCCAACTCACAGACTCACCAAATATAGGCTGCGCAATGCGCCTTGTGTTTTATAAAATTAACTATGCATATGGCCGCAGTATACATGTGTATCAGGATGCATCCAGTTATGTAATGAGATGCTTCGCCAATGTAGAATTAGTTGATTAATGTTGACAAATATTTCTGACACTGGACGGAAATGGTCGGAATTTTTGACGCAAACTGTTTTTCCAATACAAAGTAAGAATTTATGAAGGTTCTCGGTAAAGCTAACTTTGATTTGACGTTCATTAAAACGACGTTGGCAAACGATCTGACGATCTGTTATCAACGTAATTTTATTTCTAACTTGCAATGGATGAGACACAGACTATCGTTTCAGTCTTGACCTGCAACCCGTTGCAAATAATGGGCTCTATTTAAGGGGAGACCAGATAGGGGTCCGGAGGGATGCCTCCAATCTCAGATAGAGGGGGATAGTTTTGAGTCTTAGATAAGATGATATCTTGCCTTTCTGACACTTGAGACCGGGCGTTTGCCTCCATCACTCAGAGGGTGACGCCCATGTATACAATTTGTGCTGCTGTAGGCCTACTTTACAAGGAGTATGTTATGAAATGTTTTGAGTTGCAGAGTCAAAATTTGTATGTTACTGTAAATGTCGCAAGTGGACCCCTTCAAATCAATACATGATGCACAGGTTTAAACCGAGATCTGTACAACCTCAGAAGTGTAGGCCTATGTATGTCTCTGCTGACAATTATTAGTCTCGTCATGATAATGTAGTCCGTCGTTTTTACTGTTTCTGCTCATTGTCTAAAACACAATATGCAGAAAAACAGATGAGAAAATGCACTCTTGCGTATAATTATCGTCATGACCTTTATGTGTGCATGCTAGATCCCTATATTACCGTTCAATTATCGTCATGACCTTTCTGTGTGCATGCTAGATCCCTATATTACCGTTCAATTATCGTCATGACCTTTCTGTGTGCATGCTAGATCCCTATATTACCGTTCAATTATCGTCATGACCTTTCTGTGTGCATGCTAGATCCCTATATTACCGTTCAATTATCGTCATGACCTTTCTGTGTGCATGCTAGATCCCTATATTACCGTTCAATTATCGTCATGACCTTTCTGTGTGCATGCTAGATCCCTATATTACCGTTCAATTATCGTCATGACCTTTCTGTGTGCATGCTAGATCCCTATATTACCGTTCAATTATCGTCATGACCTTTCTGTGTGCATGCTAGATCCCTATATTACCGTTCAATTATCGTCATGACCTTTCTGTGTGCATGCTAGATCCCTTTATTACCGTTCCCGCGTTTCCAGTTGAAGCTGAGGCATAAAATGAATTCAATAAATGACGAAGAGGAACAATACCAACGATTTCGACAGCTGCTACTAAGGAGGAAGAAGCTTCATTCGTGTTTTATCAGTGGCAGTTGCTTTGAACTTCCTGTTGGATATGTGCTCAGTAATCCTACGGATGTGGATAAGATGTACTGGGCTAAAAACATCACAGCCTCTCATACAGACGTTGTCGATCACGATCAGCGATTCCCAAATCCTACCTTTACCATCGATACAAGGAACTGCCATGTCGGATTTGCAAGGTTAAGAAAAGTTCGTTTGACGACAGACGATGGAAATTGCTCGTATCATCGGAAGCCTACGACTCCATCTATCCAGGCTGGTAAAGGTCCATCTTGGCCAAAAGTTCTAACTGTTCAATCAAATGCAAACGTTTCGAGAAACTTCTTAGGGTGTTTCAATCAGATATTTAACGATGTTGCCAAGTTTAAGGTTGACTATGTATACGCAGTGTATTGTCCTTCTTGGCCCCCGGATGCCGCTGAGTGGATAGTCCGTGAAAGGAAGAATGGTTGGCCATCGAAAATTGTCGTTGATAAAATCGTGGGATTCGGATGTCACTTGGTTGCAAAGCCGCATCAAAGTACTCCAGAAGACGACACTCAATGGAGATTTTCATTTTCACAAGCAGAGGTGATTTTAGTTAACAATTGGACAGATGTTCAGAAATACATTTACCACGTGCTTAGATTAATCAAGAGTGAAGTAGTCAATAACAGAGAAGACACGGCTATTATGTGCACCTACTTTTTCAAGACGCTAATGCTTTGGGCATGCGAAGAAAAACCTGCGGGGTTTTGGACGGACGAGAACCTAGAGACATCTATCGGTGAACTTATGTGTATGATGGTCGAATGGTTGATTGAGAGGCGATGTCCAAATTATTTCATTCCAAGTAACAATATGATTGATCATCTTTCGAATGAGGTCAAGTTATCCCAGGAGATTTCTGCTCTTCTGTGCTACAAAGAAACTGTGCTCTCTAAACTTCTCGCAAACGCAACACGAGCATATCTAGATATCCCTCTAAACTTTGGAGTGCCAAACAAGATCATGGAGTACACTCTGTTGGCATTAAACAACAGCCATATTCACGAGGCTTTACAGGATACGTTGGGAACGCTGCATTCTATCTTATCTGCTTCAAGTAACTTTGTAGCTGAGCTTCGTAATCTTTTTGATGCAATACAGACTCAGCTTTGCCTAACGAAAGCGAAAAATGACAAGTCAGGCTTTGGACCAGACGAAATCTTTTCCATAGCAAAGAACTTCGATTCGGCCATGAGAGTAAATGAGGGGAATCTTCTGAATGTTAGAGTTTTTCTTCGGTCTTCCTTAAACGACCTACTTGATGAAATGGCATCGTTTGCTATAACTCATTATGGCTTGAAGTCATCTAACACTAATTCAGCAGCCATGGATCGTAGATGTGAAATAAATATGGATTTAAGTGAACACTGCTGTTCGTCATGCATGACGGCACCGACCGACGATTCATACTTCAAACATTTACTCAATCAACAGGCAAAAGATAGGTGTAACAGTTGCTACTTTCAACAAGAAATAAAAGCTAGTTCTGTCGCTGAGGAAAGTAAAATCGGCTCTGCATTAAATGACTTGCTCCAGAATCTTGCGCGATGTTGTATCTCTCCAACGCATCTGGTCAGCTCAGCGTACTGTGCCAACTTCTATTACACCGCTTTGCAGGATTACAGTTCGGCCACTAAACAATGCAGGATGGCCTTTAGGCAGTTGGAGGATTTTGATTTTAATTCTGGTCAAGTCCATCCTTCCATGTTTATAAAAGCCTTCTGTGTTCTGCTGACGACCGAATGGTCTGCTCTCTTTGACAGGAACTTACAACTTATTCTGGGGTTTATCACCCTTTCGAAAGATGTCTCTGCAAGATCTCGGATCCGTCTGAGGAAATCTATTGCAATTCGTATCTGCCCTCTTGAATTTCTGAAGTACATGCACTTTCAGAGCGTGAGAGAGTTGAACAGAAATGAATCGGTACATTACGAATGTAATTTTAGAGCAGCAGCCGTTGGTCTATTTAACGGGCAAAGTGACTACGAGCACGTGTCTCGTATACTATTGCTGACCGCAATCCGCGTCAGTGGGATCATTCCAGAGAAGATTGACCATGTAAGATATTCAGTTCAGTGGCCATGATTAATTAATATTATAAAAGGTTTCTAAGATCAGTATTAGGCTATACCTGGCACCAAGGGACAGCAATTAGTCATAAGTAAACGACTTTTTGCACAACAACGTCAGGGTTCAATATGCCACCAGTCGGCAGTCCTTCGTAATAACTGACAGACAACAAACCGTGAGCTGTATTGTATATTTTCGGAGATCAATTAATCATTGTTTCATACAGCCGCAATCTGGTATTAGCTAACATTGAGACTTGCATGTGTTTCACCGCTATAATGGGCGACTCTTGAAATCGGTATACAGAAATTTCAGAAACATCTTTGTCCGATGAAAGAGAAGGCAGCATGCAAACATCTAGAACTGATTAAATGCAATCCACAAAACTGTTTTTCATTTTATTCATATTAAGCAAAATTCACAAAAAAACTTACTGGATGATCCTATTGACTTCTGTGAATTAATGAACAGACGGAAAAGGGTTGTATCACAATACGACGCACACTGTGGTAGCACACTTTAACTGCAGGAAGAAGAAAGATAAATTGTAGGCTACACATGGCACAATAAAATAGATATATTTCAAAATTGTAGATATGATTTCTTATGGCCTTAATAATTAATATAATATCTCATTGACTCGCCAAATCATAAATCTTCCTGCTTTCTCTCAACAAAAGTATCTTTTTCTGACCATTCCACTTCCATTGTTCATGTGATATTTTCAATTCATAAACTCAAACCCTTCAGTCGAATGTATCGAATTTATCTTATCATTCTCTTCGCATAGTTTTTAAGACATCTGGGCAAGCGTTTATAGGATATTTGAACACAATTTTTTTTCGCGTGAAAGAACGAATAAATTGAATTACTCAACTGGATCCTTGATGCGAGCTAGCACTGGCTTCTCTTTGCATTTTTCACGCGGATGAGGCTTTTGCCACTCAACTGGTATTATATAAACTATTGGTCTTGTATTATTTCCTAGTTAGTTATTTAATTTATCATTATTATTATTATTATTGTTATGGTCATAGTTATTATTATTTAGAATTATTAATATTTAGCATTGTAGTGTTGACGAAAAGCAGATGGCGTTCCCTCGCCAGACACCTACAGAGAGTCTTTGTAACAGGTAGCTTGTCTCGAGTGTGGCATGGGTCACATCGGTTAGCCTTTGTCCCAGCTCCAAGTTTATTAATATTAATATTAATGTTAATACTTTTATTATTTTAGCTGAGACAGGAATAATCCCTCAGTTTCCTAAGACATAATTACAATTGGTAGAAGACCTACTTGTAGATGTGCATGAATTTATAATTATATTTACTGTGTAATTAGTATCATTTTATTGGCATTAGCATTGCTATAATCACATTTATTATGCGCGACAGGTCAATAGGTCAATAGGTTACATCTGAGCTTGACACGCTCAGCAATTGTGAGGGAGGGACCTGCACAAAGTTCCTATACACTGTAGGCTAACCGTTCATGGAGGATTCAGACCCTTACTGTCCGCATTATAACCAATCAGCTACCGTTTATAAATGGGACTAGTATATTTCATTGTGACTTTCTTTTCCCACGCACAGACGCCCGTTAAGAGTGTTGCTGATTTGGGCGACGCTATGTAAATGCTTGATTACATTACATAACATTACATTTGGCAATGATCAACTATTAATCATTTAATATGAACAGCGTGTGTGAATGCCTACCGTTGTGCTATGCATCAACAAAATGATAAGTGTGGGTCTGACACTATGAATCTATGCATCCAGAGCTCGTCGAGGGTCTCTATATAGGCGTGCTTCAAAAAAAGGCAGTTTCTATTATTCGTTTCTTCGCAAAAACAATGTTGTGATGCCGTCTCTCCTGAAACTGCAGTTCAAACTAGTCACGGAAGCCAACCACTTACAATTCGCCACAGTAGCCTACTCAGGACATCAATTCTCGCTATTCTGTAAGGCTAGGACCACAATTGACTTATCAAAACTCGAACGCTAAGCTACACTGAGTCGGATTTACTAGGGATCTACTATGATGCATGTATATTATTAAATCACGGATCTACTGTATGATATCTCACTATGTATGTCACACCGAAATGTGAATCTGAGGCGCTGAAACTAGGCTGGGTGCTTCCAAACAATAACAATCATCAGAATAGGTCTGAATGAGTGAATGAGTTTCTCGCCATGACTGACGAGATAAGTTCCCTTCGAGGTTTCTATGGCGTGGCAGGGATCAAGAACCGCGTCCGGGAGTCGGACACTGTGGATCAGATTGGCACACAGTCCATAGATATCCAGATTGGACGGGCGACGAGTCATGAGGATGAATCCATCGCGCGTTACTGAGAGCGTGTATGGCCAGGTTGCGTTCGAAAGCCACCTGTGGGATTTGTGATCTGCCTGGACCTGCCAGACGCAGTTGCTTCCGAGATCTGAGACGTAGAGGCAGCGATGTGTGTTGCAGGCAACGATGTCGATGGGTCCGGTCATGCCAGGGACCTGGATCGAGTACTGACGGCTGTGTGGCTTCTGTGTGGAGTAAACGACTAGAGTTCCGCTGCCCCGACAGGCCAGGTATAATTTGTTTTCGAGCACAGCAGCGCCTTCCACCCCGGATCCACCGATGTCCAGTCTGTTGGTGTGATTGGCCTGGTACCCTGTAACGTCCGTTGTATCTGTTAGTCACAAATGCATAGGCTACAGCGCCACTTAGTCGATGAATGTGTGGCAATGTTAGGCCCTATTTAATTTAGTAACTTTACTTCTATCATCAACGTTGTTTATTAGCAACTTCTAAAGCGCTAGTGTGTAATGAACAAGACACCCAACAATGACCAAATCAAAATCTGGAAGATCAGTCAACCGAAACAGTTAGACGGAATGCGGGTTGGAATTTAGGACCTATTTGGGAATTATGTTCTAGGTAGAGAGGAAACGACATGGGTGATTGGGCAGAGCATATATATAAAGGGAGGAAAGAAGTCCGTCAACCAAGAACTGTTCTAATTTTAATTATAACCAAATGACCGGCAAAACATAATGAGTTTGTTTAATATTGATTTAGACTGATGAATATGGACTTGGATGTAATCGTACTTCATTGCTAGAAGATATGTGATAAATTTTTATGATAAATTGGGGATCACGCTTCATTAGACTGTTAAGTAAATAACAGAAGTAGGCTGCAGTAGGGTAAAATAGAAAAAAATAAATCCATCCATTCACGGGTGATGTCCTAGTAATTTTCTGAGCTAAGCACAGATTTAGGGTTGAAAAATGTCGAGAATTAAGGTTATTTACAACGTGTACGATTTCTTTATGGATTGAATAGGGATCTAATCTGCTTACTTGGTACGTTGCGGTTGTGTTCGTTTTCGGAATTTTTCTCTCTTTCGGTGTTTAGTTCATTTAAGAGTTGATGCTTTTCGCTTTCGAGTTGATCAACGAGCATTTCAAGACGTTTAATCTCAATATGGAATAGTTCCATGTTCTTCTTATCCTCGTCAGCCTGTCTCGTCAACGCTGCTAATCGCGAATCTATTTGACTATACGAATGTTTCATCTGAAGCTCTACTTCGCTTTGCAACCGTAACAGCCGATCGCATTCATTCGCATGTGATTCCTTTTCCTTCAAAATAAAACGTTTCTGAAGTTCTAACTCGACTTCCGTTTCCTTCAAGCGCTTTTCTAACTGGTCTCTGTCTCGTTCTAACCGCTTGAACTCGTCGCTTTGCAAAACTGAGTCTCGCCTCCTTTTAATTTCAGTCGAGGCATCCATTAGCTTTCCTCTGAGCCTTTCGTTTGCCAATTCCGCTTCCCTCAATTGTCCTGCCAGACCATCCTTTTCAACGGTCGCTTCAGTCTTCTGAAGCCTCGTCTTCTGAAGCTCCGACATCCGAAAGTCCAACTCCGCGTGAAGCCACTCTGAGTCGCGACTGACTTTTTTTAACTCATACTCAAGCTGACTGTTTTCTGCTGTCAGGGTTGAATTCTTTGTCAAAAGCTCTTCCGTTTCCTGGTCTTTAGTTAATCTCTCAGTTTCCATCGAATAGGCGGTCTTCCGTAATTGCACGAAGCCTAAGTGACAACGATAATATATATATATATATAATTTTATATGGATAATAGCTATATTCCATTAGGTGAAATGATTGCATGTGTGTTTTCAGACATGTGTCACAACCCATTCACAAACGTAAATAATATCGTACATGTATAGCATAGGGTTATCGGGACGACCCGGCGATCGGGTCGGGTCGGTAGATTAGGCGGGTCGGATCGGGTCAAGATCTTGGCTGGTCGGATTGGGCCGGGGCCCAAACCAGGACCCATTTCGACCCACCAATATTTGGCAGAGCTTAATTTTCAGCTCTGTGCTATTGATAATTTTAATAAGTTACAATCAAATAAATTGAATGTGGCAAAGTAATTAGCACAAAAGCGTAGAGCATGATTTGTTCCTTTTTACACCAAACTCGGCTCAAGCTGTTGTATAAAATAATCTCTCATAAATTTATGAAATAACGAATAGTCAGCGGATTTATTACAAGCCTGTGAGCCAGCTGATGAGGCAACACTGGAACATGAGGACCGGACGCTTTCGTACCTATGAATAATCAACTCTCGAAAAGTATAAATCGTCAATTTGATGTCCTCTGCATGACATACAACACTTGGCTTACTAGTAACACTATCTACATAAACTCTGACCTTCAGAATTGACCTTCAGTTACAGTTAATGGCACACAAATATACTCACATACAATCATAAAAATATACAATGCATTCCAACTAGTAGATTATTTGTACAAAGTAATACCGTTCAGATTTATCGTCATCTGACATCCACAGGTGGTCATCACATAATCGGCTTGGCACTGTGCCATGCAATTCACGAACGTATAGCCTTCAGCTTCACGACAATCTCCGTATGGCGAAGGCAACATGGTCAACTTCAAATAAATATAAAAAAATATATTATAACCATCAATAGAAATATAATATTAGTTTGGTTGAGGTGAGTTGTCACACAATAAATATCACTCCAAGCGAAGCATTTGACTTAATTCTTTAAGCAAAACTACATTAATCAGCTTGTGCAAAAAAATCATGGATAGGTATAAAGTGTATGCACGGTGTCAGATTAGTTAGAGCGGCGGTCGGACCGTAGCGCTAAGTGTTCCCTGAGTGGGTTCGACTTTCGGACGAAGTGTCACTGTGTAGGGACTTTGATCAAGTCTTTCGCGCACAATTGCTTCGCATTACAACTGCAGTTGCGGCGTCGAGACGCGTGTACGCTTTCGTGCAAGACTTGTCTTGCTAAAGCGTGTTATAAATACCTAGTTGTGCTGTATTGTAGTGTAATTCAATAATAATTTAGATCCTCTGTGTGGGATGAAAACGTCAGATGTCAAACTATCACTGCTAATACAATGGTACATTGCATATAATATTTATATACAATATGCAATGAAAATATAAGTCTATTCTATAGCATAAAATGTACAAAACAATACGTGCCAAAAATTCGCTTCAACAACCCATTTGGTTCGTGCTGGCTGCCGTATGGATCTGAGACATGATAAATGTAAGAAAATACATAATTAAACGAGATTCGAGTAGATGGGGCATGTTTGCCGCATGAATTGAAGAGTAAAATAAGTAGTCATGGAGTTCTGGATGAAGGAGGAGAAGACAAAAATAGCTACTCCAAAAATCACCAATAACTTTGTCATAGAAGGAGATAATACGAGGCCAAGCAGCTTTCACATCCGCATATTTCACTTTCGGTCGGTCAATTTCTAGAAGTTTTTGCCGAATTCTCAATAAAGGTTACAGTTAACGGAGGGTATGCCAACTGAAAAAGGAAGGTTTTGAGTCCAAATCTAAACAAAGAAAGAGACTGCGCAGAACGAACAGACTCTGGGAGAGAGTTTCAGAATCTAAGTCCACCAACCGAAGAAGCTCGACAACGAAGAGCAAGAAAGGCAGGTAGATGACCGCATTAGATGACCGCATTGAATAGTTACAAGCTTTTGTAATCAGGGTTGACTTGAAGTACTATGTGGTTGACCATAGTGCAGAGAATACGACCCTGTTTGAAAGAGATCCTCTGCCTTCTGGGCACTAAATCTATCCGGTCGTTTAACTGGGTCGGAACGCTGTCATAAAAGCGGACAACTCTTGACGTAACTATATCCGATAATCCAACACAATATCAGACGTGAAATCCACATACTGCAACCTTTAATATTAGAGAAATTTAACAATAATAGCTGCTGACGGCGGCCAGTGCATCATTCCTGAACATGTGAACATGGCCGACTGGCACCTCGGTGATTTTTCATGGCTAGGGACTCACTCACCAAATAGTTGTGAGAAACTCCTCGAACACCATTTAGCAAACGAGTCCACAGGCGAAGTTCGCATTTTAGATGTCATGGACCATTGAACCAAACATAGAAAAGTGACTCATTTAATGATAACAGTTCCACATGAAGGATGTAGTTGTCAACAAGACGTTCTTATTGCGGTGTTCAACTGCAATTTAGTTTTCTATGTGATGTTGTAGGACAAATTACTTTATGGAATAATTAAGGTTTTTACAACCTGAAATCGCGCCCTCTAGATTTGCGCGTTGTACCGTGGTAGTCTACCGCTGGTACGCTATTGATAAGAAGATATAAGAACATCATTCTCTATCTGTGCAAAATATTATGTTCAGATATCACTTAGAGCACTGTGTTCAAGATTTACCTTTAGGCTGCATTTTTATTAATTAATTTATTTCCGAAATTTGATACCGCCCTTCTTCCAACATGTTTTGGTCAGAAGTGCACACACACACGCCTCGAGTTGTACTGCAGAGCAATCTTGTGCTCAAGGTCCCTACACAGTAACTCCCCGGACGAGGGTCGAACCCGCTCGCTCAGCGCACACTGAACGTTACGGGCTGACCGCTTTAACCGATCGGCCACTGTGCCACACAATTTTTAGTTTGCAATTGTTCATAAAAGTGATCAGCACATGGAACGAGCTGATTGAAGAGACAGTTTCGTCGGAATCACTCAACAACTTCAAGATCAATATCGGCAAAATGGGATATAAAGACATTTGCTTGACAGTGGTTCTCGCACAAGCTAAACCATGTTAGGCTATCGCTTGCTAGCAGCAAATGGTTGTGAGTCGTTAAATTACACGTAACCGCAAATAGTTAATAACTGATGCAGGGTCTACGTTTTATTAAAAAAAGTTTAACATTTATCTGCAATTGCGTGATTATAAGACAGTTAAATACTTAAGACAATGGAAAATAATTCTAATTAACTTTGACATCTCTGTTCGAATCTACAACAATAGCAGTTATTGCTATTGTTGTAGATTCTAGATTATGGGCGCGTGACGATTGACTTACGTTTCTGAGAGAAAATGAAACGGATGCTGAAACGCCCATTCCGACTCTGAATCCTGCATTAACCACAACAGCCCAGTCATTTGGCTCTTGCAAAATAACCTATGAAAGACACTAATCATCATGTGCAAAATATTGATTCAATCAATCATTTAATGCACTGACTTGTTATATACAACATAGATTGTACACAATAAAAGCTTTATTGCTGTCGAATTTAACAATTGCTTTTTTACTATAAAAAATATGCCGGAACGCATCTATATTGTCTAAAGAAATGACTCTAAATAAAATTGGCTACCAAATAAAATTGTATGCAACACAATCTATACACTTGACTTACCTATAAATTTTATTGTTTAAAAAATTGAAATTGCAACGTTGTAGGCCTCTATCAAATCAGCTGAATTACCCGGCTTTGCTCGGGTAGTCCTTGCAATTAAATTATCATTCTATCTTAGTTGTGATCGACGTTATGGATAAAATACTATACGTACACGTAGGCCTACTGCGAAGACTATAGTTATGTTGGAGAAAAAAATGCGCATACAATGTCAACTACAATTATGGAATTTTTCATAATATGAACGCATATGAGCCGATGACTATATTAGTCATCGGTTGCCGGTAGGCTTACATAACCTAGAACGACTGCGTTTAACTTATCCGTATCTGACTTTCTTGAATTAAGAAGCAGTCTACTATAATCTAATTATTGATCGTGCTTGCTGTTGACAACGTCCAAGGAACGGAACGGGGCGAGACGATATTAATAAGGTCGTCACTCAAGCCAGTTTAACGCAGCACCAATGCGCGTTGGCTCAGCATAAATTGGCAACGAATTGGATAGCTCTTAATCCAGATCTCATCACGTGACGGCGACCTGGTTTTGCTATATTCCAGCGTGCTACCTTCGTTTAAACCAGGCTAGTGGCTGAGTTTGAACAGACACCAATTTTATATCGACACCCGTTGGCTTGACACGAAGCGTGTAGCAATAGGGCCTAAGGCGTAATTTTGGTGCGTTTGCGCAAAGTTTCATTTGAAACATGGGCAAGGGGTAAGATTTTGAGATCGTCAACCCCCATATGATATGTTTTCCTCGGCTGCTAAGAAGTATTCGTGCAAATATGGGAGCAATCGGTCGAGTAGATCAAAAGTACGTTTTGTGGAACATAATTCCGGCGCGTTCTGCCAGAAAAAAGCACGGAATTTTATGAATTTTTTTGCAGAAATTGGACCTAGACTTGCCAATAGTACCTCTAATTGAAAATCCTTTTTCCAACAGTATTTAAATATATCGCCTAATATATCAATTAAAATAGACCTAACAGCTCCCAGTGAGATTTTAGCTATAGCAAATGAACTACGGAACACAAAAAGCGACAGACCGGATCTTATTGTCCCACGAATTGCTAAGTTTGAAATAGCTGCAATCTCGGTTCCGCCTGCTTGTAAAATAAACTATTTTATCGAAAATGGTATGGTCGCAAGCAGGTTAACAGTAGCCAAACTAATTCCTGTATACAAAACGTGGAGAAAAATCTGATTAATAATTATAGGCCTATGTCGTTAATACCATACTTTTCAAAATATTTCGAAAAAATTATCCCAAGCAGGCTACTTACTGTTCTATTTAACTAAAGGAAATGTATTATTTGAGGGACAATAAATTTCCGTCATGAACGTGCAACTTCAATGACAGTACTGTACATGTATATGCATGATAAGATTTTCAATGCAATTGATGGCAATGAATATGAGATGGTTTTATTCCTTATCAAAAGCATTTTACACTGTCAGTCACAACATCCTCATGCAAGATGTTGCTGCACTATGGTGTAAGAGGAATTTGTTATGATTGGTTCTCTGAATAATTAAGTAACAGAAAACAATGTATTTTCTACAATGGTCACTTTTAACAGATGCTGGAAATAACTTGTGGTGTTCCACACGGTTAAGTGCTTGGACCTCTGTTCTTTTTAATAAATGATATTGCCATTGCAACTAAAATTACTGCATTTCATCATGTTTGCCGATGATACAACTGTGTTCATGGCAAATAAATCTATTGATATGTTAGTAGACAATGCGAATAATGAATTAGACCTAGTAAATGAGTTGTTTAAAGCTAATAAGCTCTCGGTGAATCCCACTAAGACTAATTTCATCTTGTTTGGTGCAAGAAGAAAGACAATTTTATTGTATAGCAAGATATATATAAAGCTGGATAGTAAGGAATTGGCAAGAGAAACAACCCAAAAATTTTGGGAGTGCATACTGATGATCATTTAACTTGGAATAAATCACATTAATGTAGTAGCTAAAAAGTTTAAAACAATATTGAAATTATATGTATACAACATCTCTCACTCAGACACATGCCTATCAGTTTATTTTTACATATCTTACTATAATATAACATGGGCCTCAACATATGCTACGTGCTCAAATGGGATTAAGACCATGCAAATGCTGGCCATTCACAGTATATGCAAATTTTCTTAAATAACATCGTGTCGGTCATACTGTACAAAATTGGGAATATTACCTTCCGAATATACATACAGATTGCAAATTGGAATTTTTATGTACAGACCGCAAGCAGGAAAATTGCCGACTAACTTGACAAATTGGTTTTGTTAAAATTCTAAAATCCATGAACACTGTACAAGAACGTTGGGTTCGATCCTCGTCCGGGGCGTCACTGAGTAGGGACCCTGAGCAAGTCTTTCGCACGCAATTCCTCTGCATTACAGCTGCAGTTGCGTCATCGAGACGTGCGCGCGCTTCCGAGCACGCCTTGTCGTGATAAAGCGCTTTATAAATGCCGAGTTGTGTTGTATAAAATGCACTATTTTCAAAATGTGGGGGCGCCCGATTGATCCTAGGCACAGGGCGCAATTATAGCCCGATTCGGCTCTGGATCCACCTGTGGCTAAGTGGCTATCAGGGAAAAAACGAAGTGTGGCTATAAAGAATTACATCACACGAAGACAATTATAGACCTACCGTGAATCCAGCAGCCGGAGACTGTACATAGCATACATCAGACTGATTGGCCCACAGTACAAGACGGAGTCCATAATTGGCCCCAGAATGCGTCGTTGTGTAACTCGTTGTAGCTGTAATTCATTAGAAACTTTGTTTAAGCATTGCAAATGTCTCACCAATATTAATACATTTGAAATTTTAAAGAACCACTGATAAATTATCGTCTAAGACAAAAATTGTTAACCGGAACATTCTTTTTAGATTTAATGCTCTCAGTCATCCGCCACGCAGCTGCGTTCAAAAGATAGCCTCAACAGAGGCTTATGGTGAACATTTTATGGTTTTAAGTCTCTAAGCTGCTTAGCCTAAGGAAGCTCTACACACTCTACACAAAATTGCGATCGACATTAAAATTGTGAAAATTTCAAGAAACTTTGCGAAATTCTAAACATTATAATATTTTAGCCGACAGCATTGGACACTGACTTTATAATGCCTGCAGTTATCTTTAGACAAATGCGAATCGGGTTCAAATTTAATAATCAAACAGACTCAGAGATAAATGCTTATTAGATATGACAACTTCTGACGACATCACATTCTAATAAAATATCTGAATTGTTACTCATCAGCTTCCCATGTTTTCTATAGAGGTGACTGATAATTGTTCTTGAATTTTAATTTCAAACGTTTACTGGAGACTGATACATGCTCACTTGGAGCGAATTTTATACAATTTCCACTATAATGCAGATTCCCTTTAGAGCCATATGTATCGCAAGGTACAGACCCAAACGAACACTGAAATAATCAATCATCTGAAGTGTACATGAAATGAATGTCAATTACTATGATCATTCGTTTAGTATCGGATTAAATTTATCGCTCCCTAATAATTAATTCAATCTAAATTGGCATGTACACATCGAAACCCTTTCTTTCATCTGTGCTCGATTTATTGTGTAGTATCTTAATAATGTGACAAAATCGGTGTAACATGACTAGTTATTGCAAAACACAAGACAACTATACTTAAAAGCTGAGCGTAAGACTTCTAGTTGACGCAAGAGCATTGCTTTGCGTCAGACAACTATAGCCAACTAATTGGCGATATCGATATTCATGAACACATGTAGGCAGTGGCGCGATAACCCATAGTGCTCGCCTCAATGCTGTTGTTCGGAAGCTGGTGCGACACGGGATACTCTCCTCTGAACAATTATCATTTGATGAACTCTGCGATCGAGCCGATGTCTCCCTTTTAAATTCTATCCTCTCTAGCCCTGACCACATTCTAAGAAATCTTCTTCCTCCTATTATTAGTGTGGAGCACCAGTTGCGACCGCGTGCTCACAACAGGTCTGTTCTCCGGGCTGATGATTTCATCCAGTGTAGCTTTATTATAAGATTACTGTATCAGCGCCTTAACCTCCATTGATCTTTCCTCTTGCCTGGCCTTCAGTTGATTTTCGGCATTTTCCTAATTTTTATACTTTCGACAGATTATGTATATAGATGTTTTGTTCGCACCAGTTATAGATGTACTTGTCGTGCATTTGAAGACATCTGATTAAAGAATATACTTACTTACTTACTTGTATCGCGTTTGAATTATTTTAAATATGTTATATTCTGCATTTTTGCAGCTTAGCATTCACATAACAAGTGCATTGGGGTAATTCATAATTGGCTTCCAGTTCAAATTTGTGGGTTTTTGCACATGATTGATGGAACACCACCAGAGTCTCGCAAATGACGTCACGTAATGCAGGACGATTATTGACCCCCTACCATTCATGACACGTCGTCACAAAAGGCATACCCCTTCTCAAATATGGCGTTACAAAGCTTTGCTCCCTCCCCGAAATGCCCAAAATGTCTAGAAAGTTATACGTAAATTTTCTTATAATTATCAAATAACTATAACTATACATACTTAATTGAAACTATATTATAGAACGTAGAAAAATGAAGAGAGTATGATTATTACATTTTTACAATTACATTGCACAAAATGAGAAGCTCTAGTAGAATCATCACATTGTTGAAAATAATGTTTAATAACATTAACTTGAAGCAATCAAAATTTAATGCTTCTCCATTTTCTCACGGCAAAGCAAGATTCTCCTTCAGGGAATATGTAATGCATATTCCATTCAGATTCAGCTCTGCTTGTCTATCCAATCCACACTCTCTCCATTTCTTTGCTTGCAATTAATTAGGCCTACACCATTAATTACTGTGGCCTGGTGCATTACTGATTCCTCCTGCCTGTGAGGCTGTGTTACACTTCCAAAACTCCAAACTTTACAGCGAGCGTAAAAGGTAAACAATGCAAAAATTACGAAAGCAATAATCATAATTATCATTAGTGTTGCTAAATTGTGGTAACAATAACTGTTAATAATGTGGAATTTGTTTCATTGAGTGAAACTTTAAAATAAAGTTAGACCTGCGCATTTTGATGTTTGATGCATTGACGCGACATCACATTTCTTAGACTCCCCTCCCCTTAGTCACAAATCGTCACAAATGTATGATCCCTCTCCTAGGTTCGTGACGTGATTTTATGGACGGCAACCTCAGACTCAGTGTACAAATTCAGAAGGGTCCCCAAAAATATTTGCGCCTAGGGCTCCGTTATCTGTAAACGCGTCTCTGGATGTAGGTCAATTGGCCAGGAGACTAGTGAAGGAGAAAGACTTAGAGCAACGAAACTGAATTCTGGCCTATGATAAGACTGGAAATTGGACGACATGATCTGGGTAAAAGAAGAAGAAGAAGAAGAAGAAAAAGAGGAAGAAGAAGAAGAAGAGAAAGGAGAAGAGGAAGAAGAAAAAGAAGAAGAAAGTGCTGTCAGAGGAGTAGGAAAAAGAGTAAGAAAAAATTATAAGAAAAGAGGAAAGAGAGAATGAAGAAATTAGAAGAAAGGAGGAAAAGGGAAAGAAGAAATTAGAAGAAAGGAGGAAAAAGATAAGGAAGAAAGCTCAGAACGCAAAAGATAAGAAAAGAAAGAGGAAGAAGAAAGCAAGAGACAAGAAAAGAAATAAGATGCAGAACGTAGAAGACAGGCAGAGAAACAAGAAGCTAAAAAGATACGTCAGGCCGAACGCGATTTCAGAAGCAACAGTTTGAACTCCAGTTGACCCAATAAAAAGGATATTGATTATGCCGAAGAAAGGCTTGTGAATCATTAGAATGGAACTGAAAGGGCACTGAAAATGGAATTAGAAGCACGGAAATCAGAAATAGAAGATAGAACCAAACAAGAAGAAGCAAAAGAAGCAATTCGTCAAAGTAAAGTAAAGTAAAATCAAACAGACAAAATCAGCCAGGCAAGAGTAGTTGAAGAGTTAAGATTACAAAAGGGGAGTTACGAAGAAGGGGAAGAAGACAGGAAATAGCGTATCAAATGGGAAATTGTCGACGCTAATGATAATAATCAAAAGATGCACACAACTTTTGTCGGAGTGAACTGTCGTTTCCTGTCGTTAAGGGTGTGAAAAGACTAAAGTAAACGTTGTCACATAATATATACGGCCCATATTTGCTTCATGTCTTCGTTTCTGTTATACAGTGTGACATTAGGCCTAAACAATGGTTTATCATTGCACCCGTAGTAACTCAAAGCGATAATTATGATACGTTTCGATAGCATTATGTTTGTTTTAGCGATATGTTTTATTGTCTTACCTCAAGTACCACGTCATACATAGAAGCCCGTGATTGATAAAAAAATGAGTCCCAGATGACATCAAACTGTGTGAAGTTCATTGGCGGATAGCTGTCACCAAACAAAACCCAATTGTAAGGCGCGATATGGTCTGACGCGAATAGTTGTACCACCGGACCTAAAATAGTTTAAACAAACTTAAATCTCATCAGAATCTTTAAAAGCAGACGAACATACTTCAAACGATATCTCATTACGGAGACAATAAAATTTATAAAGATAAAAACAAACCTATTAATTTTTTATAGACATCTCGCTGCATCAAAATAAATTGATAAATACGGCAACTTGACCGCTTGAACCCGCTAGGCCAGTTAACCGGCCAAGAACCATTTGGTAATGACTCGTCAGGCCGGAAAACCGGCCTCACGCATTTATGCATTCATATATGTATGTATGTATGTATGTATGCATATATGTATGTGTGTGTATGTGTGTGCGTGTGTGCCTGCGTACTAACGTACACACGTAAGTATGTATTCATTCATTCATTACAGAGATTTACATAGCGCCCTTCAAGGTCACTACTCAGGAGCGCTCCCGACTCCAGCAAGGTTAAAAAGAACAGTTTTAAGGCGAGTTCAAAATGAGTCTAAATGGACCCTTGGCAACAACCGCAACGCAAACGGGAGCATGTTCCAAAGCGAGGGGCCAACCACTGAGAAGGCACGATTCTGTTTAATAGTTGTACGGGCAAGTTGGACAATGAGCAGGCCTCGTTCAGTAGAGCGGAGAGAGCGGCGACCCAGTACACTCAAAGTAGAGTAACAGAGATCGCGAAGATAGGCAGGGGCGAGACCTAGCAAGGATCGCCATACCAAAAAATTGCTACGGCAGGGGATTCGCTGTTGGAGGGGAGCCAGTGGAGCACATCCAGCTTATAGCCGGATACACGGCCAAATGTAGGAATGCGTCCAACAAGATAGGCAGCAGAACGCAGGACCCGTTCCAGGCACCGCAACACCCAGCTGTAAGGTCTGCATAGAGTGAGCAACAGTAATCCAGCCGGGCAGTAACGAAGGCGTGAACAAGGGCAGTTGCTTTGTCTGGAGCATGTATGTATGCATGTGTGTATGCATGTATGCGTGTATGTATGTATGTATATATGTATGTATGATTGTATGTATGTACATTTTTGTGTGTGTAAGTATGTATGAATGTATGTACTATATATGTATGTATGTGTATATGTATGTATGCATGTATGTACTATGTATGTATGTATGTGTATTTGTATGTATGTATGTATTCCGTATGTATGCATGCATGCATGCTTGTATGTATGCATGTATGTATGTATGTATGTATGTATGTATGTATGTATGTATGTATGTATGTATGTATGTATGTATGTACAGTCATGGCCAAAAGTTTGTGAACACCCAATTTCGGTCATATTTTCCTAAGTTTTCATGGTTTCTTGTATTTTTCTTAGCAATTTACTTAGTTATTGTGCTTCTTATGCTATAAGCATCATTTCACCAGACAGCATCTATATTAAATTGTTGGAAAATATTTTTAAATTTCATACTTTTTTTATTTGTGCCATTGTTTGCTGTCATTTCAAGCAACAATTCGCATAAAGGTCGTACGAAGGACGATGCTCTTGTAACATTCTGTTTGACGGATTTTATTGCAGTGTTTGAGGCCTTAAACTACATAATTTGTGCTATGTCTATGTGTATGTAATCAGGTGGAGTTAGAATTCTTCTGTTATGTTAAAACACATTAGCTTTATCTTTGTGAAGATGGATCCCTGATTTCAAATTCTTTTGTGTGCACTACTAGTTCAGTACTAGTGTCTTTCACGAAGCATGGCCAGCTCGGCTATCATTCGTGAAATGCCAGTAAAGCGCGCATAAATATTCATTCGCACATTTGAGATTGTTAAGAAGATTAAGGTGGCTTGCTCATCTGTTGTTGCTACAGTAAATAGGGTTTCTGAAAAACACAACTTCAATTCACAGCTATGATGAGGAAGACAAAAGGTGGTCAGTGGTCACCAAGCGGGTTGACCTTTTATAAAAGATATAGAGAGTGGACTGAAAGAGAGACTGTCAAACTTCAAAACTTCATCCATATCCATGACATCAGCCACTTCCAACAGGACAGTACACCAAGTCATGATACGAAGGCAGTGAAGTCCTGGTTGGAGCAGAAGGGTATTCCACTGCTGGATCCGTGGCCTGACTAGCAGTCCAGATTTACACATCATTGAGCATGTGTGAACACTGATGAAACAGTGTGTCTCTCTACATAGTCCAGTATCTGAGACAGACTTGATCAACTGAATCAAGGTCTTTTATTTTTGCACGCTTTACTGGCATGAGCTCTCTCTCACGAAGCACGTGCAAATAAAAGCCATTGAAATCAAGGAGTATTCTTCACAAAGAAAAAGCTGATGTGTTTTAACACTACAGCACACACTGTGTAGTATAAGTACTTAAAAACTGAAAAACATTTGGTCAAACGCAATGTTAATAGAGCATCAACCTTTGTACAACCTTTATGCATATTCTTGCTTGAAACGACAGCAGACTAGGGCAAAAATAATAAAAGTTTAAAATTTAAATATATTTTCCAACAATTTCCAATAGATGCTGTCTGGCGAAACGATACTAATAGCAGATGAAGCACAATAACTAAGAAAATAGCTCAAAAAACCCAGAAAACATCAAAACGGTGGAATATATGCCTAAAATTGTGTGTTCGCAAACTTTTGGTCATGACTGTATGTACGTATGTATGTATGTATGTATGTATGTATGTATATATGTATGTATGTATGTATGTATACATGTATGCATATATGTATGCACGTATGTCTGTGATTATTCATTTCCGAAATTTGATACCGCCCTACTTCCAACATCTTTTTGATATGTATGTATGTATGTATGTATGTATTTATGTACGTAGGTATGTGGGTGTGTGTGCGTGCGTGCGTGTGTGTGTGTAATGTTAGAGTCCGGGCCCTAGGCAGCTATCTGGACTCTAACATTTGACTAAATTGTATTCCCTAACGCTTGTGCACGAGGGATGAATTAATTGAAATGACTGGAAAAGAGGTTTTTGCAAAATTGGGAAAAAATTATTAATTTACCATAATACTTGACTGCTTTCTTGCTGAGTAGAGTTTCGGAACAGACGCTAACAGCAGGGAACATGAAAGATTGGTTGTAGGCCTCTTGATAGTTGACGATGGTTGGATATGACAGATAATATGATATGCGATCGTGAATCTGGAAAACCATGAAACCTAATCCGAAAAGGAGAAGCATTGTCCATGTTACCTTGCGGATAATGGAGCCAGTTTTGTGGTTTGATGGTTTAAACAAGTAAGTTAGACCCACAATGGATACCTCTTGAGCAAAGATTTCCATCCGACGTCTCGTGGCCATTCGCAGGATCTTGCAGAAACTCCATTTTTCGAATTCCGTTATATTCATTTCCTCCTTTATTGTTTCCATCTCACCATCTGTACATTCTTCCACTTCTGCGGTCTGACATCTCTCAGTGACCGAATCACTCGTACCAACCTTTGTGCCTTGTTTTGACTTTACTTGGCTTTCGTGCTCTATTGATTCTTTCTGAATCGCTTTTGGTCCATTAATATCTTCGTCGATCTGAATTGACGACGTTTTGCCTTCCATCATGTACTCAAGGGTGAATGGATGACTCATCTTTACTTGTCTCTACAGATTCAACAAAGGGTTTCATTTCATGAATTTGTGTGAGAACATAAAAATCCGAAACCTAGATGTATGAGAATGCGTGGTAAAATACCGAGATGTAGTTTTCTGCGCAAAGTGACTGATTGGAGTAAAGTTTTAAGTTCTATTAGTAGGCGATCTTGCTTTTAAATCATAATAAATGATCGTTTATTCATATTCAATTTCAGTGTTGCCTACTTCTCACAATGAAAACTGAAATATGACCAAAGGTTAATTTAAAATTCGACACTAGTCTTGCCTACGCAGTCAAGTTCTGGGTGTGCCTGAATAAGCAGACTGCATGCACCAGCTTCATGTTAAAGTCTTGGCTGTAGGCCTACTCCTGTACTCATTTACCATAATCACAAACTACACCGTTTTCGTATAGTAAGTTGGCGTAATATATAATAGTAAAAGGATTCTTCAGGTCAGTCCGTAATTCAAGTGACAATGCTTAGCTGCAATATTTAAAACCGCATTTTCAACCCTGTTCCGCTGCAACATTTTGTTTCTTATTATCTCACCAAGACTTACGAATAAGTATTTGAATGGAGGAAAAATTTAACGGATCTTCAGGAAAGTCCATTTTTCTTATCAGTTATATGTACATGTACTAATTATCAATCCGTATTACTGAAGAGAGCTCCGAGTGGACTAACCCAGGATCATTATAACAGCTCTGCCTATCAATCCATGCGCGTTACAAACATCTTAATCTTCAATCAAAACTACATAATAGACTATCAATCAGTTTATCTAAATCTTATACTAAATCTAATTTAAATGGGTCATCTCGAATACAATAAAAATTATGGTTTTATATAAAGCAATTATTATTTGATATTCAAATTCAATCATTTAAGGCTAAACTACAAACAGAAATACACTTTATGTATAAAGGTTATTGGTAATTAACCTATCAATCATTCAATCAATCAAATATAATACAGCACCCTTCGAGATAATCTACTCAGAGGTGCTTCCGGTCCGAATACGGCTAAAAATGTAGTTTTCCGCAATTAGTCAAATGCAACTGAGAACATTTTGAGCAAAATGTGAAGATCTTGGGGTAGAGCATTCTATATGGTTGACCCCACCACTGCAATGTCCCGGTTCTGCATCACAGGAGTTCGGGAAAAGGGGACAGTCAAGTTATCCAAGCAGCGGATCGAAGAGACCGTTGACCGACCTTGGCAGTGACAGGTCGACAGAACTCATAGGGTAAATAGTGGCAGTGCCATTTAGGCATTTAGTGCCAATCAATGGCAGAAACGATGTACGCAATACGCTGTGGGAGAGGTTGCCAGTGAAGGACGTCGCGCATATCTTAGATACGCGGCCATAGCACCATCTATCAGTCGCACAGTACTTTTTAATATTAAATTTAGTTGCATAATTTCGGATTGATTGGCTGTTGATCACTTTTATTAGACAATTTTTTACCATTGATCCTATATTTGTCATTGCTCTGATGACATCATGACACTGTCTTTCAGCCGGAAATGCATCGAATAGTGAAATTAAGTGGTTTTTAAGTGTTCGACGACTTGTTCGTCATTTCGAACGATAAATTTGTGATCGAGATTCTGATGTAATTGGTAATTTTAATGATGCACTTAATTCTGTTCAAATCCTCTAAATATGTGGCATGCCTTTAATTGCACAAACTTGTGGAAGGTGGGGCAAAACGCCCATGGGAGTGGTATGACGCCCTTGAGCATTTTTACGCTCATTTAATATACCAAACCCACATTTTAGTTTGAATCACTTTGTTTATTGCATTTCCGGTTGCAAGACAGTGTACTTTTGTGTTCCCTATGCACAACTCACTCGTTAGTCGTTAGGAACAAACGTCTAATTTTGCGAAAGCAGATGTAGGCATTACCTGTTTACATTTTTGGATATAATTTATATGGTTTTACTGTTTTCGAAAGTTGTTTGTTTTCTTGGATAACATAACATTTAGCAATGTTACTGTGCGATTGAACCTGTCATTGATGTTATCATATTAAACGTATGGAACGGAATGTAATCACATGTGTCGGGGAGGTATGATGCCACGGGCGTTTTGCCCACTGGGCATCTTGCCTCATGTGACTGGTCGTCTTGCCTCATTTGATCCACCTATCTTGTAAACCAAAGGTGCCCCGCAGTTTGCCCAATTTCAACATTTTTGATGATCTGCTTTTGAAAATAGCAAACAATGCATATATATATATAATATATATATAATATATATATAACCACATAATTTATATATATGTCTATATTGCGTTTTGCGAAAGTCAGATGGGGCAAAATTAGTGAGAGAAAGGCAGAACAAATTTAGGGCCTTTAATTTTAAAAGAAAACCTCTATCAGGGCAGCTAAAAGTATGTAATTTTTCAGTGGGGCAAAATGCCCAGGCTTGCGCGTTTTTCTCCATATGAGGGGCAAGATGCCCATTTTGACCAAAATAATTAAAGACAATTTCGGGCTAAAATTTTAATGTATCTACGTTTTCTTAATTTAATGATTTTGTAGTATCAGAGCAGATGTTGTTGATTATGATAAATGTTTATCAGCAGTCACTGTGTTTGCGAAGACAATTATTCTAAAAGTGGGCGGTTTGCCCACCTTCCCCTATATTTCGCTGACTGGAGCATCTGTTAGTTCATTTAAATCTTACACTGCACTTGGATCTTTTCATCTAATTTTATACACGGCGTGGGCCGTGGATTAATGTTAAAAACACTCGCCTGCAATAGGCCTACAAAGGAAGCTTGTTGGATTCCCGCAACCACTAGGGTTGACTGTAGACCGTCTATCACTAGAAATTGAATGAATTAGATTTCTTAGACCTCAAGAGAATAATTAGATTATAAATAATCTCGTTGAGTATAGAGGCCAATAGGTGAGTAGAGTGTTCGAAAATATCATGGAGGAGCAAAGCTTAACTAATCTTAACTAACGAATATGCTACATTAAGCGAGTAAAGGTACATTGTAAGATAATAGGAATTGCCTAATCAAGGTAGCTGACCACAACCGGTAATTGAAGTAGCCAATGACAAAGTAATAGATCACAATTTATCTTATCAGGAATATTACAGGAACTACTGTAATCAGATTTCTCAATGACGAAGTACACGTATGCCAACGATTGTCATAAGTGAGGTTGAGTTCACAGTAATGGTTACAATTCACCAGATATAATAGCAGATTAAATATTGTTTTTGAATGAATGGAAATTGGAGAAGAGACGCAAATTGGCAGAGATAGAATTCCAGATTCTAGGACCTTTGCACATGATGGCCATTAGCCTAGTGTTTGTTCTAGCATAAGGAATGTACAAGGTGTTCGGATCTCTACTAAGGTGATACAATAATCCTGCATTAGAAGTAAAATAATCATGGAAGATACTTGGTAGGGAGTTGTGAAAGTACCGATGCATAAAGAGGCTTAGTTGGAGCTTATTTATCTGTTCAATTTTGAGCATCCCTCTAGCTACGAATACTTCACTAGTATGAGCATTATAGTGAATACCAGCCACAAATCTTATTGCTCTTTTTTGAATAACGCCTATCTTATTTAGGGTGGATTTGTAGGTAGAGGCCCATATTATTGTACAGTGTGTTAGGTACGGGTATATTAGCGAAAAATAGAGAGTGGAGCGAGCTTTGGCGGTTAGTACCTTAGATAGCCTAGATATGATACCTAGATTTTTAGAAATTTTAACCGAAATAGCATCAATATGTTCTTTCCAAGAGAGATGCTGGTCTACAATAACGCCTAGGAATTTAGAAGACGACACTTGAGTTATAGGAGTATCCAATATTTTAATTTCAGGCACGTGGGCTGGTGGTAATTTTCTGTAAGCTCTAAATAGCACAAAGTTTGTCTTATCTAGATTAAGTGTCAATTTATTAGAGCTGAACCAATTAGAAATATTGGTTAATTCTACATTTATGGTATTTATAAGAATTTCTAAAGAGGAGTGGGAAGCGAATAAATTCATATCGTCAGCAAAAAGAATAAAAAGGAGATTAGACGAGACGCTAGGTAAGTCATTAATATATAAGATGGATAGCAGAGGACCCAAAACTGATCCTTGCGGAACACCAAAACAAATAGGATTCATTGGGGAGTAAGTATAGTTGCAGTAAACAAGCTGATGTCTATTTTCCAGGTAGCTCTTAAACCAGTTTAGTTGGGATCCACGGATGCCATAGTTCATTAGTTTCCTTGATAAAATGTCATGATTAAGAGTATCAAATGCCTTAGCAAGGTCCAGGAAGATGCCTATAGAATATTCGTTTTTATCCATAGCTTCAGTTATTTTATCGTGCATGGTCAGGAGAGGCATATAAGACGACTGTCCAGATCGGAATCCATGTTGAGAAGGGAAAAGGACACTGATTTTATCAATGTAGCAAGTAAGGCGAGTGTGCATAGCTTTCTCAAAGATCTTAGAAAATGCTGGTAATATAGAAATGGGTCTGTAGTTAGAAGGGGAATTCCTAAGTCCTTTTTTAAAAACAGGGATCACTTTGGCATCTTTTAAGGCTGTAGGAAAAATACCAGTGTTGAAAGAACAGTTTATAATTTTGCCAACGGAGTAGCCACAAAAGGTAAACTAGAGATCATGATGGATGGGTCAATGTCATCCACGCCTCTAGAACGAGAGGGTTTTAAGGAGTTTCCAATTGCGATTATTTCATTTGTTGAAATTTCAGCAAGCCCGAAAGATTCAGTGTTAGGAGCTTTCACATATTTGTCCGGTTGTTGGCTAGAAATAGTAAGGTTCTTAGCCAGAGAGTTTGCAATTTCAGTGAAATAGTTATTAAGTTCAGTCGCTATTTCTAATGGGCTCTCCAAGGTTACCTCACCCCTGCGCAACTCCTTAATGTTCCCATCAATGGGAGAGGTACCATTATTTATAAGGTCTCTAAGAATCTTTCACGTCATCTTAAGATTTTGGCTGTATTTAATAAGTTCTACCTCTAAAAATCTTTTTCAGCCAAGATCTTAAGTGTCTTCAGCTTATTTCTGTAAGCTGTATATTTTTGCCTATTTGCATCGGTGGGACATTTAAGTAATTTTAGGTGCAATTTTGACTTGGTTTTACAGGCTTTAAGAAGCCCAGGGGTCATCCAAACCTTTCTTATAGTTTTCTGTTTATTAGTTAGCTTTGAAGTGTAATGGTATGCTTCATCATGGGTTTTTTTATAATCATTTATAAAGCAATCGTATGCGTGATTCGCATTACGTTTTTCACAGGCCTCTAGGGTCGTCTTCCAATTTAGCTGCGAGAGAGTATTCAGAAAAGAAGTTGTGGCCAAAGGACTGAAATTCCTTTGGATATGTTTGGTATTTCTATAAAAGGAGTTAAAGGTGAAGTCAAAAACGGCTAAAATAGGAAAGTGGTCTGATATGTCAGATATCACAGTTTTGGATTCAATCAGTTTTGGCCAAGCGTCGGTAAAGATGTTATCAATTAAGGATGCTGTAAATTCGGTAATGCGAGTGGGCTTAGTGATTAAAGGCAAGAGATGATGAGTAAGCATGGAGTTAAAGAACTCGTCAGTTAGGTTATGGGTTTTCGATTTGAGTAAGTCAATGTTGAAGTCACCTAATAAAATGTGCTCTTTTGTTTTTTTTAAATTACATTAATTAGGGTCTCAAATTCCGTTAAAAATGTAAATATGTCTTGCACTGGTGGTCTCTACACCACTCCTATGATTATAGATTTGTTTCCTTGAGAGAGCCTAACAAATTGACTTTCAAAAGTTTGAGTTGGTGGGCCAAGGTCCGTTATGAGCTGAAAATTTATTTCCTGCCTTAAAAGAAATCCTACTCTGCCACCTCTGCCCCCTTTTCGTGGATTATGTAAAAAAGGGTATCCCGGTATAGACACCAAAGACGTTGGATCCTCATTCAGCCACGTTTCAATTAGAGCTAGTACTGATACAGGCAACTGTAGCAATAGTTCAGTTATTTCGTTCATCTTCCCAACAATACTACGACAATTCAAGTGCAGAATAGAGAATTGGGTGTGGCACGAAAGGACTTTAGCTTGAAGCGAGTATGGGTCAGAATACGTACAAGTAGGTGTGAAATCATTGAGGAAGTTGTAGTCGGGGTCAAGGTCTATAGAGTTTAATAATGCACCGCCATTTGTTTCTTCATTTGGAAGGACTAGGTCGCTAGCATAAGTATCATTTAACAGGAACTCTGGGTTCGTGGTATCGTTAAGGCTATACAGTACTCTGCTTGCAAGCTCAAGCCGCCTCATATTAACACTACATTCGGTCCTTTTAGAGGGTGAAAGCAGAGAGGAGTGGTCAGCTGGCGCGACATGATCGCTGACATCAACATTAACTGACATGTACCTTCAAACAAAATAAAATGCAATGTAATGAAGGTAACTTATCCTTACTCTTAGAGAACTCAAGCAATCTAACAAACAATCAACAATCAAACAGCAGCAGAAGACGTGCGGGGAAATGAGAGTTAAGACGATCTTTAGCAAGGTCAGGTAACGATACAATACTGGAATGTAAATCGATCACTGAAATTAGCACGACCCAAACAATCCATGTGCAGAACGATAAATCAAAAATAAATAAATCCATGTGCAGAACGATAAATCAAAACAAACTGAGGTTGGTAATAGTAACAGCAGAAGCATCAGTGTGAGTAGCGAAGGCCAAAGGCCGCCTCCGGTAGATCACGTAGAACGCATATAAACAATGTAGTAACGAAAATTAGAGTGATGGAAAATCCAAATAAGTGAGAAGTCGCTTATAATTGCTAGTTATTGCTTCCGAGTGAATGTTACCAGATCCGCGATGGATGAAGTCTTTCGAGGTCGTCCTGTGGGTCTATCCATAGAGTGATGGAAAATCCATAGAGTGATGGAAAATCCGAAGAGTGATGGAAAATCCAAGTGGGTGATAAGTCGCTTGTAATTACAAGTTGTTATTCACGGGTGAAGGCTTCCAGATCCTAGACGGATGAAATCTTTCGAGGACGCTCTGTGGGACTCTCCGTGGTGCGAATGTACACCATGCCGTTTCGCGTCCACGCGGAAACCAAAGACTTCATTTTCACCAGTTTCCTGGCCTCGGCATAGATCTGCGAGTTGCCTTGTGAATAGATGAATTGATGAAACGAATACCGTTTCAATGGAGGCGAAATGATGAAAAAAAAATGTGTCTAAATAGAAGCTGGAATTATGGGAAGACCTCAGCCAAGATAGAAGCAGAATGATGAAGCAAAAATGTCTGTTTAACTAGAAACTGGATTGATGAAAAGAATTGTGTATTAATTGTATTTAAGTTTATTTCAATTTCGTATAATCTTTGTATTCAGTTTTCTTTCTTGTCATTGATTCCGTTTCTGGCAGGTTGCTGAGACGGAGAATTTTGAGAGTCGTACGCTGCAGATCTTTCATAACATTAGGATTATTCATATTTATATAAATCTCCACACAAATATACACATGCGTGATTATTTATTTAGTCATTTGCCTTTTTTCTTATTGGCCGAAAGGATTTTTTGATCGTATCGGTTCTTTTCTGTTTTCATTTTCTTTATTTTGTTCCTTCAGAGATCTGTTTTAATGGACTTATTAGCCCTTTTTCATTTAAACAAAAGGCTAAATGCCAAACATTCATTATACTGGTGACCACGAAAATAAAAATAATATTTTGAAAATGTTTCTCATATATCTTATACACAGTGTGTACAGAGTATCACATGTATCCCTAGGCATCAACATATTTTTTTAATCTATGTTATATTTACAAGCAATGTTCAGGTTTCACAGTCCATTAATTGCAGTAGGCCTATATTCAATAATCAATGTCAACTTAACAAGCAAAGTATCAATAGTAGCATTATTCAATACCAATTTCTCTCATCACAAAAACAGCTGAAAGAACAAAGCTCATACATTAAAATACTCAGAAACAAATTGCAAAAAATATTAAGGACGAAGAATATTATAATTATCACTAATTTATTTCTACAAACCCATTTATTTAACATTTCAAATAACTCAATTTATATGCTGCAGACAATTACCACTGCCCCAAAATAAAGTTACTTACCCTGTTACCATTTTATATTAGTAGCAACCATTATTTAGAATACCCCACCATTAATTTAAACCTCAGCAAGCTCGAAATAAGAAAATAATGCCGTTTAAATGGAAGTGGGAATGATGAAAAAATCATGTGATCCAAACCTAGAGTCAAACAGAATTCTTTTAATCGATCGTTGAGAAAGAAACCTCATGTCAATAAAGCTTACCCTTGCTGTGTGATTAAATTTTATGTGTATGTCTTTCACTCGTGATTCCGATGAGTAAATGCACGCAACTGACGGCGCGTTTTTGTCCTGCGCGCATTTGACGGTGCGCGCAATTGATATCGGCTGTTCAATATTTCATAAAGTTTAAAGGGTAATTAAATAGACAGCTAAATTTCATCAAAGTCTTTGTAATTATTGGGACGGAGAATATGCCCAAGGTTGCATATTTTTTTAATAGGTGTAGAAGAGATTAGTCCAAGTGAGAGAGGAAGGGTCTGTTACGTGTACGAGTGAAAGGAATCGCGTGTGGCATACATTTGATGACAAGGACTTGTGTAGTGCCTGTGAGAATCATTAAATTGATTTTAAATCGTCTGCGGGAGGTATTTTAGTTAAATTTTCAGTAAAATTTTAGTTTCACGATTGTTACACCAATTGCTTATACTCCCCAGTTGTCTAACTTGTTTAAGGTTATTGCTATGGATGTGAAATTCCGCTGATTGATTGTGTTTTTTGGTTTACAATTTTACAATTTGTAACTTATTTGTATAAAGAAAGAACCTTTAGGCTGCCTCACTAGGATTCTTTAAAAAGTTGTATAGTTCAGATTTTGATTACACGATATTTGCTCGATGAATATATGGTATACCTCATGCTGCTTACGGCTAGACAATAAGTGTTTGTGACATCCTACTTAATTATGAAATAAATAAGTTAGCCTATAATCACTTTCTTTTCGCTTGTGACTATCTCTACAAAAGACAGACAGTAAATAACGAAGCATTTGCTTAAGCTTTTAGCACTTACTGTGACGAATAGACGAATATTTAGGATATATACAATAAAGCCTACTGTTGCAGTTTGCTTCAAGTTGTTCAACTCTCAAAGATTTTTCACTTCAACGATGAGCTTCTTCTCTTAGCGAAATGTGTCTTCAAATCATGCTTGAGAGCAAGTTTAGATCAACTCTTGCGTCGTAATGATGCGTGCTTCTACTTAAATATAGGCCCTGCCGTTTCAACAGCTGAGCTTATGAAGAAATCGTTAAATGAAATGACTGTAAATGCAGAACGATTAAAATTTTCTTTGTCACTCAGAAAATTACAGACGTGCGCTGTGGTCGCATATAATATGTTTCTGTCCTGTGTCCGCTACTTACTTACAGTCCGATCAATATATATATATATATATGTATATTCGTGGCACGACGAAATAATTGAATGCTTACCATACATTTTATGACTTGAGTGAAAGCCAGGATATTAGTATTCTTTCAACTGTGATAGTTCATTGGCGTCAGAGAAGAAACACCAGTGGCAATGATCTATTAAGTATCACCATAATGTAGGCTAAGTTTGACACGCGATGCGCTTCATGAGACGATTCTAATGCGATGTGGCATTAGGAGAGTTAAGCACTCCGCCTCATGCCTGAACTACTTGGCAATTACTAGACCTGCAATTTGTAGCTTACTTGACCGCAAATCATTCTTGACGTCAATTTAATGTCAAGGTTGTAGGCGATTCGAACTATTTTAAAGTCTGATGTTTCCGAACCTGTGGGCATTTTACGCATTCAAATTTAATCAGGATGTGTGAAGTAGGCCTATGTTCGCCGAGTATTTTAAAGATTTTCGCTTATGAGTAACTGATGGACACGAACATACATTATCACCTTTAGGGCTACATCGGATACCTCGTGATTTAAAACGGCATTACAGTGGTATACATACAAATTTGCCAAGAATAGAGACGAGTGGCACCCAGATACACTGACGAACCAGACAGGATCAACTCACAAATGACGTTGATGATGACAACGACGATGATGATAATTAAGCCAAAATGAAATCGAATGAATCAAGTAGGCCTGCATGTAGCTGTATATATGCCTACGTGCAGTGGCGTTGCTACTATTGAGGCGCAGAGGCGGGTGCCTCCACTGAGTGTTTTGGTAGCCTGCTTTTTAACTTAATTATATTTTTGCATTTAAAGATAACCTCAGCCAACTAGGATGAACACATTTCTATTCTGCTATTTCGAGACACCACAGTTCCTCCAGTCGAAATCAAATTCAACTGGGAGCCGGGTCTACTGGAAAGAGCACTATACGTACGAAATGCGTCTACAGAAATCTATATTCATGATTTTTACCAAAAAATAAGCATTTTATTGTAGTTTTAATTTTTTAATTATACAATCTAATTTCACCAGGGAAAATGTCACATGATGACGCAGTTAAACATCTTGAAAATCATAGTCAAGGCTTATAGTCCAAGCTGATTCCATGACTCACGAGCTGTAACGATGCATATACACAGTTCAACTTATTCTGCCTTGGTTTGGCCATCACGCCTCTTCATGTACATATTCATAAGTTCAATTGAATATTAATTAATCAATGACTACTGCAAACTTTCATCGTCAATTATATTGCAAAAATAGTCAAAATCAGCAAAATATTTAAATAGAATTCTAAGATATAAATTGATAATGAACTAATCTAACTTATGACTACCTAGCCAGCCTAGATTAGCTAATAGCGCTTCTTAAGTCAGATATCTACCTCCCACGGGAATGGAGCAGATCTGCAGTGTATTTCTGTAGTGTTCATTTGGATTCTTTCTTTGTATAAATTCTGTCGATTGCTTCTTCTCGGATGATTGTTGCCTCTAGCCTCTTCACCTCAAATGTTTCTGTGCCGTCCTCCACTTGCACTCGTCACGTCAGAATGATGAATCGGACTTAATGTGATACTTACGTAGCCTCGATTCCGTTGACAAGTATGTCAGAAGAGACACACTATAGATGCCGATATTAATCTCTCAGTCCATCTATATTAACGTGAAAAGAGTTCTGCATTCCACCGCTCATGACCGATAGTTCGAGAACGAAAATAACTCCTGATTTCACACGGAGAATACATCCATCATTACTCGACGATCACAGTACTGTTCGCCACTACACCATTCACACCCCTCAGCAGTTCTAGACGAACCTGGGTCAAATAACTGTCCGAACTCCTAAAACTTCCTTGAGAGTTCGCAACTTGAGAATTACGTGTTGACTTTTTCTCAGCACCAGCAATACTGAACATCTTATTGCAAACACTCGCAGCCCGGATAACGCATTTCCGCCGTACAATCCCCAGCAGACGACCGATGGCCAAAATCAGATCTTTTAACATTGCCTTCTGAATGTCAAATTGCAAACGACCAGTTTTCCCCAACAACACTGTTACTTAGGGTTCTAATTTAATCTTATAGCGCCTTTACATTATATTTATAGGCTGGCATTAATTAACTCTGAATTAATTTAACTAATTAACATTGACTGCATATTATAATGTTAATCATACATAAGAAATGTGGGTTTTAATAGGAACATCGCTACACGAGCAACATGAAATCATTCCAAACCCCACATCACTCCATAAGTTAAAAGTCTCGTAGTGAATCCACTACGTACGTAGCCTTATCGCCAATCGTCAACCTACAACTCCTATCAATGTCCTATCAGTTCAAATATCTTTGTGAACTCGTCACCATCCACTCAACTCGCTCTACCCGATCAGCCTCCTATCTTAATCTCTCTCAACCCCAGTCACCACTCATCTTAAGCCCTCCAACCGAAACATTATCAAACACACCGCCATGTCTTTGAAATGAACTGCAATCTTCCGCTCTCACCTTTTCTGCAGCTCCACCGTCATTGCCAATCAGCAACTATTATTTACCCAGACTCTTCTATCATCTCTTGAACTTTCCCCTCAGAGCGGATGACTGGTCTCTTCAAGAATTCATACCCAGCCTCATTCGATCCTCCACCTTCGAACTCTAAACTACATCCATTATCCACCTTATCTGCTCCTGTCACCCTCTGGCATCCGGAACAATGCATCGTCTCGGATTGATTGTTTTTTAACAATTAAATATGTAGGATCTGCAACGTTAGTTTTACAATAATCAGACAATAGAAATAACATCCAACACCGACCTAAGTCTCCATCTCGTACGCGGGCTTAGTTTATTTTTACACGCTACTTTCAAAATGAGAAATGACTTAAACATGTCAACTCCATAGTATAAACAGAATGCTAAGCTTCCCTATCGTCTAAATCTGACACACCACTAGTAAACTTTTCCCAGTCAGCGTCTATATTTAAAGTTCGCGCGCGCTGAAATCATCACGTGCACAGCCGTGATGCCACGGCAGTGGAAAATCGATCGTCGTTTAGCAGCGCTCATAACTCGCTTTAATATATTTTGACTAATATGTATATACTAGCAATTTATACGATCTAAGCTAAGCAGTGTCCAACAAACACTTACAAGAGGCACCATGGAATTTCCCTGTCTAGGTCCGCTTATCCCCCTCTCACTCTCTCACTCTTTATCTTGCCCTCCTCTGTTCGCTGCAGTGTTCAGTCCTCGGTGTCATTTATTTATCAATTAAAGACGCATCTCCTAGCAACCGTCATTCATGTCTATTCATGCTCTCTCTCTCTCTCTTTCTCTCTCTCACTTTCTCTCTCTCTGTCTCTCTCTCTCTCTGTCTCTCTCTGTCTCTGTCTCTCTCTCTTTCTCTCTCTCGCTCTCTCTTTCTCTACTTCTGTTTATTTGGGTTAAGTACTTTGGTGTCATTGCTCGCTTAATTACAGACGCATCTCCTAGCAACCGCTGATTCATCATGGAATGCTTCTTCTGCATCTGTCTATTTATCTCCTCTTCCTCTCTCTCTCTCTCTCTCTCTCTCTCTCTCTCTCTCTCTCTCTCTCTCTCTCACTCTATCTATCTATCTATCTATCTATCTATCTATCTATCTGTCTATCTATCTCTCTCTCTCACTCTCTCTCTCTCTCTCTCGCTCACTCTCCTTCTTTCTCTCTCCCTCTCTCTCCCTCTCTCTCCATCTTTCTCTCTCTCTCTCTCTCTCTCTCTCTTTCTCTACTTCTGTTTTTGTGTTAAGTCCTTTGGTGTTAGTGCTTGCTTAATTAAAGACGCATCTCCTACCAACCGCTGATTCATCATGGAATGCTTCATCTGTATCTTTCTATTTATCTCCCCTTCATCTCTCTTTCTCTTTCTCTCTCTCTCTCTCTTTCTCTCTCGACCCCTCTCCCTCTTTCTCTCTCCCTCTCTCTCTCTCTCTCACTCTCTCTCCATCTCTGTCTGTCTGTCTATCTCTCTCTCTCTCTCTCTTTCTCTCTACTTCTGTTCTTTGTGTCAAATTCTTTGGTGATAGTTCTTGCTCAGTTAAAGACACATCTCCTAGCAACAGTTAATCTATTCACGGACTGTTTGTTGGTCTTGGCCGATGAATGATCTTATAGATACTGATCTCATTACGGCTTGGGTTTGGTGCTCTATCGGTTGGTGACTAGAAGACACATAAAAAGGAATATAATGAAAAATAGGTTTGCTACGTTGACTAGAAAGTAGAACAGTCGTGCATGCATGAATATATGCGTGTGTGTACGTATATATGTATGTATGTATGCATATGTGCGTACATGAAAGCATGTATGTGTGCACGTATGTATGTGTGTATGCGTGCATATGTGCATGTATGAAAGCATGTATGTTAGTGTGTCAGATATTGATAGGAGATATTGACGCATTGTCGTTTCGATCAATCTCTTATGAATAACTATCTATTTTTTAATCTCTCTAGGATACATCCAACCAACTTGTATATATGCGTTTGTCTGTCTATGTATCCATCCATTCATCCATCTATCTGTACAACACAGTCATCCATCCATTCGTTGATCCGGCCATCCATTAATCCGGCCATCCGTTAATTCATGCATCCATATATCCATTCATTCATCCATATAGAATATGTCGTTGAATGGATTAAAACTCGCTCTTAAAAAACCCCGTAGGCCATACTCTGGTATAACATTTGTTAATGGTCAATTAAGTGCTTGGCTAACTTTGTCGTTTATAAATTTCAATAGAACGGCCGCAAGACAATAGATTTGCCATACATTTCATGTCTTACTTTTAGTCCGGAAGCAATTTGACAAATTCAATGATGTCCATGCAAAAACATGTCCCGTGGCGGTTTTAGTGATGGAAAGATGCGGTTGGTGTCATTCTCTTCGTCTGATGGTGGACATTCATAAAATTTATGGTGCAGGTCGTCCACCCTCTGCAGGTGTCTACAAAACAAGATGGCGGCCAACATAACCATTACGAAATATATGTCGCAAAATCTCTGGAGCTAAGCATGATAGAAAGGTGATTTTAGTGTCTAAGGTAGGGCTAATGGCTCAAGGAATTTAGAGAATATATTTTCAATAATGTCTAAGCATTGCGTGACCTTGAAAATCAAAGTCACACGGTCAATATGGTCAGTCGGCCATTGCTCATGAACCATAAATGATACTTAGGTGATTTCGGTGTCCAGGATATGGTTTTCAGTGTGAGGGAATAAAAAAAGTGCATGTTCAATTTTGCATGAACATCACGTGACCTTGAAGGTCAAGGTCACATTGTCAAATGGTCAAGCAGCCATTTCTCAGAAACTATGAATGATACAGAGATGCTTTTGTAGCCTAGGATATGGCCGTTAGAGGCAAAGATTTATAAAAAGGAGGTCAATGTCACATGACTAAAACGGCTAAGCCGCCATTTCTCGGGGACCATAGACCTTTACCAGCGTGTCCGACACAGTCGCGTACCAGACCAGACCGCGTGCCATGAGGTGTAGATAAGTCCGTCCGGTATTTTGCCGTCTGTTCTCAGCATTCCCGTGTACTTCATGCTAGCGGAGAACCCGACCCGGATAAGGCTTCTGCTTATGATGACAGTGATGGCGAGATGCCTTCTTGATGACAAGATTTCCCGCTAGTTCTTTCCTCTATCATCCAAGCTCAGCAACACGACACACATGATCGTTTTAATATGTATATTTAATTATATATAAATATATACACCACTCATCCTATCTACACTTACTGGAGTCATTAGTGCCCTTTTAGAAATGTTTCCCTGGTTTACGTTGGAGACGGGATTCCCAACTACGTTAATTACCCTTATCGTCAGACCGACCTAGCGTCTCCCCCAGTTCCGAAACAAGTCCCTGTTCCTTCCCTTGCTACACTATAAGAACCCTCCTAGAGGCGATTTCCTTCGCCATCCCAACCGCAAAACTCGTATCTCTATTGGACGAAAAATCACCTGCTGAAACTATTCCTAAAACCTGGTTGGTCGTGTCTTGACGTCACTAGCGTGACGTCAGATCCCCTAGGGGTGTATAGTTACGCTTGACAAACTGTTTGACTAGCGGCTGCCATGGCTGGGCCTTGTCAGTGTCATTGAATTACATCACTACAGTTATACCGCCTAGTGGATTGCGCCGTTCGTATAGGAATTGTCCCCTATTCATGATCCGTGTCAACCAGTCGGTCAAGACCAAATCTTCAACTGATTCATGAGTTTCTTGTATGTGGGTCGTAGAGATGGACGGGGTAGGCGTCTGCATCGAGGTGTCGGGTTTCGTTGTTTGACACCCCGATGATATTTGCATAATTCTCGCCATCTGTATTGAGGTCGTCTGCCTCCGGCGAATCCCATTGAGGTCTCCTTTCTCAGATCTCAGATCTCAGGTAGACCGCTTCATCCGTAGTCCTCCTACGCCTCTGCTGTCGATCGATGCTTTTTATATAGCGCCATCGTCCAGAGTGTCGTGCGTGACATTCCTCCAACCTTCATCGTCAGCTCGTCAAACAGAGAACAAAAAGAAAACGCAGTGATAACTGTACAATATATACAATGCAATCCTAAGGCCTCGGACCCCGTTACTAGTCGTCTAATAGCCTAATATTCCTCGGCTCTAGGTGCGACACAGGCGGTCAGTAACAATATTTTTGGATCCAGGCCTGAACTTAAATTCTAATTTAAATTCCTGTAGGGCTAGGGCCCATCTCATGAGTTTTGAACTCTTAGGAACTGCTTCAGTGAGGAAAGACAGAGGATTGTGATCAGAATAAGAGAGTTATGTCTGATAGGAAGATCCATGTCTTGAATTTCTTCAGCGCCCAAATCACAGCGTAAGCTTCGCGTTCAATGGTTAACCAACGAGTCTGGACATCATTGAATTTGGCGCTAGCGAAGGCACTAGGACGTTCCTGTCCCTCATCAGACCACTTAAACAAGGGCTGTGGCACTTGCATCTACGGAGAGTCCGAACTTCTTCGAGAAGTCAATCGTGTGTAGACAGACACCCTTAGATAAATCGTCTTTCAGTTTATCAAGTGCCTTTTGATGCTTTGGTTGCCAAGGTACCTTGTTGGGCACGTGTTTCTGCGTAAGGTCCGTCAGGACCTGTGCAGTTTCGGCCAACGCTGGAATAAACACCCGGAAGTACCTGAAGAACCCCACCACCCTTCGGACGTCCTTCTTGGTCACAGACTCCTTCAAGTTGCTGAGGGGTCCCCATTGCAATGTTCCATAGACCAATGGAAATGGGCTGACGTGAGTTGTCGCTGATGAACGTTCCCTTAGACTCCATAATACGAGGGGCAGCAACTTATGCCAACCACGTGGATCATCTTGGCATAATTTGTAAATCAAACCCTTTAAGCTCGCATTGGCCCTCTCTACCGTCCCGCTGGCCTCCGGATGTGAGAGGGTATGAAACCTCGGAGCATATCCTAGACGTGTTAAAAACTCTTGAGTTAGCTTACTCGTAGAATTCGAATCACAATCCGTGCAAATTACCTGTGGGACAGAGAAGGTTATGAACATTTGCAAAATGCATCGCATACCGCCGTCGCGCTCATGGAGCGTAGCGGATATGCCTTCGGCCATCTTGAAATCCGATCGACAATCACAAAGCCACAATTGTATTCAGGCTTAGGAATCGAAGGGTCGTCCAACGGGATTAATGGGCCCATACAATCGGCATTTACAACTGACCATGGAATTTCGTCATTGCGAGGGATAGCCTGAATTGGAATGCGCTGATTGGTCTTCTGAGGTGCCCTCAACTGACAGATTGGGCAAGACGCTCAATAATCACGAATTAGATTGTCCATATTCGTAAACCAGAAAGTGCAGTGGCTTACTTGTACTAAACGGTGATCTGCTGCAAAAGCGATTAGAAAGTTAGGCATCAGATACAGATATATGTGGGCCTACAGATACGGACTCGCGGTAAGCCATTTACTTCATATTTTAAATGATATAATTGTGGTAAGGCTGTACGTCAACCTGCTAATTAGCCGACGGTCTCAATCGCTTATTAAGGCTTATCACGGGCTGTATGCATGCAGTATTTATGCATCCAGCATGAAAAATAAAGATTCAGAACTGGACTCACCTTGTCTTCTATACGACGCGATAATTAGTTGCATGTTTTCATATATTTAACATAATGGCAGTTAAATATAGAACTTGTCATCATCAGTTCATACTTTACACTAGGAGGAACTTTTGTCCGGGGAGGGGGCAAATGTCCTACCCAAAGTCGGGGGAGGGAGCTTTTGTGGGGAGGGGGCTGTTAATGGCAGCTAAATATAGAACTTGTCATCATCAGTTCATACTTCACACTAGGAGGAGCTTTCGTCCGGGGAGGGGGCAAATGTCTTACCCAAAGTCGGGGGGAGCTTTTGTGGGGAGGAGCTGTTGTCCGGGGGCTTTTGTCCGTTTTCCGGCTGACTGAACCCTCACCTTGTGACCTGGAAAGCGGGAGTCAGTGATCCGAGGCGTTTCCTCCCGGGTCTTGACCTTGGGGAACGCACATTTGCCCCCGGACATTCCCCCGGATATTTTCCCCCGGACAATAGCCTCCGAACATTTGCCCTCCCCCCTTCATTTTGGGTAGGAAAATCCTCCCATTATGAACGGATGATGACAAGTTATATATTTAACTGCCATTTTATAAAATATATGAAAATAAGCAACTAATTGTGTCGTACAAGAGACAAAGTGAGTCCAGCTCGGAATCTTTATTTATTTTTCTGAATGCATAAATACTGCATACATCCTGGAGAAGCAGCTAAGCATATCCGAGATCCGTGATCCGTGGGACATGGCGACCAGCCATCCGTCCAACTGTCTCTGGGTCAGTTCAACGAGTGCGTGTGGAAGATCCGAGCTCCGATGGACGTGGAGAGCTCCTGGTGGCTGAGTCGCGTCATCGGCAATCGGATGTCGAGATGGTGGACCGGAAAGGACAGTCCCATCGTCCGATGGCTGACAGGGATAAGCTGTCCCTACACGATATCTGTGTCCAGAGACGGGCTGCGTGTCGTGATGGCCAGACAGGGTCAGCCGTGCAGCATGGACCTGTACGGACAAGACGGGGTCAGGATCCAGCGGATGTTGTTGGCGTCTGATGTGGAGAGCGTCCGGCACGCGGTGGAGACACCGAAGAGTAACCTGGCAGTCACAAGTGGAAGGCGAGCGGGAAGTAGGGCGTCGGCGAAGTCAACAGAGACGGACTTATACTGCATCGATTCTTTGCGAAGAACGCCAGTCAACAGGCGCTGGAAGAACCCCTTCACGTGGCTGTCGATTCCGAGCAGCGGGTCTTTGTGGCCGACTACAGGAACAACCGAGTGATTCAGTTCGACTCAGAACTCAACTGGATTCGGGTCGCTCTCGCCAAAGACAGCGATAGCATCCAAGAGCCGTCCAGACTATGCTGCGACCAAGACAAGAAACGACTCTTAGTCTGTCAAACTGAAGGGACTCTCGGCTTATACAGCATCAGATGCTAATGGACAGATACCAGATCCGCGAGTTTCGCCTGCATAAGAACAGTAAGACATGGGACAATAGGGCATAGGAACAGTTAGGCATGGGGACAGATGGGCATCGTGACAGTATGGCAGAGGAAACTATGGTGGTATGGCATTGTGATATTAGGGCATAGGGACAGCTAGGCTTGGAGACGGTTACGAATGGAGACATTTAGGCATGGGGACAGTAGGGCCTGGTGACAGTAGGGCATAGGGACAGTAAGGCATGGGGACATTAGGGCACGGAGACAGTGTATTGAGTATGGTGACAGTAGGGCTTGGGACAGTTAAGTATAGTTACAGTAGGGCTTGGGGTCAGTTGAGAATGATGATAGTAGGGTATTGGGACAGTAGGGCATCGAGTCATGAATCATGTGTGCCCACATGTATGCATGAATGGTAAGATCTGGAAGACTAAGATCATGTTATTGATGCAGGATCTACTTTCAGACATGTATGAATGAGTGTAGGCTACGCACCGAGGCACGAACATGTATGCATGCATGCATTTTGGCTTATGAGCAATTTTAAGCAATTCTGGTCAGCTATATGATGCGTATAGTGTTTTCAAAAGGCATACGTGCGTGTATAAAATGCATCCAAACCTAACAACAACAACAGCAAGGAAATTGTTTTTATTGACCTTGGCATTTACATTATGACAAAGTTGATAATAAATTGATACGACATGTATGGTTCAACAGGGAGGATAAGACCCGAGAAGGACCGAGGTCCTGTAGGAGGGCCACCCACATATCAAGAGGCTAAAGTTGTGATGATCAGAGGTCGACATTTAAATAATACTAAGAAGGAAACAAAACGCAGCTTAATTAATTATTGGTTATAAACAGCATTGTTCAAGTTGAATTTACACGTTTACTATGCCTGCCTTTACAGTCTTCATATTAATGATGATTATGTTGATAATGATCATGGCTACATCAGTCATACATAGATCAGTGTTATGCAGTATGTATTTAATCCAACGAAGTCAAAGTAATATGCTCACGGATTTTTATTTTAAATATACAAACATTTGGTAGGTCCTTCAATTTTTCTGGAGGGCTGTTCCAGAGTTTAGCACCCGAGTATTTGATTGTGAACGTTCTTGTATTCGTACGAGTGTATACAGGCCTATAAGAGGAGGATGTGGAGCGTAGACAATAGGGAGTGGCCTCAGATAGTGGAGTAAAGTAGTTGTTGAAGATCGGAGGTAGTAGATTATGACTGAATTTAAACATGAATTGAGATATTTGGTATAACGTGATTTGCTTTAGTTTTAGTATACCCAACTGATTATAGGTAAGGTCAACCTGAGTCAAAGGCGGACAACCAGTGATGAAGCGAACAGCACGGTTTTGGAGAGTGGTTAGCCTCTTAAGTCGGGATGGGTAATTCGATACCCAAATAATGTTACAATAGCTTAAGTAGTGGTTTATCATCGTAAAATATAAGTTTTTACGTATATTTAGAGGCAATAGATATGCTACTTTAAATAGTATCCCAATATGTTTGGCAATTTTTATTGCGATATGGTGAATATGATCATTCCACGTTAAATGACTATCAATCATAACACCAAGGAATTTAATTGATGTGACCTTTGGTATCGAGGTATTATTTATTAGTAGACTGTCTTCGATCTGGGGTGGTTTCTTGCGATGAGAGCAAAATAATATGTAGTTTTTTATGTTTAGGGATGGTTTGTTAGCTGCAAATCAATTTGCCATGTATTTTAGTTCGATATTTAGCAGCTGAATTAATTTGTCATGCGATTTATAGGATGCAAATATGTTTGTGTCATCTGCAAATAGAAAGAATTGGAGGACAGAGGACGCATTTGGAAGATGGTTAATAAATAATAGAAAGAGTACAGGGCCTAAAATTGATCCCTGGAGGACGCCATGCTATATTCGATTTAAAGAGGATAAATGACTATTGCATTTAACTTGCTGGTGTCTACAAGAAAGATAGTCTCGGAACCAAGTTAGTGCGACTCCACATTATCTTGACTATATATATATGTAATAACGATCACATTCTTAATAGCAACTTCTTTGGCTGGAGCAGAGAGCACTGATAGTTTGAAAGTAACAAATCAAAGTGCCAGAGGCATCCAACGTCTGTGAATCAACGAAATGCGGAATAGCTGTAAGATCGCTCGGATTGTTAGCGCTTCCCTGTGAGAGGAAATTAAAGACAAGTTATATTACGGTCAAACGACTACTTCAAGAGAGACGACGATTGATTCTCACAAAACAGGTTGACCAATGACCACGCATAGTTATTAAGTTGTATCAATGCTGTTGTAAGTATGCCGTGCAGATTCTTATTAATACAATGATTAATTGAATAACGTCGCGATCGTTAACGTCACACGATATCGACAACAACCACGCACGCACTAATGGCGAGGTTAGAGTCAAGATTTCGAAGCCGCACTTATAGTAGTACCGTTCTCCACCAAGATCCTTGCAGAAGTTCTCATCGTCGCCATTGCTAGTTGCTGGCGATGAAATAGAATTGCTAAGACATTCTAGGCATCTTTTCCGCTGTACAACGAGCTCATAGTTGTTTTTTGTGCTGAATAATTGAGTGCAATGTTTCAGATAAATGCCTGCCTGGTTTCACGTATCTGCCCTCGGCTAAAAGTTGTTACAAGGCTGTTTTTGAAAGTCACGACTGGACCTCGGCTGGTGAGAAATGTCAGCAGTTTTGCCGTGGATCTCACTTGGTTGCCGTTACAAGCGCAGCAGAAAACAACGCACTGAAGACATTCCTAGCATCGGAGATTTCAAGTACGTGAACGCGGGCCATGTACCGTGTGTATGCCTGAATGGATGTTTATTTAGGCTATTCATAACACTTATGCTGGCGCAAATACCTACATAGGTCGAACTCTACTCAATTTGTAAGTCTTAAGTCAGTTTCTTAAACTACGCGTTTGCAGCGGAAACTCTTCCAAGAATAAGATCGATATTTCGGACGTTTGGCAGTGCTGTGAAGACCAACGACCTGGTATATTAACCGTTGCGACCAATGCGTCTAGACCGGGAGGAGAATATTTATGAAGTTCCAGCGGAACATGCTCATCAAGGTATCTTCATCATATGAAAAATCTATAAAATTGACAAGTATAGTCGGGCGTCACAGTTTTGGACGGACGGTCGGTCTGAAGTCGACGAATTTTGAATATGCGAAGGTCTGAACGAATGAAATTCATGATACGCGTCAGAATAAATAAATGTTGGATTGTCCTTGCATCATAAAATCTTAACCAGTTGAAATCACTATCATGTTTTATTGTTAGGTCTTTCTGCAGTCGATCATGACTTGCATGACTTGCAGACATTTGTAATGAAGTGTGGTTTGAATCAATTTTTCCGTGTTAGTGTGCAAGCGCAAGTAATTTTAAGAGCTCTGTTGTCTAGATTAAATATCATTACTTGCATAAACTTAGAATGATTATACTATGCGTAGGTTGTGTACTCAAAATGTTTATTCCATGCTGTGCCTATAGGTTCTTGTATCTGAAGCATATACTCTATACATACAGAGGATGTACTCCCCAATCGCAGCATTTTAAATGTCGCCAGCCGTGCACTGTTGAAATTACAATAGACGTGAGAAGAATACATTTGATTGGTTTTCATTATTGGTTAAGTACTCTAGACCTATGTGAATACCCACTATTGATAATGAATTACACCAACCTGCTTTCGTTGAGGACACACCCACCCCATCCTATATTCCTACAGCAATGTCACTCAGGTGTTTTCGATAAATGAATCATTGAAAGTATGAAGAATTAAGTAATATTTCTGACCAAAACTACAAAATAGCAACAAACGGTTTCGCAGAAATGCATCCATAAACCACTACACATGTGGATAGAAAATGTACTGCTTATGACATTATAATGTCCTTTGTACTGTCTGAAGAGTGCAGGCAGTTTTGAAGATCGCACCGGTCTTCAAGACTGCCTGAGGTCTTAAGACAGTACAAACGAGGTTAAACGAGTTTGCATGGTCTTATATTGGCGTGTAAGAATGCATGTGCATACGTAGGCCCTATATGATGTGCACTCAAGTATTTTTGTGTATGTGCAGTAAATTAGTTCTTCGAATGACAAAGTTTTGTGCTATTCCAGTAAAATGTGTTAAATTCATTTACTATGACGTTTGTATTGTACTTAAATAAATATACCTTTACATGGAGACTCAATTTACGAATGACAACAGCTAGATTTAATCCAATTTCAGTAATTATGTTAAGTAAATTCATTAGCTATAATATGCTTGAATGTCATCAACTAATCTGGTTAGTAATTGGATCTCAAGGCGTAATATTGATTCTGTTACAGTTCAGACATTTCTAAAAACGTTTTGAAATCAATTAATTCAGTCACAATAATAAGAAAGCCCCTAAGTTGGAATTTCTTTAATGGACCAATCGCTTACTTTTTTGTTACTCGAGTTGACTACTGATGTGCGCTCTGCGTTGGTCTCCATGCTGGGATGTTAGGGTGCACGTTCGAAGAGGTTTCATGTGTTCCCCGCTCTTCTACACAGAGTGAACTCCTCGATGCCCGCAAACATTGATCCATGTATAATTGTATATATAGACTACATTCATGATTGGATAATCGGATATATATATATATATATATATGTATATATAGTCAATAAAGGTCCGCGGGTAGCGCAGTTTTGATACCCGACCCGTAGCCGTAACCCAAGACCGTTACCCGTACCCATAACCGACCCGTACTCAAAACTCCACCCCGACCCGACCCGACCCGTAGCTGTGGGTATCCCGTATCCGTGACATCTTTTGCATGCCCTCTCATAGTATTGCTGCTTGGCAGGCTAAAATTATCACAACCTTCTAAGAATTATGATGTTATCGTAGTAGAAGTAGCAGCAACAACAACAACAATAACAGCATCAGTGACAGCAGTCGAAAGGGTAGCGGTGGCGGCGGAAGCAGGAGAAGAAGGAAGAAGTGGAGGAGGAGAAAGGAAAGGAAGAAACGAAAGAGGAGGAGGACGGAAGGTAGAAAAAGAGTAAGCTTAAGTGGAGGAGAGGAAGGAACGGAAATATGAACGGAAGATGAAGAAAAGGATGAAGATGAGAACGAAATAGAGAAGGAAAAGAGGAAGAGGGAGATAAAGCGGTGCAGGAAGAGCAGGAGAAGGAGCAAGAGCGGGAACAGAAATTAGGAGCAGGAGAATGAAGAGATTAGCTGTTCCACCTTTTCTCCTCCTTGATGGAGGAGAAAAGGTAGGGGAGGGGCAGCAGGGCGATTAGCACGGAAAGGAGGAGGAGGAATGAGAAAAACAACATACAACGAGGAGGTATATAGTACTTGGATTTCGAATACGCCAGTTTGTTTCTGATAGTAAATAAGTCTTTGGTGATGCAAGATTCACCTATAGATTTAACGGTAGCATTGTAACCCTATAACCTGACGTTAACACGGATATGTAGGTATGTACAATCATAAAGCACCCTACAATAACCTCACTAGGGCGCTGACCGAAGCTACCTAACAGTTTTGAAATAAATGCGTCTTCAATAGTCCAGAAAATGTCTCCTGTGCTACACACAGTGGGAGACTCCGAATTTGTAACGGCTAAGAGTTCAAACGTAACAATCCGACGCACGAAAAGGCGCGAGAGCGGGGAGCCACCAGGCCCCACGAGACGCAGAACGCAGATACTGACGCCCCGACTGGCTGGCAACTGGAATACACAGGTCGCACATGTAATCCGGGGCGACACCAGCCAGCGACGAACGCACCATATATAATACCGGGTAATCCCGGGTATGCCCAATTACCAGTACCCGTACTAGTTTACCGACCCGACCCGACCCGTAAAATACGTACCCGTACCATACCCGTACCCGCGGGTACGGTTAGGTACGGGTTCACCCGCCAACCCATACTAGTCAATCAACATTAGTCAAGTGGAGAACGCCGTATAATGTGTAGATGTCATCAAAAAGTAAGGCCTGTTTTTGAAATATATATAAAATATGATGGCTTACGAGAATGTGCTCCTTATGTTACCTAAAAATCCTCATATTAGATATTTATATACCTCTTCCATAGCAAGAGAAAAGCATACTTGCTCTCACCATATTTTGCTGTTCTCGACTTGTTGATGATCATTCGATGTTAAATTCTGCATGATCATGATCAAATCAATGCACGGTAGGCGCTGGTATTAATGCCGTATATTTTCCGTTGGATTTGATCATGTCCATACTCAGTTTTCTTGGTTTACTCTTTGAAGATTTTACAATATTTTATGGTCAGGGAGTAGCCTTCCACCGTATGCCACCTTATGACAAATTTTATTTAAATCATGAAATAAGTGACATCATGACCTTTATATTTAAAGAGACTTCCACTAAGACGTTGGCTAAGGATTGTTTTATTTAAAATTTCAAAATCTATTCCATTTAATAGCTAGAGCAGAGTTGAATTCACAAAATAATGCTCAGTTTCATTAGGATCACGATAGTTACGCGATAGCATGAATGATCTAAAATATTATAGTTTGTACTCGCACAACGGACACATCTTCGTATTGCACGATATATCGTTCCAGTTGAAGCTAGCCCGAGGATAGAAATGCACGCAAGACTCCACGCCATCTGAGCAACTGGGGTTACCTGCTGTCCAGCTGGTAAACGTAACGGGCAGCTTTTCGTTACTTAGTTTCCACACGAAAGGACTTTTACAGTTGTTCTCTATCAGACGTTGACCGCTTGTCCAGAACAGTTGTCCATTTATCCATGTGCTTGGTATGCAAGCATCGGTGCCTGAATTTTCTGTAATAACATGTGGGGCCTAAATGCATTTTCAAATGAGAACTGTACAAGAGCATTGATTTTGAAAAATACATGTTTTTCGCTTTTCATATCATAGGCCTACATGATGCAGATACAAACCAAGATTAATTGATTTCCTGAGGAGTCAATTAAACTTATGATATAAACATTGATACCGGTTTAAGCTTCATATAGGATAACCTAGGCCCTAAGTGCAATGCTAATTCGTAGCAACCATCATGGTAATAATCATTCTACTCTATGTCAAATTATGATATTGAATTTAAACGGCAATAGTTCTTAACTTAAGCTTAGGCCTATACATTATTTGCACCTGCACGCTCGCAAGGACGGATTGATTCGAATAACACTTTGCTACAAAATCACCCAGACTCAGTCATGTTTGAATGTAGAAAACTCCACAGTACATGTAGGTCTAAAGACAAACTGGAGTAATGGTGCCACGAAGACACTTGCATATTAATTAGTTTTGACGCGTTGCAGGGCGGCCTGTAGCAATTTCATCAGTTGCGACATTCGCAAATTAAAACCCTGCCAAATTCAGTTTCTGTAACTAGTCAACAGTTATTATTCCACCCGATGATAAATAAGTCAATCTGATGATGTTCTCACATTATGGAGATCATTTGACGATTAGATTGGCGCTATAAATGCATTGGCCACCAAGGTAAATAAATCAGACATTGGTCTGCACAGCAATGACAAATATGAGAAATATGATCCTCTTGGAACAATTTCCGCTGCAAACGTTTACTTCTCAAACTGTCTTAAAACATTAGAATTGAGTAGAGTTGCTTACACAGCCATCTGTGCCAGATTAGGGGCAAAGGTGTATTCATTATGCAAACACGTGCAGGAAAACGTGCATGGATGCAGACAATTACATACAGAGATACTGAGGGCCCCACTAATATACCAATAAATAGAATAAAATATTGTTCATTCACTCTTGTTAACATGTAGGTCTACGGTTACGTACCTGAAATCTCCGATGCTAGAAATTTCTTCAGTGCGTTGTTTTCTGCTGCGCTTCTGACGGCCACCAAGTTAGATCTACGGCCCAACTGCTGGCATCTCTTACCAGCCGAGTACCAGTCGTGACTTTCATATACAACCTTGTAACAGCGCTTTGCCGATGACAGGTACGTGAAGCCAGGCAGACAGTTATCTGAAACAATGTATTCAGTTGCTTAGCCCAACAAATAACTATGTACTCGCTGTACTTTCCGAAAGGATGTCTGTGCTGGGAATTACATTTCATCGTCAACAACTTGATATAGCATTTGGATCAACATTTCGGTGTGACCTTGTTGCTGATATTGTGTGAGATAAACGAGGCGTAGTTCAATTATTAACTATATTAATAAAAATATATCCGGCATATTTACAATTGCCTTAAGGCTCTTAAATCAACTTCATCCTGTGAATCGGGTTGACCAATGAACCCTGTAGCCCAGTGGTTCCCAACTCTTTTTGACTTAGGGCCACTTTTATCTAGTTTGAGGACATGGTGGGCTACAAGAGTAAAAGTATCTATTTTAAATTTTAAAAGATTTTTATATGAGAATGGGATCAAATTACACATGGATAAATTCCGATTTAATCATTCTAGATAAGAAAAATAACACCAAACTATAATAATTTATAATGAAATAACTATTCTGTCAGATTTTCATTATTTGAGCATAGGCCTAAGTTTTGCGCATATGCCTGTTTTATTTATCCTTCATACGTCAAAAGTGGCCCGTCAGGCCTCAAAAAGTGGCTTTTTGAGGCCTGACGGGCCTCTTTTGGCCCGCGGGTCACAGGTTGGGAATCGCTGGGTTCAATTATGATTCAAGAGATTGACCACTTTGACAAGTAGAATAAGATAGGCCTACCATTTCTGCAAGATTCAGTTTCTGTTCTCCAGTAACACTTCAAAAGAAGTATACAACGAAACAAAAGAAGAAAGTAGGACAGGCAAGTACTCTCCTGCTTCTTCTTGTGCCTATTATTTCTATCTTTCTCTTCTTTTTCTTTCTCCACTCGTTTCTCCTTCTCTTTCTTGCTTTAAACCCTGGATGACATCTGGCCTACTCAAGGCCTTTAAAACCAAATCAAAACTTCACCTCAAATGGATTCGGTTCCCAACACCACAAAATGAACTTAATTATAAAAACTATAGAAATAAACTAAAGAAACTTAAGACGGCAGCAGAGAGTAGCTATCTACAAACTGAGTTGACGAAATATAGCAATAACCTAAAAATGACTTGGAGGATCTTGCGAGACCTTATAAATAACGGAACGTCCCCTATTGATAGGTACATAAAAGAACTTAACATACGAGGCAAGATTTTGGATAACCCTCAGGAGATTGCAACTGAGCTCAATAACTATTTTACTGACGTAGCGGCTACTTTAGCAAAAACCTTCCACCCTTCAACCGCTTAATTACTTAAAGAACCCTAACTGTTCATCTTTTGGGCTTACTGAAATATCAGTTGAAGAAATATTAGCAATTGGAAATTCACTTAGACCATTGCGATCGGTAGGCATCGATGATATTGATCCATCTATCATGCCAATTAGCTTACCTCATATAGCTACTCCGTTGATAAAAATTATAAATTCCTCTTTTGATAGCGGAATTTTTCCAGAGGCTTTAAAAGATGCCAAGGCTGTCCCCATTTTTAAGAAGGGGCTTAGAAATTCTCCTGCAAATTATAGACCAATTTCCGTTTTACCGGCGTTTCCTAAAACATTTGAAAAGGCGATGCACATCCGTTTGTCAAATTTCATCGATTAGCATCAAATTCTCTTTCACTCCCAACACGGGTTCCAGTCTAATCACTCTACATATATGCCTCTACTTTCCATGCAGGATCTGGTCACTGAAGCTAAGAATAAGAATGAGTATGCGATTGGTATTTTGCTAGATCTTGCTAAGACTTTTGATACTATAGATCATGGTATCCTATTACTGAAACTTAACCATTATGGAATTCGTGGCTCCCAACTTAACTGGATTAAAAGTTACTTAAATAATAGAAACCAACTGGTCTACTGCAATCATACCTACTCTCCTCTGAACCCTATTCGATATGGTGTGCCTCAAGGATCCATACTAGGTCCTCTGTTATTCATTTTATACATTAATGACCTTCCAAATGTATCACCTGATATTTCCATTATTCTCTTTGCAGACGACACTAATCTGTTTGCCTCTCACAGATCTCTCCACACTCTTATTAATACATTCAATGTAGAATTAGACTTGGTATCTGAATGGCTTTGTGCTAATAAACTATTCCTTAATATCGCAAAAACAAACTTCATAATCTTTCGTTCTCATAAGAAAGCCTTACCTGAAAATTTGCAACTAATCAAACTAATGAATTTTCCAATAACCCAGGTCACCTCGTGCTTGTTCCTAGGAGTCATAGTTGATCAGCACTTATCTTGGAAGGAACATATTAGTGCAATCTCCTAAAAAATATGCAAAAACCTAGGTATTTTGTCTAGATTCACCAAAATTTTACCTGGTAAAGCCCGTTCTACTCTTTACTTCTCGCTCATAATGTTATCCTTACCTCACCTACTGTACTATAATCTGGGCCTCGGCATACACATCCAATCTCAATAAATTATCCATCATGCAGAAAAAAGCTATAAGATTTATGGCTGGGTTGCCATTTAATGCTCACACAAGCGAAGTATTTAAAACGAATAGGCTTCTATCAATTATCCAGATCTATAAATTATAAATAGCTATTTTTATGATTCGAAATAGTCGAAAAACTTACCTAATATATTTCACCAATACTTTTGCTATAACATAAGCTCCATACACCACGCCATAAGAAGTCCTCACGTCTTAATGGTTCCCTATGCCCCAGAACTAATGCTAGAATAGTATCTATTAAATGCCAAGGTGACAGAATTTGGAATGCTGTTCCAGCCACCATTTACTTGTCATGCAGCATTAAATCATTTAGAAACAAAATGATTGCCCATATTCTCGGCCATAATAAGGACAATTGAAGGGCTGGGATCCTTAACTCAGAGGGGTTAGGGAGTGATGGGGTGTGGGTCAAATGAATATATCAATCAATCTTTGGACTGATTGAGTGTTAAAATAAAATAAATTAATGTACTGGTTCAATCTTGGCTCGGATACTGAGCAACCCTGGCGCTCTGGAAAAATAGTTTTCTACTTAGCTACATGAATGTATTTTTCTCTACATAACACGTATCATTTAATCCTTTGTTGCGTTTTTTGTTGTACTCTTCACCTGCTAGCTACATTTTGTTAGTTAAGACTAGTTAAGTTTTATGTTTACACACCGTTGAATCTATTGTCTTCTCCCTTTAATCTTCTCTTACCGGCTCTCACTTTTCTTTTTAACCTATCCTACTAGGTGGCCCTAACATGCGGGACCTTTGGTCCCTAATTGGGTCTCCTGGGCTAATCTCATCCTCCCTACGCACTCCATGACTCCTTCTCTCGTCTCTCATCTAGAATAAGACTCATTTAATATTTTGTTGTGGATTCGCTGTAAGCTGTTATATATAATTCTGATCAGCCAAATAAATTTCTTTGATTGATTGATTGCTTCATGTGTAGCACAGGTACAAGTTGGTAGTTTCTGTTTAACGACTCCGTGTGATAACATAGATCATTAACGACGCTCTTCTCTTTTATTTAGACTTGGCACAGGCACCGCTGCACTGAAGGCAGTGACGGGTTTCAGATAGGCCTACAAGATGGCAAGACTGCAATGTGACATGTTCAACGATCCTGAGCCACTTAAGCAGATCTCGCAGCACTGCGACAAATGATCAAATTTCTGTTTTATACATCAAGGAGAGTAACGGCTTTGATGATGAAATAAAATCGCATGTACATGTAGGCGAGCTGCTCTGATATTTCCCAATTGCAGTGACGCTATATTTGTCAGCTCAGTTCCAGGGTAAGTCTTTTTATAATCTATGGTGTGGTTGTAAGAGTAGGAAATTAAAACTGAGCGACATTTCTCATTATTGTGAGTGCCAAAATTGCAGTAATTGAAAATTGGGCTAATGTTGTGATAAATTGGTGAAATGTGTGTGCGATTGTCAGGAATTTGCAGCCTAGGCTTTTCAATCAGAACAATTTATATGGTTATCAACAGTCTAAAAGCCATCCGGGGAAGGTGTATAGTGAAATTGTTTACCGAAGTTTGCCTTTAGATTGTCGATTTTAGAACTGATTTCGTCCAGTGACTGCTGGATGTCAGGGCAACAACCTTCTTCGCCGCCTGTATTTTAAAGACAAAAATAGATACAGGGCATGGTCCCATGCGTACTTTCCAAACAATAAAAGATGCACACTCCAGCCGATTAGCTATATTCGGATTCTGGAATTTGAAATCTGAGGGCTGTTATCTGTGCCCGACAACGATGGGTACAATATCAGTTTAGAATGATCTTTGGTAATGATAATGGTTACTAGGCAAGTCATCAAAGCAGTAGACAATGGCCAAAAATAGTTACTTAAACCGCGCGATGTTAGCTTTAATTTAGAATATTTATTTAACTGAAAAGACAGCCTACAAACCATAATTCGGACGGCGCTTAATCTTTAGTCCACGCTTTGTGCCAAAATCTTCAAAGAGATCCTCTCGCAAGGATTCAACATCCGAACTGACATCTGCCAGAGAATTCTCATCGGATGCTTTAACTGTTGCAAGCAACAGTTGAAAGAGAAGGAATGCGCGAGTAAACTTGAACATTTTACCAAAGTGCACACTTTGCAGGTTCAGCAAACTTATCTGCAACCAACAATAATTAGAAGACGTATACTTCAATATCAGGTTTTATGCTTTCTACTCCAGTTAAATGCGTGTGGGTTTATGTATGGGCCTACCTGTCTGCACACACGCAGCGTTTAAATGGTAATATTCTTATTGCAATAAACTATCAATCACTCAATTAATGAACTTGATTGATATCGCACCTCTTCAAGAAATCTACTCCCAGTCAAAGTAGGTAGTTTTCTGAAATGATGGGAGACGACGTAGACATAGAGTCGATTATATCATTGAGACTTGAATTATACCCATAATTAATTATTCTGCATGTAGTGATCATCAATAGACCTATCTGGCAAAGACTTCAAGTGATGCGAATTTATGAAATTGTGGTATGCCTACATGTAGTTTCAAGATATATGAGATGCAGTGTCGTCGCCCCCTGTGGATCTCACAGTACTTGACTTATCATGCTGAGTAGATAATTACTTTTCATGTGGCCATCGGATGGCTAATACGCCTATGGTTAAGATTTATTGAAGAGATGCGATTGTAGAAAAATCAGTTGATGTGCACATGAAATAATTTATATTGTTGCATAGACCCCGCCTCTTATGCCATCCTGTTAAACCGTAGATAGTGCTGCCATATCCCTTCCACTTGAGGTTTGTGGTATTACTTTATTCCCGATAGCAAACTTGTAAATTTAAGACATGGCTCGGTGGGGGTACCACTTGCAATAATTTCACAATGCCCTATGATGGAGGCCGTATACCGTCAGATTGCGCCGACTACAACGCCACCCTCCTTAAGTTCTTGAAATAGGCCCAAACATTTAGCACATAAGTCTGAAATCTCGAGTTGAGGCTCCGTGTCAGAGAACGAATGTCCACGTTTTTAGCACATTATTAGAGTTCGGTATGCAGTAATGTGGTGCCGCCGCCCCGCTCCAGGTCGCTAATCCTGGGCGTGTTTGTGGGGCGGACGTTCATGTCCTCGTGGACCCTCTATTGCACGGTTCGACCATCTATCCCCTATCCGAGGCTCGAGGGATAAGGCCTCGGCTCTTTTGTAAGAAGCAACCGACGCCATGGCACGGTTTGGGGTGGTCATTAGAGCCACGGGATCCTCTATCCCTTACTTATTTTCCATGTTTTCTGGGCGCAAGTTACCTTCCTCAGTTCCCGTTACATTAATAGGGGATTTTGCAGTTATCATCAATTGCATTATACAAACAAACAAACAAAATTGTTTTTATTGACCTCGGCATTTACATTATGACAAAGTTGATAATAAATTGGTACGACATGTAAGTTTCAACAGGGAGGATAAGACCCGAGAAGGACCGAGGTCCTGTAGGGGGGCCACCCACATATCAAGAGGCTAAAGTTGTGATGATCAGAGGTCGACACTTAAATAATACTAAGAAGGAAACAAAACGCAGCTTAATTAATTATTGGTTATAAAGAGCATTATTATTCAAGTTGAATTTACACGTTTGCTATGCCTGCCTCTACAGTCTTCATGTTAATGATGATTATGTTGATAATGATCATGGTTACATCAGTCATATATAGATCAGTGTTATGCAGTATGTATTTAATCCAACGAAGTCAAGGTAATATGCTCACGGATTTTTATTTTAAATATACAAACATTTGGTAGGTCCTTCAATTTTTCTGGAAGGCTGTTCCAGAGTTTAGCACCCGAGTATTTGATTGTGAACGTTCTTGTATTCGCACGAGTGTATACAGGCCTATAAGAGGAGGATGTGGAGCGTAGACAATAGGGAGTGGCCTCAGATAGTGGAGTAAAGTAGTTGTTGACGATCGGAGGTAGTAGATTATGACTGAATTTAAACATGAATTGAGTTATTTGGTATAGCGTGATTTGCTTTAGTTTTAGTATACCCAACTGATTATAGGTAAGGTCAACCTGAGTCAAAGGCGGACAACCAGTGATGAAGCGAACAGCACGGTTTTGGAGAGTGGTTAGCCGCTTAAGTCGGGATGGGTAGTTCGATGCCCAAATAATGTTGCAATAGCTTAAATAGGGGTTTATCATCGTAAAATATAAGTTTTTACGTATATTTAGAGGCAATAGATATGCTACTTTAAATAGTATCCCAATCCTTGAAAACAAGATTAGTCAAGTTGCTCTGGTCATAAATATAGACTAGACGTTGATGTAATTGATGCTCATATCTATTTAAGTTTGAATTGAAACACAAAGTTACTTATCAGTTAATTCAAGCGTCTGTGTCCTCTCATCTTCAGTTCTCCTCGATTCTTCTGTTCCACCAGTCTTCTTCTTCGTCTACTTCGACAGTACCACGACGACTCTGCGACCTACTTTTAACTGTCATATATTAAATCTACTTCAATATTCTAGTCGTTATCTTCCAAGTCACCTGACGATTGACTTATCTCTTGAGTTTAATTACTTTCGGATTAATTTTAAAAGTCGACGGAATCTCAATCTGTCTTGTCCGAAATCTCGTAGCCCACTGACTAACTACTCTCTTTCCCTAGTTCATCACGCCGCGTCGTCCAAAATGACCTTCACCTCTATATACGACTTCTATAGCAGCGTCCATTCATTCCAAGAATCGTACCTCATGTCTGCCACGTGACCAACTCTCTCCTGTCTTACTCTGTCTCCGGTCCACATATATCAAATATATATATATATGCACATTTATGTAACATTATTATTATATATATTTCATATATATCATTATCTACTTTTATTATTATTATATTGCTCTTGTTATTTTAAATATCTATTCTTTATACAATGCAAAAATATACACCTTAATATCTACGGATGTCACAGTAAGCCATTGCAGCGCGATAAATTAGAATATTAGGCCTACACATCCTAAGGACAAGGAAAACTTCCGTCTCGTCCCAAATATGATTTTCAAATGGGAAAGTCATGCACACTGCGCTTTGTGAGTTGATGCTGCGGTGAGTACGAAACGGGAATTGAGTTGTGACCATTCAACAGATTGTCATGCTTAGTGTGGTTATCAGCGTTTTGTCTAGAATTGTCGATGTGATGAGAATTGAATGAAAACAGGTGACACTTGCACGATATATGTGAAACAGTGGCATCGATTCTTCTAGGACATGAATTACAATGTTTCAGTCGATAATTGCACTTAGCCTGCCCATCAACATCTGGCCTAGATTTATTGAAGATTTGCAAATCCCGGAAAGTGTTTTACCTGCAGACATATTGACTCTTAGGTAGCTTCTTAATGATCTTTGAAGCCTAATTTATGAAGATTAAGTCAATAATACAGATTAAGATCGCTTGCTGTGGGACACAGAACACTTATCTTATAAAACATTTACGATGGAAACGTATGTACTCATGAAGACTTATAATAGAGCGCATTCTGATTTGTTTTTCCTAAATGACATTAATAAGCAGATGAAATAACGATAATATTAAGACAATAGGGAAAAACCCGACCAGCGTGCCCTTAAAGAGCCCACATAGGTCGTCCAACATTCTCAGGGCCGGATTAAGGCTCAATGGGGCCCTAAGCCTGCATCGGATGTGGGCCATTGTTGCGGGGACAAACGAATCGTGACATCACCACATAGGAAGACTAGTATTCGCTTAAAGTTTAGGTTTAATGAAGAAAGACACTCCTTCTGTACTATTTCTTCAATTTGTGTGTACGTATATAGGACAATGATCACATACAAATCACTTTGGTAATTTGTTTAACTAACGTGTGCACGCATGTGAGAGTCTATGGTGGTTTGAAACCGAATCAGGAATTTCCTCCCAACATGCAACGTTTCCTGCACAGAGTTGTCTGTTCTACGATCTTTTTGTTCGTTATTACACTTGGCTCAATAGTCTTTATTGTCAAAATCATATTTTATAGAATGTCCGGACGTGTTTAATTATCAGGCCCTGTATATGTGTATATGTGTATATTGCCTCATTTGGCACTTAGCTAACTTCAGTACACGCGGACTTGTATGATCGAACTTTCTCTAAACACTGTTTCTGTTACAATCCTGAGCAGTGGGGATATCCATCTCGTGAGAGTCAATAAAGGCCAACATCACTCCAATCCGAATCAGTAGTAAGGAAGCGAATGAATTAAAGAATTAACATTGGCTAGGCTACATTCATATTCAACTCTATAATGTAACAGATAACTTATAAACTTCTATACAACGATATAGGCCTGCAATCCCTGCATACAACAGAAAGGAAAACCTAAACCAAAATCAGTCGATTCACCTTATATAACATTAACTCAGATGTCCAATTACCCTAAATTTTATCTGATCTATACCTGCACACTTACAAGTTAAGAGTTCTGCAGAGAGTATTCAAGTGTAGACCTGCCGAATATAGCCTACGGCGTCAACAGTAAACTCGAAAATGGCCTATTCCTGCAATAAAATACCTACGAAGATTTGCTGCAAATCTTGCATGGTTGAGACATTAATAAACCATTAACAACTAACGTGGACAGTGTAGTTGTAGATGTTAAGTCAATAACAATATGATTGATTTATCGTGTTCTCGTGTTTGACTAAAGCAATTAATGCCCATTCTCCATGTAGGTCTGCGTTGAGATAAACTTTATGATAAAATATTTTTAACAATGCTTAAGCACGGCTTACGTTTTGTAAAAGTTGTGGCATTCTTTGTGTCCAGGTCGGTGTGAATGTAAATTCCACCATAATATTGATAAAAATGACTCCCAGAAATATCATAATTTCATATAAAAGCAAACAAATGTTCTGCAAATTTGCCAACTGGGAGTTCGTGGCAATGATCTTGCTCATCTTGATCATCTTGCTGTCTTCCATACTGCTACTCGTCAGATGGAGGAATGTGGTTGTGATAAATAGCACCAAAATTAGCAATTGTTATTAGAGCATTGAATATCAAATGGTAAACATTATTCTGAAATTTTTCTTTTGTGACACCTTTACGATTGCCACATTCGCTGCAAAACAGTTTTAAGTAGGTTTACGGATTCTAAGCATTTATATTGCTATAAACAAAACTAAATACCATTCTGACAACGTGACCACTTAAACGGTTCTTCGAGTCTTATGTTTTGAGATCCTTCAATGCTGCAATTCGCCAACGTTTTCTAAATATCAGCACTGAACTGATCTGGGGCTTGTACATTTGAAAGTAACAATGCAAAGAACAGAAAGATTCACCTGCATTTGTATCATTTTGTCAGTGTCTGCACGTTGCAAGTAATTGAAAGCTTCCTCCGGAACCAAGAATTTTTGTCGTGCAGTCTATGTCTTTTAATTTATAGCAGGTTCTATGCTTTCTGATTCTTGATTGCATTCATATTACTTTGTCTGTTCACATACAGAAGTCAACGGTCAAGTTATTCTAGATCCACTCTGAACATCTGGCTAAAATCATTGCAGAGATGCAGATGCAGACCCGAATGTGGCAGACAGTTTGTCAGTGCAAGTTGAATTAACGAAATTACTTTGTATATAATATGCGTAGATAATATTCATATTTAATTATACATTTTATTTACAGCGTAGTGACATTTTTGCTTGGAACACATTACAAATGTACTAGGGAGGTAGACCGGTTTATAGAAAGTTGGGGTCCAGAGTATTTCTTTGTAAATGCATGGAATCTTGCATCTGCTGCTGGAATCCGAAGACTTAGAAACCTGAACCATGCATGCGACTATTTTGTCTCGCCTCGCCTATATTTCGTTGAATAATATTCTGTTGGATAACTATCACGATGAGAGCTTTTTAGCATTCCAGGCGGTTACATACGCATATAACCATGTAGAATTCTCTCCCAAGCATTCCTCTCTCATCCTAAGACTTTTATTTGGCCGCGCCTGGGTTGGGAGCGCCTCTGAGTAGCCACCTTGAAGAGGCGCTATACACAAATTCTCATGATGATTGAATGAATATATATATATATAATATATTCCCCACTCTATCCGGACAACACTTTATTATTCTCTCATCTATCCATACTTAGCTTATTGCATTCTAACTTGGATCTCCACCTATAGGTCTAATCTTAAGAAACTCACCACCTTTTCAAAAATGACTGTCATATACATGTATACAGCAAACATCCCTGATTAAAACAGCCCTTTGTCGTTGTAGCACTATGTTCGCTAAAGGGGAGCTCTAACAATCTGAGCGATCTTACAGCTATTCCGCATCGGCGGCATTTCGTTGATTCACAGACGTTGGATGTCCCTGGCGCTCCCCGTTAAATGAGCGACCAACAGAAGAGCGCCGACAAAAGATCTCGATCGATCGAAAATGAGCGCCGTCAAAAGAGGACGCCTCTAGTTACAAGACACAAGCACTCTATGATATTGATTAGTTACAGGGCATGACATTAAAATTGTCGAAAAGTCTCAGGTTTGCAAGACGTCACAAATTTTGCAACAATACTAGGCCTGGTTATGAGACGATGACTAGGTGTTAGGTGGTGTAATGATCACATCTGATGCGGAACTGTGCTAAAAAATATCATACGATTTGACATTTTATATTGCTAGAATACGTCAACAAACCCCTCTGAAATGGTTGCCGTTCAAAACACGATCTGAGTCTTGCTCGGAGATCTTTGACGAGATCTAACAAAACTTCGTTTTCCACCTCGACAGCTGCCAAGTAATTCTTCATTTCAGGACATTTCAAGTCAGCGCCCTGCAATGTTGCAGCCAATATTTCAAACAGAAGAAAAACGAACGTAAACTCGAACATCTTTGTAAGCTTTTGCACGTTGCAGCTTTTGCAAGTTTTCTATAATCAACAAAACTCCTCTCGACAGTCTGTGATTGTCTCTACAAAAGGTTTTATACATTCTGATGCAGTGGCCTTAAGTGCATGTGTACCTGCGGACTCACAACCAGCTGCAGCGTTCGATAGAGTGTCATGATAAACTGACTGTTAGATTTATGACGGCGTATGTATACATGAAGGTTAGTTATCAAACTCTGGAAAGGATTTATTGAAGAGATGCACGCATCTTATGTAGTTGCACTGTAATCAACTCTGATGGGTCATTTTCACTTGACATATATGATGTACGATAATTGAGTAGATAATCAAGCTCAAAGTGCCTATCAATATCTGGATTGGATGTAATTAGTTTCATAAATGGCCTCACCATGCGCGAGATGTAGGGTTGAAACGTTCCTGTGTTCACCCTAGAGAAAGCCGTAAAATGGAGTCATGGGGGCGATTGGTCATAGGGATGATTGGTCATATGGGTCATTGGACATTGGACAGGGGCGATTGCTCATAAGTCTTCAGTGATAGCCAACTCACTTGGAGTTAAATTAGTGTTCATAAAGTTTAGGCCAATGAAGTTCCTAAACGCACATATTCAGTGAAAACTAAAAAAAACATAAAGTCATAAGGGGTATACATATAAAAACTAAATTAGAGCTTGTTTACTACTTAAAGGAAATATAAGACAAGGCTGGCAGATAAGTTACATGTAGAATGTTGGTTTTCCCATAGTAGCAACAGTCCGTATGACACGATCATTCAGTAGGCGATATCTCTTGGCGCTTGGTTGTTCAATTTCCAAAAGACAAATATCATTTGCGATATTAAACTAATGTTAAACCATGTACAAAACAAGTCTCAGCTTGACTCTTGCTCAGGATATACTGTGATATACTTTACAAATTTGGCCATTACTTCACCAAATACTCATCTTGGACATGCAGTGCAGTGTGTAATATTACACTTATTATCAACTTCACTTTCAACGTACGTTTCCTTTTAAAAACATTATTATGATAATTATATTGTTATGACAACAAGGTGATACACAATATCCAGCTTCAAAGAGTGACAAGCTTTCTGTAGACAACAGAACACATTGTAACACGTTTTGCAGTACACGAACAGCAGTTTTTGCAATATTTATTTTAACAACTTCAGCATCAATCATATCAATTAGGTTAAAGAGTTTCACACTGATAGTTCTAAATATACTCAACATCAATTCATGATATACAATAGGTGTACGAATGGTCCTGGGCATGGAATATCCTTAAAACATTAAAGTGTGTACTCGCACACTGGACATATCTTTACGTTGCAGGGTACATCGTTCCACGCGAAGTTCTTTGTGGCCCACAGATGCAAACAGAATTCCTTATTCAGGCCACAACTTGGTTCAGCCTGCAGCCAGTCGGTGAACCCAAACGGCAGCTGCTTGTCAATTAGTAGTTTCCATACGAAAGGAGTGGTACAGTTGCCTAAGATCTGACGTTGACCGCTTGTCCAAAAGAAGCTCCCAAGACCAGTCCATTCAGACGCAATGCAGACTGTGTTACCTGCATTTTCTTTAAATAAAACATGTATTTGCATGTATAGCTGTGCTGTTATTGTGCGGACTGTACTACAATTGATTTAAGAAATACTTTTCTTGTCATCTTATAGAATAGGTGAAAAAATAATGAAACTTAGACAAAATTTCCAGAGAGCCAACCAGCCAATAGATAATGAAAATTGCAAAGGCTTTGTGATGTGACGTCATATTTGAGGTGGGCGTTGCATTTGTGACGACGTGTAACGAAGGGGGTAGGGGTCAAAAATTGCATGACGTAATTTATGGACGGCTCTCCTAGCGTCCAGGCTCTTCTTTTTTACATTTAGGGCACTGAATAGTCTACATAAACATTCATTCAGGCATACACACGGTACATGGCCCGCGTTTACGTACCTGAAATCTCCGATGCTAGGAATGTCTTAAGTGCTTTGTTTTCTGCTGCGCTTCTGACGGCCACCAAGTGAGATCCACGACCCAACTGCTGACATCTCTTACCAGCCGAGTACCAGTCGTGACTTTCATATACAACCTTGTAACAGCGTTTTGCCGATGACAGGTACGTGAAACCAGGCAGACAGTTGTCTGAAACAATGCATTCAGTTGCTTAGCCCAACAAACTACTATGAACTCGCCGTTGGCCTACTTTCAGAAAGGATGCCTGTGCTGGGAATTGCATTTCAGCGTCAACAACTTGATATAGCATTCGGATTCACATTTCGATGTGACCTTGCGTGCATTAATAATTTAATTAACTAATAAGAATAATTAATAGTAATAATAATAATAGTTAATGTATAATTCATATCAATAATAATAATTGCAAGCAAAATACTAATACTAATAATAATAATGCGTCACGCTCATCCCTTGAACACGTGGTCGATGTCTGGCATGGGACGTGACAGTGCCCGATACCCACGCCAAGTCCCATCTTGTCGACACATCTGTCAGAACTGGCGAAGCAGCCGAACGCGCAGCTAAGACGAAGAGGGTAAAGTATTACACCATAACTAACACCCACGACTTCGTAGCCCTCTCCTTGGAATCCGGCGGTGCTTGGAGCAGTGAAGGACTGCAGTTCATCTCAGAGTTGGGTAGTCGAACGAGTGCTGCAACCCACGATCTAATGGAGACGTCATTTCTGTTCCAACGTATCTCGGTTGCTCTTCAGCGTGGGAACGCGGCCTGCCGTTTAGGAACATTGCCTACACTCACTTAACTCACCCACATGGGCGATAACAGCATAATGTGAAACATAAATGTATAATAATAATAATAATAACAATAATAATAGCAATAATAATATGTCGACGCTGAGAACTTCTACCAGGAACGGTGCAACTAAAATGCGGAGTCTTAATCTTGGTTCAGACGTCCAGTAGTGCGTATTTGTTGTTGATATTGTGTGAAGTAAACGAGGCGTAATTCAGTTAATAATTGTATTAATAACAATATGTCCGGCATATTTACAATTGCCTTAAGGCGCTTAACTCAACTTAATGCCGTGATTCGGCTTGACCAATGAACCTTGTAGCCCAGTGGTTCCCAACTCTTTTTGACTTAGGGCCACTTTTATCTAGTTTGAGGACATGGTGGGCTGCAAGAGTAAAAGTAACTATTTTAAATGTTAAAAGATTTTTATATGAGAATGGGATCAAATTACACATGGATAAATTCCGATTTAATCATTCTAGATAAGAAAAATAACAATAAAATGTAATAATTTATAATAAAATAATTTTTGTCAGATATTCATTTTTTGCGCATAGGCCTATGTTTTATTAATCCTTCGTAGGTCGGGAGCCACTTTTTGGGGTCTGACGGGCCACTTTTAGCCCGCGGGCCACAGGCTGGGAATCGCTGTGTTAAATTATGATTCAAGAGATTGACCATTTGACAATGTCGCGAGTTTCTCTCTTGCCAACTCCTTCTTCTAAATGACGAGAGTACCGCCGGTTCTTTCCTCTATCACCAAGCTCAGCAACACGACACACTTTATGGTTCTAATATGTATATTTAATGATATATATACACACCACTCATCCTATCTACACTTACTGGAGTCATTAGTGTCCTTTTAGAAATGTTTCCCTGGGTTACGTTGGAGACGGGATTCCCAACTACGTTGATTACCCTTATCGTCAGAACGACCTACGTCTCCCCCAGTTCCGAAACAAGCCCCCGTTCCTTTTCTTGCTACACTAGAAATATGAATCCTTCTAGAGGCGATTTTTCCTTCGCCATCCCAAAACGCAAAACTCGTATATCTATTGAACGACAAATCGCCTGCTGAAAACTATTCCTAAACCTTGGTTGGTCGGGTTTTGGCGTTCCTAACGTAGCGTATCGGAATTGTCCCCTTTTTCATGATCCGTGTCAACGGGCCGTTTCAGCTGGTTCAAGAATTTTTTGTCCATGGGTCGCAGAGGAGGTAGGGGCAGGCGCCTCTACCGTCTGCCTCGAGGTGTCGGGTTTCGTTGCTTGACACTCCGTTGCTATTTGCATATTTATCGCCGTCTGCATTGAGGCCGTCCGGCGAAACCCATTGAGGTCTTCTTTCCTCAGGTTTCAGGTAGACACATCTTCATCCGTAGTCCTCCCACGCCTGTGTTGCCGGTCGATGACTTTCATATAGCGCCATCGTCCAGAGTGTCGTGCGTGACAGACAAGTAGAATAAGATTGGCCTACCTTTTCTGTAAGACTCAGTTTCTGTTCTCCAATAGCACTTCAAAAGAAGTACACAAAGAAGCAAAAGAAGAAAGTAGGACAGGCAAGTACTCTCCTGCTTCTACTTGTGCATACTATTTCTCTCTTTCTCTTCATTTTCTTTCTCCACTCGTTTCTCCTTCTCTTTTCTGCTTCATATATAGCTCAGGTATAAGTTAGTTAGTAGTTTCTGTTTAACGACGCTGTGTGATAACATAGATCATTAACGACGCTTTTCTCTTTTAAATAGACTTGGCACTGGCACCGCTGCACTGAAAGCAGTGACGGGTTTCAGATAGGCCTACACGATGGCAAGACTGCAATGTGACATGTTCAACGACCCTGAGCCACTTAAGCAGATTTCGCAGCATTGCGACAGATGACCAAATTTCTGTTTCATACGACAGGGAGAGCAACGACATTGATAATAGTAATTAATCTCCTGTATGCGAGCTGTTATCATTATTTGTCAACTGCAGTGACGCTATATTCGTCGGCTCAGTTCCAGCTCCGCCTTTTCAATTTTATGGCTAATGTGGTTGTAAGAGTAGGCAATTAAAAATGAGCGACATTTCTCATTATTGTGAGTGCCAAAATTGATGTAATTGAAAATTGGGCTAATGTTGTGATAAATTGGTGAAATGTGTGCGCGATTGTTAGAAATTTGCAGCCTTGGCTTTTCAATCAGAACAATTTATATGGTTAGCAACAGTCTAAAAACCATCCGGGGAAGGTGTATAGTGAAATTGTTTACCGAAGTTTGCCTTTAGATTGTCGATTTTAGAACTGATTTCGTCCAGTGACTGCTGGATGTCAGGGCAACAACCTTCTTCGTCTGTATTTCAAAGAGAAAAACAGATGGCGTCGTTCATGTCACTTTTGTGATTTTATCTGCAGGGCTGGGTCCTATGCGTACTTTTCAAACAATAAAATATTTACACTCCAGCCGTTAGCTTTATTCGGTAATGTGAAATCTGAGGGCGGGTATCTGTGCCCGACAACGCTGGGTATACAATATCAGTTTAGAATGATCTGTGGTAATGATATGGTTACTAGGTAAGCAGTAGACAATTATGGCCAATAAATATTTACTCAAGCGCGATGTTAGCTTTAAGTTAGAATATTTCTTTTAACTCAAAAGATCTAATTATTATATAAGTTTACGAGTGAATGAGCATATAAACATCCATTTTGTGAAATAGTGTGAATATAAATGTCATCGTTTCGGCTCTATTTTAATTAGTTTTACGGTTAGAATATTTTATTTAACTGAAAAGACAGCCTACAAACCACAATCCGGACGGCGCTTAGGCTTAATCTCTTGTCCACGCTTTCTAACAAGATATTCTAGGAGATCCTCTTGCAACGATTTATCATCGGAACTGACATCTGCCAATGAATTCTGATCGGATTCTTTCACTGTTGCAAGCAGCAGCTGAAAGAGAAGGAACACGCGAGTAAACTTTAACATTTTACCAAAGTGCACACTTTGCAGGTTCAGCAAACTTTTCTGCAACCAACAACAATTAGAAGACGTTTGCCTTAATATCAGGTTTTATACTTTCTGATCCAGTTTAAGGGCTTATGCGAACTTGTCTGCGCCCACGCAGCTTTAAAGTGGTTAAAATATTATTACAATAAATTATAATCAGCAATCAGTCAATCAACGAAACTTTATGTTGCACCTCTTCAAAGACTTCTTCTTCAAGCGATGCTAATTTAGAAAATTGCAGTGGCCTATATGTATGTAGTCTCAAGATAAGCTTAAATGGAATGCAATGTCGTCGTTCCGTATGGGTCACACAGTACGTGACTTATAATGCTAAGTAGATAATTGATTTGCAGTTGGCCATCGGGTGGCTATTTGTATAAGTTCTTATGGAATAAATTTATTGAAGAGATGCGAAAGTAGGCAAGCAGTTGACGCACACATTATACAAAAGCTCACTTTGGAGCGTGAATTATAATATTTAATGTCGCTTGCTTTTGGGTACGGCCATCCGGTTGCTATTTGCTAAGTTCATAATTTATTTTCTAATAGAGTAGGCTATGTGTGTCACGCAGTGGTGAGGCCTATGCTCGTGTTTTCATTGTTGTTTTTCTTTGTTAAGCTTTCCAGAATAAAATTTATATGCAAAGCAAGTGCCGATGATGAAAAATTGCGCATGATTGAGAACGTATTAACCATATCAATCAATCAATCAAAAGTTGTTTATTGAAACCATCAATGTCATTTTGTAACAAAACAGATAGCCTTTGCTATGAATTTTTTCAGTAACCGATCTACATCCATAATCTCCAATAAATTAGGCCTAGTCATTAGCGCCCTCTATCGAGTAAAATTGAAGGAGTGGGCGGAATTGATCAAAAGTTTTGAAAGAATTTTGAATCTTTGTTTTGGGATCACTTGCATTACTGGTACGGTAAGGTATTGGTTAAAGTCTCAGTTATAGATTTGGAGTCAGCTATCATTTGATTGTTTATTACCAAGGAATCTATTATGATTTTATTATAACCAGACAGCAAAATATTTCTATTGAGAGTCCAAGTTTGTTTGATGTCATTAGAGTATTTAATTGACGTCACTTAAAATATTTTTATCTGTAGGCCTATGATAGGAGATGGTTACTCCTTAGAAAGCATACCAAAATGGATTCCACATACATAAGGACATCTTAAAACATTTTTATCTTTATGCGAATGTTGCATTTCTGCAATAAATCTAACCCGTATAGGCTACACATAGGCACCCGATCGCCACCCGAAGAGCAATTACCTACTCAGCATGTTAAGTCAATAATTGCGTACGGTACCCGTGTAGAGCTCTATGGGTTTAATTTAGTATTCAGAGGCAAGTGACATTTTAAAAGTTAATTTGATATGTTTTTGTGAGTCTAATCGATGTTATAGACATTGCATATACAATGATGCCAAATTATTAAGACTGATATACAAGTCGGGCTTTTCAAGCGGCGAGTAGACCTATCAGTTCTCAGGCCACAAGTACAAAAAATATTTGCTTAAAAAAGGAGTTGAGCTAAACAGAGGCCTATGACAGGCTGATCAGACGTCCCGGTTTTCCCGGGGTAGTCCCGATTTTCTGCTAGTTGTCCCGGCTGCCGGGAATGGTAGAGCAAACCCTAAGAATATCCCGCTTTTTAAAAATGAGGTGTGTGTGAATTATTTTTAAAATCGTCCTTGGATTAAACGTCCGTGGATGAGCAGTCCACTAGATGAACAGTCAGCTGGATGAATCATCCGTAGGTGAATCGATCGTAGATGAACCGTCCGGGATGAATCTTCCATGGATAAAACGTCCGCATACCAACTTGCACAGGTTGCCATCCTCAACTGTGACTTTATTTATTTAAAATAATGTAGTGTTTCTTTCAAACTACATCTTGAACTATTCGGGTCGTTTAGAAACACAGTGCCAATATTCTAAATTACCGATAAAGTTAGTACATCGACAGCCTGTACTAGAAACGTATTGCAGTGTAGATGTCCTATTTGGTTTTCATAACTTTTTACGGCCAATCGTATGTATCCCACATATGATAAATTTTATTTCAATCATATTATATATGCATTAGTGGTAAAATAGGCATTATTGATCATTTCTAGTTTGAAGTGACTTCCACTAATGAGTAGTCTAAGCTAAATATCGTTTATTTTAAAAGTTCTAAGACTATTCCATTTAATAGCTAGAGCTCAGTTGACTCCAGAAATGCTCAGTTTCATTAGGATCACGAAAAGTCACGGGATATAAAATTTTTTGGCAACCATTAAGGTTTGTACTTGCACAACGGACAAATCTTCCAATTACACGATATGTCGTTCCAGATAAAGTTATGAAGGGGATAAAAATTCAAACAAGACTCCCGGTTACTGTGGCAGTCTGGTTGATTTCCACCCCAGCTGGTAAACACAAGGGGCAGCTTGTCGTTACTTGATGGCTTCCATACGAAAGGACTTTTACAGTTGTTGTCTATCAGACGTTGACCGCTTGTCCAGAACAGTTTTTTATGATCTTTCGCCACACTTGATATGCAAGCATTGTTTCCTGCATTTTCTGTAAAAACATGCACATGAGTTTTAAAATAAAACTTTACTTAAATATTGGTTTTGAAAAAGTCATACTTCTCGCTTTTCATAGCCTACATGGTGCAGATATACAGATACTAATTGATTTCCTCAATAGCCAATGTTACTAATCTTTTGCCATAAACATTGACACCTGTGTAGGCTTCATAAAAGGAAAGACTAGGCCCTTAGCGAAATAAAAATTTCGTGGCTCGTCAAAAGCGCCCCAGACAGATGTCCCCGACGAGTCTCGATATATGCGCCTTGACAAATTCGCCCCGACCAATGCGCCATAAGACGATCGACAAAAGCGCATCGACTTTGGAGTCACACAATTATCTCGTGCCATTATCTTGATCGTTAGAGAGCAAATAAAGTTGACCATTTGAATTTAATATTACTCTATTCTTGGCGAAATCGCAGTTTTGTCTGGAGAGTATATACACACACAGCCATTAACACGCGCTCTCAAGGTGATTGATACAGAAGCTGTATTGATGAAAATAATAAATTCATTATTAAATGAAAGCTGAATTGATGCAAATACATCGGATTTATGAAAAGGAGTGTGCTCAAACAGAAGTTGTATTGATAAAATTATCCGCATTATAAGTGGGCCTAAGCATGATTAGAATAATGCATAAACGTTTAATTCATAGCAGTTCTTGCCCACAAAACAATTGGATCAATGAAAGAATTATTGTTCAAGTAGAACATTGATTGATGAAAGAGTTCTTATTTAAATAGGAGTTGAATTCCTGAAAGTAACTAAATCAAATCTGAATTCATTAAAAGCGCTCTTTTTAAAGTCTAAGTTGGGTCGCCGAAAGAATTCGTGCTTAAATGGAAGCTACATTGATTAAAAGGGTCTTCTATAAATAGAAGTTGGATCGATGAAAAATCAGTGCTTAAATAGAAGCTGGATTAATTTTTAAAAATTAACTAGAAGCATGATCTATGAAACAAACGGTGACTAATTAGAATCTGGATTAATATAAAGAATATTTCTTTAAGTAAAATTTGGACCTACGATAGGTTTATTGTTTGAGTAGGAGTTGGATTAATAGAAGGAATTCCTTAAATATGAATTGCATCGTATAATTGCTTAAATTGAAGCAAAATAAATGGAAAGAATTCTTATATGTATAAGTTGGATCGATGAAAGAATCTGGATCAATGACAGAATTATTTTTCCAATAGAAGAGTTCTCATTTAAATAGAAATAGGATCGATGAAAGTAGAATTGCTTAAAACGAAGCTGGATTGATCAAAGGCGTTATAATTTAAATCGAAGTTCACTCGCTCTTGTTAACATGTTGGTTCACGTTTACATACTTGAAAGCTCCGATGCTAGGAATGTTCTCAGTGCGCTGTTTTCTGCCTCGCTTCTGACAGCTACCAAGTGAGATCCACGGCCCAACTGCTGACATCTCTTACCAGCCGCGTACCAGTCGTGACTTTCATATACAACCTTGTAACAGCGTTTTGCCGAAGGCAAATAAGTGAAGCCAGACAGACATTTATCTAAAACAGTGTACTCAGTTGTTTAGCACAAAAAAACAACTGAAAACTTGTTGTACTCGTAGAAGCTATGCTCACAAGTTCATGGTCGACAACTACGTAGATATGGCGATGGTGAGAACGTCTGGCAGGATCTCGGTAACGCACATTGTGCGGTGTTCTAATCTTGGTGCAGACCTTCTTAAGCGTTTATTTGTTGTCGATATTGTGTGAAGTAAACGAGGCGTAATTAAATTTTATCTTTTATAAATAAGATTCTGTATGGTAGGCCAATGGATAACACAGTGGGGTGCACAGCTGAGGAACCGAGTTCGAGACCCGTATCTCCTCGTAATGTCGACAAGTCTTTCTTTGGCTAGGAGGTGGCGTTGGTTAAATTCGATATAATATAACGCAGTGTACGACTTGCATGACTGGCAGCAGTTAAATTCGATTCGTGTAATAACTTATCATAATTCGTTCATATTATTTTTGTATTCACCCTACGTTGTTGTCAGTTTCAAATAAACGAAAACAGTTATTACCATTATTATTATTATTATTATTATTATTATTATTATTATTATTATTATTATTATTATTACTATTATTATTATTATTATTACTATTATTATTATTATTATTATCTATTAAAGACATTGTAGTCAATCAGTTTCAGGACTCATTATTATTATTATTATTATTATGTCACATATAGTGTTATTCATCATTGGCATTGCCAACGGATCTGTCATCAGGCTATCTGGGTCGCCTCTTGTCAGTGGATTGTAATCTTGACATAGTGCCCTGAAAAGCCACCGCGTTGAAACGTTGGATCAATGCCGACAAGTTCTGGAAAAGAAGTTTGTCTCTCGGGTGTCACCGGTAGTTGTCGAAAGTCGGCGTCCAGTCCAGACAGAAAGGCGAGGCCCTCACTATTGAGGGAACCGAAGGTTTCTATAGCGATTGTTATTATTATTATTATTGTTATTATTATTATTATTATTATTATTATTATTATTATCATTATTATTATTATTCATCATTGGCATTGCCAACGGATCTGTCATCATGCTATCTGGGTCTATTATTATTATTGTTATTATTATTATTATTATTATTATTATTATTATTATTATTATTACTATTATTATTATCATTATTATTATTATTATCATCATCGTCGTCGTCGCCGCCGCCGCCGTCGTCGTCGTAGTCATCGTCATCGTAGTCATCATCATCATCATCGTGTATGTAGGCTTATGTGTGAGCACCTTTCTAGAACGTGACAATTATTTTGACGGTTTTGTCTTAACCATTAAATACAACGAGTCCTATCAGCATCCTATTCAAATTATTTTGGAAGTGAACAACATTAGAAATATCATCTAGAAAATTAATAGGATTAAAAGTTATAATTAAGGATGCGAACATTAAACTAAAGAGTTAACAAATTGACGGAAGTACAACCACAGCGGAACTCAGCAATCCGAGGGAAGTTACAGCAGTTACGTATCGACGTTGAACGCCTCTAGTAACAGGAGGGCGCGAGACACCAACGCTATACGCATTACGTTTAACTTGTCGAAAAGTCTATTATCATAAGGCGCCATTTTTGGTACTACATCTATGCACGGCTTCATTTTTAAACGATTGAAAGGTGCTAAATATTATAATTGTCACAGTCGCTCCGGAACAATACAAATGAAATATTCCGATCATATAATTTTACATGTAATTTAGGTTACATGACATTTAAACACGCGGCAATAAATCGCGCGACACTTAAACAACGACACTTAATCTCGCGACATCTAATCTCGCGACATATAATCGCGCGACACTTAATCTCAAAACACAACTAGTTTGTACCATTATAAATTTATGTGTTGACATATAATTATGTCTGACTACACGCAGTATTAATGATAAGAATTCGGTTTCAATGGAAGCTAGAATGATTACAACATTTTGATTTAACTATAATTCTTTTACATTAGCAGAAATAATTGATGAGAAATACCTGTTTAACTAGAGGTGGATAGATGAAAAATGCTAAATTGGGAGCAAGGCTTATGAAAAGAACGATAATAAATTGAAGCTGGAATGATTAAAAAAATTCTTTTCATTCATCTAGCTTTTTGTTAAGAATAATATGGATCTTTTCTTAATTTACGCTGCCGTTTAAACCCACATGTACATATTATCATCAATCCGGCTTCTAGTGAAACTTAACTCTCTTCATCAATCCAGCTGTTATTTTGATAGTGCATTTCATTTCGTTACGTGCTAAACTCCTAGAATAAAATTTAATATGCAGAAGAGAATCAAGCTCAGTTGAACCAAGTTCTATTAAGCGCTATATAGTGTCGCACGATTATATGTCACAAGATTAAGTGTAACGAGATTAAGTGTCGCGAGATTAACTGTCGGCGCACCGTATACTGTCGCTAGCAACCATCTAATCAGCTTAATCATTATTAGTCATCACAGCATAGTCGTATAGTTTTGCGTATTAACACGATCTAGTTAAAAGTTAGAATAAACGTATTCCCTTACTCATAGGGTTCTATTTAGAAATAGACATAATTGAGTAAAATAGACATAAATATACTAAACTATACATTGTAGATTTCTTATATTTAAATTGCAAATATAGTTATAGACATAAGATTTAATTGTCTAATTTTACTTTTATGACTTCATAATGCATTATGATTTAACTTCATTTCAAATAATTAAGCTATCCATCGAGACGGAGGATTGTGAGAGCAGAACACAAAAGTGTACAACAATTTAAAATATACAAATACACTTAGGGCTACACTTTCAATATGAACGTTATGGGACTATTTGTAAATAAAAATGAGTTTTCATGTAAAAAAAAACTGCAGCAAAGAAACATGTAAAATTATTGTTCAGAAGGGAATATTAAGAAAATACGAGGTTATTTAAAATTGACGCATTGAAAGATGTATATAAATTTTATGTGCAAACTATGTCGCACGACAAGTACGCATGTGAGCATAGATCTATAAGTAGACGTGTAAGCGCCGTTTGAGAACCTAACACGTGCGTTCAATTTTTGACAATTTTTTGCTGTTTCCTCAAATGCAATGAACCATAAAACATTCTCTTTGCTTTTAATATTATTTTGGGAGTAAGCAACATGAGATGCAGGCTACATGCATTGTGTATTATAGATGACAAGTTATAATTAAGGGTGTGAACATGAAAATAAATAGTTTAAACATTAATTAAATCCACGGATTTGACATAGAAGCCGTCAACAACTAACCACTCTGAGAAGGTTGCCATTCAAACGATGATCCGAGTTTTGCGCGGAGATCCTTGACGAGATCTAGCAAAATTTCGTTATCCAACTTAACAGATGCTATGGAATTCTGCATTTCAGGACAGCACAGGTCTACGCCATGCCATGTTGCTGCCAATATTTCAAAGAGAAGAAAAAAACGCGCGTATACCTGAACATTAGTAAATATGTGCACGTTGCAGCGTTTGCAAGTTTTCTATTATCAACAGAGATCCTCTCAACTTGCCTGTAACTATCTTTACTCCGTGTTTTATACCTTCTAATCCGATCGGAGGATCTTAAGTGCATGTGTCTCCGCGGACAAGCAAGCAGCTATAGCTTTCGATAGGTTGTCTGAAAAATTTATGACGACTTACATGGAAGGCAGCTATCAACATCTCAATTAGATTTATTGTAGAGACAAGTCATAAATCAATGTGATGTAATCGACTCTGATTTGTCAATTGAACTTGAGTAATGATGTTTGTTGGCATCAGCTTTTGATCTAGTGGCTTTATACGCGCGTATTAATGAAGTTAATGTCGTGCATTACATCACCAAACGCAAGTTGTAGGGTTGAAAATATTTAACCGATGTTCACTTTAGCGAAAAGCATAGTAAGCCTACAGAATCAGGCCTATGTGTATAATATCACTAGCACAATGTGCTCTTGGTAAGATAGCCAGATGTTAGGCTGCTCAGTTTGTAATGCGGAGTGCTTGGTTTCAAAACCTCATCTTAAACGGAACGGACGGTTATTACATGTTTATGGGGACATTAAGCTAGTCCTTTTTTCACGAATGCTACCGGTCAGAGTTCAAAATCTCACACGTAATCTCTCTATATATAAAAAAATAGAAGATTCTGGATGTCTCTCTGTCTGTCAGGCTGTGCATTCGCACAGTTTTAGAGTTACTGACTCGAAACCTTCAACGTTGGCTCAGGGAACACCTGAGACACGCAGATGAGAAGTTGGCGAGTACCGCGGCTGCCATCTTCTTGGTCTCCAGGGCAAAACCCTGTCTCAGGACCCCTCCAAGGGAAGTTTCTTATTCAGTCGGCAGGAGCGTGTCTACGAAACACCTGCTGCACATTTTCCGACATGTGCACGTGATATCTGTTTGTCGCACCTGTTCTTCTTTTACACCGTCATGAATGAATGGACGGCGTGAGAGAAATCGTACAGGTGGCAGATATGCAGTAGTTGGCCATCGTTTGCACAGTGGGTCAGATGGGTATGTACTGTGTACGCATCCTGGGACATCCAGTAGAGGGGCTGGTGAACCCGCGGCCGCCGTCTTTCTGCTCTCCAGGGCCAAAAGCCGGATCTAGGACAATTACCCCTGGACAATTACCCCACCCCCCTCCGGACAATAAACACGATGCAAATAACTCCCCGGACAATAACCCCCGTAGAAAATATAACGTAAATAATGTTTTATTCAAATTAACAGATAGGTTACAAACAATCAAACAGCAATTAGGTTGATATCACATAATGACACTTATCCCTTATATATCTTTTGAGTCCAGTCTTGGGTGTATGTATGTATATATGTATGTATCAATCAATCAATCTATCCAAAAATACTTGATATAGCGCCCCTTCAAGATATCTACTCAGAGACGCTCCCGCCTAATCCTCGGCTGAAACGGACAGTTTTAAGAGAGGCGTAAAATGAAGATGAGGCGTTCTTAAGTAGGAGACGGAGCTCCATGGGAAGTCTATTCCAGATTGTAGGTCCCATGACCGAGAAAGCCCGATTCTGCAATAAGGAAGTGCGTGCAAAAGGGACGATCAGGTCGCCATGGAATACAGACCGAAGTGGTGGTCTATCACTACTGGCAGTGATAGGGCGACATGGCTCCTGCAAATAAGCAGGCGCAGTACCGCCAAGGCAGCGCCAAACTAATTCGGATATTCTAAATGAGATGCGCTGGGGTAGAGGCAACCTGTGCAGGACATCCCGCATGTACTCGGATACCTGACCTGTTCCTGGGAATCCCACCAATCAGTCGCGCAGCCGCATGCAAAACCCGCTCCAAACGTCCAATCTGAACTTTGGGGAGGCCAGCAAATATTGAGGAACAATAGTCAAGGCGACTGGTAACAAAGACATAAACCGGAGTAGCTGCGGCGCTGAGGGTAAGAGAGCGAAATAGTACTCTCAATTGGCGAAGGTGGTGTGGCCTCCAGCAGTACAATTATTTCAGTATAGTGCCGTAGCAAGAAATTGTGGCTCTAGATACATATGCTTCTATTTTTCGTGTACAAGGTATACATGGTTCATCATGTATATATAATTCTAATTTTTTCGGGGTATGGCGTGTCTCAGCACCGATATCCATATACATGATACCTTGCCTTATAAAAAGTCACGCACTTTGAATAATAATACTTGAAAGTAGATTGTCTGTATTAACAGGTTTCATTAGTGCAAATAGTTAAGCACAGTTGTCATATGTTCCTATTTCAATGTATATGATACGTCTTTAGCCAAAGAGCTATGAGCTATGTTCAACAGGCCTTGTTGATTCCAGCAAAAAGCTAGTTGCAGTAGTCTATGCCAGGAAGGCAGTGGGCAAGAATTGACCTCATCTATTGATGGCTGAACAGCGTTTTGTAATTGCCTTTGTTCTAATTTCCTATACTTAGGTGTTGCAAAATCACACAGTCATTATCCTTCTTTATAGGCCATGTTGATCGTGTGGAATAGCGAATTGTTAGTTATTATTGGTCACATATTACATCCAAGTGAACCCACCATGTATATCTTACGCCATGATACAAATAGACATAATTTTTCTTCTTCATAGGTATAGATATGTGAGGCAATTGGATGCTAGTGCAAAATCATTACCAAGTGATTAACTGAGAAAGGCAGGCTGTCGTTCTTTCAGCAGCGTCAAAGGCTGACTGAAGGTAGGTAGAAGCAGTTTTTGAAGTCACAAATAAAGACTTAGTGTTCCGAATGCCAACAGCAAAGTTTTTTTACAATTCCAATAAAATATGTGTTAAATTCATTAACTATGAATTGTTTGCAATACACTTCAATGCGGCCAATGAGGAGAATTATCTTTACATGGTGACTTATTTTACGAATGTCGACGGAAAAATTTAATCAAAATTGAGAGATATGCTAATTAATTTCAATGGCTATCATAATTTTATGCTTGCAAGCATGTAATCAACGAGGTACGAATCTGCTGTTGGCAATAATTGAATCTCACTGCAGAATATGTATCCCATTACGGTGACCGGACAATTCGGCGCCGGACAGTTCGGCGCGGACAAGTCGGCGACGGACAATTTGGCGCCGGATGAGTTTCTAAGTGTATTTAGACCAGATGTCGGTATGTAGTGACTCACATTTTTAAATATTCAGAATGGAGGCGAAATAATATTTTCCATATTATCCGACACATGTTTGGTTATTGTAGAGTCATAGTCAACACATAGGGACCGTGTCTCCTTCTAACTAGAGTAGTGTCCTCCACTGTAGAGAAAACTAAAGAATATTACTTATTACATCGATATCGGTTTCTGACTCACATAGTATGTACTAACGACAGTAGAAGTTGATAAATCCATGTCTTTATGTTACTGTACTTCTTAATCGCAATTGCTCAAAGTCAGTATTTTAGGGATGTTGTCTTCACCAGTCTCTATAATAACTAGACATGTGCTCGATAATATGGAGAACACTATTTCGCTTCCAATCTGAATTTTAAAAATTTGTTAGTTACTATACATACCGACATCTGGTCTAAATACTCTTACAAACTCTTCCATGATCCGGTGCCGAATTGTCCGTCGCCGAACTGTCCGGCGCCGAATTGTCCGAGAACCCCCATCACAGTACATTTCTAACAGCGTTTCAAAATCTATTATTTAAGTGAGCATAATAAGAGCGCCTAAGTTGGAATCTACTTAATAGACCAATCGCTGACTGTGATGTCTCTGGACTTTACTAGTGTTGTACGCTCTACGATGGTCTCCAGGCTTGGAGGTTGGAGGGGGCTCGTAGCCTACAACGGTTGTTGCTCACCTTATCGATCGTGTTCCAAGGTTCGGTCAAGTCACTGATTATTGTGTTCGTGGTCGCCGCTCTTCCACTCAGGGTGAACTCCTCGTCCCCCACACACATTAAGTTTATATGCATGTACATATAATTATATTATTGCACAATTAAATAATTGGATGAGTATAGGCAATCAACATTATCTACTATGATCCTGGTCTTGCAAAGTTTCTAAGTGTGCTCCGGGTATAGCTAAGTCAAGTGGAAATGCTATCAAAATGCTATTACAAATTGTTATTGAATATGACGATTTTAAAGAATACACTCTTAGTTTATAATAAATAGCTCATATTTTAAGTATGCCTCTTAAATACTAGATTTATGGTGGGGAACAGCATGTATATCGTCGCCATTTTATTTTTATCGTCTTTTTGATGACCATTTTGACGTCAAATCCTGCATAATTATAACCAAATCGCAGTACAGTAGGTGCTGATATAAGCTCTGTATTTTTCCACTGGGTTTGACCATGTCCAGACATAGCTATTTTGGTTACTGTTTGAAGGGGTCCTCGATTTTCTCTAAGGCATGTTTATTGGTAGCCTGTGTTTTGGAATATTATGTAGTTGCCCAATCATCGATAACAACAATAGCTGTTGAATGACAGGCACCTACTAACCTTTTACTTTGTTATTTTCTTAAGTGATTAAACACTGGATCAAACTGTGTTAATGCTGTTATGACAATTATTGTACATTTCTGTCAATTCTCTTATTACACTAGATGCCATATGATGTACATTTCTTTAATGGCTTTTACCAATTAAAGTCAATTTTTTAAAGAAAACCTTGCAATAGGGCCCCCGTTTATTTTCTTACTAGACCCAACCAATTAGGCGGGTGCTTTGGAATGAATGTTCTATTTGGATTTCATACCGGGGTAATCTATTGCATGGTAAATAAGAACTACCGTATCTCACATTATGAGCAGTTTTATTCCAATCATAAAACAGGCGTCAGCTGTGACAATATTCTAGTTTAAGAAGACTTCCATTTAAAAGTTAGCTTAGTTTGCTTAGTTTAGAAGTTCAAAGACAATTCCATTTAATGGCTGCAGCTGAGTTGACTCCAGAAATGTTCCGTTTCATTAGAACCACGAAAAGTCACGCGATAGCAACAAATGTTTTCAAATATTAGGGTTTGTACTCGCACAGCGGACATAATTTACTATGACACGGCGCGTCGTTCCAGCTGAAGCTTCCCTGGAGCCTAATATGCAAACAAAACTCAAGGTTAGCGTGGCAGTCTGGTTGATTTGCACTCCAGCTGGTAAACACAAGGGGCAGCTTTTCTGTACTTGATGGTTTCCATACGAAAGGACTATTACAGCTGTTTTCTATCAGGCGTTGACCGCTTGTCCAAAATAGTTCTCCTCCGCTTGATACGCAAGCAGTTTTACCTGCATTTTCTATAGAAACATGAACATACATTTAAAAGTGAAACTCTATTTAAAATTAATTTGGCACATTACATGATTTTCGCTTTTTATGGTCTGCATGGCGCATTATATGGAAATAGGCCTACATTGATATCGGGAAGTGTCATTAAGTTCTATCCTATAGACATTGACACCAGAGTAAGCGTCATATAGGCCTACGATAACCAAAATCCTACATCACTACGTGGAATAATAATTCGTAGCAGTCAACATGCGTGCAATAATAATCATTGAATTGTATATCGAATCCTTATTTAGACGACAAAAGCTTATAACTGAAATGTTATTTTGCACCTTCACAAAAAATAATACATATGATCCTCTCTTTACTGTAAAAATCTACAGGTCCAGTCATGTTCGAATGCAGAAACGCCTACAATAGACCAAACAATAAACCATAATGGAGTTTTATGCTGCAGAGACAATCCTGCATTAATTATTCTGACCCGTTTCAGGAATTTCATTCTTTCAGATCTTCGCGGATTAAAAACGCGTCAATTTCATACACTACTCAACTGTGCCGCTCGAATACTTGTCATTCTGATGAAATTCTCATAATTATAATGGAGGCTATTTGACGAGCGCAATGCGATGGCCTTTTGTAAATATTCAGCTTCCGTTCGTCACGGTTAGTACAATTCATTGAGCTGTACATTTGTTTTTAGGCCTACTTAGTCCGACATGCATTTTCAAAACGGGCTTTATACGAACGAATTGAGAAGTGTTGTGCCAGAATAAGTGTCTTAATTATGCAGACACACAACTCATACAGGCATACATACCGTACATGGATGCACACACTAAACATACAAAGATATTTAGGGTCCCACTAACATACCAAGAAAATTTGCTAAACATTGCGCATTAACTTTACATTCATGCGCATTTACATACTTGAAAGCTCCGATGCTAGGAATGTCTTCAATGCGCTGTTTTCATTTGCACTTCTGACGGCTGCCAAGTGAGATCCACGGCCTAACTGCTGACATCTCCTACCAGCCGAGTACCAGTCGTGACTTTCATATAGAACCCTGTAACACCTTTTAGCTGATGGCAGGTAAGCGAAACGAGGCGGGCAATCTGAAACAATGCACTCATCTGCTTAGCACAATAAACTATAAGCGCAAACTTTTAATTTTGAGCTCGGTGGCAGAAATGACCCTCAAAATCAGAAGCATGACTTGCGCGTCACATCGAGGTTTGATGCGTGCGCGACGCAAATCGTGCACGCGCATAATCGATGCAATTGTTGAACTTAATAGTAGTAGCACGCTGTGTACTAAAATTAAGACGGCACTGGGTCTCGAAATCGTCAATAAATAATCACCTCAACATCGCTTTTCTCAAGATAGTTTATGTGAGAATTGAGTAGAGAAATGTCATTTAACCATTGACAGTGTCAAAGACACCGAGACAGAACCATATTCCTGTCCTGGTAGGCTTAGGAGTGTCCCCTCTAAGCTGTGCGCATGTGCGCGCCACACGGGTCGCGGAGACGGCGCATACAAAAAACCAGCGTGCACACAATTTTTTCTAAAAAAAAACAAACAGTAAGATGAACTGTAAACCAATATTTAGGAGGCAGAAAAGAAAATTGCAAATAAATTGAAAGCTAATTGCAATTATGTATAATATGATATATGCATCATCTGCTCAAATGCATTTCTTACACGATTGCTATCTCATGTATTTTCAAGAGCTGAAATTAAGCGTTATATAGGTCTAAAAGGGTTTCGATAGTGGTTTGATGACGTAAACTCTATTGCGACTCGGAAATATGGTAAAAGATGGTTTCATATTCCCCGACCATATGCTTAAGTTGCTTATTAATATGCTTATGTCACCCAATAGGACTTAGTAGATGAAAGAGAAAAGGCCGATCGAATTTAAGGGGATTTCCTCGGGTAACAGAATTTTCTGTTCATGATATTGTTCGTGAGGGTCCGGTCATGTATACCGTAGCTCAGGGTGGCACGACTGCAATTTGACGTGTTCAACGATCCTGAACTACTTAAGCAGATCTTTGAGCACCGCGTTAAATGACCGAATTTATATTTAATACGACTAGGTAAGCAACGCCATTGATAATAATCAATCAACTGTAGGGAGTTGCTCTGATATTTGTCAAATTCAGCGACGCTAAATTTGTCGGCTCAGCTCAAACTAAACCTATTTTTATAGCTTATAGTTAATATGGTTATAAGAGTGCATCATTAAAACTGAGCGACATTTTCATATATGTGTGCCAAAGTTATGAGTGCCATCCTACTATAGAGGTGCTTTGTAAATGTATAAATGCGACAATACAATTATTGTAAATAAAATTAGGCTACTGTTGGAGATACATTTGTGAAATGTGTGAATCAGAGCAATTTATGTCGTTGGCAAAAGTCTACAAACCATCCGGAGGAGATGACCACTGAAATTGCTTACCGAGTTTTGCATTTAGACCGTCGATTTTAGAATTGAGTTCTTTCAGTGATTGCTGAGTGTCAGAGCAACAACCTTCTTCGCCTATATTTCAAAGACAAGGACAGCTATGCGTCATTCAAGACATTTGTATATGTACGCGAACGTTTTGAAGAATACAATAGACCTACTCCAGCGGATGTACCATGTTCCGAATCTGGAATTGGCGAGTCTGAGGGTGTATATCTGTGCCTGACAACTAGTAGTAAAATATCAGCTTAGAAGCAATGCAAGTTAGTAAGTAATATCTTACACATGGCAGGATCCCACGAGCAACCCTGATAGCCTCCAACCTACATGTTTACACCATCGGCTTGAGGCCCAGCGGAGCAGCCATCTCACAAAGTTGGTCCAAACATATGGTATATTATTTTACAACCACTAACTATAGCTGCGTGCATATGATCAAATTATCATAGAAGTCTACGAGAGAATGAACATATAAACATCCATTTTGTGAAATAGAGCGAATATATTAATTTTTTCGGCTCAATGTTAATTAGTTTTAAGGTTAGAATATTTTATTTAACACAAAATACAGCCCACAAACCATAATACGGACGACGCTTATTCTCTTGTCCACGCTTTGTACCGAGATATTCGAGGAGATCCTCTTGCAAGGGTTTAACTTCCGAACTGTCATCTGCCAATGAATTCTGATCGGATCCGTTCACTGTTGCAAGCAGCAGTTGAAAGAGAAGGAACACGCGAGTAAACTTGAACATTTTCCCAACGTACACACTTTGCAGGTTCAGCAAACTTATAAACAACCAACAACAATTAGAAAACGTTTGCCTCAATACCAGGTTGTAGGCTTTCTGATCAAGTCAAATGCTCATGGACTTGTGTACATGCGCGCCCACGCAGCTTTAAAGTGACTAAAATATTACAATATTACAATAATAATAATCAATCAATCAATCAATCAATCAATGAGACTTGATATCATACCTCTTCAAGAAACCTACTCCAAGTCCAATCTCGGCCAAAGAAGACAGTTTTCAGAAATGATGGGAGATGCCGTAAACAACGCATCGATTTCTTGGGACTTGAATTATGGCCACATAATGAATTATGATGCATTTAGTGGTCATCAATGTCTGGCAAAAACTTTTTCAAATGATACTAATTTATAAAAGTGTGGTACGCCTACATGTATACTATAGTTGCATGATATATGGGATGCAGTGCCGTCGCTCCCCATGGGTCACACAGTACTTGACTTCTAGATAATTGCTCTTCGGGTGGCTGCTTGTCTATGGCATAAATTTATTGAAGCGATGCGAATGCAGGCAAACAGTTGAGGAACACATAATACAGGAGCTCATTTACTTTGAAGTTTAACTGACGTTTGAGTATATTTCAATACTTAATGTCGCTTTCTTTGGGTACGGCTATCGGGTGGCTAATGGTCATAAAAAATCGCATTTGGAGTAGCCTGCATGTGTACGTGGTTCAACCAATAGTGACGCCTATGTGTTCGTGTTTTTAATGTGTTTTGCTTTGTTAAGCTTTCCAGAATAAAACGTATATGAAAAAGTAAAAACGATGATGATAAATTGCGCATGATTGAGAACGGGTTAGCGTTTAGATATGGTTACTCATTGGAAAGCATATAAAAATGGATTCCACATAGAACCACTCTGCTCTTATCGGCCTACCCCATAATTTTTATGGCACCCTTGTAGAGCTGATTTTAATAGGTATAATTTAATGTCCACGTACATGATGGCAGATGCAAGTCTAAAGTGAAATATTATAAGTTAATTTGATTAATTTTTCTGAGTTTAATGGATTTCATAGACATTGCATATACTATGATGCCAAATAATTAAGACTGAGAGACTAGTCGGGCTTTTCTAGCAGTGAATATGAATTCTCAGGCCAGAAGTATATTGGCTTTAAAGAATAAGTTGAGTAAAACAGAGGTCAATGCTGACGCATTAGCCCTTCTCAAGTTCTTGAGTTAAGCCCAACATTTGAGTCTGAAACCTCCATTTTACGTTCCGTGTCGGAGAAAGAACGCTCCCACCATATGAAAGAAATACAGGAGTTAACTATGCAATGAGCCATTGCAATGCGAAAATTGAGAATATCACACAACAGACACAGACAACAGCAGTCACGTCCCAAATAGGATTTTCAAATGCGATAAATCATGAACATCGCACTTTGTGAGTTGGTGCTGCGGTGAGTACGAAACGGGAATTGAACAGCGGGATTGATGCAAAGAATTCCTCCTAAACGAGCAATTGCAATGATGAAAAGCATTCTGCTTAAATAAAAGCTGGATTGACATGAGAATTCTACTTAAAATGATGCTAGATCGATGTAAAAATTCTGCTTAACTCTAAGCTGGACAGCATTATTTTCAGCAGTCTAGTTTCTACTTAGGCAATATATATTTCATCGATCCTGCTTCCATTCAAGCTAAATTATTTGCATCAATCCAACTTCCACTTAATACAGCAATGCAGATTTTATTTCAACCAGTTCGAGAGCGCGTGTTATGTGCATGGTGATAGCAATGCATACTAACTTTGCACACAGCTGCGATTTCGCCAAGAGTGTATGCAATGCACACATATTAGGCCTGCATAATGCATTTAAATTATTACTAATAAATTTGAATAGTCAGTTTAATTCGCTCTCTTAACGATCATGGACATGAGTGTCTACATGGCACGAGATAATTTTCGGGCGCTGATGTCGGGGGCGCTTTTGTCGGTCGTCATGTGGCGCATTTGTCGGGGCGCATTTGTCGGGACGCATTTGTCCAGGGCGCTTTTGACGGGCAATGTTTGATACAGTGGCGTCGCTTCTTCTGGAAATTGAAGTACAAGTTTCAGTAGATAATTGCAATTAGGTTGCCCATCAACATCTGGCTTAGATTTATTGAAGTGATCCGAGCACAGACACAGTTCTTATGCATTGGTATGTTGACCCTTAATGATCTTTGAAGCGTAAATTTATGAAGATTGAGCTGATTACTTTGTTTAAAATAGCATCATCTGGAGGCCCAGCGTACGTATATCATACATTCTTCGCGGTGGAGCCGTATACGCTTGAACCTATCAATTGGGCTTCATTTGATTTGGTCCTCCTAAGCAAATTAATATGAAGATGTAGTAACGATGATAAAATAATGGAAACCAGAAGTGCATTGGCAACCTCTGACCAACGTGCCCTCGTAAATCACACACAGGCTAACATTTCTATATGGGATCCGCATATACCATTTGCAGCCCCGAAGATTATTGAGGTGCTGATACATGAACACATTTAATAGAAGCTGTGTAATTTGAGCAATATTAGGTATCTTTAGATTGGCGCCAGTGCTGAGAGAAGAAGGACGTATGCCGTTACGCTAATAGTAGATGATAGTCAAAATAAGTGATATTATAATCTGACTCTTCCAGCGGCGTCAATCCCGCAAAGGAAGATTATTTTTATCGGCTTAAAGTGTAGGTGTGATGAACCTAATAAACTGCTTCTATAGCATTTTGCAGCTTGTATAGGTATATACGTGTAAGCGCCCCATACGAATAATATTGAGAATTAATTAATTAACCACTGTATGCATGCATGCTAGTGACGATGATTTTATGATTAGAGCTCAAGAATTACCTCACAACATGCACCTTTTTCTATATAGAGGGACGAGTGCTGCAGAGAGTTTTGAAGTGTAGACACAGGGCCCGCTGAACATACGGCGTCAATAGCAGACTCGAAACAATAAACTCGGATGCAAAGCTTGTATGGTTCAGACATTATAAATCCAATGATAATGGTGGATATGGTTGTTGTAAATATTATGTCAATTAGGCCTACTTAAGGTTGAGTTCATTAGTAGGTGTGTGTAAGGGCCTTTTGAGAACTAACACGCGCGCTGAACATGATTTTGAGGGGAACCCGTAGAGTAGTGATTAACACATACGCAGCGCACGAGGAACCGAGATCGAGACCCGTATCCCCCTAAGGTTGACTTCTTTCCTTCTTTCGCTAGGTTCGTTAAAAATTAGATGTATAGCGTAACGGTCGCCCTGCGTGACGGCGTTCGTTAAAAATTAGATGTATAGCATAATGGTCGCCATGCGTGGCAGCCGACGGTTAAATTCGACTCCTGTAATAACTCGTAATCATTCGCTCATGCTATACTTGTGTGTCAGTTTGAAATTCAACGGAGATTATTATTACTATTATTACTATTGAAAATGTGTTGACAATTCTTGCTTTCAACCTTAGATGCAATGAGTCCTAGCCTACTACATTTTCTGTCAATTATAGGGTGACTCGATAGGTCGAGAACAATTTTGAATGCAGACAAATATATGTTATGCACAATATAATATGGAAAGTTGTATACTGGAGGATAGGTTGTTCAAATGAGAATGTTAGGGGGAAAAATTAGATCACTAGCTCACTTAGTAAAATTGTAACGCCAATATCCGTGACGTCATCAAATTCGTGCCAAGGAAACGTAAACAAGCAGCATTATCATTGACTAGTGAATACGTCGATTAGGCATTGGCGGCCTTAAATGAATCGCAAATTAGGGCTCAGGCTATTACATTATTGGAAGAAAAGTACAGTTACAGTGTTATAGGAACGAAATTGGGTCGTTCTAAATCGTGGATTAGCAAGTGGGCCAAACGCTACAAGCAGAGTCCAAACGAGACGCTGCGGAATCGATATCACGGTGGTAGAAAGTCCGTGCTGACTGCTGCCGCTCAAAAACTGATCAAACAGTCTAAATATAGGCGAGGACAGAGTTTGCGAAAATTAGAACGTCGGTTAAAAGACAAACGCCTTGCTGGAAGCAAAGAGGCAATCAGGCGTTATATGCAGACGACGCTGAAATGGAAGAGTTTCAAGAGACAAAAAGTCCCAAAGTTAACTGATGCTTACAAAGTTCGCCGAGTAAACTTCGCGAAGAAGTTAGGATATTGATTGGTCGCGTGTTATGTTCAGTGATGAATCGCCCTTCAAACTCTACCACGTACCTAACAGTAAGAACGACGTTGTGTTGGGATCACAAGAAAGTTCTGTTCCGTGCGCTCCACAGGTGAAGTTCAGTCCCTCAGTTCTGGTGTGGGGAGGCATGACATCTCTTGGATTAACAAAACTTCATATCATTCCAAATAAAACTTCAGTCACTGCGAGTTATTTCATTAATGAGATACTGGAGAAAGAGGTCAAACCCGCATTCCAGCGAACTGTAGTCTGCGCTCAGTTAACAGCCACAAAAATGTTTCATAATAACGGCGAAGGATTATTTCAACAAGACGGTGCACGTGCACACACATCAAAAGCCTCAGTCGAATGGTTGAACAAAAATATCACTGGATACATCTCACCGGGGGGCTGGCCACCTAATTCACCAACAGCAAATGTTTGGAGTATTATGGCGGCAACTGTTTATGCCGATCCCGAACCCCAGACATTGAACACCTTAAAACGTGGGCATCGATACCTCTGACAACTCTGAAAAATCTAATCGGCTCGATGCCTAATCGACTTGAGGCTGTAATAAAGAGTAAAGGAAACATTAGTAAATACTAAATGATAATTTGTATTAATTAATTATGTGTGGATTAACAATGATGGTCGTATAATATTGTTTTCGGCGTAACTGGACGTTTGCTTGGCACGAATTTGATGACGTCACGGATATTGGCGTTACAATTTTACTAAGTGAGCTAGTGATCTAATTTTTCCCCCTAACATTCTCATTTGAACAACCTATCCTCCAGTATACAACTTTCCATATTATATTGTGTATAACATATATTTGTCTGCATTCAAAATCGTTCTCGACCTATCGAGTCACCCTATATATTCGGAGTGGACAACGTTATATGTAGACTACATGAATAATGTATTTTACTTATTAATATAGATATGATACGAAGTCTTTATTAAGGATGTGAACACAGAGTTAAATAGTTTATTAATTATCAAGGATAAAAGACATTCACTCAGAATAACCCAGAGAAATCAGGAAACATATCTCAAATATAAGTGCCATAATAATTTTAAATGAAAATTAGGATAATTTTTTGATACATTGGGGAAATGTGTGAATCAGAGCAACTTATCAGAATTGTACGGTCTCGAGACAGAGTCTCGGTCTCGAGACGTCTCGAGACAGTTTTTTGGTGTCTCGGTCTCTGAAGCCTGCTGTCTCGGTCTCAGTCTCGAGGTAGTGTCTTGTTTTTTTCTGTCTCGAACAAGCGATCTCGATACGTTTCGCGTTAACTGTCTTAAAATCTTACGCTAGAAACTGAAACAGGAATCTACGAGAAACGGTTATTCTGGTTAACGCGCGAGTTACATGATACTGAAATCAATTCAATTATCTTAAAGTGGAAAAATGTCTGAGAGAGAACCTGAAGTTGTGAAGTTTCCTTTACGCAATTTGAAGTTATTGACAAACAATAGCTATAGCGTACCGTTTGTCATTGATGTAAAACCACCATAACTGAAACGATAGGAACAACTTTGAGTTTCTAAGGGTGAGTTAGGATATGCGCAATTTCGTTTGGTATTTGGTAACGAGTTTACTTGTTTAAATTCGTCTAGTAGATTTCAGACGTGTCTAAAAAGGCGTTCATTATACTATTCAGAAGATCGGCCAACGAAGAGATATAGAAAAAGATAAAACGCGGCAATATAAAAACTGTTCTCAGGAATTGGTACTATATACATGTTAAGTTTAAAATTTAAATTACAAATGAACCTTATTCCCGAAAACTGATACATTAGTATTTTACAGCATTTTATATAGGATCACCTGTCTTTTACTGTCTCGTACTGTCTCGTACCTAGTGTCTCGGTCTCGGTCTTGGTACCTCACTGTCTCGGTCTCGGCACCTCACTGTCTCGGTCTCGTCTTGGTCTTGAAGTTTCAAGTCTTGCATACAACACTGCAACTTATATAGTTGACGACAACATAGTAGTCAAGAAACCGATCGGAGCAGGTGATCAATGCAATTGATTACCGAGTTTTGCACTTAGATCGTCGATTTTAGAATTGATTTCTTTCAGTGACTGCTGGATGCCAGAGCAACAACCATCTACGAAGGTATTTCAAAGATAATGAAAACTATAGCGCCACTTAAAGCAATTTTGTATGCATGCGAACGTTGAAACAATACAATAGACCTACTCCAGCGGAGATACTTTGTTCCGAATCTGGAATTGGTGAGTCTGTGGGTTTATATCTGTGCCCGACAACTAGTAGTAATATATATATATATCAGTTTAGAAGCAATGCATGAACAATCCAGACGGCCTCTCACCTTGACACCATCGACATGAGATCCGGCTGAGCATCCTCCCACGAGTATAGGCCTATAAAACATTCAATTAGTGAAATAGCTGCAGCATAAATAAAGGGTAGAAATGTTTGTGAGTGGCTAATCCATTTGTAGTTGACATGGGCGATAAAATCTTATGTGGAGAGAATTTCAAAATGAATTTTTGCAACATTCATCTGGAAGTGATACGGGAACGAGACCTTTGATGGACTATGAAAAAAAACTATCAGGACGAACAACGCAGCTTTCAAATGAATGTACTGACAGCAAGTGACTGCATGTATATAAAATAATCTATTAGATAAATACTTACCTTGATCAGGCCTACACATAAAATGACGAGCCTTTAGAGAGGTACATCATATTAGTATGTATATCAAAACTTCGGTTCTAAAACGTTTCATCCACGGACGATTCATCCAGCAGACTGTTCATCCATTTACTTGGGTTTTTTTTGTGGTTAAACACAAGATCAAACTGTTTTAATGGAAATGTGTAAATTATTGCGCATTAGCTGTTTATTCTCTTATTGCATCAACTTTACGTTGACACGCTGCTACCCTATTATTGCCTATTATTATATCCGCAAAAATTGCCAAGAATGTTGGTATTTTAGCACGTACTTCCTATCTATTGCCCACTTCCATCCGTATACAGTTGTACTACTCACTTGTATACCCGCATCTGGTATATTGTAACATGATATGGGCATCAACTTACGAATCGAGACTACATAGATTGGTAATTTTACAGAAACGCACCATTCGAATTGTTGCAGGTGCTCCACCGATCTCGCCAACTAGCCAAATTTACTTTGATTTGGGACTGTTAAGAATTGAACAGATAAAGATATTTTAAATTGGGGAATTATTCTTCCGCTATGAGCATGGCCTGCTTCCAAAAGTATTTGGGGATTTCATTAAAATGAGTAAGGACATACACACTTACTACACCAGAAATGCAAAGGCATATCGCTCGGTTGCCGCTCATTCAAATACTCGTCGATTCACTATCAAGTCTGCTGGAACCCTTATATGGAACAAAATTCCTCCACAAATTCAGCAATGTCATGGCCTACATGAATTCAAAAAAGACTGCGCACCCACATAGTGAATGGAAACAAATAACTTGCTCTGTGTGTTTATGGACCTATATGATTATGTTAGTATTGTGCTCTGTTAACATGTGAACCTATGTTCTTATGTTAGAATTATTGTGTTATTATATTTTCATGTCGTTAGTTAAGATAAAATAATAATCAATTAAGTTGTAATTGGATTAATCGTATAATTAAGTGAAACTGTTCATCATATTTTGAAATATGTTAATCGACTGTCACTCATGTATATTTAGTAAGTACTTTAGTTGACCCTAGTTAGCGGGATCTAGATTCCTCCAGGGCCCCCACTTGTTACCAATGTCTTTGGAATCTTGTAAAATTATCTTGCTGCTGTATAAATCTGGTTGGTTTCAATAAAAAAATTGATTGATTGATTGATTGATTATGGTTTGCATGCAATGAATTGGTGTAACTAATGAATTAAAGTATATGTTTTTAAAGAACATCTTGCACTATGGTTATTTTCATACTAAGCTAAACCAATTATGCGGGGACTTTGGAATAAATGTTCTACTTGAATGTCATGGTTAATAAGAAACACCATTTCTCGAATATTATTAGCAGTTTTATTTCAATCATATAATAGGAGTCAGGTGAGACATAATGTTGGTTGAAAGTGACCTGCACTTAAAAGTTAGATAAATATTGTCTCGTTTAGAAGTTCAAAGACCATTCATTTAATAGCTAGAGTTGAATTGACTAAAGAAATGCGCTGTTTCATTAGGATCACGAAAAGTCACGCAATAGCGAATTTTTATTCTCACATATTAAGGCTTGTACTCGCACAGCGGACACATCTTCCTATAGCACGGTATGTCGTTCCAGCTGAAGCTTCGCTGGGGCCAAAAATGCAAACAAAACTCCAGGTTACTGCCGCAGTTTGGTTCACCTGCTCCCCAGTCGGTAAAGACAAGGGGCAGCTCTTCGCTACTTGATGGTTTCCATACGAAAGAACTATTACAGCTGTCTATTAGGCGTTGACCGCTTGTCCAGAACATTTCTCCAAAGTGAGCCAAATCAATTAGCATGCAAGTGTCGTTATCTGCATTTTCTGCAAACACATGGACACACATTTAAGAATGTACCGTAGCTCTACCCACAATTAATTTGGCAAAATATAAAGCTTCGCTTTTTATAGTCTACGTGCATTGAGCGTTAAGCATTACATGGACCAAAATTGATTTCCGAAAGAGCCAAGTGATTCTATCCTATAGATATTGACAGCTGAGCATGCTTCATATAAGATAACCAAGGCTCTACGTGGAATAATAGCTCGTAGCAGCCAACATTCGTATATCGCATGCTGATAATAAATTTAAACGACCAAAGCCTTTAATTGAGATGTTACACTCACACGGGATAATAGCCTGCATTTGAACCACTCTCTATTACAAAAATATGCAGGTCAAGTCATGTTCTAATGCGGAAAGACCTACAGTAGACTTAACAATAAACCATAATAATAATGATTTACACTGGTTAAAGTTATATGCTGCGGAGACACTCCTATATGCACATATATGTATTATGACGCAGTATATATCATCCTTTCTGACCATAGCGAATTAAAAATGCCTCAACTTCAGACCCTCCTCAACTGTGCCGCCCGACTACATGTCAATCTGATGAAGTTCTACTAATTATAAAGGAGATTATTTGATGAGCGCATTGTAAATATTTTGCTTCCGGTCTGGACGCATAGGTCGTCACGTTTAGCATAACAGGTCAGTGATCTGCACAGACATATCATGATTTCGATCTTTCTTTTGGAACAGACTCCGCCGACAACGCTTACTTTGTTTTGACTTAGTTCGATATGCATTTTCCAAACTGTCTTTAAACGAGCGAATTGAGTCGTGTTGTGCCAGAACAAGTGTCTTATTTATACAAGCATACATGTTCATGCAGACATACGAACTGTACATGGATGCACACACTTACATGCACATTTATACAAAGATACTTAGGGCTCCATTAACATGCCAAGTAATTACTAAACATTATGCATTAACCTTTATATTCATGTATGTTTACATACTTGAAAGCTCCGATGTAAGGAATGTCTTCAATGCGCTGTTTTCGTTTGAACTTCTGACGGCTGCCAAGTGAGATCCACGGCCCAACTGCTGACATTTTTTACCGGCCGAGTACCAGTCGTGACTTTCATATAAAACCTTGTAACACCTTTTAGCCGATGGCAGATAAGTGAAGCCAGGCAGGCAATCTGAAACAATGCGCTCATTTGCGCAATAAACTATTAACGTAAGATTTCAGTTTTCAGCTTCGAGGCAAAAATGGCCCCAAAAACTTATAAACAGGACTTGCGCGTCACAGCGTAAGGCGTGTACGCGTATAATCGATGAAATTGTTGAACTGACAAGTAGTAGCACGCTGTTCACTTAGTATAAGTTAATAAGTCAAAAGGTAGTAAAATCCTAATAAGTGATAATGAGGAATTTTTCAACAGCATCTTACTTTATATATTATCACTGCAAATGTATTTCTGCTGACGGCACTGCGTCTCACAAAGTCGCCAATAATCACCTCAACTTCGATTCTCTCAAGATAGTTCATGTGAGAGTTGAGTAGAGCAATGTCATTTAACCATTGACAGTGCCGAAGACACCGAGACAAAACCCATACTCTTGTCCTGGCACGAGTGTCCCCAACTGTCATTTTTTACAACTGGACTATGGTTCAATTTCTGTAGTATTCCGTTTTTATTACAGTGTCTCGCCTAAAAAGAAGACTACGTTGAAGCAAAAGATAAATAAGTGCAAGACGGTACACTCCTATCAATTATCTTATTCTATTGCTTCTCGCTTGTCTTATTTTTCTTCTTCTTATTTTACTTCCTCCTCATCCACCTCGTCTTCTTCTTCTTCTTCTTCGTCTGCATCCGATAGTTCATCACAGTTCTATTCAACAGAGATCAAATATGTTAAACCCAATTGATCTACTATTTTGTCTATCAATTCAGACGTCCAAAGGCGACACAGTGAATCTTATCTATGCCATCATAAATTATATCAATATCCAATAGCGCAATCGATAAATGGTTCGCGTCTACAGGAACAATCGAGCCCACATTTGAAGACTTGGTTGCAAATCCTTTCGAGACATTAATTAAACGCAAAGAGGACAGTTTTATCGCTATTGATTGCTTTACAATAATTCGACCTTCGGGTTGAGTTAGATAAATCTCTTTTAGGAAAATGTGTACGTCATCACGACTTGACTTAGGGAACAGTTTGCATTAAACATTAAACATAAGAACCTGTTTTGACTTAGCAGACTGCTCACGATTAACTACTAGCCATATTAAAAGCACATCTTCAGATATGATTAACTGTCGTGCAAAGCTGTTGTTATAGTTCGCCTCTAGGTAGCAAGAGGTTCCATATAGGAATAAGAAATAGTTGAAAGGAAAAAGAGAAAAACAGTTTATTACAATCGTAACAAGAAATAAAGCATACAACCTGACAACGAGAAGCTCACATTCACGTGAGTTCTGAAGCCTCATCCCCTAACGCAGTGTTTCCCAATCTTTTTTTAGCCGTGGAACCTTTTTTGATGCTAAATTGTTTGGGATGGAACCCGATCAAAACTGAACATATTTTGTTTTACGTACAAACGCCTGAGAATAAACACACAATTATACATGTATGTTAAGACCTAGATGAAATTAATAATAACAACCAAAATATCGATGACAATGACATATGAATTCTCTTTCATATATATGAAGTTATACCCAGATGTTAAACAAATATGCCTCCATTTGGTCACTCTGAATTTTTCCGCCAACCCTTGTCTTCACCTCACGGAACCCTAGGGTTCCGCGGAACACAGTTTGAGAAACACTGCCCTAACGAAAGCAGTTCGGTTAGGTGTCATAAACCTTAAACCGAAAGCAGATAATGTATAACTAAGGCTAGTCTAGAACAAGACGTAAAGACTACCGAATCGTTGCTCGTCGCCTATAACTAGACATAAGTGAAAACCTCCTAGGTTCCTCAAAATGGGCGAATACAAACTACCCAACACCGAGGCAACTATCCGTAACCACAGTCTATCGTATCAGAACTGTTCTCGTCATCTCGGCTTAACATCACAAAAGAGAAAAGCTAGCGTGAAAATGAACACTGCTCTGACCCTATGCCGAGTGCGAAAGATCATCATATATCATGTAATTAACTGCTGTGTGTCAGTTTGTCTAATAAACGACGATATTAAAATAAGTGATCAGATATGATGTATTGTGGGCCGAGGCGTAGACCCTAGTTGATATTTGGATGACATCAGGAGGATTTTCTATTAGAATAACTCAATAACCCGGCTTCACCTGATTGAACTAATGGCGAAAGGGTTTCTAATTTGAGCTGGAAAAGACGTTAAAGATGCTTCAGAAAGTAACACTTCCCTGTGTTGGTCATTCTCGAATAACCCAGTCTATGTCTCTGACTCAGTCGCTGTCTCTGTTCTAGTCTCAGTGGTTTCATTTCAACGAAATTGTGTGATAACACAGATCGTGATCGTTATCGCAACCATCCTCATTTTATCCAGGTTTAGGACTGGCACTGTCAGAGTGCAATCGGTGGCCGAGTTTCCTCCTTGTCATCTTCGTAGTTTTTATATATGGACGCCTAAACACTTTTTAAAAAGATGTGGGAGAGTATATTCGCCACAGAACACTCGACAGGCAGCGGCAATTAAATGTGGAACATGGCACTTTTTCGACACACAGACTTTTTAAACTTTGGTAAACTCGCGCGAAGTTTTCAGCCAATACTATTGTGGAGTGGCAAGATTTCTGGATCACGGACCCCCTATGGTTTCTCTCGGCTGCTAGGAAGTATTGGTACAAAATATGGGAGCAATCGGTCCAGTGGATAAAAGGTTTTAGTGGAACATACAAACATACATAATTTTCTTCTTTATGGGTATAGAAGCAATTTGTGGAGTCACAAATAAGGATGTAGTGTTTCGAATGCCAGTAGCAGAGGTTTGTGCAATTCCAATCAAATAATTGTTAGATTCATTAGCTATGACGTGTTTGTATTGGACTTGAATGCCACCAATGAGGAAAAATACTTTTACATAGTGACTTAGTTTACGAATGCCAACAGCAAAATTTAAACAAATTTGAAAGATATGTTAAGTAATTCAATAGCTATCATACATGTATGCTTGCATGTAATCAACGAGGTACGAATCTGCTGTTAGCAATTGAATCTCACTGTAGTATGTGGATCTCATTACAATTAAGGCATTTCTAACAACGTTTCAAAATCTATTATTTAAGTCAGCTTAACAAGATCGCCTAAGTCGGAATTTATTTAATAGCCCACACTCGTTGTCTTTGATGTCACTGGACTTTACTACTCTGTACGCTACATGGTGACCTCCAGGTATGGAGGCTGGGGCTCGTAGCCTATGGCAGTTCCTGCATACGGCCGCGCGCATTTTTGTTGGTGGGCTTATGTTTTGGAATATAGGCTTATGTTGTTGCCCACTCTTCAATAACAACAATAGATGTTGAATGACAGGCACCTGTAACCTTGTACTTCGTTAATTTCCTTTGTGGTTAAACCTGGATCAGTGCTAATGCTGATGTGAAAATTATTATATATGTCAATTATCTTATTGCATTAAATGTCATATGGTATCCATAATAAATGGATTTTACCAATTAAAGTCAATTTAATAAAGACAACCTTGCAGTAGGCCCTACATGTAACGCTTATTTTCGTACTGGGCCAAACCAATTAGGCGTGTGTTTTGGAATAAATGTTCTACCCCACGGGGGTAACTTGAACTTACCCCCCGGGGGTAACTTGAAATCGATTTCAAGGGCCCCCCGGGGGTAACTTGAATGCGATTTCAAGTTACCCCCTACGATTTCAGACTACCCCAGGGGTAATCTGAAATCAGATTACCCCCAGGGGGTAATCTGAAATCAGCGTCAGGCTACACCCGTTAACTTAAAATTGATTTCAAGTTACCCCCGGTAACTAACTAATCCACTGCCTTGCAGTTCAGTAGTGCCAGTCTCAAGCCTGGAACCATATCTTGCAGCAAAAAAGACACATGTAAAGCTCAAACTCATTATCGTGGGCAGGTCGTTCGGTAGATGAGAGGGTCATAGACCCATCTGTGACGGGTCGTGGTGAAAGCCCAAAGGAAGCCAAGACTCAGAAGTCTCAAATCTTAACGACCAAAGCTAAGGCAAAAATTTGACACTGGAATGTAAGAACATTATGATATAGGGAAGTTGGCGCATGTGGTGAGAGAGATGTAAGAATACAAACTTCAAATATTGGGACAGAGTGAGATGCGATGGACCTACAGTGACAATATTATGTCTCATAGAATAAGCATCTACTACTCATGTGGAGCCAAGCATAAAAGAAAAGTGGGCATAATGGTTGGCCAAAAATGATATCAGCTAATTGGATGGTAACTAGTAAGTGAAAGAATAATTACCATCAGACCACAAACAGGGCATACCAACACTTTGAACTTGCAGCATTTGCTAAGTCCTCTGGTTACTTTTAATGAGTTAAGTAGATAAATGAATTATCAAATCAAAAGTTAAATCCCTAGTTGTTGCATATTTCTATTGTAATTACTACACTTTCTTCACCATTTAGGCTAAATCTTTTTTATTTAATGTTTGTATGCAACAATGTGATGCACTTTGATCTCGTGTAGCCTATTACTGATTTCACACATTTTACATTTCTTTGACTTTTATATATTATTTTTCACATTAAAACTAGTCTTCTATCTTCATGTATTACGTGTTTTATTAAGCAGACTGGTTATCATTAGTTGAAAGCATAACAATTTAACATTTTGACTCATTCAGAGAGGGGGTAATGTGAACACGGAGGGGTTGATCTGAAATCGATTTCAGATTACCGGGGTAACCTGAAATGGGGGGTTACCTGAAGTCTATTCCGGGGTAATCTATTCTATGATAAATAGGAACAACCTTATCTCACATATGAGGAATTTTATTTCAATCCATTAAATAGGCGTCAATTTTGACAACATTTTAGTTCAAAGAGACTTCCATTAAAAAGTTAGCTAAATATTGCTTAGTTTAGAAGTTCAAAGACCATTCCATTTAATAGTTAGAGGCTTAGAGCTGAGTTGACAACATAAATGTTCAGTTTCAATAGGACCACGAAAGTCACGAGATAGCAAAATCTGTTTTCCAAACTTAAGGTTTGTACTCGCACAATGGACAAACCTTCCAAGTGCACGGAATGTCGTTCCAGTTGAAGTTTCGCTGGGGCCAAAAATGCAAACAAGACTCCGAGTGAACATAACAATCTGGTTGACCTGTTCCCCAGCTGGTAAACACAAGGGGCAGCTTTTCGTTACTTGATGGTTTCCATACGAAAGGAGTATTACAGTTGTTATCTATCAGGCGTTGACCGCTTGTCCAGAACATTTCTCCATGGCGAGTCCCATCGCTCGGTATGCAAGCATTGTTACCTGCATTTTCTGTAAAAACATGGAACCACGTTTAAAGGTGAAACTATAATTACAATTAATTTGACAAAATTAAGGATTTTCGCTATTTATAGTCAACATCGTGCATTATATGGACCTAAATTGATTTCCGAAAGAGTCAGGTAATCGCATCCTATAGACATTGACGCCATAGTTGGCTACATATATGATAACCAAGGCCCTAAGTGGAATAATAATTCGTAGCATCCAACATACGTGTAATGATCATTCTTACTGCATATCAAATGATGACATCAAATCTAAATGACTAAGGCTTTTAACTGAAATGTTATCGGCTTCTGCACACTCAAACGGAATAATACATTTGAACCAACATTTATTGAAAAAAGACTTATGCTGCAGAGACAATTCTGCATTAATTTATTCTGACAAGTTTAGGCTTACGTACTTGAAAGCTCCGATGCTAGAAATGTCTTCAATGCGCTGTTTTCTTTTGCACTTGTGACGGTTGTCAAGTGAGATCCACGGCCTAACTGTTGACATCTCCTACCAGCCGAGTACCAGTCGTGACTCTCATATACGACCTTGTAACATCTTTTAGCCGAAGGCAGATAAGTGAAGCCGGGTAGGCATCTTTCTGAAACAATGCACTTGGTTACTTAGTACAATAAACTATTAACGCAGACTTTAAATTTTGGGCACGGAGGCAAAAATAGCCCCAACGTTCAAAAACATAGCTTCAATTGCGCGTCACAGTGAGCGACGTAATGCGTGCACACGCATAATCAATACAACTGTTGAACTGATAAGTAGTAGCATGCTGCTCACTTAAATTAAGTTAGCAAGCTAAAAATGAAATCCTGATAAATGATAAATTAATGAGGAATCATTCGACAGAATATTTCTCATATATTATCACTGCAAATGCATTTATGCGGACGACACTGCGTCTCACAAAGCCGTCAATAATCATCTTAACGTCGATTGCCTCAAGATAATTCATGTGAGAGTTGAGTGGAGTAATGCCATATAACCATAGCGGTGCGTGACATTTTGGCAAAGCGCCGTTTTGGCGCAGGACGTTTAGGCGCAGATCTCTGATGCGATTTAGCATGTTAATCTACCACTTTAGTGTCGTAACTATTCCTCATGGCAGATCAGGTTAAGTCTCGCTAGCGTCGGTAGTAGAAGAGGGATCGGTGAAAAGAATCATGTTTAACTAGAAGCTGGATCAATGAAAATTATACTGCTAAACTAAGAGCTAGATTGACGAAAGGGATCATGCCCAAATGGAAACTGGAATGCTGAAAAGAATCATGCCCAAATGGAAGCTGGATTGTATTGCTGAAGAGAATTATGCTTAAATGGAAGCCCGATTGATGAAAATAGTCACGCTTAAATGAAAGCTGGATTGATGAAACGATTGTGACTAAAAGAGTTCCACGACGAGTGGAATTTTCATATCTATCTCGCTTCTATTTAAGCATGATTCTTTTCATCATTCCGATTCCCTGTTTAGCATAATTATTTTCATTCATCACGCTTCATACTACATTATATTGTATCAGATATTTGCGTCAAAACGTCCTACTCCAAAATTGCTGCGCCAAAGCGTCCTGCTTCGTAACCACATTCAGTGTTAAAGATACCGAGAGAAAACCACACTCTTGCCCTGGTACCGTCCAAAGTGCAAATGCAAAAATACCCGTTGGCCTAACCCCCGTGAAATCGGCGCCAATGAAATAATTGACCATAAATCGATATCTGAAGCATTCAATATTCGTTAGGAAGTATAATTGGCCACATTCGGCACGGGATGGTGTAATTAAATCTTCCGATTTTGACAAGATGATGCTAAAAGCCGTCTACAAACCACTCTGAGAAGGTTGCCATTCAAACGATGATTCGAGTTTTGCACGGAGATCTTTGACAAGATCTAGCAAAATTTCGTTGTCCAACTTGATGGCTGCCATGGAATTCTGAATTTCAGGACAGCACAGGTCTACGCCTTGCAATGTTGCAGCAAATATTTCAAAAAGAAGAAAAGTGCCCGTAAATCTGAACATCTTAGCAAATAATGTGCACGTTGCGAAGCGAGTTTTTTCTGTTATCAACACAACTGTTCTCAATGGTCTGTGATTGTCTTTCTGCCAGGTTTTATACTTTCTGATCCGGTCAGATGTCTTTGAGTGCATGCGTACCTGCGAACTCACAACCATCTGCATCGTTCGATACAATGTCATGATAAACTGACTGTTAAATTTATGACGACTTTACAGTTAAGATTGGCTAAGATTAATACCCATTAGTTAGATGTACGATTGTAACTTGATTATTTCAATATGTTACTTTACACTAGTGTTTTGTTAGCTGTAAATAAGAGTAATAAGCCTAAATCAGTGCTTACGACGATTTATGCATCAATATACGTTAATGGGTGGCCCTGTTAGCGGGAAGAAATCCTTTTGGGCCTCACTTTATAACCCAAGTGAGCAACTAAATACTCTCTGTACACTTTTGATGATCTTGGATTTGGTTACAATAAAACATTTTCGTTTCGTTCGTTCATTGAGTACATCAATATTTGGATTTGGTTTATTGCAGAGATGCATTATTCAGAAAATGCACGGGATGTATATGGTTGTGCTGATTGATCTTTTCAATTGACATACGATGATTGAGTAAACAATCAATCTCAAAGCGCCTATCAAACAATGGATTGGATCCAGTTCGATTCCCTCAAGGCATCATCAAGCGCAAGATATAGGTTTGAAAAGTTCTTGTGTTCACTTTATAGAAAGACATAAAATGGATTTCGGTGCATAATGCCACTAGCACAGTTTACTCTTGGTTCGATAGAGCTTGTAATGAGGAGTAGTGCAATTTCAATACTTCATCTGGGACGGAGTATATTGTAACAATGAGCTAGTCCTTCCATCACAAATGCTACATGCCTCCATTCAAAATTTACTGACCTTGCATGCCTAATAGATAAAATCTCACGATGCAGATCAAGTAAAGTAACAAGTAAGCTGCTGCGGTTCATTATTTGTGGTTTATTTAAAACAGGCGCTGAATATATATCAATTCAAGTAGATTATGATTTGCAAGATGCAATCCCTGATCCCCAGTCGTACTTCAAACGAACATTGTGAAAAAGAAGGGCAGGCAAGTAGGCTTACCCTTCTGCTTCTTCTCATCCTCCTTTCTCTTTTTTCTTCTTCTCCTCTTCATCTTTTCCTTCTCATTTTCTCCTTCCTGTTCCTAGCTCCTATTTTATTCCACCGTGCTGTTTCTGCTTCCAACTTCTCTTTCTACTCCCAATTGTTACTTTGCTGACAGTTCTATAACTTATGAATTATGGCGGTAAAATAAATTGCATAGGGATAAATGATAATTAATAAATTGCAAGAATTGATCATTCAACGTGACTGATGTGACCAATATAAATCTTAGCTGCCTGAGACAAGTTTGATTAAAGCGGGTCATGAATTCGTGCGTTTAGTTTGATGCTATGCGATAAATCGATGAGCAGGAGTGGGCGGGTCTATGATTTCCTACGATAACACATCTTTCTGTTTTTATTTTTCAGTAATGGCCATTGATTTATTTCCCCTCATGGTTAGATATCTTAATTACGCTCCAGGGAGTTATTGATCACGATAATATACAGACATGTTATCGGACGAAAATATACTCTGATCGCTAGTATTAATTGTCAAGAAATATATAAAGGTCGACAGTGATTAAACTCAAATACGATTACATGTTGAAAGCAATACGAAGATGACCTTCCGCTAATTTCAAGAAGTCTGTGCTATTAAGTGCAAAATCTTTCATCATTTAAATGTCTTGATCAGAAGGACTTAGAAGATTTTGTTTTGTGAGAATTACTGAAAGACGACGCAACTGAGTCCCGATTCAGTCGAAGAACAGATAATACAAACGTTTTATAGCCGGGTAAGGTTGGTATTTCCTTGCTATGCTAGCTATAGCACTTTTTGTGGATTTCAGCATGGTTCTTCCACCACTGCAGTGGACAAAAATCCACGTCAATTTCCGGTGCATCTTTGTAGCGAAGAGGTGCTTCTGATATTTGATTTAGGCCGTGGAATCAATGGTTCATCGTCATAAGAGTCAAATGAATATTCGGCACCCCGACAAAATAGCCCCGGACAAAATAGCCCCCGACAAAATAGCCCTCGTAAAAATAGTCCCCGACAAAATAACCCCGACAAAATAGCCACAAATAAAGTAGCTCCTATCAAGCAGCCAATGTGGTTTGACTTTAACAAAAGGCTTAGACACTTATAGCACTTACTTGGCACTGGACAAATAAGTTAAGCCTCCTAAGACATTCACGTTTTTACAATGGACTTAAACACTTTTAAAACTTACTTAGCAATGGAAAAATAAGTTAAGCCTCAAAACATTCACCCCTTTAACAATGGGCTCAAACACTTTTAAAGGCGTGAATGTTTTGAGGCTTAGCTGATTTGTCCATTACTAAGCAGGGCCTACGTTTTAAAAATGGTTAAACCCATTGTTAAAGGCCTTAATGTTTTGAGGCCCAACTTTAGTTAGATAGATAGATCATAATTTCAAAGGTCGCAATTTACTACAAATGAAGAACATTTTATTTCTGTCAGATACCAATTCTGATCCAGAGTTTTACTTGTACCTATGAATGCGAATAAATAAAAAGATTTAGAAGTGCGCGAAAGCACTCTCCTATCAATCCTCCCCTTCCTTTATTTCTTCCTTCTCTTCTGTTTTTTCTTCAACGTCTTCTCCATAATCTTCTTCTTTGATTTCTTTTTCTACATTTTCTTTGTCTTCTTCTCACCCATTTCCTCATTGTGCTTCTTCTTGTCTTCGTCAGATGCTTATTCTGCGTTTGCTTTTCTTTTCCTCTTCTCCTTCCTACACCTTCTTCCGACTTGTTCCTACATGTACTTCTGCATTACTTTCTCCGATTTTATCTTTATTGTGATCGTAATAAACCCGTACGTATAGCTATAACATCACTCTAGGTAGATTGATTGATTGATTGACTGATAACAGAATCGAAATAATTTAGGCCCTATCAATCCACTGAAAATTAACCTATATCCTTCAATTCAGACGTCCAATGGCGACATGTTGCTTCTTATGATCTTATCTTTACCAATGTTCATAGTCCATGTACGTGAACATAGGGGCCGTCCATAAATGACGTCACGCACTTAGGAGGGGAGGGGGGGTCTGACATTTGTGACGATGTGTGACGAGGGGGGAGGGGGTATGAGTAATGTGACGTCACATTAAAAAAAAATTTTTGATAAATTTATAAAAACGTCCTTTAATATTTTATAAAGCAATATAAATTTTTTCTTTTATTCACTAGATGTCAATAGCATAGGATTTCTGACAAAATTTTGGTTCTAAATTTATGTTCACTTTTGACGTTTATTATTACTCTGCCAGGAAGAGGAAATTGCAATTATTCTTTTATGCAGTCGTTCAGTGTAGGCTACTATATTAAAAAACGCATTATTTTCGAATTAATAATATTATAAAACGTAAGTATTGTAATTCCTGTCACTATTACGTTGCCCGAGAACTATTCTGGCGTATCTCAAAATTTTCCATTAAATTTCGAGAAAATCGATGTTAAAGTTTTGCATAATGTAACGTCATACCAGCGTAATGCGCTATTTCAAATTTGCATAATCGGCGCGAAATCAGTAAAAATATATCTACATAAAGTTAATAATACGTTGAGTGTTACTTTGCTCTATAAAAATAACGGTCGTTAACGGTCGTTCTGATTGACATTGAGCAGTATAATTCCAGATGATCGTTTGTATCTTATTCTGCTTATGAAGAATCCTTACTGCATAAAGCGTTACTCTAGCAGTTAATAATTATGGTGGTAAAAATAACTGGCATTATGCAATGTAAAATAAACGCACAGAGTGCGAGCCTTCGCAGTGTGAGTGGAACAGAGAGCAATGCATCAGAGAGAAATGCAGCAGAATGCAATATAGCAAGAATAATGCAACAGAGAGAAATGCAGCAGTACAGAAATGCACCACAGAACAATGACACAATACGTTTGAAAATCCGTTTTTCAAGAATTGTAAAAAAAACGGTGATTTTTAATGAAATTTTGTGTAAGAAGTCTTTTGAGCGGCTTTTTATGGTCCTTCAAACGACACTAACCCAATGAAAATCGGTTCAGCCCTTCTGAAGATACTTTGATTTTTCTATGATTATCAATCGACTAAAAAATTCGTTTTTTACAAATTGTAAAAAAGCGTCATTTTATGAAATTTTGCAATTAGGAATTTTTGAGTGGCTTTCAGTGCACTTTCCAACGAGATGAACAAGGTCAAAATCGGTTCAGTTCTTCCGGAGATATTTTTATTTTTTGTATTTTATCAAAAATTTTCCATGTTTTTAATCTCCTTTAGTCTTCATTTTTCAACTTTTTTATTTATGGTCCGATTTCAGAAATTTTAGTTTTCTGGAGGTTTCAAAAGATTCTAAGAAGAAAAGATTTTGGTCCCCCCCTTCTCCCCTCTCCCCCCTCGCTCACCAATAAAAACTATAAAAATTCTATAGGTTACTTCTTTTTATAAGAAAATAAAAGAATAAAAATTATTCTGAACATTGCATTTTTTTAGCATTAATAGACGATGAGTCTACGATTATTTTAAAATGATTTTTTATGCTAAGTTCAGCAATGTTTAAAAATAGTTAATTATTAATTTTTTTGTTTTATTTGAAATTAAATGAAGTGGTTTTTTCTGGGGGGGAAGGTCAGAGCATTGTGACGTCATATTTGAGGGGGTCAGACTTTTTGTGACGAAGTGTGACAAGGGGGGGAGTGGGGGGTCAAAAATCAGCCAATTTCGCGTGACGTCACTTATGGACGGCCCCATACTGCGTAAATCGTGCACTCGACAAATGGTTCAAATGTACAGGAAATATTTGTGCAAATCATTTTATAGCTAATATCAGCTAAATAGAAGTAGAGATGACATTTCTGCAGTCTGTGTATTTCAATTACTTTACAACAATTCGACCTTCCGATTGGGTTAGATAAATATTTTTAAGACTTCAACTTAGAGAGCATCATCATCATCATCATCATTAATCCTGGGCACAACGCCCGTAGATATACGATGCCCACTTCGTCGTGACTTTCCACTGTTGTTTGTCCTGTGCAATATGTGCCAGTTCTTGAATTCGCTTATTTCTCCACCCCTCTATATCGTCTAGCCATTCTTTGTGAAGATGTCCCCTTTCATTCTTTCCTTCCATTCTTCCGAACAACAATGTTTTGATTTTTCTATCATCGCTCATTCTGCATATATTATCGCCAAACAAACCTAACTTTCTTATAATTGCTTTTTGCATTAGATTTTCTTTTGGTTGTATTCATCTGTACAGTTCTACATTGCTGACCTTGTGTTTCCAGCCTACTCTTAATATTTTCCTGCAACATTTTCTCTCAAATGTAAAAATTCTCCATTCTATGTATTTTGTTACTACCCATGTTTCGCAACCATATAGCATGCTACTAAACACGCATGCTTGCAGAACGCTTACTTTTGTATATTATTTTATGGCTTTGCTTTCCCAGATTTTGTCCACAGCCTTTAATGATGCTGACGCTTTTGCAATTCTTGTTAGTACCTCTTTTTTACAGTCCAAGTCATATGCCATATTGCTCCGTACATGTAGGTATGTGAATCTTTCTACATTTTCCAGTTGGATTCCATCTACAACAATCCTTTTTGTAGCAATCTTCTCCCAAATATCATTGTTTTTGTTTTATCGTAGTTCATTTCTAGCCCATTTCTCTTGCCTTCTTTGTTTAATTCTTGTGTTGTCTGTCCCAGTCTCTGTTCATTTTCATCTACTAAATCGATGTCGTCAGCAAAACAAAGGTCACTGAAATTTGTGCCGCTAATTGTAACTCCCATTTCTTCTTCTTCTCTAATATTGTCCAAGACTCTTTCCAAGAAAGTAATAAATGTGTTAGGCGATATCGGATCTCCTTGTCTTTTGCCTTTATTTTATGCTGAACCAGGTACCGATCTCGTAACCCACCCGTACCGCTGCTCTCGCGTTGCCGTTGATTTCAATTAGTAATCGGGTCAGTTTGCTATCTACGCCATATGATTCTAATGCTGCCCACGCACGCTGTGTTCTGATCGATGCTATCAAAGGCATTCTTAAAGTCTACGAAACAGCTGTACACTTTCTTATTTTTCCTTCTCGCCTTTTCTCATATCAGCCTTAGTGTAAGTAACTGTAGTACGGTGCCTCTGTCCTTTCTAAAACCTGCCTGAGCGTCTGTGAGTTGTTCCTCTGTCTGTTTCCTCGATCTTTCCGTTAATATCATCATCAGCGTTTTACTCAGGTGACTTATCAGTGCTATCGTTCTATAATTGCTACATTCTAATGCACTTCCTTTCTTGTGAATGGTTACAATGATTCATTTCTTCCATTCCTCTGGTATGTGACCATCCTTCCATATTGAGTTAAAAATGATATGCAACTCCATTATGATGATGTTTCCTCCATTATTTATCATCTCACCAGTTATACCGTCATTGCCTGGACTTTTGTTGTTTTTCAGTCTCTGTACAGCTCTTATTACCTCTTCTTCTGAGATGTTGCTTTCAATGTCCTCAACCGGTGTGGCAATTTCTTTCAGCTCTTAGGGAGCACTCGATCATTAAACAGAAGAACTTATTTATATTTATAACATACTGCTCAAGAATTGCTTCTAGCCATAACAAGACGCACATACTCAGATGTGATAGACTGCCATGTCAAGCCACATGTATCGTGCTTCAGAAAAGACGCTATACAAGTATATACTAAAGCATGCAAACGCTAATGTATACATGGTGCTTGAGCATTTGGATCGTTTTGATATCGGGCCAGTTAGCTCGTCTAATTTCGTTCTTGAGATTATAGAGCTATCAGAACAGTTTTATCACATTTAAAGTTTGTTGAATTCTGCCGCCTATTTTTCGTCCTGATTGTAACCGACCATGAGCTACCATAATGTTTAGGCCTACCTTATGGAAAAAGAATGACATAACGAAACGATTTTGCACAGCTTCCATAAACAACGCCTCATTCAGTAAGAATTTTGTGAAGATTTTTAATCTTGGACCTCTAACCACAACTTAGCATAACGAGCTTAATTATCTCGGCTACTGGTCGACGAATGGTGCATTGTTTCATATTGAGTTCTATGCTAGACCTGCAATCCATGTTGTGATTTTCAGAAGCCTTTCTAGAAGCCGTATCGTTATTATATATGATGCCGATGACCGTAATTTGCGTAGGTAATAGTAATGAACGATACAGTTAATAAAAAAGATGTTAAAAACAAAGATAACCGAGATGACATTGCAATAATGCTACAACTAGGCAAACGTAGACTTCTGATTAGGTCGGATGTCCTTAAACGCATGCGCACCAGCGGGGGTCGCATGCAGTTACTGCGTTCGATATAACATTAGGATTAACTGGCGGTTAAATAATTATGTGTTAAATAAAATTATGACTACTAGCACGTAAAGTGGCTATCGGCGTCTGAATTTGATTTGTTGGAGAGAGAGAAGGATTCAGAAAATGACATTTGGCAAATTTGACGGTGTGTTTTTATTATTATTAAAGATTTCCGTAATTAAATATATGACCTGCTTAGAAGTGGCATTAAAGTATAATGGCCGGTTTGAAGGAAGGCCAATGCTGGGAAAGAAAAGTAGATTAAATTGTTCAATATATTTGCTAAGTCTTAAGTACATCAACTTTTTAAAGTAGGTCACCTTGCAGAATAAGGGTAAGACAAATATGACCATCTGGCTTGAAACTTCTCCCCTTTCCATTTTCAAAGGGGCTCAGAGTGCTAAGGTTAGTGAGAAATAGCCAGCATTAAAGGAGCAGTTAATTATTTTAGCTAATGGTTCAGCTATGAATACTAAAGAGCCATATAGGGTCAATCAATCATAAAAAGCATTCACGAAAACTCAATATAACGCCCCTTCAAGATATCTACTCAGAGGCGCTACCTGCCTAACCCGCCGATGAAAAGGACAGTTTTAAGAGAGGTGTAAAATGAAGATGAGAAGTTCTTAGGTAGGAGACGGAGTTCTATGGGAAATCCATTCCAGATGGTAGGTCCCACGCCCGAGAAAGCCAAATGCTGGATTATGGAAGTGCGTGCAACTGGGACGAACAGGTCGTCACGCACTGCACAGCGACGTGGTCGTAGACCACTACTGCCTGTGATCGGCGACATAGCTCCTGAAAATAAGCAGGCACAATACCGCCAAGGCAGCGTCAAACAAAGGCAGATACCCTAAATAAGATGCGCTGAGGTAGAGGCCACCAATGCAGGACATCCCCCATGTACTCGGATATCTGACCTGCTTTGGGAATGCCACCAATCAATCGCACGGCCGCACGTAAAAAAACGTCCACTCCGAACCTGCGGGAGGCCAAAATAGACTGAGGAGCCATACAAGGCGACCGGTAACAAAGGCACGAACCAGAGTAGCTGTGGCGCTGAAGGTAAGAGCGAGATATTACTCGCAATTGGCGAAGCTGATAAAAACAACTACGGGAGACATTATTGACATGCCGAGCAAAGGTGAGTTCTTGGCTAAGAGTGACTGTTAGCGATTCCTTCCCTATGGGAGACACAAATGGAAGAGTGCAGGTTGAGTTTCCTCTGGAGAAGTCTCCTCCTGTCCAGAAGAACCACATCGATAATGAATAAGAAAGTGTTCAAGGGTTTGGGATGACTCATGAATGTTATTAGCAAGGAATTGCATTAGTAGAGGATCCTTGAGAGGGGCGTTCCCGTAAAATAGTTAGTAAATCTGTTAGTATTATTACATGGATCTACAATTATAATCTTCATTAGAAGCCAGATAAAGCAGGCCTACGCCAAAATTGTTGTCCTACAGCCCACATCGAGCGGGTTTTAAAATTGAATGTTTTTAGATTGTCGCCACATAAAAAAATCAGACTTAAGCTTACAATGGTTCTTTCGGCTCTAAATCTGATTGAATTATTGGGTCATTTAAGTAAAGCGAAATTTTCTTTTGCTAGACTTTTGTGGGTCTATGTTTCTACAGGACTTCTTTGGACGAGTTCGTTGATTTCTAATATTTGGATCAGAGGAAAAGGGCTCGACAAACTAGTTCTTATGGGAGGACAAGAATAGGTCATAAGCAGTACTAGAGTCTCTCATCTCACAAGTCATGGGTATTTGAGACTTTCGTCAGTTGAGAAAACTTTATTAAACATATCGACTCTCTCCCTGGTTGTAATTCTGATAGTCTAGGACCTATTTGGAATCTATATTCGAGAGAAACAAAGATGGGCAGATGGTCTGAAATGTCAGCGGTACTCATAGAGGAGCCAGTTATGTGGAGCCAAGCGTCGGTGAAGATTGTTGTCGGTTATTCTCGTTAGGTCACTTGAGTGTGCTAAGATAGGCAAGTAATGCTGCGCTATTATACGTTTGTAGAAGTTAGAGATAGAATTGTGGGTCTGTACTTTCAACAGATTGATAGTGAAGACCCCTATTGGCACGATATCCTTATTATATAATATTTCTGCATCTCATTACCCAGAGAGTGATTCCTTTAAAAAATACCAATGAATAAACCTTCAAGGGTGGTTAGTGTAGCAGAAAATTCCGAAAGATGGAAGGATGATAATGACATGCCGTTTTTGTTCAAAACACCTTTGCCACCACTCAGCCCAGTAGATATAGTCTTCTGAAAGAATTGATAGCCAGGGACAGCTATCAATTCTTCGAAATGATCCTTTAACCAGGTTTCGGTAACCACTAACTTAATTTACACGTCTGGAGGTTGTAAGTCGGGTAAACAAGAACATCTCGTCCCAATATTTTATCATACATGTTACTATGGTGGTTGCCTTTTTGGCTCGTAAATTATCTCCTTCAGTGCAACCTCTATGTCACCAACTATTAAAAGTAAATCGGTAAACTAAACGAGGTTTCCGCCAGACTAGTGTCGAGTCGCATATCAATAGCTGCATCGGCAGCAATTGACGCCATTACTTGCCGCATCGCATGTAGGAGTATCTCTTGAACAACGTCGACCTAATTCTCAGTATGCAATTGTATGGCAGCAACGTGTGGCCACCACAAAACAGGTCCCATGAGCGTGGCAGTAAATAGATCGATAGTGGTCTTATGGTATTGTATCAAATAATGAACCCAATTTACTTCAACATTAGAACATGACAATAGTATTACAATGAATTAAAAGGTGATTTCATACACTTAAGGTGCCGTCTAATCATTTTATTGCCATTATGTGCTCATTGACAATGCGCCCGTTCCTAACATCAGAAGCCTCATATGAACATCATGAGAGCATACCGAGGGCTAAAATGATGGCCATATATATACAAATATGCCTAATGCCTTGGCAGATCAATACTACTTATATTTCGATCTAGACATATTTGGTAATTTCAGATTAAAGAAAACAATCACCATGTATGAAAAATCGTCTCAGTGCGACATCAGGCCAAGATGAGTCAAAGCATATCTGACCACAATTGCAATAAAATACTCTTTTTAGCATGTACAGTAGGTTGCTATTTGATATTGCTATGGTGACACGTTTAGCACACACTTGCCTTTCAGACCGTGTTGCTCAACCTTGACAACTGAATAGCTGTCAAGGTTGAGCAACACGGTCTCAAAGGCAAATCGATCACATATGCACAAATCATAGTTTTATTTCATATAGACAATGAGCAGCCGTTTCAGAAATGTTGTATTTCAAAATACACTTTCTCCTGTTAGTTAGTTGAGTAATAAGTTCAAAATCTTTTACATTTCATGGTTAAAATTACACCAGTTTCATTTAATTGATTTCATTAGGCCAACGAAAAGTCGAAGAAAAAGAAGTAGAAACACTAAGGTTTATATTCGGACAGCAGACACATCCCCACGTCATAGTTTCAACGAAAGTTCTCTTTGGACCAAATATGCAGGCAGCATTCCTTATTAAGTCTGCAGCTTGGTTCACCTGCGTTCCAGTCAGTGGACTCAAACGACAGCCCTTTATCGATGTATGGTTTCCATACGAAAGGTGATTTACAGTTGTTTTCGATCTGTCGCTGGCCAAAACACACTTCCAAGAAAAGATTTTTCTTTCGGTATGCATACGGTTTTACTTAAATTTTCTTTTAAAGCACATAAAATTATTTGCTTTATTACATCATTATCAATGTTTGTATGCGATATCAATATAAGCTAAAAAGCGAATTTAGAAAACGACAAAGTATGCTGTAGACCAGCGTTCAAAATCTGAGGGTCGTGACCCTTAAAGGGGGTCGCCCTAGGATTCGCCAGATTTGGGTTCGAACCGTCAGGAATTTGTTAAAAAAGAAACAGTTGTCAGCGTAGTTTTTCAGTTTAGACATAATACGCTGATACACGTGCGGACTGTGGACACAAAGTGTGGCACGGTAGCTGATTGGTTAGAGCGGTCGGATCGCAACGCTGAGTGTGCGGGTTCAACCCTCGTCCGAGAGACCTTGAGCAAGTCCTTCGAGCACAATTGATCTGTATTACATTTGCAGCTGCGTCGTCGAGGCGTGTGCAATTCTGAGCATAAAATGTTGAAAGAAAAGCAGCATAAAATGTCAGTTGTAACAAACACCCAAGTGAGAAGGATCATAAGGATTCTCCTTTTAGATCTAATAATCAGATTTTAACTATAAAACCTCTGAACGGAAACATATTTTGCAAATGCGGAATCCCATATTCTTCGAAGCAAAATTTATTGCAAAAACCATTTTGGCCTGTAGCTACATGTTTGTGTGGTAGAATGCAAAATAAATTCCAATGGGATCATTCATAAACTACGATGAAGCAAACTAATTAAAGTCTTACACTGGTGCGTATATTATGATTATTATACATCTTAAGAAGTCATTTTCGCTAGAGAAGAAACTCTGCGCGCTATAACCAAATTTCCATTCTTGGCACATACGGCACCTATTTTTCTTTATTTGAAGCTACTGAACATAATTCAAATTCGTTATTTTTATGTACAAATAATTATATTCAAAACTACTGCCACTGGCTTCTGGAGATTTCTTCCCCGAACCACCCATACATTTGAAATAAAGAAAGGAGCTGAGTTAAGAAACCTATCCGTCCGCACGTCCGTAAATATTCCGGAATATGAAACAATCCGACATGTACACGTAACAGTCGCGATGCCTCGTTTTTTTCTTGTTCCACAGATTGAATTGAGAACTTACCCTTTGATTACTAAGTGATCACTAATTGAGAATGTTTTTCAATGTTTATATTTTTCCTTGTTTTGTGCTACACACTTGTCACGGTGGGAGGCAGCGAGAAGAGATCGGATGCTCAGTAGATCTCAATTCAACCGATGACTTGGCGGACACCTGCACCTATGCAAAGAGTCCAGCAGCTGAGACGACAAGTCGGACGACCGACCAAAAGCAGTTCAGACCGATTTCCTCAGTCAGTCATAAAATCCGAGTGATCGGCCACGGAGGTATGGCCCCGTGTATTCAGACGCTACAAACGCCTTTGATGTTAGGACACAGAGCTATTTAATTATGGGAAGGGATTCATGCACCTGTGTATAAACCTGTTAGACTGTGGAATAGGAATCCTTCCGTCGATATGACAGCTATGAACAACATGATCTACAGGAAATGCCGCTCATCAACTTTATAATCATGATAACTTCGATGTAGGCCTACACATTATTCTCATTTTGCTATTTTTAACGCTTTTTTAATCATCACATTGGCGTGGAGTGAATCAGTCTGAAGAGGCCAAACCTTGAAAATACAAACATTATTACTTTACGTTTTGCATCCTTCCATCTCTTGATTGAAACTTTAACTCACTGGACCCATATGGCGGGATTGCGCCCCTTCTGGGTTGCTTTTGTTTTATAATTTAAGTTTCTATATCTAACTATCTGAGCTCCTGTATAATTATTGCTACTATGACTGATTTTCACTTGTAGACCTACTTGCGTAATGGAGAAATTATGTTTTTATTATTGGAAGCAATAAAATTGAATTGAATAAAAATATTTGCTGTTGAATGACAATTACCTGTTACATGTTATATGTTTATTTTTAATTGGTTACACTCAATTAAGGTTTATTAATAGTAATGTGACAGTTATTGAAACATTGCTGTTTGTTTTCTTGCTGCATTAAACATTATAGTGTACGTTAGACAAATAGTTTTTTATATCTAATTATCTGATCTCCTGTATAGTGTTACTAATTAATTGTGACAAATTAAAGTCAATTTTATAATCAAATTTGCTAAATATGATTTTTGAAGGAAAACACTGACGTATATTTGGTTCAAATTAAACTATACCAATTAAGCGGGTGCTTTGGAATAAATGCTCTTTTGGAATTCATAATCTATTTCATTACAAATAAGAACCACAACGTCTCACATATGACCAGGTTCATTTCAATCATAAAATGTCAGGTGTAAACAGATTTTAGTTTAAAGAGAATTCAACTTAAAAGTAAGCTTAATATTGTTTATCTTAAAAGTTCAAAGATCTATTACATTAAATGACTACATGTAGAGCTGAGTTGACAACAGGAATTATCAGTTTCATTAGGACCACAAAATTCACCTGATAGCAAAAAATGCTGTCAAATATTAAGGTGTGTACTCGCACAATGGACACATTTTCCGATTGCACGCAATGTCGTTCCAGTTGAAGTTTCGCTTGGGCCAAACATGCAAACAATATTCAATGTTGTATAGGCAGTTTGGTTCACTTGCACTCCAGCTGGTAAACACAAAGGGCAGCTTTTCGTTACTTGATGGTTTCCATACGAAAGGAGTATTACAGTTGTTATCTATCAGGCGTTGACCGCTTGTCCAGAACATTTCTCCATCCTCAGACCAACCGCTCGATATGCAAGCATTGTTACCTGCTTTTTCTGTAAAAAACATGGGCATACATTTAAAAGTGAATCTATTATTACAGTTAACCTGATGAAGTTCTAATAATATTTTAATGGAAATTATTTGACGAGCGCAGTTCGCTGTCCCTTTATAAATATTCTGCTTCCGGTCAGGACGCAACAGTCCTCATGGCTAAAATTACAGGTCTTTATTTATCAATTTTTCAGTCTGTGTGTCCTCTTCTATCAGAAGAGATGGAAAGATGTGATACAAACGGACCGGAAGACTCTCAAATTGAATAGTAAAGACACTAGTGACAGAGTCAAGTTGAGAAGAAGAATACGCGTGGCTGACCCATCCATTGCGAGGGATTAATTGAAGCCTGAAGGAGATAATTGTATCCTATTGGTTTGCACAGGCAGCAGATATAATGATCTTGACAGTTTCCGCTGCCAACGAGCACGTTTTTTTAGATCTAGTCCGATATTCCTTTTCCAAACTGTCTTAGAACGAACGTATTGAGCTGAGTTGTTCCAGAATTAGTGTCTTAATAATACAAACATACATGTTCATGCAGGCATAAGAACTGTACGTGGATGCACACACTGACATGTACAAGTAAACAGAGATACTTAGGCTTCATTAACATGCCAAGTAATTACTAAACACTGTGCACTAACTTTTACATTTGTGCATTAACTTTTATATTCATGCATGTTTACATACTTGAAAGCTCCGATGCTAGGAATGTCTTCAATGCGCTGTTTTGTTCTGCACTTCTGACGGCTGCCAAGTGAGATCCACGGCCCAACTGCTGACAACTCTTACCAGCCGAGTACCAGTCGTGACTTTCATATACAACCTTGTAACACCTTTTAGCCGAAGGCAGGTGAGTGAAACCAGGAGGACATTTATCTGAAACATTGCACTCAGCTGCTTAGCACAATAAAATATTAACGCAGACTTTTAATTTTGAGCTCATAGGCAAAAATGGCCCCCAAAATTTAAAACTTGATTGACGCGTCACATCTAGGTTTAATGCGTGGGCGACGAATGCGTGAACACGCATAACCGATGCAACTGTTGAATTGAGTGGCAATAGCAAGTTAATAAGCGACAAGGTAGTAAAATCCAGAGAAGTGGTAATGAGGAAATATTTCGACAGAATCTTACTTATAAAATTATTATCACGGCAAATGCATTTCCGCGGAGGTCTCTGCGTCTCACAGAACTCGTTAATAATTACCTCAACGTCGATTGTCTCAAGATAGTTCTTGTGAGAACTGAGTCGATCACCGTTATATAGCCAATTGCTATGCCAAAGATACCGAGGCAAAATCATACTCTTGTCTCGGTACCTTCCAAAGCGCAGGTGCAAACATGTCCGTAGCTCCTGTGAAGAGGCTTGAATGCAATAATTACTTGGGTGCCACCAGCTGGAATAGTCTCTCCTTTCTTCTTCGGAAGGAGCTGCTCTCTCTCTCTCTTCCTGCTGCCTTCCGGAAGCGCATGAAAACTTTCTTTTGTACTATTTAGATCTGTGTTGAGTCGTAAGCGCCTCTAATTTAAGTGGCTCTATATATGTGTTCATTGCATTGCATTAGATTATTACATTACATTACAATAAACTTTAAACCGTTATTTGCCACATTCAATAGGCGTTAGGTAGCATAATTGTCACATTCAGTGCGAGACGATGCTAATTATATCTTCAGATTTTAACATATTACAAGCAGCCGGCTACACACCATTCTGAAAAGGCGGCCATTCAAACGCTGATCCTAGTCTTGCTCTGAGATCTTTGACAAGATCTAGCAAAATTTCGTTGTCGAACTTGATGACTGCCATGGAATTCTGAATTTCAGGACAGCACAGATCTACGCTTTGCAATGTTGCAGCAAATATTTCAAAAAGAAGAAAGACGCGCGAAAACTTGAACATCTTAGTAAATATGTGTACGTTGCAGCCTTTGCAAGTTTTCTATGATCAACAAAACTGTTCTCAGCAGTCTGTGAATGCCTCTACATCAGGTTTTATACTGTTTTATACTGACCTTTCCGATCCAGTCGGATGACCTTAAGTGCATGTGTACCTGCGAACTCATGACCAGCTGCAGCGTTGGACACATTATAAACTGACGGTTTAGTTTACCAATACCAATACCAAAGATTTTTATTGAGCACACACACACAACACACGGTCAATCAAAACAAGTAACATACAATTTATGACGACTTACATAGAATTTTCATTAACATCTGGATTAGATGTATTGAAGAGATGCGTAATTCAGACAGCTAGTGGAATGTACGAATATAAATATGTATTATTGTATATGGCTGTGCTGTAATTGACTCTGGTGGGTCATTTGAACTTGAATTATGCTGATTCAGTGGATATATAGTCAAGTTTGAAGTGCCAATTAACATCTGAATATGTATGAAGTGGATACAGGTATGTATTAATGACCAAGCGAAGAGTGTAGGGTTGAAAAGTTTTTGTTTTCACCTTATAGAAAGCCATAATATTATAGAATGTTATGTGTTTTATGTCACTAGCACCTTGTCCTTTCGATGCAATGGATAGTCAAATCGATAGAGTGTTCGGTTGGTAATGAGGAGTGCAGTTTCCAGCTTCACTTTAAACGGGTCGGATCGCTCCTCTATGTTGCCTTTCATAAAAAAACGCCGCGTGCTTCTAATTTAGATTAACTGACCGTGCACGCCTAATAAATGAAACGTCACAATGCAAGTCGAGTGAGCTAACAAGTAAGCTGCTAAAGTTTTATTATTAGTATTAGGTCTATACTTCACAACACGCGCTAAATAAATATGGTGTTTAGGTGCATTTTGATCTTAGATGTTAAACGTTTTCTGTGAGATTCAGCTTCTGGTCCGCAGTCTCAATAATAAAGAAGTGTTTGAAAAAGCAAAGAAAATAAGGGCAGGCAAATACTGCCCTCTTTCTACTTTTCTTCTCTTGCCTTCTCTTTAAATTCTTTCATCATCATCATCTTCTTCTTCCCTTCCCCTTCCCCTCTCCTTCTATTTCCTACTTCTCTTCTCTGCTTCTCCTTCCCCTACTTCTTCTTCCTATTTCTCCTTCCGACCTCTCTTTCTTATTTCTCTTCCCTATTTCTGCGTCTTACATCTCCACCTGATTTTTCTTCCTACATGTACTTCTCTTTCAACTTCCAAATGTGACTTAAATAAGAGTAATATGACTGATAAATTAAGATGGTTATTATTTGTTGTAATAGCAAATTAAAATACTACAAGACTATTTAATTTGAGTAGTCTACAGTTCAATCAATATGCTGATGTGACCGATATAAACTTACATGCAAAAAGTAGGCTATCTGCTAGCAATAAACGTGATTAATGCGAATTATAAATTCCGACGTTTGGTTTGCGTGGCAATAAATCGAAGCTGAAGTGCAGGTCTATAATTTCCTCCGACAACGTATCCATCTGCCTTTCGTTCTTAAAAAAGACCATTGATTGATTCGCCCTCTTTGGTTAGATATCTCAATTGCAATTCATAAGAACTGTTGATCACGAAAGGACAGAGACTAAGCTACAGAATCAGACTGAACATATTTATAATTCATGAAGAAATATAATTATGGCCTCCAGCGATTAGACGCAGACACGAGGACACAATGAAGAATAACATCTCCATTTGACCCGCCATATGTCTTTGTTACGAGGCATTAAATCTATCATTGTTACAATGTCTCAATCAGGAGAACTGAAGAGATTCCGGTTTTGTGTGGATAACTGAAATACGACACAACTCTGTACAGGGTCAGTCGTTGGACAAAGAAACAGTCGACCAATTATTTTATAAACATTGGTGAATTCGACCGCACGTTAAAAATTGTCTCTGAGATAAGCCTATCAACGCTTAAGGATAGATTAAAATTAAGATGCACAACAGAGGGTTCCCGGACAATTCGGCGACGGACAATTCGGCGCCGGATGAGTTGTATCGTATTTAGACCAGGTTTCGGTACGCTATGTAGCAACCGTCATTTTTAAAACATTCAGAAATGGGAGCAAAATAGTTTTCTCCATATTATCCAGCACATGTCTGCTTGTTATAGAGACTGGTAAAGACAACATTCCTAAAACACTGACTTTGAGTTATTGCGATTAAAGAGTACAGTAACATTAAAACATGGTTTTATCAACTTCTACTGCCGTTAGTACATACTATGTGAGTCAGAAACCGATATCGATGTAATAAGTAATATTCTTTAGTTTTATCTACAGTGGAGGACTACTCTAGTTAGAAGGAGACACGGTCCCTATGTGTTGACTATGACTCTTCAATAACCAAACATGTGCTGGATAATACGGTGAATATTATTTCGCTCCATTCTGAATATTTTAAAAATGTCAGTTACTACAAACCGATATCTGGTAAAAATACACATACAAACTCATCTGGCGCCCAGTTGTCCGTCGCTGAATTGTCCGCGCCGAACTGTCCGGCGCCGAAATGTACGGTCACCCGATAGAGGCCATTGCGTCTGATGACCCAACGTAAGAAGTGATCCTTGGTGATGGCTTTGATAAACTCCCACAGCAGAACAATACGGTCCTATGCTGCTGGTCGACCCACCGACACTATGAACAAATATGCTTGGCAGGCTAGTTGCATTTTGACTATGCTACCCAGATTCGAATCTTCACTTTGCGTTGAGAACAGACCAAAAGGCAAATCCTTCCCCAAATGAAATGCGAATTTTCGAACTCCTGCATAAGCTCCGTCATCCTGTTCGTTGCATCCACGCAGTGGGACTTTGCCACTCTAGATGCTCGGCAGAGGATTGAGCGATTTAGGAAGAAAACAAAATTGCTGGCTATCTATATGTAAAAAAACACGGTGTGGATACATTGATGGGTAAAGCTGAAAGTTAATTATTCCACGAAGTGAACTAGCTTATGTTCTTTCTTCGTTTGGCAACCCAATACACAGTTGGCATAAACTGCGCACACGGTCCTATGACTTAAAATTACCCACTAAAAACGATAAGATTTTCATCACAATAATATAATGGAGGAAATTGAATTAGTGGAATGTAACGCGAACATTTAATTACCAGTTAATTTAGCGTGGCTCTTCATTTATGTAACCGGATCTGGTCCTCCATGTGGAATGGTTCAAGGCGCAAGCACTCATGCCTTAACGGGTTAGGGTTACGGAAAGCATGTGCCACCTTAAACTGTAGCTATGATACACTTCTATACAAAAGAAACGAAATACGCTAGGTCAAACCAATGTATCAAATCATACATCAATCAATTCAGGTGTCCAATGGCTTATTATTGTCTCTTGTATAGGCTATATTTCCATATAATCAATGCCCATCCAAGTGAAGAGAAAGCAATCAATGTATCAATGTAACTTCATATGGCTATAAAACTAGATATATGGCTGAAGTCTGTAGTAACAACAACCCGTAGACTTGGTTGCAAATCTTGGCTAGCTGAGACATTGATCCGCTAGTAAGAACAAAAGTGGAAAGTTTTTCGTCATTTGTCAATTGCTGTGGGCCCTACAGCGATTAGGCTCTCTGATCAAGTCAGAATGATCAACGCTGGTGAATGAGCTCGTGCGCTGCGCTTGTCTATCTGATGGTACCTTATACGCTACGTCTGGAGATTACGTTTACGATTACAAATCAATTTATAGGAGATACTTCAATAAGGCTTGACGTTTGGGAACAGTCTACCGCTAAGCATAAGATCTTATTTGATCCTTAGCACATTGCTCAAGAATTGCATCTAGCCATATCAAGACACATTTTTTAGATTTGTCAGACTGTCCGGTTATACATTCTGTTGAGATTCAGAAACGCGCTGTACACAGGTCTGCAGGTATTTACATAATGCACGCATTTATACAAGGTACCTGAGCAAATTTCTATCGATCCACTTATTCCTCATAATTTCTTTCAGAATAATATAGAGCTATCACGCTAGTTACATCACCACTGAATGTGAAGGTGACTGAATTTAACCGTTGCTTTTTTCTCCGAACTGTGACCTTGCCTCTTATTACCGCATGTTGACCTTGTGAAAAACGACACTGTAACGATATTTATTTGCGCAACATCCGATGACAAAGTCTCGATCAATTATGAACTCAATTTTAAACACTCACACATAATCATCTCGAGATTTCTAGCGCCTCCACATTCAGTTTAGCAAATTGAGCACAGCTTGGCTAATCGCCTGATACCTGTGCATTGTCTCATATTGAGTTGAGTGCAACCTGCAATCTGTGTGTGACTTCTGGAATCATTTTCAGAAGCCTTGTCGTAATCGTGTATGGTCAGATAATGCTCTGGAAGAAATAAGTGATGGACGATGTATTGCCACATTTCAATTTGTGTGGAATATCAAAATTAATCATGAATTCAAAAAATTAATGACGACTGGTAAGACTCTCTGGTTGACTATGGATAGAAAGAATTTGATGAAAGTTCTGGTTACTGTGAAGCAATATTGTAACCTACATCTTGGCAAGCGCAGCTAGACTGGGTTAAGAAAAACCAGCTGCGGATTACCATTACTCCAAAATTGGTTTTTTGAAACATTCCACCATTTCCAGGCCTATAGTATCAGAACAGTTGCGCTTCTCCAGAGCGATTTACTTTTATCTCACAAGCTTTAAGATAGAATATTCCGATAAGATAATTTTTGCTGTGGATACGAAAATTCAGCGATTTATTTCACTTGCAGTGGAAACCCACAATCACGGTCTACCGTGATTGTGGGTTTCGTAGGTACAATGTAGTATCTACGATAACGAATTGTCAGCACAGTGGTGCCACTACGAGACAAACGAAGGCTTCTTGGTTGGGTCGCAGGCCCGTAAGTGAATATGCACGTCTACATGTGAACTCGTATGAAGCTGCAGTGTTGGACAGACTGACGATTGAATTTATGACGACTTACATGTAAAGTATTTATCAACATCTTGATATGATTTATAGCAGAGATGCGAATTTAGAAAAACATTTGAAAATAAGATTATATAAGACCATGAAGTTCATCAATCGATCAATCAATCAATGTTAGCGCAATAAAGAGCCCCCTAAAGATATCTAGCGCCCAAGTGTCAATCTACCGTGTTATGATATATCAACCTTAAGACTGTCCTAATTAGCCGGGATAAGGTCGGGAGCGCTCCTGAAGAGATGTTCTTGAGGGAGCGCTATATTAATCCTCTGAAACGGCCCGATGTTGCGCAGTGGTGTTACGAGACAGCGAAGTTCCCCACAGAGCGGAGTTAAGGTCGGTCATTAGTGGTCTCAATGAGACGACACACCTTGCGGTAAACTGGCCCAGCGCCGCAAAAGCAGCGCCAAACATGGGCAGAGATCATGTATGCAATATGCTTGGGGAAAATAGATCCAGTGCAGGACGTCTCGCATATAAGGAGATACGTGACCCTACCTCGGGATGACCCCTATCAAGCGCGCGGATGAACCTAAAAAACGTTCCGACTACCCAATTCTGTTTATCTATCTATTTTGCAGCAATGCACTAACGGATCAACGTAACATTTTTATCAATACAGCTAATTACGACGATTGAGTTGATGGTCACACTGAAATGGCATGGGTCATTGATTCGTCTACAATGTTCAGCAGTTGTGATGGAACGACTAGCTCAGATTCAATAAGCAACAAACTTATAAGGGGAGGCTCGAACTCGTACTCTGCATTTTACAAAACGAGCCCCAACCAGCGCTCAAGTCCATTCAATTCTATTCTATTTATGGATGTATAAAGCGCCTCTCACAGAACAACATAATCAGAGGCGCTAATCATGTGCAGTACATTTGGGTCGTTGCGACTCTGCCCCTTTGAAATATGAGGACTTGTCTACCAAATGGTTGCGTTGGAGCTCGTACATGCTGGTGTTTTACAACATGGCTCATTCCTGAGTCCTTATTTTTGCTCTTATGTTGTTAATTAATCGCAAATGCATATAAAGATAATAATATATAATAAATGATGGAATGCGTGAAATTGATGATTCAAGTGACAGTTTAAAAGGTCATGTTAAGAGTAGGAATAGTTATCTTAATGTGCTTGTATGTTAGTTTCTTAGGTTTTAAAGGCAATATGCTAATAATGGAAAACAATAAAATGTTTGCAGTAGGACTCCCTATCTCCTGTTGCCTGCAGCGTAAAATTCCTCAGAGGCAGAGGCACAATTTCCCATAGCATAGATAGGAACAAGCAACATGTTACTATGTTACTCTATAGATTGATTGGGTATGTGAATAAGCTGCAGTGCATATCTTTAGAAATGGTGTTCTTAAATTCATTTCCATTATGATCATAGTTTGGCAGTTGTTGGCAACTTGCATATAAGATCCCATTCCACGGCATGAAATCATGACATTTAGTTACGCAGAAGATCTCAGAGAATTACATGTAGTTGATGAATGGAAAAATATTGCTTTTACTACAACGTGCAGCATCGAGTGATACATGTATGCGACATATTCTCACAGAAACCAAACGAAACAATTAGTAGTTATATTTCATCCAATAAGCAGGCAACAACATAAAAATAGCTTAAATAACTCATGGCGAGCCTCAGATAAGTTCAGCGTTAATGGGTTATCAAGTTTAACGAATTTTGTAATTTAAAGGTTGAAAAAAGTTGCCTTCAGAACGACTTCTTTCCATTAGGCCTACATTTAGAATTTTTAGATAGATCAATGGTTCGTTATTAAACGACTCATCGATTTTATAACTTTAAATAAATTGTCTTCAGTATTGCATCCATCGACGAAACCAAGTTTCGATAAAGGAGAGTGTTTACCCTAATTTAGGTCTGTATTCGCACAACGGACAAATCTTCAGGTCGCAAGATGCGTCGTTCCAAGTGTAGTTCTTTTGGGGCCAAATATCCAGGCAGTATTCCTTGAAGCCGCAGTTGGGTTCACCAGCCAGCCAGTTTGTGTACGACAGCGGAACCTCTTTTGATAGTTTCCATACGAAATCACTTTGACAGTTGTCTGGAATCTTACGTTGACCGCTTGTCCAAAATAGATTTCCAAGCGCAGCCAAACTACCAACCGGTATGCACTCAATCTTTCCTGGATTATCTTTAAAAAATATACATTTGCTGTTATTGCACTGCTGGAAGTAACACAAATTGACAGATAGAAATAAACTATCGTCAATAGTTATATAGGCCTTGCACACATCAATGGGTAGGCCTGTGAATTTATAAAAAAACCTTCTAAGGAGCCATGGCAATTGTCCTGTAGACACTGACATCGTTGTATTATTATTGAGCGAAAATTGTAATGTAAGTTTAAGTTGCAGTAACCGATATTTAACAGTAAACGTACTATATTAAAATGTTAATATTGTAAACATGAAATTATCTGCTTCTGCATATTTGCACAGAATGACCGTTTAGAAGCAAAATTTATCATTATATGTCTCGGGGCCAAGCAGTGCAGGCTCATTGAAACACGAATAGGCTTAATAACTCTACCTAATCACCCTTTAATACGGATTGTTCTTATGATGAAAATAGTAAAGAAGTTCTATTAATGTCTGAATTTATGTAAAATAATGTTCGTACGCACTCGCAATCTCTGTTGCGAGGAATGTCTTCAGTGCGTTGCTCTCAGCTGCGCTTGAAATTGCAACCAAGTCAGATCCAATCTTCAAGCCCCGACATGTCGTACCAGCCGAGGTCCAATCAAGACTTTTACGCACGACCTTATAACAACTTCCAGCCTCAGGCAGATAGGTGAAATCAGGAGGGCATATATCTGAAACAACAGAGTTAGAAAAGCAACTGCAAGTTTAGTATAAAATAATAATCAGTAGGGGCCTAATTGATAAATTGCCACTTAGATCAGATTTTGTATTTTTTCTTCTGAAGAAGAATTTCAAATTCAAGTAGGCCTATGGAGTCGACTCCAAACAGGATTTCAATGGTTCAATTCGGAGGTAGTCTAGGTAAGAATGAGAAAGCCTTAATTGCGTTGCCGTATATTTTTTGTTTTGCATACATACTGACATTTTTCACCTGCTTTTCTGTTCATAATCAATTACCTGAGTTCCAAATACAATGTGAAATCATTTTTACGTGAACGAAAACATTGGAATTGTGACTATTATTATTAATATTATTATTATTAATTTCCTAGACATTGGCATAACAATGTCCCATAAAACGCATTCATGCAAAACATCATAATTATTATTATTACTATAAAATTGAAGCTAATTGGTTGAGCGCAGCAAAGAACTGGCGCAATGCCGTTCCTTACACTAGTCAGTACAAAGCGTTTCTTAAAGTGGAAGCTGTTCAGAAGCGCTCTGAGAGTGACAGTGTCTATAATTATTTTCTCCTATTGTTAATAAGTATAATTATATATTATTGGCCTCAACACACATAATATTAGTCGGTGTTATCCAGTAACTTTTGGATTCACTACACTACTCAGTACTGGAGCGCCTCTGAGTAGGTTTCTTGAATGAGCGCTATATAAATTTTCGAAATGAAGGAATGAATGTACACAAAAAAATCTGCCATTGATGATGACTAAGTTTTCAACATCTGTTCATTTATTCGATTTGTTATTAGTCTGTCATATTTTGGGTTCTGCCACGTCTATTTGATCACCAGTACAAAGCAATTAAAAACTTTTCGTCTGCTACACAAGTGTCCTTAATTTCTTTATGCAAATTTTTTATTTGGCTTCCTATGATTGTTAATCAAATCTAAAACTAATAGATTTTGTAAGATTATTATTGGTCCATTGAATTAGTTATAAGCTTACCGGAATACGGATTATTCGTGATTTGTTTAATTAAATTTGATATTGGAGGAGCTGTGATGGGTCTTATTCAATTGGACGTCTATTGATTTACATCTACGCCTAAGTAACAGAGCGCTTGCATTTCAGGTATGTAGGCTAATTGCGAAATAAATCTATTTTAGCAGCTTGCAATCTGCTTATGATGTCGCTGATAATGAGAATGCCTAAGTAAACCAGGTATGTTATAAATTAGCATGACACGTTGACTGCCTTAAAAATGCTCAAAGACATCATCAGCTTCCATGCATTGGACAAAGCATTATTATCCATTTAAATGAATCTGAAAGTAACCAATTGATCAATCTAAAACACATTTGATTATGAACAGATAAAATATTTTGAGTGAAGGCGTAGGGGAGAGTTGGCACTCTTGATGCTATGGCACCCTTGATACTAGGTGATTATCTATTTACCTATTTATTTAATAATGGCAGGCAGGATACCAGCGTATTGAGAAAACTATTTCAACTACTAGTTGTAATAGTTTTCCCAATACGCTGGTACCCTGCCTGCCATTACTAAATAAATAAGTAAATTGATAATCACATAATATAAAGGGTGCCTTATTATCAAGGGTGCCAACTCTCCCCTAGTCTTCATTTTGTCGGTCATGCAATCGATATGTTTGGTTTTGTAGGGTAGGTCTACTGTAAATGCCACTCGCGTGTTAAAATATTATCAGCAACATACTTAACACAGCTCAAATGCAACGTAAACTGGATAGCATATTCAAACATTTTCAACAGGAGAGTTGAAGAGTTCTACGAGCACCTTTGGTGAAATGAAGAAAATCACAAAAGAAAGTTTAGTGGCGTGGAATGTTGTTGGGCCAAAGATGGGTAAAGAATGTTTAGGAGACATTAGTGTGGATATTTTCAAATTCATATAAAGACAACCATCGAAGACTCTAGAAATCAATGAGAAAATAAAATTCAGACTCAACTTTCGGGATTCAATACAAATTATCATGCATGCACAGATATTGCGCAATACTGCTAATCGTTATAATTATTCATCACTACATGGACAATGATCATTGTTTGCAAAACTAAATTGTGACTGCCGCTATAACTTCATTAATTGTAGTTGACAAAATTATCCTAGCAACAGAAAAAGATAGCTTTAGAACATAATTATATAGCCTACTGCTTGCCGGCCTATAAGAATTTATTTGAAGGCGATTTTATGGCCCGTTCAAATAATTATAGTAAAATATTGCAGACGCAGATGAGTACGGATAACATTTTAATGATCCATCATTACAGGGACCGTCCTGATTTCAAAATATTATAATTGCAAATTATGGATATCCAGTTAGTTACAAGTAATAAAACAAAGGTAGGCCTACAGTCTATAGGCGTACTGTTACTACGTCTCTTAGCTCTCAATTAGTAGGACTAATTCAATATATAATCATTTACCGCATTGTGGCGCTAACCTAGAATCTAAAAAAATGAAAACATCGGACGAGAGCAAATAAAGGACTTGAGTTGGCTATCTCAACACTGCTAAACATGGTTTTTCAAAGCTTATTCCTTAGATAGGTCGAAAATCTCAGAAACTCTTCTTTAAAAGAAGATACTGTCGATTGAATCGCAGCCCTTCACGCTGCCACTGATACAGCATCTTAAGATAGCATCAGAAGCAAAACGCCTACAACGACACCAGGACTCACCAGTCAATGACCTACAACATGGATTAGGTTAGAAAAAGGGTGTTTACAAAGTATGATATTTATAATTGCCGAGAAGCCTCGTATGAGCGCCTTAGGTCTCTTCAAAAAAATAATATTGTTGTGCTTTATCACAGGGTGATCACTGAGTTGCACGTTGGTTGCAATAATTTGTAGAATTATGTGCTAAGAAACGCTGAATCAGAACAGTTTATTAGCTGTAAACACGCAAATCCGACTACAGACCACTCTCCCTGTTGAGCAGCTCATCCATTCTCACACTAAGACTGTTGATGAGAACTTTCAGGTCCTGAATTTCTGACTTTATGTCCACCAGTGATATTCGAATGTCAGGACAGCACGGATTGTCAGGTTGCGCTGTTGCAGCAAACACTCCAAAGAGGAGGAAGGCTAACGTAACTTTTAGCATGTTTACTAAATACTGCTTTTAGCGATAGAAGTTTGCTCGACTGTTTATGAGCACGTCTATATATAGACTGTACATACCAGGTGTCATGCTTTCTGGTGCAAATGTCGGATGTCCTTTGGCGCATGCGTACCTGCGCTGGCATGTTGATTTCAGCGATTGCTGCAAGCATTTAACTGAACGGTCAACATAAATAATGACTACTGCATTGGTAAGTAATTAAGTGGCAAGGAAATCAACTACTGCTAACAATTATTGCGCAGATGTAAATCATATCAAACGTGTATGTTGCTCCTTGAAATTTTTTGATAGCATAGATCATAAATTTTTTAGGACCGTTCGAGTCCGAATAGCGGGAAAGTATTTTTACGGGAAATCTCTTCGCCGCTAACGTCGTGGAGGTTCCCCCTATTTTCTTAGCGCCGGAGTTCTTTTGAGGGAAGATCATATGATTCTAAGAATTAATTAGGCGAGATACATTTTGGTGATTATATGGTTTTGTGGAGAAGAACCTATACGCTTTACGAACGACACATTGCTGCTATTCCAAAGAAATCCACGGACTCATACCGTGACCACTTGGTGTCAGAATAGCATTTAACCTACCGGTGAGGGAGCCCAGCCCTCATCGCATCTTAAAACATCACCTAGACGAAGCGCCCGTTGAGGATCCAAACCGCGCGATATTTATTTTCTTTACAACCATGGTTTAAAGACGTTGCTTGTATTCTCTGGTGAGAAAGGATGCGCCCCGTTAGCGGAACATCGTTGGTTTCTTTGGGACTTCTTAATATCGTTCCATAGAACGAATTTCCTTTTCTTTCATATAATCAATAATTCTAAAGTATTGAGTTACTTCGGTTTTGAGTTAATTAATTAGTTGATTAGTCATGGACATGGCTATAATTACGCAGATGCCGTCCTACAATAATTATTATCCTGTGTAGAGACCATAATTAATAATTAATATCTTCCGAAGAGACCGTCACGAATAATAATCAGCGTAGGCCCTACGTAGAGACCGTCATAATACAATCAGTCTCACCTCTACAGGAACTACTTCATCGGATCGTCCATTTTAAAATACTCGACCTTAACGACACCCTCATCAACAGCCGGTGACCGGACAATTTGGCGCCGGATGAATTTGTAATTGTGTTTAGACCAGATATCGGTATGTAGTAACTGAAATTTTAAAATATTCAGAATGGGAGCGAAATAATATTCTCTAAATTATAATGCCTAGGCAATTTGTTAAACCCTAAACCTACACTAGCCCCTACCCTACACTAACCCTAACCCTAAACCTGATCCCCTTCCTAACCCTAACCCTGACCGTAAATGGGTCATTTTACAAATTGCCTAACATGTAGAAAATTAGACATTTAAAAAAATCCCTGTTTCATATATTGCCTGTAACATACACTTGTATTTGTACCATCATTCATACAACTATCCTGATCATAGTAGATCCAATCTAGAAATAATAATGAGTAGTTGACTTAATATCAGATACAGAAAACAGAGACACTGATTGAGATGTTCAGTTAGGATTATATTTTCTGGGTGACCTTGTTTGTACATCAAGTTCTGCTACGCATCTGCTACCGTGAACGTCTATCGCGAATGGATCAGTGTATCTGGCTATTTATATGAGGCCTTATAATAATCTCTCGTAGGCGCTAAACGCAGTTACTCGGTATATCAATGATAACACTCTGGCGTGATGGCTAAAAGATCAGAGCGTACCCGGAATCGATTTCCTCTACCATTCTAAAAGGTAATTTTTACCGTGAGTGGAACAGTTGCATCGAACGATTGCATTATTTGCGCGAGCAGATACGCATGAACTTGGTATTTTGCTATCTGAATGCTACTTGCGAATGTCTTAAATGGGGGAATGCTATGAAGCTGAATTTGGTAGTATGTGACGACAGCATGAGCGTGTAATTTGATCACCACTTCCCAGCGTCGATTCAATAAAACTCAGGACACTGTTTTGTTGTCAGCATCACGTGGCTTCACGCATGCACTTGCATTTGCAATCTGTGAATCTAACCTACTTGTTTTATGCGCATTATTTGGCCAACTGTTTGGGTTGTGATCGCCTCTAAGTTGAGTTCTTGATGGGCTTTATGTAAAATCAGTGTTAAAGTGAATGAGTGGAAAATGGAGCAATTCAAGTTCCTATTGTGGTTAGCATCGTATACGCTATCGCAGCGAAACCTGTTGATTAATTTTCTCTGAAGAAGGGCGAAATAAATTTTTAATTAAGATAGCATTTTATATAACTGAATTAAAGGTATGTATACGACTTTGAAAATCATATCCCATGGCACCAAGACACACATATTTTCAGTGAAGATTTCGCCATGCTTGCTCAGCTGTTTTAATTCATTGTCTAACACAAACTGTATAATTTAGGATTAGGTCTACTGTCAATTAATCAGTTGGCAATTATTGCCACCGACTTTGCCAGACAGAGAGAACCGTGTGTATTGTATTGTATTTTTGTTAATTTTAATCCATGGCAGGAAAAACGCAGTCATTTAAAACAAGATTGTGACACATCATCAGCTTAATGTTATCAGCTGCAATACACATAGCAATGGCGGATAGCAAATCTATTTCCCTTATTATAAAGACTGTTTAACTCACACCGTAATCTTTGTGTGCCAACAACGGTTGAGGACATTAGAGGTCGCATTAGTCATCTGAGAAATGCACTAACTAAGGACAGTTATGGCATCATAGGGATCGTAATCGTAATCTCCAAATTTCAAAAGCGCCACTTGAAAGCCAAGCACAGGGCACCAACTTATTCACGAGCTCTTCATCACCCTGCAGCCAGCTTCGATTTAATGGTTATTAGCCATAATTTAATAATGATTTGCGGAACTAATTTGAGATTGAACCTTCAACAAAACTGTAGTCTTGGTTTAAATATTGCTCAGGAACTATCGGGATGTTATGAGAAAATTTGGGCAGAGCTTTGAAAAATATTTTTCTTAAGGCGCAGACTGTAATACTACTGTTACCAGGACATAAAGTTGAAACACAATAACCAGCTTGGAAAATGCAAAGCTGCTGTAGAGCAACGTTGGGCTACACAAAAGTTTGATCCCCGTTTTTATTCCAAAGCACTAGTTTTTATTCCAAAGCACTAGTTTTTATTCCAAGGTACAAGTTTTTATTCGAAAGTACACGTTTTTATTCCGAAGTACAAGAGTATAAGTTGTTGTCATATTTTTTAAAGAAGAGTTATAATCTCATATACATGTAAGATTAGGGATGATTGGTAATGAGCTTGTCATTCATTGCTCGTAATAAATTTACTTCAACATCAAATCAGGCGCACGCAAGCTCCTGGGTATGGCTAATCCGTGAGACGTCAAGGTGTGTACTGGCACACTGGACAAATCTTTATGGTGCACCGTGCATCGTTCCACTGGAACTGCTTTGTTGCCCAAAGGTGCATGCAGTTTTCCAAGACCGAACCACAGTTTGGCTCACCAATTAACCAGTCCTTGAACACAAATGGCAGCTGTTGGTCACTTGATGGTTTCCATACAAAAGGACTTTTACAGTCGTCTAAGATCTGACGTTGGCCACTTGTCCAAAAGAAGCTCCCAAGACCAGTCCACTCAGTCGCAACGCAGGGGTTGTTCCCTGGATTTTCTTTAAAAAAAACAGGCATCTGCATTTATAATTTTGCTACAATTGTGCAAACATTACTATTCTAATTTAAAAATATCTTGTCTTCTCATTTTCATAAAATATATGATGCAATAAAACTTAGACCGAATTAGAGATAAATCATCCGACGGACGACGGTAATCGCGTGAGCTTAGGGTACGAAAATATTTGCGGTGGCAAAGTTTGTAGCAGAGCATGGAATATTAAATATTTTGCTTTGGTATCAAATAATGAGATTGAGATACTAAAGGTTTTGACAGAAATATGTTCTTGTTATTGCACACTATCCCTGATTCATTGATTGGATGAAAAATGCAATGCGAAGTATGTTGGCCCAATTAATGCTCAAATACGAATAATTATTCGTATTGTTATTGAGCCAGGCCAATAATGGAAACTAACTAAAGTTGGTACAACTTTTGAGATTCCAACTATGCACGGCGGGCGAAATTCAGAATGTGACTGTTTCATAGCGCTACCAACTGCACCACTTGACTAATGAGCTATCTACCAAATTTATCTCAGATATAGAAGGTCATGTAAATGCTCGATTACATTGCATTACATGTCATAAATACATGCTCCGTCGAGGAGAGCATAACGCTTAACATTCTGCATAAGATGCGGGTGTTCTTTACTGATGACGTCACACACCAGAGAGCGTGATGCCTCTGTCTCTAATTAACTGCGTTTGTAATTGTTGCATTCCGCTTGCCCATAAAGAGAGAGAGACACACACACAGACAGACGCACAGACAGACAGAGAGACAGACAGAGACATAGAGAGTGAGACACAGGGAGACACATAGAGAGAGACAGAAAGAGTTTTATCTCTTAAGTTATGACCGGGGATATTAAATTTCAGGACACCATCGAATATCGAAGAGAGCACAACGTAAATGGTCGTTCAATCTCGGTTACGTAACCGTGCTACATTTATGTGTCTTCTATATATGTATTAAGTACTCACATTATTTTAAGAAAATGCCTGAATATTAAATGAGCTTGTTAAAACTTATACGTACTTGTAAGCTCCGATGCTAGGAATGTCTTCAGTTCGTTGCTCTCTACTTCACTTGAAATTGCAACCAGATGAGATCCAGGGCGGTACGTCTGGCATGTCTTAACAGCCGAGGTCCAGTTGTGACTTTCAAAGACGGCCTTGTAACAATTTTTAGTCGACGACAGATAAGTGAAACCAGGGTGGCAGATGACTAAAAACACATTAATTTTCTTATGCACCAGAAACAAAATTTATAAATACAAGACCGCAGATGCAAAAATCATTAGCACGCTAAATAATTATGATATAATATTGTAACTAAGATGTGGAACTAAATGACACAGCAGTGATAATCCAAACACATGAATGAAGGTGACATAAATTTCATAGTGCTCCGGATGAAGGGGTCAATGTGCAAGTATCGTATCTGGGATTTCACAAAGCGCTCATTAAAGTACTAGCTTTTCAGAAGCACTCTCAGCATGACAGTGTGTCTATATCATTGGTACTATTGTAGACAAATATCAATAGTATTGGTCATGCTCTCAACACATAGTCAGCAATGACCAACTATGTTTTTGAATTCACTGAGACACGGAGGTCTGACAATGATGGTTCATCGTTAATTGCTATTTTCTTAGCATATACTTATTTAACAAGAATTTTGCTAGTAGACCTCTATTATAAATTTTTAATCGATTTCCATTTCAACAATTTCTTCACCAATGCAAAGTAATTAAACACTTTGCAGCTGCTACGAAATTTTTTATTGATTTCTTTAATTAAATTAGTGGATTTGCTGTGATTAATTGTTGAATTAAAAGTCCATTGATTTACATCAATGTGCATTTCAGATAGGCCTTAATAATTGCGCAACAAATGTTTTGAAGCACCTTGCAATCAAACAATTTATTTGCGGTTGTTTACTTTGGGGCAGAAGGCCTAAGTAACTTTCTATATGTGCATAAATAACATTCCACATCAATTGTCTTTAAAATGATTGAGAACATAATCTGTTATATAAATTGATTATAGCTTGATTAGCAGCTTAAATTAATCTGGATGCGCATTTATCGATCTAAAGTCACTCTTTACTATAAACAAATCAAGTATTATGCTTGTAGACTTATTTTCTCATGTAGTCAGTCATCATTGAGTGAATTGACTAGTTTAGTAGGATACTGTAACAGCCACTCGCAAGTGATGACCTACATGGTCTGTATTTTATTCAACAATTCGCGGCATAAGGGTCCTAGGCCTACTGCTCTTTTAGCACTTTCATGTTAGAAATTACGAAAATCAAACGGAAAGTTTAGTTGCTTACAAGATAATACTAAAATCAATTAGTGGACAAAGTAAGCAAAGAATGCTTATTCAACATTGATGTGAAGAATGCTTATTAAACATTGATGTGACCACCTTATAAATATAAACAGTCCCATCGAATGAAAGAAACAGAATTTATGAGCCTGTTTCCAGATCTGCTGAAATCGAAATAAAATATTACTGAAATAGCACTATAAACTTACTATAAAATGCTATTATAAATCAACATTACATAAAATACGAATATAATTGTTGTCTGAATATGAATTACTCTCACGATAATTATTATTAGCAACAAAAGGCCATTATCTAATAATTCATGAAAACAATAATCGTGGAACTTCGTTTTAAATTGGCAATTGCTGTCAGTTACTGTATGCACCTATATATATATATATTTATATATATATATATATATATGCAGGGGTAGCTTACTATGCACATTTAGAGTCTGTTCGATCAGAATAACATTATCATTAGATAAAGAAATGAGCACTTGTAATTTTTATAATGATTTGCGCAAAGTATTATGTGGATACGTTAGCTAACTTTATAAAACAGTATTGTAGGTTTACTCTTAATTTGTCTTAAATCATAGTAGTAATAGGATTAGGTGATTATGTAATCACAGTTCCTGTATTGTGACATAGATAAAAGAAAAAAATTCTAGTAGCAAAATAAAAGCAATTTAAATTAAGAAATGGTGTCGTAAAACTTTATTGACATTGATTGCATAGTGTCAACTGCAGGTCCAATATTCAGTGATTTTGTTCAACTCATCAACAACTCGACTGACAGTTCCAATGTTGCATCTTATTGTATTTTGTACTTTATTTATTAGTTTACACAGCTCCTCCATTTCGGCACTTCGGCCAGTTAAAAGTGAAACCAGTGAAGCTTCGCCCAGTGAAGCTTGGCTTGGTATACTTTCCTTCATTTATTACCGTGAACACAAAGCAGGGTCACACTAGCTCTAACACGGTGGCCGATTGGTTAGAGCGGTTCCCCGTAACGCTCAGTATGCGTCTTGGTGTGGGTTCGACCCTCGTCCGAGGAATCATTTTGTCGAAATCTTGGGTAAGTTCGTCTCGCACATTGCCATGCATTGAAACTGCAGTTGCGTTTCCGAGACGTGTGTGCACTTCTGAGCTGATTCTAGGAATGGCAATATCAAATTCAGTTGTATTGTATTGTACTGTATTGCATAAGCTATATGATCTGCCCGTGAAAGAGATATTTAAATCACGGAAAAGGCTGAGATTGAGACTGATGACAAGTGATTCCCACTATCAGCTCAATCGCATCTGTATCACTGAAGGTTGCCCTTTAAATTATCCATCCTTAGTGAGGTCGAGCATCAAGGAAGTTCTTACTTAAACAGTAGCTGTCGATTAAATATCTGCGCTTTACGTTTTTTTGAAGCAGCTTCTTTAAAATGGCCCTAGAGGCCCTCAAAATGGCACTCAGAAAGCCCTCCAATGGCTCTCAGAAGGCCCTCAAGTGGTCCTCAGAAGACGTCCTGCCTACAGCGACACCCAGACCTCAGAATTCAATGATCCACAACATTGGATGAGGTTGCGAAATACGATATTTCGAATTGCTGATAAAGCTGTGCATGAACAGCCCAGCTATTCTCAGCTGATAATTTGCTGAAGAGTGGTCACCGAGTTACTCGTACGATGCGATAATATGTATAATTTATTGCAAAGCAATGCCGACAAATACTTTGGATTAGAATTGTAGGTCTATAATAATATGTTGCAATGAACATAAAAATCAACCCACAAACCTCTCGTCCAGTTGAACTCTTGCTCCAGATTTGCACTAAGAGCTACGATGAGACCAATCAGCGCGTCATAATCTGATTTGAGATCCGCCAATGATTTCCGAATGTCAGGACAGCACTGATCGCCAGGCTGCGCTATTACAGCGAACACTCCAAAGAGGAGGAAGGATAACGTAACTTTGAACATTTTCACCAAATACTGCTTACAGCGATAGAAGTTTGCTCAACAATAGCACGTCTATATATAGGCCCACCAGGCGTCATACTATCCGGTGCAAATCAGATGTCGTTGGGTGCATATGCCTACGTAATTCCGTTGGTGTGCTGACTGAATTCAGCGGGCGATTCACAATGGCCGTTAACTGAACGGTAAAAATTATGACGACTGCGTAGACAAGTGGCCATCGATAACTGGTAACAATAAGACATTTTGCACATCGCATTCAGCAGATAAATTAATCGGTGTTTCCTATGAAAAATATTAATGTTTAGACATCCATGTTCTATCATTCAGTTAGACTTGGTCATCGTTTCAGTCAAAAAAATTCTTGAACAAATGAAATTGAAAATGTAAGTTGAATGTTGTAAAATGCTTGAAAATTCTCTTGAAAGGACATTAAGTCAGTAATTGCCACGACATATTTTGTGGAAAACAGCATGGTGCTAGGGTAGAGATTAAATTTAGCTCACCCCACGAATCTTGCTTTATATAGTCGTTGCACTGAGATCAGTCTGGTTTAACAAACTGCAATATCAATCAGTTCCAGTATTCTTTTACAGAATACTCGCATAAATGTCTGCAAACCTTTTTCTTGGATAATTGAACTATTTTGAATGAGCGGTTGACAGCTGAAAGAAACAAACTGCGATGAACCAACCGTTCGTCTGAAAAACATCGAACAACGCACAGCTGCCTCTTACGTTCACTAACTGGTATTCAGCGGAACCAAACTGCTCCGGGAATAAAGAACACAGTGAAAATTTAATATACATGCATAATGATATACATACTTGAATATTATTTTAGGGAACTACGGAACCTCGAATAATTATCCCTTTAGAACGGAATGTTGTAAACTAACTGTTTCACGGGTTCACTTAGCTTCAATTGGTTGTTAGCTTGCTGCGCGCAACGAGACGAGTGAATAACAAGACGCGCGTTATCTAATTAATACAGAGTATGAATTAGTTAGACTGAAAACCATTGTCGTTGATATCTGGCGTAACACATTAGCATATTTGAACTACAAGTCAATAGAGGCAGATCAAAATTATATTAAAATAAAAATCAACATTCAAGAAACAATGATTTTTAAAAGTGATCAGATCGCTGTAAGCGATTTCTCAGTACGTAATTATCGTCGAGTCCTTTGACACAGTTCAGTGATTGAAAACTAGACATCAGTAGCTATTTATGAATAGTTATTCAATTATTTCATACAACTCGTTCCCTTCGCTAGCGACCTTTATGTGATTCATTCTTCGGCGAAACGGAAAGTAGCTAAAACATTGGTCCTAATATTCACATCATCACCAATGCACGCAACCTCATTCCTCTCGCTGTCGAAGTGTAAGTTAAAGAGTAAAGGATTGTTGTCTACATTCTTTGGCAGACTATAGATGCCAAGAAGATTAAACTCGGAATCTAAAAGCTCGACTTCTACAAACGGATCAGCAATAATAATTCTACCACAATTATCTGCTAAAGCCACGCGAGTCACATCGTAATACCTGCATGATGACACATATCGGCGTTCAACGCTCCCACTCATATCGATCTCCATCAATTGTGCTAATAGCGATGTTTGTATAAAATAAGAAACAACCAGGTTTCCGTTTGGCTTTATAAGTAGGTCTCGACACATGTATGTGGGCACAAATCCATCTATGGGCATCGTTATTTCATGTTCTAAAGAACCATTCGCATCGTAGAAGCTCACCACAGAAGGATCTCGTCCATTCTGCTGCGAGAAGATCATTTGACAACCATTGGCCGAGAAGCGCGTGAAATCAATTGATCGTCTGTGGTTATTCTCCATTGGCGATATCTTAAACTGGGGTTCTACATCAGATTCTTTATAAATGCGTGAGACCGAATAGTTTGTGTATATATTCCATATGCTAACATAAACACATTTTGACGCATTGCAACCTGTCATGTCAACACTATTTGCTAAAGGGAGCGGGATGACATCCTTCACAGCTGCCATATCGTTGCGGTTGTAAACATAGATGACATAGCTTTGCACGTTTTGTCGGCAGAGAATAAATATTTCATCCTTCAGTGTAGTTATCGCCTGGAATGTTGGGCTGACCGGAAACTCGTGCAAAATTTCCAAACGAATCGTCTGGGCTGAAAATAGTACTCTGGTTTTTTTATTGTACAAAAAAGACGCATATGAAAGCAAATGTTTTCAAAACATCAAATAGATTTAGCAAAATACATGCATTTAAAACTGTATTCAGGAAATGGACCGTGCGATGCTGTAGATGCCATTTAAGCGTCAAAGACAAAGCGCAATAAACTTGAGACACGTTGAAGTTGAATCGTTGACAGGCGTGGGGAAGTCGTTAACAGATGTCGTTAGATATGTTCTGAAACGTGTCGAGCATGTTTTCAAACTACATTTATCCAATTGACATGCATAAGGACGTTCGCGAAGTCGGTCTTGTGCCATATATTGAACATTGCCGTTTTGGGAGTATTGTCAATGGGGAGGCTGAGTTCAAATACCGCCATAACGAGCAGACTTGAAGTTTAAGGGTGTTCCTCCTTTTTGATCTACAGCCACTTGAGAAGGAGGAAATACGCCGCTCGAAAAACAGACAGCAAAGTAATGAGCTGGTAACGGGATCAGGGACGTTTGATAATAGCAAGAAAGCATTGTTTTCATGAACTTACCAGTGTCGTCTAGAATCCTGTGAAGTTTAGTTCGGAAGGAGTTGGTCGCAAGGATGTTGTCCCATTGCGAACAGACAGTTCTAAGTCGGCTTATCACCAGATCGGCTTTTTCCCTCCAAACACTTTTGACCAGTTTCAAATCCTTCACTTCCATAACTATGACTTTAACGAGGATATATTCAATCATCTCGAAAGGAAGGTCTTGTAGCTAAATATAAACGTTCCAGTAACTATTCAGATACGTTTAATCACTCCCATATTTTTAACCAGCTCCAAATATTTCTATTCATCCTTGTGCTGCTATGAGATGGTCGTAATTAGTCAGTAACGCTCCTTAAAGTGTTCCAATAAGTTGGGCTATTTAGGAAAAAAGGTTAACATGGAAGGCAAAGGTACTGAAAACAGCTAGGGACACTTTAGTGACATGCTCGCTAACACGTCTGGATGGACCCAAAAACAATATCATAATATTAACTTCGGCGAATGATGTGACGCACGAAGGCGAAAAGTGCCTTGATTTCGAGGTTAAGTCATGAAGTACTTATATATTAACACGTTTATATTATTATGCCCGGCTTCTCTAGCAATTCACAGCGTTATAATTCTACAAAGAATCTGGAATTAGAACGGTCAATGTCATAATGGCTAACCATTGTGTCGCTCTGTAGGTCTAGTTTCTTTCTTCGCTTAACGTTGCCTTCTCTTTGGACGGGTGCTACATGTACAAGCAGAATAAGAAAGCACGGAGTCCTTATACGTGCAAGATAGACACTTGATCTCAACAACAATAGACACCTGAACACAATAACAATAGAGACCTGAACTTAATAACAATGGTCACCTGAACTTTATGACAACAACAAAATGAGGAAATTTTGAACAGTGGATACTTTATTTGAACATTTTGTACTGTAGTCTATAAACGAACATTCTTGTAATCCTCGAACTTAACTTAATTCCATGATTCGATAACTAACATATTTCATTTTTTATCAATCAGGAATATAAGCATAATCATAATTGTTATATTTCAACGGGTAGTCTTCGCATAATTCGGCGTGAAGCCTGCAATAATGATCATGGGTAAAGAAAGTATTTCTGAGCTCATGGTTGGCTGTGAAGTTGTGAGGGATTTCCAAGAGTGTATCTAGAAAAGACTGAGTTATTCACTGAAGTTACAAACAAGTTTCCAACGTACTTTCAGAAATTTTCCGATGTTAACTTACTTTCTGAGACTTCGTTCAGTTTTTCATCATTGTTTAATTCAGCTGATTTTCGTTTCTTCGGCATTGTGTAAAGTTTAGCATTAATACTGACTATAAGAATAAAAATCGACTGTTTTCACCAAGAGCATCAATCTTTCAAGAAGCAAATCAATATTATAGTAGGTAAATTATGAACAAAGCCCTTACAGCCTAAGTTTTACAATATTTTTAAACCCATATATTTTATTTATAATATCGTGTGATGATAAAATAAAATAAAACAGAAAATGGTGCTTATACGACATAAATAAACCATGACGTCACAAAGTGGACATGATGTCAGCACTTCATAATAATTATGTCGTACTAATAATTATAATTAATATGTTTAACACGTGAATTGTAATAATTTAATGAGTATTTTAATAATTATTTTAAGTGTAATTCTGGTCGTTGTATATCATGAAAAGAACACTCACTATATATGAAACAGTTGTAATCATCTTCACATTATATCATGAGCTTTTTTAATTCTACTACAAATACAACTAATTCTGCCAGTATTTCCAAAAGGTGATCATTGGCGCAAAAGCGAACCATTATTTTTAGGGCCATTAAACCGGTTGTATGCATGATAATGCTCTCAAATTGGACGAACTTCCTGTCTCACCGTATCAATGCTTCACACGAGTTCTGTTCTTTGGTCTGCTCCTCCAACCCTATTTCTTTTCTGCCTGTTTGTCATAACTCCCAAATCTGCCTGCCACCTCCGAAACAGAATTGTCATCCTCCTCAAATTTCTTACAAAGAATCGATGGGAACTCATCTCATCAATGTATCTCATCAACATCTCGCCTCTTTTACGACTGTGCTCTTTAAAGTGATCGCCAAATTCACCAGTCTCTCACGTTTTGTTGACAACTTCCCTATTAAAACTTTTCGCCTGAAGTAAAAACGATCAATCAGGATCATAGATGGAAGAAGCATTTATACCTTGAAACAATCTGGGAACAATGCATGCACATAGCGAAACATACACAGGTCAATCTGTAGGCTAATATCCGAGTCTGTTCTATTTTTAGCTGTCTATTAATACAGGCAAAACCTAAATTATATGGACTCATACGATGTTTTAATTAAAAGAGAATAAGTTCTGAATTATTTCCAGTCGGTGCAAAGCAACCTAGAAGCAGCTTTCAGCTGACGAGGCTACTGAAATTGTCCTCATTTCCTTCACTTTCACAACCAGTCAGCTTCAGATTATTGGTTGTTGAATCAAGTTTAAGTAGGCCTACTCAATTGCGCGAAAACGTTTGAGCAGATTATTGCATGAGTGCTTTTGATGGCCCTAACAATAGATCTTATTCAAGTTGAATTAATCGTTTTAAAGTTCAATTTGTACCCTTACCCAACTAATTTTATGTCCGTCATCCCGCCCTCGTTCCGTTCACTCCACCTCTCCATATCTGTCCCATTCCTATGTTTAGCCTACGAAAGTCCGATTACCTGCCTCTGTCTCTGTCGCTGTTCATGTCTGTCCTTCTTCAGCTTCCTCTCAGGACTACATACCTCCATAAATGGGCTGTCTTGGTTCCTTTCCCTGCCTATCCACACAGCCTTTGGGGGCGGCGAGGTGGGGCACCGCCCGAGGGCGCCGACAAGATGAGGTGCCGACAATCTAGGGCGCCGATCAAAGGGGCCAGCTATTTTATATTATTGTGATTTATTATTTCAAATCTTAGAGCTAAACATGCGGAAGTGTTCTTAGGCGCGTTCTGGAAAATGGCAGAAAAGGAACACAATAACAACAAATGGTTCAAAGAGGCTTTGCATATTCTTTTGCAGTTCTCCACATTCCACTTGCGTGAGTTCGGATTTTCAACTCTTACAAATATTTAATACAAAAAGAGAGAAAGGCTGAAATGTGTTGAAGAAGGAATGAGGGTTTGTTTACCAAAAATTCTGCCAAGGATTGAAAATATTTGCAAGGAGTATCAAGCACAGATATCACATAGACATTGATTGACATTTAAATAGGTCTTGCAATTTCTAAAAGTCTTCTTAACACCGATACTCGTACAGTGTACAGTTAGTTTATGCATAACATTGTAAACGTAAAATTGTAAATGTTGCATTTCAATCTGATCAAGTTAGACTGCTAAAATAAAAATATTAGTCTACTGAACTCTGATTTATTTTACAAATTATATAAAACTTTAAATTAAGTCTTCTTTTTAAAATGGAAAATGCTTGAAAGCAATATTTGAAAGCAGCAACCATACAATTGTTCAAAATTAAACATATAAATTAGTTTTATTTCAATGGTTTTCTGTCTGAATTTCCATAGATTTCAAATGTGCCTTGGCGCCAAGACGGTTGAGAACCACTGATATAGACAATCTACCTGAAGGAAAAGAACTAAATTGCAAATGTTCAAATGAAGCTTATTGGGAATTCAAAATCTGGCATTTATGCTACAAATACGTAGGCCACTTTGCGATGAACTAATAAGTACTAAAATTGTCTGTCTGGTATGGTGCTCTACATCACGTTGTATTTCTTGTTTGTAGATGGGTATCCCTTGTGCTATTTTTTGCTATTGTCCTTGTGCATAGTCCGAACAATCTGTTTGCATCACTTGGATATCACATTGTCCTGTATTGTCATGTTGACAGATGAATTGGTAATTAAGAGCATGGGGCAGATAGCTTGGATTTCACAACAAGAGACAGATGACCTTGAATTCTCGTTAGCATTTACCCTGACCCTCCCACTTTCTCATACATATTCTACTGTTCCTTCCTAAATCCCTGCTACATCTTTAAACTATCCTATTTGTGTAGGCCTATATGTGTTAGCGAGAACCAGGTATTTCTATTAGGAACCAGATGCTCGTTCAAACGAATATGACTGTAGGTAACCATCTAACAGCGTTATTGAGATCCAATTCAAGTCAAATCACGTCGTGCTGTGTGTTTAACAACGGACGCAGCGTAAACTTAACGACGAGAACAGGCTATGGCATACTATAATAACTAGAACAAGGCAGTTTGCCGAGAGCACCTGAACTTCTCAAGTTATTGTAGGCTTACCTGTCGTTCGGCTACAAAAGCAACAGAAACTATTTTAGTCGATGACAGTAGCAAAGATCAGGTTTTATGATCGCCCGGTACGAGTTACCTAGAAACTATCTCATGCTTTTAATGAAATCAGCAAGTTAATGAGAAATAAATCACAATCGCATAAATGCGTTAAGTCTTGTGCAGCTCATTTCCACATTACCTAACCAAACACACGTAATAAAAAAAATGCATAATTTATGCAAGACAATAATGTCACTGAGCAAATCATGCAAAAGCACTTGATTCCGCAATTGTATAACATGTAAACAACTAATAATTATATTCATCTAAATTGTTGCATACAGAGGAGAAGAGGTTAGTCAAGATCATATATATATACAAGACATATACAAGCTACATGTACAGCATAATATATATAACTAGGGCCTATAACAAGGCAAAATAAGTTGACTAACAAGACAAGTTCTCCTGAAGGCTATACGTAACTCAGTAAGACTAAATCTTTTCACATTGAAATTGATAGCGAGACATTGGTATAGAAATCAAGATAGAAAACAGGTAAGAAGACACTGTTTAACATGATTTCAAGAACATGTTTTATAAAGCACGAGAATTATCTTTGTTCTGTGCTAACTTTCCACGTCGCCTGAAAATAAGTTGACTAATAATTATGATTGAATGGTAGACTGGTAACTGCGTAGTGGAAGTAAGTTAATTAAGCTGAACTAGACCCTGCTAGAGACGGTATTTTAATTATTGCAATTGTGACTAAGTATTTTTAAAGAGCCGCTCAAAATCAGAAGCTCTACGGATTCACGTCTGCGGTTCGGAGGTAAATAGGAAGAGGCTACGCTAAGAGCGGATCACACAAAAGCATAAAGCAATAGTGGAAAAACCCATCTCATTAATATTATTTTCTAACTGACAAACATTTGGAATATTATATAATATGAATGTGGGGAATCTTAATCATGGGTGATCACAGCTTTATAACTAACAATAACACTCATTATTACTTGTAAAGATAAGAATTAGGTCTAGCGACTCTGATATGCCCTCTAGTCTAGATGGCACTAGATGCCCTGTGTGGATAGGTTATGCTCGCACAAATAATTATGATGCATGTTCTGTTTTGGTTTTGAGGAATTCCTGCCAAGATAGCTCATCCAAGTTTCATAAATACACGATCTAAACATCAGATTCACAGTGCCAGTCCCAAGCCTGGATAACGGAGGGGGACGGGCCTAATGATCTACGTCATCGCACAATGTCGTTAATCTGCAACTAGCTAGCAACTGAACAGCTACTACCGCTACTACTACTTGTGTGGCATGGTGGCCGAATGGTTAGAGCGGTCGGCCAATAGTGCTCAGTGTGATTTGTGTGAGCGAGCTCCTCCCTTATCCGAGAAAATTACTTCGCGCACAATAATTATTGCTCTGCAATACAACTGCAATTGCGCCGCCGCGGTGTGTGCACTTTGGAGTAAAATATATGGGAAGAAGAACTATATAAATTTTAGAATAAATAGACAATGAAATACTACTACTGTCTAATGCTCCCGTTCGTTGTCTCAATATCAAATACAGTAAATCATTGAGACAGTAACCTATCTGGGAAGAAAAAGTCATAATTTACAAATTTTGCAAATTCATGCATAATTAGGCGCATCTATGCTTGATGAAATATATAACAGGAGAAAGGTTCAGAATAAATGATCTAAGGTACTTTGGAGAGTTGTTTTGTCTTCCCCTTTTGTGTCATTGGATTTTAGCGAGAATACAATAAAACTTATATGGGACACATTTGTGTGTTTAATATGAAGTGTCATTATTATCAGACAATTTTGTGGGAGCGATCAAAAGAAAGGACCTTTCGCCTTGGTATCACATTAAGTAATTATTCAGGTAATTTATATGTTTGGATGAAGTCTCCGTGATTTTGAATATAGGGCCTAGTTTTGACATCTGACACGCAATATCATGGCATTCATAATTATTTAATTAATTTTTTTATATATTCGTTACTTCGCTACATGAGCAGAGGCATCGTATTTAGTCGATTGTCGAACCCATGATTATGCATACGAAATAAACGGTGGGCCTCAAATGCCATTTGAGAGACAAGCATCCATCTTATATCCCGTCTTATATCTCAAGCCGTCTAATCCCTTGAGGAAGCTTTCTCAATTGATTCCATGTTCGAATCATTTACAATTTTAATTGTGTGCCATTTATATTCTTGTCCACATCCTATAGGCCTATATCCTTCGCTCAACAGATCCTGGTTGAGATTATTCGACTAATCAGGATCTTATTCTCGGAAATTCAGTCCCACTTTTCAAGAAATTGTTAAGGATCAAGATTGTAGTGGATCTTCTCTGCATGTCTGTCCGTCTGCAAGGTTGTAGTGAATCTTCTGTTTGTCTGTCTCTCTCTCCAAGAAATTCGTGAGGATCGAGATTGTAGTTGACCTTCTCTGTCTGTCAGCAAGGTTGTAGTGGATTTTCTATCTGTCTATCTGTCTGTCTCAAGGTTGTAGTGGATCTCCTCTGTCTGTCTGTCTGTCTGTCTCTTTCTCTCACTCTCTCCGTCTTCTTTTTTGTGCTTTTATGCTTTTATTGCTGATCACTACTTCCTACTCGCAATCTCTCCCGTTGTTGTCCCCTGTGTGTGGGTCTCGTAATCTTCTCTCTCTCTCTCTGTCTGTCTCTCTCTGTCTCTGTCTCTCTCTCTCTCTCAGATAGGCGTCAAGAAGAGGCTTGGCCATTCGTCATACACACATAGGCTGAGGATGACAAAGTATACTTTTCACTCTCCCCGTTGGCAGGTCAATAGGTAATTAACAGCATATAAAGCAAACATAATTGATTTTACTACAAGGAAGCTACAATTTCCTTCTGCACAATAGACGAATTATGAAAGTGCAATGTGCATGATAGTAAGTATGTTGTTGAATACATGTAAGCCAAGTAACGGTACAACTTTTAAACAATTAGTAACGCTCATAATAATAGTAATGATGTTAGGCATGATCACCATAAATCCAATAGCAGAAGGTCAGTTTTAGAGAGCATTGGAGATCACGTGACATGATATAAAGATAGTTCAAAAAGTTATAAATTTTTTTGCGAAAGACGTTGCAAAGAACGCTTTCGTTAAAATGTCTTTGTAATATACATAGAGATATATTAATTTTAAGCACAGAACAATATCGATACAGATTGTCAAATATAATCCATTTGAAAGTTAGCTAACTCTGTTCCTCTTTCTCAACGCAGTTTCTCATTCTATGAGGCCTCGTTTAGTTGAGATTCTACTATGCCATTAAAGGATCGACCCAGTTTTCGTCGATAAAAATTGGCAGAAACAGTGTCAAGCGTTTCTTAAATCATATCGGGCTGATGAGGATGTGTGTACTAAAGAAATTTTAGTCGCAATCTCATATTTTTGACTATTCACTATCCAGCTAACAATAATTAGGCCTATTTCAAAACTTAGATATATTTTTCATGTGTCGTTTACTTTGTACGTCGCCGGTAAAGAAAGTAATGTGTGGTTGTATTGAAAATTATGCGAGCGCGCAACTTGTGTGCTATTTTCTGACAAATGACTTTGCTAAGGGCGTGTTTGTTTTAGGCTTGGATTGACAAATGCAGGCAAAGTTCGCAAACAATAGTCGACATTTATAATAACAAGAGTAACAACTGTACTCAAACTATAACCAAGTAAATGATGGTCCACAAAATGGTAAGCAACATATTAATCTAGCAACGGTTGTATAGCAGCTTGCAGTTTTTGATCATTTGCAATGGATGGCAGTTTTATTAGAGTTGAATTAAAATGTAGCTAATGACCGGAATGCTGCAAATTGTAGAAGACCAGTCTTTCTGCTAGAGAGCATGCATATAATTTGCAACGGTATGTTTCAAACAGGTTTTGTGTCTGTTTTTTTCCCAATGACCTTCAGACTTTAAACATGATTCCTTTGTCGTAGGTTGTCAATGTATACTACAAAATATTGATTCTTGTGCGAATCTGTTCTTCAGGGTTCGATACACTAAATGTGGAGCTATTTCAAAGAACGAAAATAAATTAGGTCTATCAATACATTTCCACCTAAAAAGTATTGCGCTAGTGACTCATTTTATTCATGCAATATTTTATATGCTCAGGCTGTCTATTGAACATAGATACACATTGGAAAAATAGAAAAAAAAAACTAAATACTTAGAACAATCAGCCCATAACATTCAGTGTGCTCTGAGCGAGCGGGTTCGACCCTCGGGGAGTCACTGTACATGTAGAGACCTTTAGCAAGTCCTTTGCACACAATTGCTTTGCAGTACAAGTGCAATTGCGCCGTTGATGCGTGTGTGTGCACTTCTGAACAATAATGTTGAAAGAAAGGGGACATCAAATTTTGGTGACCAAAAAAATAATCAAACGAATTGCTGGTTCTAAGTCAGTAAGTTATCATTGAATGTTGTACTTTATTTAGATCACAACGTAGACAACCCGGGCCAAACCTGATTGTAATAATCTACTTCCTAATGCAACTCCTATTCTTTGTTAACCCCTTCTACTAAATTTCTAAGCATTCAGGTAGATCAGTTTCTTTCATGGAAGGATCACATGACGAACATGATGTTTGTCTAAAATTGCAAAAAAAAACATGTGTATTATCTCCAGAGTAGCCTACCTTCTGCCTACTAGCATTCTACAAAATCAAACTGAAATGTAAATAACTATAAGGACGTCAACAGCATGTGTTGCTTTAAGACGTCGTCTAATTTTAGAATGATATCAATAATAAGATCGTTGACTAGCTCAATACCGGTTCGGTAAACGACTTGTATCAGTTCACAGAAGAATTGATGATAACAGAACATTGAGGTACCGTGAACAAAGCATCTTGTCTATGTCATCATAGAGGTAAACATTATATATATTCTATAGCGAACAAGAGGGCCATCATCTTAGTAATCATGCTTCCCAATTTCCAGTAGACAGCAACAATCGCTTGTAATATAATATTATCAACTTAGGTCTTAATTATTAAAAAGGGGTGACCAAAACGGCGCTGGGTTTATCCTAAAGATAGCGCAAGATGCTCACTGTTGACAGTCAAACTGGGGTAGGCTTATGATTAGACATACTTTTTTTACTAAGTTATGCTGTTGACTTTCAATCCTGTTTCCAGAGAAATTGAAGACCGCAAAACCACTTAAAAACCGCGCCTCTCGTCGTCTATCGCCCTTATTGTTCATCACAATTCTGTTTAAATAGTTCGATGCCATCTGATTGTTTGTCTTGTATATTTTCATAATTTGCTGGGGTCATCTCCCTCTCACTCACACACACACAATTTCTTTCTCTTTTTTGTGTCTCTAACTATCCCTCTTTTTCTCACTCTCAACTCTGTCTGTCTTTCTGTGTCTCTCTCTCTTTGTCTGTCTGTCCCTTTCTTTCCTTGTCTCTCATCATCCTTATCTTTCTACCTCTCACCTCTCTCTCTCTCTGTATGTTTGTCTATGTGTCTATCTGTCTGTCTGTCTTGTTCGTTCTCTCTCTATCTCTCGCTATCCCTCTCTTTCTAACTCCAATCTGCCTCTAACCTCTGTCTGTCTTTCTGTCAATAGCTCTCTGTCAGTCTGTGTGTCTGTCTATGTTTCTCTTTCTTTGTTTCACTGTCTCTCACTGTCCCCCTCTTTCTAACTCTTTCAATAGTTCTCTCTCACCTATTTCTACCTTCTTATTGTTTGCATTTCTATCTCATATTAGACGCCTAAAGAGAGACGTAGCCACTCGTCATCTTATGCTGACGATTATAAATTTTATTTATCACTCTTCATGTTGGCAGGTGAATAGGTAATTAACAACACGAAGCAGACCTAGTTTGCTTCTCTGACTACTTTGAATTCCTATTGATTTTGGCTCTGACACTACTGGTCACTTCCTTCTGCACAATGGACGAGTAATAAAAGGTACAATGTGCAAGATTATGCGTAAGCAGTTCAGGAAGTCAAGAAAGGATTGGCCTCCTACTCAGTGTGTACTTCCTAAGATTCAGTACTGATCAATTAATTTTATTTAACTATCTTATATTTATATGACCATAGTGAACAGAAAAGCAACAGATCAGTTATAGAAGATCACGTGACAGATAAAGCTTGGTCAGGAAGTCAGACCAATGGGCGAAGGTCGTCTGACGTTTTCGTTTAAATGCCTTTGTATCAACACCTACAGAGACATTTAAGCAGAGACCAAGATCGCAAAACAGGTCAGACATATCATTCATCTGAAAGTCAGCTAAATCGGTTCATTTCTCAAAGCAGTTTCTCATTTGATAAGACTGAGATTAGCTGATATCAGTGTATAAAATTGAGGAATCTGTCTGAAATACCCAATTATCGCTGAATGACCTGGTTACTCTATTTCACCCGAGCGGCGTATGAGAAACAAAACTGATAGACACAATCAGAAGCCTCCTCGTTAATCTACGATTGCACGACCACCTACTGACTGAAAGAGACCGTCGGGACGACCGAGACACTCCTAGGTGCGTGCGGTAAGGAATGGCCTGGACCCCATAAGCATTGGCCTCAACTCAGGATGGGCGAGGGCACAGTAGAGGATCGGTTGGCGGCGAACCGTGGAAATGGGTATACGCTTCGCTTTGGGGCTTGCCATTGATGATGATGATGATGATGATGATCTTCATTCACAGCTAAATCAGATCTGGATGATGAGCGTTGCCCAATTATTTAAATTGAACGATCCCTTTCCTCTACGTAAAGACATATTTATTATGAAATGTTCTGCAAGAGACCATCTGTATTTTTCAAACAGACCTTGTGTAGGCCTATGTTAGTTTCGAGTGATTTTAGGTCTTAAACAGGATTCTTTGGTCGTTGGGTCGCCAATATATAATGTGTATAGGTCTACTGTATAATATCGATTGACCTACTGTTGGGTTTTTGGTTTTCAGGTTGTGGTCACGGAATTCGGATTAATTTCAGACTAAAAATACTATAGTTTATAGACACATTCCCACCGAATATATAGTTATGGTTAAAACTCTTGTGGCTCATTCCCACCGAATATATAGTTATGGTTAAAACTCTTGTGGCTTATTTTATTCACGCAATATTGTATGTGATCAGCCTGTCAATTGACCATAGGCAAAGAGATTCAAAGTACATGAACCTTCAACATTTACGTATTCGAAAAGTTAGACCACTCACTGTTAACAGTTAATGTATTGGTTATGTTTCATCTTTGTTTAATTTTAATTTCAATAGTCTTTGGAAAGTAAGCAACAGATGACGAGTTGTAGCAGAAGATTCAATATTTTTAATTATTAATGCAAATTCTGTAGGACTACAAGATTATTATTAATTGTAAAGTTTTTGAATGTTAATAGATGAATAAGAAATAATCAAAAGTAAAAAGAAACAATCATATAGGGACAATTTTATGAACACAAATGAAAAATCTGCGAGAAAAAAAGCGAGACCATTCAGACAGTGAAATCGAAAACGAAAACGATTATATAAAGGGGCCTAATAAAAATGCCCTGAAAATAACTTTTTTTCCAATTATACTTAGCCTACATGATCACAACATCAAATGGTATTAACAATTTTGCCTTATTACACTTCAACAACAAAAATTCTGAAATCAAACTGGGGAAGCTTTCAATGTTCCCTCAGACTTCATTATCGTGGGGGGATTCGCGCCGAAGGGTGCTCGTTTGTACACTTATAATTGACTGCATACACCAACGTGTTCTTACGTTTGGTGTCAGTGGTCCGGAACAATTATTAAAAAGTTATTGGTGGTCCCTGGCGTCAAAAAGTTTAAGAACCACTGCTGTTGGCCTTTGGTAGTTAATTTTTACATTGCATTGACATATCACACAGAAACAGTTTTTGTTAACTGTCGATGCATGGCGTGAATTGCCTGTACAGGATATGATATTGGAATCTGATTGCAAGACAAAGATTTTCCTATCGAACCAATTAACTACATAAACTGACCAGAGAGACTATACATTATGAGTAACAACATGAAGAAAACCGTTGGAGATTACGAATATGATCAGCAAGTTATAATAGGAAAAGGTGCCTTCGGAGAAGTCTATAAAGGACAGGGAAAAACGGTAAACGACATCGGACACTATATATATATATGCATGTATGTGTATATATATCAGATAAATTTGCAGAATGATTAATATTAAATTTTCGGAGCAAGTGTTAATATACATGTGGCTTTGATTGAAACATCATTTCGCCCCGCAAGCATTTTGAACATGGAAGTTATGGAACCATTCTAAGACACATAATGGAGTCCGTATGTACTAGCTTGTAAGGCATTTCGTCGCCTGAGACCCATCCCCACGAATGTCCGGATTAAAAAATTCCGAGAATGACGAGTAAGAAGTTTTGGCGGGAAAGGACGAAACATCAGAAATATAGTGCAATTAAACTTCATTCGCAGTCTGTTCAGATGTCTTTCTACATCATTTTAAAACCTGATTATTGCTAAAAAAATTACATTAAAAATTTAGCAATTACAGATGCCTTTGATAAATGTTTTGTGAAATTGGTTGCAAAGAAAACAAATAGTCCTCCAGAAAACAAAAAATAGGACACGATAAAATAAAGCAACCAATAATTCTTAAAGAGTGTTTTCGTTTAAATATTCTTAGTTGTAGTGCATTTATTTTAAAGAAAACTTTCTAAATTGTAGGGATATACCGCACTATAAACCGCCACGCAAATAGTGCTATACTGTTATATCGCTTGTGTCCAATCAGTGATGAGCTTTCTCAGGGTATACGATAAAGACACTGCTACACATTGCAAACTTTCATCGTATCTCCACACAACTCTAGAGTTGCATAGAGATGTAAATCTTTATAAAAGGGGGTCTTGAAGCAGGACATACGACAGTTCGTTTTATCTTCAAGGCGACATGTCGTATCTCTTAGTTATTGAACCTGAAGATAGATAACATAATATGTTATCTATATTATTGCTTGCTACTAATCAACTCTCAGAGCATTTTCGAAAAAAAGTGGAAGTTCGGGAAGATAATTCTCAGGCGACGATTTGTTATTCCTCTTAACAACTTTACCCTTCCATGAACTGGGCTTCCAAAACGAAATGCTATTTATCTGTAAATATTGTCTTAATCGAACTTCTGTATGCGATCTGATATATGAGAAGATTTGATATAAGTATTTTAATATTGTGAAAATTCATTTGAATTCTTATTGCGATAATGCTTTCTGTATGTTGTGTTAGAAATCAAAGGAGGTGGTTGCGATCAAGAGGGTTGAAGTAGATGGGAAATCTTCCACTGCGTCGATAGAAAGAGAAATTAATATTTTGATGGTACCGTTTTTTCAAAATTCTTTGTTAAATTATATGACGATTTCGATCTATTGTGCCACAATGCTGCATCAATCCCAAAGAGATTGCTCGTTTATTGCTCTGATATTCACTTGTCTGTCATGCGCTCACTCATTTTATCCTTACCTCGTGGGGCAAAATTCGCTCGGTGTTAATAATTACTAAAGTTATTTAAGTGCTTAGATTGTTTCTCGTGAGCAAAAGTTGTCAGCTCCATTATACAAATTTATCTGATGGTATCTTTTGATTAGAGTTTGTCAGATCAACCTCATGAAAACATCGTCAGACTGCTTCACTGGGAGGTAAGCGTTGGTTTATCTGTTCTTAATGTCTTCCAGTCTCTTATGCTATGTGAATTTCTCCCAATTATTTGCTTCAATGTTGCAATTAAATACTAATTAAGTTTTTCCATTCATCGGTTTATAAGCTTCTTCTGCTGGAACGGAGTTTAGAATATAAGAATAGTTCAAAATTTCTCAAAATCTTGGTTTACTTCTCGATGCAAAACTTCCATTATGATCACACAAAAGATGTTTAGATTGATCAGTCATATTACTTTGTTCGTAACTTAGGACATGTGAAAATAATGGATCATGAATATATATATATATTTATTTATTCTGAAATTTGATATCGCCTTTCTGCTAACAGTTTTTGCTCAGAAGTGCACACGCCTCGAAAGCGCACTTGCAGTTGTAGGCCTATTGCGCAAAGGACTTGCTCAAGGCCCCTACACATGGACTCCTCGGACGAGGGTCAAACCCGCGCACTCATCGCACACTGAGTGTTACTTGCCTACTGCAGTAACCAATCGGCCACAGTGACCGACATATATATATATATATATAATTATATATATATATATATATTGGTTCTGACGATGCGAGCATATATATATATATTGTATTCAGCAAATCGTGATGATGCTCGCATTAAAGTCGTTTTGTTTTGTTATTTAGCTACAAGACAATAATGTGTTCTTCGTTATGAAGGTGAGTCATCATAAGTCATAATAAGTGTAATCCTATATTATATGATTCCATGTCTATAAGAACAGTTCTTCTGCCCATTTCACAAAACTTCTCAGTGGCATAAGCCTACTTAAAGAGAACGGTTAACTAAGTTATCAATATTTGGGCGACGTGGAAGATTGGTTTATCCGTGTTGGCTTTCAAAATTATGTTTAGTGGACCTCATCTCAACCTTCTTAGCAAACAGATTTCTGATGAGACGGTGTAAGAAAGTCAGTCGTACAACATCATCGATGTTGAACGACTGATTTATGTCAAACATCACACTGTCTTGCCTTCACTGTCTCGCCTTCTTCAATACAAACTTAATCAGACAAAGCTATAGCTCATCATCTGCTACACAACCTACAGCGGGAGTGGTTCAACAGCAAGGCAGCGCACGGCAACATTGTATTTCTGATTCAAACGGAAGCAATTGCAAAGAACCCTCTGGCAGATATATTTTCAAATTATATCCCGCTTGCTCTTTTTGATCCCATCAAATCTTGTAATACAGTTGATCGCACACATCGGCTCCAAGAAAGTCTCCACATGAGACGAAGTAATGTTCAGATTTATTTTGTCTTTTTGCAGTGTTATAAAAATTACATATTGACTGAATATTTCAAAGATTCATTCATGTTATTTCCTTCAGTTTTGTAATGGAGGAAACTTGGAGGAATATCTTAAAAGTAAGTCTTGTCACCAGATCGCATCTTGCAGTTCATTTAGGAGTAGGCCTACGCGTAGGACATAATAAAAAAAACCGTTGATCTATTTAGACCTAACTGCAGAACTTCTGCAAATTTCTGCTATGCTATAATAGTGATCAAAGAACAACGATCCTCTATTTATAGTAGATTAGCAATGCACAATTTTGCAACTTTGTTAAAATAGCCATAAAACAACAATTAAAATAGAAAATTTATTTTAAATAGTCTTACTTGATCATTGTTTAATGTACGTGATCATTGGTCATAGCTGTGTCAATGTTCCTGTTTTTTTAGGCAAAACAAAACTTGATGAACGTACAGTCATACTTTTTCTAAAACAGATTGGTAAGAGTTTATTACTGCATTATTATTAATTTTCAAAAGATTATTGTTATTGTAATCGAACATTTTTATTTAACGCCACTCAGCAATTCATGTTCAATGACATACTGATGAGGCCAGTACCCTTTGACGGTGAGTATGCGTGATAAGTCAGCAGTATGGAGTAATACAGTTACAAGAACCGAACCTTGACGCAAGCCAAATGGGACAAAGGTCCTAGCAGAACGCGTGGACTCAAAGACGACAGAGAAAGAACGATAAGAGAGGAACGAGCAGAACTAATGTTTCGCTGCATCACTTGTGATGTTCACTAGCGTCGTTTAAGTAAAACCTTTGAATTTTACAATGCCGTACTAATGAGAACGAACACAGATCAATCGACGGGCATGGTTGCCACTTTTATAAGGGCCGCACATGGGCCCTCGCAGACCACAGAACTCATAAATAATGTAAGAAGAAGTGAGAGGTTAAGAAACAGGCCAAATTGAATTACCGAGAAGTCTGCTCGCTTCCAGATGTGTTTTGTTGACTATCATGTAAGTGACGATCTAACAAAATATAGCACTGAGACGGGAGTCCATGCTCTTGAAGATAAATGACAAAGAACGTACTAACCACCCTTGATCAAACGCTACGGTCCAGCAATCGAAACTGGAGAGTGTGTTTGGATTGGATATTATTTATCCCATGAAGGAGAATTTTGCTTCACCGTGAGAGTTTGGACTGTTTCGAGCTATTGGTATTAAAAGATTTTTATTAATGCAATGATTCTGCCATAGCCTTTCATCTTAAGGAATGCACAGCAATAATGTAATAATTATACTTTCTCCAGTTGTCTTCGTTCTACGGTATAGTTTGCAACATTTTTATAGTTAATATTCCTTTATTGATAATTTTAAATAGTTTCATAGCATTCTGTCTGGTCATCAGGGTTTTTATATATATTGTCGTTTCAGAGCTTTGTGACGTCACGTTTGAGAAGGTCATGACATTTGTGACGACGTGTAGGAGGGGATGGGGTTCAAAATTAGTCCAATTAGGGACCGTACAAAATATTTTGACGTCGTTTGTGAACGGATCCTAACTCTACTCAGCCAATCACAACAATTGTGGCAGCAACTGCAACAACAACACTTACTATTACTACTACTACTACTACTGCAAAAGTTTGTGGATTTAGCAAACACGTTGTTGTTTAGTTTGTAGAAATCAGACTTATACAGGCAGACTAATTATTATGATAGAGAACGCTTGATTAAATGCTATTTCATTGCTTAATTCGTGATTTTGTAGCTGCTGGGTTGAAGGTTGCACACGATATGCGCATCGTTCATCGTGATTTGAAGCCAGAGAATATTCTCTTATGCTTCACTGGTGACAGGTATCCTGGTCCAGAGAGCATCATTCTTAAAATCGGTAACTTAACTATATAATAATTATATTCTCTCCATTAGCTAACCTTAGAATATTAAATTCCTAAGTTTTTTATATAACCGACCAGTGACTACACCCATAACGGCAACGGACAACATTGTATAACTTGTATGTAGCGCAAATTTCATAAATTGAGATATAAAGTGCACTTTTGATTGTTTCGAAGTATGAAATGACAGTAACCTCAATTTCTATATCTGCAAATCACTGGTATAAAGCTCCAGTTTTATTTATATATCTTTCGGGTTAATGGGTTATTCTCCCTTCACAAACAAAACAATAATGAATCGTGTTATAAGTTGTGATACAATACTGGTACAAATTGTTCTACTATTTCTACGCTGACTGACTTTTCTAAATATACTTTACGTGCTTTGGATGATGCAAAATCAACAATAATACTGTCACACACCTTATGTGTCTGTACGTGAAGAAGGGATCCGAGTCAGCCACTTTCTCCATTGATGTCGTCGTGATTGACGATGTACTTTATCAAGCTCGATATATAATTTCTTAAATGATACTGATGTCAGTCATTATAACCAAACTCAACGTTGGCCAAAAATGTTTTCGTAAAAACAAACAACTCGTGATGGCTGATGACGCTAATTTTGAAAACTCGAATGTCATAAACCAAATTTACCAAACAACAAATATGGACAATTGATGTATTATAGTGTAATATAAAACTTCATTATAACTCTCACATACAAGATATTTAGGCCTAATAGCCACCAAAACACTTTCCTAGTTGCACGCTTCAACTGTAACTTCAGTTTTTGTTTGTGAGTAAAAATAATTCCATATTCAAAAAAAGAATGAATTTATGCAATAATTGTAGTTATTCTATCCTGAAATTTGTGCCCAATTTATATTTGCCCCCTGTGCTATGGCACCGCTGGTACCGATCTTGGTACGGTGCTGATAACATTACAACTTAGACGCAAAAATTTACAAACCTTTCTGACCAACCGAACAATTTATGAACCTTGATATTGTATTGCTGCTCAACGTGTGAAAATTTTACACATTAGATCACCACCAAGGGTTTAAAAAGTCGTGCATCGTTTACAAGTGTACAATATTTATGGCGAGAACTTTTCATAAAATACATTAGAAAGACTGGTTCAGATGTAATACCCAAGAAACAGCCCTAATAATTAAGAATGATGATATGTGCAATTTTTTAGCCGACTTTGGAGTTGGAAGGTTTCTATATGATAAGGAGTTGGCGCGCACAAATTGCGGAACACCGCTGTACATGGTATGACTGCACCAATATGTTTCTTCATTTTGATTACACAAATATCGAGAAAAGATATTCATAGTACATATAAAATAATACAGATATCAGCCAGACTAAGATTCTACTATCGATGTTGCACACGGGGATAGAATGTGATTAGCTTAGTAGGAACTCGAGCAAGCTTAGTAATGTAAGAACGTTGAGGGTTCTACTTAGACTAGCTCTACTATTATATCAGATGTTGATGAGTAGATTATGCTAGGGGAAACTAGCTACACATGAAGAGACAGTTAGAATACAACCATCTTTATTCAATACAGAGTAGATATAATAATAATAACATATATAATGATTGTGACTAATACATAACAGTTACATGTACTTACTCATATGAGTATGGATGAGATGATAACGACCAAGTCCTAAGATGATATGAGTTGACGAGCCTGACAAGATAGCTAGAGTTCTCCGGAAGTCAGACTGCAAAGTTCCTAACAGTGCTGTAGCTTATAAGTGACTTTCCTCAGCCAAAGAGGAAACTGGCCTATCCTAGAACAGACTACTTTGATTGGTCAGCTACTGACCTCTCAAGGATCAGCTACTGACCACTCTAGCAATGAGGGCTGACTGTAAGTGCTAGTTACACTAGAGCCTAAGCGAGTGATTGAAAGAACCTATCCTGTCTGTATTAGCGAATGTTCTGCTCAACTGAATGTATAATAATGATCTCTATATATATTGTTCAAGCCTATCTATTGTAATGTAATGTTCAGAATAATCACGGTTACAGTAACATTCGTGAACGTGTAAAATATTACACAGCAGATATAATCAGTTATTTGTATAATCATGAATAATGGAAAACATAAACAATGCGCCATTATTAACTGTGGATAACTGCAATATATTTTCAGTTTAGTGAAGAAAGAACGTGTAACTGATCAAACGATCATAATTATAATTAATTAAAGTTACTTGGTCCGTGTAATTAATTAATGTGTTTTTCTCAATCCAGGCCCCAGAGGTTGACTTTGAAAATCCTTATGACTTCAAGGTTGATTTGTGGAGTATTGGAGTAATTACGTACAAATGCCTTGTCGGATCACTGCCGCCGAGGAAACCTTTGCCTCTCCGTCAGGATGTTGAGTATAGGTTGCATTTGAGTGTTTTCTATGGACAGTTGATTTTTGATGTTAAAAGTATACATTTTAGAGCTTGAACAGAACAATTGAACCCGTATTCCGGTGTATTTGCCAACTCGGCACATTTCACTTTGTTAAAATGAGAATCTGTTCACAGGCTTTTGTGTTTTATTTGTGTATGCGTAATAAATGTAAATTCACTCATGTCTCTATCTATGTAAACATAAACAAGCAAAACTCAATATAACACATCTCCTGCATTGTATATAATATAAAACCAACTCGTAAGAAGATTGCATTATAATGAGCTCATTTCTATGCCTGATAAAGCGTTTCGGATCTAGGACTTGATTGTGCCATATCTGTAAGAGTGTTATAAACGAGTGTTTGGTGTGTGTGCGTGTGTGTGTGTTTATATGCGTATGTGTTTGTATGCATGCATGCATTCAGGCATGAATGTGTTTTCATGTATTATGTATGATATAAATGCATTATGTACGTGTATCTATGTATGTATGTATGTAATAGGCTATTTATATAGCGCCTGACTCAACCAGATAGTTTTATACTTTATTTCAGAATTCCAACGAATATCAGTGCAGAATGTGCAGACCTTTTAAAGGGATTACTTGAAAAGGATGTTAACAAGAGATTTGACTCAGGTACCAATTTCAGTTTATTAATTTCTTTGCTTTTGTTAGATGGGTTTCTAATTTATATGGGATTCTTAAAAATAAATATATCTTTTGTCTTTATGTTTATGTACCACTAAAATAATTCAGATATTGTTTTCTTCTTTTCGCGTTAGAATTTATAATGTGTGATTATGTAGGCGTCTGCATTTGTCTGCTAATTTCAACAGATGAACGAGAAAAACGCTTGAAATGAAGATATTGATAATATCAATATTTTCATTTCAAGCGTTTTTCTCGTTCAATTTGTGGGGTCCAAGTTGTGGGGTTCTAAAAATATTTTTAGAACCTCACAACTTAGATACTGTTTCAAAACTACAAAAAGCTGTAAAATGGCTCATCTGATAAATTATTGGTTTATGTTTTGCAGAGCAATTTTTTAATCACAAATTACTGAATGGCAGTAAGTATCCTTAAGCTATTTTTTCTCAGGCACCATAAATACTCATTTACCCACTAATTGTGTCAAGTTTTAAAAAGAAAAATGTTATATTTTCGTTTACGCTGCTTTATAGCTAAGAATAATGGAAAACATAATTCAAGGTTGTGTTGGAAATGTATCGTTGTATTCAATTGGCGAGGTCTGTGGGCGCCCACAGAAAGTAATGTCGAAAAGACAGACGGGATTAATTTTGCTTCATGCATATAATAATCTTTAGGGTCAACGTCGTGGTCGCCACTTGTCAAATGCAGCACTCAAAGCCCCACCCCAGCCTCACTCGTGTCCTTCTGTCTTACATACATACATACATACAAATACATACATACAGAAGGACACGGATAAAGAGTCTGCCATCCAAATCATAATTAGAGTTCGACGTTCCTCTAGGCTAAAATCTACTGAAAAAGTTTTCATTGACCTTAAACTGCCGACGACGCTATAAGCGTGACAGCCCCGATAGTATAGAAGAAGATTTTTGGCAACGAAGGGATGAAGGTTGGAGCCCAATTACAAGCTTCCAACGGATTCTAGGAGTAGGCCATTCTTTCGTTATCACGAAATAAATATAATTACGATATAATTCAACTTAATAAGCGTTCAGTTCTAACTCCAACCATCAATAAATTTGATTTCCTTGTTTTAATAGAAACAACATCACAGTTGGAGAACTATGCAATTGTCATGGGATTAAGTGATGGTCCGACGATAACGAGGGACATCATCAAAATAAATCTACATCAATCAAGCGAAATGCCAACAGAAAAAGAAATACCGACAAAAATAGCGCCAGAGGCATACGCTGCCGTCAACCGTAACATGATGTACGTTACAGGATTAGGAAACGATTGTGATGAAATCTGGAAATACACAAATACTTCCGATTGGAAGAAATGCGCCTCTTTACTTCAAGGCCGACGTAGACACAGCGCAGCGTTTATCGATGAAGTGTTGTACATCTGCGGAGGATACGTTTCTTCTACTAAAAGCATTCTAGACAGCGTTGAAGCCTACGACACAGTCAATGATATATGCGCCTCAGTTGGAAAGTTGGTTCACTGCGTCGATAGTTCAGGAAACTGTGTTTCATTCAAGAGTTCACTCTATATTTTTGGCGGAGCCGGTAAAGATGGCAAACCGTCACATGACGTTCAAGTGTACAACACTAAGCAGAACACTTGCGTTCTCCTATCGAAACCAATGCCACGTGGTTATCTCTTGACGCGAGCTGTACTATGGAAGACATCTGTCATATTACTTAGACGTGATAATTGCCTCAAATATAACATTGCGACGGATACATGGCAAGAAATAAAACAGTTCAAGACTGAGGTGGCTCATTTCGGTTTAGTTCTTGAGAATGGACGAATCTTTGTCATTGGAGGAGGAACAGACGAAAAGACGGAAGATGGCAGAGTGATCTGGACATGCAGAGACGACATACGTTATGTACCTCTTCAGAACCTCATCGATGATAAACCAATTGAATGGAAGATTCATGGAAAATTGCCAAAACCATGCCTTGTACATGCTTATGCAAGAATGCTTCTTTTGTCTAACAAGTAGGTCTAATATAGACAACATTTGACGGCTTTAGTTTATTATTTGGTATAGTTAACAATAGGCTACTAACAACTTTCAGGGTATCCGCTCAAATGGATTAACTTTATCCGCCTGCGACATTGGCCTAAGATTATCGTCAGCTAAAGATGGGAATATTAGTATGAAAGAGACAAGCTGCACGTTCTTAGTGTTGAAATGTTAGGTCGGAGTTTTGGTTTGTAAATACCAGACTATGATGACGATGATATAACTTTTGATTTGATAATCTTAATCACAAACAGTGATTGGTGAAAATAGGCTAAAAACATCTTAAAGTACAATTTTATTTACTTGAGCACAATTGTATACAAAATAAGAGACAAGTCAGTCGCTATCTAATTAGGTCGGTCGGGTATTCCTTGGCAACTGACCCCATGTATTCAGATACCTCTGGTTAGGAACAGTATTGATTTGCATTGAACATTTGCTTTAAAATATTGTGCTACGATTAGACACCTTTACATTAAAAAAATCATTTTATTGGGTTACTTTCGTATGATCACAAAGCTAATGTAATTTCTATTACGGAAAAAATGTTGCAGTGTAGCCTACTTCAAGTACGGGAGTGTGACAAATTGTTGCTTATTATTTAGGGCAAAACGAAAACAACCGAATACTAACTAACGTTACACTATATTTGTAACATATCGAACAGCATTTTAATATGCAGACAAAGATAGAGCCGGCTTCTGACATAGGCGACATATGCAGCCGCCTAGGGGCAAATTAAAGGTGGCACGAAATTTTAGGAAACATTTTTTTAGCAATATCAATTTTATGACAATACAAAAAACCAATCGCGTAACTAGCTATTCAAAAATGGTTCTAGGCTGATTTCAGTTTCAACAACAATTTTCAATCTCATCTGCTTACAACAGAAATCATGACTTGTAACAGTAGGAATATTCCTAACTTGCAGCTGGATCTGCGATACACATGCGACATCGAGCTGAAAAACTCACAGCCAAGAAAAAGGAAATTAGAGCTCGGATGTTAAGGAAACGTTTGTTTAATTACGGGTAGATCTGTAAGAACGCTGAAGGTTCTACTTAGACTAGCTCTACTATTATATCAGATGTTGACGAGTAGATTATGCTAGGGGAAACTAGCTACACATGAAGAGTAGACACATGACAGTTCAGATACAAACAATCTTTATTAAATACAGAGAAGAAGAGGTAATAATAATAATATATATATAATGATTGTGACTAATACATAACTGTTACATGTACTTACTAATGCGAGTATGGGTGAGATGATAATGTCCAAACCCTAAGATGATACGAGTTGACGAGCCTGACAAGATAGTTAGAGTTCTTCGGAAGTCAGACTGCCAAGTTCCTAACAGTGTTACAGCTTATAAGTGACTTTCCTCAGCCAAAGAGGAAACTGGCCTATCCTAGAACAGACTACTTTGATTGGTCAGCTACTGACCTCTCAAGGATCAGCTACTGACCACTCTAGCAATGAGGGCTGACTGTAAGTGCTAGTTACACTAGAGCCTAAGCGAGTGATTGAAAGAACCTATCCTGTCTGTATTAGCGAATGTTCTGCTCAACTGAATGTATAATAATGATCTCTATATATATGGTTCAAGCCTATCTATTGTAACGTAATGTTCAGAATAATCACGGTTACAGTTCCACAGGAAAATGTCATAACGCATGACCAATATTTTCATTGCTGTTTTGGATATCTTGCAACCATTAGGCCTACAATGTTAGTCTGTTGCATAACGGTTTAATCAGCATCATCAGCAGAATAATCACAGCTCTCATTTTGGATTTGGATATGACATTAATTGACATCAAAAGGAACCAAAAAAGGAATTCACTGAGAAATGGAAAATTTACTACAAATAATAGGCTAACGCATGGCGATAGCAAAGATATCGATGCGTTGCAACTCAGTGCTGAACTTAACTACATTTTACATCGGACAGAGGGGGAAGAAATAAATAGTCCGTAACAATTCTTATTTATTCAGACTTTACTGCTGCATCAAGAATTATTCTGTGACTCCCTGTATCAGAGGAACACAACTCTTCTAAACCGAAACTTATTAATAATTATCTGCTTACGACGATTGCACAGAATCGTTTGGTTAATATGTCAATCCTTAAGGTTTAAATTTTAAAATGGTGCGTATTTCACATATGGAACATTGAGTCACTTGATTTATAGTATCCTGGATAATAATAATAATAATAATAATAATAATAATAATAATTACACAAGTTTGATAATTATAGAACATACTATCATTGATATCAAAGTATTTTTATCTGCAGCAAAGCATAGGTCTATTCCAGTTGACATTAAAATTTCGCATAGGGCCTATTGATTAAACTTAATTTTAACAATTGCCATTGTTCATACTTAAACATCTGTACTATTTTAACAATTTTTGAATTCTAAAATTAATATATTATTATTTCAATTCCGCTCTCATTGCTAGATTACATAAAAAAACAAAGAATTTTTGAATCGGCGCTCCCTCTCCTTCTTTTGCAATTTTTTAGCCAGAATGTAATTTTTTTTACAAATAACGCATTTTTATGTACACCTTGCAGTGTGTGCCTGACTCCATATTTTTCACATTTTACTGTTCATGCAACGGGGATGTGGGGCACTCTTATAGATGACTGCCTAGGGCGCCAAATTACCTGAGGACGGTAATGCAAAGATAAGCAAGCAGCTCCACAGTTAAAGTTATCATGTGTGGGAAGACTGTATACATTTCCAAAAGTAATACACTGCAGAAGAATAAAAACTTGAGGGTGCGAAGATCAGGCGTTCTATTGAAAAATAGGACAAAGAAACTGCGCAGTCATTATCTTCGTTGCTTGAATAGCCTCATATTTCCTCTGGGCTGTCACATCGAGAGCGCTTCTGAACAGTTAATATTTTTATATAAATTTATTTATATAAATAAATTTATATAAATAAATATTATATAAATAATAGTATTTACGAAGAAGATGTATCCGACTAAACTCAGTGGCGTCCTAGTTCTCTTTGTGATTTCGGTTGGAGTAAGAAGTCAAAGCGGCGAAGACTATGATTTGGCCTACGATGAACTTGCTTATGGTCACGCAGACATATTCGAATGGCTGAGCGCTGGTAATCATTTACCCAGACGTTATTGGGAAGACAGACGCCGCCTGCTCAGATTGGAGTATGGCTTTAGATCACCTGGTCAGTTTGTATCTGTTGGTTTTATTTCATGATTTTAATGATATGCGCGACAACAAATATTGATCTGTTGACAGTGAGGATCACGTCGATCGAACATTATTTGAACACACAACCGCTATGCTTAAATTTGTCATTGGCATACTCTTCAATAAAAACGGTAAAATAAACTGCAAAACCTAAACCTAGTACACATAAGATGACTACAGAATAGTGGCAACCGATATACACCGCTAATTTTGATTATATACCGAAAGGCTACTCCGTGATGATGGATTCCACTCTGCATTGCTTCTTTCATGCAAGGCTCCGCTTAATGATGACACACACGTGCAAGTCTGGTCATATCGTGAACTCACGATTTGTCACCATTCTAGTAATCATTTAGAAGCGTATCATACTATTGACTGCTTGTGATCCCCACAAATTTTTCAGATCAAGCATGTATCCTGTTTGCGCTCGATGTAAACTATGCGAAGATAGCAAATTGATATTATCTATTGTAGGCTCATTATTTCGGCCTATTATACTCCGCCAGCTTAATCCTTGCACTCTGACAGTCCTAGTCCCAAGCCTGGATCTTGGAGGAGGGCGACGCTAATGATCTCTGTGATCACGCAGTGTCGTTAAACTGCAACGAGGCTACTATAGCTTTCGGGACTTATTACTTTATCGATCAAACTAATATTATTCTAATTTACCAAACCACGTAGTTCATACGACATGATGAATCCATTCTGCACTTTTCGTTCTCGCATGTAAGATCGCTGAAAGCATTTCAACATGTTGTCTGTTAACCATTATCACAGTGAGACCCATTGATGTTCCTGAAATGTCAAAGAAATGTCCGCCTGGATTTCAGTACGTTCACAAGGCTCGCAGTTGTTACAAGGTCGTCTATGAAGAACACAACTGGGCATCAGCCGATCAAAGATGTCGTGATTTGCATCCTGGCGCCCACTTGGTCGCCATTACGAAGAATCAAGAAAACACAGGCTTGAAAGCTTACTTGAGAGATGAGCTTGCAAGTACGTATCGGCCAATACTTGCCACTCACGCTGTACAAGATGCACTTCGGTAATAAATGTCTAGTTGAAGCGTCTAATAAACTGTTTAACGTACATAGCCACTGAGCCACTGTGGTACTGTGGGTTCCAATCAGTAATAATCGAAATGTTCTTCATGTAACAAATAGGAGAGCCTGGATCTCATCATCTTGTTCAATGGATATTCGTTTCAGATACGGCTCTTCTTCGTCAATCCAATCTACACTCCCTCCATTTTCGTTTGCGATTACGACCATTAGTTCACGCTGCCGAGGTACAGCTATTTATCGTGCCTGATGCTTTTTGGCAGAATAATAACGATTAATGCTTGTGTGTTACAGAATGGCTGCCTCACTTCCAAAACCTAAAAATCGTGACTCGTCTGAGAGCGCCTGACAAAATAGCGCCGACAAAAGAGCGCCCCGACAAAAAAGCGTCCTGACAAAAGAGCGCATCTGTATTGATGAAATAATTCTTCCTAATAAGGAAGCTGGATTGATGCAAACATTCATGCTTCAATGGAAGCTGGATTGATAACAAGGAGGCTGCTTAGGCCTACAGAAGCTCTAATGGCAATATAATCAGCATTAATTATTGAGCATAATTAAACGAATGCCTTAATGGAAGCTGGTGCGATGAGAAGATTCACGCATAAGGTTAAGCTGGATTGAAGAAAGTAATTATGTGTAAGTACTCACCTGATTGATGAAAAGAAAAGAATGCCGTTTAATTGGAAGAGAGATTGATGAATAGAACCTGTTTAACTGGAAGCTGGATTGCAGGATTTCTTTCATTAATCCAGCTGCCATTTAATTACCCCAGAATTCTTTTAATCAGTCGTGCTTCTATTTAAAATTGTCTGGGCGCTATTTTATCGGGGCGTTCTTTTGTCGGTGCTCTTTTGTCGGACGCTCTTTGTCGAGGTGCCCCAAAATTGATAGCAAGTGTATATGCAAACAATCCAATAATTTAATAATTTAGAACGCAGTAATCATAGAGTTTGTTGCAAAACTGTGGGCGCAATCACTGTTGATCAAGTGGAATTTATTTAACTGAGTTAAAGTTTTTAATAAAACTACACATTTTGATCTTTGATGTGATGATGTGACGTCACATCTTAGATCCTCGTCAACATCCGACGTCACGGGACACAACCTGCGACACGGGTCAGAGGCAATCATTGCGCTGCGGTCGATGGTGGATGGGGCAGCGGCGGAAGTCCAAATGGGAGCCCCGTTTGGGCCAGGTAGGGGCGTAGACTACGCCCTTACTATCGAGGCGACAAAAACAGGCGATCAGCCGTAGTGAGTAGCAGTAACAGCCACAAAAACTTTTGAACAACTCGAGCGATTGCTCCAAAATTGGGCACAAAAACTTTTTAGCAGCCGAGAAAAAACAATGACAAAATGTGGTTCAACCCGGGCAAAGCAGTAGACCTAGGCCTAATTTGCTAATTCAAGTTTCAACAACAATTTTCAATCTCACACATGCTTACAATAGAAATCATAACTTGTAGCAGTAGGTCTAGGCCTAACTTGCAGCTCGATCTGCGATACACATGCGACATCTAGCTGCAAAACTCACAATCAAGAAAAATGAAATTATAGTTCGACTAATAAGGAAGCGTTTGTTCAATTACGAATAAATCCCCAGCAAATGTCATATAGTTTCTTTGCTGTTTGGGATATCATGTAACCCCTAGGCCAAAGTCTGCTGCAGAACGTTTTAATTAGCTGAATGATCACAGCCATAATTTCGGATTTGTTTACAACATTAGGCCTAATTGACGTCTAAAGGAACCACAAAAGAATTTACTGAAAAAATGCAAAATTTAGAACGATAGTAAAGATATCGATGCTCGCAACTCTGTGCTGTCCTTATCTGCATTTCCCATCGGGCGGAAGGGAAATAAATAAATAGTCCGCATCAACTCTTATTTATTCAGACGTTACTGCTGTATCAAGAATTATTCTGAGACTCCCTATATCAGAGGAACACAGCTATTCAAAACTGAAACTTATTAAAAATTACCCGCAAACGACGATGATACAGAATCGTTTGGTCAATATGTCAATCCAGTCCACATAAGAAGATTTTGCAGAAATTAAAGCAATAAGGTTCAAATTTTAAAATAGTGCATATTTCACATACGGAACATTGATTTATAGCATCCTGGATAATAATAATAATAATTACACAAGTTTGATAATTATAGAACATGATACCATTGATATCAACGTATTTTTATCTGCAGCAAAGCTTACGTCTATTACAGTTGACATTAAAATTTCGCATAGGACCTATTGATAAAACTTAATTTTAACAATTGTCATTATTCATACTTAAGCATCTGCATTATTTTCACAGTTTTTAATTCTAAAATTAATATATTATTATTTCAATTACGCTCTCATTGCTACATTACATAATAAAAAAAAGAATTTTTGCATCGGCGCACCCTCTCCTTCTTTTGCAATTTTTTAGCCAGAATAGCTTTAATTTTTGTAATTTTTTTTACAAATAACGCATTTTTATGTACTCCGTGCAGTGTGTGCCTGACTCCATATTTCTCACATTTTACTGTTCATGCAACGGGGATGTGGGGCACTCTTATAGATGACTGCCTAGGGCGCCAATTACCTGAGGACGGTTATGCAAAGATAAGCAAGCAGCTCCACAGTTAAAGTTATCACGTGTGGGAAGACTGAATATATTTCCAAAAGCAATACATTCCATAATAATATAAATTTGAGGGTGCGAAGTTCAGGCGTTCTATTGAAATATAGGCCGAAGAAACTGCGCAGTCATAATCTTCGGATAAAAAATGTAAAATGTTCCAGTTCTTCACCACTGCCAGACAGATGATTGATGGTTGGATGAATGGATGAATGGCAGCAATCCAAACGGATGGATGGACTGACGGATGAGTGGATTGGTGGATAATTGATGAATGGATGGATGAATGCATGACATATTTCGATGGATGCAAGTAATTAAATAATTCTAGATAATAAAATTCTATTATTCTTTGTCACGCAGATAATTAAAAACGAAATCATTGGCCGCTTGTCCATAAAACTTTCTAAATTGCTGACCATTAAAATTGCATTTAATAGATATCAAAAGTTTTAACTTTCACCAACCAATATGATACAACGTACTGTATGTTATTCTTAAAATGGTTTAACTCGGCAGATTGCATATCGCACATTCCCCTTTCTCTTGTCATCCAAACAACCTGAACCCGGGCTCGGGATGCACTAAAAAAATTACTGTAGCCTATGACTTGCTCCTGCGGAAAGTAGTTTTTGTCTGTTACTTTGGCCTAAAATATGGCGAACCGACAGCGGAAATCGTCTATAAAAGTTGACCCTTCTTTGAGTTGTGGAGGCAAATTGCGGTTGTTTATGTCACGCTGTGTGTAGTAAGCCTTATTGGTCGATTGCCTATTAAAAGCTTGGTTTATGTTCAACTATTCTCTCATGTTGCATTTAAGCTACGAAGAAGATGTATCTAACTAAACTCAGCGGCGTCTTAGTTCTCTTTGTGATTTTTATTGGAGTAAGAAGTCAATACTTGGGAATGCCCTACGGCCGGCTTAATTATCGTTGCATGCTTAAACATAGGCTAAGATGCGAGAATTATTTATCTAGACGTTATGGAGCAGACAGGCATCATCAGCCGACCGCGGATTTCAGTTCTGGATCACCACCTTCTGATCGTAAATTTGTATATGTTGGTTTTATTTCGTGATAATGATTGGTGCGACAGAAAACAATGTGACATAGTTCACAGATCTATAAGCCTACTATACTGCAACTAAGAATCAGAACTGACCCCACCACTGCTTGCACCCTGACAGTGCCAGTCCCTAGCCTGGGTGAAGGAGGAGGGCGACGCTGATCATCTTAGTTATGGCACAGTGTTGCTAAGCTGCAACAACACCGAATGATGATACAGAGCGCAAACACAGAACGGCAGGAGAGCGTTAGACGGACAGGCAGAGCGAAAGAGATTTGGTTATTAAGAAGTCGAGCAGAGAGGACGAAAGGCAAGGTTAGCACTTCTAAAACGTGCTCATCTGGCGACTAGAAATGCCGATCGGAGATAATCTCGAGTAATTTTAACGTATGTTTAACAGCAACTGTAAATAACGAGACATAATTAATAATAACAAATTACCAAAAATTAGGCTTCGAGTAACTTCGAAAGTCGAATGAATCCACGCGCTACCAGATTGAGCCGCCGCTCGAAGCACCATACCATGGAAGTTCACTTTGCACGCAAAGTACAAGCAGAACGTTTCACTTTGAGTAACCCACAGGCCAAAGAAACTGCGCAGTCATTATCTTCGTTGCTTGAATAGCCTCATATTTCCTCTGGGCTGTCGATGTGACAGCCCAGAAGAAATATGAGGCTATTCAAGAGAGCGCTTCTGAACAGTAAGTACTTTAAAAGCACTTGATTTATTATGATACGAAACATTTTATTCTGCAGATTGTCCATCTTAAGTAGTTTCTGGTTCAGGAAAACTACATGTACATGTATGTGGGTCTAAGCGTGTATAATCACTGAAGGCATAGATGTAGTATCTCTGCATTGGAGGTTCGGTCAGAATTGGCTGCCTACACAGGCCTATGCATAGTCGACAGGAGCCAGAAGAAAACTACTGCTTTAAATTACGTTCATCTCTGCAACTTGATAAATCTACATTTCTGTGATAACTACAAGCACGTGTCTGAAGAAGTGCTGTGAATATAGTTCACCAAGTGTTGAACTTTAACCTCAGTTGTAATTGTAATGCATATGTGCATCTTTGTCGAGAAGTCGCGTAATCAAATCCTCAATTGCCAGGTATTGACGAAGGCAGCATGTTGCAACGGGGATTTTATTTTAGCTTAACTCAAGATCCTTGCTTTACTCGTTGCAATAATATTAGTCTGGTGTAACAAATTGCACTTAATATTTTGTTAAATCTCAAGAAAATACTCAAATCAAAGTTCTATCATGCTGTTCATACAATTTTTTTAGAGAACTCGTGCTTAAAATATGTCTGCAGAAGTCCATCGTGGGGATATACAACTCAACTGCTTTGGACGACCGGTCAGCAACTGAACGGAACAAACTGCAATGAACCTTTCGCCTGGAAAATATCGAGCAAAACTCAGCTGCCTCTCACATTCACTAACTGGTATCCAAAGAAACCAAACTGCTATGGGAACAAAGAACATTGTGTGCATTTAATGTCGTCGAACGATTTCCTGTGGAATGACATAAGGTGCAGCGAGATGATGTGTCCTATTTGCGAGTACAATCCATCGTAGAGCGACCTCAAGAAGTTCATATTATAACGTCTTTATGGAAACGTTCAACTAATTGAAGAGCTAACTTCTCGTGGAAGGATATAATGCCAGGTAGTAATCCAGTTTGCTCTCAGACTGTATGCGAAAATAGATTTCACGCTGTCATAAAAAACCACATCATTTGTACAGACAGTGCACTTTCCTATATAAAACCGTTGTATGCGTTGCTCGTTTACACGTGGGCATCTTGTATCCGGCTAAAGATAACAATCATGAAGTCCAAACATTAAAAGCGCTCTTCACAACGTAATAACTCAGGCATTCAGAACGAATGCAATCTAGATATAAACACGATTCCATCTTGCACTGTTGCGAGATGGACGGAAGGATGAACTGCATATTATTTAGATGAATATATCTAAATGTACAAAGGAACAGATGGCTAATTAGACGAATTTAGCGCGGAGTGTGTTCTTCTTGGATTTCATAATAGTATTTTTTATCATGCACTTCATTCATCTGTTAATAATGTCAAATAATATACGAACGAATTGGTGATTAACTCACTTTGATGAGCCATCCTAATAAACGATGTATCATCGTGGGTAATTGATCGGTTTACATATAAAAAGTCTTTAGCAAGTGGGTTAAATACAGGTGTTTAATTCATTAACAATAATTATTTTCAAATTCGGTATTCTAAGTAAGCCGCCATCTTGATATTTAATCCTATTTTCTTGTTTGCTTGGTTAGATGGAGTTTTGCCTGAATTAATGACAGGAGGTTTCTTTAATTCTACCTATAATATTCATTCCTTGGTCGACTAGTTATGACAATTTCGTCTATCTTTAAGCAAGAATTCCAGCTTAGTGGTCTAGTGACTCTAGTCTATTCTGCACGAGATTTACCAATACACACGAGACATTCTTTGTTAAACAAAACAGCGGTATTAAAATAAAGATATTTTGACATGTCTCTTCTTCCTACGTTCAGAACTGCAAACGCGTCACCCGACAGAGCATCGAAGGGGCTCAAAAATTCAGGTATGGGTGGTGTGTCGAAATACCTTACACGTGCAACTACAAAATCTGTTTCTAGAAGGTTCGAACCGGCACTCTCCACTTAGCAGGCCAAAGACTCAAACGACTGCGCTCCTCTGCTCCGCGTTAAATGAGTCACAAGGAATTTCTACTGCGGAAAAACACGTTGCAGTGTATATCAAATACGGCAGAGCGATAAAAGTTTACTTTTTAAGCAGCGCATGGCGAAAACAACTTAAAGCTAGCTATGCACAAGATCTGCGCTGGCTCAATTTTTATGTAGCAAATCAAGCAGCATTTTACACTGTCTCACATTATGCAGACAAAAAAATATGAGATACATGCTCCTTAGTTGAAGTGATCACGTGCCCTGGATGCATTTCCGAAGACGATAGCATCCAGAACTATAAAGAACTTGACGGTGCGAAGTTCGAGCGTTCTGTAAGAACGCAGAAGAATCTACTTAGACTAGCTCTACTATTATATCAGATGTTGACGAGTAGATTATGCTAGGGGAAACTAGCTACACATGAAGAGACAGTTCGGAAACAACTATCTTTATTAAATACAGAGTAGATATAATAGTAATATATATATATAATGATTGTGACTAATACACAACAGTTACATGTACTTACTAATATTAGTATGGATGAGATGATAACGACCAAGTCCTAAGATGATATGAGTTGACGAGCCTGACAAGATAGCTAGAGTTCTCCGGAAGTCAGACTGCTCCGTTCCTAACAGTGCTCTAGCATATAAGTGAGTTTCCTCAGCCAAAGAGGAAACTGGCCTATCCTAGAACAGAATACTTTGATTGGCCAACTACTGACCACTCAAGGTATCCCTAGAATGTGGGTTGACTGTAACTGCTAGAGCCTACACGAGTGACTGACAAAACCTATACTGTCTGAATTAGTGAATGTTCATCTAAAACTAATGTATAATAATGATCTATATATATAATTTGTTCGAGGCTATCTATTGTAATGTAAAGTTCATAATAATCACGGTTACAGTTCTATTGGTAAATAGGCCTAGGAATCTGCACAGCATAAACTCTTCATATTCGGAGGAAATCTGTTAAAGAGGAGATACAGCGTGTGCTCCAATTTTCCACCACGGTGACTGGCTGTCGACTCATTGATAACTGACTGGATGAATGCATGAATGGCAGAAAATATATACGGCTGGAAGAAGAGACGGGCGGATGATTGAATTAATGGATTATTGATGAACTGATGGTTGGATGGATGAATCAATCGATGAATGGAAGGATGGATAGATGTATAGTTGGATGGATGGAAGGATGGATGGATGGATTGATAATATGCACGGATACAGTGAGTTTCATTTCTGACCGAATCTTGGAAATTGTGAAATTCGCTTTAGTGTGCAATTGTCCATAGACTACAACATAAGAAATGAAATGCATACGAATTCTTGAATGAGTCGACCGAGCTTTGAACATAGCTACCATAATTTTGTGAAATATATATATATCTGCAACCTGATACAGGAACATAAGCAAATGAAGGGCATATTCATTTCTTATGTACATGCGCAATAGTATATTGATAGAGCTTAATGATATTTTCTTATAAGCATCGATTCTTTATGCGTGGTAGGGATACTATATATGCATACTGATGATATTTTTTAAATGTGGGAAAGTTTCTATATAGACACTAAGCATGCATGGGCCTACTCAAGATATATTTAAATCACATAGACCAACACAATGGTTTTCTTTGCCAATATTACATGTTTTATGTACTTTGATTACGCACCAGCCTCATCCTCACTCAAAAGTGACACATATTTGTAAATAAGATAGATATACAGACAGACAGATAGACAGACAGAGATAGATAGATAGATAGATAGATAGATAGATAAATAGATAGATAGATGGATAGACAGATAGATAGAATGGATGGATGAATGGATTGATTGATTGATAGATTGATAGATTGGTAGATTGATTGATTGATAGATTGATTTATTGATTGATTGAACGATTGATTGATTGATTGAATGACTGATTAATTGATTGATCGACTGATTGATTGATTGATTTATTGAGGGTAGGTTGGTATAAGTTGTTAGGTTGGTAGGTATATAGGTTTGCAGAAAGGAGTCATAATTCAGTCTGTGTGGATTTTTAAATTCTATTTTTAAATTCTATTGTTCTTGATCACGCAGATAATTACAAGCGACATTGTTTACCGTTAGTCTATAAAAGTTTAAACAATTCTGACCGTTGAAATTACATTTGATTGAAATCGAAACGTCTCAACGATCGCCAGCCAATATGATGCAACACGTATTACGGTATCATTCTAATTCATGCTTCTGTTTTCGGTTCTGACAGTGTGAGTTTACTCGGCAGATTTACGCATTGCCCTTTCTCTTTCCGTGAAAAACAATCTCAACCTCAGCATCGGTATGCAGAATACATTAGTTAAAGACTCGTTTCTGAGGAAAGAAGTTTTTGTATGTTGATTTGGCCTAAAATTTTGGCAACGGATCGAAGGCAGCAACAGCCTATATAAGTTGACGCTTCCTTGCGTTGAGTAGGCAAATCTAGCAGCGTTTACGCCGGTGTTAAGATACGATATATGTATTAAGCCTCATTCTTCGGCTGCCTTTTAGGGCCCACGAGTTTGGCTTATATTCAATTATACTCTCTTGTTGTATTTACGAAGAAGATGTATCCGACTAAACTCAGTGGCGTCCTAGTTCTCTTTGTGATTTCGGTTGGAGTAAGAAGTCAAAGCGGCGAAGACTATGATTTGGCCTACGATGAACTTGCTTATGGTCACGCAGACATATTCGAATGGCTGAGCGCTGGTAATCATTTACCCAGACGTTATTGGGAAGACAGACGCCGCCTGCTCAGATTGGAGTATGGCTTTAGATCACCTGGTCAGTTTGTATCTGTTGGTTTTATTTCATGATTTTAATGATATGCGCGACAACAAATATTGATCTGTTGACAGTGAGGATCACGTCGATCGAACATTATTTGAACACACAACCGCTATGCTTAAATTTGTCATTGGCATACTCTTCAATAAAAACGGTAAAATAAACTGCAAAACCTAAACCTAGTACACATAAGATGACTACAGAATAGTGGCAACCGATATACACCGCTAATTTTGATTATATACCGAAAGGCTACTCCGTGATGATGGATTCCACTCTGCATTGCTTCTTTCATGCAAGGCTCCGCTTAATGATGACACACACGTGCAAGTCTGGTCATATCGTGAACTCACGATTTGTCACCATTCTAGTAATCATTTAGAAGCGTATCATACTATTGACTGCTTGTGATCCCCACAAATTTTTCAGATCAAGCATGTATCCTGTTTGCGCTCGATGTAAACTATGCGAAGATAGCAAATTGATATTATCTATTGTAGGCTCATTATTTCGGCCTATTATACTCCGCCAGCTTAATCTTTGCACTCTGACAGTCCTAGTCCCAAGCCTGGATCTTGGAGGAGGGCGACGCTAATGATCTCTGTGATCACGCAGTGTCGTTAAACTGCAACGAGGCTACTATAGCTTTCGGGACTTATTACTTTATCGATCAAACTAATATTATTCTAATTTACCAAACCACGTAGTTCATACGACATGATGAATCCATTCTGCACTTTTCGTTCTCGCATGTAAGATCGCTGAAAGCATTTCAACATGTTGTCTGTTAACCATTATCACAGTGAGACCCATTGATGTTCCTGAAATGTCAAAGAAATGTCCGCCTGGATTTCAGTACGTTCACAAGGCTCGCAGTTGTTACAAGGTCGTCTATGAAGAACACAACTGGGCATCAGCCGATCAAAGATGTCGTGATTTGCATCCTGGCGCCCACTTGGTCGCCATTACGAAGAATCAAGAAAACACAGGCTTGAAAGCTTACTTGAGAGATGAGCTTGCAAGTACGTATCGGCCAATACTTGCCACTCACGCTGTACAAGATGCACTTCGGTAATAAATGTCTAGTTGAAGCGTCTAATAAACTGTTTAACGTACATAGCCACTGAGCCACTGTGGTACTGTGGGTTCCAATCAGTAATAATCGAAATGTTCTTCATGTAACAAATAGGAGAGCCTGGATCTCATCATCTTGTTCAATGGATATTCGTTTCAGATACGGCTCTTCTTCGTCAATCCAATCTACACTCCCTCCATTTTCGTTTGCGATTACGACCATTAGTTCACGCTGCCGAGGTACAGCTATTTATCGTGCCTGATGCTTTTTGGCAGAATAATAACGATTAATGCTTGTGTGTTACAGAATGGCTGCCTCACTTCCAAAACCTAAAAATCGTGACTCGTCTGAGAGCGCCTGACAAAATAGCGCCGACAAAAGAGCGCCCCGACAAAAAAGCGTCCTGACAAAAGAGCGCATCTGTATTGATGAAATAATTCTTCCTAATAAGGAAGCTGGATTGATGCAAACATTCATGCTTCAATGGAAGCTGGATTGATAACAAGGAGGCTGCTTAGGCCTACAGAAGCTCTAATGGCAATATAATCAGCATTAATTATTGAGCATAATTAAACGAATGCCTTAATGGAAGCTGGTGCGATGAGAAGATTCACGCATAAGGTTAAGCTGGATTGAAGAAAGTAATTATGTGTAAGTACTCACCTGATTGATGAAAAGAAAAGAATGCCGTTTAATTGGAAGAGAGATTGATGAATAGAACCTGTTTAACTGGAAGCTGGATTGCAGGATTTCTTTCATTAATCCAGCTGCCATTTAATTACCCCAGAATTCTTTTAATCAGTCGTGCTTCTATTTAAAATTGTCTGGGCGCTATTTTATCGGGGCGTTCTTTTGTCGGTGCTCTTTTGTCGGACGCTCTTTGTCGAGGTGCCCCAAAATTGATAGCAAGTGTATATGCAAACAATCCAATAATTTAATAATTTAGAACGCAGTAATCATAGAGTTTGTTGCAAAACTGTGGGCGCAATCACTGTTGATCAAGTGGAATTTATTTAACTGAGTTAAAGTTTTTAATAAAACTACACATTTTGATCTTTGATGTGATGATGTGACGTCACATCTTAGATCCTCGTCAAGCATCGGTGTAACCCCTCGCGACGTCATTTGTGGACGCTCTAATTGCACTAAAATTATGTTGGCACAACTCAGGTCCATGCTTAATTCAAATTTCTATCAATGGGTTCATTTGATATTTTAGAGAACTCGCACATCAATGTCTGCACACGCAGTTCGTGGGGATATCCAGCTAAACTGCTCTGGACGAGTGGTCGTCGTCGGAGTTGCAAAGAACCATTATTCTGGAAAACATCGAACAACTCACAGCTGCCTCTCTCATTCACAAATTGGGTATTCCCACACGAACCAAACTGCTACGCAAACATAGAACACTGTGTACATATGATATCTGATTATGGTTTCAAGTGGAATGACATAGGGTGCAACGAGCTGCTTTGTCCTCTTTGCGAGTACGATCCGTCGTAGAGCCGCCTAATGAGGTTCATATTGTAAAGTCTCTATAGAAAATAGTCAACCAAACCTCTAGTGGAAGGACATACGGTCAGATGCGGATCCGGTTTACGCTTATAGTTAGATTGTATAAAAATATAGATTTCACACTATCATATGATATTGCATGACTTTATAAACTGTTAACTGTGTGTATGTACTTTTCTTTTTCAAGTGTTCGTCCTTGTAGCCTGCTGAAAGTATTAGGCCATGAGTCCATGAAGTCCAAAGTCGGGGATAGGGAGAAGTCAGCCATGCAGTCAGTCGCAGCCTCACAGAGGTCTAAGTAAGAATATTGTTCATTAGACTAACAGCAAACGTACAATATAAAACCCGACGTCACGGAACACAGCCTGCGACACAGGGCAGAGGGAATCATTGAGCTGTGGTCGATGGTGGATGGGGCAGCCGCGGTGGTCCAAATGGGCACCCTGTTGGGGCCAGGTAGTGTATAGACGACGCCCTTATGATCGAGGCGACAAAGATGGCACAACACAGACGATCCGCTGTTACGAACTTTTGGACTACTGTGGTGAGTTACAGTAACTGCCACAAAAACTTTTGATCAACTCGAACTATTGCTCCCAAATTTTGCACGAATACCTTTTCGAATCCGAGAAAAATCAATCAATAAATGTAGCTCAAACCAGGCAAAGCCATGTATTTCAGGTTGCAGCTTATAAATAGTCGTATCAATTTTAAAAGTCATATAACATTCGCATGACAATAGATGTCTTTTCAAAAACATCATCATTACTCTAAATAGGATGAGGTCATGTGGCCTTGGTAAGACATGACCAACGGGAGGGATCCTGTCGTGAGGGATGTGACATGTCTTCAGAAGAAATCTGATAGAGGACGATAGATGCTCCAGTTCTTCACCACTGGTGGACGGTTGATTGATTGCTGGCTGTCTGAATGTTGCAAAGACGTATAAGGACCGATTTTGATCTCCATTATTGATTGCCTAATAGCTAGTCCAATTAACATCATGACAATAAAACATTTACGTTCTTCGGCAGCAATGCATTAAATTGGTCGAGCCTGTTAGCCAATAGGTGAAAACTACACTCTGAGGTTATCAACAGATCGCCTAATATCTGACAGAACAGTTTGAGTTTCAATTTCTATAGAATCTTGGAAATTGTAAAGTTCATATTAGTAAGTAGCTGTATATAGCTGCAATGCACTCAAACAAAAGCGAAGAAATGTATACAGAGTCAGTCGACTGAGAATCGAACATTTTCATTTAGCATAGCTACCAGATATTCGCAACAAAATATTTACAAACTTATAATACCCACAAATTCCACATTAGCACAATATTTACAACATAATAAGACCCCCAGGAACACATATAAACGAACTCTTTTCCCATGTACATAGACAATAGAACGCAACTGTTCAGCTAACTAGATCATATAATCCTCATTAATTTATAATGTGCCTTTCCTCGTTTAATATTAGTACACTCATTAGTTAAGATTTATTACGCTTTGTTCCTCTATCCCAATGTACTCTCCTTTTGGCCTCTATACTCAACTACAATATACCTACTATTTTAGGTGGCCCTAACTTGCGGAACTCTTCCGTCCTTAACTGGGTCTCCGGTGCAATTGTAAATTATCTTTATTAGAACGTTTTCATGTAAATTGTTCTTTGATTGCCAAATAAACTTATAATGATATTGAATATTTATTTAAAGAACTATATTTTCTAAACTGCATTGATCCTGATGAGAGAGAATTATGCTATAATATACAAATTATATATGCATAAGATATATTGATAAGACTATATGCCAAGTGGTAGGGTCTTAGCTTGAGCAACACATGGCTGGCCTTGCTAATATTCCATATTTATTTGTGTCACTTTGTTTACGCTCCCACTCACCGTTCCAGTGAATTAAACACAGTGCAGTGCGTTCGTAATCAGAGGACTCGGAGTTTATATTTAAAAATTACAAGTAGGCCCGATTATTCAAAGGACACAAACACCGATTTTTGAGGGGCATAGCAGAAGGGTGTTATTATATCGAAGCGTTGAAGTCAGAAGTCAAGGCGGAGATGACTCTAAAATGTCGGACGAAAAACCTGTTTCTGGTTACAGAACTAGACGTCGTCGGACATGCATTAATGATTACACTACTGACTATTTATCTGCTGTCTACGGAAATTGGGAAGATTCTCCGCATGTTAAGAAGCACATCCTTCGTCGTTGCAAATTTGGTTTTGGATCATCATCAGCTAGTAAGTTTGTATACACCTGTTGGTTTTATTTAATGATTTAATGATTGGCGTGGAAACAGATATGTAAACAATAAAATATAAAATGACAATATGTAAACGACCTAAAACCATACGGACATAACCGCTGTGCATACATTTTTCAGTGTCACACTCTTCATAACTGGGCGGTATTGAAATTTAAAATAAGCTGTAAAATCGAAAGCCAGTGATTTTATCACACCAGATGTCGACAACATCACTTTGTTGACTACCAAAAGGCTTCCCGTTATTTCTTTTCAGACATGTTGGCCTACAGCTCTGTTCGTTTTGTAAATGAAGGCTTATTAACAAATCTGATTTATGTTTTAACTATAGCTTTCCTACAAATGTATATTCGTGATTCCAACTGATTTTTCAGATTAAACGTGCATCCAGTTTATATACACGACGTAGATCATTCAACGGTAGTAACAATTATTGATACTGTTCATTGTGTTCGTCGATGTTAACATTAATATTATACACGATGCTGCTTTATTTAATTAGAGACCGATCAACGACAAACCTAGCTAGCTTTGTTGCACAATATCTGCTTTAATTATACATTGATGCTTCATTATACTTAAAGCAATTCCAATGATTTCGGTGTACTGAGTACCGATCAAACTAATGTGATTCTGACTTGACAAATTAATTCACGTAGTTGATACGACATGAAGAATCCATTCTGCACAATGGTCGTTACGAATATTTTTACATGTTGTCTGTTAGCCAAAAAAACCGTGAAACCCATCAAACGTAAGCCACGCGAAGTTGCTGAAATTGACAAGAAATGTCCACCTGGATTCCAATATGTATCCTTACGCAGGGGTTCACACCTGTTACAAGGTCGTCTACGAAGCACACAACTGGACATCAGCCGATAAAAGATGTCGTGAATTGCACCCTGAAGCCCACTTGGTCGCAATTACGAGAAATTATGAAAACAGAGGCGTGACTGGTTATCTGAAAAGGGAGCTTACAAGTACGTGGACATAATATTCACGCTGTACATGTTGCACTTCTTTGAAAAATTTCCATTTAAGGCGTTTACTTAACTGTAAAAGGTACACGAGCACTGAAAACACTCAACCCTGCGAATAAACACTCGTTTATGATCGAACCAAATGACTAGAAGAGTTGATTCTTCATCAGTCAAATTCTATAGGAGAGTTGATAATTCTTTTCATTCATTCATTCATTCATTCATTACGAAGATTTATATAGCGCCCCATCAAGGCTACTACTCAGGAGCGCTCCCGACCCCGCGCGGCAAAAAACAACAGTTTCAAGGCGAGTATAAAAGGAGTCTCTGGGCGACGATAATGGTCCTTGTTACCACACAGTGTCGTTAAACTGCAACTACCGACCGACCTTGGCGACAACCGCATCGCCAACGGGAGCATGTTCCAGAGCGAGGGGCCAACCACCGAGAAGGCACGATTCTGTTTAGTAAATGTACAGGCAAATGGGACACTGAGCAGGCCTCGCTCAGTAGAGCGGAGAGAGCGGCGACCCAGTACTGTAATACTCAAAGTAGAATAACAGATTTCGCGAAGATAGGCAGAGGCAAGACCTAGCAAGGACCGCCATACCAAAGAGATGATACGGTACGAGATTCGCTGTTGGAGGGGAAGCCAGTGGAGCACATCTAGCACATAGCCGGAGACATGACCAAATTTTGGAATACGTCCAACAAAACGTGCAGCAGAAAACTGGACCCGCTCCAAACTATTTAGTGACTAGTGGGGTTGCTACTTTCCAAGACAAATTGAATTGGAAATTTGATTCATCATTGGAGCAAATTACTTATGAAGGTTATATTCTTCCAAGGACATGTTTGAATGAGTTGTTGAGTCTTCCTGGAGCAAAATGACATAATATGGAGTTTATTTCTCTTGCGTGGGAATCAAATGTCTTGTGGAGTTGATAATTTCCGAAACAAAAAAACTTGTGGAGTATTTTCGTCCTGAGGCAGGTTGATAGGGAAGTAGATTCTCTTTATAATCAAATAGCTGGGGGAATATATTCTGCCTAGAACAAAGTGAACGGGAGAGCTGATTCTTCCTACATTCAAGTGCCCTATGAAATGTGTTTCTTACCATGATAAGAACACTAGGGAGCTGACCCTTCCGTGGTCCAAGTGACGGGTTGAGTTGATTTTGGGCGCAATAAAACCCAAAAAACTTCCCATTACATTTTCCGTGGATTAGTTAGCCCTAGTCAGTGAGTCATTTCACCCCAAGAAGAATAAACTCAAGTCAGTCGGTCCAAGGAAGAATCTGCTTCCCAATCAATATTTTCTAGGAAGAAGTAACTCCGCAGGTCATGTGATGTCAGAAATAGTCAACGCCAGATTTAATTTGTATTGGATAAGATCGACTCTACTGAAGTGTCTGGTGTCTGTTCACCAACATAAATGTTTTGGTCCTAGTAAAAATACAATTACCCATTGTGTGAAAATAACTCTCCAAATCATTATCTCATGGCATAAATGGACCATGAAGTGTTTGAAAGGGGAGTCGAATGAGCCGGCAATACCGGCGTAAGATACGTTACACAGCACCACGAGATGTGGATGATTGACAATCAATAAATAAAGTGCTCATTACAGACTAACTGTTCAGAAGCGCTCTCAACATGACAGCTTAGCGGAAATATGAGGATCTTCGTGCAATGATAGGATGAGGAATCATATCGCTGATTGTGAGATAGGTCATCATACATAGAAGCATCCGCGATGGCCGCAATTCAGCGTTGGGTTTTAGCTGTTTTTTCCCGAGGACTCGGAGATCAAGATGGGTGAGGGTGAGAAGAGACAACAGACTGAGCTTTGCGCACTTGGCAGACGATCAAGGATATGTTCTTTGCCCACCTAAGGCGGCTATAAATGAACGTCAGTCATCCACATCTCTTGGTGCCTTGTAACGTATCTTTATTTTAATTGTTATTATTATTATTATTATTATTATTATTATTATTATTATTATTATTGTTTCTCCGCATTAGAGGTTCGTTTAGAAGTGGCTGCTCATTTGCATAGTTGATAGGTTCGAGTAGCCCTAGATTACGACTTCGATAAATCATTAGGCTATGGCAACTTTATAAATCTATGTTTCTTATAATAACTAATGGCGCGCGTATGTCAATGTGCTGGGGATATAGCGCAACAAGAGGTGAAATGTAATTTTTCTTGTAAATGTAATGTAGATGTGAATCTCTATATTAAATTAAAGGATTTAAGTCGTAATCGTTAGATTGCTTTTCTGTTAGGGTATATTAAGACAGAATTCGTGGACGGCAGCAGGTTGCTAGATACGTTGAGATTTAATATACATTGCAGCTAAACTCAGGAGCCTTGCTTTACTTGATGCCATGAGATTAGTCTGGTGTAATAAATTGCACCTAAAATATTTTGGTAAATCTCAAGTCGATGCTCATTTCAAAATTCAATCAATCCGTTTGTAATCTCTCAGAGAACAGGTCTGCATGTATACAAAACTTTTTCTTGGGGAGGTGAATTGCTTTGGACGAGCGGTCGACAACTGAACGGAGCAAACTGCAAAAAAAATTTCGCTTGGATAATATCGATGAACTCACAAATGCCTTTCTTCTTCACTCACTGATATTCAGCCAAGCCAAATTGCTACGGGAACAAAGAACACTGTGTACATTTAATGTCGGCCAACCATTTCCAGTGGAATGACATACGGTCCAACGCGATGCTTTTTCCTCTTTGTGAGTACGATCCATCGTAGAGCCGCCTCAAGATGTTCATGCAATAATCATGTATTCATAGAATAATTCAACATAACTGAAGATCAGACTTCTCGTGTAAGGACATGAGATCAGGTGCTTAACTAGTTTACTCTCAGACTGTCCACAAAACATAGAATATTTCACTAGTATAATGATATCGCAAAATTTTAATGACGATGTTCTCTCAGTTTACTGTTTTTAGGCACTGCTCTTTTTCAAGTGTGCGCCTTTGTATCATGCTAGAAATAATATTGAATTGTTGCAAACGTATTTTCACATGCTTGCTTATTTTGCTCGCGTGCTACATAGCTCTTACAATATAATGCAAAGAAGCAATAATTGGAATGAACTGTTATCCATGTTGTAATTGAATTCATTGTTCAACGGGAAGGCGGATGGGTAAATAATTAAAACGTCTGAGTAATACAACTATATGAGTTAATCCATGATTATTTCTTTGCATGCAAACCGGAGGTACCTCTCTCTCTCTCTCTCTCTCTCTCTCTCTCTCTCTCTCTCTCTCTCTCTCTGTCTCACTCTCTCTCTCTCTCTCTCTGTCTCTCTCTTTTGCTCTTTTTTTCGCTCTCTCTCTCTCTCTCTCTCTCTTTCTCTCTCTCTCTTTCTCTTTCTCTCTCTCTCTCACACACACACTCATATCCTTCTCTCTCTTTGTCATTCTCTTTCTGTCTCTGTCTCTGTCTCTGTCTCTGTCTCTGTCTCTGTCTCTCTCTGTGTCTCTCTATCTCTCTCCATCAATTTCTCTGTCTCTCGCTCTCTATCACACACACACTCTCTCTCTTTGTCATTCTCTCTCTGTCTCTCTCTGTCTCTCTCTCTTGCTGTCTCTCTCTCTTGCTCTCTCTCTGTCTATAAATATATATATATATATATATATATCTCTGTGTCTCTGTCTCTCTTTCTCTCTCTGTCTGTCTATGCCTCTCTGTCTGTCTCTGTCTGTCTCTCTATGTCTCTCTGTCTCTCTCTCTGTCTCTGTTTGTCTGTCTCTGTCTGTCTCTGTATCTCTTTCTCGCTCTCTCTTGACACTCTCTGACTGTCACTTGCTCTTGTTCATTGCAGATGTGTTGGTCGGGTAGCACACAGGGTCTCATATTAATTAAATCCTATTAACGCAAAGACTGTAACAGCGATCAGCAAACAGTTGGCTACCAGAATCTATATATATGCAAGACAAGGCGAAAACAACAGAATAACAAAGGCTAGCTTCCCACATGCTCTGTAGGGCCTACTGGCTAAATATATATATGTGATAAATCAAGCAGCAGTTCCAGCTACCATAATTTTTATATTCTATTACGCAGGCAAAAATATCGGCTGCAAGGTCCACAGTTAAAGTCATCGCGTGCGGGCGGGTTGTATACTTTTCTGAAAAGATAGCACCCAGAAGAATAAAAGCGTGAGGGTGCGAAGTTCGGGCGTTCCGTTGAAAAATAGGCCCAAGGATCTGTGCAGCATAAACTCTTTGTGTTCAGAGGGAATCTGTTGAATGACGATAGATGCTCCAGCTAATCACTAGTGGTAGACGGCTGAGTGATGACTGATTGGATCAATGGCTGTGAATATACATGGATTGACGGATTATTGATGGATGGGTGGATGGATGAATAAATCGATGGGTGCATGGATGCACGGCAGGATCCGTAGGGACCAATTTGAAGCTCCATTCAGGTTTGTCTAAGAGCGAGGCCAATAAGTTACTAAGAATCGGCCTGCAGCAGCAATATGTGGACTGAGCGCTTTCGGAAATTGGTGATATTCAACAGAGCAGCATTCTCTGCATTTTCTCGCTTGTGTTGGGGTGCGTTACAGCCATGGACACTTTTGTAGATAGAATCTACTCTACTGGAGTATGTAGTATTTATTTCCCGACATGAGTGTGTTGGTCCTATTAACAATATACTCTATGGAGGAAATTATTCCTTGTGAGAAAATGACTCTGCCAATCGTTATCCCATGAAATAAATGAACCATGAAGTGCTTAAAAGGGGAGTCGACTGGGCCAGCAATACCGGCGTCAAAATGTGCTACACAACACCAGTGGAATGTGGAGGATTGACATTCGTTACTAGCTGCCTTAGGTGGACAAGGAACATATCCGTAATCGACTGCCAAGTACGCAGAGCTCAGTCTGCCGTCTCTTCTCACCTTCACCTGTCATGATCTCCGAGTTCTCGGGAAAAGGCAGCCAAAACCCAACACTTAGCCTTCGCAATCGTGGGCGTTTCTATGTGGAATGACCTACGCGTATCTCACAATCAGCATTACTATTCCTCATCCAATCATTGCATGAAGATCGCCTGTCACGTTGAGAGCGCTTCTAAATATAATTATTACTGTAATAAGCGCTTTATTAGACTATAATCGCGGTTTAACTTCTTCTATTGTTGGGGTTGCAACGTATGGCGCATTTCAAAGTAACTTCAAGCAGTCTTATTGCGCATTCGCTTTTTGAGGAAAAAAAATTATTGTACTAATTTTGATTCTTGCTTGACACGTTCCTTTGTTACACGGAAATCTTTCTTTTGGTCAATTCTGTGTGATACAAAGTTAAGCCTAATATTAATTTAAAAAAACAATATTCACAAAAAAGAATATGGCGCCTTACAATTGAAGGCCATTAAGTACAAAAGTCAATAACGCTCGTAGACAATGTAAAATTAAAATCTTCAGAATGACTGCATTCAAGATAGAGAAACGATTCCGTCATTCACCGTTGCGAGATGGATGGAAGGATATATAATACATTTAGAGATTGACGCATATGGACGGATGGCTATTAAGATGGATATGTCGATGAGTATAGGCCTATTCATTTTGTATTGCATCGCCATTTTCTTCTGGATTTATCTTGCGCTTCACTCGAATGATAACAATGCCAAATAGCCTATTAATCGGTTGGTGCCTGCCAGAGATGAGTCATTAATGTGCCATCGTTGGTAGATTGATCGGTTTGCAATTAGAATGAGCTAAGCAATTGGGTCCAAGACAGGTTTTTAATTCATTGACAATTTTCAACTGTGGTAATATGAGTTAGTCGCCATTTTCGTTTTTAAATAGATTCTCTTGCTTATTTTTGAGCTGGCAGAGTTTTGCCTGAATGAACGACAGGAACTTCTGTTAAGCCGCGTATGACGTTCATTCCTTCCTCAATCAGTAATGACAATTTCAAGTAGATTTAGTAACTATTTCTTGATTACAATGCAATGCAGGAATACTAGATTGCTAGTCTAGTCTTCTCTACACAATATAAACTTTAATGACAAAATTTGCTAATGCACGAGGAAAATTCTTAAACGAAACTAAAGTATGCGATATAAAAATACAGCTGTAATTGATTATTGTCCCCATTATAATGTTCAGAACAGCACACAATCCTGGGCATCAACGGGCTCAATAAGTGGGCATTGTGTGCCTATAAGGACACCATTACACACACACAAGCACACACACACTGTATGTACAGTTACAATACATGTGTCTATATCTACCTCGAGGATGTTCGAACCAGCACTCTCTGCATACTGGGCAGAACCCTCAAGACAATACGCTATTGTGTTCAGTGTTAAATAGGTCACAATGTGTTTTTCATGATGGAAAAACACGTGGGAGTCTACACCAAAAACGAGATAGTTAAAAATTTAAATTTTTATGCAGAGCTGGGGTAAACAATAAATATCACGCTCGCAAAGCTAAAGAAGACCTAACACAAGCTCTGCTTTGGCTAAAATTATATCTAACAAATCAAGAAGCATTTAAGCCTACATGTACAACTGCCGTGGCTTCTAGTATACAGGCACAAATATATCAGCTACAGGCTCATGCTACGCAGATCCTTAAGCCAATTTCTTAAAAGAACGCCCGAACTTCGCGCCCTCCAGTTTTTATTCTTTTGGATGCTATTGTTCTCGAAAATATATACAGACCAATTGAGCGCTTGAAAATCGGAGCCTGTAGCTGATACATGTATGTGCGCCTGTATGATAGAAGCCACGGCAGAAGAGATGGAAGGATAATGATTAATTAAAAAGGACCTGAAGACTCTAAAATTGAAAATGAAGACACTCGTGACAGAATCAAGTGGAGAAGAAGGATCCGTGTGGCTGACCCCTCCCTCCATTGTAAGGAATTAATTGAAGCCTGAAGGAGATAGATATGTCGGTAGGTAAGCGTGTATGTAGGTAGGTAGGTAAGTAGGCAGGTAGGTAGGTAGGTAGGTAGGAACGTAGGTATATAGGTGTGCATGTAAGTAGGTCTGTAGGTAGGTAGGTACATGTAGGTAGGTAGGTAGGCAGGTTGGCAGATTGGAGTCATAATTCAGGCTTTTGAAATTTGAATAATTATTCTTCGCAGATAATTAACAACGAAATTATTGGCCGATTGTCCATAAAACAATGTTTCTACAAAGCTGACCGTTGAAACTGCATTCAAGAGATATCGAAGCGTGTTAACGATTACCAACCTATATGATGCAACTAGTGTGATTCTACAAAATTCTTCTGTTTTCGGTTCTGGCATTGGTTTAACTCGACAGATTCACGCATTGCCCTTTCTCGCGCAGTCCAAACAACCCCGAAACTGGTTTCAGTACGTGCTAATAATTATATGGGTCGTTTCTGCGGAAAGAAGTTTTTGTCTGCTGATGTGGCCTAAACTTGAGCAACGGTTCAACAACAACATCCACATATAAAAGTTGACGCATCTTTGCGTTGCTGTGGCGAATAGTCTGATAGTGTTCATGCGTGTGCTAAGATACGATACACGTATTAAGCCTGATTCGTCGACTGCCTCTTTTGAGCTTGGTTTTATTCAACTATACTCTGGTGTCGTATTTAGACGCCGAAGAAAATGTATCCAACTGAACTGAGCGGCATCTTAGTTATCTTTGTGTATTTGGCTGGAGTAAGAAGTCAAAGCGGAGAAGATTCGGAAGTGTCCCACGAAAAACCTACTACTGGTTACAGATATAGTAGCCCTAAGCCAAGCCTAGAAGAAATCAGGGAGGCAAAATCCAGAGTCTTTAAACGTCTTGATATATACTTAGAGTATTGCTCACGACATAACTCGTTCGGATTGCGCACTAGACGTGTATCTAAGGGGCCTAGAGGCCTACGATTCATAGATGATTTTCTTGATGACGATTTATTCGGATTCTGCAGACACAACAGACATGTTCCGTCCAGAACGTGTGGAAATACTCTGGTGGATATCCTTGTCATTGCGAACATGCTTTTGGACTGCCGTACGCCTATGCTTGTAAGTTTGTAACCATTGATTTTATTTCATGACTTTAATGATGGTCACGACAAGAAATATAGATCTGCTAACTAGTATTGTTGACCCATAATTATATTTCAAACCAACACAGATATCGTCATATATGATATATAAAGAACATCGGCAACCGATGTACATCTCTCTGTTGGCTATAGAAAGGCCTACCATTGTTTTATTAATAGAAGACTTTACATGTACCTAGTGATGACAAACATGTAGGCTACAACTCTATTCATAATCATTAACTTATAGGCTTAGTCGTCATTCTAAAAATCGCGTAGAAGCGTATCTAAAAATCTGATTAATTTTTTAACAGTTGCTTTTCATACGACGGATTGCATGTACTCGTGATCCCAAATAATTTTTCTGGTCAAACGTTTATCTAACTTCGACGCTCAATGTAGATCATACAACCGGAGTGAATCCAAGCGGTGCATTCTATACCCTGACGTAAATTTCGTATTAAAATTGTTTCACGATATCGCCTTATTTAGCTTAGACTCTCTCAAAGACAAACTTATCCTTGTATCAAACTGGCTTTAATGCTTATCACCTCCCATCTTTGCTTGATGAGAATCATATTTTCTCTCCGCTGTCACGTTGAGAGCGCTTCTGAATAGTTAGCTCCGTAATAAGCGTTTTATTTATTATTAGACACGATATATATAATTGTTTTACACTTTGTCTTCTTAATTGGAGTCTAATTTAGGAAGACTAGGTATGCCCCTATAAAAAACTCGTGCGTGTTGTCATTGAGGATATAGACCTAGTTTTAGTTTCCCTGCATTGGAGGTTCATGCAGAATTGGCTGTTCATATAAATTGCAACTTGATGACTAGGCCTATATATTCCTATGATGTTTACAAGCTTGCGTATGACGATAATTATGATGATATGTGTCTCCATGTAAATGTAATGTAAACGTAAACCTTGCAAATGTAATGTAAACGTAAATCTTAGCCTAAGAGCCCCGTAATCAAAAAACGCATGTGCAAGATAGCTTTTTTCTTTCGAGTGCCAAGACAGAATTTGAGGAAAGTACAATGGTGCATCAGGTATAATTTGATTTTAGCTCCTATCAGCAGCAGTCTTGCTATACTCACTGTATTAAGAGTAGCGTGGCGTACACAATTGCACTTAAATATGCTGATAAACCTTAAACCGATGCTCAATTCAAAGTTTTGACAATCAATTTTTTGCAATCTTTTAGAGAACTTGAATAAAATTGTCTGCGAAAGTGGCTCGTGGGGAACTCCAACTCAACTGCTCTGGACGATCGGTCGACAAATGAGCGAGACAAACTGCGATGAATCGTTCGTCTGGAAAATATCGAGCAAAGCACAGCTGCCTCTCACATTCACTAACTGGCAACGATGGGAACCAAACTGTTACGGGAACAATGAACACTGTGTTCATTTAACATCGCGTCATCATTTCATGCGGAGTGACATTGGATGTGACGAGAAGCTCTGTCCTGTTTGCGAGTACGATTCTTTGTAGAGCCGCCTCAATAGTTTCATGTAATTTCTTGGCAAGTCTTTATGGAAATATTCAACATAATTGTAGATCAAACTTCTCCTAGGCACATATATAAGAGTATGAGATCAGCTGTTGAATTACGGTAGTTAACTCTTATACAGTATAAAAAATAGATTTAACACTTTCTTATGATATTGACTCATTTTACTGACTTTCTGATAACTGTTTTTATGCACTGTTCTTTTTCAAGTGTACGTCTTTCTATCCTGTTAAAAAAATTAATATTGGTTTCTTATAAGCGCATTTGCTTGCCAGCCTATTCTGCTCGCAAATTAATATCATCAATATAAGTTAAGGAGATAATTATTAGCATGGATTATAATACATGTTGTGATTGATCAATATGATGGTGGACAGATAAGAAATTTTTAAGAAATTTGGAAGCTTTTCCTTTTTAATTGATCCATAATTGCTTGTTTCCCAACCAAACGTCGGTACCGATCATTCGATTGCCAGTAACACAAGGCAATACAGAAGCGTATTTTAATTATATAGCCCTTCGATGTCGTTTGTTTAACATTAAAACTGACGAAATTGATATTTGAGTTTTTCAGACACGTTATGACAGAAGAATGCTGAGCCCATTAAACCAAACTTATAATATTGAGTATGCATAAAATAATACAACAGATGTGTGCCCATTAGTTAATAGATAGATAGATAGACAGATAGATAAATAGATAGATAGACAGATAGTTAAATAGATAGATTGATGGATGGACGGACGGATGGATGGATGGACGGATGGATGGAACGGATGGATGGATGGTTGGATGGATCGATGGATGGATGGATGGATGGATGGATGGACGGATGGATGGACGGATGGATGGATCGATGGATGGATGGTTGGATGGATGGATGGATGGATGGTTGGATGGATCGATGGATGGATGGATGGATGGACGGATGGATGGACGGATGGATGGATGGATGGATGGATCGATGGATGGACGGATGGATGGATGGATGGATGGTTGGATGGATGGATGGATGGATGGATGGTTGGATGGATCGATGGATGGATGGATGGATGGATGGATGGATGGATGGATGGATGGACGGATGGATGGACGGATGGATGGATCGATGGATGGATGGTTGGATGGATGGATGGATGGATGGATGGATGGTTGGATGGATGGACGGATGGATGGAACGGATGGATGGATGGTTGGATGGATGGATGGATGGATGGATGGATGGATGGATGGATGGACGGACGGATGGACGGATGGATGGATCGATGGTTGGATGGATGGATGGATGGATGGATGGTTGGATCGATGGATGGATGGATGGATGGATGGATGGATGGATGGATGGATGGATGGATGGACGGATGGATGGACGGATGGATGGATGGATGGATGGATCGATGGATGGATGGATGGATGGATGGATGGATGGATCGATGGATGGATGGTTGGATGGATGGATGGATGGATGGATGGATGGATGGATGGATGGATGGATGGATGGTTGGATGGATCGATGTATGGATGGATGGATGGATGGATGGATGGATGGACGGATGGATGGACGGATGGATGGATCGATGGATGGATGGATGGATGGATGGATGGATGGTTGGATGGATCGATGGATGGATGGATGGATGGATGGATGGACGGATGGATGGATGGTTGGATGGATGGATGGATGGATGGATGGATGGATGGACGGACGGATGGACGGATGGATGGATCGATGGTTGGATGGATGGATGGATGGATGGTTGGATCGATGGATGGATGGATGGATGGATGGATGGATGGATGGATGGATGGATGGATGGATGGATGGACGGATGGATGGACGGATGGATGGATGGATGGATGGATCGATGGATGGATGGATGGATGGATGGATGGATGGATCGATGGATGGATGGTTGGATGGATGGATGGATGGATGGATGGATGGATGGATGGATGGATGGATGGATGGATGGATGGTTGGATGGATCGATGTATGGATGGATGGATGGATGGATGGATGGATGGACGGATGGATGGACGGATGGATGGATCGATGGATGGATGGATGGATGGATGGATGGATGGTTGGATGGATCGATGGATGGATGGATGGATGGATGGATGGACGGATGGATGGACGGATGGATGGATGGATGGATCGATGGATGGATGGATGGATGGATGGACGGATGGATGGATGGATGACTCACTCGCTTCTGCGGAAATAGGTTTTTGTTGATCCGACCTAGAATTTGGCAACAGGTCGACAACAACAATCACCTATAATAGTTGACGCTTCTTTGAATTGAGGAGTCAAATCGTCTGACAGTATTGGCTTACATGCGGATGCTGAAATACTTTATATAAAGCCATATTGGCAGGCTACATCTTACAAGTTTTTTATATATTAAATTCATGCTGGTATTGTTGACTTTCAACGGTATAGAATATGCATACGGCAGCCCTCAACGGCGTATTACTTCTCTTCGTTATTTCGGTTGGAGTAAGAAGTCAGAGCGCAGATGACTGGGAAATGTCCTCCGATGGACCAACTTCTGATTATAAATATACAGTTAATCCACGCGTGTACGAAGTGAAGAGTACAGAATCCGAAATCAAGGATTTTGCATTTAAACGAAACGAGGAAGACACACAGACTCACAAGGAATTAGCTTTGACGAAGGATAGGTCTACACTTATCAAATCGCATATATTGAAATTTCTCCATCTGGAGAGCTATGCTATGCTTGGATCTGCTCGTAAGTTCGTAGGCCTGTTGGTTTTATTTCATGATTTTAATGATTGGTCTGTAAACTGTAAGTAGCCTATTACATCGATCTATAGGCCCTACATTTAGGAAATTTGTGAAAATTTGATCTTTGGCGTAGTGCTCTTCAGAACTGGATGTAAAACGTTTAGACATTTAACTGCAAAGATAATGACCAATACAAAGATATTAGCACATAAATTGATGTCTACAGAGCAACCAATGTTCATAATGCATCGCTTCGTTGACTACCGAAGCATTGCCAGTTCGCCAGTTCATTGTTTCTTTCACGGAATGCTCTATGCAGTGATAATAAATTTGTTGGCTAGAGCTCTCTGTTCGCATCGTTAGACCTAAATTAGGCGCTGTCATAATTCTAATGATCATTTTAAAGCGTATTTCAAGACCTGAATAATTTCTTAACTACAGTTTTTTATGCAAAGGACCATTCGTGATCTCTAGTAATTTCTCAGGTCAAACGTGTATCTTATTTCTACGCTCGATATAGATCACCCAATCATACTATACCGGGGTTAATCGGTGGCCTACTGTTTATTGTCTTCAATGACGTAAGATACGTGCTAGTATTTCTACATGGTATTGCTTCACTTAATTTAGAACCTATTGAAGACACGCCTCACATTAAAACATTTCTTATGACTGGAGCCCATTACTTTACCGATAAAACTAGTATCATTCGGATTTAAAAATTCACATAGTTTACACATGATTGATCCATTCCGCACATTGCGTTCTCTTGCATGAGGTCGTTGCTAACATTTCTATATGTTGTCTGCTATTTACTATTACAGCGGAACCAATCGATGATACACCACCCGATGATCCTGAAATTGAAGGGAAATGTCCGCCTGGATTCCACTTCGCACACCTGGCTCGCAGTTGTTACAAGGTCGTCTACGAAGAACACAACTGGGCATCAGCCGATCAACGATGTCGTGATTTGCATCCTGGCGCCCACTTGGTCGCCATTACGAAGAATCAAGAAAACACAGGCTTGAAAGTTTACCTGAGAAGGGAGCTTGCAAGTACGTTTTACATACCATTCACTCTGCAATAAAATTCTTGTGTTGGCGCTTGGGCAAAGAACATAATATTATCCATGATAATAGACCCTAATCGAGAGCGCAGACCTCGGTCTTCTGTCTTTGCCCACTCTCTCCTGTCTGCGGAAGACCTGATCTTCTACACGAAGTTCTCAGGGAAAGACAGCTAAAACCCAAGGCTGAGCCTCTCTCATCGTGTATCCTTCTATTTGGAATGACCCATATACCAACAATCCGCAGTTAAATTATGTCGGCTCCCACCCTCAGCCCATCGTTGCCAGAAAATCCTCATATGATTTCTGGGCTGTCACGTTGAGCGAGCTTCTGTGTATAGTCTGTACTGTGATACGATACGGTGCATGTTGATGTACGGCTTGCCCTTCTTGGGTAGTTCAGGAAGACTATTTCGGCCTACATGTAATCGTGTGTAATCACTGAAGATATAGTTTTAATTTCCCTGCATTGACGGTTCGGTCGTAATTGGCACCTCATTAGCATAGTTGACCGTCTCCAATAGAACTCAGCTGCGTCAAATAATAATTGCAACTTAATAACTTATTACTCGATAAAATGAGGTTAGTCTGGTGTAACAAATTTGCACTAAAATAATCATGTTGATATATCTCAAGTCGATACACAATTCAAAGTTCTATCATTCAGTTCATGGCATCTTTTAGAGAATTGGCGCATAGATGTCTGCAAACATCGTATGTGGGGAAAGTATAGTGAACTGTTTTGGACGAGCGGTCGACAACTGAACGGAACAAGCTGCGATGAACCGTTCGTCTGGAAAATATCAAACAACACAAATTTGAAGAAAATATTTACTAATGCAGGAAAAAATCTTAGTTAAACTATACTGCGGGATGCAGATTCAGTTGTATTTGATAGTGTCCTCATTATGACGTTCAGAACTGCACACGACAGAGCATTGATGGGACTCTCAAGTGTACATAGAGTGCACACGGACCTCACATACACCCGTAACTGTACAATGACGATATCTGTATTGAGGAGGTTTGAACCGACACAGATCGAACGCTTTGACAAAATATTTGCACTGTGTTCCACTTTTAATTTTTTATAACGTGGCATTAAAAATGGGATAATGTGTTGCAGACCGCATAAACTTACACTATGGCATAGCGAAAACTTCTACAGTTTTTATGCAGAGCTAGGCGAAACGACAGAATATCATTAACACATACACGTAGCCATTACGAAGTTCACACAGACACTGCATTTTGGACAGCCATGTCTTAAATTATGCAAAAAAATAACAGCTCGTGAACTCATTATTAACTTTAAATGATCACATGTTCAAGAGAAAGCAAGGCAGGATCAACTCTCGCAAGCGTTTGCGTCCAATTTGAAGGGAACGAAGTTCAGGCATTCTATTGAAAAATAGGACTAAGGGGTAAATATCTGCGTTGCATAACTCTTGTCTTCAGAGGGAATCTATTAGAGGACAATGGGTGCTCCAGTTACTCACCACTAACGGATGGAAGGATGGATGGATGGATTGACGGAGGAATGAATGGATGAAAAAATTTATGGCTGGATGAATGTATGGCTGGCTGGCTGGATGGATGGCTGGATGATTGGATGGATGGATGAATTAATGGATGAACGGATGGATAGACTACTGGATGGGGAGGGAGGAAGGGAGGGAGGGATCGATGGATGGATAAATGGATGGATATATTGTTGGATGGATGTGGGATGGAGGGATGGAAGAATTGCATGATGGAGGAAAGGAGAGATGTAGGGATTGATTGATGAATGGGTTGATGGATGGATGCAAAGTTGAATGAATTAATGGATGATCAATTAATGGATTTATGCATTGGAAGATGGATAGAATGAGGAGTTCGTGGGACAATAATGAAGGATTGAATTGATAGATGGATGAATTGAAGGATGCTTGGATGGATGAATTTATGGATGAATTGATGGATGGATGAAGGGTGGATAGATGGACGCATGGATGAATGGATTTACAAGTTCTTGGATGCACGTATGGAAGTTTCAGTGAGCAGACTGAGAGCCGAACATTGTCATTTAACAGGAAAATATTTTTCAACCTTAAATTGAACAAAGCAATATATGCTAGTGAATTCTTTAACTGCAAACAGGTAAACATTTGAAAGAGCTGGCTAATTTTTATCGGAAGAATTGATCGTACATGCGCGGGAAATATACTACATATGTGAGCCAAGGGGTCAAAACTCGCCGTTTATCGGCTCCTCGTTACTTAGATAAAGGTTGAAATAAATCAGAGAGGTCAAAAATATAGAAAATCGTTTTATGGTATTTTGTTGGAAATAAATATATCTTCTTTCAATATCTAAAATAAAACATTTTTAATTCAAATATTTAGCGTTGAGTCAAGATTTGCATTGTTAAAATATGCATGTTTTCAGAGGTGAACGACCTAGATTTCATGCGCCGACCTGCCATAATTTGCAAAGTGGTAAACAGATCTTGATGCCGTGTGCATTATTTCACGCAGAATATAGCTCTTTATTTTCCAGCAGAGTTGCGAAGTAATAAAATAATGGGTGACAAGATCCTTGATGACACAAATATTCTGAAACTTTGACTTTGGTTTTCTCAGTTGTTAATATTACACTAATGTAAGAGTCAAATGAGTGTAACTTAAGTTAGATACAAGTTATTTCGATTCTATAAAACATATTTTGAAGCAGATCATGCATCATAGAATATGAATTAATGAAAAAAGTCCAGAAAGGACATTGTAACAGTAACGATCGTAAAGTAATAACATAATTTGTTATGACCTGTTTACGTCGCGTTGTTTACGCACCCAGATACTTTGCTTCAAGGGCCAAAAAGTACAGATGCTTAAACGTAAAAATAGGTCTAGAAATCTAAGCCACACAAACACTTAAATTTTTGTAGACTTTGATGCTGCAATCTCTCCCAGTTGTAAGATGGCTAATGGGTGGATGAATGGGGGAGGAAGCGAAGTGAATTGAATTTATTCTAACTAATTGCATGGAATTTAATGGTTAAATATGCATGGTATCTATATATCCACCATATTCAATTGAACTAATAGGAATAAATTCAATTCACTCAATTACATCCATGACATCTCTTTATGTCTTATGTCTATTTATAATATTGAAAGAAATGGAGGTCATGTAAGTAATAATTGAAGTAGGTAACAGCATTTATGGGTAAGCAAGTACTTGGGTTGGTTTGTGGGTAGGTATACTAGTATATAGAGGCTTAATAGCTTACACCACACTTTCTTACCGACGTGCTGTGAATAGATTGGTCGATGAATGGATGGATGGATGGGGGATGGATGGATGTATAGATAGATAGATAGATAGATAGATAGATAGATAGATAGATAGATAGATAGATAGACAGACAGACAGACAGACAGACAGACAGACAGACAGACAGACAGACAGACAGACAGACAGACAGACAGACAGATAGATAGATAGATAGATAGATAGATAGATAGATAGATAGATAGATAGATAGATAGATAGATAGACACATAGATAGATAGATAGACAGACAGACAGACAGGCAGACGGACGGACGGACGGACAGATAGACAGACACATGGATATATAAGATCGATTGGTACAGGTAGGTAAGCACGTAGTTTGGTCAATGATCATCAACCAATATGATGCAGCAGCCCAGTAAAGATGACCTAACGAAATTTATACCTATAGCTGTATTGCGCCATTCTTCAAAGCTATTTGAAAACAATATGTTCCAAAAACTGTATCTCTAAGATATATATTCGACACCCTTTCCAACACAGCTTTAGGCAGGGTCACTCAACTTCAATGCCACTCATAAACATGCAGGATAAGATATTGACAAGGACAAGTTATTGACATAGGAATATGTTTGGATCTGATGGAAGCATTTGACGCTGTACGTGATAAAATGCCAATAAAGCAGCGAGAAAGTTATAGAACAAGGGATATTCGTCTTTATTGGCTGAATGAGTATTTTAGTAATCGACAAAAGTAAGTACAAATGCAATGACACAACATGAGGATTCGCATGAATTAAATTTGGAGTGCCTCAAGGCTCTATGCTAGTTCCCTTATTATTCTTGATACAGTAAATATTAAGGACCTTTCAAATGCATCCTCTATGCTTCGAAGATGATTCCAATGTCTTCGTTTCACACAACTCTTATGATGAAGTATTTAGAATCCTCAACCAGGAGCACTTATTAGTGTCATATTTTATTCAGGGAAAACAAATTTTCTCTTTACTTATAAAAAACAATTATATTGTCTTCTGCTCTCTCAGGAAATCAACTCTACAACAAAGGAAAACGTGCAAATAGATAATATTGACAATCCACAAGTAAAATTCCTTCCAGTCTAAGCGGTTCAGCATATTAACTGGAATAAACACATAGACCAAATAGCACTTTAAATTGCAAACAATATGGGTCTTTTTAAACTAATATCCGAGGTTATTATTAGACATCACCTGCATATATGGATTATTGAGTAGAACGAATTGTAGGGTTCATACAATTATAGCCTATGTTTGATGAGTTTAACTTTGCTCACTATGTTTCATTTACTTTTTTTCTAAGTTGAGGGATAATGAAAATTTTCAACCATCTCGCCTCGGTTATCGTACAATTATATAGGTGACTCTATCCAGCGGATCCAGCGGCGCTTGGTTATTTCTGGTTCTCTTTTGTGTCCATATAAAGTTCTGAGAATGGCTAAATGTTTTGTAAATTTATTTGTTTGTTTATACCAATAAATTGATGGTTATGGTTACGGGCATGTGTAGGCCATTGTGTAAATCTACACAATGCTTCTTGCTTTGTTTCTGACAGTGGTTTTAATCGGCAGATTCACACATTGCCCTTTCTCTTGTCGTCCAAACAATTTTGAACCCGGTCTCTGTATGTACTGATATAGCGACTCGATTCTGCGGAACTTAGTTTTTGTCTGTTGATTTGGCCTAAAACTTGACAACGGATCAACAGCGGTAATAACCTATAAAAATTGACGCTTCTTTGCGTAGAGGAGGCAAATAATTTGACAGGATGCATGCGAGCGTTAAGATACGATTATCATAAAGTCTTATTGGTCGGCTGGTTTTTGTAGACCTTGCTATAATATTCAATTAAGACATTCGTTGTTGTAATTAAATAGCGAATAATTATGTATACTCCTAAACTCAGCGGCGTCGTAGTTCTCTATTTGATTTCTGTTGGAGTCAAAAGTCAAAGTGGAGAAGACAGCGATATGTCTGACAACAAACCTACATACGATTACAGAGAGGAACGTTGGTCAAGCATGATAAGGCGCTTTGTGTGAAATCAAGATTCAATGATTATGTATCTAGACACTACGGTGTAGAAAAGGCTAAACAAATTTACAGTGCTCATCTTTTATTGTTATTGTTTCTTGATGAGCATTACGGGTGGAATTATGTACTTAAACGGATTCTAAGTGGTCAACATTACACGAAAACACATTATCGATATCGGCAACCTCATCGTGAGTTTGTATTTTTTGATCGTATTTCATGGCTTTCAATATAAGCCTACACACATGAAACATATTACTAGTCTTCAAAATAAAGGCAACAGGTCAGCCTAAAAGCTACTGTGTACAGAAGAAAAGCATGTATTATTGTTGTTTGTTCCACAAAGACTTTTGATCGACTGGACCGATTGCTCGCCAATGTTGCATGAATACTTTTGACCACCCGAGAACAAACATAGGTGTCCTGGCTTAACAAGACGAATTATAGAGCGCCCCGTCATTTACCAGCTTGTAGTAGACGGATTGACGCAGGGTTGGTCACTCTGTTTCGTCGTTTACCTCAGATCACATCGAGACTGCGTTTCTCTATTAAATTGAGCCTGTTTGAATTGTGGGAGGTCAGAGTCCGGATTCCAGAACTTCAGTTGAGGCAAAGTAGCTGTTAGGTAGGGTGTCGTTTTGGTCGAGGATTGGCAGAGTAAGAGTTCTTGAAAAGGTGAGACCTAGGTTTTAGAATGGAAAGCCGGGGGTGTTGGATATAGGATCTTGGGCCAGATGATGTTTGATGACGGATCGATTGATTGATTGACTGACTGATTACACTCATGATATGAACGGATAATCCCATGTTATTACAGAAGTCGACTAAACTAAACGACAGCCATGAAAGGCTCATCATGCCTTCAATATCTGGGCGATGATGATAATCGATCATGACTATGATTGTTATTATATATTATGGTCAGTAGCACACTACGTTGTTGTTTATTAGACAGACAGAAAAGTTTAGAGAAATTAGACAAAAGATGTTGGCATGCATTATCGTTGGCTCAGTATTCCAATCTATTATTTTTGTATCCTCCGATTTACCCAACGCAGATGCAATAGCTAGATCATCGCAAGGAGCACAGTTCCTCATGTGGAACGCATTTCCACAAGTTTACCATTTTAACGCATTTACTTCACAAGTAGAATGTTATGCACATATGGGCTTAACAAAGCAATTTCATTATACTTTTGTCGAACTTTTTACATTGTTTACACATTTTCATACTTTATTGGCAATTAAAGTCAGGCGCTAGTCGCCCACTATAGTGGAATGCTTCTCTCCGAGCTCAACAGCAGGTGGTAAACCTTTTGGATGGTAAATCAAATTTAGCAAACAGAACAGAGCATAGAAAATATTGAATATTCTTAGATATTTTCTTGAATATTCTCAAATATTCTCAAATATTCTCTTGAATATATTCTTAAATATTGATCGTGCTTTGCTGCTGGCGTTTTATTTAAAGACATCTTTTTGGAGTGCCACTCTCTCATTGATTGACTCCATTATACTCGTGAAAACAAATAACTTGTGTTGTGAGCACTATTATGTGGCCACGTAGTCTGTGCATAATATGTGATGTTTTGCAACGTAACCCAAAAACTAGACATCCATTATTATTGGAGAGAACTATGCATTATCGGTGTCTTGCCGTGGATTTTGTTTTTTCTGCCCCGTTCTTCCATACCCGGCATGGGGTTAACGTGGCTGTGTTGGTACCTCATTCTGGAACAAGATGTGACATTAGCTTTTTCTACTTTCTCTACGTTATATCGCCAGCGGTTCAAAAGTCACCATATATCCGGCGAGATCGTATACACTCCTGAGTGCTTATATAGTTGCCATAATTTGAAGTGTGTTATTACGACTTAGATTAACGATTCGACTTGAAAGTGAAACTTTCTATTCGTTCCCTTAGGTCACTGGATACAATGATCTCTGCTCACAGATGTTATACTCACTGACGAACATTCGATCCAGTTTAAAGGTTTTAAACATAATTGTATTAACTTTACTTTCATAGTACTAACTGTAAACATAATAATGATAGTAGTATGCCATGTTCGGTACAAACCAATGTCCGATTTATCCAGACATAGAAGTCCCAGTAGACAAACGATTTCTCCATGGAAACATGATGACGTCATGTTTCATTGTTTGACTTAATTTATTATTGCATCTAAATGACGTCATAGTAAGTGAGCATACACGCAGCTATATAGGCATGCATACAGACATTCTCACTTGCATGACTAACTCAATAATAATGATGATTATGATGTATTCTAACAGCAGGAAACGTTTAAACGCACCCGTTTATTGAGACATATGCGTCGTTTCGCAGAGGGCTGTTTGTATGGTATTTTGACAAATTGTTGCCCGCTGATAGTTTTGACTCGTTTTAATACACTTAATGATGTATCTGCAGTGGCTGCACTTGCAAAAATCTTCGTGAAAACAATTAAATTGGGGGAGAGATTCTGTAGCGAATTTTCATGCAGTTTATTTAACAGCTGCAAAGGTTGAATATTTTATGAGCCAATATTTTCCTGATGAATTTGTTTTAATGAGTCAATCTCGTCTATTAAATCCTTGCAAATGTCGGCAGAGTAATTTTCGCAGAAGTATTCACAATGACTCTGTAGTCATAATATTCTTGAATAAACTTCCACAAAATTTAACAAAGCGTTTTTTGAGTCCAGTTACTACGGAATCAATAATCGAATGCAATACTACATCTCTGAACTCATCCATTGCAGACTTTACAAGTAAAACTGTTTCAACAACTGCAGTTTGTGGATGTCTGTAAGCTTCCTTTTGTTCAGTTAGCTTTCGATCACGCACCTGAGTAGTTTAATCATTACAATTGTTACCAGCATCCTTAACAGTTTGAGAAGAACAACTGATGCCAATAGCTTGCGCAACAAGTTCGCATTTGTCATATAATTTGTCCCAGGATTCTTGCAATTTTTATAAATCTTTGATCAAACCAGCAATGTTGTGTCATTCTACATCAATTGTTGTATAATGATGTTGGAGAACTAAATTTCTCTCTGACTGATAGTGATGAATGATGATGAATCGATGATAACTTTGATAATTGAGTGATTATCATGTAAGTTAAGTGCTTGGAACTTTGCAACATTTTCTAGTACTGTGTATTACAGTATACTTTCAATCAATCTTTCATTCAAAATTATAAATTGTACCGGGCTCCCACTTTGCTCTCGATGGGCCTGCCTACGAGAGAACCAGAAGATAAAATTGAGAAGTATGACATACATGCATTGTTGAAAGTTCAGATTTATAGTTTATAGTCCTACCTGTATAGGATGTTTTATATTTAAACAAACATTACGTCTATCTGTATTATACACAAGTGAGGCCTACTGCCTACTGAAATGCCTACCGCCACATACCTACCGCCACAGGCCTGGGTCCACAGCCTAGACCGTGGCCATATCGACGCGCCTAGTAAATAGACTAATGCCATGCTTATAGACCGTATTTCGAGTACTGACCTATCACGACCTTCTTTACTGCTGAATGGAGTTGTTGTCACGATATGTCTATCTGCAGAACTCTAGGCCTACACAGTATTTTTAAGTTACTTAACAAATAATTATCAGGTTACACGGGTAAGTAAAATACACGTAGTGGGGTATACTATAATGATACGAAACAATTATTATCCACAAAAACACCGATGCTGACAAAATTTGATATGTCCGCAGCTTCATTGCAGGTGGGACTCAATGCTTATAGGCTACCATAAGCCGATCAATGCGAAGCGTTTTTAAACTCAATTTTTTAGGACATCTTTACTTCAGAGTAGGCTACTACTACAATAGCATGCATTGACTTTATATCATATTTTGTTCTCGGTTCAAGACCATTCTGTACATGTCGTTTGGATAGTCAGGTGGGTGGCAACTTTGGTGAGTTTTCTCTATAGCAGACACCTATTGTTACAATTAGCCTACAAACATATGTGATCATTTTTCACGAAAACAGTCGAAAGTCGCATTTTAATAAATGTGTTATTTTGGTCTTTTAGTGGGAAAATTCATTTTTTATCAGTTTTGACATTTTTGCACTAATGATTAAACAAATCATTAATGAACATATATTGTTAATTGCTTTTGCTATAAAATAATGCTAAATATTTTTTAAAGAATATTTATTGGAATCCACGCTAATTTTAAATTAGAAATTTTGCATTTTTATGAATGATGATTTTCTATGATGATTTATTTATTTATGATGATTTTCTTGGTCTATTACGTCATTTTTCCATGCTTGCACCCCTACAAAAATGGTATTGCCTGCAAGCTTAACTTCTCCTCTAGCCGTCTTGTGTATTCGAAATGGACTAGCTTTTAATTTAAGCCAATCATACCTTGAGTAAGAGGTCATATGCAAAGAAATACCATTCTACGGAAAAATGATCAAATAATCTCACGAACTTTGGGAGCGATTTTCTCAAAAGAGATTGCGAGCATAGTACGATTTTAAATTGACATAACTTTTCTCTGGTATAAGATATAAGTGAAACAGAAGCAGTTCTGGAAAGCTAATAAGAAGTTTTGTAATGTTACATCAAAAACCCATTTTTCAAATTTGGAACTATGTGACTGATTTGGTGCTGAGCCGTCACATATAGTCAAAAGAGTTTTATAGTATGTTAGGTGCGCATTAAAAACCAGGCTCATGTCGCAAAATTCAATTCCGAGAAAATGCCCACCAATGACCCGCAGAATCAATATTGTGTAATTTTAGTTTGAATCAAATTCGTGCAACATGGCTATTAATTTATGCAACAAAACAATGGATCACATAATTTTAACATTTTTATCTGCTAAGATCACATTATTGCAGAATATCATTTACTAAATAAACGAAAATGGCCAATTTAATGCAAATATCTTTGCCGTCTACTACTATCATTTAACAAATGGATATAATTTGTTTTACGTGTATGTATAGCTCTGAACGTCTATTTGTGGATCATTTCTCGGCTTTTGTAGTAAGCTTCACATTTGAATATACCACACATGGTATTTCAGCCGATACTCGTTTATTTTTCGTGTTCCATTTTATTCAGAAAACCTATCACATATTTCCTCGTCTTATTTTTCTATCTACAGTGTCAATGGACCACAAGTCTACAATCGACGTCAACCAGAATGACCTTTTGGAAGTTCTACGTGTCAGTGAACTACTTCTCACTGAGTTTTGTGGCGAAGGTGTCTTAGACCAAAGAACGAAACAGCAGATCTTGGCTGGAGGAATTCAATATGAGATCAATGGACGATTTCTAGATTGGCTTAAAGAAAGTTCACCTTCCACGTTTACAGTCTGTCTTGAAAAACTCAGAGGTGATCGACAGAATCACATCGCCAACTTACTTGATGGAACTCCAGGTTAAAATCTTTCGTACGTTCGATAAAAAGGTCATTGGGCAAAAGTGTTCAGAAACTCTAATAGCAAGTAATCGAATGACTCAAACTTCCATATCGACACCGGAGAGCCAAATCCAGGGCACGAGCTTATTCATATGGGCTAATTCACGGATCCATAAAAATTATGTGCAATGCAGAAAGGAGAGTATTTCAAAGCGTCAGATAAGAATATCTGTAACAGAAGTTTACATAATGTTGGAATTTGCTATTTTGCTAAATACGAGTAAATTCATAGTAGAATTTTCTTGCTGCTATGATCTTAAGAGTTGTGGAATCCACTTTGTCTATGCACCTAAGAGGGCATGCTACAGACTACATTAAATTAGTGCGCGACAACAAAATTCTGCGCATTTTTTTCGGCCATGTTGGTCGATTGGTCAACTGCTTCGTCATTTTGACGTATATTTTCATTTAAATGCAGAATTGGCGCAATAACGTCGAAAATGTTGGAGGTTACTAGTGCCAGGTTTGCGTATCAGCTTTGTTTATTTCTAACTATTCAGCTCATTGTGCTTTCAGTTCGTTGAACTCTAACGACCGTCACTATAAACCTTCTCCATTGGTTTCTCTCCGAGGTCGCGCCCCTTAATTCCTCAAGATTCATTCGGTTCTTTCTTGTGTCTCGTCCATACATTTTTTCATTGGGCGCCCTCGTTTGCTCTATTCAGAAACGTTAATGATCATTTGATGCAGTGAGTCAAATTTTTGGGCAATGTGAAAATAATCTTAATTGCTTGGCAGGTGAGCGTCCACTTGCAAAGGACAAAAGACAACAAATTCAGAAGAATATACGACATCTCTCAGAAGTAATTGATGTCGATTCAGGTTTGCTCATATATCTGCGTTCTAAGGGAACCCTCTCTCCAAGAGAACAACAAGAAATCAACTCTGAAAAAGTTGCAGAAGACAAAGCCATGAAACTTCTGCAAGCCATTTTACAAAAAAGTGATCGATCATTGAATTTCTTTGTGGAGGCGCTGAGAGAAACAAATCAGTCACACGTCATTTCCGTTTTCGAGAAAGGTTTTTACATTAGAAGTTCCTAATATAGTATGATTGCCGGAATGACTTATAGCATAGATACTAACATTTCATGACCGCATTAAAGTGAAAATAAAGGAGGAATTTAGTCTAAAGTCAGAATATGATTGATTGCCTGCAAGATTAATTTTTACGAGTAGTCCCTAATTGCTTTAAAACAATGAGATCTATGAAGTGCTATTTATGTTTGTTGAGAGTCACAGTTTATGCTTAGATGCAGAGATACGGAACGTGCTAAATTCGGAACAGAAAGATTGTAATATAGCTTACTACGATCGTAATCGTAATCTACGAACTTCTAAAGCGCCTCTTGAAAGCCAAGCCCAGGGCACCAGCATATTTACTATCGATGCATCGAATCAGAGAGGTTGTCCTAAGGGTAGTCCATGGGAGGTCAGAGTCCGGTTACCAGAGGGTCAGTGGAGAACATGAAATGACTGGAGGTCGAGAAATGGTGAGACAAGATGATGATCGGCTAGAGCGGGTTGGTTGAATGGTAAAAAGCTAGTGAAGATATTTGGGATGTGAGTATTGTAGAGGGTTGTCGGTTAGCAACAGGACTTGGAAATGGACGCGCTTTCAGAGTTTTAACCAATGAAGTTATTTGAGGATCGTTGTGATGTGATGATTTTTGGGTGAATTGATGACGGCTCTGGCTAGTGAGTTTTGTATAGGTCGTAGACTCTTGATTTATGTGGCTTCAAGGTTGAGAAGAAGTGAGCTGCAGTTATCGAGCAGGGAGAGGACAATGGAGACAGAAATGGTGAAGGCAGTCTTGAAGTCAAGCATGTACCGGATGCGGCGGCAGTCAAGAATATGCACGAAGCAGGAGCGCTAGAGGTGAAAGATGTGACTAGAAAACAATTTCTCGAGAGACGAGTACAAAAGGTGACTCCAAGATTGCACACTGGGCCACCACGTCGGACGATGAGCGGCATATATCACACAATTGAGACAAAGTACGGTCAAGTATGTAGTGCTAAATAGAAGTATACATCTACAACTATACAGATTGGTGTCTATATGTACACGTATGATTTACAGAATTTATGGCTTCATTGTTTTATGCTGTCAACAGGAAATATTATTCCACTTCACGCCGAATTTCGGCCAGCCTCTGATCTTCTCGACCAGTTTGAAGATAACCTAATTAGCATTCTTGAGCCTCTTGCACAGCAGGTGACATATTTGGACAATGAAGAGGACCCAGCGGAAGAAGTTCGACCAATTATTGATGCACTTCAGGAAATATGTCATAAGAGAATAAAAATTCTTAGCATGAAGAAAGGAAAAAGCATTACCATTTATTTATGGTGTGAAGGCGTTAGTGCTATGGCCGAATTATTGTTATTGTATGAGACAAGGAAGCTCGAACACATTCTGGAGAAAATATTCAACCTCGTAAAGACTTCGGTTCAAATTTCGAATATGACGATAAGAGTTACAATGGCTGCCAATGATCTTCGGCTTCTGAAAGAAGCCGCCCGGCTGAACGAACTCGGCTTCAACAGCCCCAGGCAAATAAAAAAATATTCCGAGTATCAAGGTTGGTGTTTAGTATTGCGATTATAGCCTCTAGTAAATTGACGTCTGCTAATAAAGTACTGAGTCTTTTAAGGTAATCATCAAACAACTCAACTTGAAACCATCCATGAGTAATTTGCACAACCTCAATTTGCTGACGGTTTGCTTTCACCTTGTTCATATTGTACAGAAAAGATCTAGTAATTGTTCCTCTCTTTGCTTATTTCTATAGACAAAGTATATGTAAGCCTTTTGAAAATGTAGCTACTGAATCCAGACATAAATGATACCATAATATGTGACACATTGTTTCCTGGTATTGGAGATTATAATGATGCATATTGTAAGCCTGTTTCATTACAATTCATTACATTGGTTACAATCTACATTACTTTGGCAGTGAAAATGGAACGTCTGCTTATGAATATTTGACTTCTAGAGGAAAAAGGACTACAGCCAACCGCAGCTCAGATAAAAACAGAAACAGATACTGCACAGGATATGAGTAAAGTTCAACTTCAGATGAAGAAACTGGTGTATGCTCCGAAGGAAACAGGCCTCGATAGTAAAAGGCCTGAATTAGGCCTACAATTGCATGTGGAAATGGTTGCATCAGAAAACATCAGATTCAAAGAAAAGCTAGAGGCGATTGAACATGAAAATTCTAAACTGAAACAACAGCTGAGGCTGATGCAACAGGAAAACGCAGTTTTAAGAAAGCAATTGGCAAAAGCTAAGGCTGAAAAAGATGAAATACAAGAACTCTATGACGAATTTCTAAAGCAAAAACTTGAGCAACGGTGTTCGCAGTTTGGTGAGAAATTGTTATTTGTTTTTACAATTTTTCATCAAGACTTTCTGTACACTAAAATCTGCTTATGACATGGTACTTAAAGGTGCTTCATTAATATTTTCATCACAGCAAGGTTGTGCTAACTGAATTTAATATTAGATGAGTATTTATAACCTCAAAAGGCCTCTCAGAAATTAATGTCATGTTGCAGTAGGTGATAAATTTAATTGAATCATCACAATTTCAACTAGCACTGATTGGCCATAGTGTAGATAATCCTAATATTATGATTCATTCCCTAAATTATGCATTCAGGATATGAATGTATCACTCAACTAAGACTGTCTAAGAAAGATGTTGACTACGGATATGTAACTGAATACATACGCTTCATTTCATTAAAATTCATTTGGTGATCCAAAGTACACTTTGCATGATAACAAACAAAGTATAAAGCATACAGGGACCCAATTAAGGGCGGAATTGTCTCGCAGGTAAGAACGCTGGAGGGTTCTACAAAAACTAGCTCTACTATTATATTAGATGCTTAATGAATTAGATTATGTTAGGGCAACTAGCTGCACGTGAAGAGACAGTTCAGATACAAACTATTTTTATTAAACAAGGAACAGATAAAGTATAACATAAATATGGTTGCCTAAATACAGAATGATATAAATACTCGCTAAGTGATAATGATGTGAGATGCTAGAGGTTGAACGTGAAGCTAGGTTATTAATAAATTATATATATTATAATAGACAGATCTGACGTACTAAGTTACCTGATAATTTCGGAAGTCAGACTGCCAAGTTCTTAACAGTGCTGTAGCTTATAAGAGACTTTCCTCAGCCAAAGAGGTAACTGGCCTATCCTAGATCAGACTACTTTGATTGGCTAGTTACTGACCACTCAAGGATCAACTATTGACTGAAGCTTGCTTCTTGTGTTATGACTAGGTCCACCATAGGAACGTACAAGTCTACTGGGATCGAAAAGAATCTTTGGTGGGGATTGGTTGGCCATTATGCGTTATAGAAGTTAGTAGTCTAATGGATTGCCAACCGTAAAACTAGTGTGAAACTCGTTAAATGTGAACAAACAATGAGAATCCCTTGTACACGAAAATGTTCCTGCCGACTGGCACTGTCTGTGCCAGTCTCAAGGCTTAGCAAGGGTGAGGGCAACGACAATGGTCTGTGTTCTCACGTAGTGTCGTTAATCGGCAACTATCTAGGTGGAATACCTAGCAGATGCAAGAGAGAGTTGTATGGCAAAATGAACTCAATGTTAAAGGACGAAACGAACCCACACGGTTCTCTAATAGTGAGGCGCAATATAAAGTGTGGTATGGTGTACGTGTATGTGGATATGTGTATATGTATGTATGTGTGGTAAGGTCAGACGTCGCTGCTCTGTTTTTCTCTTTTCTTAAAACTGTAATGTTTGACGGTGGTTAGGGTGGGAGTGCTTCTGAGTAGAAGGCCTAAAAAAGGTGGCGCTATATAAAATTGCTGTAATAATACTAATAACGATAAGGTAAGAAGTAGGAATGAGTAGCAGAGCAGATGGTACAATAATTAGGATGAACGTACGCAAGGAACGAACGGATACGAGTTAATGATTGATTTCGAGGAGACTAGGTGGGATAAATTAGTAGGTGGTCGAGAATTTAGACCACAGAAGTAGGAAGGCGGGTGGTGATTTAGGAGCGCAGGAGCAGGATGAGTCCAAGGCTGTATGTAATTATTTGTATGTGTGTTGAAGTATGAAGATTGGTATGGCGCTTTATAAGTGCCCAGTTACTCGAGTGTTATACAAATGAACTGATAATCAAATTATAACAGCGACAATAGTAAATGGTTCCGCATAAATGTGCTTAACTATCTAAGTGAAACTAAGACAAGAAAGCACAGAGTGTGGTTGTATATAAGTGGTGTACTTAGCCTGCTAGGCCTTTATGAATCAAGATGAATGATTATGTCTATATGAATTGATGATGGTGAGAGATAATGCAAAGCGATTGAGGAAGATGACTATTCTGACTAATGTCCGTCGAAGTGATTAATTTAAGCACAGTGGATTCGGAGATCAAAAGATATAGTAAGTAATAGCAAGATGGTTACACTTGATTGCTCGATCACCAGGCGCAATATAAATTGTAACAACGTGCCCACAGTGTCGTTAGAAATGCTATGTCTTCCACAAATATAGGAATAGTACAACAAGGATTGGGTGAGTAATGGAGAGTGCCCTGCTCTGAATGTGTGTGTATATATATATATATATATATTTGTGTGTGTGTGTGTAAATGTGACTGGATCTATGTGATTGATGAGCGATCAAGGAATCGATTACGTTAGCGAGAATCTATTGTGGAGGGGGTTGTGCTGTAGCGCTAAATAAGTTTTTCCATCGAGCGATGGTTAACTCCGACTGAGAGTAAAAGCGGCCAGAGTGATCAGCCACGAGTGAAAACTAAACAACTTATGCCAGAGGAAATGAGTGAATGTATGTGACGTGTTGAGACGACATAGTTATGCAATACAGGAGTAATATAGTCAATGAAACTGGTAAGCAAAGAGTGTTTGAATGTGAAGCTGTGCACAAGAAGGTGTGTTTGTATGCGTGTAGGGATGAATAATAAATTTAGACTTACCTGACGTTGTAAGTGATGAGCTGCCCGCCCAGGTATCGGAAATGGCGATGAGACGTCCGTCCGTGAGGTCCGGCTGTCCGTGGTGTGCGGCAGGAACTTGAGAGGGTGATTGGAAGTAGCGTAACTAGCTGTAGATTGATTGATGAGACCGGTCGTCTGGTGGTGATTAGTTGTGAAACTTCTGATGAACGTTGAACGAACTTTGCGAGGCGGTGAAATCACGCGACGGATTAATAATACGAAACGCCTGATGTGGGGTGATGACTGATAAGAGAAAAACTGATAAAGACTATTCAATTAGCGATGAAAACGATAAACGGTGCTATATGAGTGCGAAATTAAAAAAAATTGTTATCGCGAAGGCTATGGGGAAGTGATTACGATGACCACATAGAACTGTACTGGTACGATTAAGCTAAGATGAGATAGGTGGAGTGTTTACACAGATGGCCTTAAAGAGGATACTATGTGAAGTAGAAGAAGACAGCTGTAGAACTAAAGATAAAGGATCATTGCCATAAGGGTTCGTCGGGAGGTAAGGGAATTGAAACGTTGGTTACGTCCGGAAGGGGTAGGTAGTCGGTGGGATGTAGACGTTGGTCGATAAGGTCGTCTAACAGCGATATTAAGCACCCGCAATACCCGCCGTTTGGATGGACTATGGGATAATGAGTTTGCCACCACTGCTGGACATACAGCTCGTCATCGAGCGATAAAAAGACTGTAGGGTCTGAACCTGTTGTGGTGCCTAGTACAAGGTCCGGTAGACCGGGATCCGATGATGACATGAGGAAATTAAAAGAAAAGAAATTGTGAGGTTAAATAAGTAAAACCGTGAAAAAAGGTACGGTTCGTTGTAGTTCTCCACCATGTAAGAACGCTGAGAGTTCTACTTAAACTAGATCTACTATTATATTAGAAACTTAATAAGTTAGATTATGTTGGGGGAAACTAGCTACACATGAAGAGACAGTTAGAATAATACTTATCTTTATTAAATACAGAGAAGAAGAGGTAATAATAATAATATATATAATGATTGTGACTAATACACAACAGTTACATGTACTTACTAATATGATTATGGATGAGATGATAACGACCAAGTCCTAAGATGATATGAGTTGACGAGCCTGACAAGATAGCTAGAGTTCTCCGGAAGTCAGACTGCCAAGTTCTTAACAGTGCTGTAGCTTATAAGAGACTTTCCTCAGCCAAAGAGGTAACTGGCCTATCCTAGATCAGACTACTTTGATTGGCTAGTTACTGACCACTCAAGGATCAACTACTGACCACTCTAGCAATGAGGGCTGACTGCAACTGCTAGAGCCTACACGAGTGACTGACAGAACGTATATTGTCAGAATTAGTGAATGTTCAGCTAAACCTAATGTATAATAATGATCTCTATATATATATATTGTCCAAGGCTATCTGTTGTATTGTAAAGTTCATAATAATCACGGTTACAGATAGGTAGGGTAGTTGAGCAGAGGCCAAGCGGAGATTGGAGTTGATGAATATAAGATCAAAATTAGAAACTTAGCTATTGACTAGCAAGTAAGTTAGCAATAAACATGGGGACATTTAAAATAAATGTTAAATTAGTTAATTGAGTTAGATCATCATGTCTAACAAGTAAAAGCGGTAAAACAACCGTTTCCAATTCCAAAACGGCCACGAGGTCGAAGCGGAAGTCAGTTTGGTTAAATTCATCTGATACAGTGAGAACCTAGGCACTTAATAAACACTAGTCTGATCTGAACTTCGGCATGAGGAATGTGTACGGTCTTTGAGTTTCATATAGGGTGGTGCAATGTCGCTTTATGGAGGGCAAAGTACATGCAGCTATAATATTGGTGTATTATCTGGCTTATGAAGCTTGATTTAACTGCAATTACTGCTGATCTCCCCGGTGTGCATTTTCCTCTGTTGTCCGGGACCTTGGAGTCATGTTGGACCAAGAGCTCACCTTTGCCTCTCATATTCACCGTCTTTGCCGTAATTCATACTACCAGGTGTGTCAGCTTCGAACTGATTCCAGCTCGCTAACTCCAGATGCCACAGCTACCCATGTTCACCCTTGTTCACGCCTTCATTACTGCCCGATTGGATTACTGTTGCTCACTCTATGCAGGCCTTCCAGCTGGGCGTTTGCGGTGCCTGGAGCGGGTCTGGCGTTCTGTTGCACATCTTGTTGGACGCATTCCTAAATTTGGCCATGTATCCGGCTATATGCTGGATGTGCTCCACTGGCTTCCCCTCCAACAGCGAATCTCGTACCGTATCATCTCTTTGGTATGACGGTCCTTGCTAGGTCTCGCCCCTGCCTATCTTCGCGATCTCTGTTACTCTACTTTCAGTGTACCGGGTCGCCGCTCTCTACGTTCTACTGAGCGAGGCATGCTCATTGTCCCAATTGCCCATACAGCTATTAAACAGAATCGTGCCTTCTCAGTGGTTGGTCCCTCGCTCTGGAACATGCTCCCGTTGGCGTTGCGGTTGTCACCAAGGGTCCACTCAGACTCATTTCATACTTGCCTTAAAACTTTTAATTTTAAACGTGCTGGAGTCGGGAGCGCCTTGGAGTAGTAGCCTCGATGGGGCGCTATATGAATCTCTGTAATGAATGTAATGAACGAATGAACATTGTAATGGGTACCGGCCACAAATCTTATCAATCTTTTTAATGGTGTTTATCCTATTAATCATTAGATTAATTTTATTGCATCTGTTACCGTTCTTGCTCAAATCCGCATTCATTATATTGGATTCTTTGATGTGTTATTCATTTATGCCTCACACTTATGTTTTATGAAAACAATTAAGAGTTAAGCCAAGTTATTATCAAATTTCAGGTTCTATGGTTTTGGATGATATTGATATCCAGAACCTTGCTGTTCTTGGAGTGACATATCTACGAGATAACATTTATCTACTCTCAACTCAGCATATTCTGGCATACAAAAGGTATTCTCCGTATCGTCGAAATATCTTGTGCGATATTTCCACAGCTGAGATTAAAGGAGCCAAAGATATTGCCGCATGCGAGAGAGCATCCTCTCTGTACGTCACCGATCAGGAGACTTCTTGTGTCTGGCAAATATTGGTGGACGAATTAAAATCGTCCAAGTGGATGTTGGATGTGGGTGAACCATATACTCTTTCGGTGACCCGAGATGGCCGTGTTCTCATACCGAAGTCTAAACCTGCACCTTGTCTGGATGTCTACAATTCTCGCTCTGACTTAGTGAATCATTTTCTCTTGTCTGGTAAATCCTGGCAACCATTGCACGCTGTGGAAACAATGAATGGAAACTATATTGTTAGCTTTTCCTGTGAAGACCTTATGGATGAGTATGGCATATGTGAATTGAATAGTAACGGACAAGTCATACGCTTACCTGTGAGCTTAGAAAATCCCATATACATGGCACCTGGAAATGGCGACTGGGTATTTGTTGCGAGACCGAACATACACTCGGTTACGCTATTTGAGAAGCAGTTTTTCTGTGATGTCATTACCAATGAAAAAGATGGTATTGACTCCCCTCGAAAACTATGCTATATAAGAGGAAAACCAGATGATTGTTCACACCTGGTAATTGTTTACGGAGAGACGTCAGAAGTTGCTATATTAAACTTTGCCTAAAGTTTGGCATTGTCTGCTGAAGAACAGACAAATATCCTCGCATAATTCAGACGTTAAGCGTATTGTCAGATTTTATTCTTATCGCATCGTATCTAGACATTTATAGAGCTCTTATAGTAGTAGACTATAATTCAGAAGCGCTTCATATAGATCGCTCAGATTTGGATACAGATTCTGGTCTCTATTGATTCACTCCGATTATGATTGTTATTATCCGGTGTAAATTTGTCATACTATGTGCCGCAACGGTTACTTTTCAGTAGAGAATGTAGTTTAATTGTTTAAAGGTAATTATCTTTGTTCGAGTTGTGTTTGATTCCGCCCAATGGTTGCATGTGAAAATATTTTGATCTCTCAATTCTATTCTGTTCGTTCAATGAAATGTGTACACTGTTCAATCAGACGCATAATTAAATGGGCGTCGTTCATAACATGGCTGCCGACTGTTAGATTCAACTCTGTAGCCCAATAAATTGTCATTATTTATTCATATTATACTTGAAAACATTCTGCGATTTGCCAGTTCGAAAGTTAAACTACGATATTATTATTATTATTGTTATTATTAATATTATACATTGTAATCAGTTCATGATTTTCCTTTTAAGAAATTGATTTTAAATAATGAATTACGATCTCTGCAAAAACCAACCATACATGTATAGGCCTATACATTATAAAACTTCTGGCATAAACAGAAAACAATGAAAACGGAATGCTGTCAGTCGAGTCAATGTGTCTAGCAATTATCACGATTAATAGATTGCAACAAACATTATTAGCTTAGTAAGTTAGTAGGCCTCGTTAGAATGCCCATAATTGTTATCCAGTTGATAGATCTATAGCAGAAAACGATGACAGTACAAATAATTAATTGAAGCCCAAATATAGCCTACGTGTTATCCCGACTATTTCCTCAATCTAGTTGTAGGCGTTCATTGTCAGCCTCTCAATGGCATTTTAATTAAAACCGAGTATAGGCTTTTGTACCGATTAGAAATTGTCATTACACATCCACTACAGCTGGCAATTAGCAAAACTTCTGTATTCTACCAGCAGGCAACGCTTCCACATAGAACGAGGTCCAACCGTTTCAATAGCGACACTGCGTCTGTAATCATTATTGTGTTTCATTGCAATGAATTATATTCCACTCAGTGAGAGCAAATGTTTTAAAATCACAATTGACGTTCCTCACAAGCGGCATTGTATTTTGTCTGTTGGCACCATTGTCGCTTACATAATGAGTCCGGCCATTGAGCTCTTCAGAGATTGTTCAATGCCCAATAATTATCCCTTGCGTACATCATGTATCTGTAATTTTGATCATAAATTTGATTAGCGCCGCTTCAAGAGAACTTATTAATGGAGATCTGGAGTTTGCATAAAACTCACACTTCATCAAGACTAGAATAAGTTTTCAGTTATCAAGTGATATAATATTGTATAGCACAGAAATAATCTGCTAGTTAAATCCTTCTATGAAACATGGAAGCAGTATTAACCACTTCACCCGTGTCTATCAAGTTACAAGGTGTTTAATGCTTGTCAGACAAAATGTGCAGTAAGCCCTACACATCACAGGATGGAGCTTATGGACTTTAATTATTAGGCCAACACATTCTTATAGAAATTGTCCAATTGATGTGCTGCTCCGAAACCGATATCAGATTCTTCGCAGACGCAAAAGTCGCGCTATAAATTACTGTAAAATACTTGGCGTTACAAAGAACAGTAATCTTATTTCTAAACCAAGCGTACCGAACATTTTCAAATCTTTATTTTATCATATCAGGGCAAGGCATCACTAACTTTCAAGACTGCAACAAAGAAAACATAAAATCTGAGTTTCAAGCTTAGCCCTATAACCAATCTGATGTAACTTTTTTAGACTAATACTACAGTGTATTAAGAGTATCACTCGTCAGCCGATTGAAGAAACTCTTTCCCTGATGGATGACCTCCTCCATAGAGACACGTGCTGACTAGTCAACAATGGTAGGCCCATAGGTCGATGTAATGAGTAGACTATGAAGGCTAGTCTATCAAATTAAATGGCACATTGATTGATTAAAACAACATAGAGCCTAACATTAGCTCTTAAAATCTATTGTTAGGCTTGAACACATTGAAATTAATAGAATCTGTTGTGCCATTGTGCTGGCCTAGCTGCGTAGCGTTCTTGGCCTCACAGCACATGGACACAGCAACACATCAACCGTTAATTCGCTTCGATAAGCAGGCGTGAATTTAGCAGAAGCGCAATGCACGTGGAAATATGCGGAACTTCTCGCAATGCATAACTCTTTTTGTCTGCAATCTTTTTACGTGCGGCATGTTGTAACTTTTTGGAAAGTACAACAATTGACTTGATTGATTTTAATTATTATATTGATCAAGGTTAAAAAGTTCCATTACTCGATTATAGTTGATAATGAAAATACTGTAAGCTAATTCTATCGTTGTTCACAAAATGTAATACATCACAACTAGGTGACTTCTATGGCGCCGTATTAAATGCAAAAGACACTGAGGAAGGCCAGGTCCATAAAGTCACAGAAGCCAACAATCAGTCCAAGTTGAAACAGGTCGGTTCTAAGTTAACTCTGAACAATAAGATTGGACGGCGACCGCACTTATTTCGTCGCATTTATTTCGTCGCATTTATTTCGTCGCATTCATTTAGTCGCATTCATTTCGTCGCATTCATTTTGTCAGGTTAAGCTCCTGAGAGTCGGTTAGGGTCAGGGTATGCGTCGTGAGAGCAGTTTAGGGTCAGGGTTAGGGTTAGTGGCGTTTTAAAATGTGACGAGATGAGCTGCGACAAAATGATCTGCGACGAAATGAACGAGAACCATTGGCCGCACAGAGTCATTACACATTATGGTTTTTAATAGGTTTTAATAAGATTATTTCCACCTCTGTCTTGAGTCTCTATCATAGAATACAAGTATTTGTATCATGCGTCTAACGTTTGCGTGGCTGAGTTTATCAATTAATTAATTATTCAATCATGCTTAAATTCAGTCGAATCCTACGTGAACATCGCAGCGGGAAAGACTGTACTTATGAGCACGACCTGTTCTACAAGCGTTGAAGCCTACGCCACTGATGGAAACTTGACAACCAAGGCAACAACAAAGAGTGAAGCCAACCCTTGGTTGACAATTGATCTCGGTAAAGGATACCCAGTGGCATCCGTCTATATGACGAATACCGATAACTTCGCTTACGGTAGGTCGCTATGTGGCCCTAAAGATGAAGGACAGAGGCAGAGAGGCCAAGGTGGCATAGATTCGCCCAGTCAGAATCTGAGCAGGTTAAAGCAACATAGAATACGTCAAATGCATGGAAATACATTACAAAATTACAAATATGTTTCAAACGCGTATTGTGCTACGTTTTTTATATCCAGTATTTTTCGGTTCAGTGTTGTGAATAAATGATTATAATTTCTGTACTGCTCGTCTTCCCCGATAGGTCTACTTCCACGTCTCCACTGGCACGACCAATGATCTACACGTTGGAACTCGTTGCCGTTATCAATTCGGAATCTCCCACTTTTTTCCGGACTATTGAAAGCGCATTTATTTCAGAACTGTTAGGTAGCTTCGGTAAGCGCCCTCATGAGGTTCTACTAGAGCGCTATATGATTGTTCATATACATACATACATACATACATACATACATACACACACACATACATACATACATATCATATATAACCATAACCATAATGTTTATTGGTCCCAAAAACATTACTAGATAAATCAGATAATACATAAACATAGTCACAATCGTATTGGGAACAAGGGAACAGAAAGCCATAAAGGGACAAATTGTCCCGCTAATTGGGTTAACCATTTAAACATAACATGTACAGGCGGCTGGTTTAGGATAATAACATAAAATAATTAGCCGTAGGACTTAACTAGTTAACTAAGTAGACAATAGGAGAGAGAAAAATAGAAAGATGTACATTAAATGCGAGGTGCTATACGCTATTATTTAGCAATCATCAATCAGATAGACTCTGTTTGAATGCACATATATATTAGGCTTTTGGCGGAGGGTTATTGGCAGATTATTCCAGACTGTTGGTCCGGTGTATTTAATGGAAAATTTTCTAGTGTTTATATAATGAAACTGATAAGGTCGTTAAGAACCAAACAATTATAATAAACGGGCATTAGTCAGATAATTAGAAGGATCGCAGTTGAGATCCGTGTACAGCCCCAGTTGACATTTATCCCTCCAGAGGTGAATTTAGACAAACTATGCCGAGTTCCTAGTCTACGCAGTGTCAAATATTACTAGCACGAAAAGACGGCGACGCTTGCAATAATTATAGGCCCTATGAACCCCAACAGTAAGCAGTGAGTCGTAGATGGTTGAAGATACCCTCGCCAAGGGGTCTATGGATGAAACCAACAAATTTAGCCGAGCCGTCAACCGGTCGTAAAACATCACGAAGCAGCACGGTCACGGCCAATCCAAGAACTCTCAGGGCCTTTCAAGTGGAGCCAATCAGAAACTGTTCAATAAGACGCCTGTTTTTCTTCAACCAAAAACTTTGTCAGTTGATAATAGTCAAAGGCAATCGGATATAATTACCCAACAAAGTAGTTCTTTTATCTGTCGCTAGTTATACACACAGCTACAAATGTAGGAAATGTCGAACAGCAAGATTCGACGCCATACTGCCTAATTGTTTAATTGATACAAAATCATGTAAGACACATCGTAGACAGAGACGCAATGTAATTTTTTTTATATATTTAGGGTTCGACATGCAACCGTTTGTCCACATCATTATGTCTGATTATACATGTATGCATGCTGGTTCTCTTACATTTGCAGCTACCACGTACACGATGACGAGCGAAACGAGACTGCTCAACAATATATTTGGCGTCCCGATTGTTGTCGACAAACGCATTGATTGCTTGACCAAATGCACACAACTCGGGTTGTCGTGTGATTCCTTCAACTTCAACGCCGTCGATAACACTTGTGAGATTAATACGCATCCAAACGGGGCTTCATCTTCTAACGTCGCTACAGCCCAACAGTGGCAATGGTGGACGCCCACGTATAATTTCACATTGGTTTAGTCTGATTTATAATATTACGATTAGAGGCACAATGCCAAAGTCGAATAATCTGCCTCTAGCTCCTCCACCTATCACCACCACCACCACCACCACAGACTTTCCAATCCTGATTAAGTTCCTCCTCTTCAATATTTCATACATGGATCTATCCAGTCCTCCAAATGCAAAGCTTTCCAGTTATCAGTGAAACATACCTCAGCAGCATACCTCAAACATACCGTATCCACCTCCGCTCCCGGGTATCTCTGGCAACTACACTCGAAACTGTCATCGAAATGACTGATTCAAAGCAGCGCTCGTGAATAAGCTGATGCTCTGCGCTTAGTCTTCGCGTATTGCTTTACAAATGATGAATCCACGATCCCAAATTCAATCGTTGACACTGCAATTGTGAGCAGTTTGTCACTTATGACAACGGTGGACCTCCTTTAGAACACATTGCTCCCATGCCAATCAACATACTCAAGGAGCGTCTTGCGAGACGACCTGTGCAAGAACAAAGATGGCGGCAAACCTCAAGCAGGTCGGAGGATGCCGAGTCCAGAATAAGCCTCTGCATGAGATGCGCTATGGGAGTGGAAGCCAGTGAAATACATTCAATGTACACTGGGATCTATGGTTGGTCTTTGACTAACCCGCCACAGACCGTTTCCCCTACATCAACAACAAGCATGTTGTCGGGGCGCAGGTTAATGCCATGATTACATAACTCAATGTTGTTTCGAAGAGCCTCATCCAAGAGAATATATAGGCCTAATTATCGCGTGATTGTGCTAGAGCATAAAAATGGGAATACATTTATATATTTGCAACACTAACGTTTTATCGTACACGTTTATTTACTTGAAATAGGAACATTTTATCATAGGCCCTACATACTTATTTACTTGAAATAGGAACGTTTCATCCTACATATTTATTTACTTAAAATAGGAACGTTTTATCGTACATATTTATTTACTTGAAATAGGTCAACAAATGACTTTCGTCGTATGTATACACTTCAATGCCGTGAAACAGTTGTTTATTATTTTATGAAATTATCTCGTCGCAAATTGAGGCAAGTTCGCTTTAAAGCAAAATTACTGACTCTAGCCTGTCAGATGTTCATCCAAATTAGCGCTGCAGTCTGTGCAAAACATGCGGGCCCGTAGCTAAATTGCTACATCCGTGTTTATAAACAAAAGCGAACACATGCAAATTATCGGCAGAGTCATGGATACCCAGAAGCCTTATACTTAATTGAATAGGCCTACAAACCGCGCAAGTGGCTGTCACAGTTAAGACAGAGTAAGCTCATTGCCCCTAGTTGTAGTCCTTGCTAGGTACATGTAAGATATTTATTTTTAGTTCTTTCTATTCTGTTCTTTTGAAATATTATTAGATTATTGTGTTAAAAATTCCTAATTTCAGACCAATTTGTTTGAAATATAAGCTACTCCAATAAGCGGGATAGCCGCCCCCACCGGTCTGTTAATTGAGATATTATTTTCCAGTGGCTTCATCTCACCGTAAGTTCTTTGTTATCCGCTCTACGTTGTTGAATCAGTCATAATGAACAGTTCTTCTTCGTCTTCTACTTCCTCTCTTTCTTCTTCTTCTTCTTCTGCTTCTTCTTCTTTTCCTCTTCTTCCTCTTCTTCTTCATCTTCTTCTTCCTCTTCCTTTTCTTCCTCTTCTTTGTCTTCTTCTTCTTGTTCTTGTTCTTGTTCTTCTCCTTCTTCTTCTGCTTCTGCTTATACGTATAGGTTAAGCTACATGTAGGTTCTCTTCACGTAGTTTGAAAAGCTCTATTTAGCTAAAATTGTGCCTGTCATATTTATGAGGTTCCTAAAAAGCGCCACATACGGTGATAAGAGATGCATGCAGTGTATACACCGTTAGAGATGAAAATTGTCTCATGAAACTGTTTTAATGTCTCAGCTATGAGATTTTAATCACTAAGAATTGTGCGCCACGATGCAACAGTTCTAAGGTCTCTGTGAGACAGTTCTTTCGTTTAGACAATTTTGCGACAGCATGCGTATTATCAACCACTCGGCATCTGCATATAAGCCGTTTTTGACGACAATTTTTCCAGGAGCTATAACATATCCCACAGATTCATGTTAGTACGCGTAAATTAAACTCGCTAATGGGGTTGCTGAACAATAACTCATATTGCTCCTGCCATCTTGCCACTTCAGCGTCCAGCTTCCACGGCTGAGATCAAACCACGGATTCACTGGTTAACGCCTGCATGTAGAATGAAGTATGTGTTGCCTAAGGTTGTGAAAAACTTAACTCTGCATCCTCGCGGTCGATAGACAGGTACGAACCTACCTGTCCTCCATTCGATTTGCTCAAACTGCCGTATGGAATAATTTCTCATGAATTTATGAAAAAGCGGAGGGTCAGCGAGTTGATTACAAGCGTGTGAATTAGCAGAGGGTTGTAGTTGCTAGTTTAGCTAATTCACACTCTTGTAATCAACCCGTATATGCCAGAAGACAGCGATTATAGTGAATTAGACAGCGATATTAGTGATGATGAATTGGGCAATGAGTCAACTAGCTATAATGAGGATGAAACTGATGTTGATTCCGTCGATTCGCAAGCGCTTTACGAGCTGGGCAAGCAAATCACTTCCTCATACAAATAGGTCACTGGCAACCATCATCAGATCACAGAACTCCGCCACTGGTAGTACTCGGCCAGTGTCAGGCCCAAGCCTGTGTAAAGGAGGAGGGAGACGCTAATGGTCTTTGTTACCACACAGTGTCGTTAAACTTCAACAACCACCATCATCAGGTCACACACCATCAGTCACGATCAGTGCCAACATTTACTAAACAACAGAAAATGCTTTTTGATAGCACAAACTTTGATGCCGTTGACACTAAGTCTTTCAACCCGTTTATTGATGAGGACCTTCTGAACCATATTCGTAGGCTACTGTTAAATATTCAGTTCCATAAATTTATAGCATACTAAATATTCCAGATCTATGAAAATAATTACCAACAATAGTTATTTTTTTCGCAAATCTGGTTCATGTTATTGCAAATTCCAGTAATTGCCTGAATGAATCTGGTGCATGAATAGAAATGCAAATAAGCGTGTTAGGGCCTACGTGTTACGTCTTTCGGCACACGAGGAGTCTGTTTATCTCTGATACTGTGGCATTGAAAGGTTAACCAAAAACTTCACCAGTTGATAAAAGTTCAAAGCCGTCTGATATATTTGCCCATCACAATTCGTCTTTTATTTGTCGTTAGTTATTAGCCCAACTGGGTGTAGTATCGAATGGCATGCTCCTAGGCGACACTGCCTAATTTTGAATTTACACAATATCGTTTAGGGAGCATCGTGGACAGACATGTGCTGAGCGTAATGTCCGCAGTATATATTCAGATGTCGACATGGAACCTTTTGCTCACATTACGATATCAGAATATAAGTATGCTAATGTCTGATATCTGCAGCCATTGCATATAGGCCTACGATGACCAAAGGATCGTGGGTTTTCGTGACTGGTCAACAGTTTATATGACATCCCGCTTGTTGTGAACAAACACATTGAATGCTTGATAAAGTGCGCACAGTTCTGGTTGTCGTGTGATTCCGTCAACCTCAACGCCGTCGATAACACTTGTGAGATTAATTATACGCATCCAAATGGAACTTCATCTTCTAACATCGCTACAGCTCAACAGTGTCAATGGTGGACGCCCACGTTTAACTTCGCATTGGTTTAGTCTAAATTAGAACAAAGAGATGCACAAGGTTAAATTCAATTTATTTACTTATGGCCCTACCTATCATTGCATAGGCTTTTCACTTCTGACAATATAATCCCGGATTTATCCAGTCCACCATCTGTAAAGCTTCCATGCCTCAGCGAAACACACAGCTCTCCAACCTTCTCACCCTGGTCTCTATGGCAACTGCAATCAAATCATTCATCTGTATGACTGATCCAACGCAGCGCTCGTGAATAAGCTAGTGTCCTGCGTTTAATCTTAACGCAGTGCCTTAGTAATATTGAGTCCACGATCACGAATTCAATCATTGACTCTGCAAGTGTTAATTATCACCTATGACATCGACGGACATCCTTCACAGCACATTGTTCGCGTATAAATCAAAATATTCGGCTTGTGCACGAATTAATGTGGTGGCAGAGCTCGTGCAGATAGAAGGGTGTCCAGTCGGATTACAATCATATCAAGGATACGATCCTGTGTGAGATGCGCTATGGGAGTGGAAGCCAGTGCAATTCCTCCCGTGCATACTGGGATCTGTGGTGGGTCTTGACGAGTCCGCCGTTGATTCATGCCACAGACCGGTGAACCTACTCCAACTTTTCTGACGCGTTCGAGTGGAATCCGTGACCTTGGCCGCCAAAATGCCACTGAGGGCGGCTGAGAGACTATTCGGATCTTTTGGATGACGGGCGATCTTCGTCTCCCGATACCCGCAATCTTTTTCTCTGTAGAGCGCGTGTATCCTCCTGTCGAGTCAGATCCACTTCCTCCTGTCCAGAATGGGGACTCTGTGCGACGATAATAGGCTGATGAGTCACGATAAATTGGTGTCTTACATTGGCTAAGGACTTGAAAGAGAAATTAAATCGTTCACAAAGCGCGAAAAGGGTTTCCGAAGGATATGCGAACAAATAATTAATGGTCCTTCTCGATGTATAATCTTCACCGCTTTATATTCTGTGTGGTGTGAATATGTTTTACTATTGCGATAACCACTCTTAATTTCAGACCAATATGTTGTCGGATAGGGTATTCCAATAAGCGGGATATCCGTCCCCTCTGGGACTGCTCGTTGCGGTCCTGAAACACATTTGCAAGCTGCGTTTTAAAAGCACACTTAGATGTGTGCGTTATGAGCCTAAGAACCATGATGGAGGTAATTACAAAATTCTTTAGACAAAAGAAGAAACTGCCAGGAAACCAAGCGCTATTGATGGTTATATGAGTTGCCATTTTTACTTCGTGAGTTGATTAAAATGATCGATAGTAAAATTGTGTATGGCAACTACATAGACCTAACTACCCAAGATGAATGAAATTGTAATAATTCCTTATATTAATGAAACAGTTTACTGTAATCGATGACGTCACTGATAAGTAGTTGCGTTCCCACTGGCCAGAGGTGTAACGAGGTTTCTAAAAGTGAGGGCATCAATCCGATAATATTTTGCGAGGCGTCCCAAAGTTTTTCCCCACATTTTTTTAATTTTGCCCCCCAGAAATTTATAAAATGGGGGCACCAATGATCTCAGCAGAGGTCATCTTATCATAACAATCTACAGAAATAAAAAATGCAGGATACTGTTAAAGTATACACTGTAGTCCCTATGCTATATTATAATTTGTTGTACAACATAAACAAAACTTAAAGCGAATTATTCTTTTCCACCATTATGACGCTTGTAACAGGGCATGGGCTTGATGAAAAGTTAATTTCGGTTTTAACTTGCCGCAAGACCTAGAGAGACTGTTCCCATGGTCAGTTGACTGGCAGATGCTGCTCAACGCAAAGAAAGTGTTATGTAATGCTCTTGGGCAAGAAAAATGAAAAAATTCAGTACGCAGTAGGAGGGTTGAATATTAGAAACTCAGAGGAAGAAAGATACCTATGGGTGATCATACACAAGAGTGCAAAGCCATCAAGGTAATGTTCAGAGGCAGCAATAGAGCCGAAAAGGTGCTAGGAATGATTAAAAGAGCAATATATGGCTTTTACTGAGCTAACAAAAATTACGAAGATATTTAACAGTCAAGAACTTTTGTTAAAAGAATGTGAGTCTGACCTGTAGTATGTTGTATTGTAGATGTGCTAGACTATAGAGTGAAATGGAAACTGATTTCATTGTAGGATGCGGAATGTTGCTTAATGAATTAACAATTGCATTGGTACATCTTCAGAAACAAGAATCCCAATACTCTGCCTCCCAAACCCCATCAGTTTCCAATCAAAGAAACAAATCTTTAATTCGAAAAACATGCAATAGAGATATTTATTGTCTTTTTAGGTATATCTAAGAGCCTTGTCAGTAACAGAAGATGGCACTGTATATCCAGATCAACACAGAGGAACACGAGACAGAGTTCTCATATTTTTGCAAACAGCTTTTATCCCGAAAATTTTATAAAATACATCTATATACCGGCAGCTGTTTTGAACTTCCGTTGATCTACTTCCTAGAAAATGTTACGGACATGGACACTATCAATTATTATGGTAGAAAGGTATGCGCCATTAAAAATGACGCGCCTGCTCCGAAAAACTTCAAAGGAACTCTGCTCATTATTCAGTCCGAAACTACACATCAGGGATACGTGAGGTTATACTATAAAAACAGCAATATGCCTTACAACTCTGAGTTACTTCCTAAAGATCGGCCGACACTGTATCAGATGTTATTACAACGAGCAGATCTTACACCATATCTAGATGAAATATCAGACATTTCAACTGATTTATTTTCTTCTTCAAGCTACACAGGTAAATGGATAGAAAATTTTCAGGGCCTCTCTCGGGATACAGTAGATGCGATTTGGTGTCCAAACTGGCCTGAGGAGGCAAGTGAGTGGAAATTGCGCGAACGGTCAAATCAATGGCCAGCACCAAGCACTGTGGAAACAATCGTAACCAATGGATGCCTATTAGTTGCTAAGTCTCACCTGGAAAGCCGATTTATAGATAACGAATGGCGATTCTCATTTTCCAAAGCTGAATTGATCTTAGTCTATACTTGGAGTGATATACAAATGTACATCTATCACATTCTGCGTCTTATCAAGAGCGACGTTGTGAGAAAATGCGGCGGAAAGAAGATGACATATCTCACCACGTATCACTTCAAAACTCTAATGTTTTGGACCTGTGAAGAAAGTCCAATGAATTCTGGCTATCTCACAATATAGAATCAGCTATAAATGAATTAATACTCATCATGATTGGATGGTTGACGGAAAAACAGTGTCGAAACTACTTCATTCCTGGTAACAATATGCTGGACCATGTACCAGAATGTCTCAACTTCGAAAGAGAAGTCCAGTTTCTTATCGGCTCTTTAAATTTTGTTGATGAATATATTTCAAGCACCATTCCATTCACGGATGATCCCAAGCACGACCTACGTAGAGATTTATCTGTGCGCATTCCCGTAAATTTTCTTTATGCGACGCACTTGAGGTTAAGTCTCTGGCTTCTTGTTGATCTCTATACGCCGGGAAGTCAGATGTATGCCCCGAGCGAAGCTATTGAGAAAAGTTGCTTATTCCGATCAGACATGTTCAACTTGTTTCAATGCTTAATGATCCATCGGCGTCTTATGATAGCTAAGGACTTGAAAGATAAATTCAATGGATTGGCAGATATTGAAAATTGTTTTCAAATGGCCAACAGTCTTCAAGTTCATGGCTTCATTTATGTTGTTATTTCGCCTATGGATAATTTCCATGCCATATTTACAAAGTTGTTAAGAAAGAACATAGATAACAGCAATGGCTCTATATCGCCTAAGGGCCAACCTCAGCAAGTGGACTCTATTCTTCAGAATAGAATTCCTCACGACGTGAATTATGCTATTGCAGAACAGAACTCACACAACGCTGCCACGTTGCGTATATTATGGAATTATTTTTTGATATGATGTGCAAACAAATGCCGAGGCCATCTTGTTTTCAGAAAGCTGCATATGAAGCAAATTTTTACTGGACAGTTTTTGGAGAACAAAGAGGCGCCACTGCTTTGGAAAATTGTTCAAACGCCTTGGAGATTTGTGACAGGTGGCTTAACCATGCTTGTAAAATCCTCAATACTTCACCTTTTATCTTGTTCTTCGGTGAGTGGGATCTGCCAATTATAATTTCCAATCGATGGTCAATAATTTTTGACAAGTACATTCAAGTCGTGTTTGGATTATTAGTGCTTGCCAAAGGAATAACATGTCAAAGATTTCAGACAAATTATAATCCAGGAAATGCAAGTAATAATTTGGATCTTCTTGTTTTCTTTAATCCACTGGATCTTTTGGGGTACATTAGCTATCAGTGTCATATTCATATGGGAACATGTGAACATTTCCTGTTGGACGACTCCTTCACAATTGGAATGAAGAATGACATTTCGAAAATGCTTTTGTACACAGACGCTCGTATCAGGACCCAGAAATGGATATACAGAAACCAGCAATAGTTATTTCCGAGAATATTTGACAAATATATTCAGGTCGTTTTATATTCATTTCCGTTATTGGGGCAATTAGGAACCGTTGCTTTCAATCAATAAATTACGAATTGTCAAATTCGAAAAGTTTTTGATGTTATTGTCTGTGTTAATTCAGGAGATTTTCCTGCAACAATTAAAAACCGTTTTCTACGAGTCACTTTCTGTTGGACATTTTTTCACGGCTAATATACACAATGATATTTCAATTACGTTTTATATTCATCAACTCGTATTAGTTACTACGAGCAGATGTGTAAACTTCCACGATTTAGAAAATGTCATATTTCTATTTTAATTTAATGCATCAATCGAAATTAAGGCTGTTCGGTTTTCGGAATTAATTGCATAAATATCTGTTATAAAATAAAAATTTGTGTTGATCTGGTTGCGTGTGTTATTCTCGCAATATAGTGTTGATATTGGCCTTGTGTGACGTTGACACGATTGTGACCCCATCCGTTTTTCTAGTTTGGCTATCGTTCACGTTTATCCACCTGATTTCCTGGGTTATCTTAGGTATCAGTGTCATTTTCATTTGAGAACATATTCCATGTTAGACGACTCCTTCACAAATGACATGCAGAATGATATTTCGAGGATGTTTTGTACACAGCCGCTCGTATCAGTACACAGAAATGGATGGATAAAAGCTAACAATAGTTATTTTCGAGAATTTTGGACCAATATATTTGGGCCGCTTATGATTCATTAATCACTAAGAAACTTACATCAGGATGCAATAGTTCTAGGGTATCTGTGGGACTGTTCTTTTCACATATTTTGGTGACACCACGCGTATGTCAACCATTAAATTACAAATCGTCGGATTCAAATATGGCTTTGCTGTAAGTATTTGGGTTGTTGCAACTGATTTTCTTGCATAAATAAACCTTTATCTATGAACTACTTACTGTTGGACAATTCTTTCACATGTGGTGTACACAGTAAAGTAGTTCACACTCGGAAGCTATCTCTCTCTTAGGACTGAAGGTATTAAAGTTGGCTTTTCTAGATTCAACGAAAATTTGTTTACTTTAATAAGTCCCCAATTTTGCTAGCTCCACATTTAGCCTGCTGTACAATTCGTGCAATGATTTATCAGACATGATACAATCGTAGTTTGCAAGCATAATGCATTTCAGGGCTGATGAAATCTGATTAATGGAGTTCGCATATAAAAAAATAACAACTGGCCCAATATAGAACCACGAGGTCCACTACAGTTTATGTCAAGAATACGTGAGTACAAAATTAACATTTATAATGGACACGACGCTTTCTAGTCTTTCAAATAATCGGTTAGCCAGTCTAGACGCATACTACGGATCTCGTAATGTTCTAACTATCCTATTAGAATCTCAGGATTTACATGGTCAAATGCCTTGATTCAATCAAAAACACTCCAATTAAGTAGTTATTGTTATCCCTAGCCTCAGCTTTTCAGAACCGCCATATAGGAAGCAGCTTTTAGGAACCAAATTGTCCGTTATATCCTCTTTTGTTGAGATGGCCACCAATCGCAGGTACATAAGACTAGTCATTATTATGAGACATCTGTGCGCTGATTCAGTCGTTGCTACAGGCCTATTTGTCGAGAATGTCGTGGCTAAGTGCATATTTCTGCTACTTTTGAGAATGCGCATGACTCTCGCCGTGCTTTAAAGAACTATATGAAATATTTTTTATCTATATGGAGTTTTGCCAGACCTAAAATGGTCTAAAATAGATTCTATCTCAATCATGTAATGAGATAACGTGACGTTTCGATCTTAATGGTTTCTGGACAAACTGCATAAGGAAGTCGAAGGTAAAAAACTCTAACGAACGATATTCATTTATGTTGGTGCAGCATACGCAGCGCTGAATAGACAGGGCAGAAAATAAATATGGTGCTTACATATTCCGAAATATAATTATAACACGGAACCTTATAAATAGCATTTGAAGTTGGTTATTACAGACTCCTTAGTGTATCTCGGTAGTAGAGACATTTTGCAGTCTAATTCGTTTGGGCGAGTTACCCAACGCTTTCTGTTGAAATTTTATGGACGTAATCGTGGTCCACATTATTTTGGCTATTACTCAACGTTCATTGTCATCTGAGTATACGGTTTCTGAAGACAAATTATTTCGCTAAGAATGTTTTAGTACAAACACAAGTAGGACTTAATGGTTTCCATAGACAACGGCATTGCAGAGGATAAGCACTAACATGAAATAGTCGTTAAATGAAAACTCAAGTAAAAAAAACAGCAACCAAACTTACATTTATCCACTTTAAATGCTCAGCTGTTGGACCTCCATTGCCATAATAAAATGGAAAAATATCTTAGCATGGGGTTCATTCGTCTTGATAGGCTATACGAAAAAGAATTATTGTTTGATTTAAATACGCAAATAGAATCGACTTCTTTCGTAGCAAAAGCGTGTTCTTTCATCAGCGTGCAATCATATCGACAAAGATGAACACGAGAGAGAGTTATCAGATTTCTGTGAACAACTTCTTTATCGGAAATTCAACAAAGTGGAAATATACACTGCGAGCTGTTTTGAACTTCCTCTTATCTACTTTTTTGAAACGTTCACGGACATTGACAACATCATATATTGGAGAAATATCTGCGCCGTTAAAATTGACGAAACAACACCAAGAGACTTCAAAGGAACAGTTCTTATTATTCGGTCAGAGGAATCACACCATGGATACGCAAGGTTATATTCAGGAAGCAACAATATGCCTCACACGCATTCAATGGCTACAGAGCATATGCCTGCATATATCCAGGCTTTACTAGAGAAATCAGATATCGCAATAGGTTTATTATCTGATTCGAGCTACACGCGTTAATGGCTAGATAATTTTCGGGGACTGAGCCGTGACATTGTGTGGACGATGTGGTGTCCAAGTTGGCCTGAGGAGGCAAGTGAATGGAAACGCCGTGAACGAAGGAATGGGTGGCCGTCACCTTGTACAGTGGAAAATATAAGTAACAATGGATGCTTTCTGGTTGCTAAGCCGCACAATAAAAATCAGTTCGTCGAAAATGAATGACGATTCTCATTCTCCGAGGCGGAACTCATCTAAATCCACAGCTGGAGCCATATTCAAATGTACATTTATCATGTTCTGCGTATCACCAAAACCGAGGTTGTGAAACAATGCGGTGGAAGTAAGATGACCTTTCTCACCACGTATCACTTCAAAACTCATGTTTTTGGAATGTGAAGAGAAACCTAAGAAATTTTGGTTGTCTGATAATATAGAATCATCTGTTAGAGAATTAATACTCGTCATTATGGAATGGTTGATCGACAAACAGTGTCGAAACTACTTCATTACTGGAAACAACATGCTAGACCATTTGCCAGTTAGTCACAACTTCGAAAGAGAGGTGCAGTTTCTCCTCGATTCCATAAATTTTGTTGATAATTATATTTCAAAAACGGTTCCTGTAGCAAAGAACATCGAACCTGACCGATTTAAAGAGAATTTTGTGCGAATTCCATCCAAATTGCTCTTTACGCTACAACTGAGAGTTAATTTATTGCATATTGTTGATCCATCGAGACCCGGAAGACCAAGACTTCGCAGTGATATAGAAGAAAGTAAATTATTCCGATCATTCGTTGTAAATCTGTTCACGTGCCTTATTATCCATCGGTTCCTTGGTTCAACTGGTTCAATATAATGAATGAACAAATTGCGAATCCAATGGCATTTTATACAGCTGCGTATGAGGCGAATTTTTACTGGAAAATTTTGGGAGAAGAGGAAAGTGATGTTGTTGCGGGAAGCCACACAAAGGCATTGGGTATTTGTAACAGGTGGCTTTCTTACGCTGGCGCAATCGAAAATAGCTTGACCTTCAAACTTGGGTGCGGTGCGCTGGGATTAACTAATAATAATTTCCAATGGATAGTCGATAATTTTCGACAAATATATAAAGGTCATACTAGGATTTCATTCGCTCGTCAAAGCAGAAAGCAGTTGCAAACTCAAGATCAGGATCAAATCTCAAATTGTCAAAAGAAGACACGGTTTCGCATGTAATCGTTCACGTATATCCAATCGATTTTTATATGTAAGTTATCAGTGCCATGTTCATTTGAAGAGCAATTGTAAATTGGACTACAGCTTTGCGCATGGTATGCAAAATGACAAAGCGAAAATGTTTTTGTGCACTGCCGTTCGTATTAGTACTAGACTGTTCGAGCAATCAATTTATTCAAAACAATCTATCTATTTTTCTGAATATGCGGTAGAACGGTTAGATTGACCATAACGTGCGGTGATTACTGCATGTCGCTGAGAGGCATGAAGTAACATTCGCAAGAATCTGTTATGTTAGACAATCTGTTGTTTTATTTATAATAATAATAATAACAATGAAAATAATGATAAAACTATAATAATAAAAACTACATTATTATTATTGTTATTTATTATTATTATTATTATTATTATTATTATTATTAAATTATTAATTAAATTATTAGTAATAATAATAACATTATTATTATTGTTATTTTGTTGTTGTTATTATTAAACTGCTTTCATTTAACTCTTCTATTTGCTGTTATTCATAACGAGTATAAGCCGAGTTACCAAGCATGGAAATCGGTCAAAACGATGAGTGACTGAGTGTATAACTAACGTACTGTGTTTATTTATACATTGAATTATGTCTCTAGGTTCAAAAATTTAAAGTTGTTTACCTGTATTATTGATCGACTGTAATGTACGCCTATTTACTGTTATGAAAACAGATGCGTGCTTTTACAAAAATACTAATTACACGATTCTACGCTGCGAGGTAATGGCATGGCAAAGATTAATATTGGTTGACTTTATTGTCTGCGACTGGAGTTCAAATTCATTAATCGACATATAGGCCTAACTAGATTTATAATTCATACAATAGATCGTTAAAAATCTTGTGCTGCCGAGCTGCAAAACGGTTATTGTTAAGCATAATATTTAAAAAGCTTCGCGTGGGTCATATTCTTCAGTCCACAAAATATTCTTCTAAAAGGGGGCGTTAACTATACGTGGACCGTAGCTAGAACAAGAGTCTACCAACCATGCGCTTGTTGTTCAACTCTAGCCTTGTCATGCGATATGTTCTTGACATCAAGGAAAACTGCATATTATTCAACTCCGTAATTGTTGGATTAGCGTTATACTTAAATAAATAAAATAAAATTCAGAAACGATATTAATTATATAACTGGATCCATGTGTCCGAGTCTCTGAGAAATGTAGCACAAATAAAATAGACAATGAGTAAATTAGAGAAATGAGCACATTGGGGCTGAATTTTTTCTATATAGAGGCACTTTCCATAACTTTCATCAACCCCGAAGGATGGCAGAATATGACATGATATACAAAGAGGAGAACGAAAAAGAGTTACCAGAATTCTACGATCAACTTCTGTTACGAGAATATCATCTTGTGCAATTATACACTGGAAGCTGTTCTGAACTTCCTGCGATCTACTTCTTCGATAATGCTACCGACATTGACAATGTCAGATATCTTAGAAACATCTGCGTCATTAGCAAAAACGCATCGGAGCCACATTGCCTGCATTTTCAACATTCTCTTGAACATCATGAACGAGCAACTGGTGAAATAACCTTGCTTTAATGCGGTTGCAAATAAGGCAAATTTTTACAGGACAATATTAGGAGAAGAAATAAATTGCTTGGCTAGGGCATTAGATATTTGCAACAAGTAGGTTTCCTATGCTAAAACCAGCGAGAATTGTTTCACTTTCAAAGTTTGCCTCGGTCTACAGGGACTTCTGATGACAATTTTCAATCGATGGTCGATGATTTTTGACAGATGTATCCAGGTCGTACTTGGATTTCTGACTCTACTTAGAGCAGTTACAAACAGTCAGTTTGAATCAAGACGTAAATTCTGCTAGGTTCCTTTTCCCTGCAATGGATGCGTCTATAGCATTCTACTGTTCTTTCGTCTTTTCTTTTACTATCTTTTACTATCTCAAGCAAAAAAGTGAAGATCGAAAGTTCCAAATGATCAGATAGGGGCCTATACATTTCAAATGCTCCATTCTATCACCTAGTTTGTTAGGCCAGTCAGACATTTGCAGGAACAAGTAATACCTTCATTCATTGTGAATACTTATATTGAGCCCCATCTAGATTAGGCCTACTACTCTGAAGCGCTCCCGACCCAGCACGGATGAAAATGATAGTTTCTGAAACGGGGACCTGTTTTGGAGCGAGGAGCCAACCATTAAGAAGGCAAGAGTCTGCTTAGTAGTTTTGCGGGCAAACAGGAAGATGAGTACGCCCCGCTCAGTTGGGCGTAGAGATCGGTGCACTGAAGATAGAGCATCTGAAGGTATGGCCAATATAGTTGCATACTTCACTTAAAATTAGGGTCTACAATAGCTCACATTTAAATTAACTAGCATGATCGTCGACTACTCTTTTTTCTTACAGTGTGGTATTATTATTTTTAGAGGGTTCGATCTCAGCTTCAAGCTCAAAACAAACGTAGCATATTATGTTGATATTGTTAAGATGCGCTTTATAGTTACTAGAAATAAGACAGATAGTGAGTAAACTCTATTTCTTTCGCCATAACAAAGACACAACCTATACAAACGTTCGTAGAAAACGAAGTGCGGAAGCACGTTGACAGACTCCTCTTCCAACGGAAGGGACGCACTACCGACAGCAGTAAACAGAAAACAACTCAGACGGTCCAAGACTCGGCCGAGAAGCGGAAATACTAAGGTCAAACGTAGACACTAAGTCTTTTTAACAACTGGAGATGTTGGTCAGCCTTAACTACGACGTAGCTACCTGAAACAGCAACGAACCTGCTACGCAACGTCACCCCTTAACTATCTGATCCAACACTCCCAGAAACTCTCATTGCACAGCCTTATATACAGCAGATAACCTAATGTGCACTCTCTATGTACACCTCAGTACACATCGTAGGCCCTCTTTGGTTCCTCGCTACACCGTGACCCATGTCCTACGACAGCAAGAAAATATAGGCCTACAGCAGTTCACCTCCTCTACATGCACTCTCCATGTACACCTCAGCACACCTTGTAAGCCCCTCTTTGGTTCCTCACTCGACCTTGACCCATGACCTACGAGTCTACGACCAACGCACCTGCTCTAGGATGGTCCCAGAATTCATAGTCGATGCACCCGCACCTAACAATAAATAATATAAATTCTTTAATTTTTAATTTTTAAGTTTTCTGGAAGCTAGTGCCCTGCGTTTAATCTTAACGCAGTGCCTTAGTAATGTTGAGTCCACGATCACGAATTCAATCATTGACTCTGCAAGTGTTAATTATCACCTATGACATCGACGGACATCCTTCACAGCACATTGTTCGCGTATAAATCAAAATATTCGGCTTGTGCACGAATTAATGTGGTGGCAGAGCTCGTGCAGATAGAAGGGTGTCCAGTCGGATTACAATCATATCAAGGATACGATCCTGTGTGAGATGCGCTATGGGAGTGGAAGCCAGTGCAATTCCTCCCGTGCATACTGGGATCTGTGGTGGGTCTTGACGAGTCCGCCGTTGATTCATGCCACAGACCGGTGAACCTACTCCAACTTTTCTGACGCGTTCGAGTGGAATCCGTGACCTTGGCCGCCAAGATGCCGCTGAGGGCGGCTGAGAGACTATTCGGATCTTTTGGATGACGGGCGATCTTCGTCTCCCGACACTCGCAATCTTTTTATCTGTAGAGCGCGTGTATCCTCCTGTCGAGTCAGATCCACTTCCTCCTGTCCAGAAGGGGGACTCTGTGCGACGATAATAGGCTGATGAGTTACGATAAATTGGTGTCTTACATTGGCTAAGTACTTGAAAGAGAAATTAAATCGTTCACAAAGCGTGAAAAGTGTTTCCGAAGGACATGCGAACAAATAATTGATGGTCTTATTCGATGTATAATCTTCACCGCAGAATGACAAAGCTGTTACGAAAGAATAATATTATATCTAGCGACAGACGCGTCCTGATGCCATACAGATAACGTCATCATTTGAGGTTAATTGAAGATGAAAATGACGTAGTGAGGGTTTTCGTAAATTAATGACGCCATTCTCCTTTTACTATTATCCATCAAAATTACCTATACTTGCCTGACTTGGTATCCATCCCTCGATGGAAATTTGGCAGTGCGTATCTCTTCAGTATTTGGTTGTCATAAAATTATGAGCTACCCGACATTGAAACCTACAATCGTTATTTATTTTTATTATAATGAAAACTCTTTATTTGAAAGTAACCTTTTTAAAAATCATATATAATATGCTCTGACCATTGTTCAGTGCTAGGGTGAGATATAGTGTGTGAATGTCCCGTCATTAGTGGGACGTTTAAGTCGTATTATACATGTCCATAGGCCTACTAAATTTCTACAACAGTTCGCAAAGTATAATCTACAAAGGACAGCATGCTTACAGATCCAGTTGAAATGTCATTCTACTTCTCAAAAGTTACTAATTGGGGTCTATATGGTCGCTGTATTCCATCATGAAATTCAATATTGCATAAAGTTTTGAGGTGCATGCGATAGTAGGCGGACCGACTAACACCTTATAAATTGCATTTTAGCCACTATATTATATTAATTGTGTGAAGGAAATCAGATGTAGCGTTTGATGCGTTTGATCTCCATTGCGGATTCTGCATGGCATTCAAGCTTTTCCCAACGTCAACAACCAACATGTCGTTGGGGAGCAGGCCAAAGCCTAGGCCTTATATTTACTAAGGTTCTACTGCACATATTTTCACTTGAATTAGGTCAACTAATGACTTCCGTCTATATACTCCAATGCTATGAAACAATTGTTTATTTTGTTATTTATCGCGGCAGATTATGGCATAGGGTTGTCTCCAGTTAGAGGTAGTTCATAATCATAAAGGACGTTCACAAAAACCCCTCCCTCTTGTCCGCAATTGTCCGCATTCTACTTACACGCATCAACAACCATTGCAACCGCTGATAATTTAGGTAGGCCTATACCACATTATGTAGGCCTATAATTAGTGTTATTATTTTACTCAATCGCTTTCCATTTATTGACACAGAATGGGACTGAATAAAGGCTATGTTAAAAAACATATTTAATAGGTGCTTATTTGCATGTGAGCTACATATAAGACGTGAAGTATAACAGAAAGCTAATAATAGATAAGGAAGGTAATGACTTTTATAATGTAACAACCATACTGGGATGATTTTGGCAATAGTTTAGCATGATTACATGCGATCATTCGCACAGTTTATGACCCCCTCCCACTTGCCCGCATCTACCCACATTCCCCTACCCCTCCTCCTCGTTTGCGGACATGCTTTGTGGACGACCCGCTTGCGCTTAAACCCGGTTAATGTCAGATTACTGTTTTCTGCCAATGAGATGTTTATTTGGACTAGTGCTGCATTCTATGTACAATATTCGGGGCTGGCAGGCACATTGCTACATCCGTGTTGGTACAATTCGGAAACTGCAGGAAGACCGAAGCTACACTCGCAAATGATCTGCAGATTCTTGAGCACACAGGAGCCTTAGATATTCCAATGGAAGTGAATCACACAATTGAGACACGGTAAGATCATTACCTCTAATTGTAGTTTTTGTTTGTTGAGATTTTTAGTTCTGAATCTTTATATTCTGTTTGGTTTGAATATTTTTTACTATTGCGATAACCACTCTTAATTTCAGACCAATATGTTGTCGGATAGGGTATTCCAATAAGCGGGATATCCGTCCCCACAGGGACTGCTCGTTGTGGTCCTGAAACACATTTGCAAGCTGCATTTTAAAAGCACAATTAGATGTGTGTGTTATGAGCCTAAGAACCATGATGGAGGTAATTACAAAATTCTTTAGACAAAAGAAGAAACTGCCAGGAAACCAAGCGCTATTGATGGTTTTGCGGAAAGTTAATTTTAAAGAAAATAAATTTTTAGTAGTGAGGTGAAAATTAGCTTAGTGTCACAGTCACACTGTTAATTCTGAATATATTCAGAATATGAGTTGCCATTTTCTACTTGAGTTGATTAAAATGATCGATAGTAAAATTGTGCATGGCAACTACATAGACCTAACTACCCAAGATGAATTAAATTGTAATAATTCCTTATATTAATGAAACAGTTTACTGTAATCGATGACGTCACTGATAAGTAGTTGCGTTCCCACTGGCCATATGGATACAATCATCTTTATTTAATTAGAAATGGCCCCATCATATTTATGTGGTTCCTAAAAATTGCCACATAGCCTAAGGTGATGAGATGCAATACAGTGTATCCAGCATAAAATTGACGAATCAGCACTGCTTCTGAGTGTTGTTAGGTCAAGTCGCTATACCTGTATGTATGGCTATTACTGAGCTAACAAAAATTACGAAGATATTTAACAGTCAAGAACTTTTGTTAAAGGAATGTGAGTCTGACCTGTAGCTAAGACCACAATTTGTCAGCCACTGCAATTAGTGTTCAGCTCTATTATGTTATGCATATATTATGTACTATTATGTAGGTATATTAGTTTGGTGAATTTCAAACTACAGCAGGTTTTCAGTCATTGATTAGTAGGCCTAGAGTAAGTAATTTACCAGCAAGCTAACAGCTGCTGAAGCGACGGTGAAACCTTCAACGCGCTAACAAGTTAACCATCTGCTCGCTCAGTTGTTGTATTGCAGATGTGCTAGACTATAGAGTGAAATGGAAACTGATTTCGTTGTAGGATGCGGAATGTTGCTTAATGAATTAACAATTGCATTGGTACATCTTCAGAAACAAGAATCCCAATACTCTGCCTCCCAAACCCCATCAGTTTCCAATCAAAGAAACAAATCTTTAATTCGAAAAACATGCAATAGAGATATTTATTGTTTTTTTAGGTATATCTAAGAGCCTTGTCAGTAACAGAAGATGGCACTGTATAACCAGATCAACACAGAGGAACACGAGACAGAGTTCTCATATTTTTGCAAACAGCTTTTATTTCGAGCATTTCCTCAAGTGCAACTATATACTGGTAGCTGTTTTGAACTGCCTCTGATCTACTTCCTAGAAAATGTTACGGACATTGACAATATCAGGTATCATAGAAACGTATGCGCCATTAAAACTGACGCGCCTGCTCCAAAAAACTTCAAAGGAACTCTGCTCATTATTCAGTCCGAAACTACACATCAGGGATACGTGAGGTTATACTATAAAAACAGCAATATGCCTTACAAATTTGCGTCACATCCTAATGATCGGCCGGCAATGTATCAGATGTTATTACAACGAGCAGATCTTGCACCATATCTAGTTGAAACATCAGAAATTTCTACTGATTTATTTTCTTCTTCGAGCTACACAGGTAAATGGATAGAAAATTTTCAGGGCCTCTCTCGGGATATGGTATGTGCGATTTGGTGTCCAAACTGGCCTGAGGAGGCAAATGAGTGGAAATTGCGCGAACGGTCGAATCAATGGCCAGCACCAAGCACTGTGGAAACAATCGTAACCAATGGATGCCTGTTAGTTGCTAAACCTCACCGGGAAAGCCGATTTATAGATAACGAATGGCGATTCTCATTTTCCAAAGCGGAATTCATCTTAGTCTATACTTGGAGTGATATACAAATGTACATCTATCACATTCTGCGTCTTATCAAGAGCGACGTTGTGAGAAAATGCGGCGGAAAGAAGATGACATATCTCACCACGTATCACTTCAAAACTCTAATGTTTTGGGCCTGTGAAGAAAAGTCCAATGAATTCTGGCTATCTCACAATATAGAATCAGCTATAAATGAATTAATACTCATCATGATTGGATGGTTGACGGAAAAACAGTGTCGAAACTACTTCATTCCTGGTAACAATATGCTGGACCATGTACCAGAATGTCTCAACTTCGAAAGAGAAGTCCAGTTTCTTATCGGCTCTTTAAATTTTGTTGATGAATATATTTCAAGCACCATTCCATTCACGGATGATCCCAAGCACGACCTACGTAGAGATTTATCTGTGCGCATTCCCGTAAATTTTCTTTATGCGACGCACTTGAGGGTAAGTCTCTGGCTTCTTGTTGATCTCTATACGCCGGGAAGTCAGATGTATGCCCCGAGCGAAGCTATTGAGAAAAGTTGCTTATTCCGATCAGACATGTTCAACTTGTTTCAATGCTTAATGATCCATCGGCGTCTTATGATAGCTAAGGACTTGAAAGATAAATTCAATGGATTGGCAGATATTGAAAAGTGTTTTCAAATGGCCAACAGTCTTCAAGTTCATGGCTTCATTTATGTTGATATTTCGCCTATGGATAATTTCCATGCCATATTTACAAAGTTGTTAAGGAAGAGCCTTGACATCAGCGATGACACTAAATCGGCTAACGGCAACCCTCAGCAAGTAGAATTCATACCTCGGCATAGCAATTCCACCCGACGCGAATTATGCTATAGCAGAACCGAACTCACACAGCGACACCACGTTGCAATTATTGCGAAAATGTTCTTCAGTATGATGAATGAACAGTTGCTGCAGCCATCTTGCTTTTATAAAGCTGCATATGAAGCAAATTTTTACTGGACAGTTTTTGGAGAACAAAGAGGCGCCACTGCTTTGGATAGTTGTTCAAAGGCCTTGGAGATTTGTGACAGGTGGCTTAACCATGCTTGTAAAATCCACTGTACTTTACCTTTTATCTTGTTCTTCGGTGAGAGGGAACTGCCAATTATAATTTCCAATCGATGGTCAATAATTTTTGACAAGTACATTCAAGTCGTGTTTGGATTATTAGTGCTTGTCAAAGGAATAACATGTCAGAGATTTCAGACAAATGATAATCCAGGAAATGCAAGTAATAATTTGGATCTTCTTGTTTTCTTTAATCCACTGGATCTTCTGGGCTACATTAGGTATCAGTGTCATATTCATTTGAGAAATTATTCCATGTTAGAGGACTCTTTCACGAATAACATGCAGAATGACATTTCAAAGTTGCTTTTGTACACAGCCGCTCGTATCAGGACCCAGTAATGGACGTAGAAAAGCCACAAATAATAATTTCGGGGTAAAATTGCTTTCCTTCTGCTTTTAAGACAATTAACCTACGAACCATTGATTTCAATCAGTAAATAACAAATTGTCAGATTAAAACATTGTTTTTTCATGTTCTTGTTTATTTTATGCAGCAGATATTCCAGCATATAATTATAAATCTTCAATCAAAGGATTATCCATATCTTAGACGATTCTTTTACGTGTGATATAGAAAATGATAAGTTAATGATTTTTTGCACGACAGCCCCTACACTGCATTTCATCTGCCAGTATAGAAGTGCAAACATTCACAATAAAAGAAAAATCGTATTAACAGTTGTTTCCTTTCAATTTCATGTATTTATAAATGGAAACTATAGCTTTTCAGTTTTGGTAGCAATTACAAAAATATCTATCATATAAATTAGTCTTGATCTAGATGCGTATGTTTTTCATGCATTATAGAATTGAGATTGACGTTGTGTGTTTTTAGTCCTTTTATAGTTTTAAACGATTATGACTCCACCCAATAGCTGATAATAACATCGTTTCGATTGCCGATGGTTATTGTATGAGATGGTTACATTAGTAAAATTTGGTTGAGCCCACCAACAGAAGTTTGCTATTGCCGCTATTCCTTTTATAGCCTTTCCATCAGCTTATTCTTGTTGTCTGGCTTAGTGCCTGTCTATGCATGGAATTATAAAATTATGTACAACACGATTTTATAATCACTGAATGGGAGAGTATTCAATATTATGCTTATTATGCTCTGACAAACGGCAAGAGCTGATCTTATAAACTGATTTTATGCTGCACTTATAAGCGGGATGGCAACGCAGCTACTAGATTTAAAATCAATAAGAAACTTAAGCCAGACAATGGTGGCTCTACAGTAGAGACCAGTAGTGTCCTACCAACTGAGTCTGTGCCTCTCCCAATAGCCCTCGAAATTTTAGTCCACTTTCATTTGCCGAAATCAATCAATCAGTCAATTAATCAATTAAACTTGATATAGCGCCTCTTCAGATATCTACTCAGAGGCGCTCCTAGTCCAACCACGATAAAAACGGACAGTTTTAAGAGAAGAGTAGAAACAAGAAAGAACCCAGACAACTTGCCTCTCTGTCCCCTACTAAAAAGGTCCAGAATCGCCACTGACCGCAGGATGCGCCAGTTCTAAGTTCTCTATGCAGCGGTTCTTTTCATATTATTTTTGGGACAGCATGCGTATCACCTACTACTCGAGAATTGCATCTTAACCGTTTAATTTAACGCTCATTTATCCGGGAGCTAAAACTCATCCCACAAATTCAATGCTCGTAGCCTACTCATATGTCACATTAACTGATGGTTTGTTGAACAGCGATTTATGTTAGTCATGTCATCTTGCCACTTCAATAACAAACTTCCACGGTTGAGATCGAACTACGGATTCACTGGTAAACGCTTAGGGCCTAGATGTACATGTAGGTGATGCTTTGAGGCTTAAGTTGTCAAAAACTTAACTCTACATGTATATTGTCGAGATCAAACTTTCTGCAACTTGATTAACTATCTACTCGGCACATTTTGCTGCTCTTTTATAAGTAACTGTTTGCATTGTACTCATTTAATGTGACAAAATTTTCACAGTCCTTCCTCTAATTCTATTGCAAAGTGTAATGTTACTTTTGTGAGGTAAGAGGAACACGTTTTAAATAATTGATATAGACCTAATGTTATCATGGACGTCAACACAGTAACTCACAAGAATAAGACTTTCATCTGTGATTATTGTTGTTCGAGGTCCTGTTTTATGCAAATTTTTACCTCAAACTCTCCATTTAAATATAAAAATTATAGTAGTAAACATCGTTATGCAATTTGGCGCACTGTTTTAACTGGCTTTCTGTTTTGCTGCCGATCAATTTTCCTACTGTATACACAAAACAAAATAGTAATAGATAGTAATTTATGGATTGAAAGGCTGTAGCGACCGAACCCAATTATGGTTAAGTTAGGTCAACAACAATCGTAATTTTTGGCAAGGATATAGACGCAGGCAAGAGGAAAGTCTCTACTTTTGACGGGAAGTCAGATGTATGCCCCGAGCGAAGCTATTGAGAAAAGTTGCTTATTCCGATCTGACATGTTCAACTTGTTCCGATGCCTAATGCTCCATCAGCGTCTTATTTTAGCTAAGGACCTGGAAGTTAAATTAACTGGCATGCCAGAAATCGAAAAATGTTTTCAAATGGCAAACAGTAATCAAGTTCGTGGTTTCATGTATCTTGAAATTTCGCCTATGGACAATTTCCATGCCATACTTACAAAGTTGTTAAGAAAGAACATAGATAGCAACGAATGCACCGAATCGGCTAAGGGCGACTCTCAGCAAACGGAATCCATATCTCGGCATAGCACATGTAAGTCCACTCGACGTGAATTATGCTATAGCAGAACCGAACTCGCACAGCGATACAATGGTGAAATTATTGCGGAAATGCTCTTCAATGTGATAAACGAACAACTTCCGAAACCATCTTCTTTTCATAATGCTGCATATGAAGCAAATTTTTACTGGACAATTTTTGGCGATGAAAGAAATGCTACAGCTTTGAATTGTTATAAAAAGGCATTGGGGATTTGTAAGAGGTGGCTTTCCTATGCTCAGACAATCCACAGTAGGCCTAGTTTAATGACGGGTTTCGGTTTGACGGACCTGCCAATAATTATTTCCAATAGATGGTCGATAATTTTTGACAAGTACATTCAAGTCGTATTTGGTTTACTGCTGCTTGCGAAAGGGATAACATGTCATAAATTTCAGTCAAATGATAACCCAGAAAATGCAAGTAATTGTTTGGATCTTCTTGTTCACGTTTGTCCACTGGATCTTATGGGCTACATTAGGTATCAGTGTAAATTTCATTTGAGACGATATCCCACGTTAAATTTCAGTCAAATGATAACCCAGAAAATGCAAGTAATTGTTTGGATCTTCTTGTTCACGTTTGTCCACTGGATCTTATGGGCTACATTAGGTATCAGTGTAAATTTCATTTGAGACGATATCCCACGTTAAAAGACTCTTTCGCGAATGACATGATTGACGACATTTCTAGAATGCTTTTGTACACAGCCGCTCGTATCAGTATTCAGAAAAATGGATGGACACACTGAAGACACCAATAAAACAATTTTCCTAGAATGTATATATGTTTCGTTTTCTTTCCTTTCCGCTATTGAGGCAATTATGAATCGCTGATTTCAATCAGTGAATAGCAAGTTGCCAGATTAAAACATTGTTTTTGATGTTATTGTTTAGGATTATTCAGCAGATATTCCTGCACATAATTATGAACCTTCAATAAAAGACTAATTGAATTTGAATTTATATGAATTTAATATAGCGCCCCTCCAATACGACTACTCACAGGCGCTATTTACTGTTGGACGATTCTTTCACGTGTGATAGGCCTTATACAAAATGGTTTACTATGAAAATGTCGCGAATAAAATTGTCGCAATAAAAACAGCGCAATTAAAAATGTCGCACGTTAGAAATGTCGCACGATAATAATATCGTCAGTCAAAATGGCGCATATATAAAATTTGTGCATTATATTATCCATTTTAATTAATTATAATTATATTAATAAGTATTTGTATCGCGAACTACATCTGTTTTGCGCACAAACGAGCTTTGTTCAACCGTAGTTTTCATGTAGGTTGGCAAAGCCATTTTCTTGCAACTATAATGCTCTCTCGTTTTGAAATAGAAGCTTCACTGATGAAAAGAATCACTGGTTAGGTCTAAATCGAAGCTAGAATAATTAATATAATCTTGTTTAATTAGACGCTGGGGGGGGGACCAAAATAATTTTGCTTAATAAGAAGCTGATCTACTTTAAATATAAGTCAAATCGATGAAAAGAACTATGGTTAATTAGGTGCGGTATCGATGAGAACATTCTGCCTAAGTGGAAGCGGGATCTATGAAAATAATCGTGCTGAAGTTGAAACTGGATTGACACAAAGAATTATGTTCAACTGGAAGCCGGATCAATGAAAGAAACATTGCTTAAATAGAAGCTGGATTGATAAAACAATTCTTCTTTAAATGGAAGTTGGATCGATGAAACTGTAATTGCATCACTGTAAGCTGGATTGATTGAAAGCATTCTTAATTAAATGGAAGCTGGATTGATGAAAGTGTTATTGCATCACTAGAAGCTGGACAGATTAAAATGGTTCTTCTTTAATCAGAAATCGGATCGATGAAACAAATTTTACTGAAATGGAAGCTGGATTGATGAATGCAAATCTTCTTTAAATCGATGAATCGATGAAAATAAGTCAATTTTCGTCAATGAAGCTTCTATTTAAGCAAAATCTCTTTAATCGATCCAGCTTACAGTTGAGAATAATTCAAGTGTCAATCCAGTTTTTGTACGCGGCAGAGCGTACGTATTTCAACTACAACTAAGGTGTAAACTTTCACGATAAAAGAATAGTCGAGAAAACAGTTTTCCCCATTCAATTTAACGTTACATCGTTCCAGTTTTTGACAGCAATTTTAAAAAGTTTATTATAAAAATTGGTCTTGATCTGGTTGCGTGGGCCTATTATTATTCCTGCATTATAATATTAAGATCTACGTTGTTTGTTTTTACACGATTGTGACCCCACCCCAATCATGATAATGGCAACGTGTTGGTGACCGATAGTCATTGTATGAGAGATGGTTACATTTTTAAACTTTGGTTGAGCCCACCAACAGAAGTTGTTATTTCTTTTCGTCCCTCCAACAGAGCTGTTTATTCTAGTTTGACATGATGCCTGTCAATACGTGGAAATCTGATATTACATACCTCACTCTTTTTTGGTCACTCAATTGTCTTAATTGTTTAGAAATAAGATATTGTTTGTTTTTCGGCAAATCAGAAGAAAGCTGTTGCGCTGATTTGATTACAAATCTCCCTAAGTATTCATGTACTGACCAATGACCATCGTAAAATGCAGGTCTTATAAACTGATTCTATGCTGCACTTATATAATCGGGATGGCATTGCAGGTACGAGATTTCAATTCAATAGAAAACTTATGCCACGCAATGGTGTCTCAATAGGACAGACCAGTGCCAAACCACCTGAGTCTGTGCCCCTCCAGCTTGTCTCCCCCTATTTTAGTCCACTTTCAGTTTAGTGAAGTCAGACATCCAACTTGCTCCTCTATCATGTTACGCGTCCCCTCCCTGTTCTCTTTGCAAAAATCCTGAGCCGCCTCGGACAGCAGGATGCAATAGTTCTAAGATCTCGATGGAGCGATTCATCTCATGCAATATTATTTTGCGACAGCACGCGTACCATCTACCACGCGGGAACTTTACCCTAGCCGTTTTTTAACGCTGATTTATCCAGGAGCAGATAGTCATCCCACAGATTTGTGTTCGTGCTCGAAAGTTAGATTAGATGATGGGTTGTTGAACAATGACCCATGTTGTTCATGCCATCTTGCCACTTTAGTGTTCAATGACATGGATAATTCTGAAGCAATTCTCAAGCTGCCCTTTCTCTGTCTGAGATCGAACTACCGATTCACTTTCAAACGCTGAAATGTAGGTGCCGCCTGAATTTTTTTCGAAGTTGACAAAAGCTTAACTCGACATCCATGCGGTCAAACTTACCGCAGCAAGTTTAACTTTCTACTCGACAGATTTTGCTTGTCTCTCATAACTAAATCTTTCCACTATCCATGGGCCTATTAAGTTTCAAAAATCTTCATAGGCCTCACAGCTCTTCCTCTAATACAAATTTAGATGCCACATGTGCCTATATGAGGAAAGATGAACAAATTTTATATTTGGCATAGACTTAATCTTAGCATGGGTTTCAACACAGTAAAGCAGAAGGTAATTAAGGCTTTTATCTGCTATTATTGTGGTTCGAGGTCCTGTTTGAAGCAGATTATTTACCTCAATAATAGCTAAGTTAGGTTAACTGTCAACAATAATTGTAACTTAACGAAAGGACAGCGACACTGAAAAAGAGAAGTCGCTGCTTCAGATTTGAGCCACATATCACTTAGAGGAGATGAAACAGATTAAATGCTGTGGAGACTAGGGCCTAGTTTGGGTAAACGTGATATTTAATCATTGTCTCGTAGGCCATCCGGAGCCACATCTCTTGTGATATTTAAAAATGCGCATTTTCATACGGACCAAGTATAATTATGCGCATAGCCTACTGACTACAGAAATCTAAGACGCTGCTATAACGATCGACATCAGAGATAAAATCATACGCATTAGGCCTCGCTATACATTTCCCGTCTGGTAACGCAACACAGACCGCATAGAGAAAGAGAGCGCTACAACGAGGTTGAGTGAGTGAGTTTCAGTGAGTGAGTGTGTAGTTATTGTTGTTATTGTATTTAAATATTTATTTACTTAGCGCTGCTTTAACATAATTATAATAACAAAGATTTTGAGTGATTCATTAGAATTAATTCTGTGTAAAAACCAAACTTCTTCCATCATCCTTCTTCGTCCTAGAATCCGAGTTTACTCAGTTTCTTGTTGAATGTAGCAACCGAGTCCATAGAAACAGCCTCCTCGTTCAGTTCATTCTATGGGTTGACCACTCTCGCACTGAATAACCTCTGCTATACAGAACCAGCCGCTATCTTGGAGACCTTATCTATCGAGAATTGCCTGTATAGGCCTACACGATACTCCAAATGTAGCCTGACCAATGTTTTATACAACCCGAGTATTACCACCTTTTCCCTACTGATGAGTGAGGTTGATCCCATTGATCATTTCCAGTATCCCGTTCGCCTTCCTCGCTTCTTCGGCCCAATGTCTTGATGGCTGTGCAATTTGGTGAATGATGACTTCAAGGTCCCTTTCTTCTTCCATTACTCTCACGATTGCTCCTGCCATTTTTTACAGACACAACCCGCATTCTGTTTGACGGGCTTAAACAAAATTTCATGTTACTAGTGCCCACTGGTCACTAGTGTTTAGTTCGCGTAATACAATTTTTCAGGGTACTTATAAATCAGTAATCTATTTGATTTGCATTCTAGACCCGCCTTCAGTTTACGTCAATAGATATGGCGGCATTTATAGCGATAGTAATCACTGCGAAACTTAGTGTCCATATCTCAGAATTTGAACAGCAGTGTGAGCCCGCGCTTTTTAATACAAAAACCTGTTACACAATGGTGAAGCACAGCTTCACCATTGTGTCTAGTAATTGTAGGCCTACTCTTACCCGTTAATAGGCTTATGCCTGGGCTAAGGCTTAGCTTTGCAGTCGCACCGTTGAAAAAATTGGTATACTCGATTACTCGTGTCTAATGACTATCTATTATGCTTGCTGTCAATTGAACTTCCTATGCCATAGGCACATCGGTCGCATGATTAATTCAATTTGACACGTATATACCAGTTGCCCTTTTTTACATGAATCTTTATGGGACGAACTTAGGCTGTTAACGATTAGCCTGTGTTACCCGAAAGATAAATCAACGGGCTCCAACTAGAGGCGACGATCTCGTTTGACAGGTAGGGGATACCCAATGAGAGAGATATAGGAAATGTGGGGGACACATGTATAACTTGTCCCCTTTCTGTAAAAGGTGGGAGCTTGTCCCCTCCTCGATCCCTCGTGATCCCGCTTCTGGCTCAAACGCCATAACTTCGGTTTTGCCTGTTAGTTCAAATAATATTATATTAAAATTCTGAAACAATCAAAACGTCATTCTACCAATAACGTTTTATAATTAATAAATGTGCGAATGAGAGGCATAGGTGATGTCTAAAGCTCGCAAAATAGTCTGAAAATATGAATGACAACGACATTAATAAAATCCATAAATAAAATTATATTCTGCCATAAAGGAATTTTGAAATCTGTTGTTATGTTCTATCGATTTATCACTGTCCGTCCATTCATTTTCAATTGCAGAACGGAAGCAATATGTTTTGCTGCTTTATGTTAAGCAGTGCAAATTTAACATGATAACCTCGACATAACATTTGTCAACGGTTTCAAACTTTATTTTATCATAGACCTACCGTAAGGTAAATCCTGAATGTTGACGTTACACCATTATTGGCCATGTCAAAAACACCAGGCAAGCGTGAAGTCTCCTTGTAACTTATAATTAAGGGAACAGCATAAGTTCGCGTGCAAGGTATGGAGCCGGCTATATAGTTGTATGGTAGATAAATTTAAAATTACTATATTGTTCGAAAGGCCCATAAAACTTATAACGAATTTTGTACGTAATTATTATTTTTCGATAAAATCAAACTTCGAGAAAACATCGACATTAAAAAACATCCGAAACAAGAACAACTACACAACCCAAAAACGAAGCGTCCGAAAAGCGAGCATTAAGTAAGAGTCCGTCCCAAAATGTAGGACGGCATACCAAGAAGGCTATTAAACTAATAAAACTCAAAGTTCTTCTGAACATATATGGTAGAATGGATAATGGAAAAAGGATGAAAACGTTTTCTAAAACGTTGGCATATCATGGAGGCCCGTCTCTATAAATTTGGCGGCCCTATACACAAAGCTACATCTTGGCAGCCCGCTTACCCATAATATTATACCAGCGATTAAAGTGAAATCATTAACTCCTTTTCATATTGGGTGTATCTTTCCCTTCCTAATTTAGGTATTAATAATGAATAGGCCTATTGGCCTAAGTATTAATATTATATACAAATTAATTACCACAGTATTAATTAGCTACCGCTGTCAGTCAACAAAGAAATAATCAATGGTTAGATGGTTTATTTACAGAGTTGTTTGGATTAATAGGAATTTAAAAATAAGCCAACGTTGTTTCATTTATGGATTTGCAAACGCAAATTTTATGCTAATTTTGCAAAATTGGCGGCCTTTAAAAATCGGCGTAATTTGCATAAGAGACGAGACAGAGCCTGCTTGAAACCACGTTCCGACACCTGGTCTGCCACTGACTTTATTTCGATTTACTCTTCCACAAAATGGACTCGTCCTCTCTATTCCACAAGCAGGAGTATGAGAAGCACATGATGTACAGTCAGCAATTGCTGCACCCACGTAGAAGATCTACACCACCGAAACGCTGCACAATATCGTGAGTCCCACTCCCACAAAAGGTCAACACATGGCACACACACACAAAACATGTCACAGCCATGTCATGTCACAAACATTAAATACAGACATAGCATATTTATGTCGGAGCATGAGTAGTTGGCAATTGTTCTCCCAATGAAACGGGCTGAATATTGATTTTTCAGTCAACAGCGCTTTAATCAGATACTTGAGACGCTTCAATCACCAATTGAATTGCATTGTCGCATAGCCAATATGCCACTATGCAGACACACATACACACAGGCAAGCATAGGCCTACCAGGCATTATATATATATATATATATATATATATGTGTGTCGGTGAGTGTGTAGGTGTGTGTGTTTGTGTGTGTGTGTGTTTGCGCATACATGTATACACGTAGTACATACATGCATATAGTTACGGCATTCATACGTATAATACATGACTACATGCATACACACATATAAAAGCTTAGAGACATGAAGCTGTATGCTTAGCCTAGAAACACATTTACATAATGAATAAAATAACATTCATGCGGTACATAAATCCATTCATGGATCTTCATGCAGACAGGTACATATAATGTAAGCTTTATTTAAGCAATGAACTATAAGAATAGATAATAAAGATGACATCGTGCCTAGAATTGCCAGGTTGCATTATTGCACTTTATTGATTCATTCTAATCTTTCATTATTTCTTCTATCTAGTAAGTCGATGACAAAATCACAAGATATACGGTATCGCGATATCAATTGGATAAGTTATTTATTGCACCGAAAATCGATTAAAATACAAATAGTTGCTTACTTTTATGAAAACATTTTCATTTGTCCGTGAGCAGTGAGCTACGTGTACAAACTGATCTACTACAAAACGTGAAGGCATAATAATATTAGGGCCTAATACTTTGTTATGAGAACTGCTAGTAGGCCTACAGAATGCGTTATCTATACAAAAATATCAAACTAAAATGGATACGCTTTCTTTTGTTATCATTCTAACTAGAAAACAGTGATTCTTCAGTGGATATTTTTTGATATCAAAGAGGTCGGACATCAAATTAATGTCAGAGCTGGTAAGACGTTTCAAAATATTTTCTTTATTGCACCTAGTAGCTTAGTCATATACATTTTGTCTTAGTACCTACTTAAGTAATTGGAGACTTCATTTATAACTTATTCAGTGGGGTATGTTGGTTTAATACGTAAGTTAAAGCAATTTCGAAAGCCTATTTTTTAGCGTTCATCTGTTAGATCTACAATGCGAATATAGCAATGACTTAAAGGCTTAGCCTACCTCCATCGATAGCCTACCTATTCTCCTATACCTCTTATCTATGAATAATTGCCCCCAAATCCACTAATTAATACAGCATCGGCTGCATCATTCATCGATAAGATCAGATGAATCCGATTCTTGAAGATGATTATACCATTTATCGTGTGCACTTACCAGCTGTTTATTGCTCCCTCTGAATATTTTCTGAAATTGAATCACTATCGGTATACAATCAACATAAAATTAATTCAATGCGGATTGAATGCGATGGCCATCATCTGCGTTGCACCAGACCAAGCAAAACACAAACGCACAGACAGAAGCACGCACAGCCAAAATAAAACGCATATAAATATATATAATTAATATGTATAACAAATACATATATATGATATATATATCATATAATATATATATATATATTACTGTAGCAATATTCAACAGCAAACCTTTCAGCTATCTGATGCTTTGTCTTCCTAAGAAATGGGAAGTATGGTATTGAAAGTGAGTGAGGAAGAAAGTGACTCTGGAGCGATTATGCATAGGAGTGCAAAACATTCAAGCTAATGGCTTGAATGGTTGGGTTAACTCAAATATGCATTATTATTATTATTATTATTATTTCCATTATTATTATTATTATTATTATTATTATTATTATTATTATTATTATTATTAAATAAAATAGCAGCCACAAGGAAACACACAAAATATTCTGAGCTGGAGAAGAAATGTACTTTGTTCCAATCGCTATAGAAACCTTCGGTCCCCTTAATAGTGAGGGCCTCGCCTTTCTGTCTGAGACTGGACGCCGACTGTCGACAACTACCGGTGACACCCGAGAGACAAACTTCCTTTTCCAGAACTTGTCGGCATTGATCCAACGTTTCAATGCGGTGGCTTTTCAGGGCACTAACTATTTCAGGGCACAATATCTTATTGTTATAATAATAATAATTATTATTATTATAACAACAACAATCACCAGCGACAACAATTCAATGCTAAGATCGCGCAAATCAATGGTTAGGCCACAGTTAGAATGCTGGATCCTTGCAGAGTTTAGGAAGATCTGGTATCACACTGCCATAAGGCCATAGTATTTAATGGAATGACTTCTATTTTGCTACAGAAGGTCATCGTATGTAAGCTTACTTACATAATATCTCGCCATTTTGTCTTATTGTGTAACGACCTCCACGAATCCTGTGTTCATTACAATAATAAATTTGATCGCAATTTTAACGGTTTTGCAGATGGCCAGTTGACGAGTGAATGAAGGTCGATTGAAATAAACAGTGGGTGTCTTGCTTGGGCGAAGGTCAGGGTAGTATGTTAATAAAGTGATCGCCCGGTAACACAGAGATGACAGTTTTAGACTCCTTCGAGGTAATTACTTCGTAGATGAATTCGTAGCCCACAGTTGATCTGTGCCGTTGATTGATGACAGGTCAGTAGATGGACGCGCTTCCAAGAGGTGTAATGATGGCCAATACACAGAACGCACAAATGAATCCAAGTAAGTAAGTATGAATATTCTTTATTAGTCTACCTGTACACGCACAGTAGCTTACAGACGGTACAAAATAGCATCAATTTTAAACAAGGCTGTATAACATTCACACATTGAAAGTACTCTTGACAAATAAATCAACTCTAGCCATCAATGCAATAGCACTACATGTAGCTGCAAACAGACAAAATGGGTCAGAAATAGGATTCTAGCAAACCAGTCTTTTAGTCTCATATGCAAAGGAATCAGGATAAAGCTGTTCAATGCGCGGCTAAAAGATACCAATTCCATGTGTGCAGAATTTAAGCAAGTAGGTAAAAATATTCTATATTAGACTACCAGCAAACACATAATAGCTGACAATTTTAAATAAAGTCATACACCATTCGCATGAAAAAGATTTCTTTTCAAAGGCATCGACTCTAACGAAGACGCCGCATTGGTGATGACTGATAAGATCATCTTTCACCAGATGATCAGATGAACAAATGAGATCCAATGACACCAAATAATCAGATGGCCAGGTGAGATCAGTTGAAACCAGATAATAAATCAATAAAAATAATAATATCCTATGTTTCCTAATATCCGAAGATTATATCAGACCAGATTATAATCAGGCCTAAATGATATGAGCTAAAGCCTCCGCTCACAGCACCGCTGGCAGGCCATCATTAGGCCCACGTGGATTATGAGATAATATTTCTTAAATTATGCGAAAATATGCGAAATCGCATTATCGCATAACCCATGGATCCTAGTCATCAACAATTACGTCGTCTTGTCGGTAAACAATAGGCTAATAATAGCCTGTACAAGCCATTTACAGTTGACACTGACCGAAGTTTCCTAACTTTATGCAATGATTTGTGAAAACTTTACATTAAAAAAATGTATGCGAAAACTGCCAATTTATGCGAAATCGCATAATCGCATAACCCACGGGGCCCTAGCCATCATGCCCTGTGAGTTCACTTATAGCACTTAGTGCAAGAAGCACTCAGCTTCCAGTACACCAAATACTTCGGTTAATTAGCAGCACTCGTCAGTGATCGAGCAAAGTTCAATTAAGTAGAAAATTGATCAGAACAGTCGACTCTCTATCGCAATCAACAGGCTTTCATCCACAATGGCAACAGATCCATGTTCACAGGAGTCTTCATGGTTGAAGAATGACGATATGCTGCATAAGGTATGGTTATGACGCATGATATGGTATTTTATTGTAAGCTATGGTATGCTCGGTGCTTTTTTAGCCGGAACGCTACGGAACGGCGTTCCGGCATCTTTTTCGGATAAGTAAAAATGAAAATAATAGTTGTGAAACAACTCTGGAATTTGATATAAAAACTTAACAACTCAATTTGTTACATTCTAAAATTTATAAGCAAATGTATAGATAGTGATTATTGTGTCCTATAAAATTGTTTTTATTTGGTACCGTAGCTAATTTTTAGCGACATTTCTTTCAACAATACACATGCGTTCCGGCACCTTTTTCTGAAAAAAAGCCCTGGGTATGCAAATATATATAGTCTAGTATCGTATGACATGGAAGATTATTGTATGGTAAGATATGGCATGGTAAGGCCTACACTATTGTATGGTTGGGTTAATGTTGTGTGATGGTAGTAGGATAGGCCTAATGAGTGTCTAATGAATCGACTTGTGCGTACAGATCACAATATCCTATAATCGACTGAATGGTACCAGGCAGCAACCGTGACGGCATTTGTCGAAAATCAATATTACTATTATTTCAAACATCTCGCGCATTAGGCCTATAGATTTATTAGCCACGTTTTAGAGGCTTATTTCCAACGACGAGCACACGTGTTAACACACACATATAGGCCTATACTCGGCTGCACACGCGAAAATAGGACTTTATGTTCGTTATACCTGTAAGGAAAGAAGACCAGTCAGATCGTTCTCTAATTAGAAGGCAAATCAGAGGATTAAATTCTGTGCAAAATGTCGGTTACGTTTATTTTCAGACTCTCTATGGGACTTAAGAAAATGGTTTGCTTGGTTCATGTAAAAATTTAGTGACGTAAAATCAATCAGAGGACTAGCTTTGTTTTGTACCAAGCTTTGAACGCTTGGTACGAACGCAGCTTTCGGTTCTTCAACCGTATGTGTTAGTAGGTGATGACTTAAGTCATTATAGATACATTTGCTAGAGGTTGATGTCATTAACGTTGCTTAGAGTTATAATTGATGTTGGCTCATGATACAAACGAATTGGACAATTATATAATGACAACAGAAGCTGAGAGAACGAGGGAGCGGACTGGACATACATCTTCATATGCCGAGGCTAAGAAAATGAAGCAGCTGATACTTCATTACCATGGCTGCCGCAGGGCTAGCTTTAGGGAATCAATTTCTTCTATTCTCAGATTGACGCAGATTAGAAGCTAACTATGTAACTGCGCGCAATGTTGATAGCTGGCTGGTCTTTCTTACGAAACTCGCTTAAATACTGAGCTAGTCTTATCAAAATAGAGGCAAGTTTAGTTTGCTGAATTGAAATTCATAAATTGACTCAAAAGGACATGGTCAATTGCTCGCACCCCTGTTATGCGACCGAGCTCTGAATTTAGAATTACCAAGTCACTACCTACTCTCTGACTGCTCTCTTTCAAAGTGACAAAGCCAGCAGAAACATATCGGATCTACTGCTCGATCCGTAATCCATCTGTTTGACATCTAGGCTTATTATATTGATGGCCGTTGATTGAAAGTTTCAAGGCAGGGTGGCCTTGCGTTAACACAGAGTTGATGTGGCAATGAGCAACCTTATGTTAATCTGCCTGCACATTGAGACCAAGGATTTCCTAGGCTAGGTAGGGATAGTTCCTACAGATAATGACGTATCATCTTGACAGTGTATGGGTATGATTTCTTATTGTACCCTAGATATTTGATCTTGAACATAATGTGCCAGGTCTCGTCTTTTTGTTCTGCATTCGCTGAATGACAATGCTGGCGGCACGAAGAATATTCATCTACGTTTTGTTTTTCATTGGGACTGTTACTTTTGGTAAGTAAATTATCTTCCCATGTGAACAGGCAGATCTGTGTCTTAGTGGTATATCAACCAACGTGCACATTATGGCTTAATGTATTAGCACACTAATGAGAACAAGTTCGATGGTCTATTGACGGTCTATTGATGGTCAATCAGGCAATAGATTAAGGTTGACAAGTTAACCTACTGTTCAATGATCAAACACCGATCAATAGGTTAACAGTAACGTTGTTAGGATCGCGATAATTATCGAATAGACTCGTAGTTGGACCTTCAATACCTAAAAAATGATATTGATATTTCAATACATCATTTATTAAGAAGTAATGGAACTATATTGGCAATATATTTTCAAGTATAATTGTGAACATTCCTGGTTAATTGGTGAAGCACTGCCGCAAAAATAATACATAGCTATGCGCTCTGTTTATAAGTCTTGTGAAAAAATTTCAAAAGAGAGGGTTCTTTGATACCTTCATTGATCTGGAACTCTTCAGCCATTTGAAATCAAATTTGAAATATTAGATATTGTCTCGGTTATGAGCAACAGGTTTTGAAGTCACTGTGCATCGATGTGATTATAAGGGACTAAAATTCACCCTATACACTGACTATTATAATTATGGTTTAGGTTACATTTCCTAGTTTAGCAGTGTATCATATTCTCTACTATTGCCAAAAGTTTTGAAACTTAGTCAATAAACTTCGTTGTAGAACTGTTGAAGACAATAACGAAAGCCCGATTTAGACTCCTTTCCTTTACTGTTATAAAGGTTTTAAACTAATCCTAACGATCTACTATAAATTTGTCATGTTTGTATATCTTTGAGTGAACTTAGTTCTTGAAACATGTCAGCTTTGTTCTTGCAATTTCTAGCAATGTCTTATTCCTTTAGTGGCCCAGTTATTTCAAAGTTAAGTTGTTACAATACAACTCGGCATTTATAACACGCTTTAATACGACAAGTCGTGCACGAAAGCGCCCACACGTCTCGACAGAGCAACTGCAGTAGTAATGCAGAGCAATTGTGTGCGAAGGACTAGCTCAAGGTCCCTACACAGTGACGCCTCGGACGAGAGTCGAAACCGCACACTGAGCGCACATTGAGAGTTACGGGCCGACCGCCCTAACCAATCGGCCACCATGCCACATTAGGCCTAAATGAAATGGTTAATTAATTATGGCGTTTTGCATACAACATTAATTTAACTAAAATAGTAACATTACTGCGTTTAAACATGTTCATAATCGTGTTTTAGTTTACATATTCAATCAGCACCACAATTGGTCCATTGAATCGAAGAATGAACCACATCGACCAGGTGAACCACTGGTCAACGGGAAAACGACCGACTCACATCCATCTGCTGAACCGATTGTCAATGAGACTTGGACAACAATCAGAAAGGTGAGTTAATGTGAAAGGCTGAACGACACGTAAGTATTGATCAACGCAATCTCATCACGTAATCATTACACGATTTGCGTGATGAGCTACCCAGTGTACCAGCGTTTAGCAGAGCTAATAAACTAGATGACCTCATGCAAGCTGTTGATTTATTTTCGACAACATCACGTGATAGGCAAGTTGCAGTCGTTTGCTATTCGATTTCTTCATGACATAAACTGCTGGCAGTCCTAATGTAAAACTAAGTGAATCGACAAATGCGGGTACTGACTTTTACTCTATTCAATGGAATGAAATAGATTCGTATACGCTGCCCAGCGGGACAGCAGCAACAGGTTGCAAGGCGTTGTGCTGCTCTAGTCCACCGGATAAAGCAGCCGATAAGAATACAGTATCCAAAGTAAAATGAGATAAAATTTCAAGCCACCATCTCACATCACATGTTCTCGAATAGCTTCACCGGCTATAACTCCCTCAGCGCGCTCATTGCATTTCTCACCTTCAACTCATAGCGGCGGCTCTAGACTTTTCCATCAGAGGGGGAAACCGAGGACGGACCGGGAACCTGACAGAGAGGCCAATTGGATGTCTGTTTTCTTCATGTCTTAAAGTGGACTAAAATTAGGTCTACATTACATTACAGAGACACTGGAGGTCACCGATTCAGTTGGAGGGTACTGGTCCCTTCAGCCCCTCTGTAGAGCCGCTACTGTCTCAACCCTCTTATATTCGTGGGTTGTTTTACATCCAGCCACTCACGTCACGCCCTTCCCCATCTCGACCTCCAGTGTCTTCGGCTGCAACCTTTTAAGTGTAAAAGACAACAGCTCTTTGAGAAGAAATCCCGAAAGATCTCCTCCTTGTCCCATCCTCTCTCTGTCTCTCTCTTGCTTTCTTTCTCTCTGTCTCTCCTCTCTCTGTCTCTGTCTCTCTCGTCTGACGTCTTACTTCCTGGGCCACTTGAGGCCTTCCACCCACGGCTGAAAACCGAACTCTTCCTGCTATGTAATTCTGAGCATTCTTGCGTGCCACCCAACTAACACTCATCATCAATGATTTTCACCGTAACACCATAGCCTGCCCTATATTCTGACCTGGCACCATAAATACGACATATTTGTCTGAGCTCCGTTGCTTTAGTTGGTCTCCGTGACGTAGCTCTAGTGTATCGCGGGGAAGTTTGTATGATTAACATTACGTTACATAACAGATCGGTACTGTATACATGCGTCATTTTGTAGCTGAGCGGTTAGAACGCTCGCCTTGTAAAACAGAATTTACAGGTTTGAGTCTGCTCCTAGACCTACTGTGGGCTTACATGAATGTGGAATTGAACAAGTTCTTTCTTCCACGACCATCGTTCATGCGATCGATTAATCATTGGCTGTTGAGTAAGCGCGATTAATAAATGTCCAATGATACACAGGCCTAATAATAATAAATACTGACAATAGCAATAAAGTCTAGTAGGCCTGTATTGGTTCGTCGAATGGAAGAAATAAAATACAATGTACGAGCATGTGTGGTCGTGTGTGTGGTCAAAATAATGGCCTACAACTACATGTATGGTCGAATATGTCCCTAGGAACGCTTATTAATTATTAGCAAACCTGGCCGGCGTACGAAAGAGAATACGAAGAATGGAAACAGTGGGCCTATAATAGGCTTACCTGGTCGTTTATGCGAATGCCAGAATCATCGTGACAAATAACCATGTCCTGGATGGTTCAGCTGAATTGACAGATTAAGTGAATAACGCCGCTAACAGGTGTGTGCTGTTTTGCACACGCCTGTCGTACAATCTCTGAGCAATAATAATAACCGACATAATATAGAGTTCACTGCAGCGTTGATAGATAATATTCTTACCAATAGTTATGTGGAACGAAGTAGAAAGATTTTCTATTTCAACATCGGATATAGCCAATCATATAACCATTCTAGCTGAAGATAATTTTATCAAGAATCGATTAAAATTTAACCCTGCCTAACAACTCGAACCAAACTGAGAGTTTCCTCAAATGCCATTTATTCCTTCATTGCTTCCCATAGCTATATAGTATATATATACATAGTATGCTATATATATGTATATATATACATATATATATATATACATATCTAAATATATATATATATATGCATATACTGGACACATACAACAGCTACATATGACCGTCTAGATGCTAACAAGACATTTCTAGTTTCGAGTGCAGCTACCAAAAAGCATAATATAATAAAGCCATTCCACAAATTGAATGCAAGAATAATACACGCATGATGCCAAAAACAAGCCTGGATGACCGAAAGGTTCGAAATCATGTGCTGCAAAATCTAAACTACACTTAAATTAACAAAGAACTCGTCTATAGCCAACAAGACAAATATAACATAATATTATATTAGAATACAAACAGAACAAAATTACCTCGATGTTGAATTGTCAAAACATAACCAAGATCTGGAAAAAAGCTTAAAATATTCTATGATCCCTATTAGGCAATGGCAGTGATGCGAATCACAAAAACATCGAATCTTCACTGATAATCGGAGTGCAACCACCGACCCGAATTGAAAACATAGCCTATTTTGTGGGTGTTATCATGTGCCCCTATAATAGCCCTACAACTAGCTAGAACATTGGGTAAAATAATGGTTTTAGCGTTGGTAATTATTCTGTGTGCTTGATATCAGACTACATACGCATTTACTTTAATCACATCCATTCTATTTATCTGTGATTCTTTCCATCATATCCAGCTTTTATTTATGTATGCTTCTTTTCATCAATCCAGCTTCTTCTTAACCAGGAGTTTTCTCATCACATCCAGCTTCTATTTATGTGCAATTATTTTCATCGCATCCATCTTCTATATTCATAAACTAAAACGTTCCATGTATTGTTTATGTCAATAATTCAATAGGATATACATTAATAAATAATTTCCGACGCCAAAACCATTTTTACCAAACATTCCTCATGGGAGTGAACAAACACCAGACTCGCGTCTATCAAATGTATGGGTCCAAAAATGTGGACCAGCTTACCGATTGCAACACGCCTAGCACTTAATAGAGGACCATTTAAATCTAAATTGAGACATCTTATTCTAGATCGCTAGAAATTACAAGACATTTGGAGTGTTCTATGCCAGGTCATAAGTCTCTCTCGACGATAATAAGGGTTTAGTTGATTCCAGTAATACCAGAATTGGATAAATTTTGTTATCTTTTTCTTAAGTTGTAAAATTGCAATTGCGACTGTGATTTAAAGTGTTCAACTGTCAATGAACATGCAATATTAAGATTCTCAACTGTAAAAAATAATTTTACTGAGATTCGTCATTGACTAAGGTTTGTTAAGTTGGTTATCAATCATGAAATGTATAACTAACTAAATTATTGATCTATGGATGAACATCAAATTGCCTTCATAAAATTCACCGTGCCACTTATCGTATCGTATCTTCAGATTTATATAGCACCTCTCACAGAACTACTATTCATAATAACAGAACAACTATGCCGTGTGTTCATGCAACTGGTTACTTTGCATTGTCAGGTTTGACTTTTTTTAATGTGTTCTATGTGTAGAGTCTTTTGAACGAACAGAAAGTATCGAAAGTGATAATCTTGGCCCATGCACGCGGTGGGTCCACTCTATGCAGTGATGTATTCAACATAGACACGAACAACACTGTTCTTTGGTATGAAGCACTGCATGGGTTCCAATCGTTCTACTCTGGCGTTCCTCACTACAATACCGATACTCTATTCCTATACTACAAGAACATGACGAGAAGGTGGGACACAGAGGGAGCTTTAGTCTTAATATGAACAAATAATGCGCTTCTAGAGTATAAAATTAGCCAATAATTGCCCAACTAATTCATTTCAAATTACTAATCAAATTATCCCTTGCTTTTAATTATGCACAAAATTCAATTTAAGTTAATATTCCAATTAGAGTTTGTTGTGTTCATTATACGCTAATTTATTTACACGACAGAGTTCGTGCTGGCTTTTCGATTCTTCTTTCTTCTGATTGTCAATCTCCTCTTTGGCTTTCGACATGGATCACGGCGACAGAAAGCAATTCGCGCAATATATCACGACTTCTAGTGATTATCTAGTGATGAACTGGCATACATTCAATAGCAATGTGTTAATTTTGTAAACCATATGATGCACTCAGAGGCGTCGTACATTGTACATGTACACAGTATGCCAAAAAGGCAACTAACCACGGATGAGCGGTGCGCTAAACCATCGTGTATGATAGCCCATTCAGTAAACTCTGCTTTCAAATCGAGACCTGGGCATTGGGCAAGCAACTTAATTAGCCTAATATAGTTGTCGTGCGTCATGCGAATCATGAAACGTACGATTTGCAGTGACTTCTTCCCAATGCTGATGGAACGATGGAATTGACACATGTCTTGTAAGTGCAATGAGAAACATTTTTGAGATCGCCACGAAGAAGCCTGCCGATGACGCCTACGATTCTAGTCTAATGATATCACGGGATTTGCTTTTGACCGAATTGGCAACCACTGTTTGTGTTAAATCGTGTAGGTCAAATGTTGAATCCTTAGATGTAACATACAAACACCTTATGAACAATAATTTATTAGTATAACGTACCTGCCATATTATTTTCATCGACATCACTCGCCATAAGATATCTCTTAACTTTTATAACAAGCCTTTGAATAGTTTTTTAACTTGAATTGCATAGGCCTATATTTGCATGCATTACAAGTTGATTTTGTTTTATTGTGAAAAGGCCGGCTGACGAGGCGAAACGAAACGAATTAGCTAAATACCTGACGCAACTAATGAAGTGCGACTATGAAAACGTTCCGGTTGAGTTAATTTCAATCAGTGCATTTATGACCAAATCATCGGTGTTCAAAGACCTAGTAAATTGTACAGAACCGATGAAAACCTTCAAGAGATTCAAGGACTGCCAGGAAATCATTAGCAAAATCTGCCTACGCGAAGAGCTGATGGGTCGTTCGCCAACTCCCGCAAACGATCCGATTGTATCATCTTTCAAGTGTTCAGACCTCTTGCAAACAATCAGGCGCTTGAAAACGCTACAAGGGAATCGAGTCACCATTAATGAGATTATTCATAGCTACTTCAACGATCAAGACAGCAACAAAGCCACTCTAGAACATACTATATACAGTATATGTCATCAGTTAAAGGATCTCTCAGAGGAAGAACAGCTGACCCCAATACACAGATCCTATTCAAAAGGACGATGTTTGAATTTAACATATAAGCTCAATCTGTTTATAAAACATGATCAGTGTTTGGAAAGTCTCTATAGAGACACCTTAGCTTGTCGACAGAAAATGGCGGCGCCATGCCGTAGAACGCGTCTGACGGTTGCCGAATTTCAGCGAGTCTTCATTGAGGATCTCGAGCCATTTATGCAACAGATGCCAGATATTCACGTCGTACACTACGTCCGAGATCCAAGGGCCGTGTCTGTTTCCAGAGCGGAAAAACACTTACACACATTTCGACCCAAAGCTTCTTGGACAGCGATGCACGAGGCATATTTATTATGCGACCGAATGCGTTACGACATTGAACACAAGAAACGACTTCAGCAGATATATCCTGGATCGATAATCACGGTGCGCTATGAGGACTTAGTCCTTGGGCCTGAGGCGACAGTCAAGCGAATGTATGAATTTTTTGGACGGCCAGTTCCACGTGGCTTGAAAGCCTGGGTAAAAAGAACCATGCAGGCTAGAAGAGATAATGGAATGTATGGTGTGCAGAGAAGCAATGGTACGTATCAACTGTCAAAGTGGAGGTTACAAGTGAATGTTGATGACATGGATATTATGAATCATCACTGCCTCGATGTCCTTAATGAATACCATTACGACCTATGAAGCGATTTAAAAAAAATTAGGTTTCAGAACGCTGTAAGTCATACCTCCCAGTAGTTTCTCAAGTCAAATCGCCACATTCTGATGGAATATGTTGCAAGAATATGGCGACACTCGGAGAAATATCGATCGCCTATGCCCTTTGGAACATTTCGAGTCAAAGCAAATCAAGAAAATGATACAACAAATCATCTACATTTGCATGGAAGGAATTTCAAGACAGCGCATTCTCCACTCACAATCTGCTCCTACGTGCATTCTTTCACTTACTTCTGTTCATCTACTTCGTCTCGCCCGTACGTATACGGAGCAACCGCTAAGCTCAGCGGACATGAAAATTTCGTGGCGCGAACTGTCGGAAGTTGTTTGCTATGAGTGAAGTCATTTTATTTGTTGTGCATGATTAGAAAGTGTGGAATTTCAGTAAAAGATTCTTATGCGCATTTCTTAGTAAACGTTACTTCTTATTCCGATATTTGGATATTTTGTAGTTTCTAATTCGTCGATACAGGCCTACGATGTGATAACAACATGCAGCCATTTGCATTAGAATCAGCTGACGGTTGAGCTAATTTTAATATGCAAATCAGGCGCGGGCTCTATGTTACTCCGGTCGGTCTCCATCAGAGCGCTCGCCAGATGGAACACACACGATCGGGGCGAATTTCAGAGGCACCCGCGGAGTTCAAAATACAATCTCAATCGAAGCTGGCATGTAAAGCTAGTATTGAACCGTTGAAGAACCCATTGAACCATCTTTATTCCTTAAATACCCATACATGTAGAACACTCATACAAAATATACAAGGAATAGCAATGAAACTACAGGCAAAGATGGTAGAGTCGTAGACTAAGATATGACACTTCCTATCCCGCTGTGTATTTAGTTTGTGTGGTGGTCAAAGCACACGAAACACTGAGCCAGTCGCTACGTGGCGCAGCTGACGCCACGTCAGCAACGCCACATAGCGAATGGTTCAACGGTATCTTAGTGGTATCTTAGCAACGACAATCGATCCCAAGGTAGGGGACGCGAACATTCAGATACACAGCGGAGATAGGAAGTGATAGGAAGAGATAGGAAGCTCGAGACTCCCAAGTATTTTACAGTTGGTTTTTTGTCTACCTCTCTTTAATCGGTGCTGTTATCGTTACGCGCATTTGACAGCGCGCATGTGCCTGTGCACTTTGTTACGTCGCTCTATTCGTTACCTTAGGCTTAATTTGCTGAAGTAGGCCCTATTCCTGATTATTATATTCTGCAAAAATGGTTCAAGGTCAATAATCGCCGGATATAAAATACTGCTGATCATATTTTGTTCGATATATGGCACTCTATCTAATAGTCTATGAATTTATTTGCATGCAGTAGAAACTTCACTTACCCTATTGCACACCCCAGCGAGAGCATTGACAAGTGCCAATAGACAAGGAGTTAAATATCGTGGAGGTGGAGAGTTCGCACCTTCGGCGTTCGTTTGTCCACTTAGATGATAGGTCTACTTCATTACATACATCAAAGTGTTCTCGCGTTTAGTGTTGGTGGTCTGCAACAATAATTATGAAAAAGTTGTTGCTGGTCCCTGGCGTCAAAAAGTTTAAGAACCACTAGCCTACACAAATAACCTACACATTTAGATTTCTTGCGGATACGTTGTGATGGTGTTGTCTACTTTTTCGATGCATATGAGACGTATTTGTGAAACTACTCTCACTTAAAGGACAATATCCCGATTGATCAATCACGTATACCAAATATTCAGGTCCGTTTTGGAAGTCCTTTTATAGCCGGTTCTGTGTCTATAGTCCGAAGGTTCAATAGTCCGAAGAGTGCATCGTGTCCGGTCGATATGTTATAATATTGCGCTTTTAATGGTAGATGGAATGATGAAAAGAATTATATATAACTAGAACCTGGATTGCACCATTCTTTTCATTTATCCAGCTTCCATTTAGGCATGATTCTTTTCATATCAATTTAGCTGCAAGTTTTTACACATTCTTTTCATCAATTAATCCAACTTCTAGTTAAATTAATGTCGTAGTATAGAAGTTTCAGACTATCGAACGGACACCGTGTGGGCCTGTGGCCAATATTATGTGCATGTTGTTCATTCTCACTTGATGTATTTTGTTCAATTAGTTGCAATAAAACACTTTGAAACATTTTACTAAATAAATAAGAAATAGTCATGAGTAAAAAGAAACAATCATTTATGGACAGTTTTATGAACACAAATAAAAAATCTGTGGAAAAAAGCGAGACCATTCAGACAGTGAAACCGAAGAAGAAAACGATAATAATGGCCCTGTTTATTTGATGCATGAGATTATTTACGTTATTATGTTTTAGTCTACGAATGCTTAAAAAATCGGAACAATTTGTCCTTAAAAGCAATGCATAATCCACACCCATCGGAAGACGCGATGGTCAACAAGACTTGGCTCAAAATCAGGAATGTGAGTCATTGTAAAAGGAGTAAATTTATCTTATATATCGATTACATCGAATCTACTCATGTCTTTTTCACATGCAGGCATTTCCCATTACGAACTTCGCAGTCGAGTGCTTGTACAGGCACATCGGGGCGCTGAGCGAGTTCGATCCTGTATCCTCTGTAAGGTTAACTAGTCCTCCTTTCACTAGGCGTCACGTTTGTGAAATTCATGTACGACGCAATGAGTGCCTTGCGTGGCTGTTGACAGATGAGTAATACACTTGTTATAACGTGTCATCATTGTTTTATGCTGTATCTGCAAAACATTACGGTTTGTTATTTTGAAATTCAACGATAATGATTTTTATCATTATCCCTTTTATTAAATCTTAATTCGAAAAACGTGTCTCTGACTTTGTGTTGACATATTAAATTACCAATTCAACGGTAGTTGCTGCGCTTCGCTGTGGCAGACATAATCGAGTCATTTATGTTCACTTTCTTAATATAGACAGAAGACGATTCAGCATGATTGTAATGCAAAACAACGACTTTGTTATGAATCAAATCTTTTCGCTTTAAACTTCTCGTCCATCGCTCATTTTTGATCATTCACATTGAGTGTCATTAGCTCTTACATTGCTTTGTTTTCAAATTGCACATTTAATTTCGTCTGTTTTATATTTAGTTTCTACTCAGCGAGCAAAAAATATCTAAGGTAATAATCCTGGCACACGCACGAGGTGGATCCACTTTATGCAGTGACGTATTCAATATTGAAACAAACATCACTGTTCTTTGGTATGAAGCGCTTCATGGCTTCTACTCGTTCTATTATGGCTTACCACACAGTAACACAGATACCGATTTCCTGAACTACACGAACTTGACAAGAAGGTAAGACAATAGTGGAGCTTTCGACTGGAACGATTACGTTATTAGAATAAATAATTATAGTGCTTACAAGTAGATGTGACAATGGAGTAGGCCTATATTTTGACGATCGAGCATAATTATACTCTACTTACAATCTGTAATCTTTTAAAATTGTGTTTCTTGTTTAATTAAACTGATCTTAAGTAATTTTTGATCATTTTGCATTTTTGTTTGAGCGTCTACGTTATTATCTCTAGTCGGTGTTTTTCTATTACGGCAACTTAGAAACATGATAATTAAGCCGCTACTTACGATGTCATAGTTTTTAATTAGCATCCACATCATCTGTGTAAAGTTAAACTGACCGAACTCATTTTTGACTTTCGTTCTGGTAGTTTAGAATGATAATAACCTTCGTTTGTTGATTTCAAACTGACGCAACGCAGTAAAATTGCAAGTATAATATGAACATATGATCCCAAGTTATTACAGGGATAAAATTTAACTGCACAAAAGTCATGCAAGGCACCCATCACCTCCTGCGTCCGGCTTTCGTGAATAAGTTAGTGCCCTTGTCTTAGCTTTCAAGCGGCGCTTCGGAAGTTTGTTGATTACGATCACATCTAATTTAACCAACTTAGCCACAAAAGTGTGCTGTTCCGTCATAGTTTGGTAGACGCAGCCTCATATACATACAATGCAAGTGATGGACTCGGCATGGGGCTATTGTGTCATGTGGCATTTAAGTGATGCTGACGTATTCTGATTGTACATTAAATTTAGGTTAAAAATATGGCCTTAGTATAATTGTCATTTATGGCACGACAGTGCGCTTTAGCATTTTGTTATGATGTTCCGTTTAATTAAAGACTGCTATGATATAACAGCCCTGCTTTTAAAGTAGGTTAGATCTGCTAATCGTCTCGGATTCGCATGGTCAAGTCCTGGAATAGGCCTTGAACAATATACGTCGTGTGTCTGTTATTGATTCCGAAGTTTTCGGAACTTGGTGCTAATAGACACTTTATCAGATGTTGGTCTTTATATCACTCTCGTTGACATCGTGTCAAATAATTTCCAGGAAAACACATAGATTACTGTATGAAAGTTGTGTGTGAGTGTGTGCGTAACGTGTGTGTGTGTTTTGTGTGTGTATGTGTGTGTGTGAAACAGATTAATTTTACTAGTGGTTTTGTTTCATTCGAGTACGAGAATCGTCGCCATGATATTGAATGCAAGATAAAATTAATACGATAATGAATTTTTAAAAACTTGGATTGTTGGTCGGTTGCATCCTACAATTGGAATCTGACCCGGGGTATTGACCTGAAGGAAATGTCCTGGGAATTGACCTGGAGCAATTTACTAGAGGGCCGCTGTCTTAGAATCCTATCAAATAGTACCGCTGAGGTGTGGCGTTGATACTTAATTTATGCTGTTACAGTGCATCTTTCAAAACTTGAGACTTATATGTTACAATGACTTTCCTCTTGATGCCTGGATTGAACCTATGTAGGTTTTTAGTGAATTTTATTAGAAAGAAGCTTACCGGTGTCAAATGTTGACTCATTGCTGATCCTTAGATGTAACACACAAATACCTTCCGATCGTGATTAATCATAACTAATCTGCCATGTGACATTCATCTGTATCGCTCGCCCATAGGATAATTCTCTTAGCTAACTAGCTAAATAACACGCCCTTGAGTTCATTATTTACTTTAATTTCACACCGATGCGGATGTTATAATAAATTGATTTTATTTTTGTGTGACAAGGCCAGCTGATTGGAGAAAGCAAAACGAATTGGCTAAATACCTGACCCAGTTAATGACGTGTGACTTTAAAAACATCCCGGTTCAGTTAATCTCAATGAGTGTATATATGAAAAAATCTGCTGTGTTCAAAGAATTTGTAAAATGCACAGAACAGTTCGACACCTTTAACAGATTCAAGGACTGTCAGAAAGAGATTAATCTTCATTGCTACAACATTGAGCTCATGGGTTATTCGCCATATCCTGCTAACGATTCAATTGTATCATCTTTCAAGTGCGCGGAAATCCGGCAATCTATCAGGCGCCTGAGAGCACTACCAGGAAACCAAGTCACCGTACGTGAGATTTTGCGTAGCTTCTTCAACGATAAAGATAGCGACACAGCCATAGTATATATAGTGAATACCCTCAGCTTGTGAATCTATCAGAAAAAGAACAAATCACTCCAACAACACGATCTTCCCAAGACGAACGATGTCTGCTCAATCGGTTTATAAAACATGATCAGTGTTTGGAAAGTCTCTATAAAGACACCTTAGCTTGGCGACTGAAAATGGCGGCGCCTTGCCGAAGAACGCGACTGACAGTTGCCGAATTTCAGCGAGTCTTCATAGAGGATCTCGAGCCATTTATGCAACAGATGCCAGATATTCATGTCGTTCACTACGTCCGAGATCCAAGGGCCGTGTCCGTCTCCGGAGCGGAGATACACTTACACACATTTCGACCCAAAGCTTCTTGGACAGCGATGCACGAGGCATATTTATTATGCGACCGAATGCGTTACGACATTGAACACAAGAAACGACTTCAGCAGATATATCCTGGATCGATAATCACGGTGCGCTATGAGGACTTAGTCCTTGGCCTGAGGCGACAGTCAAGCTAATGTATGAATTCTTTGGACGTCAGCTCCAAGTGGACTGAACTCCTGGGTTAAAAGAACCATGCAGGCTAGTAAGGATAATGGAATGTATGGTGTGCAGAGAAGCAATGGTACGTATCAACTGTCAAAGTGGAGGTTACAAGTGAATGTTGATGGCGTTAATATTATGAATCATTGCTGCCTCGATGTCCTCAATGAATATGACTACAAGCTTTGATCTACAAGACTCAATTTCAGAACGCTGAAGCTACTTTCAAGTTTGTATTGCCAATATACACGTTGCTAACTTTTCATTGTATTTATTGTACAGTTGATTTATTTTACAGATCTATTTTTTTTATTTTACAGATCTATTTTTTTTATTTTACAGATCTATTTTACAGTAGCACCTGTGATGTGGTGCGTTAGGTGATTAGAGGCGCGGCCTAATACGATTTCCTTGTTTGAAGTGTAACATAATTTTTGGCGGAACCTGGTCATTCAACTCGTTGCGTCTGCAAAAATGTTCAGAGTTATGTATTTGTGCAATCCCACTGGTATATGTATACAGCACGAGACATTACCAAATCGCAGTTGAATATTTGGATTGAATCCCTACTGGTTGCACTAATGGTACCAACGCTCAGTAATTATAAAAGTGATATGTAATGAGTTGACTAATTAATCTCTCTATCATTAACTCAGACCATATTGTGTTTTCAATCCGGTATAAACTTCCTGTTGACGCTCCATGTCGAAATGTCATCCATTGTTTGTAGGTAAACTCAAATATTAATATTATAAGCCTACTCAATTATACATGGTGTTGGCTTTTTATTAGCTTCTATTTTACAGTTGCATCTAGGTCTACAATCCCTACATACTATTTTATAGACATGGAATGCTGCGCTTATCGCATACCCGACCATAGGTAAACGCACATTAGCAGGTTGTTCGCTTTTCTACCTTCTTCACAATGCATCATCACTGCGTCGACCTGTTCAATGTTCTCTCTATGTAAGGTGCAAATCGTAGATGGGCGAACGCCTGTTCCACTTGGAAGGTTTAGGCCTATTTCGGTGAAGGAATGTTTTGACCGTATGATAAAAATCCTGTTCCTTATGCCATGTTTTAAAACATGTTGCTCGATTTACTGAATAAACATGTTATTTATCAACTGCTTCAGGTCTGTGCGAATAATTATGTGCCACTTGATCGGTTTGATATTGAGACGACATAGAATTACAGTAGGGCCAACAACGACCGCAGATGCACGCTAACGATTCCGTAGGAGGTGATAAATGTTGTGATAGCGATGACCAACGGCTCAACAAATAAAGAAGCAATAGCGTTATACTTGCATTTCCACATCTGCATTTTCATAGGTGTTTTAATTGAGTAATTCGAATCTTCTTGATGGACCGACGGATCTTATCAGTTATTAAGGACAAACTATTAGCAAAGCTAATGAATTTCAAGAAAGGACCGTTGAGTGATTAGAGTGAATTAATTATCAAAAGCCACACTCTATTAGTCTATTAATATTATTATCAAAGATAGCCATTATGACTTTAATGACCTAACATGGGCTCCCTTTGTAATCAGTGCCATCAGGGTTGGTCTTAGAACGGCAAAAGACATTTTTATACTGCCCATCTGATCTGGAAAGTCACTACACCTAGGCCCCTTTCCATAAGAGACGTGCACAAGTTTTAATCTGATTCTTGGTGTCTAATAATAATAATAACAAAGGAACTGTTTTCAAAAAAAATCACCGGGGTTTTTCGGACGAATCTGGTGGCACTGGAGGCCTGCCAGGATACGTACGAAATATGCTATTTTTAAATTTTTGCTCTGCCATCAAAAATGCAGAAATCTTCGGTCGATGACCTAAGGTTACATTGATATTTCCCACACCAGTCGTACGTTGCGCCTTTTCATCGGCTGAAGATCGAACAGCAGCAGCAGCAACAACAACGTGCATGGCTAAAAGTTGATTAACTTTCTATTCAAGTATTGTTTTAAGCAATCTCTTCATTGTAGTAATTATGTTCATCGTACACTGCAAATTGCTCAGATTGCGCGTTGTGAAGAGCCAGTCGACACTTCAAGCGAATTGTTAAATTACGCAACGTTACATCGCTTAGAACTTAGAACCTCAAGAAACGTCTGCGTTTTTATGTCACAAGTGTCTAATCAGAAATACGACAATATTCTGAACTCTATGATTAATGAGAATTAATGGGTTTAATAGGGACATCTGATTACTCGAGGAATCTTTGAGTTATCATGTTTTGTGAAGGGATAAATATACGCTTTAATACAAACGGTTCTCCAACATTGAGCTTAGCATAAGCTACATGTGATTCAAGTTTTCTCAAGTTCTCGAAATGTGGGACGACTATCGTTCTATCCGGTGGACATGGGCATGTCCACGCCGTTGAGCTAGCTGCACAAAATGTTGAACCAAGCCATGTGGAGTCATATCCATGCAGAGTGGCTGGTGATGCTTGTCACCACGTTCAGAATTCTTGTTATCTATAAAGATAAACAGAGAATTCTGCCTGTCTGTGTGTCCTTGGCAGGCGATTCATTTGAACAGTCTTAAAGCTATTCACTCCAAACCTTCACCGTTGGTTCGGGGAACACTTGATACACACAGTCGAGGGGTTCCTGAAGCCCGCGCGCCGCCTTCTACGTCTCTAGGGCCAAAAACCTGTTTCACCACCCCAAGGAGTTTCCTTTTCAGTCGCCAGGATCAACACACGTTGGTTCTCGACCTATGAATGCTGTATAATATATGCACATGATTTCTGTCAGCCAAACCTATTTCTTTTACGAATGGACGGTTTGGGAGATACAGGTATGAGGTACATGTATAGAGTTGGCAATCGTTTGCACAGTGTACTTTGTACGAACCATGTGTCTATACACAATTCCGTTTATCAGCTATTCGCTCGACAAAGCTTTCGTGGGACAAAAAGCTCGTGGAAATGCAAAGGGTTCGGGCAATCAGAGGAAGAAGAGGGTTATTAAAAGGAACACAGGATTGTTGAGGTGAAGAAAGTCGTAGGAAAGGAATGTGGAGTAGGGGAAACGAGAAGTGTGACGATAAGTGCATGATAAAGTGGAGAAGAGGGCGAGGAGTGTGAAAAGGAGGATTGGGTGGGAGGAGGAACCGATTAGGACAGGGTGAGAAGTAGGAGGAAGGAGAGTAAGTTGGGAAAAGGTGAGTGAGAATAAAAGAGAGTGAAATAAGAGAAGACGGAGAAAGAGAAGCTGAACTAGAGATGAGGAGGATGGATTATATTGAGGAGAGGTGAATGAAACGTAATGAAGTGGTGGGAAGAGATGATGCCAGGAATGAGAAGAAGAAGAAGGGAGGAAGGTGAGTAAAAATTAACACTAAGGAAGAGAAGGAAAAGTTGAAGATACATGTATATCTAGATTCTGTCTGTCCGTTTATGCATTTGCACACTTGTACACCTATTCACTCGAGACCTTCGCCTTTCGCTCGGGGAACACCTGTGACACCCAGTAGAGGGGTTGGTGAACCGCGCCGTCTTTCTGCTCACCAGGACCAAAAACGTATTTCAACCCGGGCAACGCCGGGTACCCCAGCTAGTGTCTTATGTTAAGGACGAGCATGTACGACGGCCGCATGAAGTCACACGAATGCATTCATATTTATCAATTATCACTCTATTGTACGTGGAGAAGGAAGACACAGCGTAAGCTACATGTAGATCTTATTATTCATCATGCCACCAGATGTGTGCACAGACAAGCGCTATTCTGCAGATTTTCCCTACCGATGCTTAAGCACTTCACACAAAATGTTACGATTGGTGCGCGTGACTAAGACCGCCAGTTACTGTATTTAATATCTGGCTGAAATCTGTTTGCACGCATCGATAAAATTTATGTTCTGTCGATTTTTCCGGTTGTTTTGCAGTCGATTCGTGTTTGAAGCCGAAGTCATGTTTGTCCTGATCACGACTGCATCGGTCGAGAATGCTTAAGATAATCTTATTTCTAAAATTCTGTTCGCTGAAGTCGTCTGTGGATTCCGAATTTTGTATCTTGACATTCTGCAGACGTGAGTCAGTTTTTATTCTTGCATTATGAGGCTTCATGTAGTGCTCTTTAAAGAACTTGCGCATGGTGTTCCTAGCCCAACTACCACCTGAAAATAAATAGGCCAACTGGATCGACTTTATAACCCGAAGGGACCGTAAATGAAGAGCGAATATCAATCGGGAGCTAATTCCAGATTGAAGGGCGAAAGATCATTAATAAGTTTTAATTGCAATTATATTAGCAACTGTAATCAAGAATTTATAAAGCTCACAAGCGATTCAGAGTCAATCCCAACCAAAGTCGCTAACATAATATTATGATAAAGTAACAAGCGTATCCGAAACCGAGGAAGATGAGTCTGATGCACTATAGTCGTCATTTCTGTGGAATGCAATTTAAACTTGATGCTAGAATGTAAGGAAAGACTATCGACTGAATAATATATAGTGGCATCTGTAGCGGAGTACACCCGTGTCTTCAGGAACCGGGTTGTCATGTCGAATGCGTGTCGTTAGTTGAAGCCAAGCGCAAGCATGCTTAGGTTACCGGTAGCGTTACATAGAGTGACAATAATTGGTGTCTGCTAATTACGGTTGACTTGTTCGGCAATTATGCGAAGAATAAAGAAGAACTTAAGTGAGCTAATTGCAAAGCTGACGACTTAATAAATGAAACTCGCTTCTGACAGAGAGTGAATTCATTCTGACGTAGATAGATCTTCTTTTGTTGAATATATAGGCCTAAATGAGTGAATTGCATGCCAAATCAAGAACTCGTATCTTCATTGTCCTGCTGTACTTTAATTTTGAAATTTCTAGCCGTGTTTTCTTCTAAACTATGCAGCCTCAAAGCTTATACAAATTAAACGCCATGTAGGCCTACGAAATTTGCAACTCTTCCGTTTGGTCTTTGTGAAATTTACAGACTTCACAGGTATACGAAGCTTGTTTCAAATTATAAGGAATTTCTAATGGGAGAAAACGAAAAGCGTTCTCGCAGGGCTGTTCCCAAGTCTAGATAAGAGAGGAGGGCGGCGGTTTTTTATTCTTTGCTTTGACCTAGCATAATTAGGCCTAAAGAGATCTCATTCATAGGTAATTAGGTATGGATACTGTGCAACGCGCGACGCAGAATGTTATCATATCAATGTGGCAATAAATGAATAGCATTTCCAATTGTTTCGTAGATACCTGATCTTGAAATATGCCTGGCGTATTATTCTCCTTCTTCTCTCTCTGGATGAAGTTGCTGAGTAAACGAAAACCAATTCCTTGCATTGTGTTTATCATTGCGAGTATATCACTTGGTGAGCAACGTTTTTTCGCATATTATTATAATTAATGTGATTTCATACCTTGACCCTTAACAGTGTACATAGCACACTGTCTACTTAATTAGCAGGTCACTTCTAATATAGAAGTGATAGTCTGTTTTATGAATAATTATTAACAATAGGTTGGGTCAAACGAGAAGTAATTTACATAGTAATAATTAATAGGTGCTAGGCTAATATAAATGCATTTATTTAGCGGTGCCATGTAAACGCTTGATTACATTACATTACCATTAATAGGTCAAACAGTTATGTCAAAGGGTTTTTATGCATCCCCGCTTATTGTAATACTGTGTTCGTTCATTGATTAGGTGAAATTTCTTCGATTGCTCCGTAGATATTAAACTTTTCAGCATTTGAATCACAATGTGACATGGGACATTTGCATGTGAAATAGGCCTATATAGAAAATATTAACTATGGTTTTGAAAATCAATATCAGAGTTATATTAAACGTTTGGATTTCGTCTAAAGTTAACTAACTGTACTGGTAAAAAACTAATATTAGGTTCCATGGCTGGTGACTTCATTTTGAATGCATGTGATTATTATAGGATATAAAATAACACGTGTTGACCACTGAACGAATTTTATGGACTCGATCATTAGATTTTGTTGTCGATCTGCTGTGGTTTAGTAGGCCTACAATTGAAAACGTTAAAACTAAAGACCGCTTGCCATTACGCAATGCGAAGAGTTAAAAAATTTTGATGTTTATATGAAGTTGCATTTATCTATATTTAACGATGCAATACAAAAAAAATATTATGTGACATTTAGATTTCTTTGCTGATACGTTGCGAGGCACAGAAACTGTGTTTCTTTTAATACTACTACCGGCTGGTCTAGCATGCATACCAAATTTGTCTAGGTCAAGCTGGAAACATGTATACATGTAGGGTGTATACAACGCTGGCGCGACGAAGGATGCTGCTAAAGTAGCCTATGACTAAATTGCATCGAAGCATAGTGATAATAATTTGCGTAATTATGTTTCAGTTTATGTATATCGGTACAATCAGAGCAATTCGTCCTTAGAAACAGCGGACGAGTCCCACTCACTAGATGACGCGCTGGTCAACAGGACTTGGCTTGAAGTCAGAAATGTTAGTCATTGTAAAACGAGTAAATTTATCAATCAGAACAAGTCGTCATTAGAGACAACGGGCGAGCCATACTCATCGGATGACGTGATGGTCAACAAGACTTGGCTCGAAGTCAGAAATATAAGCTACCTTGGTAGAAGGTAGCTATGGTAAAAGGAGTAAATTTTATCAAATTTATCGATTTAATCGAATTCATTCATGTCATGCTCACACGTATCCGGCGATTAAATTCGCATTCCAATGTTCGTGCAGGTGAGAGAAAAGACCAACCTTGCACAACTCTATGTTGCTGCTCTAGGCACGTTTTTTTCGCTCTGACTTTTTTTACCAGGCTTCCTTGCAGCTGAATACGTACACGTAATTGTTTCGTCAAGCTGAGCAGGATTGTCATTGAGATATGATGCTAAGGGCGAAATGCAAGTGTGGAGTTTGAGAACGATCATTGGCTAACCGTGGTGGGGCCTCTCCCGTGGCTGGAACCATGTTCTGGAATGACATTTTACATTACACACGAACTGCACCAACTGTTTAGTCATTATAGGTCCTGTCCCAAGACATAAATTAACGTATATTATTACTAAGATAGCGCCAATTATTTATGACCTAGTGTTTAATATGTTAAATCGACCTATCACCGAAATTTGCTGTCTTGCAATGCTGCCAAAATTGTCATAGTCATTCATGCACAAGCGAGGATCTTATGTAGCGCTATGTAGATGGCCAAGGTTAGCAGAAAACGATTGGTAGGCCTATATAGCTCAGGTCATTTACATGAAAACACTAATCTATTTAATAAACGCTCGTTATCGATCATCCGCAATTAGCATCGTTAGCTTTTCATTGCTTGGTCTTCAAATTGCAGTCTTTTTTCACCTGTTTTCGGTATAGGTTCTTTTAGGAGAGCAGAGCGTATCGAAAGTGATAATCTTGGCCCATGCACGCGGTGGGTCAACTCTATGCAGCGATGTATTCAACATTGAATCAAGCAACACTGTTCTTTGGTATGAAGCGCTTCACGGGTTCCACTCGTTCTATTCCGGCTTACCGCACGATAACACCGATACAGCAATGCTATACTACAAGAACTTAACAAGAAGGTGAGTCAAAAATGGAGCTTCCGTCAGGAACGATTACATTACTTGAATAAAAATCATCGCTTCATGGAATTTTTGAGTCAGTCTATGGAGCACATTCCGACCATCGCCCATTTACTTCATTTTCAATCTATAGTTTTTTAAAGTTTCATTTCTTGCTTAACTTGATTTCTATTCATTTTTTCCTTATTTGTATTTTAGTTTACATTCAAGTTAATTTATTGGTTCCTTATGACATTCTTGTAGGCCTAAAAAAATGAACCGTAGCGCACGATGTCATGGCAATTTTTATTTTATAGCATCCACATTATATATATATATATGTAAGCTATATATATATAGCTTACATGAGGTTAAGCAGATTGAACTCATTATTCAGTTCCTTCACCGACTTTTATATAAAGTTACTCTTGATTATTTGATTTAAAATTGGCACAACACGTTATCTTTGTCTTAATGGGGCTGGCTGCTTTGATGCTGTGGATCCGTGAAATTGATTCTATTCATATAGAAGCTGGATTGATGAAGGATTTCTGCTTAAATGGAGGTGGGTTCGATGAACAGAATTCTGCTCCCGTGGAAGCTGGATGTCTGATTACAATGTTTGATCAAATAGAAGTTTCTGCGGCTACATTTTATACAAAGAAAACACTCATCCTAACCCTAACGACCGACCATAGCAAAACCTGACCCTGACCGGGGGAAATGTCCCATGATAGAAATATCTGGGTGGGAAATGTCCTACACTCTCTGTTAGTTTGCTATTAACATAAATTTCCCAAAATAATTAGCATTTATTGTGGGTTTATTTTATTTTGAAAAGGACTGCTGATTATGCAAAACGAAACGAATTGGCTAAATACCTGACGCAGCTCATGACGTGCGACTTTGAAAACGTTCCGGTTGAGTTAATCGCAATGAGTCCATTCATGAAAAAATCTTCGGTGTTCAACGACCTAGTTGATTGCACAGAAGAGATGAACACATTCAACAGATTCAAGGATTGCCAGGAAATCATCCGCAAGTACTGCTACGACGAGGAGCTCATGGGTGGTTCGCAATATCCCCCAAACGATATGATTGTATCATCTTTCAAATGTGAGGAACTCCTGCAATCTATCAGGAGCTTGAAATTGAACAAAAAAAATCGAGTCACCAGTAATGAGTTGCTGCGTAGCTACTTTAAAGATCATAACATGAATAAAACCAGTCTAGAAAATGCCGTGTATAGTTTATGCCCTCAGTTTAACAAACTTTTGGCGAAAGAAAAGCTGACGCCAAAAAATTGGTCCCACTCAAATTGGCGATGTCTGAATTTAGCATCAAAGCTCAATCTGTTTATAAAACACGATCATTGCTTGGAAAGTCTTGATACAGGCATCTTAGCTTGTCGTCAAAAAATGGCGGCGCCTTGTCGTAGAACACATATAACAGCTGCCGAAATTCAGCGAGTCTTCATCGAGGAACTGGAGCCGATTATACAACAGATGCCGGACGTTCATGTCGTTCACTACGTCCGAGATCCGAGAGCCGTGTCCGTCTCCAGAGCGGAGATACACTTACACACATTTCGACCCAGAGCTTCGTGGACAGCGATGCACGAGGCATATTTACTATGTGAACGAATGCGTTACGACATTGAACACAAGAAACGACTGCAACAGATATATCCTGGATCGATAATCACGGTGCGCTATGAGGACTTAGTCCTTGACCCAGAGGTGACGGTCAGGCGAATGTATGAATTCTTTGGACGACTAGCTCCAAGTGGACTGAATGCATGGGTTAAAAGAACCATGCAGGCTAGTAGGGATAATGGAATGTATGGTGTGCAGAGAAGCAATGGTGCGCGGCAGCTGTCAAAGTGGAGATCAAAAATGAATATTGATGACATTGACATTATGAATCATCACTGCCTCGATGTTCTTAATATGTATAATTACAAGCTATGATCTAAGTTGAGAAATTAGGAGCGCTCGAATTGCATACATCTCACTTGCAAATCAGGCAGTATCGCCACGTGCAGATTTTATTAATTGTGATCATCTACGTTACCGTAAGATGTTAACACCTTTGTCACGAGTTGAGCAGAAGTTGTGTGTGCTGTGAAATGCATCTGAACAACAAACAATTCGAGGCTTTATCGAAATTAATCACAATTAAATTGCGTTGTGCTGAACCTCCACCCGTTGCACCGATTTGCAAACGTTGAGCTAAATGATGATAATAAGATGCCAAATCTCAATCAAAGACTTTAACACTATAGAAGCTTCCTGTTGATATCTTTAATTCGTTACTCTCTGTCTCTGTCTGTCTGTCTGTCTGTCTGTCTGTCTGTCTGTCTCTCTCTCTATATATATGCAGAGAGAGAGAGACAGAGAGACAGAGAGACAGAGACAGAGAGAGTAAAATTCGCGTACACTCAGTCTACCTTGCAGTATTACGTCGCGGATTTTCCGTCGTTGCTGTTTTACTATCTGGACTAACTTCGCATTCACTCTGCGAACGTCTCTGACCAGAGACATTGCACACAACTTCCTCTAACACCCGTGCCCTTATTTCAGATATTTAAATCTTTTTGCCATCGAGATCCGTACAAGAGATCCTTAAATGGCTTGGACCCATTCAGAGGCGCGTTTACAGAAAACGGGGCCCTAGGCGCAAACATTTTTAGGGCCCTCTGAATTTATACACTGTGCGTGAGGGGCCGTCTAAAAGTGACGTCACGCACCCATTGCAGGGGTCATACATCTGTGACGATTTGTGACGAAGGGGAGGGAGTCTGAGATATGTGACGTCACGTCATCACATCAAAATATCGAAATACGCAACTTAATTTATTTAAATATTTCACTTAATTAAACGTGAAACGGCTTCTGGTGTCGAAGAGGCTCAAAACACGCAGCCTTAGTTACCAACACAGATAATCGAGCAGTTTGATATTCACATTAACAAAGCAATTATGAATTACCACACTACACTTGTCACGTGAATGCTTAGCTGTAAAAATAGACAATATAGATTATTGTATTTAAAATATGTCATGCGTCAGACATGTTATTTTGTATGAAAGTTTTCATTTATTCGGGGTCCCTCACCGTCCCTTAGTTGTTATTTTGTGTGAAATTATTTCATTCATTTGGGAGCCCTGAGACGTTATTTTCTATTTATGTTTTCTACACTTGGGGACCTCTGAGTTGTTGTTTTGCATGAAATGTTTTAATTCATTTGGGGCCCCGCGAGACGTTATTCACATTAACTCACATTTTTTATTTTATGTTTTATCATTTGGGGGCCCCTGAGATTTGGGGGCCCTAGGCGCGCGCCTAGTGCGCCTATAGGCTAACTCGCCACTGGACCCATTCAAATGGGGAAGAGTGACGAAGGATCTCATCCGATCGATTCAACGAAAATTTAGCCTGGTCGCGATCACACCGGTGCCGTGCAATATCGAACAGACTTAATTATCATGATGTCAACGCATCTGCAACAGAATTTAACATTAACAATTATGCACTTAAACACTGCCAATAAATGAGGCGAATTAACTGTTTGAAATCAATGAAAGGCCATATCTTGTCAGCATGGTAGTCAACCCGTGACCAAAGGCACTCCTCCTTCCCACGCGTGCAGTTGAGAAAATTCCTCAGAATAAGACATGATATGTACGCTGTAACATGTATCTGCTTCTCAAGTATTTGATTATGAACTTGATTTAAGCATGCAAGCAGCACGCCTCAGTTCATTCATTGGCACAATGACAACCGCTTGTTCAGTTTTAGTGTGCGTCGAAATGCCCGGCCCATCCCTCATTGCTCACAATCATAATGAGGTTAACACCAGGTGATACCAGGTGATCATCACAATCAACCTGTAATAAATAATACGATGAATGCACGTTACACATGTTTAGGTCATAATATGTGTAGTCATATATAGTGTAGTTCACGCTCAGTCAGCATAAGCTTCAACTTGCAATCGTGTTACAGACTTGAAACGAAATCTAATAATTAAACTGTTTGCTATGGTAACGAGACGAAAGATTTTCTCCGTTATATAAACTATGTTAGGTGAGATGCAAATTCAGAGTCAGGTCTGTACTGGTTTACTATTCAAATGTCATGCTAGCGTGATCATCATTATTATTGCTATCACCATCCTCATCTACATAGTCGTCTTTACCGCCGCCAACACCACCACCATCATCATCATAATCATCATCATCGTAATCGTCATCACCACCACCACCACTATCATCATCATCAGCATCATTGGCATCATCAGCATCATCATTATGGCCACCATCATTATCATCATCATTATCATCATCATCATCATCATCATCATCATCATCATCGTCATCATCATCATCATCATCAGGCCGCATGTTGTCCCATTTTCAGTGTGATCCAGATGCATATATCTGTATGATTTATCACCTGGGCCTACAATCCATTAGATCCAGATGTACTGTGTATTACTGGTAGTTCCTTATTGGATTCAATACAGGTTTCATATGTATAGTTCATTGGTTACATTTGTTGTATAACCAGTGGTATAAAATTATCTAATTGGGTAGGCTTGTTGAAAAATTTATTTTTCAGAGGCTCTGACAACATGACTTTAGAGAGCACAAAACATAGCTATCTAGACTTGGATTATCTAAAGTTCCGTCGTCGTCTGTTTGCTCGAAGAAGCTTAAATTGGCATTTGCTAAGCGGAAGTCTCTACGAACGCCCTCTACTTACAGATCCTTACAGATCCCACTGATATTGACGATTTAGTCTGGCCATCAGACATCTGTGCAATAATCCCACAGCGTCAATCTTCCTCCACGAGTCAGTTTCGAGGTACTCTACTTACAGTCATCACAGAAGGCATTCATGTGGGCTTTGCAAGACTCAGAACAGAGGCCCATGTGTTCTATGAAAAACCTCGAAGACCAGCGAATTTTTTTTCTAAGGGAGACTCATGGACTGAAACTGTAAAAGGACCTTCAGACAAAAAGTGCATAAATTGGCCTTCATATGTTGGAATAGCTCGTATATATGACAGACTGTGCAAACTTGACGAGAGCTGGAGAAGCGTTCAAGGAGTATCCATCGATCGAGTGGAAGCTATTCACTGTCAAACTTGGCCACCAGAGGCCGCTGAGTGGATAACACGTGAAAGAAAGAATGGATGGCCTTCAGGAGATGTCATTGAGAATATCGTGAGATTCGGATGTCACTTGGTTGCGAAGCCTCATCAAAGTACTCCAGATGACCACACTCAATGGAGATTTTCTTTTTCACAAGCAGAGGTTGTTTTAGTCAACAGTTGGACAGATGTCCAGAAATACATTTACCACGTGCTCAGGTTAATCAAGAGGGAAGTAGTGAAGTCTTGTGGAGGAGAAAAGAAAACTGCGTTCTGCACCTACTTCTTTAAGACGCTGATGCTTTGGACTTCCGAACAGAAACCTCTGGAGTTCTGGGCAGACGAGAACCTGGCGACATCTGTCGGTGAATTATTGTGCCAGATGATTCAATGGTTGATTGAAAGATGTTGTCCGAACTATTTCATTCCTGGTAATAATATGATTGATCATCTGTCAAAGGATGACGACTTTTCCAATGAGATTTCTTTACTACTGTATTACAGAGAGAACCGTCTTTCTGCATTGCTCTCAAGTTCACCAAAGGCTTATCCAAAAACAGAACTTTTTATCAATGTTCCGAATAAAGCTCTGCACTATCTGCAGTTGCACATGGTTTTTGGTAATATTGTTACTCCTTTGCAGCCAAGAATGAGCGGACGTTTTATGAATGAGATTACTTCATCATCGGACTTCTTACCAGCTCTGAGAGATTTGCATGCTGGCATAACCCAACACCTGCAACTGATGATCTCCAGAAAAGAAGGACGATTGGAAGAGGTTGATGAATGTGAACTATCATCGTCTGCACTCAACTTCTTCGCACTAGCGATTGAAGCAAGTGATCCTGGTTATTCGCGAATATCAGTGTCCCTTTGCGATTCCTTGCTTATTAGCGTTGAAAAATTCACCGTGGGTACATTAATGAGCAAACGAACCAATTCCACATCCGCTAGTCACTGGCATAGTGTTGACGGTTACAAATTCGAGGAAGATAGACTTCAGGTCGAGAACTACAAATTACACATTCTTAGGGAAGCAGTAGATAGGCTGATGCAGAATTCATGGGATGTTGTAGCTATTCCATCGTATTTCATCGTTGCTGCTTATCGTGCTAATTTCTTCTATACTGGTTTGCGTGACTATCGCTCGGCTGCAAGACAATGCGACGAGGCTTTAAACCGATTCAATTGTCAGTGGAGGTATTGGATCAAGGACATGACAGGGGAAGTATTGTATTTTATTCTGACGAACGAATGGTCGGCTGTGTTTGACGTAAACATACAGATCGTTCTAGGTTTCACAGCACTATATCAGTCCATTTTCAAGGTTTGTGACACACGATCCAGACTTATGGCTACTGGCAATGTCAGGACAATTGTCGTTCGTCTGTCTGCGATAGAATTCCTTCGCTACGTCAAATGCCAATGCCTGAGACTACTTGGGAAGCTTAGTCAATTTCATTCGCCATTAACTCTGGACACAATTCAAAACTGTCAAAATTTTAAGCAGGACAGAGAAATGTTCATGTGTTCAGAAAAGCGTATACATATATTCTCCCACTACTTCCTCGACGCGGCTTGCCATACCAGTTGTGCTTGAAGTTGCGCTCTGTGGCCTCGATTGAAATGTTTAGGTCACGAATCAAATTCAACATGTTTAAGAAGGCATAGCCTGATGAACTGATGCGATGCTGTTATTGTCATCTTATTTTAGTTGATTATGGTTGTTGATGTTTGCTGATGAACATCGTTGATGTAAACTACGACTTCTACTAAATGAGCACAGCTTTAGCATTACCCTCTGCCCATTTAATCCACGACGTCTAGCGATTGGAAGGTTAGCTTCTTGACTGAGGGCATCGAACAGCATCAATTAAGTAGCGTTGTTTTCGTTAACGGGAAAAAACGAAAATGACAATCAATGAAATTTAAACCGTTTTCGTGACGAAAACTGAAACTGAAACGAACTTTGTCGCAATTAAAACTGAAACAAAACAAAAATAGATGCAACAAAAACTAAGACGATATTTTACCGGAATAAAAAAATATTTCGGCTCGAGAATGTTCCTAACTTAGGCGCATGTTCATTATTTTTCAGGATTTGTACATAAATCTGCAAAATGATGTGACGTTGTGCAATACAGTACCTCTTCTAGTAAGCGTTCATTTACGTTATGAAACACGAGGAGAATGAGATATGTCTATTTCCGGTTACCGTTTACCGCGAATTCGAATCCTATAATTTTTATTTAGCAAAAATATATAGTGCTTACTGCGAGAAGTTCACTTAATTAATTCAGAAGTGTTGAAACTTTCATTTTTCTCGTCTTTGGCCTCACGTGTGACAAAATAATGTCAATGGTAGACCATAATGATCATGGCAATGCATGCATGCATGTACGCACGCACGCGTGCACACACACATGCATACATACATACATACATACATATATACATACATACATATATGCATACATACGTACATATAATGCATTCATATATGATATATTATTTATAATTATACGTTCGCAGAAACCCAATGCACAGACTCCTTATCGTCTCATATATGCTAATTAAGTCTAACACATATTGAAGCACGCGTCTAACATCCTGCAACGAACACCATGAGCTCAATCCGGTTGATGCGGTTTAATGTCAACCTTTTCTGAATCCGCCATCCGCATTTACTCTGAACTACATTGTATTGTGTAGGCCAACTCACAGACTCACCAAATATAGGCTGCGCAATGCGCCTTGTATTTTATAAAATTAACTATGCATATGGCCGCAGTATACATGTGTATCAGGATGCATCCAGTTATGTAATGAGATGCTTCGCCAATGTAGGATTAGTTGCTTAATGTTGACAAATATTTCTGACACTGGACGGAAATGGTCGGCATTTTTGACGCAAACTGTTTTTCCAATACAAAGTAAGAATTTATGAAGGTCTCGGTAAAGCTAACTTTGATTTGACGTTCATTAAAACGACGTTGGCAAACGATCTGACGATCTGTTATCAACGTAATTTTATTTCTAACTTGCAATGGATGAGACACAGACTATCGTTTCAGTCTTGACCTGCAACCTGTTGCAAATAATGGGCTCTATTTAAGGGGAGACCAGATAGGGGTCCGGAGGGATGCCTCCAATTTCAGATAGAGGGGGATAGTTTTGAGTCTTAGATAAGATGATATCTTGCCTTTCTGACACTTGAGACCGGGCGTTTGCCTCCATCACTCAGGGGGTGACGCCCCTGTATACAATTTGTGCTGCTGTAGGCCTACTTTATAAGGAGTATGTTATGAAATGTTTTGAGTTGCAGAGTCAAAATTTGTATGTTACTGTAAATGTCGCAAGTGGACCCCTTCAAATCAATACATGATGCACAGGTTTAAACCGAGATCTGTACAACCTCAGAAGTGTAGGCCTATGTATGTCTCTGCTGACAATTATTAGTCTCGTCATGATAATGTAGTCCGTCGTTTTTACTGTTTCTGCTCATTGTCTAAAACACAATATGCAGAAACAGATGAGAAAATGCACTCTTGCGTATAATTATCGTCATGACCTTTCTGTGTGCATGCTAGATCCCTATATTACCGTTCAATTATCGTCATGACCTTTCTGTGTGCATGCTAGATCCCTTTATTACCGTTCAATTATCGTCATGACCGTTCTGTGTGCATGCTAGATCCCTTTATTACCGTTCCCGCGTTTCCAGTTGAAGCTGAGGCATAAAATGAATTCAATAAATGACGAAGAGGAACAATACCAACGATTTCGACAGCTGCTACTAAGGAGGAAGAAGCTTCATTCGTGTTTTATCAGTGGCAGTTGCTTTGAACTTCCTGTTGGATATGTGCTCAGTAATCCTACGGATGTGGATAAGATGTACTGGGCTAAAAACATCACAGCCTCTCATACAGACGTTGTCGATCACGACCAGCGATTCCCAAATCCTACCTTTACCATCGATACAAGGAACTGTCATGTCGGATTTGCAAGGTTAAGAAAAGTTCGTTTGACGACAGACGATGGAAATTGCTCGTATCATCGGAAGCCTACGACTCCATCTATCCAGGCTGGTAAAGGTCCATCTTGGCCAAAAGTTCTAACTGTTCAATCAAATGCAAACGTTTCGAGAAACTTCTTAGGGTGTTTCAATAAGATATTTAACGATGTTGCCAAGTTTAAGGTTGACTATGTATACGCAGTGTATTGTCCTTCTTGGCCCCCGGATGCCGCTGAGTGGATAGTCCGTGAAAGGAAGAATGGTTGGCCATCGAAAATTGTCGTTGATAAAATCGTGGGATTCGGATGTCACTTGGTTGCAAAGCCGCATCAAAGTACTCCAGAAGACGACACTCAATGGAGATTTTCATTTTCACAAGCAGAGGTGATTTTAGTTAACAATTGGACAGATGTTCAGAAATACATTTACCACGTGCTTAGATTAATCAAGAGTGAAGTAGTCAATAACAGAGAAGACACGGCTATTATGTGCACCTACTTTTTCAAGACGCTAATGCTTTGGGCATGCGAAGAAAAACCTGCGGGGTTTTGGACGGACGAGAACCTAGATACATCTATCGGTGAACTTATGTGTATGATGGTCGAATGGTTGATTGAGAGGCGATGTCCAAATTATTTCATTCCAAGTAACAATATGATTGATCATCTTTCGAATGAGGTCAAGTTATCCCAGGAGATTTCTGCTCTTCTGTGCTACAAAGAAACTGTGCTCTCTAAACTTCTCGCAAACGCAACACGAGCATATCTAGATATCCCTCTAAACTTTGGAGTGCCAAACAAGATCATGGAGTACACTCTGTTGGCATTAAACAACAGCCATATTCACGAGGCTTTACAGGATACGTTGGGAACGCTGCATTCTATCTTATCTGCTTCAAGTAACTTTGTAGCTGAGCTTCGTAATCTTTTTGATGCAATACAGACTCAGCTTCGCCTAAAGAAAGCGAAAAATGACAAGTCAGGCTTTGGACCAGACGAAATCTTTTCCATAGCAAAGAACTTCGATTCGGCCATGAGAGTAAATGAGGGCAATCTTCTGAATGTTAGAGTTTTTCTTCGGTCTTCCTTAAACGACCTACTTGATGAAATGGCATCGTTTGCTATGACTCATTATGGCTTGAAGTCATCTAACACTAATTCAGCAGCCATGGAACGTAGATGTGAAATAAATATGGATTTAAGTGAACACTGCTGTTCGTCATGCATGACGGCACCGACCGACGATTCATACTTCAAACATTTACTCAATCAACAGGCAAAAGATAGGTGTAACAGTTGCTACTTTCAACAAGAAATAAAAGCTAGTTCTGTCGCTGAGGAAAGTAAAATCGGCTCTGCATTAAGTGACTTGCTCCAGAATCTTGCGCGATGTTGTATCTCTCCAACGCATCTGGTCAGCTCAGCGTACTGTGCCAACTTCTATTACACCGCTTTGCAGGATTACAGTTCGGCCACTAAACAATGCAGGATGGCCTTTAGGCAGTTGGAGGATTTTGATTTTAATTCTCATCAAGTCCATCCTTCCATGTTTATAAAAGCCTTCTGTGTTCTGCTGACGACCGAATGGTCTGCTCTCTTTGACAGGAACTTACAACTTATTCTGGGGTTTATCACCCTTTCGAGAGATGTCTCTGCAATATCTCGGATCCGTCTGAGGAAATCTATTGCAATTCGTATCTGCCCTCTTGAATTTCTGAAGTACATTCACTTTCAGAGCGTGAGAGAGTTGAACAGAAATGAATCGGTACATTACGAATGTAATTTTAGAGCAGCAGCCGTTGGTCTATTCAACGGGCAAAGTGACTACGAGCACGTGTCTCGTATACTATTGCTGACCGCAATCCGCGTCAGTGGGATCATTCCAGAGAATATTGACCATGTAAGATATTCAGTTCAGTGGCCATGATTAATTAATATTATAAAAGGTTTCTAAGATGAGTATTAGGCTACACTTGGCACCAAGGGACAGCAATTAGTCAAAAGTAAACGACTTTTTGCCCAACAACGTCAGGGTTCAATATGCCACCAGTCGGCAGTCCTTCGTAATAACTGACAGACAACAAACCGTGAGCTGTATTGTATATTTTCGGAGATCAATTAATCATTGCTTCATACAGCCGCAATCTGGTATTAGCTAACATTGAGACTTGCATGTGTTTCACCGCTATAATGGGCGACTCTTGAAATCGGTATACAGAAATTTCAGAAACATCTTAGTCCGATGAAAGATAAGGCAGCATGCAAACATCTGGAACTGATTAAATGCAATCCATTAAACTGTTTTTCATTTTATTCATATTAAGCAAAATTCACAAAAAAACTTACTGGATGATCCTATTGACTTCTGTGAATTAATGAACAGACGGAAAAGGGTTGTATCACAATACGACGCACACTGTGGTAGCACACTTTAACTGCAGGAAGAAGAAAGATAAATTGTAGGCTACACATGGCACAATAAAATAGATATAGTTCAAAATTGTAGATATGATTTCTTATGGCCTTAATAATTAATATAATATCTCATTGACTCGCCAAATCATAAATCTTTCTGCTTTCTCTCAACAAAAGTCCCTTTTTCTGACCATTCCACTTCCATTGTTCATGTGATATTTTCAATTCATAAACTCAAACCCTTCAGTCGAATGTATCGAATTTATCTTATCATTCTCTTTGCACAGTTTTTAAGACATCTGGGCAAGCGTTTATAGGATATTTGAACACAATTTTTTTCGCGTGAAAGAACGAATAAATTGAATTACTCAACTGGATCCTTGATGCGAGCTAGCACTGGCTTCTCTTTGCATTTTTCACGCGGATGAGGCTTTTGCCACTCAACTGGTATTATATAAATTATTGGTCTTGTATTATTGCCTAGTTAGTTATTTAATTTATCATTATTATTATTATTGTTATGGTCATAGTTATTATTATTTAGAATTATTAATATTTAGCATTGTAGTGTTGACGAAAAGCAGATGGCGTTCCCTCGCCAGACACCTACAGTGAGTCTTTGTAACAGGTAGCTTGTCTCGAGTGTGGCATGGGTCACATCGGTTAGCCTTTGTCCCAGCTCCAAGTTTATTAATATTAATATTAATGTTAATACCTTTATTATTTTAGGAATAATCCCTCAGTTTCCTAAGACATAATTACAATTGGTAGAAGACCTACTTGTAGATGTACATGAATTTAGAATTATATTTACTGTGTAATTAGTATCATTTTATTGGCATTAGCATTGCTATAATCACATTTATCATGCGCGACAGGTCAATAGGTCAATAGGTTACATCTGAGCTTGACACGCTCAGCAATTGTGAGGGAGGGATCTGCACAAACTTCCTATACACTGTAGGCTAACCGTTCATGGAGGATTCAGACCCTTACTGTCCGCATTATAACCAATCAGCTACCGTTTATAAATAGGACTAGTATATTTCATTGTGACTTTCTTTTCCCACGCACAGACGCCCGTTAAGAGTGTTGCTGATTTGGGCGGCGCTATGTAAATGCTTGATTACATTACATAACATTACATTTGGCAATGATCAACTATTAATCATTTAATATGAACAGCGTGTGTGAATGCCTACCGTTGTGTTATGCATCAACAAAATGATAAGTGTGGGTCTGACACTATGAATCTATGCATCCAGAGCTCGTCGAGGGCCTCTATATAGGCGTGCTTCAAAAAAAGGCAGTTTCTATTATTCGTTTCTTCGCAAAAACAATGTTGTGATGCCGTCTCTCCTTAAACTGCAGTTCAAACTAGTCACGGAAGCCAACCACTTACAATTCGCCACAGTAGCCTACTCAGGACATCAATTCTCGCTATTCTGTAAGGTTAGGACCACAATTGACTTATCAAAACTCGAACGCTAAGCTACACTGAGTCGGATTTACTAGGGATCTACTATGATGCATGTATATTATTAAATCACGGATCTACTGTATGATATCTCACTATGTATGTCACACCGAAATGTGAATCTGAGGCGCTGAAACTAGGCTGGGTGCTTCCAAACAATAACAATCATCAGAATAGGTCTGAATGAGTGGCAGTTCATTAATTAGAAGACATCGACCAAAATGCATAATGACGAAAAGAATATTTAGGTGATACGACGATCATAAGCACGCTCGTGTACTAATTTAATATTTTTTTCGAAAACACAGCTTTCATAAATAACTTGAGTCCTTATTTGAGGCGTTGGTCAAACTGTACAAATCAACGATTCCTCCGCTGACCACAGACACGCTCTTGTTATCGTGAAAACAAATTCGATGCGGATTCTTAATTCCGTTGTCGTCCTTTCGCAACAGAATATCCGCGAAATTCAAACCGGAATCGAGCATGACGATTCTGTTATTACCATAGTCAGCAATCAGAACATTGTCCAGCTCATCGACGGCTAAATAACGAGGCCTGTCGAGTTCTCGCGGCTTCTGTCCCAAAGGGCCTCCGTATGAGCGCAGAACACGTCCCTCCCTTGTTAATTCAGTGATGCCGTGTCGCTGCGAGAGTTTCTCGCCATGACTGACGAGATAAGTTCCCTTCGAGGTTTCTATGGCGTGGCAGGGATCAAGAACCGCGTCCGGGAGTCGGACACTGTGGATCAGATTGGCACACAGTCCATAGATATCCAGATTGGACGGGCGACGAGTCATGAGGATGAATCCATCGCGCGTTACGGAGAGCGTGTATGGCCAGGTTGCGTTCGAAAGCCACCTGTGGGATTTGTGATCTGCCTGGACCTGCCAGACGCAGTTGCTTCCGAGATCTGAGACGTAGAGGCAGCGATGTGTGTTGCAGGCAACGATGTCGATGGGTCCGGTCATGCCAGGGACCTGGATCGAGTACTGACGGCTGTGTGGCTTCTGTGTGGAGTAAACGACTAGAGTTCCGCTGCCCCGACAGGCCAGGTATAATTTGTTGTCGAGCACAGCAGCGCCTTCCACCCAGGATCCACCGATGTCCAGTCTGTCGGTGTGATTGGCTTGGTACCCTGTAACGTCCGTTGTATCTGTTAGTCACAAATTCATAGGCTACAGCGCCACTTAGTCGATGAATGTGTGGCAATGCTAGGCCCTTTTTAATTTTGTAACTTTACTTCTATCATCAACGTTGTTTATTAGCAACTTCTAAAGCGCTAGTGTGTAATGAACAAGACACCCAACAATGACCAAATCAAAATCTGGAAGATCAGTCAACCGAAACAGTTAGACGGAATGCGGGTTGGAATTTAGGGCCTATTTGGGAATTATGTTCTAGGTAGAGAGGAAACGACATGGGTGATTGGGCAGAGCATAGATATAAAGGGAGGCAAGAAGTCCGTCAACCAAGAGCTGTTCTAATTTTAAATATAACCAAATGACCGGCAAAACATAATGAGTTTGTTTAATATTGATTTAGACTGATGAATATGGACTTGGATGTAATCGTACTTCATTGCTAGAAGATATGTGATAAATTTATATGATAAATTGGGGATCACGCTTCATTAGACCAACGACTGTTAAGTAAATAACAGAAGTAGGCTGCAGTAGGGCAAAATAGAAAAAAATAAATCCATCCATTCACGGGTGATGTCCTAGTAATTTTCTGAGCTAAGCACAGATTTAGGGTTGAAAAATGTCGAGAATCAAGGTTATTTACAACGTGTACGATTTCTTTATGGATTGAATAGGGATCTAATCTGCTTACTTGGTACGTTGCGGTTGTGTTCGTTTTCGGAATTTTTCTCTCTTTCGGTGTTTAGTTCATTTAAGAGTTGATGCTTTTCGCTTTCGAGTTGATCAACGAGCATTTCAAGACGTTTAATCTCAATATGGAATAGTTCCATGTTTTTCTTATCCTCGTCAGCCTGTCTCGTCAACGCTGCTAATCGCGAATCTATTTGACTATACGAATGTTTCATCTGAAGCTCTACTTCGCTTTGCAACCGTAATAGCCGATCGCATTCACTCGCATGTGATTCCTTTTCCTTCAAAATAAAACGTTTCTGAAGTTCTAACTCGACTTCCGTTTCCTTCAAGCGCTTTTCTAACTGGTCTCTGTCTCGTTCTAACCGCTTGAACTCGTCGCTTTGCAAAACTGAGTCTCGCCTCCTTTTAATTTCAGTCGAGGCATCCATTAGCTTTCCTCTGAGCCTTTCGTTTGCCAATTCCGCTTCCCTCAATTGTCCTGCCAGACCATCCTTTTCAACGGTCGCTTCAGTCTTCTGAAGCCTCGTCTTCTGAAGCTCCGACATCCGACACTCCAACTCCGCGTGAAGCCACTCTGAGTCGCGACTGACTTTTTTTAACTCATACTCAAGCTGACTGTTTTCTGCTGTCAGGGTTGAATTCTTTGTCAAAAGCTCTTCCGTTTCCTGGTCTTTAGTTAATCTCTCAGTTTCCATCGAATAGGCGGTCTTCCGCAATTGCACGAAGCCTAAGTGACAACGATAATATATATATATATATATACATATAATTTTATATGGATAATAGCTATATTCCATTAGGTGAAATGATTGCATGTGTGTTTTCAGACATGTGTCACAACCCATTCACAAACGTAAATGATATCGTACATGTATAGCATAGGGTTAACGGGACGACCCGGCGATCGGGTTGGGTCGGGTCGGGTTGGTAGATTAGGCGGGTCGGATCGGGTCAAGATCTTGGCTGGTCGGATTGGGCCGGGACCCAAACCAGGACCCATTTCGACCCACCAATATTTGGCAGAGCTTAATTTTCAGCTCTATGCTATTGATAATGTTAATAAGTTACAATCAAATAAATTGAATGTGACAAAGTAATTAGCACAAAAGCGTAGAGCATGATTTGTTCCTTTTTACACCAAACTCGGCTCAAGCTGTTGTATAAAATAATCTCTCATAAATTTATGAAATAACGAATAGTCAGCGGATTTATTACAAGCCTGTGAGCCAGCTGATGAGGCAACGCTGGAACATGAGGACCGGACGCTTTCGTACCTAAGAATATTCGGAATTCTACTGCATTTACTTTTGAGAGAGCAAGTTTAGGCCAAAATAAATTGAATAAACGAAAGGTATCTTCACAGTTCTCAAGCATTGGGCATTTAAAAGCGCATTGTTGCCTAACTGATTTTAAGATTAAACTAGCTTAATGAATGGAGCGCTTCAGCTGTTCTCGGAAGATGCTTTGTTAGCGTTTGCACGCATATAATACAATAATAGTTATTAAAACGTTTTGTTGATATCTACGCGTGCAAGCTCCAAGCTTCTTAACTATTACAACTAGACCCCAGCAAATGCCGAACCTTTTAAGAGATTGTCGACATGATTAGAATCAACACTTCTGCTTTCTGCTCGATGTAAAGACAAGACTTTTGTAGAAATGTCAACCCGAATGAAGAACGGTAATCTGGGACCAATCATCCACGAGTCTCGTAATTGTCGACTATGCTTAACCTGCAAAAACATCAACACAGTTCGTGTGCTAAAAGCTCACAATAACAATGAAATACACGATCTTCTATGGATGTCTTGTTGGTTTGAAACCAATATTTTGTTTTAAGTGTATCATGGCTGCCGAATAACGCTGAGGTTGTCTGAGCGAACATTTAGTTCCAACAACTTCCTTAAATATTACGCCAAAACGTTTTTATTTATTACACTGTAGACCTACTAATATAGCAAACATTTTATTATCAGTTGACGTTAAACGCAGTCAATGTGCATTTATTTCAAGCTGCACATTTTAAATGATACACGAAATGGCACTATTAACAATCAGAAAATATGTCAATAATAAGATTTATGTTAATGGTATTTAAATTTTTTTTATTTCAAACGTGCAGTGCTTCTTGTTGCTGTATAGCAATAGTTGGCTGAATGATCTAACTCACGCTTGATTTTTCGTTTGTTCCTTTCCGAGAGTGAATCGCGGTACAGATCTTTATATTTTGAGGAATTTGTGACGAAGTACTACCTGTTAATTATTGTTAAACGCCAGCGTCAGAAAATCCAAAGCGGAGTATGCAGTTTGAGATAGATGAAATAGATAAGACGAGAGCTGAGACACAACAGTAGCGACCATAGTACCCTACTAATATGAATATTAATGTTAATATCAATTTCGGTGCTATTGTTAATGACAACTTAATATAAATATTCAATATTACCATTCAATGTTTATATTTAGTAATGTTAACCATTATAGCAATAGGGGTAGTATGGGAAGTAGTAGAAGTAATAGTAGTAGTAGTAGTAGTAGTAGTGGTAGGTTTTTTTTATCATTGGGCCTATAGTACTGTAACATTTTTCTGTAAGTCCTACTACTGATCATTTGCTATATCGATTTACATTATAATGTATTCCATATTTACGACGCAGGGTTGACTGTTATATAGTTAGTGGTCAACCTCAATGCCATTCTATGTGTGCCATTATACCGTGCTTCGTCGTTCAAAACTTAGACCTCACTGCCAACTTGCCTTTTGTAAGATAGACAGCGTTTTTTTGTATACTCAAAAGGAGCCACATTGATTGTCTAATTAGAAGCTGACTGACTTATATGAATTTATTTAACGACGCATCCATAACGAGAAGCATATTAAAATACCCATTTATAGCTTCTCGATCGTAATAGCATTTCCAATTTCCAGGAAAGCCGAAAATTAAGATAGCCTACCTTGAATTCCCTGTAGAATGTCGCAGATGTGTTCTTGATTGGTTTTGACGAGAGCTTGGAGAAAGGTTGCGTAGTCATCGGAGGACTTTCTAGCGATGATGATAAGTAGGCTTTCCGCTTGTCTGTACTTGTTCCATTCTGCTGCGATGTCTTCCTTCTCCCGTTCGGTTATGACATTACCAGCCACAAGATGGTTCAGAAGACCCGACTCCTCGACCTCGATTGATTCCGTCAGGTCAACGTAGTGCTGTCGAATTAACTTCGAATGATGGAGAATATCAGAGGCTTCGCAACCAATGGAGTCGATGTCTATTTGAAAAAATATTATCACGATATATTTCTGAAAAGAAACTGTAGAAGAAAAGTAAGAAGAACGGGCAAGTTATCAAGTACATTAAATTAAATCTCAATATTTAAAGGCTTGTTGCCCATCAGAGGATGATTATAGCCTACAAGTTAGAGAAGTATCGGGATATCAGTATATTGGAACTCGAAATAATCTTCGTTGACGAAGCTCATTTAGCGCAAAGAAATACCAGGATCTAGATGAACTTCTACGAACTCTGGCCAAAAACGACGAAATCAAGATATTATCTCTCGTTTATGTCGATTAATCACAACATTAACCTACGTTGTAACTTGCATAGTCTAATAACTAGTGTAGGCCCAAATTTTATCAGCTGTTTAATTGCATCTGAAGCTCACGTATCTACCAATAGAGTGAATTTTTTATGCAAACTGGTGTTGTAACCTACACATGATTAAATAAAAGCAACTTGAAAGACTTATTATATAGCAAATATAATAAACTGACCGGCATTGGCGAGCATTGAAAGGACGTGACTTTGGTGTGTTCTTTGAAGCTCAGCTAAGAACGCGTGGTAGACATCAATAGGTTTGCGGAGCAGAATGTTGAGAAGGTTCTCACTGGCTTTTCCCATGGTTCGCGTCTTCTGGATGGAGTCCAACTCAGGCAACGTCAACATGTGATTCTGAAAGAGCCGAGCGGAAATGTCATGTGTGCAACTGACATAGTTGATCAGCTGAGAGAATGAGCGTTGCAGTAGTCTAGTGTGATCTACAATTGAATCATCTCTAATTTAAGCACAATTTAGATTTTTTCCCTTTTAAAAAAAACGCAGAATTTTGAGGTTCAAAATAGTAATGGATTACGTTTAGAGCACTCGGCATGTAGCGCGGGAGAACAGATTTCAGTATAATACTTGTAGTGTTTGCTGTCTATGGGCCTTAGGCAGGTCCTTCTCTGACAGTTAATTAATACCATCCATGTCTTATAATTGCCTATTTGTGTGCGCCCAGCCTCCCTCCACAACAACTGAAATTGGGAAAGAGATCAACAATTCAAATACAGTTGTATTGTATGCTGCTCTTCCATTCTGCTGCACACTGAGCTTCTGTAATTACAACGCTTCAATAAGCAATGAATGCTTTATATGATTGCTCGAATACGTCTACATATGCTTATTCGTGGGTCTTGATGTGGTTGAGTCTTTTTCTAATGACTCACCTGGGGCGACAGTTTCTGTTGCTCGAATACTGATATTCTCTAGAGATCGCGATGCCCAACCCATGAGCGACGGTTTATTCTTTAGTAGATCAGGTTTCCGATTTGTTTCTGAGATAACATGGTGCCCACTTTTCCTTGCGTTCGTCTTTACGTATGTCGGCTTTGGCAACGGTTTTGGTGGCACCTAAAGAAATAAGAAATTGATATGAAACTGCGTAAAACAAAAGTCGATGACAGTCAAGAGGTTTTTCATGCAGAAAGCAAATAAGTGTGAAATCAATTATTAAAACTAAAACCTGAGTCAACACAAATAGCTCTCACCATTACCATCACAAGTATTATCGCCACCATAGCCGACAATAAATCATCCACCTCTGCGAAGTAGATGCATAGGAAGCGGATGAAGGTCACTGTGTCCTCGGATGGATGTGACATGCGCATATACTCTTCATTTACTCAAAAAGATTTGAGAAATACTACTAATCAAAAGTGATGTTGGCTCAGTAAGATTAAGGCTCAACTATGTACCGTTTCGGCTAAGATGACGCTTTTAAATGAGCTCTTTAAAAAGAAGAGAATGCGCTATACAGACCTGCGCCTACTTTAAATAAATCTAATTAACGGGCCTATATGTTTATTCATAAGGATAAATACACGCATATAACCATTTCTCCATTCGCCACACCCATTTATTTATGCGCATACACTGAATCAATCCTTATGTCTAACAATTCCCATATAGGCCTACATTCCAGAAGCATCCATGCACACATGATCGCTGCAGACATGCATTTATATATATGTATATATACACACACACATATATATATATATACATGCAGTCACACAGACAAACATGCACGCATGCATGCACGCTTATGTTCAAGCATAGACTTATACATTATAGACACGCATGCCTAAATGCATCAGCCAACTGAAGGGAGAAATCCGACCTTATGAGGATGTTGTTTGGGGATATGTTGTGCTGCGCTCTTCTCATGATGTAAAGCTTGGCTTTGACAGTCGTCTCGAACGACGACGACATCCTTCCGGATATATTCCGTAAGATTAGTCAACTTCGTGTTATAGTTGCTCAACAGTTTATCCAGCGCTTCCACGTTCGTTTCTAATTTCTGTTGCAGGAAATCTGAATCGCAAGCAAATAAATCACTTAAATGCAGATTAGGGTGTACAAAAATAAAGGTTGTTATAATTTTAATTACAACATCTACAACGTTTCATTTAGTTGAGCTGATAATACCTGCAAAGTTACAGCTGCCTTTAATGAGTGTCAACACCTCAAACTTCTGCATTTGGGTAGCAGACAATCGGTACAGGTACCAGCTATGATCCTCGTCAAAGTTCTGCTACAAGAACCTCGATATTCTACGAGGTTCGGCGACAGTTTTTTCTCTGTAAATCGACCCAATGCATGGAACCGTCCAAGAAGGATTTCAAAAAAGCTCATTTTTACACTAAACTTAACAGATCACATGACACCACTTGCTGTGACGTTCCAATTGAACTATTATATCTCCACATAGCCACTAGGCTTAGAAAGGTCATCATTGCGTCTAGTATAGGATTTTTGACAACAAGAAATCAGGAAGTAACATGCTTGTCACTATGCTGTAGTTACATTCCGTGATCTGTGATATCAAAATAAGCTTAACACGTAGATTGGTCTGGGACAGTTCACAGACCCTGGAATATTCAGTCATTAATATCCTGCAGCTTCAAACTTACTGTGAATCATTTCTGACACACAATGACTGATCGCATTATTAGGAAAGTGTTTTAATACCAGTCCTCAACTGATGAAAAGCCACGTCACAATTATATTGCTTTTAGTTTCTGAAAACCAAGGTCGAACCACGCCGTGTAAAGTGATTCAAGAAGACAAGATCACGAAATAATATAACAGTTTTGCGTGTACAGTTTCTGATTTGTCTTCTTCGAGAAACATAAAATAGATACCTAGAACTCCGTTCTGTTAGACCTACTTGTAGCACCTCGAAACTAAAGATCAAGCGCCATTTAACCAAGATGTATTTGACCTTGAACAACAAAGTCTTGAGATGGTCAATGGTCAATGGTCATACCATAGTCATGTGGGGCTAATTTTGAAGCCATTGAATATCCACAGCCTTAATCTAGGATTGAATCTTCTCGCTCATCAATGACGACAGTACTGTGACATTAAACAATTTACGGCAACTGACCATGAATGCTCAAAATAGCATTTTTAGTTCTTTCATCAGGAAACCCCCACCATAGCTAACAAATTCACTTTCTGCAGAGCATTTGCAGTTTCTGATATACCTTGTGTACAGTAATTTCCATCAATCGTACACGCTATTCCTACTCGCCTATGAGGCTATGACTCGCCCTTACAAAGCTTAACTGCGAATCGCTTTGGAACTTAAAATACTGATTAAATTATCTGTGAAACCATGCAATATAATAAAATAATAGCCTTACAAGAAACGTGGATGCTTTCTTGAGGTTGTCCGGCAAGATATAGAAACTTTCGAAAATGTGTGTAGACTTGAAACTCCCTCCCGTAAATAAAGTAGGCCTACATCTGCTCATCGTGGTATAGGTTATAGCCTAATTATTGATTTCTAACCACCCCAAAGGCCTTCCCAAACTGAACCTATTTAAGATTGATTACTCCATTTCAATTAACAAAATAAATAATGTATTATATCGCACAACTTAAATATCAAATTTCGCGATTGTAAGCTAATCTCAATTTTCAATTTTTTTTCGGGTGTCTTTGATCCATTTACAATTTCATATGTTTTCCCATCAGCTCAAACATCTGTCTATATATTGTTAGTCTCACATAAAATCCGCGTTTCTTGCCGCTCCTGCCGCTGTAGCCTAACCTATGCTGAAGATCCTTAAGAAGTGCGGGAGTGTGAAGACCCTGTTTAATTCATCCCACAAGGGAGTAATCCCTTCTCAACCCTTCTCACGAACCGGATGTCGAGAGTTCTATCTGGGTACTGAATGGCACTCCTAAGCAGCCAGCTGTTCCGGAGGGGCGAAAGACTACATTGATACATAGGTTATGCAAGTGTGCATGAGTATGACACTAGTCTCTGAATTCCTGGATATGTTGCATGGCTACACAGCAATGAGAAGAGTATAGACCGACGGATGCGGGATCGGCAGCTAAAGTACTTCTGAGCATATATAATACAATGACTTGACACGCAGACAATTCAAGTCATCGTGTCTATAAAAGTCTGCATCTTGTCTGTATCTACTGAAGTCGGCCTTGAATTAAACCGAACATCTGCGTCATAATTAATTACTTAACAACTTCGACGATTTCACGATAGACATTCAGAATTTACCCTGAATTCTATAATGGCTATCAATATTTAGTAATATGTCTTGATCGTAGATACAGTAATTATGCTGGTAAACTACACATTTGTGAGACGGCACTTGATTGCTAAGCGCCGGGCACAATCTTATTCACGAGCGCTTATATCTAGGTCCTCCTCAGCACACAAGGTCTTTGCGGATGATAATGTTGATATGGCGTTTACTGACCTGAACCACCCGGTCAGTATGTCCATATGAAAACAAAATAGGACCCCTAATGGAACGCCAAAATAGGACCCATATGTAACGCCAAAATAGGTCCTTGTAGAAATCCAAGATGAGACCCACGTGAAAGAATACATTGGACACAATGGGACTTCCAAATAGTACTTACATTCAATACTCAATTAGAAACATAATTATTGAAAGCCAAAATGAGACAAACGTGGATGCCTACATAGGACACAATATAGGACCCATACTGAGAACAACATAGGACCCATATCGATTCAGGATGGATCCCTTATGAATCCCATGAAATGAAGGAAGAATATTTAGTTTGAGATAAACTGGCCTCTGTACTTAACTTCAAGGCTTTCTGCATCAATACACTTCAACCGTTTTAGATGTCTATTGGTCATATCTGGATTGAACTGGCAATCAAAAACGAGTAAGGACGAAAACCTCTTGTCGTAAATGGTAAATTCTCAGGTTTACCGCGAGTCACAGCGTGGGTATACAAATTTCCGTGGGTCAATTCCAATTGATTATGTCAACCGTTGCAGAATTTATTGCCACGGGGATCTGGTTAATTCAACTAAATTGCTGCAACTAAATCCATCAAATAATTTTATTGGTGTTTGATATTCGATACTCAATGCACATTCACGAATGTCATCCGCAATACAGGACTTTTGCGGGGAAACATGTCACGTAGAATTTGATTATGGGAGGTGGGCGTATGGAGTAATGAATAACAGGCCGGGGAGATGAGCAATAGAAGAAAGTTCGATTACCCACTGCCTACATAAGAAAGTATGACCAAATCATCTTCGATATGGAACGGTGTCGTTAAAAAATCAATCCTTCCATTCGCTAGACGGCGGCTTTGCTTAAATAAAGCTTTGCTTAAAGAAGTAGAACGCAATGGACGCCTTGCGTGGCTGTCCTACCGTTACATTTGACTCCTATAACAACATGTGATCATTCTTTCATGCTCTACTTGCAATTGCACTGCGGCCTATCAATTTGAATCTTACAAACTAGGATCATTATTATAATTATCAACATTATTATTATTATTTATTGAACTAATGGTGGTCAATGCAACACAAACTTTGGCCAATGTACAGCACATGTGAATATAGCTTTAACTCACAGGTCTCTTCTCAAGTTCGCGTGACTATGTATAGGCCTACATTGTAACAAATGCTTGAATCTCAGTAAACACGTGCGTTGTTGCGATACAGTCTCATTCGTATCTAGGTCGATATAAATAGGCTTAATAGTCTATTTCTTGCTAGGACCCACTCGTTGAAGTAGGCGTACTTGTCTGTAGTTTTATGTCCTTCGATACTTCATGAGCGTTTAATTACCTGGATATTATTAGTGGCCTAAACTTGTGATCGACGCCTGTATTTAATGACGTCAATACGAACTGTTCTTTATATAGGCCAATAGCCAGGCATGGCTATTTCACGCTTCTGACTGATCAGACCATCTCATTGGACCTTTGCATCGGGAATGACAGCTGAAGGAGTTATTGCATTGATATTTAACTCGGCTTAGTGAATCTCGGCCCCAAAATTTTTCATTCCCATTCGAATTAGTGTCATAAGCAATAGACTGCATTAAAGAACAAGCTCCAATACGGCGCCATATAAATGCAGGGCCGCTTTAGTCATGCTCTGTGTTTGCGTATAGGTAGGCCGTAGGGCCCCGCAAAGTTAGGGGCCCACTAACAGTCCTGTCATTGTAAGATGACAACATTATTATGATCTGATAATAACCTAGTATCTGTCATTTGACAGATACTAGGGCCCCACACAAATGTTGTGTAGAGCTCCCAAAATACTAAATACGATGCTGACTAGACGGAAAGACCTGGGGCCTCCAAATTTCTTGCTACGCTACCGATGAAAACCCAAAAGGTTGTTTGATCTTACACCTATCAGAGAGAGAAATAGCCAAAGTAGGACCTACAGCTTGGTATTGACGGTCGTAGACAGTAGGCCCTATTATTATTCCCCTGAGGTCCAAACAGACAGAGGCATGGACAACAACATGCATACAGACACAGACAAACATAGAGACACACATGTGACAGAAATATAGTCCGAGACCGGATGATAGATAAATATTATACTCAGTGGCGTCGCCAGAGCTTTAAGGTTGGGGAAGGGACGAAAGATTCCCCAACGACTGGGGATCCGGAAGAGCGTCGTAAGCTCCCCAGCAGGGTTGTTCTCGATCAATGTCAATCAGCAATGTGCTCCTGCGAAAATTTTTAGCATTTGATGCCAAATGGAGTGCATTTTGGTTCTTGTTTACCACATATTTTTAAACAATTACTTCGAAATAAAAGTGCCAACAGCAACCCGATTTGTGAAAAAATTTGCCCAAACTACATGCAAGGAAACAGAATTTAGACGTTAGAAGGCGTTTAGACATTTAGGCGTTCGCAGTGGAAGCATTAGAAATTGCAGTGTCTTTTAAACTAAATGTAGACTTCAACTGCAGCCATAGTCATATTTTCGAAAGCCAGATGAAGTTAAGTTTTATTAAAGTAAAATTAGCCGTGCAACCCAGCTTCATCTGGAAATGCATTTCTGTGTAGGGCTGTTTGCAAAACAGATGATGTAGGCAAAACAGGTGATGCAGTGGTGTCACCATAACTTGGGACAAGAAACCCTAACGATTAGGGCGCACGGGATGCGTTGTAAGTTTCTCTAGCGGTCTGGGGCAGAGCCCCAGGTGCCTTTCGCAATTTTAAGCATTTGATGCCAAACGAAGTAAAAATTGGGCTCTTGTTTACCTCAAAATTGTTCAGCCATAATATCGAAGTAAAAGTACCTAAATCATCTTGATTTGTGACAAAATTTGGCTATGTTATATGCAGAGGACCTTAATTGTGAAATTTCAAATTACAACCCGCCACCCCATATAAAACCTCCTCGGATTTGCTCGAATCCCAAGACCCAACCTGGGCTGGGATAGGAGCAATTGCCCTCTTTGCCCCTCTCGTGGCGACGCTAATGATAATACTATAGCATCGCTTTCATTGCATTGAAAGCAACATCTGGTCATCTGAATGCTAAGCTAGAAACTAAGTCACTGCTGTTGCTACTCTCTAAGGGTCAGATTATGTAAATTTACTTTAAATGAAAAACGAATTGAAAGATAAATCACCGTCAAATGCTTTGAAATTAAGTTATTCAGATGAATATTAAGTGAAAATTGAACCTAAGATGGAGAGAGACAGACAGACAGATAGCTTGATTGACAGACAGACAGACATATTTAGTCACTGAGACAGAGAGACAGAAAGAGAGATGGAAAGAGAGAATACACTATAACAACAGTCACTATTAAGTCCATCTAAAATAATTGGTCACTGGATACACCACGTGATCGATCGAGTCGCATGCTACGGTCGACTTGGCTCAGTCGACTAGTGAATTTCTCATCAACGCGAGCCACTTAGTCGACTTTGCCGACTTGGATTGTGGACACTGGACACTGGACAATAATTGACCAAATTGCTGACGACACTGTCGCATTCTTATACTCCAGTAATTAAATAACGCATAAGTTTCAACTGCAGGTTTTTCCTTAAACTCTAATTAATCTGGCACTATATCCATCACTGAATGCACGTAGGCCTATATCATTGTGTCCTGTTCTCGAATGAAACTCATTAATTTTCACGATTAGTTCTAACAGCTAAATTGTCTTCGTTAAACCTTAAGACAATTAGACAACCTACTTAAATCGGATTCTATGTATCGGTTGTACATCGTCATCTGGTAACCGACTCCACAGAATGGCATCCTAGTTGAAGCGACTCAGCTTCGGTAATTACTCAGACACGTCTATAAATAAACAAGAATAAATTGTAACATTTGAATGATAATCGCACACATGACATGATATGACGTCTCGTATGATTATATAAGCAAAAGTAATACAACAAAGTAACTTTACTCATCGAAACATTGTTATAATAGCCGTCATTCTATAATGGTAATTGTAAAACACGCCGTGATTTTGCATGATGAAAATGCGATATGGTTAAATTCAATGGGATTCCGCAGTATACCTCAAACCTGACGCCCATAATTTGAGATCCGTCACCTAACGGAGACTAGCCACATTTTTATGTCTGGTTGCAACAATCAATGTTGCATAATTTATGTGTCCTTTTACACTTTCTTTAATCTGTGTCCAAATTGGGAGCAGCAGTTATTGATTATCCTGAAAGACTTGGGTCTTAACTTTGCAAAACCTCGGAGATCCGCCGCCACCTCTGGATGAGCAATATAGCCACATGGGCAGGCGCGATTGATGATAACAGTTTTGTCAACCTCAGCGCTGGATAAATAAGTTCTCACACATTTCTAACAGCTCGTAACTGCTCAGATCGAGTTCCTTGTATTCTCACGAAACGTTCTTTTGCTCTAAGCAGTCGCAGTCGACCTGGTCCGGTATGTGCAGGACTAACAAAGGCAAATAAACACTTAGGTTTCTGGGTCAGACAAGTTCATCGAGACAGATGGGTAGACACGGTAGGGAGACAGTCTCAGAGTAAATATAAATGTTCGCGTTTTTCTATAGGGATCGTATTATGTGGCCTCATTTCATCAGATGAGATCATTCGCCACCGTTGCCCCATTTGAATGGGTTGCAAGCAGTTTAAGGTTCCATTGTGGGCTGGGCCTACTGATCCTGCTAGCCTGAGACTAAAATCTCTGAAATAAGCCACTTTCAGTAAACGAACCGGCATCCGCACGCATAGAAGCGCAAGGGACATTCGCCAAACAATGCAAATAGCTGCACCAGGGACCCAACAGAATCCTGAAGGCTAAGATAGTGGCGCGTATAATAGGGAAGAAGCATAATTATTATGAATGGAAATTCGGCCTTCCAGCGTTGGCTTTAAGTCGTAAAACACATGCATATAAAATATTATTTGATGTTGTTTCAGTACGGCCTTTTTCTAACTTCTGTTCCTCAACTCTGGTACCTTTAGACCCAATATTATTCGTTTCGTATGCATCATCATTACCATGATCGTTGTCATCATTATCGTCGTCGTTGTCAGCCTGCAAATCTTATTCACACTTCCTCATCCTCTTCATCCTTCTCCTCCTCGTAAGTGTGGATGACAGCCACTTGGCGGCTAGGGTGTAGGGCAAAAAACCTATGACAAAAACTCCTCTGACAAAACCCCCATCAGACATAATCCCCTCTGCATTAACCCTCTGTTTAAGGCAGGACATTAACCCACCGGACAAAACCCACCCCTCTTGTCCTAACTAGCTTCTGCAATTAGAAGCCATACCATAATAACTGACACTACTAACAAAGTCTGCAAAACATTACAAGTAACAGTCAGTACGACTTTTAGTCTAACTCAGAGGCTTCCAGATAGGGGCGGGGAATATTTTTGAGTCTTAGGGGGCTATCTTGACTACCTGACACTTGGAACCAGAGTGTTTGCCTCCATCAGTCAGAAGGGGATTGAAGCCTCTGGTCTAACTGATATAAGAAATCGTGTCACAGAAAACACACATACGCTCTGCATAGACTCATCTGACCCGTCTGAGGAAGCCGTGTCACATAGCTTACGAATTACGCACAGTGGTGCATTCAGTGTACATAGACCTATCATACATTAACGAAAAGACTAAGGAACTAATTAACTGTTTGCTATTTAACTATTGGACGACGATACCTGAGTGACCGCATCAGACTTTGAAAAGATACATATGACACATGCTTTACTTCAGACTTTAAAGTATACACACGTTTATAAATAATGAAAGTAAAAAAGTAACAAACATTTATTCTTAGGGGGAGGTTTGTCAAGTAGGAGGGGTTTTGTCAGCGGGGGTTTTTGTCAAAGGGGTTTTGTCCGCGACCCGGATGCAGAGCCTTTATGAAAGAAAACGGTGCCATGTAAACTGTTTTGACACATTATCACGTACACAAACAAACACAGGTACATGCATGCACACATACTGTTCTATGCGGGGAACGGACATCTGCCCACGCAGGACATAAGCCCCGCCCTATATGTATACATGCACGTATGTACATGAGCATATGTACATGCTTACCTGCCAACCTGAATATATTGACTGTTTGACACCAGGTTCAGCCAACCAATTCGTGAAAAAGTTTGACGGGATCTCATTCATTCATTCATTCGTTCGTTCATTCGTTCATTCTCAGCTGTCGAAGTGAGTTATTGGCCGACAGCATAAGGGTGTCCCTGGATCAACTACAATGACTAGGTGCACATAGACCGAGTTAGTCATGTTCATGTATTGCTCGTCTTTGAACGGCGGCATGAACGAACCCACTCATTACCAGCCCTCCTACACAAACTCGATCTCAGGCATATATATAATTATATATAGGCCTTCTTACAGCGTTTGTCTACTTGGCGATGGCTTTGCCCAGAGGCTTTGTGCATTTTGCAAATGCAACTGACTAGGCCTACACACCCAAGTTCCCCGTATGCTGGGGGTATTCGCTTCTAACGACCAGAACTAGGATGCATGCATAATATATCAGCACGTTTATGTTCTTAGCTCCTGAGTATGTTTGTTTTTAACTGGCACGTTGCTATGAACTGCCTCCAGAGCACAAGCATCCATCCATACATCCATCCCTCTATGTGATCATAAAGCGCCCCCTCAGGATAACTATTCAGAGGCGCTACCAACCCAGGCCCTGCCAAAGAGGAAAGTCTTGAGAAATTTATAGAAAGGGTTAGATAGGTCCTGCGGGCATTCCATCTAAACCCAGTTCAGATGGGATGCTATTCCAAACATTGAGACCCACAATTGAGAAAGGTGGCAGCGCGAGCTTGTGGAACCACTAAATCGCCTCTGGAGGCCGAACGTAAAGATTATTGACCAGAGCAGGTTAAAGTTATGGTGAAAGATCCATAAGATAAACAGGCGCACTGTCCAAGACACAGTGCCAGTCAATAGAGGATACCATATGATGAATGTCTTTTGTTACATGAGTGACCATTCCTTTCACCTTTCTATTAGTTGTAATAATTATTGTTTAGTACACTGTCATAACGTTATAATGACGAACTTTAGTCAAGACCGCAATTAGGTAACTTTGAAATATTTATCAACTAACTAAGAAAGATGATACTTTTGATACTTTTATACTTTTATGCAAGGATGACTATTCTGCATTGAGCCTAAGTCAACTGCTAAAACCAAGCCTTTGCCCAGAATAAAGCCTTTCAATGCAATATTCGATACTGTGAATTATTACAGCTACAGCATCTGCCGTATAATATCAAGTAGCTAAACATTTCGAATCTCGGTTTAAATCTTATTCTGATTCCGACCTAACTCTGATCTGGATGGTGCAAGTACAACGAAACGTTTAGGCTAAAGGCAAAATGAGTGGCTTGAGGAGAAGGACAATGTTGAGAATGGTATCTCTTTTTCATGTGCATACTTCTGTTCACATCGCCGTATAAAAGCTTTAGGCTAAATATTATGTCCATAGGTACGGAAGTCGTGGGAACTTTCCAAAGTTGCAGTCTCGTTTTAACGCCCTGAACTTGTAATAAAATATGGGTTCCTGTTTAAAGGTCAAACAGCTGCATAAAAGCATAAATACACATTTTAATATTCCGTAAACACTTGTCATTAGTTAATAATAGGCTCAGTCCTAATTCAGAGAAACGCATAAGTTGTATGGTCGTGCGATATATAGAGGAATTCCCCTTTGCACTGTAGAAGACAGACCGTCATGTTTCAGTTGAATTGCACCACCGTTTATTGGGTAAAATCAACATCAGATTCTGTTAACGGTTTTGTGAAAGGAATTCCTTGTAACTTCCTTTGTATGAACTCACATTTCCATACCTTAACCCCGCCGATCATAGTCAATTGGACCCACACACAAAAAGGTTCAAAGATCAAACATGACCGATGGTTGAATCATATTTTACTCAGAGACAGATAGAAAAAGATGTCCTTTTTATTAGGCCTATAGTAAAGTGAAAAGAAATAGCGAAGTTGTCGCAGAACACGTAGGACTAGTGTGACGAATATTTTTATACGAGCGAAACTGACAATTATCTGTCATATCAGAAATGAACTTCAGGTGCCCTCCCCAGGGGCGAGTCGTCCTCCTCGTGCCTGAGAGGGCTGAATCAGCATAAACGACAGTTACTGTTATTCTTCTATCATGCGTGGCATGCATACGTTGCATGTATTTATGCTGCAAACAGTCAGCAAAGCAACAATAAAATTAAACCTTTCTTAATAATATGTATAATATATGTTCCTCTTGTGATCTGTTTCCAGCTCCTAGAGGGCGCTGGTCTGGTTGGCATCAACAATGCCGATTAACGTGGCTGCCGGTGATTGATAATAACTGTGATCGGATTAGGGTTATCCTAAGGTCACATCTGCTCCAAGATGGCGCGTTGTTGACTGAAGAACTCTGATATTTTGGATTAATTTATTTGGTATTATTAAACAATAGCCTCACTGTTTTACCAGCAACTCCACAAAGCAATGGTAGAAACGTTGTTTGTACATTAGGGTTAGTAAACTAGTCCATAGCGACTGTGGTATAGTGCTCAAATTGTTGCGTCAGGCAACAATGCTGTGTGTGCATTCATCTGGAATAAATAAATAATAAATAGTGAAATAAATGAAGTTGGTCCAAACATCTCAGGATATCACGCAGCAGAACATTTTGATTGTAGCAGAAGTTGATAACGCTGAGACAAACAAACTGCGCCAAGAATCTACTATTCGTCAAATCACACCTTGTGTGCGACTCGTTACCCCAGAGTTCGAGAGTATACGGTTATTTACAAAGACAACATGGAATAACGCTCTGAAGACGAATATTCATCCTAATCGTATTAGCTCATACTTAATGCCAAAGAGCTGATGAGGCAAGTACTAGTGAAGATTCGAATTAAATTCTGCAGATGTTATAATGATACTGGCTCAGTGTAAGGCGGTATTTTGCTGTGGATCTCACATGCAGCGTTGCAGTGAGAGCAGGCTATGTATAGCTGTGCATTTTAATACATGTTATAATGATACTGGCTCAGATGCTTCGAAATGCCTTGCACAATCTAGCAGGTCTATAATTGAATTTGCATCCAACGACTTCTATGGCGTCGTGATCACAATGTTCAAGACGTCACAAGATGGATGAGTGGAATAAAATCACAATCAACTCTCATCATCTATTGGAGAAGACGGGTCGAAATCCGATCGACTATATGAAAACCAGAGGTAGACTACGATGGATACTAACAGGCAAGTTGAAAGAGACGAGTCTTCAATTTTATGACCGAATTACATCATCGTATTGACAGAAAGCACCGATTTGAGCATCGAATTCCAAAGCCACGGAGCAGTAATAACCATATAATCTCAGGCACACGTTGGCCTATGCGGGGTGATCACGCAGCAAAAAAGGTTTCTCACGACATCACATCACGTCATGCGACATCAAGTTTCAAGCTTCATCAAGCTTCGTCACGACACTTATACAACGACATAACCTGTTAAGCCACTTTAATTAAGAGTAAAATAAAAAACATTATGCGTCGGCGGGTGATGATACGAATATTTAGCCCCACGGCCCCCGCCCTTACTGGGGACAGCGAGGAGTGGGTGGAGCTAATGTATTATGCCACAACTTAATCGTAATAGTTTTTATCCAAGCTTCTAAAGCGCCCGTCGAAAGCCAATGGCTGGGCACTAGGTTATTTACAAGCGCTACGTTGAATCGAGTGTAGGACAAAAGCCCCTCTAAAAAAAGCCCCCCCCCGGACAAAAACCCCCGGACAAAAAGCCCCTCGGACAAAAAACCCCGGACAAAAGTCCCTCCCAACTAGGACAGAAGCCTCCTTCCCAGTGTAGACCATAAGCTCGTTCAAATTATATATGCATGCTTGTATGTCTGTGGTTGCATGCATAATATGTACTTGTAGATGTGTCCATGTCGGCTAAGTGTTACTAAACCTGTAAAATATCTATTTTTAGCCAGTTGACATATTGCTTTGGTTCTAATACCTGCAAATTTTGAAGAAAAAATTGTTCGTAATATGAGGTGTGCATGTGAGAAGTCTTCGTTTTATGGGCATACATTTCTGAGATTTTCATTTATAGGGGTCTTCACCCACTCACAGACTGAGATGATTATCGCGTGCCACTGGCTGTCATCAACCGTAAGCATACTTACTAGCTGACCTTCACCGCTTATTATCTTAGAATATCATCTATATAGAGGTATTCACCCACTCTCTCTTATTATCGGGAGATGACTATCGCGTGTCACTGACAGTTTGCTGACCAGCTGTAGGCCTATCTGCTTACTAGCCGACGACCTTCACCGCTTATTAAGGCGTGTCACGGACTGTTTGCAGTATTTATGCATCCAGCAAGATAAATAGTTCTGCACTCACTTTGTCTCCTATACGACACGATAATTAGTTGCTTGTTTTTATATATTTTACATAATGGCAGCTAAATATATAACTTGTCATCATCCGTTCATACTTCACACTAGGGGGCTTTTGTCGAGGGGGGCAAATGTCCTACCCAAAATCGGATGGGCTTTTGTCCGTTCCCCATTGAATCAGGAGGGGTTAGCCTTATTCAAGTATCACTGGCCAAGTGAACACATCAACATTTACAACAATTACGATGAGAGGAAACCTGGAAACTGATAAAGGTTAAAAGCTACCATAAAGAATTATATATTCACCATCTTTTAGGCCTACTGTAGCTTTCTGCTGTAGCTTTTCTGCTTTCACCATATTATGGTGACAAGCTTATGTAGCACAACATTAGAGCAGAGTTAAACAACATGGCAACAAGTATTTTACCCCTTGCATCTTCTTGCGTTCGGCTCAATGGAAGCAGATCGTTTTTCATTGACTTGGCATACGAATTATACCTTTACTAGTTATACGAGTTACATCTAGCCATAAAATTACTATTTCTTAAATAAATAATGAACTTACCTATTAGAACGAAGCTGCAAAATCAAAATCTCGTCGTGTGTATCCCAGATTGAACATCCTTCGATACGATATACAACACTGAACTTATCATGTTAGCTGCAGCACGTGACTCATGTGTTTATCCCCTAGTTTGCTGACTTTCAATTCGCACGATACGTCCTTAGCAAGAAGGCAAGAACTTTTTCCTTAGCATATAAAGCAGACCAACGAACACCGCTACAAACGGATTCTAACGCACAGTTTACCTCATGAATACGTAGCCATAAACTGCGTGGGACTTTGTCTAGGCAGCAGCTGCAACGCTACTTTGACTCATAACAGGCCGCCCTGGCTATTAAATGGCATGTTGCCTATTTCAACTAGCGGGCATAGACCTACCTAAGTGGAGGCAAGCTTGTCGTATGTTATAGACACACGAGTAGGCCTAGAGTGCAAGGCTAGCACTAAATAACACCGATTGAATATTCAGGCTGAGCAGCTGCCCACCGTTGATACCGCACGTCTTCCACTCTTTATCCTACGGATTTTGTGAAAGTCATAATACAACCGATTGGTTGGAGAGTACTTGGTAATGGCATACTTCAACATGACATAACACAACGTTATGTAACATAGCAACATAACATGGCTTTTAAGTGGTTTGGGATCGAGTAATATCATCTATGATTGAACCATGCCGGAACATGAACTCTAATTTTTTGTCTAAAACATTAGTCTACATTGTTCAGATTACAATAGCTTCATCGCATAATTTAACTGTTACACATGTAGACATCATGCTCAAATTGATCATGTAAATGCACAGTAAATGCAAGCGTATACACGTTTCCACACCAACAGTTATATAGTCACTGCATTTGAGTAACTTGAAGGTTATATCGAAGCGACCAAACATAAAAGTATCGCCGTGTAGGCCTGGGCCTATGTGTAGCGCACACAACGAAATTACAATAATGCATCTGTCGTGCATCGTAAGGTTTTGCAATTCAACTTAAGTCATGCTATAATATTGATGAACAAAAATATAAAGAAATATCCATTCTTGTCATTGATTCAAACTGCAGAATGATCCAATGCAACTATACGTCGTGTCGAATTAAACTGTACAGCAGCGATGCAAAGTGTTCATATGCCGTACAGCTTACTATACTAACGCCACCTAACGAATGAAATGCTGAGTCAACCTTTGGCTTGGTGGCTGGAATCGATCCAGCGTCCATGCTGATCCACTGTACCTCGTGCCGGATCGTTACAATTCACTTAAGACACCATTCCTTTCTGAACTACGACAATGATGATTATGAGTTCTGAGGCAGAAGACCCATTGACTCTTAAGGATGAGATGAGTGAGGTGGTTTCATGTTGCCTTTCTAGGTGTGTAACTTGATGAGGGTCGCTACGCAGTGGCTCTGAGCAATCTATTGCTTAATAGTATAATATCCGATTATCCATGTGTCTACAGTTCATCGCGAAGTATGTTATGTTGATGAATGAACAACAGAGATGAAAGAAATACATTTTATTTATTTTAAGTTAATATTGAATTGATATGTCACAGCCTTTCTTGCTCTCGTTATTGTCATTCATAAAAATTCGTCGATCGTTCTACAAATTCAAATTTGTAGCTCATAATAAATAGTAGGCTTAATTGTACCTGTCATGACCCCCCCTCTTAGTCGATCTGGTCGCGAACTACGAACATTCACCTTTTGTAACTTACTACGGTTTGTCAGTTTGATTTTCATTAAATCAAGATATACAAGCACTAAAGAAAATCACCATCGTAGCATTCTCAATTTCAACATCATGTATTAAATTTAAATGTGAACATCAAAACACGAACAGACCGCATTATTAAACAAAATTGTTCTAATAATTCGATAAGTCACAGAACTCGTTTTGTATACTTCGGAACAGTGCATGGTTTAGACTACAGTTAGACGAGGTTAACTTGAAGTTAAGTCGAGGTTGTTATAAATAACTAAACAATTGCAGGTTTTCTTGACTTTTGCTTTGAGGATATGTTCAGAAAGACTACTTACAAATCACAGTGGGCAACATGCAGATTGTCAAGAGAGCAACTGCTCCTAGTTTTGTGCAGGGAACAACGTCATTGTCAAGTTCATTGCACATAATTAAAGCCACAGGAATATTAATTAATTAAGGAATATTAATTACAGTCGCATACTGTTAAGAAAATAACGGCTCCGAGCTCTATAGATTAAGATCCCTGGTGAATGCAGAAAGCAGCTGTCGAGTTAATTAAGCCACCGCAATATTAATTACAGTCTAGGGATTATTTGGAGCGACAATGTAAAATGGTCCAAAATTGCCAATAAAGATTTGCCTTGATGTCTTGCAGTAGCAGATTCTTTCAGGAGTAATCGTCGTTTTCACAATAGTAAATGTCTCCCACCCGACATCAAGGACAACAATCCTCATGTTTCCTGAGTCAGCGATTATCACTCTGCCACGTTCGTCTATGGCAAGGCTTCTTGGACGATTCAACCTATCTTCTTCCCTGTATCCTCCTCTTTCATCCCCGAATGTCATTGTTAACTCTGACTTGGATCTCTCAGATTTACACGCAATCATGCACAGTCTGTGGCGCGGACTCCTTTTGTCTCCATGGCTCACTGCAAATACTCCTTCGGACAACTCCACTGCATGAAATGGTTCGATGATACCAGAGGGTAGTGAAATAAATTTCAAGTGTCTCCCGTCCGAATCATACATCTCCAAAGACCCTGATGACCATTTGGGTATTAGAAGGCGACCTCTTGAGATGACGGACAATCTGTGCGGTTCTTCCAGAACCATATCCCAATCAGTCTCTATGAAGTTTGCATCAACCTTTAAGACTTTCTCACGCTCCTTGTCAGCTATGTAGAAACACGAGTTAATTGTGCAAGAAGCAATGAAAAATGGATCTATTAGTTTCTTCAGCACTTTATCTGGCTTCTTTTCAAATGGAGCAACGGATTTGTAGACTCGAATGAAGTTTTTCTGGTAGAAGACGACGTTCAGTAGTCCGTGTAGCTCAGCGATTCCCGCTACCACCAAATCTCCAATATCCACGTTTGTAATTTGTTCCTCCAAGCTTCCAACGCTCACTGAAGAGAATAAAAAAACAGTGGCGCTGTTACTATAGACCCGCTTTCGTACGGATTATTTTCGTATGCCATAACTTCCAAATCCACGACGCTATACACATTTCCATCTCATCATCTCACTGGCTAATCAACGACTCGATAAAACATTTCCATCACAATCGTCTCGCTGGCTCATCCACGAAGCGATTAGAGTTTTCCATCACATCATCTCACTTCTTTCTTTCTTTTTTTATTACCAAAATCAGACACGCCTCGACGGCGCAATTGCAGTTACACTGCAGAGCAATTATTGAGCGCGAAGGACTTGCTCAACGTCCCTACACAGTGACTCCCCGGACGAGGGTCGAACCCGCTCGCTCAGCGCACACTGAAAGTTACGTGCTTACCGCTTTAACCGATCGGCGACTGTGCCACACTGTGTTATCCACAACTCCCTGACAATTTTCAACTCATCATCTCACTGGCTTTCTAGGCATCGCGCTTTTATAAATTGCAGTTGTAAAAAACTGGTCCTGGTGATTTCAACTGACGTAAGTGCTAGTGAATATATAGAATCCTGGAGCCCAAATTATTGTAAAGAAGTCCGGGTTGCAATGCTCATAAACAAACACTGCATCGCGAAAATCAGGGTTATCTGGGCAGAACTACGCAAGCACGGTCGCTGGACTTACCACCAATTCAATTACAATGGAGTAGGTCTATAGTTGTCAAATCCTACGCTCCAAGAACTTGAGCTAGTGACGAAATTTCAAGACATTCCAATCTCGCCCTTATCTCATGCGATGTGTCCCTTTTCTACATTTCAATACCGCTCATTTTCACCTCATTGTCATCGATTTCATCCAGACTAACTTTCGGTTGGTTTTGAGTGTCACTCAATTGGTCTGAGCATAGGCTAGTGTGGCGATTTAAAAAATGTCAGCTCTTATTTTTTTAGGTCAATGATTGTCAATAATGTGATAATTATGTTACTAAAATAAAGCATGTCATTGTTAGAGGGTTACGTATTGACAGGTTTTATGTGAACTTTTGTCCAGTATTTGCTCAACAATTAGCAATATTAAGAAAATTGCTAATGCTAATTTTTTACGGATATCTCCACAATCATTACAATATGACATGATAGAATATTACATTAAGCTACATTATATTACATTTAATTGAATTATTATGTAATCTAACAACTATGGTGCACAATATTGAAATAATAGAACTTGAGCCTTGTCTTGAAGTTGTCCAAGGTAGGAGATGAGCCCATCAAGGAAGGGATACTGTTCCAGCACTTAGGTCCGGAGACCGAGAAGGCACGGTCACCGAAGCACGTATTCAATCTGCGAACACGCAGATCTCAGGCTGTGTTCGGTTTCGCTGTCTTAATATACGAGCGTATCATCTTAAATTATGGGATGTCGCATCATATTTTATTACAGCATAATATATCAATGATCATATCCGTCGTTTATCGTATTTCAAAATTCAAATTTCGATAGAGAAATTTGACTAAACTGCCGCGGGACTTATTCAAAAAAGTGATATCAAATTCGATATGATAAAATTAAGCTATCGATTTTCGATTAAATAAAGCGTAATTACACACAGTCTAAGAAATTAAATTACTGACGATGTGTCGAGAACAAAACAGTAACAGGCATTTACAAATAAATTTACTGGCCCAGATTATGGTAGCTAAACTTAAGGTCCACGGCACGAATGATACGTTAGGCTTATGGGGCTAAACATCTATTCAAAGCTAATTCAAATAACTGTGTACAAACTAGACCTAATAACTGATTTTACAGCAAGCTGCAAGTCAAATTGCCGTATTATATGCAATGAGCTTAAATATGACTACAACTGGAGATGAATAGATGAGCATCTTAGCCCAGTTACAATGTGACTGAGAATCCTTAATAATACGAAGCACAAAGTAGCGCCAAAGGGATGTGTTAATGTAACTGTAGTAGGCTATATAATTATATTTACTTGTCACACTCAAACACACAACGAAGTGGTAGCGTCCGGTCATCTGTGTGTACCCCATCTACCAAATAAAATATATATTTAATAAAACATTGAAATCAGCGTTGAAATTCATTTGCTAGGAACTGCAAATATATATCACACATTGGCATGCGGGCTTTATCTGTTGCCAGTCCAAAGTTCTGGAATTCATAACCTCACGCCGTTCGGGCCGCAAAGTCTTTAGTTTCTTTTCGATCTCGACTTAAAACTTTTCTATTTACCCTTGCTTATCCTTCTTAGACTGTCGTGCTGTCCTTAGGACTGACCTTGGATTTGACCTGATTTCGAATTTGGTCTGGTGCTCCGCTGGTTAATGCGCACTACGTTATTATGGCGGTGCTATATAAGTTATTAGTCATAGTCATAGGCCTATATCATGCTGCAGACTTAGCTGCTGACCATTGGCTTATCAAATTAGTCGCTGGTCACACGATGAAAAACGGTTGCCTGCTGTTCTTTTTCTGCATGGCTTGAGTTCCTTAGGATGGAAAATCTGTTTATAGAAACTATCATGGACGAAATAATTTATTATCTTCATATCTTGAAGGAAGGAAGCAAATCACTAACTTCGGCGCAGTCACATCCTCTGGGGTTACAATCAGCGCAAGCGTGATACAGAGGTTAGTAGGTCTACTCGGGCCTCCGGAATTCACCTTGGGAACGGCGGATCTGCGCCCAGTGTCCGACCTCGCTAGGCTGCTCAAATTAATACGCGGATGTGGTTGTCCACCGGAACATGCCCTTCCTGCCACCCCAGCAATGAAAATATTGGGCATCGCGGTTGGTGAGCGACTGTCAGTAGCTGCGTACGTGGACAACGTTCTCTAGGCGAATGTTCAGAGGCATCCATTAATCTAACTCCCGTGCGATTCTCAGCTTCCTCCGTATCCTCAGTTGCTAAAGATATCTTGATAAATGCTGCTCAATGTCGCCATGTCCGTAAATTTTTTCCTTCTGACAGCAAATCAGTTCAGTAAATTAAAATACAATAACGCTAAGTATTACTTACCTCGTCTTTCTTCATCCTTCCATCTGTACACCGAGACGGCGCCATAGTGTCCAACCAGAAGCTGTTGCTTCTCCCGATCATAACACATTCGATATGGAAATTTTTCCGTTTTGAACTCAAGTATTTTCTGACCATCCATATCCAGAAGTAAAATTCTCCCGTTATTCTGATCCATCACAAATATTCTGCCACATTCGTCCATCGCCGGCTGATCAATGTTCCAAATCCTATCACTCTCGTCTCTGGGAAACGACCAGACAACTGAGCATTGATCCTTCTCTATATGTTGGACCTCACACACTCCTTGTCGATGGCTCTTTTCATGGCCGTGCGCAACTACAAAATTTCCTCTCGAGGTCTCCAGTACATAGTATGGCTCTATGATGTCGTCGGGTAAAACAATGGTCCTCTCAATAGAACCGTCTTCTGAGTTTTGAATTTGAAACCTATTCGGGTAAATAGGAACAACCAGGCGTCCACCAGAAGCGACTGAAAATTTATATGGAGTACATAGTTTGCAAATCTCCCTTGTCAGCCCTTTTTTAGAGCTAGCGACGTCTACTCTCCATATGCATTGACTTTTTCGGTCTGGTATATACAGACAGTCGTCATTTTTATATGCCTCTAGGCTCCACGGTTCTTTGACTGCATCTATTTTAATGTCGTCTTCTCTGACAAACTTCTCAGTATTTCCAATCACCCTTATGAAAGAAGTGTCCTGAAATATTATGTATATTTTGCCCTTCAACGATACTATGCCGCGAACTATTTCTAAATCGATGCTTTCTGTAGACATCCTTCTCCTGCCTGAAACAAATATAGACAAGTTGCAGAGAAATCTGTCCAGCACAGCTGTCATGTGTGCTAGGTGATTCGCCATTTCATGGTCTGAAAATTATAATTATCTATTTGTCTTAGACCTTACACTAGATTAAGAGTTGGATATAGAACGTTATAATTCTCAGCCACAGATTTACTAAGGTTATGCAGCTGTTTGTGGCGCAGCTGTTGCTACCACAGCAATCACCGACTTGCATTTTAACACACCCAAAGTTATTTTTACAGCAAAATTGCTTACAATCACTTTCATGTTTTCGGCATCAGACTTCAGTTGACAGGAAACCGTCTGGTATTTATTCTATTGTGAGTGTTTCGCGGATGATCCCCGATTCCCTTATGGGTTACATCGTATCCTTTGATTTGTATGCCTTCTTGATCATTTTCCGCTCAGTCAGATCCATTGCAGCGTCGTCTCATTTGCAAAGTTAAATTTAAATTGCTTAGGAGACAGTTTGTCCTTACTTGGTAGAAGAGGCAGAACTTCGTCCTGTTCATTCTGATTTTCTTGCCGATTGATACATGAGGTAAATGCCCTGTTTCTTCTGCTCTTGCACCTTGTTGTAATACAAAAATAATTATCATGGCACATATTTTGCCTTGTCATTTGCGATATATAAGATAAGCGAAATTGCTTAATATTTATAATGAAAAAGAAAATGAACGGATATAATGCTTAATCATCAGGAATGAACTACTACTGTGTTATCATTTACCTAATCAACAATTTACTTGCAAGTTGCAAATGCACGTCATATTTACCAAATCTTGTAAAGAAAGATTAGGCCTACTCCGTATATTTGCAAGCTAAAAGCTTAAAGACGAAACAACTTGCAAAGAAAATCAACTCTTTTTAGAGAAATAGTTTGATAGATGTAAGAAAAACCATTGGTAATTTATTCAGCTTCTTAAAACAATGCTCACCATAGATATAGGCATATAAAGCCGCCCAATATTAAAATTGTGACAACAGCGCCAATAATTTTTATTGTGAGTAAGTTTTTGTTGGTTGTCTTATCATCATCAGCATCAGTTGTAGTGGGTTCTTTCTCTTGAATATCTGTTGATAAGTTTTCTACAGTCGAAGTTTCATCAGTAACTGCTGTAGTCGGATTTTTCTGTTGAATATTTGTTGAAAAGTTTTCTACAGTGCCTATTAACAATGAGCATCAACACACTCATTTAAAATCAATCAGTCAATGCAATTTATATAGCGCCTCTTCAAGATGACTATTCAGAGACGCTCCCGATCCAGGCCTGGTCAAAGAGGAAAGTCTTAAGAAGTTTATAGAAAGAGACAGACAGGTCGCGCGGGAGAAAGCGCAGGTCCGATGGGAGGTTGTTCCAAACATTGGGACCCACAATTACGAAAGCTCTATTTTTGCCTGGTGGCGGTATGCGCAAGTGGAACCACAAAGGCCCCTCTAGAGGCCGAGTGAAGAGATCGGCGACCAGAAGAAGCCGAAGTTAAGGTGAACAGATCCCAAAAATAGACAGGCGCATTGCCCAAAACACAGTGCCAGACGATAGAGGAGATCCTATATTGAATGCGCTCCTGCATTCTAGCCCTATTTTTATGGATGAATTGTGCAGATACTTTAACAGCGAATCAGTTTCTGTGGTCATGGGCTAATAGTTTTCTTCGCATTCTGCATAAGCTGTTACATGGAAGATATAAGAAACCATTAGTTAGTTTGACATAGTGGCCCATTGGTTATGCTTTCACCTTGTGACGTAGTGAACCTCTCTTTAAAAAACTGTTATTATTATTATTATTATTATTATTATTATTATTATCATTATTATTATTAATATTATTATTATATTATGCTGTTATCGCCCATGTGGGCAAGCTAAGTGAGTGGTGGCAATGTCCCGAAGAGGCAGGCGGCGTTCCCACGCTGAAGAACAACCGAGATACGTTGGAACAGAAATGACGTCTCCATTGGATCGTGGGTTGCAGCACTCGTTCAACTACCCAACTCTGAGATGAACTGCAGTCCTTCACTGCTCCAAGCGCCGCCGGATTCCAAGGAGAGGGCTACGAAGTCGTGGGTGTTGGTTATGTTGGAATACTTGGCACTCTTCGTCTTAGCTGAGCGTTCGGCTGCTTCACCAGCTCTGATAGATGTGTCGAAAAGATGTGACTTGGCGTAGGTGTCGGGCACTGTCACATCCCATGCCAGACATCGACCACGTGTCCAAGGAATGAGCGTGACGCCGTCCGGTCGCTTTCCATCTTCTCTTACCAAGTCGAGAGGTTCCTTTTGCGCTGGAATCTTCGCTCTGCCAAGAGCTCTCTAGATGACATCGTTCAACATGCTATGTCGTTGATGTTTTCCGCTGCCTCTTCTACAAATTAGTCCATGGAGTTCTTTTGCGTCGACGCTCTCTTGACATTGATGACACAAATGTGGCTCGCAGAGCGTCGTTCATAGCCTCAACCCGGCTGCCATTCGTACATCCTCGTTTGAGAGGTGCAGGCCTAGGGCAGTCACAGGGGGCGCTAGCATCCAGTCTCCAGAATGAGGTGCTCGTGAGGCCAGCAGGCGAGCACGGTCACATGGATTGTTATTGGACTCCAGCAGACCTTTCCATGCCTTGTCTGTGAATCTGAGGTCCCATTCTTTCTGGCGATGACTCGCTGCTCCTGTTGGTGGTTCTGCATCTGTCAGCATCTTCCAAGCGTTGAGTGCTGAACTCGCAAGTTCATATGGTTCCTCAGCAGACTCTGTTGGTAGGATGCATGCCTGGAGTTCGCTTGTACTAGCAGCAGATGCCAGAAAGGCAGAAAGTGCCAGCGTAGATGCACAAAGAACTCCCAGACCACCATCTCTCACCGGCAAAGAAGCCTGGAGCCAACGGTCATTGTCAAGGTCCACATTTAAAATGGTTGACAATCCTTCTCTCAGCAGTTGATCAAACCAGCCAAGCCCGGGCAATCAGCGCAGACGGCTGTGCGCAGACTGTACAAGAGCTTCGGTACACTTAGACTGTTTCTCAGCAGAACCAGAGCGTCATGTGTATAAAGCAAGGACAATCTTCCGATTGCCCTCTCGAGGTCATTAGCCTTTGAATTAACGACCATGTTCACAGCTGGACCTAGAATTATTATTATTATTATCATCATTATTATTATCTTATGCACTGAGGTACTTTATTATTATTATTATTATTATTATTATTAGTAGTAGTAGTAGTGGTAGTATTGTTATTATTATTATTATTATTGTTATTATTATTATTATAGGTTTTCGTTCCCATCGGGCTGAACAAAAGAGCCCCTGAATGCCACTGCATTAAAACGTTGTGTACAAATAGATAGACGTTGAAAAAGATGAGTCGTTTCGCGAGGGTCTCCAGTTGCCTGTGTCATACGGCGGCCCAGCTCTTGTAGAAACTCCATTCCAGTACGGTTTATGGGGCCCAGTGATTCGATGGCCACTGGCACAAAATCATGCGTGGTAGGGAGGGATGAGTACTTGATGCACTTTCGTTCTGCGGCATGTTCTGCTGCCACCGGCTGTTGATGCTGTCAGATGTATACAAGAGGATATTATTATTATTATTATTATTACTATTATTATGACAGTTCTTTAATTGACGATCCCGGTGGGCTGTTTGAACGTGCCTCTGAACGCTACGGCGTTGAATCTTTGAGTGCAAATGGAGAGACGTTAAAACAAGTGCACGGTCTCCATAGGATCTCCTGATACGGCGGTCATGCGGCGACCCAACTCTGTCAAGAACTCGCGTCAAGCGCGAGTGATGGATTGATGGATCCCAGTGATTCGAATGCCAATGGGAACGAAGTCATGTGTGGTAGGAAGAGTAGAATACTTGGAACACTTTCTGTCCTCGACATGTTCAGACGCACCGCCAGGCACTGCCGAAGACAGGTGGATGTATGAGGCGGCGCATGTGTGGATAGTTGTTGCATCCCAAGCGATGTATTTGCCTCTCGCCCACGGGATGAGTGTAGCTCCATCCGGTCTCTTTCCGTCACTCCGGCTCTAACCTTGTGGCTCCTTCGAGGATGGAACGTCTGCCTTTAAAAGGGCTCTTCAGACAATATCATTCAAGGCGAAGTGTCGGGCCGCTCTTCCTGTCGAATGTCTGCAAACAAGACCCTGATGTCCTCTCGGGTCAGCGGTTTCTCCTCACTGACATCGATGCGGCGCACAGATGTTGAGTCCCAGGCGAAAGCCCACCGCCACCCTCACGGCCTCATTGCTCAGACTTAATCCGCAAGAGATGACGGGAGCAGTCGAGAGCCAATCTCCAGTTTGGGGTGATGACATCGCGCCCAACCTTGCCCGGTTGAGTGGGTCATTACTGGAAGACAACACTACAGCTTTGTCGATGTTAATCAAGGGTCTGTCCCAGACCTTCTGACTGGTCAAGGCCGATACCTCACCATCCGGGAGTGTTGGTGTGCGGGCTTCAAGGATTTCTTCCTTATGATCGTCGATCCAATCCTCCAAGTCGAGAAAAGCGGCAACGAGCGACCTGGTCGAGGCTATATAAGCTGAAGATGCCAGCATCGACACCCGTCTAATTCCTAATCCGCCGTCTCTTATCGGGAGTGTGGCCTGTTTCCATTGTATATCGCTGAGCTTGATGCTAAAGATGTTTTCTAATCCAACTGATTATTATTATAATTATTATTATTATTATTATTATTATTATTATTAATATTATTATTATTATTACCGAAATTCGTTACCGCCCTTCTGCCAACATTTTGTGCTCAGAAGTGCATACACACGCCTCGACGGCGCAACTGCAGTTGTAATGCAGAGAAATTGTCCGCGAAGTACTTGCTCAAGGTGCCTACACAGTGAACTCGCACGCTCAGCGCACACTGAGCGTTACGGGCCGACCGCTCTATCCAATCGGCCACTGTGCCACACAATTATAGCACAATGCATGGAGCCTTCAATATAACAATTGAAAAATGAAAGAAAGAAATACTAATAATTAGCTAAAGTGAAGGAATGTATTAATAATTTACAGGAAATAATATACATGTATCTCATTTTATATTTTACCATTTATAGCAAAATTATTTGAACAGCATACGTATAATTGGATTATGTTAATTTTCACCTATTATCAAATGACGTATGCAAATGCACAAGCAAAATATTGTCCACAAAATCTAATAGAAGAACAGCTTACAGTTCTTTTTGTAAGTAAGGGAAGTCCATTCATACTGATGAGAGATCTTTTGCATGCCATCACAGTAAGAAGTAATTGTAAAGTCGTCTGCTGAGGAATCATCCGATTGAATCTGAACCGTTGAACGAAATAGGAAAGAATTCGAAGAGTTGACAGCTACATCATTTGATATAACTGTTTCATCGTCATCACCACGTCGTTTCTTCCATCTGATCTTCGGCGGAACTTCTCCATAGTAATTTATTTCACATGTGATGGAAATGGAAGTAAATGGACCACAGAATTTCCTGACGTTATAATCCGGGTCACCGCTAATGGTGCATGTGATGCCACTCCCTGTAAAACAGATGCATCCATAAACAATCCAAAAAAACAATTGACAGGAGGCACAGTAGATCTACCATTAACAGTTCTATGCTGCTTTGTCAGCAGTTTAACTGAACAATTTAATTAAGTCTATTTGAATCGAATAAGTTTCATACAAATCTTTTCCTCATTTCTCCTATTCTATTTTCAACTTTTGACACTCCAATTCTTAGTATAATCGACCTTAGCTAAGCCCTAATCAAATCTCCATTACAATTTTAAGTATAAGATATAATCGACCATGGCTAAATCTGCATCTGTCTGACACATTGGATCTTGATCTGCAAATCAAGTTTTACCTTACCTGCTTATTGTTTTAGACTGCGCATCTCTGAATTATTTCCGCACTCGCTTTTTGTGCTGTGTAAGCTTAGATATCTCGAGATTAGGATCAGTTTATCAGTTAGACAATCGTATCTGCAGCCTTACCTAAAACAATGAGTGAATATTTTTGGTCAGTATCATCCGCCTTGTAACATCTGTACATTCCAGTATCATTCGGTGAAACGTTTTTGATCACAAGATCAATGCTGTTCCCAGCGACTATGCTGAATCTCTCACGGTACTCGTGATGTATTTTGTCTGTATTTTTGCTTTTGGCTGGGCTGTATATCTCTGACGAGGATCCTGCTGCATATTTGATCCAATAAACATTGGTGTCGCGATTCGAACAATTGAGACGAATTTCGCCGCCAATTGCTGTTGTGACGTTGGCAGGAGAGGACTCTTGTTCATCGACGAATGAATACTTCACGGTACAGACTGCAACGATGAGTACCAATTGTGGGACTTACTTTTAAAGGCGATTTTAGACACAGATTTGTTTTGCGCCTCTTTTAGAGAGACGAAGCGAAACTGGAATTCAAGCCCTTGCCGAATGCACGGAATCGATCAAAGAGCTCAGTTGTGAAATGAATAGCAACTTATCAATAGCGAAATTAAACTAGGCCTATGCATAGACTAGACAATTGCAATAGGGTCTACTATGCAATGCACCTGCAAGTGATAAAAAGTGAATAACTTTGATAAGTTGATTAGCGATTGAGTATTGATTAGTTGCTTAGCTGAGTTAGAATTTTTTTCCTTTGACTACTACAACACACATAATTATCATAAATTTTAAACGCAGTCATAAAACAAGTGCATAATAAAAATTATCTAGGCTAAGGTCACACGCGAGGTAGACTGGCTGATATGATTTGTCTTGAATCTCATGTCTTATGGGGTGACCTTATGGGCAGGGAGTAGGTTGTGTAAATGTGGCATGGGTTGAAAAGGACTTGGCGGAAATGAGAAATGACAGCTCCAGAGCAGCGCTCTTCAAAAGAAGGAAAGTCAGCAGGAAGGAAGCCAGAACTGGTCAATGTAATTTTATGTAATCGAACATTTGCATAGTGCCGCTCAAGATCAACAGTAGGGTACTCGCAACAAGTGTCTGTACTTGGACCAGAGAACAGGAAAGTCACAAGGCGTTTCCGCAACTGGAAAGGTCAGAGGGCGATTAATTCCAGGAGCAGAGGCTATGGAAATAGCTAGGTTGCAATCATTGACAGGGCTCTTGGATGCAGTACGCTACGTTTTGGCGCAGCCGTTTCGACGCAGAAGTCAGGACGTTTTGGCTCAGATCTCTGACACAACAATATTGTATATTTTATATTTTATATCATATAAATATGTTATATGGCAATCTACCACTTTAGTGCCGTAAACTAGTCCTCGTTGCAAATCAGGTTAAGCCTCAGGAGCGTCGGTAGTAAAAGAGGGATCGGTGAAAAGAATCATGTTTAACTGGAAGCTGGATCTATGAAAATAATCATACTTAAAATTAATGGACACTTAATGGTTGAAATGAATAAAAGTATGCCTAAGTGGATGCTGGATTGATGAAAATAATCATGTTTAAATGGAAGCTTAATCTATGAAAAGAATTATGCCTAATTGGAATCGGGATTGATGAAAAGTTTGTGACTAAAATGGTTCTACGACGAGTAGAATTCTCTTATCCATCCCGCTTCTATTTAAGCTTGATTCTTTTCATCATTCCAGTTTCCAGTTAAGCATTATTTTTTTCATCGATCATGCTTGATATTGCATCATATATTGTGTCAGATATCTGCGCCAAAACGTTATCCGCCAAAACGTCCTACGCCAAAATGTCCTGCACCAAAACGTCCTGCTCCGCCTTGGATTGGACCTTGGAGGAACGCAATGAGGCTCTTGTAATTATGTAAAACAAAGTACACCAGAGTCTAAGAATAGGTATATGCCAACAGTGGGCAGAAAAAGCTAAAGTAGGTCATACCACCCACAATCAGGATTTTCGCATACTCGAACGGTCAGTCTGAGGTTAAATTTCTCATCGACGAGTGCCGGATCTCCACATAATTACAAATCAAAAACTTAGGCCTAAGTCAGGCTAAGTGGCGATTCTATTACAGACATAGGCCTAGACGCTATCTGCTATTCGGATAAGCAAGGTGCATATGGTTGATATTTTTAAACAAAGCATGTATTTAGGTGGCGTAATTTATCTGTTGGGTGGGATCTCATGGCTGAGGTGATGGATTTAAAATCTCAGATCCGGCGGTATCCGGCTAAATTTAACCACTGCGAACTGTGTATGCTGTTGAATAATTAGCCATCAAAGTGTTGGCCTACCACGAATAAAGACTGAAATATGGGCAAACGTTGGAATGCAGCTTATGAGTATACACAAGAGCAGCATTTAAAATAGATTGAAGTTTGAGGTAATTGGGGAAAGACAAATCTATACACAAGTAAACAGCATTCCCAAAGTTCATTTGAAAGAGAAACAGACAGACAGGGAAACAGAGTATATTCTAAAAACATATAAATCTTACCTAGAAACACTAGGACTATCTGGAAGACACTGGTAAACATTATGTAAAATAGTATTAATACTAAAACGACGCTTGCTTTAATTACTTCTAATCGGTTTTAATGACTATTTGCTGACTATTTGACGCCTAAGCCGACACTATCTATAAGCCTAGGCCTATAACCAATTGTTTAATAAAAAGCCCAGCTATATGAAGAGAATGGAAAAACCTGTTAAAAACCCACTCTATTTTTATTCATAACCAAAGATTATAAATTTAAGAATCTATTAAAAACTTTAGTCCTAGGCCTACACACGAAATAGCCTGCGTCGTCCAGAATTCCGTAGAAATTTTCAACAGTCAGTTCTTTACAGTTATTCACTTATTAGTTTCATATATATTAACTGCTGCTTTTAAACAACATATCATTTACGCATGCGTGGAGGTTGCAATTCCGGAATTTTACTTTCATGAGTAGTTTGGTATAGATTAATTAAGGCACAGAATATATAAAGCTTTTTATATTCTGTGGTTAAGGAGACATAAACAATGCATTTGAATTTGTAGTAGTTATATTTGTTGCTACATAGTGCATTTAATCCATATATACACCTATAATCACATCAAATCAACCAATAATTTGGTTATAGTCGCTTCGTACTTAACCTAACTCATAAACAGGCAAAAAACCCTAGCCACATGTGGCTGTGTTGCCTCCAAGCAAGCTAGTATCAAATAAACTAACCATCTAGCGTTGCAAAAACCACCCACCGTGCACAAGCCTAGGCTTTGATTAGGAGATCCACCTATAGGTCAAATGTCACGGGAATTTCCAAAAGTTTCGATGACTCATCAGTTTCGATGATGTAACTGGAGACTTAGAGCGGTTCAAAAATTAGACATCAACATATTTGTTTATAAACCGCTGAAAGGCAGTCCTTACATTCCACTACCAAAATGTTTAGCGAGTAAAAAGGGTATTATTAATATGAAGAACGAAGACGAAGAATGCTTCTAGTGGTGCGTAACGAGAGCCTTAACTCCGGTTGCGGCAATCCAGAAAGAATTACGAAAGAATTAATCAAGCAGTCTGAAGAACTTGAATGGTCTGACATCGAATTCCCAGTAGCAGCGGATGCTAATGTGATAAGTAAGTTTGAGAGAAATAATAAAATTAGTAATAATATATTCGGTTATGAGAACTATGTTTACCTATTCCCACTATATTTATCAAAGCATGAGAGTAATAGGTGTGTAGATCTATTACTCATTTCTGGTGGAGAAAAGAAGCATTATTGTTGGATAAAGAACTTTAACAGATTGATGGCGTTTCATAGAGAAAACTCATACACTTCGATGCACTATTGTAAAAGATGTTTGATTGGATTCAGTTGAATAGATTCGCTGCACAAGCACACCGAATACTGTTCCCAACACGACGCTCAAAAGATAGAACTTTCAGAACCAGGAACTATGTTGAGTTTCAAAAATTATTATAGAAAGATGAGAGTCCCATTTGTCGTGTACGCCGATTTTGAGTCATTAATAAAACCTATAGACACTTGTCAACCAGATCCCATCATGTCTTACACCAACAAATATCAAAAGCACGTCCCTAGTTCATTCTGCTATTATATAAAATGTTTTGATGATGACCTATATTCGCAAGCTCCCGTAACGTTCACAGCGGAGAGCATTAATAGCAACGGTCTTACCTACGTCTATGGCCTTTTTTCCAATCTCCGTTGCAGCCTCTTTACCAGCACTTAATGCAGTTGTTGCTACCTGCCTTGCAGCATTCGAGGATAACATTATTTTGAAAAGCCTGATATCGTGTCAAATATTCCAGAGCCTCCAACTGTGTATCTTTTAGCAAATCTTCTCTTTGTTATGACAATCATTTTATAATTGTATCATTAAATTTGTATAGTCTAATGCATTTATCTTATTTTGCCTAAGTAACTCATCGGAGATACCTACTATCTCGTTTCTTAATCCTGTATTTCCCGCTCTGAAGCTAGCCATTCGTAGAATTTACATATCCACTAACGCATTAGGGTCCTGTGGGAGAACTACGAATCCCTCACTCGTCGAGAACCTCCCCTGTCGCGTCGAGAGCTTTCGTTCGAGCAATGGCTTAATGATTTTTAAATATTTTGCACCTCTCGACGATTTGGGTTTATTAGGATTTTTCGGCATATACAAGGCACCCGTCGATTCCAGAATTTCCCAGTACTCGTCCAGATCGTTTTGACTGTATATCGACTCGTTTGGTTTCTTCATCGTCATCAATTCCCATAGCCTCGGGATCCCTTGTAGGTGGTATTACCCACCGTTATGTCATCTCCTTCGATCGAGATTGGGTTGTCCCCGATGTTAAATCGACCATCTTTAGAGCATATTCCGAAGGTCGTATCCGTCGACTTCTTGTTCGAGGCATATTCTTTTAAATATTTTGTAGCGATATCACCTAATTCCAAAGTTCTAATATCTGAAATGGGATCATCCTCGAACACGTCTATCGATGGATACTGTGGGAATTGAATCGCTTTCAACGATGTTGATATCGTGGCCGGCAAAGCACGAAGCGCTTCAGCGGTTTTAAGTTAGAGCTCTCTTTTATAGTACCTAATTCTTTAGATATTCCAGACTGTGAGTCGATTATGGGTTTGTACGCCTTTATCAATTCCCGCTGAAGTCCAATGTTCCCTAATTTCTCTGATAACGAGTCTCGTCTAATATTTTGCTTCATCTTGAGAAAATTCTCAACTATAAAATCACGTTTGGCTGGGTCTTGAATTTTGATAAACGACATTTTTAATTTAGAAACATAATATTTAAACGTAAAAACGTAAAACGTAAATGAACGTTCGTTTTGTATTCAATTTGTTTTGCCTAAGTGTTTCGTCGCTTCATCTATGTTGACATTGGTTTTACTCCAAACCTCTTCCTTCATCTGATTAAATTTCTCGAATTCACTTAGAATAACAGAATATTCCAAGTCTGAGATTTTATTATCATCTAGGGCTTTTGAAACAAGGTCGCTGATCGAATTGAGTTTCCCTTCGGCTATAGTCCTGATTTTTGCATGTTTTTCTTGCCGCAGCGATAATATTCGGCGGACTTGGGTAGATATCAGAGATAGTGCTCCAGCTCCAGCGGATAAAGATACCACGATGGTAGCGGCGGGTGCAGCTACGACTGAACTTAGAAAAGTTACACCTAATACGCTGAGTCCCGAAGATGTAAGGGTTAACAAACCTCCCAACACTTCAACTACTTTAACACTCTTTTGATGTTTTTTACAGATTACGTCTCTCTTTTCACGTTCTCGCAAGATTTCCTGTTGAATTTCAGATATTTTCTGAAGGCGATAAGTGTCTGCTTTGTTCAATTCCATTTTATAATATCAAAGAATATTTTTAAAATGGAATTCAATTTATTCGTAATTCACATAACATAACGAGTCTCCTTCGTTTATGGTGACTGTCCCAAGTTCTATAAAATTCTTAATATCGAGTAAAATTTCTTCCGCGAACCCAGTTACGGTATCGCTTAGCAGGCGACAACCCGCATCTATAAATTCTGGATGGCGATAAACTTTACACGATCCTTTCGTCATTCGGACACCTAAGCCTAATGGTAAAACAACCGTCTCTTGTGAATGAATAGTTATCGCTTCTTGAGCAATAAACTCCCACCTCAGACCGCCCATTTGTCTTTGCGGTCTATACTTGACATGTCACATTTTTATAGTCATGCCCGCGCCACCCTTATACGCTTTGGCTAGTTTATTGAGTTGTGCTTGGGTAAGAGCTAACACATGCTCTCCGTTTAAATCGGTGTGATTTAGTTTGATGCTTACGCCAGTTCCTGCATGTAGCTCTCTTTTGATTTTGTTTTTTTGTCCTTATGAAATATTGACTTTGACGTTCGTGTATCGACTCATTTTATATAGAACTTAATAAATTTTTAAGCTTCTCTTATATGAAACCGTATCGATAATTCCTCGCCTCGTAGATTAATTAGCTTACCATTCTGATCTGTAAGAGTCGTTTCCATTGTCGAAATCGTGGATAGGGTGATTGGAAGATATATCAAATTTCTCGGCGTTTCAATAATCTTGTAACCGGGCCCTACATTCGGGAAGAAGGAATAGATAATGTTATCTGTATTTCCGTTGCTATAGGATGCTCCTATGATATCGCTCGTTACCCTCAGATTACTAACACTCCTTATGTCTACTATATTCTCTGATTCTTGGTACCCTGCTGAATAACGCCGCCTGTCGAAACCGAGGACTTGCCCATTCGGGTTCAACGCCCAAAAATCAACCATGTAATTCTCCGCTATATGTAAAACTGTTTTCAACGTATTGCTGTTTGCTTCTATCTTAATACTGTATTCTTCGTTAACCATATTATAATGCTTGTTTTCTTTCATGATTCTCTGGACGTATTCGTTAATGTCTGTAATTTCATAGCACCTTCAGGGATTGTTATAGTAACCTACATACCTCCACCTTTCGGCGAATACGAAAAGTTGTTGTTAGTCTCATCGATGTTTGGGAATGAAAAATGTTTCCAGATAGACAAGAGCCATCTCGTACTTTTTTCTTTATCGAACTGTATCAGCGGATTGAATCGGGTCCTTATTAGCGAATCTTGTCACTTAATAATATGTAAAACGATGACTTTGACGAGCAATCCTCTCGGTGTTGTCTGCAATCTTTTGTAGAATCGATTCCATTTTTAAATTAGCAAAGGTTTATTTATAATGGAATGTAGAATTCATCGAAACCGCATCTATACTTTCCGTTATTCTTATTACTAGTCTGGTCTATTACTACAAATCCGTGAGGTTGCTTCCACGCTGTTTTGCATAGTTTTCTAAACTCCTCCTTAGGTATGTCTGTACTCACGTAGTCGTTGTAGATGTGATTAATATTTTTCTGGTCTTGAGGAAACAAGCATATAAAGTTTGCATTCTCTCTAATTGTCTGTCTCGGTAGTTTGAAATAATTATGTGATAGATAGAAACTGTCGACGTTACTGTGTCTTCCTCGGATGTAATAAGACTCGCATTTATTCTGCTTTTCTAACTGTAAATCATTGAAAATCATCAAAATCTTCTTGTCACAGGTCAAATCACTCGGGTCTGGCATGTCTTGTGCTGATTCAAAGAACTTGGAAGATATATCAGATTTTGTATTCAAGTGTTTAGCCATTTCCTCAATTACAACCTCTGGTGAATAATTTTGTCTCATGATCTCGTCTTGAATATAAAATAACCCGATGATGAATTCTTTAGGTAGTTTTTCTTCAAATGCTTTTTTCAGAATTTTATACTCTGGTTGAAAGAGAGACCTTCTGAATATTTGCAGATTGTCGTAATCTAACCATCCGGGTCTTAGAAGTAGGTTCAACAGTAAAGTAGTCTTACCGCATCAAGAGTTTCCTACGATTAACCCTCTTATACTTCTAGGTAACAGAGGGTTATTGAATCTCTTGGATAATATGTCGTTCCAAGATAAATTTTTGTTGACTTCCATTTTAAATATATCTAATTGTATTTAAAATGTATTGCGTAAAGTGTAAAACTCATACTGAAACAAAAAATATTCAAAATGTTATAACGAAGAATGGAAGGTCAATGCTTAGAGGTACGTGTGATGTTTGTGAAAAAACAAAGACTCAATTCGTGAAAGCAGTAGAAGGTGGGGATCTAGTTGGGTCTCTAAATTCAGTAACTAGTGGTATTAGTACCACGGGCTAAATTTCCAGGAGAGATGAATTTACCAGGACATCAGTTTACAGGACCAGAAACTAGACTGGATTTGAGATTGAATCCCGATGGAACTCCAAAAGATTGGTCTAAACCCGTTGATAGAGTCGATAACGCTGCATATTATCATGATTTAGCTTACAACCAGCACGCGGATACGGCTTCTAAGAATATCGCCGATAGAGCAATGATTAATGAATTGAATAATATACCTAATCCTAGCTTGCGGGAGATAATAGAGAGAGCTATAGTCAAACCTATATTATCCACTAAAGCGAGCCTGGGGTTAGGTTTAAAAAAAGCTTAAAATTACAACCCGATCTGAAATGGACCAATCAATTAACGAATGAAGTGCATAAACCAGTAGTAAGGCATTTTAGAAAGAGATAGGTGTACGTTAGTGGAATAGATGAGATTTGGGCTGCTGATCTGGTCGATATGCAGGCTTTCGCTAAAGATAACGATGGTGTGAAATATCTATTAACCGTCATAGATGTGTTTTCAAAATATGGTTTGATCGTGCCATTAAATGATAGGAGTGGAAAATCTATAGCTAGTGGTTTCTTGAAAATATTAGAGAGAAGTCCTCGCAAACTCTGGGTGGATAAAGGTAAAGAATTTTATAATAAAAATGTCCGGGAATTAGTCGAGTTATATTCTACTGAGAACGAGGAAAAATCGTGCGTTATTGAGCGTTGGAACCGGACAATGAGAGAGAGAAAATGTTTAAGTACTTTACAGCTAATTCAACAAGGAGATATATAGATGTGTTGGGTGAAATGGTTAGTAATTATAATGAGACTAGGCATTCTTCCATTAAAATGACACCATCTAAGGCCAGTATGAAAGTGAACGAGATAATACCCATCGCGTGATATTTCGTCAGCTTTAGAACATTCTAGAATGGCGGGGGCGTCGTTGGGTATATAAGAACGCCCTGTGACCATAAAGTCGTCACGCTTTCTGTCACACGTGTGACAGAGTTGTCACAGGCTCGATGAAAAGTCGTCACAAGCCGTTAACATGGACGCGAGAGATGAAACGTTCGAAGATTACATGCAGGGTCTAGTCGCAGAAAGACCGAATAACCGCAGCCATTGTTAAGGCGTTTCAATAATCTTGTAAACGGAACATGGAGAGACAGAGAGAAAGAGGGACAGACAGGGATATAGACGGACGGACGGATATACACAGACATCAAGACGGATGTGTTCAATTAGTGCAGGCCTCATCGTTCGTTAAAACAGAGGTTCAATTGTTCTATCGGTTTCTTACGTCAAGGCTGTTTGTATGTTCCCATTATATGGCATTTGGATGTGAGAGATAGCACATGGATTACATTTTACAAGGTGCGTTCATGGTTCATTTTTGATTATTCATATAACCTGTATATGGATGTTCTAATCAAAGCCTAGGTTTGTGCACAGTAGGTGGCTTTTGCAACGCTAGATCGTTAGTTTATTTGATACCAGCTTGCTTGGAGGCAACAGAGCCACATTTGGCTAGGGTTTTTGCCTGTTTATGAGTTAGGTTAAGTACGAAGCGACTATAACCAAATTATTGGTTGATTTGATGTGATTATAGGTGTATATAGATTAAATGCACTAGGTAGCAACAAATATAACTACTATTTGTTCTGTTACAGTGAAAATCGACAGTAATGAGTCGGTCAATACGTTCACAATGGCAATTCCGGAAAAACCTCGGAGTTTTACTGAAAAAATCCATAAATTCCGGATAAAGATTATGGTCTGTAATTGCAATCTCTACGCATGCGCTATAGGCTATCAAATACTACCTTCGAGAGATAGGCCTACTTAAGGAGCAGTATAATACAACACATAGGCCTATACATGTACACACGCACAGACATGCTCAGGCCATACACACATATACACGCGAGGATACGCACTTGCATGTCGTTGCATAAACACGTACAGGCGTAGACACATAATGACGTACATGTAGCCCTACTTGTCTACAATTCTACGTGCAAATTTTCACACAAAATACTAATGTTGTATACTATCATTCACAAATGCATCCATTCATTGATTCATGCTAAAGATTTATTTAGCGTTGCCAGAACACTCCTCGCGTTACGCTACTGATTATTATTTTTTATTCGTGGTTATCTCTATAATTTAATTATGTCATCGTAGGCCTATATGGGTCATATTCTAGCAGTCTGTTTTCAACTATCGTTTCCAGCAGTAATGCGACAACCGGATGTACACTAACTTTGGAACGTGTTGTAAGCTTCTTGTGACGCATATACGCATATTTGCACTCGGAGGCAGAGGCGAATCACGCACTCTATGCAAACAGAAACCGAGCAAGGGACTTAAACGGCGTGTTTCCTTTTATCGTGTCAGTCAGAGACAAATACAGGAACTTTGTTTAACCAGCATTATGATTGTATAATCTACAAAGCAATTATCCCAATAATCATGAACATTCCATTCATCGCTATGTATATTCCACATCTTGCCAGACAGGACAAGATGCGGAAGACGAGCAGCCCATCAGCAAGAACAAAAACTGAAATTGTAGACCTACATGGCATTTGTCACTACGGTATTACTGTATGTTGGCTCGTCTGAGTGCTGGTGCCTGCAGAAGAAGAATGAAGGGAGTATCCTCGTGGCGCAATTGACCTGGTTTAAAAGAATAGTGGGGAGGACCAGATGTGACAGGATTCACAATGAGGTAGGCTAACCTGGATAGAGCTGGGGAGAGAGAGAGAGAGAAATGACACACAAGTTCAGAAAAAGAAGGCTTACGTGGTATGATCATGTGGCAAGAATGGACTATAAGAGGATAATAAATTTTGGCAAATATATGCTAACATTAAATCCATGCACCGTGCACGTCGATGGAACACGGAGTCGAGGGAGACAAACAAAGACATGGATGGGAAATGCGAGATAAGATCTCGAATAAATAGGCTAACATGTAATCAGACAGAGACAGAAATGGAGCCATCAAGTAAAACCTCATCGTCGGCATACACCTGACGAAGAAGAAAGAAAGAGATCTTCACATAATTCGGGTGTACAAACGATGCGAGCCTCTTCATATCCGTTGTGTGATAGCATTTCCACAGACTTCGTGAACCTCAAATTCAAAATGGCATTTTGGATGCACACCTACAAGCAAAGTTATAATACAGGCTCCTATTTTAATTGATCTACAATGTGATGATGAGCATAAGTCTATGCTGCCTAGAATCACCTGATACAATAGGATGAAAAGGATTTTATCTTATAGTCTAAACGACGTTCGGCTTATAGGCAGGTGATAGGCCTACATAGTTGTCACAAAAGTTTTGCTCTAGCTTACCTTTATGCTAATACTAGCATGGCTTTCCACTACTGAACGCATTTCCTATCCGCCATTTAATTCTGAGACACTATGTTTTAGGCGATGATGACATCATTATTCGCCTCTATTGCAGAATGACGGTTCAGTTATCTAAATTTCTGGCCCAAACTTACATTAGTGCAGCGACATGGATCCGAATTATCTAGTGATTGTGCACTTTGTGATATAAGCATGAGATTTTCGAGTGAATAGCACTAAAACTGTGCAAATGCATCGCTGGACAGAGAGACACACAGACAGAATTTTCTCTTTATTTTTAGGCTATAGATGTATTTCCCCAGATGTTATAAGGTTTCACCAGATGTGATTGGAAAATGTGTTTTCACTTTATATTTCATAAGTTTATGGCTTCGCGGTGTGGTTCATTTACTTAATCTGATCAGATTATTATAGGCCTACATTTAATGGCGTAGACCTATTGTTTAGTCTTAGCCGAATGTTCATTGTATTCTTTTATGAGCCAATTCTAATTTTCCTGATGCTGGTGAGCGTTGACATAACAGCTTTCGATTTAGGCAATTTCAGACGGATGTACTGTAGGATCTAGGAAGATCCTGCCTTTATCATTTACAAATTAGATCTACTAAAATAGCCATCGAAACAATTCTCCTTCATTGTACCTATATAGTGAAGATGTGGCTGATTTGTCTAAGCCTTGCAATAGGTAACGCGATAGGTAAGTTCACTAAATACTACTTTGCGAAATGCTGCAGTTTAATTAAGATGAGTAACACTCTAACAGGATGAAGAAGAACATAGAAGAAATATGTCGGCTTTTAGAAACAACCGTGAGCATGAATTGTGGTCTATTTCATATTTTATTGCTCTTGAAATATGAGGGTTGGAAGCCAGTTGCATTATTTATCGCCTGAATTAATATCCAACGGTGTACATTCATGTGCTCATTTATAGCAGAATTCGTTAGGGGGAGAAAATGAGACAGAATCTATAAACATCACAATGCCAGACAGCCGAACTGAGAATAAATTTTAGAGTATTGGAAGACATGGATGTATTGTGTAAGTCTCTAAACACAATAACGCCCTTTAAAACTTTACAAGCTCGCTTTCAGAGCGCTGGGTATTTGCTAAAAGGAACTGCAGTAAGTTAGCAAAATGTACATGTACATGCACGCGTTGTCTATTTTCCTCTATGTAGCCTACACACATGCATTCATACATACATGCATACTTACGATCACGTATACATGCATTGCCAAATATTCCAATTAGGCCTACATTAGGCATTTAATTACACAACTTTTAAATAACGACCAAGTTATACGGCCCCCTTATTATTACAATATAGCAATAATTTAATGACATAATAGTAATCATTTTGTTCTCGGTAATGTTCCTGCTAATCTAGCCTACTTGTACATTTCGCTTAGACTCAACGTCCAACTTAAGGAGTCTCCTTATTTTCTACCTAACATATATTTTTAATTAGAACTATTTTATTTTCATCTTTCCAGCAAAGGTCACTGAAGTTTCATACTGGCCTGAAAATACTGTCGTTTTAAGTGGAGCTACCCTTACCATGAAATGCGGAGTATACGCATATGATAATCAAAGCATTCCACTGAACTGGAAATTCTATCCAGTAGGATCAAAATTGGAAAACGAACGCTTCATATACAGAAACGGTGTGATAGGAAAACAGTTTCTACATTTTACAATTAATCAAACCGAGACCGGTTTTCAGTATGATCTGACGACTGCTTCTGCCAAACTTACTGACGCTGGTTCGTACAGATGTACAAAATATCATCCAGCGCCAGGTCAGACAGATTCGATTCAAACTGTTGTTTTCGAAGCACAAGTTGTCGTTCTTGGTAAGAATTATAAGACATCGTTCAGAAAAAAATCATTTCCTTTAAGGGTTCATGTTTATAGTTTTGCAGGTTTAAATTTTAATCTATTACAACAAATTAAATAGGCCTAATCGCTGTTTACGGATGCGATACGTATTTTAAAACTGCATCCTAAATTCTTACACGAAATGAGGGAAGAAAAATTTGAGCAGTATTTGCACAGATATTCAATAAATCTGTACTGGGGCAGTGGGAGGCAGGCCTTCGCTCCCTCTATAAGCCCATGTGCACGTCGCATACCATTAAAGTTGGCATGTCCTCGCTGCTGACAGCATGGGTCTACAGTTGCACAGTGCAGATTGTGCTATCACTGTCAATATTTACCTTATTCTGTCTCACTTAGGCTTGCACACTGAAGGATCTTAATGGCTATTTTTGCCTTCAGCTTCAGATCCCGTGTGTACAATAAACATTAGCAGAAGTGACGAAACCATCGAGGAAGGGGACTGGTTAGAACTATCGTGCCAAATAGACTACAACAGCAATTGGCTACCTGATCTGAAATGGAATCAAAAAGGAAAAAGCAGAGACCCTTCAGTTGTCAACGAAGATATTTCTGTTAAGCATTATCACAATAACAGTTCCACATTTACTTCGATTGTTGCTATCGACTCAAGCGATAACGGTTCTTCCTTCATGGCGACATTGTATTTCTCACTTAAGAATCTTGAACATTCAACCAATAAAGCTACAAACGCCCCACGATATGTGTTGAAATGGTCATCCAGCGCAATGAATGTGTTATGTACGTAAGTCTGACACTAAACTAATATATAGATAGTAGCAGCGTTATGACATTATCAATAAGAACTTAATGTCTCAGTAATGTAAAACTCAATGCTACATGCGACCTTGTTAGCTTTTAACACTGTTAGGCTACTTAACATATTGTTAATTACAACGTTGTTTCGTAATACATTGTTACAACATTAAATATGAATCTATTTCAGATAAAAGTAAGGACATTTCAGAGAACCTTTAGGCATTAAAACAATGCTCTGGAGTGAAATATATTACACAGTCCCTTGTCTCAATCTCATAACGGTAGGCCTATCTTGCTAATCGGGCCTACTTTTAACACTGTTGTCAGCTAATGAAAAGTGCTGAGACTAAAAATAATTATCTGGACTGGCCTGGGCAAAATTGTTGCGTACAGTTTGACTATAAATACATTCGGCGTAATTAAAGTAATTGCATGCGCCTCCTACTTGCAAGCGTGCATGGGGCAAAGGAAAACATTCTAGAATAGGATCCATCACAGATGTTACTGTCAATGAAGGTTGTATTGCGAAAGTCATTTAATAATGATGAGTAATCTGATGTAATATCTATCAACTCTAAATTATTATCAATAAATTGGACGATCACCAATAGTTTATTTATAAGCACTTTATGATGTTGCTGAAAAGTGTTGAGATAAACGTAAGCCTATTGGACTATTTCAACAAATCCCGACCAGGGCAGAAATTTGGCCCGACATTTCTGCTCCATTTCGCCACTGGCGACCTCGGCTTTAATTAGTAGACCTACACTGTTGGTGGGAAGATGAGATTGAGAGGGAGAGGACCTGATATGCCGAGACTAAGAAAACGAAGTCGCTAACACTGCATACATACTCACAGCTGCGTCAGGGACTAGTGGCGGCGCTGCATGGAAGCAAAATACGCAATTGCGTACCAAAAGAAAGATAAAAGATCAATTTTTAACGAAATTATAGTACATCCTTCAATACGTTTTAAATGAATATCATGTGCGGAACATCGTATTGCCGCTATTGCGTACCACGTATTCAGGGACAGCGCCGCCACTATCAGGGACTGCTATTCTATTCATTAAAACCAAAAGAGCTCCTTCTACTAATTATTATTAATCAGGACCTTTATTGCAACCGTATCTAATGCTGATTGCATCAATCGATGGCGCATAACATTCTACTAAAACACTTGCTAATGAAGCTGACGCTAATTTATTTGCTTCGTCATATAGGCCTACACTGAGAAGTGAGAACCATTCACTAAGAATGCCTTCTCCCAGCCCACATTTCACCCCTATTTTTCTCAGAGATAGTCTAATCTATAGTCTTTATTTGTGCACCTACAGCGAATATATGGTACCTGACGATGATGATGATTATGATGATGATGACGATGATGACGATGATGATGACGACGACGACGATGATGATGATGATAATGAATATTCTATGCAAGGGTTAGATTATTCTCACAATGATTGTATTCGTTTATCGGAAGATGGAGCAAGAAATGCAACAGTGACACCATCCGGCAGTGTCTTTAAGCCTGGCGACAGTTTGGCATGTAGAGCGGAGGGAAACCCTGAGCCAACCTATCAATGGACGGAACTCGTTGGATCAACTGACAACAGCATCCTACTTGTACAAGGTTCTGTTCTGAATGTGAGCAGAAGAATGGTTCAGGAGGAGCTCTACACGTTCCAATGCACAGCAGTTAACGAAATAAATACCAAGAAATATTCAGCCACTGTGAGAATCGCATTCAACGTAAGAGGTAAACATTTGTGAACAAACGTGAATAATGATCAGGCCAACAGGCAGAGGCAGCGATATCGTTTGATAGGTGGGGGACACCCAATGAGGGATAGGAGATTTGGGGCACACATATAATGTGTCCCCTCTCTGTAAAAGATGGGGACTTGTCCCCCTCGGACCCCTGGATCGACGCCCCTGCCCACAGGTGTTTCTCGTTTCGCGATTGAAATAAGTATATCATTTGTGGAACACGGTAGCCGAGTTGTTAGAGCATTCTGCGTGTAACGCAGAATAAACAAATAAACAACGTGCACTGAAACGCTAAATAGTTACTTTTAAGTGTGGCTATTTGAGACTCTAAAAACATTGCCACATTGGTGTTGTGGTTTTTGACAGACGTGTGCTAGCATACATTTACTGACTTTGGAAATAAAGCAGAATATCAATAACCGACGCTCATGCGGATTAGGCCTACTATAGGTCTAAAGATTAAGGAAGCAATAAAAGTAACGAACATCCTGAAGATGATTATCATTTCCAAGCGTAAAAAATGTGAACTTGGGAGCGATTAGGCTAATTATGATTTGATCATCAAAGTTGATATTAATGACAACTAATTTATTTTGTACAGAAATAGGATTTCCCTTCGTTTACTGGATTTTCATTGGTTTTGGAGCCGTGTTTATCTTCTTGCTCCTTATATTAACGTCCACCTGTACTTACATCGTAGTAAAGAGAAAAAGCAGAAAAGGTTGGCCAATAGGATTTATTATTTCATTAATGACTAATTAGTAGGCCCATAATTTGGGGCAATACCATTTTTCTTTTAAGCATTGCTGATTTCACTTTATAGAAAAACAGACCCAAGAAAGTTAGGCCAAACTGCAGCGACCAAAACTTAGAGGCACTGGTAGGCCCTATACTTACGGTGTGAGCATGGGTGTTTTGCCATACAGTGGCGCCATAGAAGACCTTCAATTGTGTTTTTCTGGTGCTTAGAACACGCTTTATTCAGGTACGTACCCTTGCATTCAATTCACAATGTTCTGTGGGTAGCATGTCTAAAATGGAAACTGGCTTTTACGACACCCTTCATTTACCACGTATACATTCAAACATTATAATTTCAGCTGAGACGATGGATTTAGCAAGAGAAAAGTCAGGCACGACACACTTTCCAATCGAAGATAGAGTTGCAGCATATGAAGAAATTGCAGATACAACCAGCAACGTTCTATCAATAAGCTCAGAGCCTTCCTACATCCGACAGAATATGATAATTGTTCACGATGTATCAGGTATCCAGGGAACGGTGTATCGAGAGGGAGACTACGAAAACCAACAAGAAAACGAGTCTTATTACCACGAATTACAGATGACGAATATACAGGTGGAGCGACGTTCTGCTTATACACCTGTACTTTTGGATTCGCAACTGGAGAATTCCAACAAAAATCTCCATAAACAGGAAGCAACAGACTATTTAGAATTGCTGGAATAACAAGTCCATTATTTCCATGGGCAGTTATAGTGTAGCTTTACTAAATATTCAATAAGCATAACATTTGTAAATTTGATATTTTGAATTTTTACATTTAGAATTTGAAAGTATCATTATTATCAGGAAAGTCATTTAGTTATACAAATATAATATTTGTACAAAGATTAAATTAAATAATCATAGTCATTATTATATTATAGTAGCCTATCATAAACTATTAATATAATTATAATAATAAGCAAATAGTAACCCGTGTTAGCATAACGTTCCATCATCATCTAACTACAGACCAATATTATTTTCTGTCAGACGACCATTCATCAATTCCCTATCAGATGCATGTATAGGCCTACAGAAGCCAGTTACTGGAATAAGATAAGAATCCCGTTGAACTAAGCCAGTTTTGCAATATTAGTAGGCCTATATTTAAGAAACAACTTAATGGACACTTATTAGATTCTATTGCTTCATAATCTGTGTACAGGATTAGTTAGCTGTTAAGACAGTGTCGCTTGTGTTAGGCAAATTGTTTACCCTGCTGCTGCCTAGCAATCGTTACAAGGGTACCTTCAGGCTTTTACCCTATTGTTCCAAGCAAAATTCATTTTCTTGTTTTGCCTTCTTAGTTATTTTGGGATGACTTTGTTTATCTACGCCTATTTGTTGAATCAATGAAAATATTTGGTTCGTTAAATCAAACAATTATATCATAATAGTAAATAATATCATTATCCATTATAACAGTTCACGAAATAATGTTTTAAACCAGTTCTACATAATATTAAAATTTCTAAAAACCGATACCACTTGTTTCATAGGTACGATCTCTTGAAAACTCAATGATATGCCTTATTCAGAACTGATTGAAACCAAAAGTAAATTTTAAAATGCAGGGCTATATTTGAAGGTCCAGCATATTGTGCCAAAAAATTAAACCGAAACGATGCTGTCATAGTTTTGAAAGTCACGTTCAATCCTTCATATCTCAGCACCCAGCTCGAGTCGGTGTATGTATGTAAACATGTATACATGTATACGGACACCAAACCAAATGCTGAACCATCATTCTTTACTTCTACAGTGCTTCTTTCTCTTAAATAGTTTGAGAAAAGAGTTTCTCAGGAACACAATCAAATAAGGCACACAATTAGCTTTCAGAAAGTGTAGACATGCACTCCCTTTTTCAAGTACTGCCCAACCAACAATTGCCTTCTTTCATTGTCTAAGTACAGCTTCTTTGGATACATAATCGCTGCTTTGTCCTCTGTCTCAAGGGATCGATTCCAACTGAGATCAGAGTTCAATAAAACTACTCTTCCATTTCCAAAATCAGCTGCAAGTAATTGATCTGTCGAATCTACCGACAGATACTGAGGCTCCTTCAGGCATTGAATGTTATCCTTGGCAAAGAAACGGTGCAGAATTTCACCACGATTATTAACCATGCTGATGCTCCAAACTGTCTCACGCGCTCCTCGCTCTCTCCACTTATGACTCACCACACAGTTCCGATCAGAGTTCTCAACAGCATGTAGAGGTTCCTCGATGTTGATCGGCAGCTGAATGAGGCTATCAAGGCTAGCATCTTGTCTGTACATCTCAATTTTCGATGGTTTTCCCCGCCTTGCCATTACCAGGCGCGATTCGGGTGTAATGAAGAGCGTGAATGGATCACCGATAATATTAGACAGCCATTTTGTTATCGTGCCCTCACTTGTTATTCGCCAGACACAGTTTATTTCCGAGTCCGTTACAAACAGACAGTTCAGCTTCTCAGCAGATGCAATATCGTGCGGTTTCTTAATGTCAAGGATTTGGATATGAGCCGTCGAACGGAAAGGATTTTGTTCCGGAAAGACGTGAATGGCATTCGGGTTACGAACGAGAATGTAGATGTGATGACAGAGTTTTGTGATTCCAAAAACATTGGCATCTAAATCAAGTTTCGCAGAAAGACGGATCTGACTCGGGTCAAAGGCTGCCAAAATAAATGTAAATTAAATTATATTCTCAGGATTTGTTTAAATCAATTCACATAGTTGGTAAATAGTATGATTTTTGGATAATAATTCATTAGCAGATTTTAAAACTTCTATATATTCTCATATTGACAAAATTCTTATCTGAAAATAGACCTGCAAGGTCATGACGTTACTTTAGTTTGCTTATAACCATGTAAATAAAATTATTTGATTAAAAATTTTAAGCATAATAACACTAGGCCTAAACATTGTAGAATGCTTAGTAAAGATCAGCGTACAAAGTTTAAATTAAAAATATTAAATTGAACTTAAGAATGAGGTTGCTGACCTGTTACAATAATTGGTGGTTTCATATCGCATTCAATGACCTTTGGTGTCAATTCATCAGGCACAAGAGCCACAGATGGAATAACTGTGTAAATAAGTTTTCAAATGGGTTGGATTTAGTAATAAAGACAACAGGGTGAATATAATATTTCAACCTATATAAACTTTAAAGATATCGATATCCAAGTAACAGTGTACAAGTTTTTGTGACCAATGCATTGAATAAAATCAATACCAAAATCAAAAATCAAATCAAAAAGTGTTTTATTGTAACCAACAACAAAATAGAGAACATCTCACAATATGCACGAGCAAATTTATATTGGCTACAATAGTAGCCCCAGAAGGGATGCGAATCCCGATAAATAGGGACCCCCTTGTAGCAACTGTATCACACTAATAAATGGCAATTTATCTTTATTGCAAATTAATCCTATAACAAAACACCAAATGAAAAAAATGAACACAGCTCAACTAAATGCAGTCATATGCACCATTATATACAACATATAGTTTAATGTATAGTAGTGATTAGTAATTAATTAGGATTTACTGTATTTAATGATTTAGTGCATTAGTGAATAGATGAGGAAGGCTTGTAACCTATTTTTGAAAGCTATAATATTATATGACAGACGAATTTCCAATGGAATGTTATTCCATGATGAGAGTCCAGAAAATTTTATAGACAAGGGAGTAATACAATTTAATTCTAATTGACTTAGGGAGTACATAAGAAGTTCTGGCCAAGATGCCAACGTTCTTTGCGATTTTTGAAGAAATGTGGTTAATGTGATCTTTCCAGGTTAAATGCTGGTCAACACAGACCCCAAGAAACTTAGTGGACTCTACCTGATTTATAGGAACATCATTAATGACCAAACTTAGATTATCCCTAGGACTAATTTTCCTATTTGACTTAAACAAAATGAAATTAGTTTTATCTAGACTAACAGAAAGTCTATTAGCACAAAACCATATAGCAACATCAACTAACTCCGCATTAATAACCTTTACCAGAGTTTGCCAGGAACTATGCGAATAAAATACATTTGTATCATCGGCAAATACAATAAATAATAATGTTGCTGAGACAGTAGCCAGATCATTAATATACAGAAGGAATAGTAAAGGTCCAAGTTTGGAGCCCTGTGGAACTCCAAATCTAATCAGATTCACCTCCGATAGTGCACCATTACACATTACTCTCTGTGTACGATTACCAAGGTAGCTATAAAACCATTTTAGTTGTTCCCCTTATACCATAATTTTCCAATTGTTTTAGTAGGATTCTGTGATTTACCGTGTCGAATGCTTTTGCAAGGTCAAAAAACTCCCACAGAGTATTGGTTCTTTTCAATGGCATTCGATATTTTATCCTGCATTTCTAATAGTGCCATATAAGGGGAGTGCCCTCATTGGAATCCATGTTGGGATTGGTATATAACAGCTGTCTTTTTAACATAATTTGAGAGTCGATCGTACATAAGCTTTTCATAAAATTTTGCAAAGTAAGGTAGGATGGAGATAGGCCGGTAGTTAGCTATGTTGTCTTTTTCTCCTTCTTTGTAGATGGGTACAACTTTGGCTATTTTTAACGCATGTGGAACTATTCCATTAACAAAGGAGCAGTTTATTAATTCAGCAAAAGGAGAGGTTATGTAAGTTAAGCATGACGCAGCTATACAAGGGTCAATATCATCTACCCCCTTACTATGAGTGGATCGTATCAAGAGGCTAATTTTCATAACCTCTTCCCGAGAGGTTAGCAAAAGACCCATGGAGCTCTGTAGGGATACTGGTAAAAAACTTTCAAAGGTTTTCTTAGGATCCAGTAGCTTCTCCTCAAGCTCATGTGCGATGATCGTGAAGTATCTATTAAAATTATAAGCCATTGCTTTTGGTTCCCTAATACCCTCTCCGTTTAATTTTAGAAATTCTATGGTAGTGTTCCTCTTCCCCAACTGCATAATCTCACGAATGAGTTTCCACGTTTTCTTCAAGTCATTATTGTATTTGCAGAATTCCGCTGCATAATAGCTTTTTTCTGCTCTAATTCTGATAGTCTTAAACTTGTTCCGGTGTACGGCAAACTTACGTTTATTTTCTATATTCGGGTTTTTCAAGTATTTTTGATAGAGTGAGCTTTTTTCCTGTTAGATTTCAGTAACCCCACGGTCATCCACGGTTGTGTAAGCTTAGGTCCTGTATTATTACATTTATGCACTATCGGAAATACCCTATCATAAATCTCTTTATACGTCTTGAAGAAGAGCTCGTATGCCCCATTGGCATCATCTGCTGCACAGATTTTCATTACAGGCTCCCAATCAGTACTTGATAAAGCAGTTTTAAACATTTCCAATCTTTCATCATTAACTATACAATTATTCATGCATGCGCTAACTTTCTTTTTACAGGTACCCAAAGTGAAACACGCATAAACTGGGGGATGATCACTTAAATCAGAAACAATGATTGACGAAGAAATCAGTTTGGACCAGGCATTGGTGAAAATATTGTCAAAGTCGCTGAATTGGATGTGACTCTAGTTGGTCTCGTAATTACAGGAATAAGCTGGTGTGACATCATGCAATTATAAAAAACATTAGTGTCCTTATGTTCATTAACTTTCAAAAGGTCAATATTAAAATCTCCAAGTACCATAACCTCTTTAGCTCCGTTAGAAACCCTAGTAAGTAAGTCGTCCATCTCCACATTAAATTCGTTTAAGTTCTGCCCGGAGGCCTGTATGTACACCACGCCCACTAAACAAGTACTTTTATTAAGAAGAATTTTGATAAAGAGACCCTCATAGGATTTATGCGCGAGCTTTTCGCTGTTTGGGTCATATAATTGATAATTAATATTTTCCTTTACACGCAATTCGACCCATCCTCCTCAACCTTCATTCCTCGACTTATTTATGAATTCATAACCTGGTATATTGATGGTGTCTTCCATGTTAGGCTCCATGTTTCAGAAAGTGCTAATATTGAGACACCTGAGTGGTGAAGTATGTCTTGGATCTCAGTTAATTTGTGGAACATACTTCTACAGTTAATATGGAGAATTGAGAATGAGAAGTTAGGCTCAATGGAATCAGAATTATCCATTGAACTTTTCTCAGTTTCCTCTGAAAGGCAATGCAGGGTAGTATAAGGACTGTTCCAAGAGATATTAGTAAAATAGTTTTGCTCAGGATCAGTGTCTAAATTATTAATTAATGTACGGTTATCTTGGTCATCCGGAAAAACATTTAGTTCAAGATTATCATCAAACAGTCTTAATACACCTAGGCCTTCCTCATGCCTCAAACTTTTAGTAAAGTCATTTAGAACAATCTCATCGTCACTTTAAGCTTAGAACAGCAAAACATACTGATTCTCCCATTATAAAGTGGCACATTTTAGTTTTCAATACTCTTATTTCAAAGTATAGAATAGAGAATTATCAAATGCATTAACGTCATAATTTGAACACCTCCATCAGTTGTGTCATTGGTCTTCATATAAACTTCCTAGAATTGGTGGCTGCAATATTACCCTAATCAAATATTCACATCAAAAAGCAAATAGTGCCTTCACCATTCATGAATTTGTTTGCGCCTTAGAAACCTTGGCTTCAAAATTAAGAACCAGGCGCATATTATTTTTTTTAGGAAGAGGAGATCTAGTCATATCAGACTGGATATAATCATATGTAAAGTTGCATCCTGTGCATACAAGGTTCTAAACTCACCTGAAGGAAAATTTGTGGTTAATGTCTCAGTATCTCTGATGACTGGTTTCAATTCCTCTATAAATGAAAATATTCATAAATGAAAATTAATAAATTCATCAGAATTCACGAATATTGTAATCGTAAATAATTGCAAGACAGAAAGAATTAAATCAATACATGAAAATATTACTAGATTTAATGTAAAATCGAAATTTTGTCAGCAACAGCGTATGAGTGTCTAACTGTGCTAAACATATTAATCTTAATCCCATGACATGTTGAAGATTTTCAAGCCAAACATAATGAACATCACCTCTAATTTCACCAACTATGTTTCCCATTTGCAAAAGTAGCTCCTCTGTCTGAGATGTGTCCAGTTTCACATTGGTCGAATAAAGGTCCTTCAAATGAGATGCAGTGTATAGTTTCTGTATCTGAACGGCTTTCTTGTTAAGGGCAGTTGCCTCACTACAGGTTTCAAATGATGAAGTCTTAAGTGACATGTCTGAGCAGCTTTTTTCAAAGCTTTCAGTCAATTCCAGGCATGTTTTTATTTCGTCTATAAGAGAATCAATTTCATAAATTCGTTTGGTTTTCGTAAGGACAAGCTGCGAAAGGAGACTTCCTACATGGGCATCAACCAGCTCCTTCAGTTTTCTGCCTCTTTCAATAATTCCAGTTTCGGCATCTACAAATCCCTTTAGGCATTCTGTCTTTATTGTTTCCAGTTGCTCTTTCCTTGCTGAACCAGCATTTGCATGTGAAGCCAGCATTTCAAGATCAGTGGTGATTTGCTTCTTAGAAGTCTCAATCGTTTCATCAATGGGTTTGAAAGTGTGTTTCGAATGGGTTTGTTTACAGCACTCTTCACAAATTATGAGATTGCACTCAAAGCAGTAGGTACTCAACTGGTGGTTATTGTGTATAGAACAATAATCAGTGGAAGACGTCTGTTTATTAGGGTTGAATACCAGCTTCATGATGTGGTGTTTCTTTGACACTTTTTGCGTTCTGTGATGTTCACTGCACGTCTTGCAAAGTTTCTGTCTGCATTCAGTGCAATACATTGTGGGTATAGTTAAGCAAAGATCTCTCCCTCTACCTTTGGCAAGACATGCATCACACTGAGTACCTTTATTCATTGCAGCTTTCATCTCTTCGACCAGGTCTTCTACGAACAAGCTCCTCTGAAGACCTGCCACACCCCCAGGTGGAACTGTGAACTCTTTTCCACAGCAATGACAAGCCATTTTGTCTCCTGGTCCCTTCTTCAATTGCGATGCTGATCGTTGTAAACATCGGAGGCAGAAATTGTGAATGCATGGAAGCATTCGAGGTTCAGAGAACAATTCCTTACAAATTGAACAATGTGCCAAGTCTTCAGTTGTCTCCATCATCACAGACTCGCAGTTTCTATACCATCTAGTTATGGTATTCCCCGTCCACTCAAAACAACGACCCCTTTTCTGCAATAACAGCGAGACAGGTAAAAGCAGACAAGCATACCATTCAAATTGATCATGGGAGATGCATACCTGGTGATGCTATAAATATTCAGGTGCACATATACATAAATAAAGCATCGGGCTATTTATAAATAACATGATTTCCGAAACTCACAATCAACGTAATAAATATTTATATGACATTTATTCAGTTTTTCAACAGAAATGAAAAGTGGTTTGGTGGTCTAGGGAGTGATGGTAGACTGGTAGTGGTGTGTATATGTGGTGTTAAAGGCTTAGGTCTGTAGGCCGTCTAAGACTGCCAGTTGTGCAGTCGAATCGAGTACGTATTGCGGTAGAGTGTATTAAACAACAAAGATTGATGGGTTGCCATGACCATATTTGGTAGTGGGTAAAACCGTAGTCTATAGGTTGTTAAATTGTTAGCATTTTTCCGAAGTTGCTAAATTATTTATATACAAATGATGGTCACTTTAGAGAATAGGACACCTTTTTATTAACAACTGTAGCCTAAATGGAAGCTGGAGTGATGAAAAAAATTATGTTTAAATGGAAGCTGGATTGATGAAAATATCATGCTCAAGTAGTAGTCGTTTTGATGTGAGACTGTCTATATGATGGATGTAAACAAGTCGTGTACGCATAAACTCGATTGATGAAAAGAAATATACCTAAATGGAAGCTGGATTTCATTTGATTTTAGTGTTTCTTAATTTAGCAACCTAAACTACAGGAGTCTACAGGATATAGAAAATGAAAATAATTTCACAACCTAAACTACGGTTTTACCTGAAATGTAATGAAAAGCTGTTTGGTGTTTTTTGGCGCTGGTGAATAAGCTTTTGTGGGCGCTGTAGAAACGTTGAGATTACGATTTTAGGGAGCAGTGTTAGTGGTGTGTATGTTGTGTTAAAGGCTTAGTCCTGGAAGGCGTCTAGATGGAACAGTTCCGGATTTACTAATTGGACGATCTCACGCCATTCTCGCATCAAACCACCTTCTATTTGAGCATGATATTTTCATCAATCCAGCTTCCATTCAGGTTGATTTCTTTTCATCAATCCAGCTTTAGAGGACACGGCCTTGTTTATATTGATTCCACTTTGACATTCTCGTATTTATCCTGCATCTACCTAAGCATAATATTTTCATGAATCCAGGTTCCATTTAAGCATAATTTCTTTCATCAACCCAGTTTCTACTTACACAGTCTTCCTTAGGCATCACCAGGTAAGGTTTTGTAAGATTTTGAGCGAGTTAGTAAATCCGGACTCGCACCGGCGTCTATGACTAAGATTTTAGTTGTGAACTGTGAGTTTACGGTACGCTAAGCGTGTGCCTGTCTGGGGATATCACTCTACAAGCGAATATGAAATTGAAAGTGAAAAGGAATGTGAACTTCTGCTTGACAGGCATTTTGTAAGCGGTGGGCGTAAAAGCATATTGATCATGAAGGGAAGCGTTTTTTGCTAATGACAAAGCTTAAATAGATGTAGGCGTGGACAGTTATGCAATCAACGAGTCCTGCGAGTGCAGGAAGAACTAAGATGGGGCGGAAACCTGACGAAATCTGACATTAAACTGGATTACGATATTGGATAAAAAAAGTCAACAAACCACTCAGGAAGCGCTGCTGATTCTATTATTAGCTATGATGTCATCATACTAGGCCTATAATTAATCTTTAGTCTATTTCAATGCCTTTCATAACGGGTCGCCATTGAAGTACATGTTTATCGATCAAAGGACTCTTATTAGGCCTGCTACTTGGTCGCTAGGTGGCCAGCCTCCACGGACACTAATTATTAGGATGATGAAGTCGATGATAATGATATTTATTTATTGTTATAAATACCGACAGATCAGATGTCATACCGCATCGTGGCTTACAAGGAACCAGCCCTTGGCGATCCGATGAATTTGCATAGCATCACCAGACGGGAGGCGTAAGAAGGCCTACAGTAGGCGGGATAGGCCTATTGTTGTAGCCTCTGCAAATTCATACCAGGGCTGCAAACATGTTGGTTTTTGTTATTTGGTTTTTTGTTTATATACAAAAAAACAAAAAAACAAAAATGGCATTTTTTGGTTTTTTAAATATTTTTTATATTTATTAATATTACTTTTATATCTATTACTAATTGCGTGTTATTCGGTCGGAAATCAAGCTAAATTATTTAAGTATACAAGTTGAATCTCTTTTTCATGCTGTGCTTGATGCTTTTTTATAACAAAACTGTTGTGACAAGATTCAAAGGAAAATTTTTTTTTTAAATTAATAAAACCAAAAACCAAAAATTTAATTTTTGATTTGAAAAAATCTTGTTGTTTGCACCTCTGGGTTATACAGTGCATCATATAAACAGGAAGTGAGTTCTTATCAGGCGCAATCCTTGGAGCGATGCAGAGCTGGCTCCAATTATGTCCTTCACATGGACATTCACATTGTGGTTAATTTCTACAGGTGATTCCAAGGATTTCAGTGTCTCTACTGTCTCAACCCGAGTGTGGTCTTCTAAGCGTACAGTAGTTTCAGTTGACAAAGATCTTTAGCGTCACCTTCCTCCCTCATCCTGGCTTAGATAATGTTGCGGAAAGAATTCAGTAGGTACGCCTACGACAGTCGGTTCGCAGATCAGGAAGGTATGCTTATACATGGTGTAACAACCATTTTAGCAACTTTGCAGAGGATGTCACGCGAGAGAATCTCGAGAGGGAGAAGTCAGAAAGCAAGCAATCAGAAATATGGGAGGGGGTAAAGACCAGGTGAATAGCCTATTTCTTGAAGGGAACTGAGATTAGGTGGATGAATTCAGACGGGAAGGCCACTAAGGGTGGTTGATTTTTTGCAGTAATCGAATGTTGATAGAATTAATGCTCCGACCTTTCGAAGCATTTTTTCTGGTCTACATACATGTGATTAGATGTATACATGCCTAACCTATCTTCATTTTTCTATTCTTACCTAAGTTCCTATGGCTCGGGCAATTACAGGCCTACCCATAAAATGGGGGAACATTGGCACTGCGATGTATCTTTGGCATAATACGACAAGTGCACGTATACATACATACATGCACACATGCATACAAGTCATGCATGCATACATGTATATATACAATTATGCATATATATATATACACCTACACAGCTATACACACATGCATAGATACATACATCATGTATGTATGTATGTATGTATGTATGTATGTATGTATGTATGTATGTATCTATGTATCTATGTATGAATGTGTGTATGTATGTATGTATGTTTGTATGCATGCATGCATACATACCTACGTACATGCAAACGTACACACACATACCTACATAGTGTGAAATTTTGGGTTATGAGCCTCTGCGAGATTTTTCAAACTGTGGACCAGATCTGAGACTTTGAAGTGTTGTAAACTCGATCTCCTCGAACGGAATTTTGATCTAAAAAAAGATATGTGCTCAGCACATGCCCTCACTCAATACTGTTCTGTATGTCAATGTTCCCTTATCCTTGTAAAATTGATCTTATGTTGAAATGCTACATGTTGCCAGAGTTACCCCATTACCTGGGTAACTTTGTATCTTTTCGAATACTTTTTACTAATACAGTAAATTCATAACATTTATGAAATTGCACTGACTTGTAAGTAAGCTTCGTATTGCTCATAGTTTAGAAAATCAAGAGATTTCCTCAACTAGTTCAGGTGTTATCTCCCCAAAACCCTCAAAACTGTGCCAATGTTCCCACATTTTTCGGTACTACTTTAATTCCTTATGTTTTTATACATACATACAATACAAAGTCTTTTTATTGCACCCAATGAGAGCAACAAGGAACAGAAACAGTAAACAGTAAAAGGCTTTAGCAGGGCGCAACAGGGAAGATAAAACCCAAATAAGACCTATAGGTCCAGTTAACATGCCACCCATGTAATAACAAGCATTTCGGCAGTTGTCGAGATTCGTGCCACAGAAGTACTCTTTTATCATCTCTTAACTAGATGTACGCGTATACCTTTAGGCTACTTGTTGCCTTCCTCACTGCGACCGTTAACCAGCTAGCAATAGTAACGGGGATTGGCTGTAACGAGGGATGTAGTTTTAAGGGAAGTTCTGCCAGATCTTCAGCGTAAAGTTCCTGCTTGTGTTCAGCCTGTTGATGACTATAAAAGGAAGCCTTATTTGGGTATTGAAGCGTTAAGGTTTATGCTAGTTAAAAAAACAAGATCACTATAGGCCTACGTTTAAGTCCCTTCGTCGCTTAAGCGCTTGTATGGCAATTATCACTTGAGAAGTGTTAACATTATAAGAAATTCGTCGGTTCCTTGTTAAATTTCTGACCAGTTTGGTGAGTAATAATTATTATTACTGTTTAACAGTGTTAAAGGTGTAGGCCAGTCAGTGGTTCTCAACCGGTGTGACGCGGCAGCCTAGTGCATGTGCGGTAAGGCACCGCCAAGTGTGCCGCGAAGCTAATAAAAATCAAATTAAAGATCATCATATTCGAATGAATCTAAAATATAGTGCGTCTATTTTAGTGAAAATTGAAATGTTTCTGCTTATCAGTCTGATAATATTTTCTTATAGTGATCTAAAATTCTCAAAATTGTAATCTAAGCTTTCGCTTGAAGCATTTTAGCTGTGATGGCGGCTAACACAATGTAGGGCCTATATGTCTGTCTAGTCGTAAAGTTCAAGTTAATTAACTTAGACCTAATGCGTGGAACCATTTTTGTCAAGATTCAATATGGCAGTTTTTTAGTGTCTCGGTCTCGGAAGCCTGCTGTCTCGGTCTCGAGGTATTGTCTCGGATTTTTAGAAACTCTTTTGAAGTGAAAGTCTTGTTCTGTCTCGAACAATCGGTCTTGATAAGTTTCGCGTTAACTGCTTAAAATCTTGCGTAGAAACTGAAACCGGAATCTACGAGAAACGGTAATTTTGGTTAACGCGCGAGTCACATGATACTGAAATCAATTCATTTATCTTAAAGTGGAAAAATGAAACCTGAAATTGCGAAGCTTCCTTTTACGAAATTCGAAGTTATTGGCAAACAATAACTATGGCATGGCGTTTGTCATTGATGTAAAACCACAATAACCGAAACGATCGGAACAACTTCCAGTTTCTCAGGGTGAGTAAGGATATGAGCAACTTTTTAATTTCTTTTGGCATTTGGTATCGAATTTGCTTGTTTAAAATCGTCTAGAAGATTTTAGACGTGTCTAAAAAGGCTTTCTTTATAGGCCTACTGTTCAGAAGATAGGCCCACGAAGAGAAACCGAAAAAGATAAAATGCGGCAATATAAAAACTGTTCTCAGGAATTGGTACTATATATACTCATTATAAGTTTCAAATTGAAATTACAAATGAACCTTATTCCCGAAAATTGATATATTAGTATTTTACAGCATTTTATATAGGATCACTTGTCTTTTACTGTCTCGTACTATCTTGAACCTAGGGTCTCTGTCACGTCTTGGTACCTCATTGTCTCGGTCTCGGCACATCACTGTCTAGGTCTCGTCTTGAAGTTTCAAGTCTTGCATACAACACTGACATTTATTGACATTTAACAGGAAATTGGTGTTAGAAATTACAAACGTCTTCTTAACACCCTATAACTCGCACAGTTTACAATCTGTTTATATTAACATTGCAAATCAGGGGTGTAACAAGCGGGGGCAGGGGAGGCACCGGACCCCAGTTTCAAAACTGGAGGTGCAAAGCCTCCTAGTTTTAGTGCTCAGTGTCCCCCATGTGCCCACCAGATCGGTTCTTTTTTTATGTTTCTCCAATGGCTTTTTAAGATGACTTTTGTTAAGATAATTTGTGTCTCCATTTTTCAAATTTATGGGGGCAAAATTCAAAAAGTGGGGGCAAAAAAAATTTTCCCGCTCGCGCAATATTTTTTAGATTTTGTCCCCTCTTTTCAAAACCTTGTTATACCTCTGTTGTAAATGTAAAGTGACAAATATTGCATTTCAGTCTGTTCAAGCAAAACTGGTAAAATAAAAATATTTGTCCACCCTACTCAAATTTATTTCGAACATTTTGTAACCCTTTAACTTAAGCCTTGATTTCAGATGGATAATACTTAAAAGCAAGATGTTTAAATAGCAGCCATAAAATTGCGCAAAATTAAGCATAAAAAATAGTTTCAGTCCAAAGGTGTGCCGTTTGAATTTTCAAAGAACTCAAATGTGCCTTGGTACCAATTGAAGAGGTTGAGAACCACTGGTGTGGGCTAAACTTACATAAATGATAGGTGCCTACGTCAAAACAAGTTTCACACATCACCGAATGCTCACCCGTGCCAGATGTATCATTTGAAAGAAGCGCACTTCTTTTGTTACCCTGCATTGTCCTTTGTGAAATGCAGTAGCAGGCCGACTCTTAGAAAGTTGCTCACGTGTCACTTTACTGAGGGCCTACATTTATTCAATTTGGAATTCAGATTACATGTATGATCGCAGTCTGGATTTCAGCATTGCTTGTGGCCTATTCGTATCGTAACCGTAATCTCAACATTTCTATAGTGCCCACACAAGCGAAGTCGCGGGAACCAGATTAATCACAGTCGCTTAATCAAAACAAAATCGGTAAGCAGAGGGTCAAAATCCAGACAGGCAGGCAGACAGACGGCTAAGGTGGATGGTGTTTGGCGTTGAAACTGCGAGAGATTGAGGGGAGAGGGAATCAGGATAGGATTTGCGAAAGAGCAGTGTTTTCGGTCGTGAGTGAAAGACCTGTGGGAGATAGCAAGAGGTGAGGTGTTTGTGAGCTCGTAAGGCGGATCGGATATTAGTCTTAATGCGGGAAGGAGTTTGTCCCAAAGAGGCGGGACAGCAATAGCTATGGAGCCATTTGCAAATTTGAGTGATGAAGTGACGGGAGGGCGAAGCAAAATGAGGGTGGAAGAGGGATGGGTTGATCGATGTGGTTGAATCGTGAACAGCTGACGGAGATACATGTACGTACATGGGCTGTGAGGATTGCAGTGTGTTGTCGGTGAGTGAAATGACCTCATAAATGACCTTTACGGTAGCAATTAGCAATCTTGATCACGTCGTTTATACATCTTCACATGCATGTATTGTGCCGCTCGTTAGTATGGGAAATTCAGTTGGGTCAGAGCAATTGCAACTGCGTTGTTTGTTCTCTTAATGCTGACCATCATCTAGCTTAATCGTGATCTCCAAACATTCACAGACTCCAAAAATTTTACCCACACAATTCATCCAATTTCGATAAGTTGTTTTTTAAGAGGGTGGGGGTTAGAGGTGGTTTTAGTACACTGCTTCAAGCCATATGAATTTCTGGTTGCGTCCCTGAATGTCAGTAGCGTACTAGTTAGCAACTAATACTTTATTTCATGTAGAAGAAGAACGATGACTGAATGAACAAAGAAGGGTAGCTAGGCTTATATAGATGTGAAACCTTGATGACATCAGTTTGTTTAGTCTCGGGGGCATATATATTGCCTAGTCCTACCAAAACCTCAATAATTACATAGGCGAGCGCAGTTCATCAACTGTGAAAATGTATTCTATGTTGTCAGTAACAATTCAACTTCAATCCGTAGGCCTAATTAATTAGAGGCAGGCAGTCGATGGGACGTTGTCGCCATTGCATTCCCAGAACGTATTTCAAGTGTACGTGTAAGCTCTAAAATCTATATGTGCCGTTTAATGCATTTTGCATCCACATAGGCTTACAGCGTAATTTTTTATTCGGCACTCCCACATTTATCGCGTGCGTGAGATATGAAAATAACATGATACAATGACTCAAGCAATATTAAGTTATTTAAGAAAACTTCTTTTCTCATTTGTGACCATGGTTTTGCGACTATAGGCGTATACAGACTGTATCCAACTGTATCCAGTTGAATGCTCATTGTCCGCAAAAAGGTATCGAAGAATACCCATACGGAGTTCTCGTCTTCTTTTTGTAACTCAGTGTGTCCGCATCGATGAAAAACTGATAAGTTGGGCAGGACCTACCAATTAATCATTTGTGACACGTGTACTCTTTGTGGCAGGGCCAGACACAACATGAGTGTATGGAGGACCTTGTAAATTTCCGAAGAATTGCGCTGGGTTATTTGCTTAGATTTTCACTACACAATGTAGACAAATAAAAGAGAATTTGTGAGTATATATATAGGCCTATAATGCAACTAACAGCTTCGATGAATAGAAGACAAGAGAACAAATTAAGTAACTCAAGATCTAGACTACATTATCAGCGTAATTTGCACAGACGAATTGATCCAAGATTAACGCCATCTAGAGGCCTACTATGGTACAAAATTTCGTTGGCGTCGACCTAAATCATTGGTGGAATGGTGACACGCTGGCACGAATATCTGAAGGCTTGTGTTCGATACCCGCTAGCCCCATAAGGCCAGGGGTGGTGATATCGGGGGCGAGGGGGACAAGTCCTCCCACCTTAATCGTGATCTCCAAACATTCACAGACTCCAAAAATTTTACCCACACAATTCATCCAATTTCGATAAGTTGTTTTTTAAGAGGGTGGGGGTTAGAGGTGGTTTTAGTACACTGCTTCAAGCCATATGAATTTCTGGTTGCGTCCCTGAATGTCAGTAGCGTACTAGTTAGCAACTAATACTTTATTTCATGTAGAAGAAGAACGATGCCTGAGACTGAATGAACAAAGAAGGGTAGCTAGGCTTATATAGATGTGAAACCTTGATGACATCAGTTTGTTTAGTCTCGGGGGCATATATATTGCCTAGTCCTACCAAAACCTCAATAATTACATAGGCGAGCGCAGTTCATCAACTGTGAAAATGTATTCTATGTTGTCAGTAACAATTCAACTTCAATCCGTAGGCCTAATTAATTAGAGGCAGGCAGTCGATGGGACGTTGTCGCCATTGCATTCCCAGAACGTATTTCAAGTGTACGTGTAAGCTCTAAAATCTATATGTGCCGTTTAATGCATTTTGCATCCACATAGGCTTACAGCGTAATTTTTTATTCGGCACTCCCACATTTATCGCGTGCGTGAGATATGAAAATAACATGATACAATGACTCAAGCAATATTAAGTTATTTAAGAAAACTTCTTTTCTCATTTGTGACCATGGTTTTGCGACTATAGGCGTATACAGACTGTATCCAGTTGAATGCTCATTGTCCGCAAAAAGGTATCGAAGAATACCCATACGGAGTTCTCGTCTTCTTTTTGTAACTCAGTGTGTCCGCATCGATGAAAAACTGATAAGTTGGGCAGGACCTACCAATTAATCATTTGTGACACGTGTACTCTTTGTGGCAGGGCCAGACACAACATGAGTGTATGGAGGACCTTGTAAATTTCCGAAGAATTGCGCTGGGTTATTTGCTTAGATTTTCACTACACAATGTAGACAAATAAAAGAGAATTTGTGAGTATATATATAGGCCTATAATGCAACTAACAGCTTCGATGAATAGAAGACAAGAGAACAAATTAAGTAACTCAAGATCTAGACTACATTATCAGCGTAATTTGCACAGACGAATTGATCCAAGATTAACGCCATCTAGAGGCCTACTATGGTACAAAATTTCGTTGGCGTCGACCTAAATCATTGGTGGAATGGTGACACGCTGGCACGAATATCTGAAGGCTTGTGTTCGATACCCGCTAGCCCCATAAGGCCAGGGGTGGTGATATCGGGGGCGAGGGGGACAAGTCCTCCCACCTTTTACAGAACAGGGAACAATGTGTTTCCCCCCACACATTTCCTACTTCTCTCATTGGGTGTCCCCCACATGTCAAGCGAGATCGCCGCCTGTGAATGAGTTTGACTAATTATTTCATTCGCTAGACAAAATTAGCATTGGCAGAAACGGGCGCCTCTTGTTAAAGGTTGCAAGATTCCATGCAGTCAAATTCGATTCATGTAAAACTTATTATCAAAGATCATTGCTATTATGCTATATAGGCTAATGTAATTATTTTTCAGCTTGAATTGGGTCAGCGACAATTGAAACAACAAAAATAAAAATAAACTATTATTTCTGTCTCAGAAATATTACGAAGCAGCAAAGGAGTCCAGTCAGAGTGTCAAACGCGATACCTTTAATCATGGACTTGAAAGAATTCTGTCGGCAGTTGCAGATGAGCCCAGAAATTTATAGGTGGTTTCCCAATCATCTGCTCGCTTGTGGAAGCGCTTTTGAACTTCCCTGCTATTACGTCGCCTCAAATCCAACAGATTTTGACATCATTGTCTGCGATCATGACCTCATCGCAGTTTCAAAGACAAAAAATGCGCCTTCAAGCCACATTGGAACGACACTTTGGATTGACGCCGATAATTGTCATAAAGGATTTGCGAAACTTTTTATTAGTGACTCAAACAATAGACCTACTTCGGACCATTTCATTAGACCCAGTTTCTCGCCCGTTAATTACTCTCATGGTCCCGCTTACACCAAAGTTTTATTGTCCACAATTCCTGCTAAGGTAGAAACTCTGGTGAAGGAATTCTTTCCGAAATGGAAGGAATACGTTGAATACTCGATCGATTTTGTCTACGCAGTTCGCTGTCTGAACTGGCCAAAAGAGGCCTTAGAATGGACAAATCGTGTTAGAGAAAATGGATGGCCGCCAGAGAATCTTGTGCAACAAGTCGTCAATGACGGGTGTCACTTAGTTGCCAAACCGTATCACGCGAACCGGTACAGCAACACGGAATGGAGATATTCTTTCTCCAAAGCGGAGATTGTGCTCATCAACACTTGGACAGATGTTCAGAAATACATCTACCACATAATTCGGCTCATCAAAAGCGAAGTTGCTAAACAGTGCGTTGGAGATGACGCTGACGAAACTAAACAAGCGCTGAGCACTTATTACTTCAAGACTTTGATGCTTTGGGCGGTTGAAGGCAATTCTCCAGACTTCTGGAGACTTCGAGTCGAGTCGTCTATACACGAGTTGCTGTGTGAGATGGTAAAAATGCTAAGTAATCGATGTTGTCCAAATTACTTCATCAGAGAGAACAATATGATGAGTCATTTACGCAGGCCTACGGTATGTGTTGATCGGGAAATAAATGCGCTAAAAGAATTCGATATAAAGCGCATTTTTAAAATAACGTCGATGTTTTCGAGAGCCAGCTCACATGTAAACGAGACGGTAACAATTTCAAATCATTCAATACTTTTATATCTCACGCAAGCTTTTGATTGTTCACTTCATGGCGCATTTGCCCCGGAATTAGCGAACTCGTTATCGTACAAAGCATGCGAAAACGATGAAACTGCTACCGCACAGAAATACTTGCACAGAGCCATCGAGGAACAATTAAAAATCAACAAACCTATGTCCAAAAGCCTAAAAAAATTTGAAATGCAACTCGTATTGAGCTTCTTCAGCAAGGCCGTCACGGAACACGATATGCGTTTCTCAGAGGTGAGGCTTTCTCCGAAAGATTCGTTATACGAATTTCTAACAAAGGCAATAATTGCATCTTCTAACTCCTGTTCAAGCTCTTCTCATTCAGGTGAAGGCTGTGGTGCCCCAACTGATTATTCGAATCACTTGATTTCAATTGCTACAGACCTGTTTTCCGCAGTTTTGTTCTCTACGAGAACAATTGGCCATTCACTGGAAGAAGAAGTGGATGCATTGAAACAGAGATTTTTATGTCTTGTCGTGAAATGTATGCCTCACTTCGTAGCAACCTTGCGTATTCAGCCGTTGTACATTGTTACCTACGTCTATGAAACCAACTTTTATTACGCCACTTTGAAATGCTACAGCCATGCCATTGCTCGATACGACAAATTTATCGCCTTGATGAAAAGACGCATGGGGCTAAATCTGTTAGACGTACGTTCAAGAACGTTTCCGGTGATTGTTACAAACAGTTGGGCCGCTATTTTCGATCGGCCCATTCAAATCGTCTTTGGCTTTTTGACACTGAATAAAGCAATATTTCTAAGAAAACAAGAACGTCCCGAAAATGGATTACCATTATCGTCTAAGACTGTCCTTCGCTTATGTCCAGTCCTTCTTCTTATGTACATTCGGATCCAGGCGGAGAAACTTTTGCGCAACTCAACCAATGACGAATTGCTTGACGAGTTTAACGCCTTTCCGTTGACTTCAATTCTTAATCGTGTTAAAGCTCACCGAGCATTTTCTCGACTGGTGTTATTGGCTGCACTTCGAAGCAGATTCGAACTGTGAGACAATGATCTTCTACAAAGCACACCTGGACTGCAGGACTGGTGTCGATCAATGACTTTCAAACACCTGGATTTCAAACTGTTTACCATCTGGCGACTGTCAAACAATTTCGTTTTCCTGTGTGACTGCGCATTTAAGCTTTTCGTAATAATAATAATAATAAAATAATCATTTAATAAATCTCGACAATATTACTATTCTAAGTATTCTTTAACCCGAGGTATGTTCAAGCATGTCTCAGCCATTATATGCAGGAAATATTACGTTTTAGCCTCAGGGATAAAAATTGCGTTTGACACTATGAGCTAACTGCTACTACTACTACTTTTCTGTATCAAGTCATATGCTTACAACTATTTTCTGCCATTGATATATCTGTTGCACGGTCTGTATGTGCTTCCGAACCATACAAATATATATATATATATATATATAGGCCTACACACATACATACATACATATAATACATACATACATACATACATACATACATACATACATACATACATACATACATACATACATACATACATACATATAATACACACATATAATACACACATGCTGGCATGCATGCATACATACATACATTCATACATACATACATACACATACATACGTACATACATACGTACATACATACATACATACATGCATACATGTTTACGCACATGATTACACACCTAATTACATTGTGCACATAAAGTGAATGGTTCTGAGTATAGCAGTTCAACGATTAAAAAAATTTAAGTTTGCTCCAGTGTTGTATGCAAGACCTTAAACTTCAAGACCAAGACGAGACCGAGACAGTGAGATGCCGAGACCGAGACAGTGAGGTACCGTGACCGAGACCGAGACACTTGGTTCAAGACAGTTCGAGGCAGTAAAAGACATGTCATCCTATATAAAAGGCTGTAAAATACTAATATATCAGTTTTCTGGAATAAGGTTCATTTGTCAATTTGAAACTTAATTATAATGTATATTGTACCAATTCCCAAGAACAGTTTTTATATTGCCGAGTTTTATCTTTTCCCATATTCTTCTTCGGCCTATTTTCTGAATGGTATAAAGAAAGCACCTCTGAAATCTTCTAGACGAGTTTAAACAAGCAAATTCGATACCAAATACCAAACGAAATTATAAATTTGCGCATATCCTAACTCACCCTGAGAAACTCGAAGTTGTTCAGGTTATGGTGGTTTTACATCAGTGACAAACTATTTGTCAAACTAATGTTTGTCAATAGGCCTAACTTCAAATTGCGTAAACGCAAACTTCACAATTTCAGGTTCTCTCTCAGACATTTTTCCACTTTATGACAATTGTATTGATTTCAGTATCATGTGACTCGCGCGTTAACCAGAATTACCGTTTCTCGTAAATTCCGGTTTCAGTTTCTAGCGCAACATTTTAAGACAGCTAACGCGAAACTTATCGAGACCGATTGTTCGAGACAAAACAAGACTTTCATTTCAAGACAGTTTCTAAAAATTCGAGACACTATCTCGAGACCGAGACAGCAGACTTCCGAGACCGAGACACTAAAAAACTGTCTCGAGACGTCTCGAGACCGAAACACTGTCTCGAGACCATACAACACTGGTTTGCTCAAATTAAGTTCATTCATAGGACGATCGCTCATAGGCTGTTTTGCCATAGGCCTATATAAGTAGATGTAGGGCCTAGAAAATGTTCTCATAAGTCCAGTTTTAACTAGTTCTTGAGACAAACCAAGTTATTTGCATTGTCACCTCACTCACGTGAGAGTGCGAAACGTTTATTATTAAGAATGTTTCCAGCTGCAGAAAACAGACTCTCGCACGGAACGGCAGTTGCTGGCGAACCGATATGTCCGTGCTAACCAGAAACCCTGCCAATGTATTATGTACACCTTTGTGTGTTTCCACCAATCCAAAGGACAACAATCTATGTCGATCTGTAACGAGAAGCGGTGTTGCAGCAGATCTTGGTGCGAGGGGTTCATGTTCGGAGTCGGATGAAAACTCACAACGGGGTGAATTAGACATAGGCTAAGTGTAATCCCGCCCAATTAGTTTGACCACAACCACACCTCATGCGTTAACGATAACAATTATTAGTCAACTAATAACTATCAACCATCCATCCTAGGCAGCTTTGATCGCGATTAAATTTTGTATCGCGTTAATCGTCCAAATAGTCTATTTAGCGCGGTAGACGCGCATGGATTACAACTGCGATTAATCAACAGCCCTAGTTATGAGACATCAGAAATTGATCCGAAATTTAAACACTGGAGAGAAAACGACTTTTCCAGACGAAATGGTTTCTTCCGTTAACTTTTAAATAACCGAGATCTTGATTTACGAAAAGCAATTATGTCGGGCGCTTAGCCATTCCCCTTGTCAAGATCTTGACGTCTATGTTAACTCTTTGGAAATCGCATATGGACCTCATCTTAGGCTCTGTACTACCGAATGGAGATCCTCTCTGATTCGACTCAGCGCTCGTGCATAAATGCCCAGCGGCCTCTGCGCTTGGCTTTTGAGTGGCGCTTGAAGAGTGTGGTGTTCACTATTAGCATATTACGATTACAATGCCGTTAATTGTAACGATTCTGCACACAGACAATGTTCAACTGGGTTGACATATCCGTCAAGTCTTGAAAACGCACTAAGAAAACAGAGAGAGCCTTTATCTCGTGTGGTTTAGTCATTCTGTTTGCCTACTGATCATTTCAAATCTCAGCGCCTGACGTTGAATGACTGACAATAAGACTAAAGCAAACAATGTCATCATCTTGAGTTGACACATAACTAATGTATGCCTACATTACTCACAAGAGATCGTGCAGTTGTCCAATGCAGGGCCTCTATGAATAATTGATGCTGCACAGTGGTAAATTCAGCCGGATCTCTCCGGATCTGAGATGTGCACGGAACCTCGGATTTGAGATCCATCACCTCAGCCATAAGATCCGCAATCCAATTGATGAGATCCATTTTTGGTGGTGGACTCTGCCGTAGGGTTATACATCGTTTTTCACACATTTTATGCTTATCCGAATTGCAAATAGCGATTATATCTGCCTGTAACATCTCCGAAATTTATAGATTCGCCACTTAGCCTGACTTACATGTAAGCTTAAGCTTTAAATGTTTGAATAGGCCTATGTGGAGATCCGGCACCCCTGGATGAGAAATTTAACCACTGAATACCGATATACATTTAGGTCATTTGCGTAGTCGCAATTGTAAATTCAAAATTTCTAAAGCGGGCATTCAAGCATAAAGTGCAATGCAGGGCACCAGCTTATGCACGAGCGCAGCGTCAAGTTACAGGGATTTTCCAAATGGCAGTCCAGAGCGAGGAATTCCGAGTCCGATTTCCAGTGGATCGATATCAAGAGAGAAGGCAGAGCAACTGCGATAGTGATTGTAGCTTAGGTCGACAAGAATGGGACGGTGGAAGAAAAGAGGAATCAGGATTGAAAGTCGTGGAAAGGAGGGACTTCAGTTATGTGTGCAAATCCCGGGTGTGAATAGAAGTGGAGGTTGAGGTGGAGGACATGGAATACGGGTGGAAATGATGATGATGAATGGACTGAAAATAGGCGCAATTAGGAGTGAAATCGTTCTAGATGCTCGGTGCATTGCACGTTGGATATGGTTCGTAGGGAGAATTGAGATGAATAGAGTCAGAAGTATGAGAGTGACTGAGATAGGAGAATGATCGGGTGGATCCACTGGAGTTGTTGCCTGGACGGCAACAGATGTTTCCGGCAATGTGTGAAACAGGGATTTTGTAAAATGCCTGATGTTTTTAATTTTAGGCAATCTGTAAAATAGACCATTTACGGTTAGGGCTATTGACTGGGTTAGGGTCAGAGTCAGGGTCTGGGTTACGGTCAAGATTACGGTTATGGTTACTGTAGAGCTAGTGAAGGATCAGGGCAAATGTATGGTTACGGTTTTACAAATTGCCTAGACATTTTACAAAATCGTTGGCTTCACATATTTGCCTGTAACATGTATGATATATAGGCCTATGCATATGCTTTGGCCGGGAACATTGTAGGAAGTTGTGGGTCGCTGAAATAGCTGAAGCATAGAAATAAGTTTCGAAATACAGAGCGAAAGTTCGAACGGTGCAATATACGGTATATAACGGTTCCTATTGTGCTCTCAAACTTCATTAGCTTACAAAGCTATGAACTAATTAGAACAGCAATTTCATAAGGGTTAACCAACGTAATTAATCAATGGGTACATATATGATAGACCTCTCAGCTGTTACTGTCAACTGCGGTAGAGAATTTAGGCTAAAGAGACTTCAGTGATGTAGGCCTATATATAACATACATATATAATATACATATATAATTATAACATTTTTGTTTAGGCCTACTTTCGAACAGTCGGCATATATATATATATATTATATATATCCATCTTACAGCTTTCCAACAAAATCAAGTAGTCAATATAAAACGTACGTTCAACAACAATCACACGTGGGCCTACTGCTGAGGTCAAAGGGCAAACCCAAAGAACCAACCGTTCCGCTTTAACGTCACCCTGAAAAGTGTAGTTCTGTGTGCCTATTATCCATGGTTGTATGGGAAGACCAGCCACGGTTTCTGTTTAATGACGCAATTTCATAACAGCGGACGTCACTCTCCTGCTTCGTCCAGGCTTAGGCCTAGGACTGACACAATAAGGGCATGCTGCTGCTGCCTAAACATAGGCACGTGCCATGTTAAGGCAGCAGGCGCCAATATTAAGTCTATTGCTAATTATTTATATAAATCAGCATATTGTAAAGATAAATATGTTTAACAGAATGAAAATAAATAGATGATCTAAGCCAAACCTAACTTTTTAGCAACGGTCTAGTGGCCTTTGAATGTGCCATCTGCGTTCAACAGGTCGCTTAAATTGTCAATTATAACATGCCTACACACAATATGAATTTTGCACAAAAGTATGTAACAAGAAAGTCTAGTTATAATATATGTTAAACAAGTAAGTCTTAAAGTTGATTTTGAAGAGCAATAATATTTAAGATTTGCAAGTTAAGTCGAGCAGTTTATTCCATTCAGGCATGGTTTCAAAATATTCTAAGTGATTGTGTGACAACAAAGTCAGCTTCAGATGAAGATCATATGCGACGACAAGTTGAAAGAATTTTTTTACATGTAACGATACATGCAAAGCAGATGAATTTGTGTGCACTCATTACATTAGTTGACAGATTTTGACAAGTAGGCCCTATTGTTAGCTTGTAACGCGAAGCCATTTAATTTTACGAAAGGTGGGATGACACGATCATGAGGTGCTAAGTTTTTGATAAGTTTTTTGCTGCTGTATAGAGGGCCTACTTTAATATTCTTTTAAGACATGTTGTTTTCAACATTTCAGAATGTTAAGAAGAGAGAGACCAGTGGAGTGAGCATTCACTGAAATGGGCAGTATCAGCTGTTCGTCAGAGTGGAATGAGCAAAAAGCAGCAAAGCGATATGGTATTCCACCAGAAATTTTGCAAAGACATGTAAAAAAGGCAGAAAAAGGTGAAGGAGTTTGGAAAGCGCTTAGTCATCCCACACTTTTGACACCAGAACAGGAAGATGATCTAGATGATCTCATTTTGGACATGGAGTCAAGACTGTACAGTTTACGCAGCTCGAAGTGCCAATCCATTCACTTTTCTTGCGCAGAAGGCTTTTGAATTTTAGACGATAATAACTTTAATTGTTGACCATGTGTAAAATAGAGTTTCTGATCATTCAGATGTTAAACTGCAACTGTTTAATAGCCTATAGGCTAATTCCACAGTTATTTGGAGTAGCATCTCAGTATTTGGACATACGTTGACACTTGGAACTTTATATGGGCACCGGTGCCCATCATTAGGACACCAGTACCTATTATTGGCACTTTGATGCCCTTTATATTTTCCATATTTTTCAAGTAAATGTTGACATTTTATTGTTACTTTATTATATATCTAGGGACAAATGTGTTGATTATTGGTTTTACATACATTGTTTTAGTTACTCCTAAGTATGATTATGAATTATACGATAAAATCCTTAAGGTGCCCATATTTGGATACTTTACCCTACAAGATGAAGAGGAGTGGGCCGAGAATAAAACCTTGATGCACGCCGGAGGACCGAGGCGGCTTTGGATGAGCATCCGCCGAATGTAATTGTGGGGCCCCTATGGGCAAAATATGTGGCCGGTTTACATTTGCTATCAATATTATAGTCTGGGATTAGCACAGCAGTAACCTCTAACCGCACTGCTTTGTCGACTGTGAGATATGTGTGCATTCTAAGGACATGATTGGGATGACTTAGATTTGTTTGAACCGTGGGTGGCTTCATAATGCATCAGCCTAAATTAACATTTCAAGAGACATGCACGAAAAAGAGTCTTGGAAATGTCTGACTGTCCTGAAAACTAGCGTGCAAAATGCATACATTATCACAGCTAACGAAATCACAAGCCTAATATACGTCGATGCACAGGCCAACAAAACTTGACTCAATTCTATATGTAACTAGGCCATGACGTCACATCCTGCACGATGTTTGATTCTCGGCGTGGGACAGTTTGTGTGAGTTTCGAGAAACGACTTCGAAGGAATATCACGACCTCTATTTTGTATCGATTATCGGATTATATCAATGTCCAAATCAGGAAATAAAACAGCCGCACGGTTGTCGAGCGGCGTCGTTGAAATCAAGAGCAAAGTAAGTGCATTTGTACTGTAATGTTATACTTTGCGATGACTAGTTGTTGGGTGTCACGCTTCACTGCCTTCACCTGTGCCTTGCCTTTCTGTACAACGAAGGCTACGTATCGCTGACTGCACCTGCTTTGTTAATTTTATTATATTTCATTCCGATACTTGCCGTTTCTTGTTGATATATGAAGCACACAATGTTTAGTGTGGTGACAGTATTCAATAGCCTTCTCTCGTTAAGAGTTTAAACGAAGTTGAATTTCTGAATTTGAGCCCGAATGATATGACTCAACATCTCATCTTTTATTTGATTAAACGGAGTTCTCACAAACACAGCAAGATATAGGATAATTCGATATATGAGTCATGACAATTGGCAACTTTTTTAAAAACCAGTTCAACTTTCTGGGTGTGGGGAAACACAGTCGAATAGGCTAAAAGATTTGAAAGTTACCCCAAGTTAGTAATAGCCATAATGTTGAAATAACTAGAGAGGAATTCATTACTTTTCTCTTTTTAACCCTTTGAACCCTGGCCTCCATGGCCTAATTGCTCCCATGACCTGAGCTCCCAGGCCAAATTTTTTTCGCTGATCTGCTTCTAACTATCCAGACTCAGTACAAAACCAGAATTCAGCTTGATTTTTAAATTTTCAGTTTTTATGGCTGTAACCTTGGATTTCTAAAAAAGCCTGTAGCTTTAGAACCATTTTTATATGTTTGCTGCTAATGATATTTAATAAGATTCTTTAATGGCCCTTAGGGCTATGACGCTAGATCATCGGGCTGGAAAGCCGGCATTTCGGACATACACGCATCTGTATGAAGCCGGTTTTCCGGCCTGTCGGGCTCAAAGGGTGTAAACGAATTTGAATTCTTCTCTAGTAGCACAACTGTTTCTGATCATTTTCTTAAGACTTATCTTTTCTCTAGGATTCTTTACACTGGGAGTGCCTCTGATTAGGTTGTACTGCGATAGGCGCTTTATAAATCCGTAAATAGAATAGAATAGAATATGTGTAATGACATTCCTATACATTATTATCACTATACATTATTCTTTACTTCTCTGTGTTATTTTACATTCGATTTCTATGTCCCATTGCGCGTTTGTGATGGTGTAATAACGGCTATGCTTACTTACTTACATACCATAGCCATCAATTTATTGGTCCAAACAAATATTCACTGGATGTATCGTAGCTGATGGTATAGTTTGAATCCATTTGATTTGGGCACTCCTCAGAGGCTCTGCACTTCGAGTAGGGCAACTTTGGGTGTCTACCTGTGGAAACTGTTTCAGTACCCGACAAATGCACATTTGTTTCCATATTGTTACTTATTTAACATGCCCATCATTACCACAAGATATCTTCACTTTATTTACGGACAGTCTTTAGAACAATACATACTCCCCATACATGAAACATGAATATGAAGAAAGTGCCATGAATTGTGATATCAGTGAAGTCTACCATTGCAGTACCTGAAATCCATTTTGGCAGCTTTTTCTAGCTTCTTTTTGTTGTTTATTTTTAGTTTGATGCTGAATACAGGCGAATTGGGATGAGTCGACAGAAGCTTCCGTCGTTCGAGAGCTTCTTCGAGACAATCCGAGAGATGCACGGACTGCACCGCATTCTCTTTACCGTCTGGTACACGGACCCGGAGGGAGACCTCCTTCCCATCAGCAACACCGAAAACTTTTCCAGGGCTCTGATGACGGCTAAGCCGCTTCTACGGCTTGTCATCCAGAGAAAGGGTGAGTTACGTACGAGCACGGCACGTCTCTCTTCGTAACACAGGTGCAGTGGTTGATGTTTTGTGCATCTGGCTTGTGAGGGGCGAAAGTGGTGAGATAAGGTAGAGTTATGGATCAGTTATTGACCTGTCTATCAGTAATAGTCAGAGAACAGACATAAATGGGGAAGGATTGTGCATGACGCGACCTTCGTATCGAAAATGGCTAAAGAACAGAACATCAGTATTCAGTAATAATTCTCGTGTTACTACTAAAATAATAATTTTTATTGTTAATTAAGTATTAATTATGTGATATATTCTAATTAATTGAACATCAATTGCCAGCATCCTATTAATAAAGCTATTATAATACACAAAATACTCATTAATATCTATTGAATTTCTAAAAATAATTAATGCTTAGTTTATTCTAACTGAAAGTGATTTCAAATGATAAGCTGCTATAATTATGCTGTGGTTTTTTTTGTTAGCCATTGTTCTAGTGGCTCCATAAAGGTTTGTTCTGTCATTTGCTAGGATTACCTATTATCACTACATCATACTTATGCATCACATTCTTCCAGCCAGTAGTAAACTTTAGTATTAATTGCTAGAACTGTAGTAGTTATTTGTTTTTAATGTTGCTACAGTGGTTCTGTCAGTGATTTGTTAGTTTGACTTGGATCTGTTCTTGGTTACCAGTGTTTTTTATCTTTCAATATTGCTACAAAAATTTTCAGATGTTTGCATTGATTCTCTGGAAACCAGCGACCTTGATTTGTGTGTATGGCATTTTGAGGTTGATTGACTGCTTAATGGATACAGGTGACCAGGTGGTGCTGGTTAGAAATACTTTGCTGTCATGTACTGGTGACTATATAAACATTCCTATATAAACATTTCTTAGTTGGCACAGCTGGAGTTTGTGAACTATATATTAGTTTGCTAGAATTCATGGCTATAGGTAGCATCTGTTCCTATGTATATTTCAATAGTCGAAAGCTCCAGCTGTTGCCTAACTGTTATGGTAAGTGCAGTCATAAATATGAATGAGATATTGAGTGAGTAGGCATACCAGTGAATGACTGACAGATTATTTTTGATTGATTGACCGAGCCTGTTTAATATTTTAACACCTGTAGTTTTTTATAATACTGTTAGATGAATGATCTTGACTTACATGTGGATTTCAGGTAAGAGATCTGAAGAAAGTGCTCATAATTGACTATTTCTATGGCAGGTCTCCTTTTCTCAATACCCTGTTTAAATTTCAGGCCAGGCAATTGATCCAAGCAGTTACGGTACAGCACAAAAGAAACAGAAATTCGGTGTCTCCAATCATCCACGGTTGGCCATCAGCTTTCCGGAAGATTTCCGCCGAGTCTCGGCCATCATAGACGTGGACATTGTGCCCGAATGTCACCGCAGGGTGAAGCTGATGAAGAACAGCTCCGATAAGCCGCTCGGCTTCTACATTCGCGATGGCACAAGCATCCGTGTTTTACCACATGGACTGGAAAAGGTGCCTGGTATTTTCATCTCAAGACTGGTAGCTGGTGGGCTCGCTGAAAGCACCGGTCTTCTGGCGGTCAATGATGAGGTCAGTGTCACAAAGATTTAGCATAAAAGTTGCTTGTAATGCAAAAATTTATATACTGCTAATATTTCAGGGAAACTCCCCAAGAGAGACGATGAGTACCATAGAGCCACAGACAAAAGCTGTTTTAATGTGTTGGGAGCTTAGTCTTTGGCATTGAGTGAAATCCGAGTATTACGTAAAGGCTGTTGTCGATATGTCTCAGGCTTTTTCAATGGCTGTTTGTGTTTGTATGGATGCACTAATAAATGTATTGCATTTAAAAAATTATTTATTGCTGTATAGTTTGTTTATTGAACATTTGGGGCTGACAGAATACAGCCACTTGCATCTATTACAATGACCTTGAACACTACTTGCTATTTAAAGTCTACCTTGTTGAAGGTTTAGCCCTTATCCTCGCTGCAAACTTCACGGAAGAGTTTGAAGATTGATGCGACTGTTATACAAGTACAAATATTATGTGAATTTTTGAAGGTACTGGAGGTGAACGGCATTGAAGTGTCTGGTAAGTCTTTGGATCAGGTGACAGACATGATGGTTGCCAATAGTTCCAACCTCATTATTACCATCAAGCCGGTTAATAATCACAACAACATAAAGTCTCGGCAAGACGCGATTTCGATCAGTAGCAAGGGATCTCTCAAGTCGGGCTTCTCCTCTCATCAGTCTGAAAGCTGCGAAGTGTTGGCCAACGGTGATGGCGGAATAGAGGAGGACGAGGATGTTGTCGAGGATCACACGCTACTTGCAGAGGATTGTGCCGAAACCCCCGTGCCGAGTCGGTCAAGGCCAGCAACTGGTAAAAGTGAAACGGGTGTCATAACACTCTAGTTATTTCGTTTCGGTGACTGTTTTGGGCTTCGCTGTATGGTTCAACTGAGGTAATGAGTCAACTGGCCGAGAGCGGATGATTTTAAGTATTCCATTCGTTTTGACGAGAACTTTGGTGACTTGAGTTAGATGGTGACAAGTCTGGTAAATTTATTGAAGCAGACTAAAAAGAAGTGTGGTTAAGAAGTCTAGACGGGCACAAGAGTTTGACTTCCCCACAATTTATTGCTTTCCACGAGCAGCTTTTGTGGAAGAGTATTTGCGAGTTGCATCAGCCTCGTTTCAGGGAATTAGTCGACTTCAGGACTGAACTTTGATGCTGTGACTAATTGTGCCCAAATGAAGTTCTAGGATGATCACTTGATTTTAAATCAAAATTTAAATGAGCTGGCTGATAATGGTTCTGAATTGATAGTGTAGTAGTAGTGTTAGCTGGATTGTTAATCAAGAAGTTCAATGTTGAGATCAACACCATGGCAGCAAATTGTTTAAAGATTTTTTGCTTCATTTGAGCCCTAGCCAATTGAACTATATTGAATACACTGACTGTTCGATGTCGATTGTAAAATTAAACAAAGAGGGACAGAACTCTTATGCCGATGCTAAGAAAATGAAACTTCTGACACTTCTACGTAGCCATGGTTTCTCAGGGCTGGCTCAAAGTACGGGCTCTTCTACATTTTCAAATATACACTTGAAACTCTTTCTTTAGAAGCCACATCAAGACCACGTCATATTGTGGTTGGTTTCCACAGAGGAATGAAATTCTAAATCTCTTACTCTAGTGGTTTATATCGGATTTTTGGATTTAACAATTGTTTTGACACGATGTTTGATTGATGCCCTGTTCATTAGACAGCAGCACAATTGAAGTTGTTAATTAAAATTGACATGTTTAGTAACAAATTAACAATAACTGTGCTTATCAAATAGATTGAACCAACTAAAAATAATGTACCTCAACACCATTAACAAAATGACTGTTGTATCTATAATACCAAACATAATTTTTGAAGCAAAATGGCTTGGTGATGGGAACCAACATCTTCACAAAACAAAATTAGTAAGACAAAGTTGGAGTGAAAATAATATAGAACTGAGAATAATTTATTGGAAATATTATTATTATTATTTCCAAAATGTCCATCATTATTGGCACATGAGATGGTAATTCTGTTAAAAGGTAATTCATAACTTAATAATCAACCAACTGAATTTAACAGAAGACTTACAAGCATAATATTGCTCGAGACAATGTAGCTGCAGCAACTGCCTTAACCCTTTAACTACCAGCGTAATTGATTGCCTTACGTTTTACTATGCGCTGGTTGTTAAAGGATTAACCATTTTGCCATCAAAGTATTATTCTTCGCCAATGTTTGTTTGTGAACTGACTGAGTTAATTTCTTGTACAAAGATCTTTTGCATTTGGTAGCGTACAGTGTTTTGGGTTTCTTGATGAAAATGGATATTTATCACAACTTTAAAGACTTAGAGAAGCACCGTAATATTGTTTGTTTACATATGAACTTTTTTTGCTATTGGACGTCATTAGGCTAGCATAGACAGAGACTCCGTTAGCGTCTGCAAGTGACGCTATACTAAACTACCGTTGCGATTACATTGTGGAATAAGTGTTGAAAACTTTGAAGTGGTGCATTTAAAATAAAACTGATTTGTTATGATTTGTATAATAACTGTTGAGTAATTAATGATGATATTCTTCTAAATGTACGCTAGACTGCTCACTGGATGTAAATGAATCATGATTTTTGTGTTTTCTTATTGAAATATCCTGTGTAAAGTTGCATTTTATGTTCTGTTAATTGTTAAATAATGTTTAACTAGCGTACTGAACGGTGTTTGTCAAAGGTATTTGTGGCAAGTACATACTGTAAGTAGTACTTGGTAACAGGAAACTGTTTGACCAGTGTTTCTGTATTGTTGACCCCCAAGCCAGACTATCAGAGCGATCTATCTCTGAAAACATTGACCTTACAGTAACTTCTACCAGAGAGAATGGGCCACAAAGACATGGTTCAAAATAGAGTTAAATTTTTATCAAAACATGATGTAGTGTTTAAGCGCAGTTTTGAGCAGATTGATTCATGACATTGCACTTAATTTGTATTAAACAGTTTTAGCTTGCACAGAAATAAAAGTGTAGCTATGGCTGTAATTAACAATGACAATGCTATGAAGTCCATATTATAATATTACATGTGATGCAGGCTATTTTCCATTATTAGAGACACCGGATGCATACGCGATTGTTATCGCTTTATGATGTACTGACCAAACTTCTGGATCTTTATATAGATGTGGATAGAGAAAAAGTAGGCCTGATTATATAGGTCACCCTACCCAGGAATACTATAGGAGCTCCTGGCTTTTGTTATAATAAAATAATGATGTAGCCTAATGTGTTCCTCATAAATTTCTGCATAGGCCCTACCATAGATGTAAAAAACGGAGAAAACAAAAAAGCGGTAAAAAAAGAAAAGTGTTTTTAAAAAAATTTAAAAAACGGAAAATGAAAAATGTACTTTTTACGATTTTTACTGCTTTTTTAAACTCTGCTTACACAGTTCAAATTTAATCAACAATTAACAACTATCCTATCCAGCACAAAGTAACATGAATCGCCCATAACTTTTTTCATTGTGTCTTGTTTCATCCTCTCGATATTCTCTTCTCTAGGCCTAATTATCAATTCTTGATGTTTCTTGGTACTTTTTCACAAAATTAATTTTTATATAGCAATCGTCTCCCACAAGATTACCTAATACAAAAGTTGGCAATCCCCCGAATCCAGGTCCCAAATTATTTTATACTAATAAGAAGAAGTATAGTACATCAGAGTATGTTATTTATTGATAGAACACAGCATAAGTGTTATTTATTGTAAGACAACCAGTCATCAACTACTAAATATTGTAATTGTCGCACAGCATTTGCAAATAGCTGCCGAAAACGTTCTGTTTGTGACTGTTGCGCCACTGAAAGGCCGAGAAGTAGCTTGCAAACAGAGCGCCACTTGTACCGCTCTGATACCGGAGTTTACGTTTTGCTTGCATCCACAATCCTTCGATAGTTTCTGAGTGAATGTCCCTGTGTACTGAATGAACGAACTCATGAGCGTGCACAACAACTGCATGATCATACACCCCGTTGTTTATGCGAGCGACATTCTGATAGCCTCGCCAAGCGTCTGTGACGACTGTTGTCCCCGGCAACACATGATTATTGATAATGAGTTCGAGTGTTTGTGCATCTCGACGGGCAACAACCTCCATCCAACATCGTCCGCTACCACGCTCGACCAAGCCAACAATCCACTTGCCAACGCGTCGAACGAGTTTGTAGTCTCATAATTTAGAAGGAAACCGTCGCTTGAATTGTCCGCCAACAAGAATTTTGGCAAGCATATCTATGTGATAACACACACGAAATAATTTGGGGCCGGGATTCGGAGGATTGCCCAAAAGTTTATTCGGGTGTATCACCCGAATAAACTTTCTCACGGTCACAGTAAATGTATTTCAAATTAGCCAATGTTAAATTTTTGTTCTTGAACATCAACCTTATGATCAAAGTAACATGAATCCATTCCTTACCCTCTCGTACAACCCACCAGGCCTTTAAGCCTACAAAGAAAAATAAGCATATTAGACGGCGTGTACGCTTACAACATTGACGTGTTGACAGCCATGGACCGCACCCGGTCGACGGTTCATATTTGTAGCCTACTATTCCGGCAAATTAAGCTACACAAAATGACAGCAGAAAGCAAACAAACAAATGAATGAACCTAAATAATAGTAGTAAGCCTAATAGTAATAATAAAAAACGGAAAGGAACGAACCGAAAAATATAAAACTAGATATTTTAACAAAATAGAAAACAAAAAAAAGTTTTTTACATCGATGGACCCTACCATTATGCCATACCTGCCAAATAATTATTTCTGTACTGTAACAGCTCTAATTATTTGCAGGCCTATGCTGGTTTCATCATCGGAGTAATTTTAGGCCTACTACGTACAAGATGTTTCATCCGTCCGAAGAAGGTAAGAATAAAATTTAAAAATCCTTCCATTTCAGAGGCTTCATAATAGCAGCGTCATCTACCCAACTGAAATATAGCGTTAAATCATACCACCTGTCTTTATTCTCTGATGCAGTAAAAAGAAAAAAGCAAAAGTGATTCCGCTTAAAATGTGCACTAAAAGGCCTAGCGTTTTAAAAAATTGTTTCCTTAGAAAAGATAGAACCCTGTGTCCTGACGGAATATGCCAATAGGCCTACTATCATTTCAAATTTTAGGCCCACTTAATTTATTGCCACAATGATTGTTTCAATTTTCCCCCAGTTGTTTTTATTTGAAATACTTTTCTCTGTAAGGATCGTAAGCATGCGGCACCGATAATAGAGTATTAGGGTAAGTAATAGATGCATTTTCTGAAGTGCTTTAGTTCATCTGTCTGTATAATTCTTTTAATCCTGCGTAGATGGTTGCGAGGTTTGTAGGGTAGTGTCTCAGGTGTCCATCTTCAACTCTTCTACTCTTTCTTATTTGCCAAATTAATTGAAACTGTTGATTTCTTTCTTTCTCGGTTTTCTTTTAAGTAATTACTTCAGTTAGGTTATTGCTGACTGATTATTTTTTGCTAGAAGTAGGGCCTATAGATCGTCTGAAAGTAAAACTCAAAACATAAATATTCTTAAGTGTTTGAGTGTTTAACGCAATAAGGAGTTATAAGGACTAATTAAGGATAGGCCAGCCGACAACAACCAATACAAATTGGCGGTACCGTCTGCTGGGTTAAGCACGTGAGAAAGAAATTCTGGCCGGGACATCCGGACATGTTAAAAAAATTTCAACCCTCAGTTCAATTGTGACAATTCAAACTCTGACCCAGTTCTAGCTATTATCTTCTCAGCAATTGTCGCAGTATTGGTAATTTTATGAGTTGCTCTTTCCTTGAATGGTGAATTGGTTGCTTATTGTAAAGCCTGTTTCGAGTCATATAAACACATTCGATACTCCCTAAGCATTAAACAGTGATCAGCGTAATTTTTATACTGTATGATACACTGCGGGAATTTAGCCGCGTATTTTTAGACTACGCCGGGATTTCACACGTGTAGGCAACTGTCCATTACAGTGCATCGCAAAGGCTCTGAATGTCGATTCACTGTTTTCGCTATCTTTCTTAATCAAAGATTCTGAATTTAAAACGAGAGATAACTGAATTTGTTGGATCTAATTTGTATCATTTTTCATCTCTAACACCGAAAAGGTAAGTTACGATGGGATTTGTTATCTGTCTCTGGTTTGAACCCTCACCTTCCTTTTCTCATACAGTCTTTAGGCCTATGGTCATTCCATACGCATAACTTTAGTCCGTTAGGCTCCGAGAAGGCCTAAATGTAGTCGTTCAGTGCGATCGACAAAGCCTGAACTGTAGGCCTATATTTAGGCTTATAGCCTATAGTTACCGGTAGCTGAATTTCATCGGACGTCAAAAATGTAGGAGTCCGTTGTACTGCCATTCCTTTTATTATTATTATTTTTATTATTATCATTATTATTATTGTTATGTTTATTAGTTTTTTAAATAATAATTATTATTATTATCATTATTATTTTTATTATTATCATTATTATTATTGTTATGTTTATTATTTTTTTAAATAATAATAATTATTATTATTATTATTATTATTGTTTTTATTATTATTACCGCAATTTTGTATAGTGCCCCTTAACCGTGCATTCGCCGACTAAAGGAGCATATGCGTGATTATCAGATGTTCCTAATGTTAGGGTTTCAAGTAATTACATGTAGGCCTCGTCCCTTAACCTGTTTTATTCTACACTCGAACGTTAGACATTGCTCATATTCCATCACAAGATGCTGACATTAGCGTTGACTCTCCGTAGCCTAGGCCTATATGCCTATATATAGGCCTAGTAAGGCATCGGAACTTGTCGATAGCCCTAAATATAGCCAATGGAACACGACATGATTTCATAAACACGGCTAAAACACCCTATCTTACCTTGGTTTTGCATTTAGAAATGTCAGTTCTTTACATTGCAAACAGTCAATGCTTTAGCCAGCACGTTGCCAATACCAGCACAAGAGGCAAGCAGCATCCTTGTAAGGTAGCGTCTAGTTTTGACCAGAATGACGCCATGTAGACCTATGGTGGCTCCAGTACAAGCTGGTCTTAGCCCAATTGGCATACCTTTTAACTGGATCCACTTTGTCCGGTTTGGATGGCGGTTAATAGGCGAACTACCATTTCCTTTAAACGAATTGCTACCACAGCAACATCGTGCCTTCTCAGTGGGTGCGCTATCCGTCAATGCACTGCGCTATAGAAGTTGCTGCTTACGGGGAATTGTATTCATGTTGGTCGAAAATCCAAATGATATCGATAGGAAGTAGGCATTAGACCAGTTCTGCAGGATTATCCACGCATTAACTATTGCGGAAAATTTAAAGAGATGCAGCTTGACGCTGATTGGTCGAGATATTTAGCGGACTCTGTGTTAGACGGTTGGTAACCGCGCCAGAAGGCGTTTGAATGCGTAGAAAAGACTATATCATCTGAATTCGTAGGCCTATTATTAGGTATCAGCGCCGTAGGTTGATATATCAAAAGAAAACCAACTCGTTGATCCAAATCGTAGGTGAAGTATGGAA